>OZ029919.1:17314397-18662279 GCA_964023275.1 Norana najaformis
AACAAAGGATACTGAGCAAACAAATCAGTGAAAGTCCAAGTCTTAAGTGTTAGAGTTAACAAACATTTCTTACATTAGTCAATCATATAAGTTAATCAAACTGACAACTGCAGCTATTACACCTATACAAATAGCCCTTAAACCTACACATTCTCATTTATGTATTAAGGCTAACCAATGCAAGTTCTTATATTTTCGATTATAAAGAATACTGTTAAAATGTCAGAATTCATAACATCACAGAAAGGAACAAGAAAGCGGTAGTTTCAGGTTATTTCTTTACAAAGCATTCTGATGGTAGGTAGCAATGGGGAAGAACTGTGGTGATGCGAGAAGACATCGTGCAAGGCTCGCATTCACACACAAGGTGACGACATCATCTTTGAAATGGGAAATCAGAACCACAGTCATTCATGGGCAACTTGAGGCCAGCAAGAAAAAGAAAACAGAGTCCTCCGAAGAAGCGACAAGGTCGATCATCCAGAACAAACTCTTGAATGTGCTTCAGATAGCTGCACATCTTCTGCCCAAATGATCAACACTTTCCCGAGATGTTGTAATTTGTAATTGTAATTGTAATCTGACATTTATAAAGCGCCACTTCAAGAATAGACTCATCAGAAGCGCTCCCGACCCGAACCAGTGAGACCACTGGCAAATAATACAGACTTCAGGCGCTTGCGAAACTGTGGAAGAGACAAACTGAGGAATATTAGCCGAAGCTCTCGGGAAAGGTGATTCCAGCTATTGGGTCCAACATAGGCAAAGCTTCTAGACTGTGCTGTAGCAGTGCGCATACGAGGGACAGTCAGAAGTCCAAGGGAGGCCGACCGGAGAGTGCTACGGCCTGGAACCAAGGAGACCGAAATGCAGAAGTCCTTAGGATATGATGGAGCAGAGCCAACAAGACAATTACGCATAAGGGTTAGGATCTTGAACTGGATACGCTGCTGAATGGGAAGCCAGTGTAGAGTGTCCCGTATAAAGGAAGTTATATGGCCATACCTGGGGACGCCTCCAATAAGACGGGCAGAAGCATTGAGAACAGATTGAAGCTTGGAAATATTGGCAAGTGAGAGTCCAGCAAAGATAGCGTTACCAAAGTCCACCCTAGTGCAGATAAGGGCATGAATTAGAGTAGTAACGGCATGAAAGGAGAGGGAGCGGCGGATGGTACGAATCTGACGAAGGTGGTAAAAGCATGAGCGGGAGAGACTGTTAACATGATCGGTCAAGGAAAGTTCCCGGTCCAGAACAACCCCAAGATTACGGACTTTGGAACAGAATAGAATGTCTGGAAACCTCTGGCGTAAGGATGATGAATCAATCTTTGCCAGCTGAGCACGACCACCAAGCCAGATAAACTGGGTCTTAGCAGAGTTCAGTCGGAGGCGATTAGAGGACATCCAGAGACCAAGGGCAGATGTTGCGTCAAGAATACTCTCAACCAGAGAGGAAGCCGCTTCTGCTGGGCCATGAACGAAGGCCTGAGTGTCGTCTGCATACTGATGGACAGCAACACCCATAGGAAGGAGAACCCGTGCCAGGTCGGCAGTGTACAGAATGTAGAGGAGAGGGGCCAGAACAGAACCCTGAGGAAGGCAAAAAGGTATAAGGGACCAGGCGGAACGTGTAGGCCCAAAGATAACAGAATGAGAGCGGTCTGAGAGGAAAGACTGAAACCAAAGAAGGGCCGTATCAGTAATGCCAAAAGATTTTTCTAGACGCTCCAAAAGGATAGAGTGATCCACAATGTCAAAAGCAGCACTAACATCATAGAGGGCAAGAAGAGTAACATGTCCAGCATCACCAGAAAAAAGGACCCTGTGACCTAAAAGATATCTCCGTCTATATGCAAACTCAAAGTGGTCAAACTGATGATGTGATCATCTTCACATCTGATTCTGATTTGGAATTTCTGTCACAATTCAAGCATTCCAAAATACATTTCCATCTGATTCTGTCAATGGTTGTATGTTTCACTTTGGACAGTGCATTGGTTTGCGGATGATACCTTCAAAGTCTGTCCTACCTCTATGGTTCATGGTTTCATATATGGAGAGATATTCCTGCTGTCTATGCACTGTTATATGCAAGATTTTAGCTAGTCTATAACTGTTTCATACAGTCGTTGCTGTCTCTAAAAACAGATCTTAAACCAGCTTCTGTTGTAATGGACTTTGAACTCACAACAATTCAAGCATTCCAAAATACATTTCCATCGGATTCTATCAATGGTTGTATGTTTCACTTTGGACAGTGCATATAGAGAAAGTTGCAAAATGAAGGCTTACAGAGATGAACCTGAGTTTGCCCTTAACACAAAGTGTCTTCTTGCACTTGCCATTGTTCCACTTGATGATGTCATCAGCATCTTTGAAAGCCTAACGGAAGAACCCACATATCATGACCTGGAATGTGTTCTAGATTATCTGGAAGAAAATTTCATTGGCCGGAAAAGAAGGGGTAACAGAGGACAACCCAGATATGCAACTGAGATTTGGAATCAATACGCATGGGTGCTTCAACACTTGCCTCGAAGCAACAATGCCGTTGAAGGTTGGCATAATGCCTTCAATAACGTTGTTGGATTTGCCCATACAACTACAACCAACTTGCATGTAAGCTACAGCAGGAACAACACAGTACAAAACTTCTGTGTCGCCAGCTTGGACTAAGGGTTCAGCCAGGAAAGACGAAGACATATGTGAGGATCACTACAGCTCTTCACACTATTGGACCGACTACAGTAATAGAGATCCGATTGGAGACATTGCCAGAGTTTTAAATATCAATGTTGTCTGATCACTCTGTGCTGATGATCTTTTTCAGTTAGTGTTAGTTTTTGTTAAAGTAAAAACTTTAACTTTCTTCTTCAATTGGTTTTTTAATATATATATTTTGTATCATTTTTTAATATATATATTTTGTATCAATTGTTATTTTTTCATGCCATTCATGAAATTTTGTCTCAGGACATTTTGTCAGATGACAATTTGTTTCATGCAATTTTGTTATCAGGACATTATCCATACTGTTTTGTCCATGACATGTTGTCACGCCACCCATTCAACCCTACCCTTATCCATAGAACACATGAGGTCATTACGAACAGCAAGAAGGGCAGATTCTGTTAAATGAAACAAACTTATGGTATGCAGACTGAAATGGAATATTAGTGAGTTGGAAGATAGGTGAGTTTGCATAGGATTCATAACTACCTATGAAGAATTTTTGGATACAAATTCAAGGTTTTCTCGACCATGGTGACCTGTAATTAGACAGGTCGATATGGTTGAGAAAACGTTAGCAGAGGATGAATTATGGCAATTGTACTTGCTCTTCTTGACCTGTCTACTGCATTCAACACTGTCAACCACATTATCTTGCTTCAGCACCTTGGTATGGAGTTTCAGGTCCGGCCCTAATCCAGTCTTGTCGTATTCCCTGACCTCAATTTTTTTTTCACTGGAGGATCACTGTTGGCCCTGGTACCGATCATCTGTGGCGTTCCTCAGAGCTTTGTTCTTGGTCTGTTGCTTTTCTCCCTATACGCCCACTCCATTAAGTCTTTATTGAATCAAAGTGGTCTCAAACATTGTCTTTACGCTCATCATACTCAGCCATATATATCTTCTGACATTTTCTAATCTTCTGGCTCTCATATTCTATTATCTGAAATATCTGATTAATTATACTAACAGTATGCAGTCCCGAATGGCAGAAAATAAACTGCTCTTAATCCATCCAAACTGATTTCCTAATTTTTGGTAATAGTGGCAACTGATCAAATTTAAATTGCTGAGTTCTATACATTTAGGCAATTCTGTTATACAGTGTGTTGTACTTGATTCTTGCCTATCCTTCAGGGAACACATTCATTCAATATGTAGGTTTTGCCCACTATCACATTTGTGACATTCAAAAAATTAGGTACCGCATTCATTTTTCTGCCTTGGTTAGTCTGGCAGATGCCCAGGTCTCCAGCCACCTTGACTGTAATTTGCTTCTTATGGGCACTTCAAAAGCTAACTTTATGAAGCTTCAGAGGATCCAAAACACCTTGGCCAGAACCATCACTAAAATGCTAAAGTATTGATATATGTCTCCAGTCCTGAAATTGTTGCACTGGTTACCCATAGAAAAGATAATAATTTTTAAAAACCAGGCTGTAATTGCTCATAAGGTTCTACATTTTAGCCAACTTCACTACCTTCGTCTTATGCTGAATCCCAAGACTTGTACCTACTCAATCAGGTCCTCTGACTATCTTGCTCTGACCATATCAAGTACAAGGACAACTCTTGGTGAGTGTACCTTTTTCGTTGCTGGCTCCAGACTCAGGAAATCTCTTCTGGAAAATGTTTACTCTGAAGAGTCTGTGTTGGCCTTTAGATCTCGACTGAAAACCCATCTTTTGCTGGACTCATTTTCTGCATAGGCTGTTCCTGTGTCTTCCCAGATTTTCCTTTTGGCTATTGATCTGACTTGCCCTGGAAATTAGTAGGCATAACGACTTTGCTTAGTAGCGACCATTGACTGAAGCCTTGAGCACTAATTACAGTGGTGCTATAAAAGCTTTTGGATTGTTACATTATTTATTATTATTATAGTGACTCTGGTGATGCCAATATTATACGAGACGTCAAGTGAGTGTGAGAGTTGATTAGACCTTTGAAATGATAATAATGACTGATGGGCTGTTGATGTAGATTCTTTAGTGTAGATTATTACCATACAGTTAAAGTTGTTTGACATCCTGCTGTGGAGCTCAACATTAACCAGTAGCTAGCGACTAACTGGTCTAGTCCATGCCTGATTAACTACTTACCTGTCAGGTCGATTATACAATGTTAAAGTTTGTGACCTGTCCTCTCCTGTGCCATTATATGTGATGCTTGTCAAGGTTATGTTCTTGGTTTCTTACAATTTCTGTTATATTCAGCTCCTGTGCTTACCCTCATCGTCATTTGATCAGTGTATGCATGTGCAGATGACCTCCAAATCTATTCATCTTTTCTATAATTCACTCAGCTGCTTAACGGTCTTAAGACATGTTTAAGCATACCTCCGCAGTACACGAATAGATGTCTCATCACCAGCTATACAATATAATATACAATACAACTTATATTTATAACGTGCCTTATTAAAACAATGTCTTACTCAAAGGATGTGTTACAACATAATAATTAGTTATAGCTATGCCATAATAAGAACAAAACAAGTTCTCTGCTGTGGTCCTCCCAGTCTATTCTGCCTATTATTCCCATTTTCCTACAAGATATACAGATTCTACCCGTGCTTCAAGTCTGTGACTTAGCCATGACTTTTGATTCCAGGTTGACATTGGAATATCATGTTGCCAACATTATACGATACTCTTTCTTTTATCTGAGACAACTTTGACCTATTCAGCGATCTCTGATTCATGATGCTGCCTATGCTCTGTCTGGGTGTTTGCCCTATCATACCTGGACTATTACAATTCAATACTCTGTTATGACTTTTATGACCTTGATTACTTCTTACAGTATACACTTCGTGTAGCTGCTTGCTTTGTTCTTTGGCTACCTTCTAGATCTCTAGCCACTGTCTTTAAAATTACATTAGTAATCTTTTCCTGCTCAGATCTAGTTTAAAGTTGCTGTCATTGTCTACAAGGTGCTTCATAGTCTAGCACCGATATACCTTGCTGACTTATATTCCACTCGTGCTTAATCCCACTAGGACAAATTAAACATCAGCTTCCTCTGGTCAGCTCTTTATCCAAACTTATCAAACAAAGACTTGTACCTTTTTACATACTGGTCTTCATTTATGAAATTTGCTACCACCAACTGCAGGACCCTTCTCTTTTTTTTATATTGTTTTGCAAATAATCATTTACCCATCCTTTTGAAGTGAATTCTTAAATTATGTAATAAATTATATAATGTTCATAAATAGTATAATAAATTATATAATACTGTGATGTTAAGTATCTGATTACTAATAATAATAATTAATAATACTATATCATCGCTTACAATATAGTTGCTACGTTGATGTTCATGGTAAGTTTTGGCCGTTATTAAAACCTAACATTTTATGTGACCTATATTGGATTTATACGTCAGTTTTAAAAGCATTTAGCTAAGTTTATAAATTAGCCTGGTCAGGTTCCACTAAATGAAACTGAATCTCACACTGTTGAGTGAATGAAGTCAATAGTCAATGAGTGAAACCAGTAACTGCTCATGATTGAAATTGTGATATCTAGCCAAATTCCACAGATCAGACTAAAAGAGTCATATAGAAAACCTGATTATATCTTAGGTGCTAGGGAATAGCTTTAAAACCCAGCCCCTCAACTTTGGAAATTCACTTAAAGAAAAAATGTCAATTCTCATAGGCAATGTAACTGGTGAGAAATGAGTAGGTAATTAGCTGAGTGGTAGAAATTTAACATTATTCTTGTTCATCAACAGATGACACTGAATTTTCCCCGAAGATGTAACTACTTTGAGTGGTTTGAATTATTTCTCTTTCAAAAATAGGCAACGTTTTGCTTATTCTCAAATGCCATTGTTGTAAGTCATGGCATTTATACCGCTGTTCAACTGTACACAAAATCATTTAATTCATTGTTTACGTAAAGAATCTGTCGTGTTTTAGCTTCATTCCTTCATCCGACACTCGGTGTAATTACAGCATGAATTTCTGGATTCATTTGCATGGACTTCCTCTTGATCCGCTCTATCAAAGGTTACCTGTAGTTTTGGTAAGGCATTGATATTACAATATTGAATTGTCTAGAACAGCATCTGCTTTGTCTACTGCACAGCCAGTTTTTGTACAGGATTTTAATCTTACTTGGCTTTCACTCATTGTTCTTTGTAGACAAATTTCTCTTTTCTTTCTGAACTTAACTGAAACACACTATATTCTATTGTTTGTATAAAGGAATAAGAAGTTTGACTGCTTCCAGACCAGTAACACTAGAAGAGTTGTTTGATATGTCAGCTGAGAAAAGACTTGGGGCTCAGTAAATTACAACTACAGAAAACATGGGCTAAATGGCTGTCACTGAAGAAAGTTGGTGCGGATGACTGACATTTTAAGGTTCAACAATTAGATAAGGACCAAAAGGAAACTGAAGAGGCAGTGAGAAAGCAATGAAAGAAAGTTATGGGCTAGAGAAAGAATGTGCCTTGAAGAAAGAAAGCTACAGGTGGAAAAGAAAAAATTCCAGGCTGAAGCTGATGAAGTTAAATGCTGAGGCTGAAGAAAGAAAGATACAGCTTAAGGATCTAATCTAATCTAATCTCATCTAATCTAATTATTTCTATAGCACCATTATCATAATGCCCCAGGCATCAATTGATGGTTGCTTCAAGTGAAATCATAGTCAAATCATAATCCAATGGAAAAGCCAGGTCAGAAAAGCCAGAAGTTAGGCTATGGTGGGTAAGCAAGTTGAAACAGATGAGTCTTTAGGAAGGCTTTTGTGATCAAAAATATTTATGGTAACTTCAAATGATGCTTGATAAGTAAATTTTTTCAATTCATTAAGCAGGTTTGGCTGAAATATGAGGTTTTGAATAGCTTGCCAAAATTGAACTTGGTTGCCTTTGTTCTAGATTTGTGGAGTTCAATTCATTCAGCACTTGAGTTTGAGTCCAAACTGAGTCCGACTCCAGGACCATCAGCAATACAACACAATGAAATATGCAATTCGAAATACCAGTAATATTATGCAGGAAGAGGTGTCAAATTTTGTCTGAGATCTAATTTTGACTTTTTGAGGTCACTTAGCTTTTCATCCATGTAATACTTTAGTGTTGCAAAGAGATTCTGATGGCTGAATCTTCTGAGAAGTTGAGGTTGGAAGTGTTCGGATGATGACGAGGATGATGATGACAAAGCTGAGGAGAGAAGAAGTGGTTTTGACAGAGTACAAATGTTCGAAGTTTAAGAGTGCTGTTAATGTGAAGTAGTCATCCTGGAGGGAACAATGGACAATATGTGAGGCGATACACAGGCGTACGATTGACTGTGTGTGGGTCTTCCGACGAATCTCATCTTTTGTGGCCTGATACTTCTCAACTTCATCAAGAACAAGTTTATACTCCTCTTAGATGATCATGGTGTTCTCAAGGGCCTTTAACTCACGGTAGTAAATGGTAGTAGGTGGGGCTAACCATATCGTAACCATTTGTCGATTTGTAATCTTTATAATTTTAGAATTCTACTTCATTTAGGTGAATATGTATAATTTCAATCTATATTACATCAGCGGAATCCCAGGAAAACACCTCAATATATTAAAAACAACCAATCAAAATGGGGATTTAAATCGGCCAGCTCGTAGCTAAAAATGGATATTTAAATGTCCCAAAATGGCGAAGCAATGTTTACCAGAGGAAGAAATTCGTCGATTTATAGACGGATGGTCGTTGATTGAAGAAAGTTGTGATTCTTCTGATGAAAACAAAATGTGAGGCGATAGATGACACGAGTCTGTTGGTGATGTGAGGTGAACGAGTCGCACATTGTTATGAAGTTTTGGCAGTTGTGGGTCAGTTTTCGGTCACCCAGAAAATGTTGTGTTGAGAAATAGAATTTATAGATTGGAAGAGAAGATAAAATGATAAAGAATAGTATTTATCTTATGTCTATATGTCAAACACTGACAGGGACAGTTCAATATGTTTTACTTATAGGCTTTCTCCTGTAATTTGCTTCAGTTTTTACAACAACGCTCTAAATACTAAAAAATTTGTATCTCTTTCAGTTATGAAAATATTTTAAAAATTTCTTTTCAGTTCTATCTGGCAACAATTTCTGCACATTTTTTGTGCTCAATTAACATATGTTGTCACTTAAAATTTTTATGTAGACTGTCTTGAAGGTAAAAATATAGCAAATTTTGTTCGGGTACAGTTGGGGGCAACTTTGGGGGTATCCGGACTTTTCGTTCATGGACTGTTCATCCCGGACGATTCATCCACGGACGATTCATCCAGTGGACTGTTCATCCACGGTCGGTTCATCAGAGGACGGTTCGTCCTTATACTCAATCAATATTACCGTTGCAGAGGCTACCACTCTTTGAACAATACTCGTTTCAGAAGCTACCACTCTTTGAAGAATTCTCGAACATACCTTTCTTTGACGTCTTTGAAACTCATTCTTTTATATTTGTCAATCGTCTCACGTCTTTGAGAGAGTAATGGCCGTACGCTTGATTAATTTGCGAATCTTGTCATTTAATATCGCACGCTTGTCATTATCCGCCGACAAAGCCACCGTATTAATATTATTAATAACCAACAAACTTTATAATAGACTACTTGTCTTATTCATAAAATCTTTTTAGATCTTGTTGGATAAACTCTAACACTTAATATTTTATATGTTAGAAGTTCTTAATATTAGTGATAACAAACAAATTTATTATATTTGCGTCATGCGTCAAATTTGTTTAGTTCTTGTAGATTAGACTTTAAAATGTGATATTTTTAGGTTTAATTTTACACAAGTTACTATTTTTTAGTTTCATATATGCCTTTTGAGTAATGTTTTTAATGTAATATTGTTATTTTGGACGAACCGTCCTCTGATGAACCGACCGTGGATGAACAGTCCACTGGATGAATCGACCGTGGATGAATCGTCTGGGATGAACAGTCCGTGGATGAAAAGTCCTAGAACCAACTTTGGGTACCCAACAAAATTTTTCTCCCAAAAACTGGACAGATGAGTCGGAAGAGGAGATAAAATGCTAAAGAATGGTACTTACCATATGTCTATATGTCAAAAACCAACAGAGATATATCATAAGTTCAGTTTGTTTTACTTTTAGGTTTTCTCCTGTAATTTTCTTCAGTTTTTACGACAATAGTCTAAATACTAAAAAAATTGTATCTCTTTCAGTTATAAAAATATTTTAAAAATTTCTTTTCAGTTCTACCTGGCAACAATTTCTGCACATTTTTTGCTCAGTTAACATATGTTGTCATTAAAAAATTTTTTATAGACTGTCTTGAAGATAAAAATATAGCAAATTTTTGGGGATAGCCCAAAATTTCTTTTTAAAAAACCTGACAGATGAATGGGAAGAGGAGATAAAATGCTAAAGAACGGTGCTTACCTTATGTCTACTTGTAAAAAATGACAGAGATATCACAAGTTCACAATTTTTTTATTTTTTTGCTGTTTTTGCCAAAAATGTGTGGTTGTGAGGGGGTAGGTGAACAAATTTCTGCGGTCATTAAAGGGTTTAAATGTGGCTTTAGGTGGTGTGGAGTTTGCTGCTGGCAAGCATGCAGATGCTTTCATGTTTTGCTGCCTTGGCAGTGCACTTACGGGAGCAGGCAACAGCTAGAATGTCAACCAGCCCAGCCACCACAGTTGTGCACTTGAGAAAGAGGCTGGGAACAATCCTGATTCCAGTGGCCATTCAGGTGGCACCTCCCATGCCCATACCTAGTCTGGTAATAAATAATAATTAGCAACTTCTAATGCGCCGGTGTCTGATGCACAAGGCATCAGCCGGTGGCACACCAAAACCAAGCCACAATCAGGTCAATATCCAGAAGGTCAGTCCGAACAACAGAGAGGCAGCCTATGGCGGATAAGCAGTTTGAAACAGGTAAGTTTTAAGTTGAAGACGAAATGACAGAAGCGACTGAGCAGAAAGAACAGACACAGGGAGGGAGTTCCAGAATTTTGGTCCAGCAACCGAAAATGCTCGTTTACCCAGAACAGTTCTAGCCCAAGGTATGACCAGAGAAAGACAATCGGATGACCTTGCAAAATAATGGTAAGTCTGGGGAATAAGGACTGATTTTAAGTAAAGTGGTTGGCTGTAGTTCAATCTTTTATAAACTGTAACTACCCTATAAATGTCACGAGTGTGGAGGGTCTCTGATTCAGAGTCATGGTATTGCTGGGGACCATGGCTAGCTGTGCAGCAGTCATGCCAGGAGGTGCTTATTCTGCCAGTCCCCATCACCATTTCTCCATTCTGCCAGTCAAATGCAGTACTTGTTCATGTCTATTTTTCATGCTGCTGGAGATACCTTTGGATTTTGAAGTGCAGATCGACCACCATGCTGTCCTTTACCATGAAGAACTCGGCTCAAGATGCTTGTAAAGCTCCAGAATTTGAAGTGGTATGCTAGTATGAGAAAGTGAGAGTCCAGTAATTGTTGGCTATGGACCGTGAGCCTGCAGATGCTGTAAGAATCCTGTGCGAATACACCAAACTCTTGAGCCATCAAAACCAATGTGGTATCAGATATGTGAAGATCTGTAAAATCACTTTCAGTACTCCCAGTGATTGTCCAGGACATGATGCGTTCAGCATTGCGTATATCAAGATATTTAATATAGGTACCTTTCCCTGCCAGTCTAACCTTTTCATACATGCACGGGTGCTGGACACTCGATCTGTATCCAGGCCCCAGCCCTCTGGCCAACCATTGCCCATTCATTGCCGATGCAGGGAACCAGCGCCGGGTTTAATGCCATGGAAGGTTGGTAGTTGGAGCTGTAGAATGTGCTAGTTGACACAGTAAACCTGGTTTTGAACATGTTGCTGGACAAGGGTGGAATGTGGCTGTCACAGCTCATAACCTCATGGCCATCAGCATAACTCTTTGTAGCTACATCTTGGCCAGGGATTCCTGCAGGCCAGTCAGCCTTGTTCCATGTAGTGGCACAAATGGCACAGTCACCAGTCCCATCAGCCTGGTATCTGTTTCTGCCTCTGTCTCACTCTTTTTCTCTAGGGGCAAATTCATAGCCATGTCCATGATGTGGTACCATGCCTTCCTGTTTTGAACCTAAAACTTATAGTTTCACAAGAAACAACCACCCAACAATTGATTCCTCGTACATTATGATAATGGCACTATACTAGTCATTAGATTATACAATGCAAATCACTTAAGACAAAAACGGATAAGACAAAATATCGCTTAGTACGAAATGAAAACTTGGTCCTTTTCGATGTAAACCGATAATAACGTTAAATTATTCTCTTAAGACAAAACTGATAGGACGAAAAGATTGGTTATTACGAAAATGATTTTCTTTCAGTGCTAAGTCCATCACATAAGACGAAATGTTGACTGAAACACAACAGCTGCAGCTTGCAGCGTACATGTTTAAACTGTAACTGAGTGATTGATTACCGGTAAGAGACTCGCAGACCAAAGCATGAGGCTCCTCAAATTGCTTTGGTGCATGAGACCATGGATATCATAATTACCATAATGATGCCTATGTCTAGGAAGTAAACTTTTATAGCTCTCTACACTAATGTGGCCACTTCATTCGTGGGTATATTTTGTCTAACAAAGAATGACATGTGGCACAATTATGGTAGTGAGATATGTAACAACTGTGGAAGTGCCCTATAGCTAGATGCATTAGACAGTTCAGGTATCTTCGACTACTCTAGCCAGATTAGTGCCTGCTGTTATCAGACATACATGTAACTTTCAGAGCTCTTCTCAGGTAGCCTAATATCCTCGTTGACAAATCTTTGCCATATGGAGAAGACATTGGTCAATGGTCAGAATCTCCTAAGCGCCTTGCAAAATACAGAGGCATCCACCCCAAATCAATCAGCACATACATTTACATGTGCTGTACCCTCGATCAAAGGCTTCTTGCTGTCTGACGCGCCCACCCCTCTCCGAGACCGATTCGGATTCGCTGTCGAAATGGCGTCATAATGGAATGTCGGCCTCAGCCCTTCCATAAACCGTAAAATGCCCCTCACTTGCTGCTCCAGCGTGAAACAGGCTAGTGGTTTACTGAGACTCACGTTTAAAAATGGCCACTAAAATTCGTAGCCTACCGTGATCATATACAGTAATGCGTCATTAGCTGCTGCATGGTAAGTCATGCAGCCATAACGCGTTTCTGGTTGGCATGCTGCGCTTATGTTTGCCTAACGGTTAATACAAAATTCGGTTAAGACAAAATATTTACTCTGGTACCCTGTCTTTCGTCTTAACCGAACTGCACTGTATTAGAAAATAGAACTTTTACATTTCACATATATGTTGATCCACAAGGCTGTAGGTCTACCACATCGCGTTTTCTTATCCTTGGGGGCTTTATTCATTGCACGATTGTTAATCCTATAAATATCATATAACACTGTTTTAGCACAGTCTGTTCATGATCTGATGACATGTTATCTTAGACTATATTATCTGAAGAAATTGTTTGTATACTGGTATACCTGTCCTAAGCAGTAACTGTTTGCTTAGAACTCTGGTTAACTTTATTATCTGTACCAACAAATGCATTTTATCAAAGGCAGCTTAAAATTGATGTCAATGGGCCCTATATCTCCAGCACCACAACATCATATTTTCTTGCCTGCTGTTCTTAAATTTGCTGACATTTGATTGCAGTTTGTATTGTTGATGATTATTGCACTGTGCATCCTGTTCTTCATATGTCATCACAACAATATGGGAGTGTACTTGTCATTCTGTGCAATTTGTACCAAGTACTGGAACCTTGTATCAAAAGGTGTTCACATTAAGGTAAACTTGATAAATTGCTTATCAAAATTTTCATATTCCCTTTTTGTTCTGAAACATTTCACATAATTCGTAAGCATGTACTCTTAAATCATGATTCACACAACATGAACATTGTTAGTATCAGCACGGAGCACTACCTGCTCACACATCAAAGTAAATCACCGAAGTCTGTTGCTCAAATTCACTGAGTAAGCACTCGAACTGGGTAATGGATTTAACTGGGTTAGTGCTAAAGTTAAAAATATTATATCTAACTGCATTATCACCTGGCAGCTGACTAACTATCGTAATCGTAATCTCGAGATTTCTACAGCGCTCAACAAAAGCTAAGTCGCGGGAACCAGCTTATTCACAGGCGCTCAGTCAAAACAAAATCGATAGGCAAAAGGGTCAAGATCCAGGAGTCAGGCACTACACCTCAGATTCACATTTGTGAGTCACTGTGTGACGGTGTGCATTACGTATTTTTGTAATAATAATCTTTCTTTTTCTTTAAGTCCATGGGTTTTTCACCCATTATCGCTGTATTTCTCCATTTGCTTCTGTCCTATGCCAATAAGCTCAGCTTGTGCACATCCATCTCGCACCAATCTTTGATGTTGTCCAGCCATTCTCTGCTTGGTCTACTTCTGACCCAGTGGCTGTGTTTCTCACCTCTTAACTTCTTCATAAAGCAAAATTTGTTCGTTTATTTGCTATTTTCAGTTTTCCGATGGTTTTTCCTTCTGTTGTTGGATTAGTCCATTATGTATTCAAGGGATGTCAGGTCCCAGATTGATGGCTGTGGCTTACACCTATTGACCTATCTACGCCATCAAAAGGCGATGATAGGCTTTGGAACTGTTTTTACTATCTACCAGAAATGAGTTCAACCATTAATCGAATAGCTGTCCATCACAGATCAACCTGGTGGCTCGAGTTATGTCGGCACGCCGTGTCTTCTACCACCCATGAGGGACTGCATGGAACAGTGGTGCTACGACTATATACTTTCATCATTCTACGACTTCGATGCTGCTTGATCCACGAACTTTGATAATGTTGTTGTCTTGGGATGGAAACCTGTTGCTTGTGTTTGCGCAAGTCTGCTACTGGCAACATTTCTAGTTATCTCAACATTGTCACTAAATTATGGAATTTTTGTTTTTAATGATTTTTAATACCATTTAGGATAATATAGGTAGTGCCTTTGTGAGGTACTTTAAAGGTGCTATATTAAGTATCTTGATATATGCATACATGCATCCAAAGATATCGAGTTTCCTTACTAGTTCTTGCTGCACAGTGCTTAATGTGCAAACCACTCATCTTTTTACCTGGGCCTTTGTGATATTCTGTTGCTATCTGGGTCGATATGCACAATGAGAGTGTAACTGCTAAAGACCACATTTGACTTCCTAGTGACAAGATCCGATTGTAACATAAATTCAAAATGTCTTGATTTGTCTTGATCAAGGGATATATTTCTTTGATCATCTGATTTCACCATTTCCATTTCTTTTTATAACAAACATCATCGAATTATACACTTTTGTCACTCTCCAGCCATTGCATCATGGCCAGTATGCTTACTGGGTGAACTAAGTGGCCGCCTAGGGCAGAAGCATTTGGAAATCTAATCTAATGACTTCTATAGTGCCATTATCATAATGCCCAAGACATCAGTTGATTGTCACTTCAAGTGAAACCAAATTCATAATCCACTGGAGAAGCCCAGTTGAATTCCTATAGGTCAGGGAATCCAGCAGTTGGGCTGTGGTGGGTAAGCAAGTTGAAACCGACAAGTCTTAAGTTTAGACATGAATGACTTCACAGAACTAACAGGACAAGTAGAATTTGGCGGCAAATTCCAATTCTGTGGACCAGCAACTGAGAACGCTCAAGGACCCAACACTGTCCTGGTACATGGCACAACAAGAGTCAGTGTCCACTGATCAAGTGCAATATTTGTTGGTATCATGGTCAAGCATGGAACAGAGACAGATTGGGTGATTTAAATGTGGTACTTTTTAAACTTTAAAACAGACTTTAAACTGGATTCTTTGCTCGATGGGCGACCAATGTAATGAACACAATATTGGTGTAATATGCTGATACTTGTTTTTGGACCATTTGTATTTTGTGCATCTCTCTCTCTCTCTCTCTCTCTCTGATGCTATTAAGAAGTGAGTTACAGTAGTCAAGCCTGCTGGAAACCAATGCTTTAGATAGTGGGATTAAGATATGAGGCAAAAGAGTACTGAAGCAAAAAAAGAGTACTGGGAATACAAGATTTCCCACCACACTGGTGATCACAAGCGGCTCTGGTCTACTCTTAATGAACTATTGGGTCGTCGACGTTCCTCCGCTGGTGCGGTACTACCGTCCTTCACTGCTGCTGACTTCGTTGAGTTCTGTGCGGCCAAGATTCGCTCTGGTCATGAAGCTACTGCTGGGAGTCCTCCGCCTGTCCTGCTACCGACGGATAAGCGGCTCTCGGTCCTTCATCAAGTCTCTTCGGATGAGTTGCGTCGACTCATCCTTGCCTCTCCACCAAAATCCTGTGAACTAGACTCTCTACCGCCGTTCCTCATTCAGCATTATATCGACGTTCTTCTTCCCTTCCTGACCCTCCTCTGCAATCGCTCATTGGCAGAGGGTCTTCTACCTCCGTCTCAGAAGAAGTCCATCGTCATTCCGGTTCTCAAGCGTGATGGCCTCGACGTCTCGGACATGTCTAACTTTCGACCAATATCTAATGTTACTTTTTTGTCCAAGGTCATTGAGAAGATTGTATCTAGTCAGTTAGTTACCTATCTCGAAACTAATGATCTACTACCTGTTTCTCAATCTGGCTTTCGTAGATTTCACTCCACTGAGACACTCTTAACTCGACTTCTGTCTGATATATATAGTGCCATAGATCGTTCTCAAGTTACCTTACTTGCATTATTTGATGTTAGTGCTGCATTTGATTCGGTCGATCATGCTATACTTTTGGAACGTCTGGCTATTTCTTTTGGTTTATCTGGCAACTTTCTCGATTGGTTGGCCTCTTTTCTATCTGAGCGCACGCTCTGTGTGGTTTATGGCCTATCCCGCTCACCTTGGGTTCCTTCCTTGTTTGGATTGCCCCAGGGGTCAGTTTTGGGTCCCTTGCTTTATATATTGTTTACTGCTGACCTTGGCTCTTTGCTAGCTGCGTGCTCGGCTTCAAGCCAGTCCTATGCCGACGATGTGCAGGCCTACGTTCATTGTTCTGCTTCTGATGCCGCAGCTGCTGTTCGAGCTATGTGTCGTGCTTCTGACTCCCTTGTGGCTTGGATGTCTTCAAATCGATTGAGATTGAATCCTTCCAAGACTCAATATATTTGGTTGGGCACTAGGCAGCAACTGGCTAAAATCAATCTACCTGTACTACATTTAGAGTTTCCTCACATCACCTTCTCAGTCACTGTTTATGACCTTGGCATTGAGTTGGATCAGGAGCTCTCTTTTAAGGCTCAGGTACATCGTCTTTGTTGTAGTTGCTACTACCAGCTACGGCAACTTCGTGTTGTCTCACGTTCTCTCTCAGTCACCTCATCTAAGACTCTGGTTCATGCATTTGTCACTAGTCGGTTGGATTACTGCTCTTCTTTATATGTTGGACTCCCTGATGTACGGCTTTTGTGCCTGGAACGTGTGTTGCGGGCGGCTGCACGGCTTATTGGTGGCATCTCTAGGTTTGGTCATGTCTCTGATTTCATGCGAGATGAGTTGCACTGGCTTCCTATGAGTCAGCGCATTCACTATAGGGTCATCGTCTCTGTTTGGAACTCCTTGTTGGGTATTGCCCCCTCTTACTTGAGGGAGCTTTGCCTACCTGTCCGGTCCAATTTGGGACGTGCTTCTCTTCGCTCCGCTGCTAGTTGTAATCTACTAGTACCTCGCACTCGCACCTCGACCATGCAGCGTCGTGCTTTCTCTGTTGCTGGCCCAACCCTCTGGAATGGACTTCCTGTTACTCTACGTCTTCTGCCCCGGGATTTTACTTCTATCTTCTATTCTTCTCTTAAGACTGTTCTCTTTCGCCGAGGTTGGTTTGGGAGCGCTTCTGAGTAGTTTTCTTGAAGGGGCGCTATATAAGTGTTCTGTATAAATAAATAAATAAATAAATAAAAAAGAGATCTGATTCTACAAATATCCTGAATGTGAAATTGACAGATTTGCAAGTGGTGCTAAAATGATTATAAAATGACATAATGGAGTCAAATATCATGCCTAGACTGCATGCACATTCAGTACAATTGATGAGCAAGCCACCAAACTGAACAGATGTCAGGTAATCAAATTTAGAGTTGTTGGCTTGAAGGATCTTTTAGTTACCTGATACAGTACTCGAACATTTGAGCCGAGATAATAATTTCTGTATTCAGTAATATTAATTTCAGTAAACTAAATTTTAAACCCAACTCATTCAGAATATTATGGGTTTATCAACAGTATGCCTCACTGTCATTTCCGTCTGAAAATTTTCAAGTTTCTCATGTTCATTCCCGGCCCGCTGTTTCTGACAGCCTCATAAAGGGTTATTAGGTCACTAAGGTGGGTGAGGCTTCCTGTTCAGCAAAGGATTTATTTCAAATTGGGGTTTATAGTTTATAAAAGTTAAACTCCGGCCAATCACAACACTTAAATCCTCATTCTTAAGACCTGTACTTATTCAACCATGTCATCTGATTGTCCTTGTCTGATTGTACCAAATATTAGAACTGTTTTTGGTGGAAAAGCTTTTTCCGTTGCTGGACCTAAGTTTTTGGAACTTTCTTCCTGCATCTGTTCATTCTGCTCAGTCTCTTGTATCATTTCAGTCTCAACTTAAGACTTGACATTTTCAGTTTGCTCATACCCCATAGGCGCCTTGATTTCCTGGATAATGACTTGGCTGCAGCTTGATTTTGGTGCACCATCAGTTGATGCCTTGTGCGTTAGACACTGATGTTATAGAAGCTGCAAATTACAATTACAGTTAGAGATGAACTAACACAAAATAATTACATGTTTCATGTTCTACATTCTTATTTCTTGCATTTCTAAGTTACTACATTGATAGTTTATTGCAAATATGTTTACAAAATGGAATCTCGCTAAAATAAATTTAAAATAACACCAAGTTTTATCCAAACATGCCTATTCTTATTTTTTCAGATGTTGGGAAACCTTCTGTTAAACCACTTCAGCATTTAATTGTGCTTTGACTGGTTTGGATTGTGTTACTCTGTAATTGACTATTTTAAGGATGCAGAGCTCCACAAACTGCCAACTTCCATGAACAACTAAATTTTTTTAATTAGAATTTTCCATTCACAACAATGTCTCTTCATCTACTCCTGCAGTTTGTATCAAAACAACTTGCTCTGGGTAGAATCACATCACGGGCTGGAAAGAATGCATGTTTCAGTCCTGCAAAAACCACAATATGTTTCTTGGAAACTTCAAGACCATATTTCTCAAAGCCTTCCTTCATATGGCTGATGAGCACACAAGGCTGTACAACTAGCTGGTCTTCGATATACTTCAGAAATTCAACAGATTTAGCTTTTCTGAAGTCTTTTTTACACCACAGATAACGTGCCTAAAATGAATTGCTAAAAATTCATTTTAGGCACATGTAAAAATTGTTAGTTTGATTCCAGAACTCAAACACTGCAAGTTTCTTAATGCCTTACTGCATCTACACGAAACCGGCTGCAGGCCGCAAAAAACCTGCAAGCTGCATGTGCCAACCAACGTTTGTGTGAATACTGGTACAGCTGAAGTTCAGCCTCCATGAGTTTTGATTATGGTAAAAGTGGCCTATGTTTCTACATGTGTCACTTGAAACCTTACACTGGCCTAGTTAGCTACATCAGTAATACATATGCCAAGGAACCTTTGTGTGTGAGGATCCCCAGTTCGCAACCCAACTGTGGTTTATTTAAGAGATTTGAACCTCGGGTTAGCACGGTCTGTGCACACCTGCACGGGGACCTTAAAAGGCATGGCGCTGATTCAAACAGGTTGCAGTGGTGAAGGATCTCACCTGCTCAATTTATTGAAAATGAGCATGGTTGAGGCCATAGTCTGTATATAAAACTGTGTACATTTACATTTACAAGTTCAGACAATCGATGCTAATTCTCCAACAGCAACATCATATGTAGGACATATGAAGCCCGTGAGACAATATTCCCATATGGGCTTCACTTGGCCTACATACGATGCTGCTGTTGGGGTAGATTAAATTTCAAGGTAAACATTTGAACATGTTGCTTACCTCAAGCAACCAAGGCAATTTGCTGTAAATTTTTAATTGGAGATCCATATTACCATTGCAGTCTGTGATAAGCATTTTTTACAAATAATTTGCTATGGTGTATTTCTTCCTTAGGCTGATGCATCGGACTAAGAAAATCCAGTTATCAGATGAATGCATTGCAGAAACTGAGTATCAGAACAGGATTCGTTGAAGCACTTAGTGTGCATTATTTTATCTTTGTTTTTTTAAAACTCTACTAGTTTATATGTACTTATTGTGTTTCAGTTCGTGCTGTCTCTGATATCCTAAATTTTCCAGTGGATTATTGATACATGCTGCTATTTAATTACCATAAAACTTCTTTTAAGTGCCCTTCGTTAGCTACCTGACAAAGATGTGCAGTTGCCACTGTCTATTGACCAAGATTCAACTGATGGCACTGAGAAATTGTGAGTGAAGGACTTACTCAAGGTCCCTACACAGTAACCATCTAACTGGAGGCTCAGACTCATACCTCCTCATTAAAAGCTGAGTGCTCCAACCAACATGGTGATTTGTGCAAATAAATGCTGGCCTCTTGTTTCCAATAATGCCTTGAGGGGGTAAAAACCATTTGTAAAAATAAATGGCAGCTTGTTTCTTTTCTTAGTGCTGATCCAGTTCCTTTCTTCACAGCAGCAACATAAAGCAAGGGTGCAACACACTGGTGACTAGAGAACAACTAACAACACAGACAATGATAGTAATGCATTGCTTTGCATTACCAAGCTGTAAATTAAATTGTTTATCATGGATGCAAGTAAAAACATATAGATTAGGATATACCATTCTTTAAGTCAAGATGCATGATTTCAACCTAAAAGTAAGCCATTTCTGGAAAATTACATGAGCTAACCTATCTGGCCCAAAGCGTGACCATAATTTAATTAACTGTAAGTTTAGACCTGAATGACATCACAGAAACATATTCACATGCAAAGAAGTTAATTCACTAGGAAATGGACCCATCAAAAATATTCTACAATAGCCATCCGTTCATTCAGAAGATGCTCGTAAACTTCCTTTTCGCTCTTGGACATATAACTGCAACTAAACACAAAAGACATCATGAAAACTTTGAAATTTATTTTGAGAGGCATTAGAAAATATGGAAGAGGCAATACATCATTTATTACTTTTGTGAATTTTTGAGTGTTTTATATGCACTGTTGTTTGTGAAGTCGGGGCATTTGTCCTGTGCAAAATAAAGATTACCTATTTAAATTAAATCTCGCCCAAGTCCATGGGGCTGACATTTTGATTTTTACAGATTTGGAACACAAATATCAAAAATGAAAGGCAAACAAAATATCTGGAATCTGCATACAAAAGTTGTTCAGAAAACACTGTTTGTCAGTTTTTCCGCAAAAGTGCCTGTGACATTATTAATTCCTTCACCCAATACAGATGAATGTGCACTAGAATGCACTATAGGGGTCATGACGAGAGTGCTGTAAAGTGCACTGGGCATGTACCATAAGCTAGATGGCTTTTGGCCTATCGCAGACGTTATATTTTTGAAACTTCACATCGTTTAGGCCAAGATAATATAATTAAGCGCAGAAATAAGTGGAAAATATTTTTAGAACTGGGTCATAAACATGAAAATCAACCAATCATATCAGACATTTAAATCACAAATTTAAATAACCCCAAGATGGCAGCGTGTTGTTGCTGTGGCCTTACTAACGATGAACTTTGGCAAATTCTTGATGAATTTGCATCAGACAATGACACTTTTGACTCATCTGACAATAAAAACCTGTCCACTGCATCCAGTGAGGAAGATAAAGTAGCTTTGGCTGAAGAACATTCCGACATTTACTCCAATTTCAGATGGCATCCGATACACGCTATCGAACCATCAAACTGAGTCAGGCTGATGACTCGGGCAAGATAGACTGGACTGAACAGGTATAAGATTTTCCAGTTTTACCCCTGACTGTTTCGTTTACAGGTGTCTACGGTAGACCAGCCCATGCTGCACCATATTTTGAATGTTTTCTAACGTTTTTAGATAACAGTTTTTTGATGTGCTAGCCGAACAGACCAACCTGTTTGCTGAGCAGAGTAGGTCAGGTGCACAGTAGGCAGGTAAAATCCACATAACAAAATGCAACCCTACTTTTCCTCTAGATATGCATGCATTTGTCAGCACCAACATCATGATGGGCTTCAAGATGCAACCATGGTCGTATGACTACTGGTCAACCGATACCTTGCTCAGTGATGCCTGGACTTCAGGGACCATGATAAGGGATCGGTTCATGGCCTTGAGCAGGTACTTTCATTTGGCAGACAGTACCCAGACTCCTGTAGGGATGTTCCCAATTATAATCCAATGTGTGAACTTCATCCTCTGGTAGATCACCTCAATTCTAGATTTTCAGAGTTTTGCAAGCCACGGAAGAATCTAAGCATTGATAAGTCAGCAGTAGGGTTCAAGAGAAGATGTCAATTCAAACATATTGTCCCAAAGAGCCAACCAAATGGGGATTCAAAATTTGGACCATTGCTGACTCAGAAAATGGATATGCTGTTCCAAGAAGACTCAGTATGAATGTGAAGCATGCCAAGTTGCCTTGTGCAAAGTTTGATGCTTCCACATTTACCATGAGCAAAATCAGATAAGTGCATGTGGGGTGTAGGGAAGGTAAGTAATGTAGTTCATCAAAACAACTGTGCAAATTTCCATTCCAAATTGTCATCCTAGATCTGTTCAGTCCAGTCTGTTTAGAAAGAGAAGTCGATCCAGGAGGCTTCAGCTGTCTTCAAGGTGACCATCTGCTGTTGATCCAGCATACTTGAGCATTCATAAAAACGGCTCTTTTCAGAGTCACCAAACATTTGAAAAGGAAACAAACATCAATGTGTTTGCCTCTCTGTGTGCCTGGTTTGTTGTAATGTTTCTGTTGTTGCCCTGTTGTTATGCAAGTTGCATTGGATTTGATGTTGTGGATGTATTGCTGTGCATGTGTTTGGGAGTTGGTGGGGTGGGTTGGCAACTTTTGAGAACCTCAAAATTTTTCTATCAAAAACTGGACAAAAGGATTGAAGAGCAGATAAAATGCTAAAGAATGATGTTGACCTCAAGTCTATATGTCAAAAAATGACCAAGACTTGATAAGTTAAAAATTTCTTTCTTTTTAGGCATTTTCTTATAACTCCTTCGATTCCCCTTCATTTATGAAAATATTTTCAAAATTTCTTTCGAGTTTTGTCTGGTATTGATTTCTGCACAGTTTTTGTGCTGACACTACCTACATAAGTTATCAAATAGGTTGTTTTCTGGTTGTTTTGCTCGTCATCAGGGCTTAGGTGGAAAAAATTCTCTCACTGGTTAAGGGTTAAAAGTAATTTTAAAAGTTTGGATGTCTAACTGCACTGCTGACTAGCCCGCACATCAGATATGCACTGCTGTGTGAATACATGCATTACAATTTTCATGTTCATAATTAGTAATAATAATCACCATCATCATACATTTATGTAGCACCTTTTCACAGAAACCCTTAGAGATGCTCCTGACCTAACATCATAAAACCAAAATGAAAGCAAAGCGTTTTCAAACACTAAGGGAAGAGAAGTGAAGAAAAGACCAAGAACCTCATGTCGTAGGCTACTATGAAAGTTATTCCAAAATGATAGGCTTACCACGACAAAATTTCTTATACATTATGGAAGTCCAAGAAGCAAGAACAACCATGCTGTGCAATGGAGAGTTCTACAGTCCATTAAAAATTCTAAATCTAAACAGTTCAAGAAACATTTTCAACTTGGCATAAGATGTGGTCTGTAGTATGACCTTGACAGATTCTTACAAAGTCCTATATAAATGCCCAGATAAATGAATACCTAATATATAAAATAACAGTGATAACAAGTTAATGGTAGCACTAAGCTCCAACAACATATAAATCCAGTTTAAAATACTGACCTGCAAAAACGTGTAGTTAATGCTCTTTAAAGGTACTATTTGGTGCATGACAGTTGGTCCATGTGACTTGCTATCCATTGTCCATATCATACTCTATAATGCACAAGCAAGTTCAAGGTTTGGCTCTAAAAACTGTTATGAAATCAGTAAATCTAATGATTCAAGAATCCTTCCTTAAAAGACTAGACCAAGCAAAGAAGTCATACCACAGTGTGATTCTAGTGCTTCTAGAAGGATAGCAATGGCCGATAGGAGAGCTATGGTTGATCAAGTGACCTTCCTCTGCATGTCCTGCTTCTGCCATCTGTGCCAGATATTGGTGATAGGGTGCAATCTGTCATTTAGCACTGCACTGAACCTCATACATTTGTTCAACCTGATGCACCTCAAGTACTGCAATTTCATTCTTGCATGCCAAAAACTCAATTCAGAATACATGGGAGAAACACTGCACTGCTAGGACAGGCCTCACTTGTTGGCACTGCCTTGTCATAAGCCAGGGAGCTGTGTTCCAACATCATGTCAGTTGGGTAAGCAATCGCTGCATCTTCTGTTTGCAGGGATATTCCAGCATTGTGCTTCTGTACATCACCTCGTCACTGTCATGCTTTCAACTGTGTTGGACCATCGTGTTGAAACAGTCTTCCCTTGCATATAAGTACTATTTCCCTTTAAAATGCTCAGCATACATTTTCAACTTACTTAAGATGCATCAGTTATAGCACTACCACTGAGTCCAACAAGGTTTATGTTAGTTATCTGGATCTTAACATGCTATTATTACCGATATTCTCACAAAAACCAGTTTAAGTACAGCAAATGATTTTTATTCCAAACAGAGCAGTACTCCTGCTTCTCCAATCTTTTTTACAAGTTCTCTTTTTTATGTAGTCTCGGATGAACCAAAAACTGTAGCACGTCATTCCAAACGTTTGACCTCTGTTGCACTCTGCTGCTTTAATGTTTATAGGAGTCCAGCAAGGCTGTGAATGTCACGATTGATACTGACTCCTTTCTCCAAAAATTTACAATTTAAATTTAAATATTCCTCTCCTTTCTCTAAAATAACCTTTTGCTTCCTTCAACACACATTTATTCTTGTTGAGAGTCTAATAAAGTTCCCGTAACTGTCTGATAATAGCAAACTGCATTTGTGTTCAATGACTAAGCAGTGACATTACTTAGTCCTTCCTGCACGTCGAGCAACACAGCTTCTCCATTCATCTCTGTTGACCACCAGTCTTCCTGGCTCATCCCGCAACATCTCCAAACACCCAAGGTCATCTCTGATGGACTCTGGCCAGTTCTTCCATGGTCTTCCCCTCCTCCGTTTCCCTTCAGGAATCCAGTTCATTGCTTGATTGAATCATGTATCTTTGTCCATACAAATTACATATCCTATCCATCTCAGTATTCTCTTTCTGATGATATTTTCTACATCTTCTCGTCCCATTCTTTCTCTTATAGTTTTATTTGATATCTTATCATGCCACAAATGTGCAGAATTCTTTTCAGCCATCTGTGATGTGCTGCCTCCAGTCTCCTTGTTTTCCACCGTCACTGACCAAATTTCTGATCCATATAGTAGTGTGCTTAATATTATCGCCTCATACAGACGAATCTTGGTCCTCAAACTGCACCCGTCGTTCTTCCATATCTTTTCAAGTCTCCCAAAAGCAACACATGCCTTTCCTATGCGTATCCTTACCTCCCTGTCACAAGGTAGCAGAAATCATCCACAATCTCAACCTCCTTGTCACTAATCATGATCTTGTCCATTTCATTCCATTTTCCTATCTTCGTGATTTTGGTATTTTGGGATTGACAATGAGTCCCATCTATGCTGCCTCCTCATGGGCTTTAGATGTCAGTTCCTTCATGCCTTTTCAAGTGCTGTCCAGCAGGGTGATATCATCTGCGAAGTCCAGGTCTTTTAACCTATCACCATTTATCCATTTCAGTCCAGTGTTACTGCCTTCCATCACTCTCAGCGTCGCCCAATCCACAACCAGGGCAAAAATCATCAGTGACAAACAAATCCCTGATGCACGAAAGTTACAATCTGAAACCACTCACCAACCTCTCCTCCGTTTCTGTTTGGGTTAACCTTTCTACTGATCCCACTTATTTATCTCATGCACGTGTGCATCTAAATACGACTCTGCACAGGCAAGTGTATCGTCTAAAGACATTTTCCCCTTTTCCTTGAGGAAAGTTCTGAGTTCCCCAGAACAAGTTACAAAGAACTGATCCTTCAGGATCAACGTTTCAAGACCATCATAGGTCTGCTCCAATCCGGTCATAGCTACCTGCTGTCTTAAGTAGTGATGTAACCTTTCAACAAACTGCCCTGGTGTCTCGCCAGTTTCGATCACACTCTGCTTGAATCGTTTCCTGTAACCTCCTTCCGTTACTCTAAATCTCTTCAGCTGCTGCTCCTTTTGCTTTTCGTAGTCTTGTGAGTCATCTATGCTCAGCCTCTGGTATACTTCAAGAGCTTTACCCTCTAGTAACCGTGCTAGTGTTATTGCCCATTTATCCTCTGTTACCCCATATGCAATGCAGGTACGCTTGAACCTCAAGAGGTAGGCATCAAGACAATCTGAATGTTCCTTGAAAGTCGGGAGCTTAATGTGTTTGGCAAAGTCCACGTGTCTATTTTCCCGCTCTGGACCCACCTGATTCAAACTCTCTCTACTTTCTGATCTCTGAACCTCTCGTTCTCTTTGCAACTCCAATTCTCTCAACCTAATCTCGTGCTTCATTTCCTCTCTGCATTTTCTGTCTTCATATTCTCGTTCCTCTTGCTTCTTCTGTGCTTCCTCCGCCCTTTTCTTCTCTTCGTACTCTTATTCTTCCATCCTCCTTTTCTCTTGCTCTAACTGCCTCTCTCTGACAAAACTTCTCAGTTCTTCTCCTGAAAATCCAAGATCTTGGCCGATTTTCACCCACTTGATATAATCTGCAGACATTTTGGATAAACTGCTACTATAAATAATTATATATTCAGTAGCGCTAAATAAATTCACTGACAGTAAACCCTAAATGCTGCCTCTACCTCAGACGTAATACTTACTCCGCGTTACTTGCGTCACCAATAATAATTCAACGGCTAGCCAAACAAGCTCTGCCCACAGTTTGGATAAATCACACCACGTGCAATAATAATTATCAACTGGTTGGTTTTCTAAATATCTCTGTGTTGAGATCCCAAATATGTGGTAAATCCCGGAGCCGAGTCCCCAAATATGTGACGCTTCCTTACCTTTGAACCTTCTGATGGCACAAAGATGCTATGCTATATTAATTAGCACAGCTGCTTGAAAAGCGCCATGCTTCAATTTAGATCACAAACTGAGTGCACATAACTGTTCTTTACGTATGACTAATCTAGATACTTGGCTCGTTAATAGATAGTCACAGTTCTAGTTTGAAAGATTCGCATATATTGTCAAATCGTTCTTCAGCAATGTCATCAACAATCAAGCATTTAGTAGAACACTTAGCTAACTACCTATGGCCAGCTATTCTAACTATATATACAGTTTATATTATTTCCCTTCCCCATGCAAAGCTCTTTCTGGAGTCCAGTTTCCTTAGTCCTTGGATACCAGTTCACGGTTTTGAAACGGCTGCAGAACTGTGTAGAATTCCTCTTGGTTTTCTCTGTGTGCGCGAAGATGAAGAAATCCGCAAGCGGTTAGTCCTTCTTCTGGGCGAAACAACATCAAGGATTGGCGTATAATCCCTTTTAATCGTTCTTGACAATTAGTCCGCTGTCTAAACGCTTTTGTAGGTAGACAGTTCGCCTAAGATTCTCAACGTTCGATTGTCTATACGTGCTTAGATCAATCAACTACCGCTACGTTGAGGATTTTACAGTTTCTCTCAACAGCGATGATGATAACTGGATACATCCAATGTTCAGTTACTTCGTCCGACTCGACACTACTTCGATCGGTGAGTCTATGGACTTGTTAATACTGCCACGACGACTCATTAACCACGAGTAATGCAACGTTTAATCCTCTTTAAAATGCTGAAACTCGATTTCATTTCACGAGAAATGTGTAGCCATTTTTTTATCGGTCCTTTCTCTACCATGGCTCAACACAAGACTGACTTAACTTCACCGTTCTACCGACTAATTCGCCGTCATAGTTTGTCATAGTTCGTCTCCTCCGATCTGACGCAATCTGCATATGTGGCAAATGCTCAGTCACCCGATCTGGTTTCCGCGGTGATCAGCTGTTTGAGTTTTAACAGTTTCTTCCAATTTTGCTGATTCATCATCTGCATCAATCCAATTGGACGACTGACGTGCTCTGTAGCGCTCAGTCAAACCACCCCAAATATCCAGCTAAACTAACTAACATCTAAATATTTACTTATGCTGGCCAATTTATTAATAAAGAACTCTACCTATTCTATAGCTGGCCGATTAATCTTAATCTAAACCTTAATTATCTACTCTAGCAAGACTATACACTAAATTATAACTCTAACCAAATGCACAATTAATGGGGTTCGCTACAGTCCTGCATGAACCCCTTTGGAGAGGTACTTAAAAGGCCCTTCGTTACGTGTTTTAGTAAATTCAACAGCTGTCCAGAGTATACAGATGAGTGGTTTAAGACCATCACCCTGAAGTACACCAAAAAGAACCAATGTCCAAGCAGAGCAATCTAACCCCTTGGTCACCAGTACTGTCCATTCATCCAGAAACAATTGGACAGTGAATCTGAGGCAAGTTAGCACTATGTCATGGTTGACCTCATTGAATGCTGCACTTTGCTCGGTAAGAATCAGCAGTGTCATACATCCAAAGTTGATGATGTCACAGAAGTCTGAAAACAGCTGTGACATAACCATCTTGGTGGATTGCAGCTTAAGCAGCCACTTCCAGATGGCATAACATCTGCCAAGCTACTAGTTTCTTGTAAGATTAAGTGAGATTCGAGATTGGCCAGTAGTTGTAAAGCAGTAAAGGATATACTGCACTCCACAGTACCGTCTGAGGTGTTACCAAATGAAGAATGTCAGAAACGATGTGTCACATTCTCAGACTTCTTCATAAATAAGATCAAATCAATGAAGGCAACAATTGCCAAGCAATTGTCCGGACAACCCAAAGACCCTCTTGCATCAGACAGGGACTATGTCAGCACACATCTTGATCACCTTAGACCTGTGGATGGCGCAGAAATCTTCAAGCTACTGTCTTCCTTATCTGGAAAATCATCTTCGACGGATGCTTTCCCATTGTCTTTGCTATTTAAGTCATGTGCGGACATGTTCACTCCAGTCATCATTTGTCTCTGCAACTTGTCTTTCAGTTGCGGACGGTTTCCAGCCTGCTACAGGCCTGCCTCTGTTACACCTTTACAGAAGAAGGAAGGCCTTGATCCTGATGATCCTTCTATTTACAGGTCGATCTCAAATCTACATACACTGTCAAACATAGAACCAGTAAAGACAAAAAATGGAGAAACAATCACTGAAAAAAAGAAGATAATGGAGCGCTGGAAAAAACATTTTGAGGAGTTACTGAATAGAGAGGAGCCCAAAGAAATAGAGAAAATAATAAACGAGATAGAACAGGTCGAGTTATTAAATGAGGAAGAGGATGATTATGAGGAAGAAGATGTATCCATAGAGGAAGTAGAAAGGGCAGTTAACCAAATGAAAAAAGGCAAGGCCCCAGGAGTATGCAAGATAACAGCAGAAATGTTGCAGAATACGGGTACATATACAGTAAAATGGCTGCATCGAGTAATAACATCTGTATGGAGAGCAGAGGAAATCCCTATGGACTGGAGAAAAGCAGTCATTATTCCAGTATATAAAAAAGGAGACAGACAAGAATGTAACAATTCCAGGGGAATCAGCCTATTAAGTGTACCAGGCAAAGTTTTCACCAGAATCATCCTGAATAGAATGGCAGATAGAGTGGATGGCATCCTACGGGAAAATCAAAGTGGATTTCGAAAAGGGAGAGGTTGTTCAGATCAGATTTTTGTAATCCGACAAATCATCGAAAAAAGAATTGAATACAATAAAGAAACAGTTATGTGCTTCATTGACTTTGCCCAGGCCTACGACTCAGTCTGGAGATCAGGAGCATGGAAGATCTTGGAGAAATATGGCATTCACGCCAAATTAATCAGACTCATAAGAAAACTATACGGCACAATAATGGCATGCATTCGATTAGAAGGAGAGGAAACGGAATGGTTCAAGATAGAAACAGGTTTCCGACAGGGGTGCATCCTGTCACCAATCTTGTTTAATATGGTATTAGACTATATCATGAGACGTCTGGAAAGAACCCATAATTTGGGAGCACAATCTCAACCAAGAAATGCAGAGGATGTCGAATATGCAGATGATGCATGTCTGATTGCAGAATGCCTAACAAGAATAATGGAGCTGTTAGAGGCACTAGCAGAGGAAAGTGGAAAACTTGGACTGAAAATTAACTATAACAAAACTAAAATAATGCCAATAACAAAAAAGGAATACAACGGGCCGATAGTTAAGCTTAAGGAACAAGAAATTGAGGTAATAAATAAGTTTGTCTATCTGGGAAGTGAAATGAAAGCAGGGGGAGGATCTGAAACAGAAATCAAAAGGAGAATAGCACTTGCAGGGTCAACCTTTAACAGGTTACAAAAGGTCTTCAAACGACATGATATAAAACTGGAGATAAAGCTAAAAATCCTCAACACATGCGTGATCCCAGTACTAATCTATGGATGTGAGTCATGGAGTATCACAAGAACAATGGAGAATAAACTGAATGCAGCAGAAAACAAATGGCTCAGAAGAATACTAAGAGTTAGCTATAAGGACCATGTAACGAATGAAAGTATTAGACAACGAACACAACAACCATTGATAAACAATGTGATTAAGAAAAGAAGAATGAAGTGGGCAGGACATATCCTGAGGATGGAGGAGAACCGTAATCCAAAGAAAATCTTTAAATACAAACCGGACGGAAAGAGGGCAGTGGGAAGACCGAAAAGAAGATGGATAGACTGCCTTGAAGAGGATCTGAAAGGTGCCGGAGTTACTATCTATGGGAAAACGGAGGGCAGACAGAGAATGACCCTTGAGGAGATGGCCGGGAAACGAGATTTGTGGAGGGATGTCATAGAGAAATCAACGACTGGATCCAGTCCAGAGATGATTACATGACATGACATGTCAAATATTTTGGAATGTGTCTTTCTGACTCGTCTATTGCGACGTGTCAATAGCTCCTGTAATTTTAACAGTCATCAGTCAGCTTACCGTGGGCATCACTCGACTGAAAGGGCCTTACTGAAGATCCTTGATGATGTCTACACCGCTTTTGAACGACGACAACCCACCCTACTTATCGGCCTCGACCTCTCCGCTGCCTCTGACATGATTAACAAAACAACACTCATCACTAGGCTGCAGAAGACATTCGGCATCAGTGGTGTTGTGCTAGATTGGATCCGTAGCTACCTGTCTGACTGGTCACAACATGTCATCATTGAATCATCAAGGTCGCAGTCGTCTAACTGCGAATACGGTGTCCCACAAGGATCGGTTCTTGGCCCGATTCTTTTCACATTGTATGTGGCTCCAGTCACTGGCATCATTTCTGCACATGGCATCAATCACTACCAGTATGCCGATTACACCCAACTATACATAGCGCTTGATCACATTGACTCTGACACCAGCAACCTAACACAATGTACCGAAGCAGTACGCTGCTGGTTTCTAACTAACGGACTCTGCCTAATTCCCAAGAAGTCTGAAGTTATTGTACTTGGCACTTCCTCTTCAATAAAATCAATCATGGATCTAAAAACAGTCAACATTGCAGGCGCGGACATCCCACTATCTGGAACATTGAAGAATCTCGGAATGACACTCCACTCTAACATTCAACCAGCATGTCACCGCTGTCTGCAAGGCTTTGTATTTCCATATTAAAGCCATTTGTCATATTCCATCATGCTTGCCACCAGAACTTATGAAAATAGTCGCTTGTAGTGTAGTCACTGCAAAACTCGACTATTGTAATTCCCTATTGTACGGCACTACAAAGTTCAACATTGCCCAACTGCAACGCGTCCAGAACTCGCTAGCCCGACTAGTGACAGGAACCCGCAGGTTTGATAATGTCACTCCTATACCCGCAAAGTTACACTGGCTGCCTGTCAGTTCCAGAATCACTTACAAGATAGCTCTCCTCAGATGTAAGACTCTGTCTACCAATCAACCAGGTTACCTGTCATTGTCCTTACACCGCTATCAGCCATCCAGATCTCTGCATTCGGCTACACAAAGCCGTTTGTCTCTTCCTGACATCCGTGACTATCGGTCTGCATTCTCCAGAATCCATGTTCAGCAATTCTGCAACAGTCATCTGGAACAGTCTCCCTGTTTACTTTACTCACAACAACATCTCATTAGACATTTTCGTAAAGCGTCTTAAGACCTATTTGTACCGTCTTGCTTTCGTTGTCTGACCGTTGTGACTCATCCACACCTACGATTCCTCACTCAGCCGATGGACATATGGCGTGCTAACAAATGTCTACTTATTTACTTACTAGTTGTTGACTTATTTCCAAGGCTCCTGACATTCATTGTTAGATGCAAAACTGAACCAAGAAACAAACAAACATAAGTAAGTAGGCATACTGACAGCCAGGTGTCTTGATGCAGACCCAACAGTTTTTGAATAAATACACCAATACTATAAACCTATACTTCCCTGTTATCTGCATCTTGTTCTTCTTACCATTTTGAACAAAATCATTCATGCAGATATCAGACTCAAGTAGCAAAAGTAGAAAGAACAAATTAAAATCTATATTTAATAAATAGAACAATGCACATTTGAATATTAAAGCAGATTTCTATATAATTTACCTTCAAAAGTCTTTTCTCAGTGAATCCCAGAAAGGTTGAATATTGTAGGTGAACTTCAGCTTTCCACGTACATTCTGAAAAATAGTAAACCATTATTTCTCATAGCAGAGTTTTACAGATTAACACATCAAACTATGTTATTAATTTTATTCTAGCTATTCAAACATTTGCTTACAGATTAGTTTGTTCTTAATGACTAACATCATATAGGTGAGTAAGGAGTGTCTTTGAAAGGTACTCAGAAGGCTCTATAAAAATGTACAGTTCCATTGCATTACATCACATAAAGAAAAAAGCATATCCTCACAATCAATAGTCATTATACTAAAGGTCCCATAGCTAATAATTGGTATTCAATTTAATCTGCCAATGGAGTAAACTAATGCTAAGTCTTAACCATTCAACAATACAAAGTAGTCTCAGGTTAATTAAATTTACCACTTGCAGGACTTTACTCAGTTTTTCCACTTTGGGCACTGTGATGTTAGGTTTCTATGTCTGGCTTCACCACAGTGCAATGGCACATAGGGCATTCTTTACATTTAAAATCTCACATCAGATTGATTTAAAATTTTTAATAGGTGATGATGTTGGCAAGGTCACAAATCGTGCCAAGCTTGGTAGGGATGAGATATCTGTGGCCACACAACAGCCCCGATATTGAAGGACTGAATAACACCATTTTTGCCTATGCTGTTTAAACAATCTGTTTAAATCAGTGACACTGCTGATGACACTATCTGTGAAGTACCCCTTTGTAAGCAAGGATGCTTCCAGAAATGGCATAAAGAAAACAACCTCAAATGAAATAACAAACTTATGATTTCAATCCATAATTTATCCATAGGCATTAACTAAGTAAGAAAGTTGGCCTCTTCCTCTGTAGTCTCATGTTGTGCACCTGATCTCCAGTACAGGGCATTATGGTCTAGATTTATCAGTAGGTAAATAAGATATTCATTAAGCAGAGCAGGACTATTCTTCTTGTTTTGAAAGATTACAGGGAAATGCTTAGAGTGGGGTGGTTGACTGTTTGGATCAAGCGTTGTCGTCACTCATTAGCTGAAGAAATCGTCACCAGCCTCAACAACCTCAACTTAAAACGGTTTTCCTTTCAGAACCATCTATTGTTCCAAAGGAAATCGATGCACCGGAAGCCTACACTAATAATACTAATACTATACAAAAGGAAAAAATCACGAACAGTTGCTCCTACATTATTAATGAATCAGTAATACGTCACCAAGCTTAACCATTAGACCACTGTCACTAATAGAACCTTTGCCACAGCAGCCACGATGTCATCCAAGCTTTGACAGTCTTCTTAGTTTTGTGATTAAATTATTACCATCTTGGATGCTTGTTATTTTTATCTTTTATTCCATTATTAAGAAACTCCTGAGGAAATTATCAATTTAGTTGAAAACTTTTATGGAACTGGCACTGCGCAAATAAAACATCATCATTGAAAACTTCTGCAATTGGACCTTCAGGAGTTTGCGCTCTTTAGAGGATTGTGGGACCAATTATCATCCGATTTTTTAAATTTTTGCAGCATCTTATTCAGGTCTTAATTTGAAATAAGGCAGTTTTCATTACTTTTTAATTTGTAAAACTTCACCTCACAGCATTCTTGCCCAAATGAAAAGCTTTGGTGCTTTTAGTTCCAGGCGACAGTAGGCACTCCAATTAGTTATTTTACAAAACCAATATGGCCACTAGAAAGAGGGCACACTTTATGAAAATTCTGATGCAAGAAGCATCTTTCTATTTTTCATAGTGACTGAGTAATGACTTATAACAATTTTGAAGATTTCTTGCAGCAACATAAAATAATTCAGACTTTTGACGTTATGACTTCACAGGCTGGGCTTTAAAATTAATTCAGACTCAGTAGGGTTAAGAATGAGTGTTAATGATGCACTTAAACAGCAAACAATAAGCACCAATACATTTCAAACTTTACTAATGGGAGCAATGACAAGCATATGGTTTCAAAGTTCTAGCACTTAATAATACATTTTTAATTTTTAAATTACACTAGTCACATCAGTGTTGCTTGCAATAGTTTCACTCATATTACCCACATAATACACCCCAGTCTGAAATGTTTATAATTCTATAAAAACATATATAAACAGATGAATATTGTGATAGATACCTTTAAGTACAGGAGATAAAACACTGTCGCATGTGTAAATTTTAATCATCATGTCTCGCAAGTCTAGTTCCAAAGAAAGCAGATCACTGCAGCTGCAATAACACATTCATGCCAATAACCATTGGAACTTGTGGTATCCACTGTAAAGCAAATAAATTACCTGAGCTACCAAATCCATCAAAAATATTCTCTGCTGTTTAACACGTCATACTGGCTCAAAAGATTTTAAAATATTACTCTCTTTGGGTTGGCAATATGTCTATGAGTAACTATGCAAATAGAATCTATAAATACTATCACACATTGGGGCATGGTAGTCTATTGGAGAGTGTTTGGCTTGTAATGCAGAGAGTACGGGTTTGAAACTCCCCTGAGACGGTTACTGTGTAGGGACCTTGAGCAAGTCCTTCACTCACAATTGCTCGGCGCCGTTGATTGATGCTTAATCATTAGATAGTGGTGCCTAATAAATGCAGAAATAATAATAACAACATTCATGGCATTTACTGGTCATTTCCAACCCTACTGGATTTCAACTTCTCCAACTTATTACAATTGTGGACTGCGTGATCATCGGTTGATCATTATGATATCACATTGATCTGCCTGACTAATTCTTGCAAGTAAAAACATTTTTAGCATCATGCTTTTACTTCTGACCTCAGCAGACGTCACTGAACCATGGATGACATGGTCTTTTACGTATGGTACCTTGCTCCATCATACCTTAGGGACTTTTGCATTTCAGTCTCCTTGGTTCTGGGCCATAGCACTCTCCAGTCAGCTGTCTTTGGACTTCTGAGTTGTCTCTCGTATGTGCACTGCTACAGCACAGTCCAGAAGCTTTGCCTAAGTTTGACCTACCAGCTGGAATCGCCTTTCCCGTGCACTGCAGCTCAAGCTCCTCAGTTTGTCCCTTCTGCAGTTTTGCAAGCACCTGAAGTCTGTATTATTTGACAGTGGTCTCACTAGTTTGGGTCAGGAGCACCTGTGAGTCTATTCATGAAGTAGTGCTTCATAAATGTTAGATTACAATTACAACACAATTACAACCTTGAAAACTGTAACCAGCCAATCCAGAATAATGGTGATCATATCATGGACATTGGTGAGTTGATCAACATCCTGTAAATTATGTGAACCATGTTGAATAATGATGATACCTACATGGAGAGCTGAGCGAAATTCATCAGCAAGATAATGCTTCGAAGAGCAACAGGTTTGGGTGACTTCCGACAGCGTAACATGTTCGATAATTGGACAGTGAATTTATTTTGTATTAATGTAATACAGTTAGAAACACAATTAATGTTACAAATACATTTGGATTACAACTGGCTGTGATCGAGGATTACTTTGTTCAATATGCTGAAGAAGGAGAACGTGGAATATAACAAAAACACACATATCCCAGACAATTTCCCCCTACTGCAATCATGGCACTGACTTCTTACAGAATAAAGGATCCAATTTAAAACTTGTCTTATAGTTCATAAAGTTATACACATCAATCATCCAACTTTCATCTTTGCTCACCCCTCAGGTTCACCTATACTGCATTTGCTCATTGGATACGCTAACTCTTACTACGTTCCAAACCAAAGGAGTACTGGGTTCCCATTTCCTCAGTCGCTGGCCCAAGGCTCCGGGATTCACTGCCTGTTTCTGTCTGCTCAGTTGGTTCTGTGATGTCATTTAAGTCAGGACTAAAAGCTCATCTTTCCAAATTGCACATACCTCATAGCCTGTGTTAGGGTCTCAGAGGCCTCAGAGATCTGTACTGCAGGGGTCTTTACAATGGATTGTGATATTCAAATACGATTCTGCTCAGAACTGGCCATCAGTTGATGCCTCATGCATTACAATAACAGTGCTATAGAACTTTCAAGATTAGATTAGATTTACACCCCATTTCAAATTTACCACCAGTCGTGATGGAACTGCTTTGAAGTGACACAGAAGAGGAGTTTGAGGGCTTTCCAGAGATGACTAAAGACATATGAACATTTTAAAAAATTAATTGAATTGTTGCTATAAATAAACCTGTCAACTAGACTTATTAACATACTTAATAATTATCTAATAGTTAATCTGGTAGGTTAGAATTCAAATACATATCGGAAACACGGTTATGGCGAAGCATTGCTTGTTAGTGAATCCAACTGTGCCGGCTAGCGACCTACATTTGCCCTTAAATTGGGCTCAATGTGCTGTGCCAGAACAAGACTCGCGAGAACCTGCAGTGTCCAGCTAAATCACTTGTTTTGGACAAAAGTGCTGGATATGAGTCCTTAGCAAGAATATTGTCAGACTTTGATAGTCTTGGAGCACTATCACCCTCCCTCGTTTTGTCACGCATAGATGCAGGTGGAGGTTTGCTGTAGCTTTCCAACTAAATGAAGTCAAATGGCATAAATCATATCGTTCAAAATTTAGCACAAGGGAATTAAAACATAAATCTGCCAGTGTTGCTAAATCATCTACTAGTATTTCATTGGCAAATGGTGCAGATGTTGTTTCGGAGCAGTTGGACAATGATTCCTTCTTGAGTCCAGTGAATAAATGCTGATTCACTAAATCCGATGTCAGTGACACAAAATCTCCAGGCATATCTGTTTGTTTTTTCTGTGACATGCCAGCAGGTTTGCAAGGTTTGCATGAGGTATCTCAAGGGCTGCAGAAATTGTGCGTCGTGAGATATTTGGCGACAGGCCTAAATGGTGTGTGTATCGTATGACCGTTTAATGTCTGTTCTATCTGATTTGGCTAGTGGTCTTTGTCAGACGTTTGAAGTAGAAGAGGCTGTGTGTCCACTGAATTTAAACCTTTTCACCACTGCTGCTGTCGACAACACTGACCATAATCCCTCATCCACTAGTGCACATGGATCTTTTCATGGGAGTGGCATATCACTTCAGCAGTGCTTTAGTGATGTCACTCAGGGAAAGAGTCATTTCAGTTTGCCTTCCTCATATACTTCTGTACCACCAATTAGATTGCTGACTGATGAACCTGCAATCCCCTCTTTTACTGGAAGTTTGCAGGAAATGGGTATTTACATATTCAGTGCTGTGAAAGCTGAACATTCTTGGTTAGACAATATAAGGAAAAATTGGCAAACATGTTCTTTTTATTCCAACTCCATTTCTTCTTGGTCTGCTCATCACGCACAAAAACAAACTGCATTGCAACCTCCTCTTCCTTTATGTGGAATGCTGCCTTTGTTTCACGAAAAAGCTCATAATGTTGCCATGATACATCATTCGATGGATATTGTTCAAGCTACTGTATCTACACACTAGCAAAACTGATACAGTGGAATTGGCCAGATTCATAAGGTGCCAACAATTTTGTAACGATGTTTGGTGGTCTTCGTATTGAGGTGGCAGCTCTTAAGACCTTGGGAACACTTTTGAGTGGTAGTGGTTGGGTAGGAGTTGTCACAGAAGCAGGGCTAGTAACAGCAGGTTCAGCTGAAGCACTTTTGTCTGCCACTCATGTCAGACGTTGTAGACATGTGCATGAAATAACTCTAGCAGCACTCCATGTTCTACAGTCCATGGCATTTGAAAATTATAAGACAAACTTACAACCTTCTGATCGATGTCTGTCATTTGAATCCTGGTGTGAAAAGCAATCTTCTAAACATAAGCAATTTGCATTTTGGTCACTTGTAAAAAAATCTGAAGCTACAGTTTTATTGTTTGTTAGGTCTTTCAGGGAATTAAACTTTGGTCTGTATGTGGATACAATGACAAGTTTGATTCCATGGTTTTTTGCACTAGATCGAACCAACTATGCACGCTGGCTCTCAGTTCACATTAGAGACATGGTTGACTTGCCAAATACCAATCCAGATATTCTCAATCAGTTTAACTTGGGCAAATTCACAGTTCACAAGACTACAAAAGACTATCGACCAGGCACATAAACAGTTAAATGCAGTTGTTAACAGTGATGGTGGTGCGGTTGGTTTGACAGAGAATGACAGCGCATTGTGCAGGTGGATTCTTGCTGGTCCAGAAGTTGCCAATTTACTTGCAGAGTTTAAATCAAGTTATTCTTCAGCCGTAGTGGCAGGTAGTTAATGTCACCATGAACAGCAGGCAAGCATTCAAAAATCCTTTGTCAGAGATGTTGCTCACCTTGTCAGAAACACGGAGGATTTTGCTAACCCTTTTGAGGATGAGCATGACCTTATTGTATTGTGCAACAGGAATATTATAACAACTGAGGCATCTGAAGCTGTTTGGAAAGTACTTGAGATTGGTCATTGTCAGTACAATGACTTTGTTACAACACAGGTAATTAGTAACTCTGTTTCCCTGTTTGCTCCACTGAAAAGCAATAAGCTGTGCTTCTTTGCTGCTCCAAAGCCTACCATAGCTTCAAAGATGAAAAGTAAGGTCACTGCTTCAAGGAATGATTCTGCATTGTTCTCCAAGCTGTATATCACCTTGTCACCTTGTGCTGTCAGCTCTTTGAGCTCTAGCGACCGTCATTGTCAATCTTCTCCATTTCTTTCTTTCCAATGTCGCGTCCCTTAGTTGTGCCAAGTTCATTCCAGTTGCTTCGTGTATCTTGTCCATCCATTTTTTTCCTTGGTCTCCCTTGTTTTCTCTTTCCCTCTCCACAAGCCAGCATCATTTCTTTTTCCAATCCATCTGATCTCATAACATGTCCAAAGAACCTCAGCTTTGATTTTAGCACTGTTTGTTGTAACGTCTCATCTTGCTCAATTCCAATCGCCTTGCGTACCCATTCATTAGTCCTTTTCTCCGTCCATGATGTTCTCAGCATCTTCCTCCATATCCACATTTCACAAGCATTGATTTTTTTCTCTATTTTCTTGGTCATTGTCCACGTCTCACTGCCGTATGTTACTGTTGGTATAATCAAGGCCCTCACCAATCTTTTTTTCGTGTCTGTGCTCACATGTTCGTCTTTCCATATTTTTTCTAGTCCATTCATTGCGGCTTTTCCAATCGCCACCCTTCGGTTTATTTCCATATCGCACTTTCCTTCTCTTTCTACTACTGATCCCAAGAATGTAAAGCTTGTTACCGTCTCTAATTCCTCTCCATCCACCATAAAACTGCCCTCCTCAGCTGTTGTCATGATCTTCGTTTTCTTTATATTGAAGTATAGTCCTGCTTTCTCGCTCTCTCTCTTCAGCCTTCTTATCAGTTCTACCAGATCTGTTTTTTTACCTGCTAATAGTGTTGTGTCATCTGCGTATCTCAGATTATTCAGTGTTCTTCCCGCTATCTTTACTCCCTCTTTTGCTCCATCCATTTCCGCCATCCTCATTATCCTTTCTGCATATAGGTTAAATAGGAATGGGGACAGAATGCATCCCTGCCTCACTCCTTTCTTTATTTTGATTCTTTCAGTATCTCCAAATTCAGTTCTTATTACCGCAATCTGTTCTTCGTACAATCCCTTGAGAAGTTGTATCAAGTGCCTTGGTATTCCCATTTCTATTAAGGTTTTCCACATCAACTCATGATCAATGCAATCGAATGCCTTACTATAGTCAATGAAGCATATGTATAATTTTTGTCCATACTCCTTTTGTCTCTCCATTATCCACCGCATGTTGGCGATATGATCACGAGTTCCACGGGATTTCCTAAATCCTGCTTGGTTATCTGGAAGCTCCCTCTCTATTATGTTCTCCATTCTTTTATGTATTATTTTAAGTAGTATTTTACTTATGTGCGATATCATTGCTATGGTCCTGTAGTTTTCACACTCTCTCGCATCTCCTTTTTTGAATATAGGGATAAAGATTGAGCTCTTCCAATCCTCTGGCCATTTTCCGGTTGTCCATTGCACATTTTTGTTATTGTCTTTGTCATTGTGCCATCTCCTGCTTTTACCATTTCTATTGGTATCCCATCCGGACCCGGTGCTTTATTGTCCTTCAGTTGTCTAATTGCCCATTCCACCTCTGCTTCCAAAACGTCCGGTTCCTTTTCATGTTCTGATGTATCGATTCGTTCTTTCATTACTCTCCTATCTTCACTGTACAGCTCCTCTGTGTATTCTTTCCATCTGTTCTTCATTTCCTCTTCGTCTGCGATTATGTGTCCATCCCTTGACCTCATTGATCCCATTCTTGGTGTGAATTTTCTCGTTATTTCCCTCACTTTTGAAAACATTTCTTTAGTTCTTCCTTTCTTTCCCTCTTCCTCCATTTCCTTGCACATTGCATTTAGATGTTTTTCTTTGTCTATACGTGCTTGCTTTTGGAATGCTCTATTCATTTCTCGTACCTTGTTTTTGTCTCCTTCTTTTTTTGCCTCCTTTCTTTCTACAGCTATGTTGATAGCATCCTTCGAGAGCCACGGAGTTGTTGTGACTTTCTTTTTCTTCGGAATGTGTTTCTCAGCAGTTTCTAGTATTATTCCCTTCACCTTCTCCCACAGGTGGTTCGTGTCCTCATCTATCATCGTCTCGTCCCTCTCTAATATTTCAAACCTATTCCTTATTTCCGTTCTGTATTCCGGTGTAATTCCTTTGCAGTCATACGTGTTCAGTCTTTCTCCTTTTTTCAATTTCTTCAATTTCGTTTGCACTGTTGCCACTAATAATTCATGATCAGTTCCACAATCCGCGCCTGGTCTCGTTCTTACATCCCTTATCGTGCTTTTCCATCTTTTGTTTATCAGTATGTAATCTATCTGATTCCGATGTTTCCCATCTGGTGACGTCCAAGTGTACAGCCTTCTTTTTGGCTGTTCAAACCATGTATTCATTATTCCCAAGTTGTTCCCATCGCAAAACTCTACTAATCTTTCTCCTGCCTCATTTTGTTCTCCTAGTCCATGACCTCCAATCGTATCCCCTGCTCCTCCGACGTACTTTCCCACCTTTGCATTGAAGTCACCAATGACCATTATTACATCTCCCTTAGGGATTCTATCTATTGTACTTTGCAGCTCATTGTGGAACTTTTCATGCTCTTCTTCTTTTGCTATCGATGTTGGTGCATACACCTGTACAATTGTTATGTTAACTTTCCTTCCCCGAAATCTTACGCTCAGTATTCTGTCACTCACCGTGTCATATCCCATTATTGCATTTGCACTTGTCTGATCACACATGATTGCCACTCCATTTCTTCCTTTTTCCTCCTTCCCTGACATTATTATCTTATAGCCATTCCAATTAAAATGTCCTTGTCCTTTCCACCTTGTCTCGCTTAATCCCATGACTGATATTTCGAGTCGCTTCATCTCTCTCTGTATGACATCCATCTTTCCACTCTGCATACTACGCACATTCCACGTGCCTATCTTCATCTTCTTCTTGCAGCTCAGGTTGAGTCTTTGCTTTCTGGTGCGATCCGCCTCTGGACGTCCTTTCGGCTTTGGTCCCGTTGCTTCATTAGACCGGATTGCTCTTGACTCTCCATCTCGCTCTTTCCCAGTAGCTGTTAAGTCGCTCTCCGGCCTGGGAGTCTCACCATCTGCGACTATTGTTTTGCATGAATTGTCTTGTCTCATGACGGTTTTCTTGGCACTTTCACAGGGGTGGTTTGCCATTGCCTTCCCCTGGTTTTGCCTGCCGTGCCCGTTCGTTCCCCTTCCCATAGTGGAAAGGGTACTAACAGTCTGCACCACGTGAAGGTGGGCACGGAGGACTTTGACTCATCAGCCCAGGTCGGTTCCAAGTCTACGATCAAAGGATACGTCGGTCGGGTCTCCTCCCTGTTTTACTATAGGCAAGCTATAGTGGCTGACGAACCTTAGCAGACCAAGCTGTATATAGCTTGCCAAATTCATAACAGTGACTTAGACGAATTTTTCCGGCATGAAAACCAAGTTTTTTCCCTGTCATTATCAGATGCAAGTAGTCTTCATCTGGGGTCCAAATCTGATCTGTTGTCATGTTTCCAGAACCTATGCCAACCAGTGCTGACTGCACCATGTGTCAAAGGTTTGGTTGTTGATGGTGCAGCTATTGTAAATATGCTGAAGCCTAAGTCTGTCATTACATTTGCAGATTATGCTGACAGAGTCTTTATCCCGTATATTAAGTCGCAGCTAGCTTTTGTCAAGCGCACTGACATTGTGTGGGACCACTATGAAAGTGTCAGTCTCAAAGGCTTAACTCGTGCCAAACGTGGTTTTGGTATACGGCGCCAGGTTATTGAATCAGCCCCAATTCCATGTAACTGGCCTGACTTCCTAAGCAGTGATCACGGTAAGACATCATTGGTTACTTTTCTAGCCAACACACTGTCTGATGTGTCAACAGGTGCACGTAAGCATATTGTAGTTACATTAGATACAGCTGTTGTAAGTACAATACCAGACTATGACACTGCTCATGTACACATGAAGAGGCAGAGACTCGAATGTTTTTGCATGCTGCTGACTTAGTTCGTGCTGGGCATCACAAAATCCTGATTAAGACCGCTGATACTGATGTCGTTGTCCTGGCTGTTGCCTTTCAGCAGAAAATAGCTTGTCATGAATTATGGTTGGCATTAGGGACAGGGCATTGGTTGGCATTAGGGACAGGGCATCATCTTTGATATATTCTTGCTCATGAGCTAGTATGTTTTGGGTCCAGAGTGATCCTGTGCACTGCCTATGTTTCATGCATTCACTGGCTGTGACACTGCATCAGCATTTGTTGGATGGGGCAAAAAGACTTGTTGGGAAACTTGAAACAAGTATACTGCAGTTACAGCAGTCACTGAGTCAGTTGCCTTGCGCCATTTCCGAAACCTGCACATGTACTGGAACACTTTACCATTTGTTTATATGATCCGTCAATTCACTGCAGCTCCGTGAACTCAGCTCATAGAAAACTATTTGCACAAAAAGGTAGAACCATTGAAAACATTCCACCAATACAAGATGCACTTGTGCAACACATTAAAAGTGCTATGTATCAGGCAGGGTACGTTTGGAGTCAGGCATTGGTTAGACAGCCTGTGCTACCAAATCCTGTTGATTGGGGATGACTGCTAGCTGATAAGATATGGCAACCACTATGGATGACTCTGCCAGATGCAGCAAAGTGCTGCCCAGTAATGAAACGTTGTGGTTGTAAAACAGGCTGTTCCACGAAACATTGCAGGTGTTTCAAAGACAACTTAATATGCACAGCATTTTGTGCATGCGATGCCGAGTGCAGACAGTGCAACCTCATATTTTATATCTTTGATCTGTGTGTCTTTGAGATGATAATAAAGGTAGCGACTTCCTCACAGTAACTGATTACATTACAGGTGATTAGTAACTGAAAACGTAAAGGAGACAACTGCACTATACCACACATTGTACCATCCTGCAATAGCTTGATGGTTCAGGCTGAACTGGACTATGTTGCCCTTTGGGCGGATAAGTGTAACTTAAAACTTAATCATAAAAAGACATGTGAAATGATAATTCACCGGCCAAGAATGAGAAATCAGCAAATAATTTTACCTAATGTGATTCCCGGTTTAACCAGGGTACCAGAGATGACAATATTGGGTGTTACCCTATCGAGGATGTTAAATTTTGATTCTCATATTGATCGGATTCATAGTCAGGCGCATCAGTCTTTATATGCCATACGAATTCTTGTAGCACATGGCCTAACTGGCCCTCGGCTCTACGACGTTGTCCGAGCCACAACACTGGCCAGGATGCTGTACGCCTCTCCCGTGTGGTGGGGCTATGCTGGGGCACAGGCTAGAGCTCGGTTTCAGGCTTTGATGCGGAGACTTGTGCGTCTCCGCTATCTTCTTGGGAACTCCCCAACGTTCGATGAACTCTGTGGCACAGCTGATGCTCGTCTCTTTAAAGCAATCTTGAACAACCCAAATCACGTCTTACATCAGCTACTCCCACCAATTAAAACCCTCTGTTATTCCCTACGGCCCCACACCCATGATCATATTATTCCTCCTGCTGACAGTTTAACGCGTAAATGTTTTATTGTTAGGATGTTGTATGAATATTAAGTTTTCTTGTGTTCTTAAATACTTGTAAACCGATGTGCGATTAGCTATTGGTTAATAAAGAATATACTTACTTACTTACTTACTTACATAGTGAGCATAATTGCGAGTCATTATAACTGGCAATGTAAATATGTTAGTGTAAGTTTTTTTATTTCTACTGAGTCAGGGCTAGTCAAGTCAGTTCCTTAAGCTGTAGTAAAATGTTTTGTTCTAATACTACTGTGCTTCTTAAATCAAAAATAAATACAAAAATATGTTTAAGGCCAAATATAAAAAAACACTAAAAACCTGTAACTCTGCAACAGCTATAGTTGCTGTGCCAGTCTCAAGCCTGGTAATACTAAAAGAGGAGGGCAGGTTTCAGTGTTTCAAGTTGTTATTCTGCACATTCTTTAAATACCTCTAGCATTTGTTTGTTTTGTAGTTGTGTACTTTGACTTTATTTTAAAGGACGATGGCACCAAATAAATCAATGCATCCCATCAAATTTGGATTCAGCATGTATTCTTGGGTATATATACCAAGCTACACTCTCCCGTGATCATTATATATGCCTGAAATTGACATTTCTTTATATATTGCAGTTGTGTACTTTGACCTTATTTTGAAGGATGATGGCGCCATATAAATCGCTGCATCCCACTTGGATTCAGCGTATTATTTTCAATATATATGCCAAGTTTCATGCTTTTACCCACTTGTTGAACAATTCTCTGCTTTTTTTAACCTTATCCACCTCACTACTATGGAATTGTACAGTTGCATTACACCACATTACATTACAATATCAAGAAATGCTCACATGGAAACATATGAAATGTGAGAAATACAGAATTACTTATACAATATATCAATTCTTACCACACACTGTTGTCACATAAAGCTGATATTTCAAACATAAACTTTTCAATAGGTTCCTGTTCAGCATTCAGAATTAGAACACAAAAGTTATTAACTTCATTTCTTTGTATAATCTGTGACAGACTTTCCAACAGTGCACCAATGTAAGATCGTACATCCGATTGAACACAAATCTGAACAGAACAACATCAAAACGATACTTTAAAAGTGTTGAAACAAGTTTTGTAAAGTAATACTGTTGTGTCTTCTTGACTAACTGTCATCAGTATATCTTGGCTGATCACTTAATTGATTTGAATGAACTATACTCCTCTCTCCTGTCTATGATTAACAAAATCTGGACCAGACGTGGAAGAGTGTTGCTGCATGTTGTATGTCATATGTTCCTGTAGTTCAATGTTGTGATGTTCACCTGGCAACTACAGCTTTAATAAATCTCTATTAACCAATTGGGACATATGAGGCAGTTTCAGGATTAAAAAATTATAACACCACAGGAAAGAAATTAATAGTTATTATTAATCTACATTATCCATAAAAATGAACTACATTCTACCTATCTAAATACTAAACGTCAAATTTCAAAACTCAACTAATTAAGTCCCATGCAAAAGTATAAAGTATAAACAGCATAATAAAATCTGAAGTCCTTAATAATAATATAAGGCAGTCTGCTTTCCACACACAGATAGTTGATTAAAGTACAGATATTTCTACATCAAAAATGCTGATTATATACATAAAATCTAGGAACACTGGAGATTTTAATACACCACTGCTTTTGCTATGATTCTCAAGTTAGCAGCATGTGATAGTGCTACAATACAACGCAGCAAACAAGCAGTTTTATTTGGACAACAATTTGGTTATTAATCAAATGGTGATGTTCAGTCATGCTTTGAAAACGGAACGGTAGGGCTGCTCTTTTACATCAGTTCATTTCTCATCTTTCTGAAAACATTGTGTATCCAGGGATAGATGACACTTGGAAACAGATACCATTAACCCCTTTAGCGTGGGAAAATTTTTTGTTAACTCTCTGCTAGGGTGGAATTTTTTTCCAAAACATTTTTCCAGATATTGTTATTATAATGATACTATGATTCTTCTGGAAATAATATTATAAGTTTCGTGCATTTTACTGTCATAAAAAAATTTTTCAGTTTTATTTTTCACTTGAAAGAAATTTTATGCACATTTTCGGCAGACATACAATGGAAGAAGAACACCCATCATGCGCCAAGGCATGTCAAAATTTGTGGCCAGCACCACAAAGAACATAGACTTATGACAGGAAAGTAACAGTCACAACATAGGAAAGGAACAGTCACAACTTGGTGAGATATATTTCACAGCACGGGACAGGACATAGTCCAACATCACGACCCAGAGGCGCGGGATTCATGGCGCCGAAGGTGCCAATGCTGAAACAAGTTTTGGTTCTGTGATGCAAAGGCAGGACCATACTCACACAACTTTTTTGGGCAACGGAGAACAAACATTAATACTATAAAAGTAATACCGTGATATATACTCTGATATTACGTCACAAATTAATTTTATTCACCTTAGGTTTGTTCTTGGCTGAGGTTGGCTCACAAATTTTAAAAACTTCTCGGGCCACTGACACGACCTGCCACTTTGACCTACAATACAGTGCCGGGGGGAGGAGGCAGCCGGCTAGCAGCACCCAGATGATGTAATGAGGCCCAGGCTGCTACGGGGCTACTACAGCATGTGCTGTGACTCTCTCTGCACAACAGCCATGCCCTTCTGACGTTATTCCGAGTTTATATGCGCCCCATGCCTACTGGGTGGTGAATACTATCCCTGCCAAAGTTAACTCGAGATCCACACTAAAGGGTTTAATGAAAGAGATAAATTCTAATACGTACTGTTTACACACTATTCAATAGATTGAGTGTACAAAAAGCCACATTTCAGGCACCAGCTAATGCAGCTGACTGTGATGCAGTTTCTTTCAGACCATTAAATGAGGTCTGATGGCTATCTAGGCACTTTGCTGTAAGTGCACAGCTATTTTAGCTGAATACATTTGTTGTTATTGGTGATTTCATAGTTATTACCTGGTTCTATTAGTAAATCCCATCAGCTGAAGGCATCCAATGATAATATACTGAATGATAGTAAGGCAGTAGTATACAGATGAAAGAATACCAGCAAATTTTCAGCCTCCTCAAAGCCCCTCCACACAGCCTAGCATAACAAGCCACCAAGTAAGCTTGGCAGGGCACCTCCACACTCCGCTTCTCTCAGGCCCACCGTGGAAGGTCGCATGACACGGAAGAGGCCACTCAGGCCACTGACTATTCTAAAAGAGTCATGGTCAAATGAAATTCAAATTCCACCGGATTTAGAGAACAGGACTGGATTATTTCCACCAGTTAAGACAAAATTTGTCTAAGATGTTTGTTGGAGACTGCAGAATAGCAATCCAGTACAAAACAGGTGCAATATGCAGCTCAATAAAACAAACAGGCTAAGAAGAAATCATATGAACCTGGTGACAATGTCATTGTATTGTATCCGTCATCAACCAGTAAGTTATTGTCAAGATGGCATGGTCCATGTACAATCTTACAGAAAAGGTCAGACAGCTCTTACTTTGTTGACAAGGGTGAAGCCGGAAGAAGGGTGGTACATTTAAATAAGGAAATTTGTTGTCTGCTCTTCTGTGTGTGGGTTGATTGTGGAAGATGAGGACTTTGGAAAAATCTGTGAAATTTCTTATCAGGTTGAAAGTGATACAGAACCATTACAAGTGACTTCTGATCAGATTGCTCATTTGTCACCCAATCAACAAAACAACTGTAGAATATTTTGGAAAAGTATGGTGACAGATTTGTGAATAAACCTGGAATATGTACAGTTGTAGAACATGAGATTAACAAATCTAGACTTTGTTTCTAGAGAATTTTCAGCATACAGAGTACCACTGATTTATAGAAAAGTGATGGAAAAACAAATTGATAAAATGGTTAATCTGGGGATTGTAAAACCATCCACAAGTCAAAAGGCTATTCCTCTAGTCATTGTCAAAATGAAGCATGGATTCCTCAAACTGGCCTGTGATTACAGAAACATTAACAAGTACACAACTGAATGTCAGTATCCCATGCAACTTGTTAATGGGGCATTGCTAAAAGTTGGTCAGTCAGTTTATTTCTGTGTCTGATTGTCATAGTGCTTACTGGACATGTTCTGTTAAGGAAATTGACCAGTGGAAAACTGTTTTATTACCCATCATGGACTGTTTGAGTGGACCAGAGTTCCATTTGGCAGGATTAACTCTGGTAGCACTTTTATGAAAGCCATTCAAATTGTATTACAATCTGTAAAAGATTTTACTGAGCCATACATGGACAATGTGGCAATGCATTCCAAAAGGTGGGAAGATCATCCGAACCACATGAAGAAGTTTCTGATCCAAATGAGGAAACATAATCTGACCCTAAATTTACAAAAATTGTGAATTTCCCAAACCTCAGATCAAATTTATTGAACATATTGTGGGAGCTGGACATAAAAAGATGGATCCAGATAAGGTACAAACCATGTTGGAAATGTCACGGCCCACAACAAAGAAACAACTGAGAAGGGAAGGGTATAGGTTTGTTCATTTACTACAGACATTTTATACCGAATTTTTCTAAGATTGCAAAACCATTGACTGATGTCTCTGAAAGAAACACAGCCTGAAAGTGTGTGTTGGAATGTAGACTGGCAAAAGGTTTTTGATATTTTGAAATTGCATTTGAGTAGAGATGTCATGTTGAAAATTTTTCACATCGGTTAACGTGTGTATCTATATTGTGATAGCAGCAATGCCACAGAGGGTGCCGTTCTGACACAATTACACAATGAGGGGATTGAAAAACCAGTTTCCTTTATTAGTCAAAAACTGAATGATACCCAGCAGAGGTGGACAACTATTGAAAGGGAGGCATATGCAGTAATTTGGGTGCTCTCAAAATTAAAGGACATTATTTTGGGTTCACATGTAGCTGTGTATAAGATCATAACCCTTTGACTTATTTGACTGTGTGTGGCGCTTCCTACTCTTTGTATCCTTGGAGATGCTAAGATGCTATATAAATGGCTACAAATGCTTGAGAAGTGCCATGCTACAACATAGAACACATATTGATTGCGTCTAACTCAACCATCTGTTTACTCGTATGACTAATCTAGTGTTTAGGTTCGTTTATAGACAGTCACAGAGTTAGGTTTTGATTACACATATTATCAAGTTATTCTTTACAAATGTATATGACAACTATGCAGTTCAAATACTTAGCTACTTTACCTAAGGCCAACTAATCTTAAAACTATATAAATGATTTATTAGACTTCCCTTCCCACTTGTGGTTCTGTTCCGAGTCCGATTTTCTTCCAGTCCCTTGAACGAGAGTTCACAGTTTGGAAAATGAAGCGAAACCTTGCATTATTCCTTTGGCTTTCAATGCGATTCGAAAATGGCGATGCCAGCAGATGGCTTCTCGAAAACATTACATGAACAATTGAAGATTAATCCTTTGTAATTGTATCTCATGATGAGTTCACTGACCCTACGACTTCATACAATGACAGTCACACCTATGATTCGTAACTTTTGATAAATTAAACAAGTACAATTCAACGACCTCGCCTTGAGACGAAGATTTGCAGTTCCTTCGGCCACATAGTTGGCTAAGGAATATATCCACAGTTCGATTTGGACCGAATCAACAAACTTTCGATCGGTGAGTCATTGGACCTACTTTGTCACAATTATGACTCCATAATACACGAGTTATACAGCAATTAGTTGGCCTTAAATCACTGAAAACTCGACCTTTCTACATGAGTAATGTGAAGGCAGTTCAAACGGTCTTTATTCCACTGTTGGTCAACATAAGACTGCCGATTTTCAACGTTCTTTCATTTAATTACCCGTCATAGTTCGTCTGCATGAAGCATGACGTATGCATCCTACATGGCGAAAACACGATCACCCGATCTCGTTTCCATGGTAAACAGCTGTTTTGAAATCAACGGCGTCTTTCAATTCTGCAGATTCACCGTCTATAGTTTCCCCATTGAACGTTTGACTTGCACAGAAACACTCAGTCAATACAACTTAAACGCCCAGCTAAACTAACTGTCATGTCATGTCAATTCGTCATCGTCGCAACGGTTGACTACATGATAGGATCGTCTTCGACCAAAGCCATCTATTGCGCGCAGCATCCAACAACCTGGTTCCCGACAAGCCAGTCCATGCCGAGATGTTGTCAATCCAACTTATCTTTGGCCTTCCGCGGCCTCGGTTCCCCTCAACAAGACCGATCATAAGCTACTCTCGATGGTGTCCTGAGGATGTCTTATCACGTCCCCGAAATAACGCAACTTGCGGGCCTCAATGTGACCCAGCAGCTCGTTTTGCACCCCAGCCAGTTGGTACACCTGTTCATTGGTCATCTTCTTTGTCCAGGCAATCCGCAGTAACTTTCTGACGCACTTGTTTTCAAAAGCCTGAATGCGTCTCTCCTCTTCCTTCTTTAATGTCCAGGCCTCACACCCATATGTCGCCACCGGCCATGCCAAGGCCCTCATCAGGCGTAATTTGGTCTTGATGCTAAGTGACTTGTTTTTCCACATCTTTGTGAGCTTAACCATGACTGCCATTCCCATGGCTAGTCTCGATTTCACCTCAACCGTACAGTCCGCATCCACTGCTACTGTGCTCCCCAGGTACATGAAGTAGTCCACCTTCTCCAGTCTTCCATCAACCACGTTGATCTCAAGTGCTTCGCCTGTATTTGTCATCACTTTCGTCTTTTTTGCATTGATCAGCATATGATACTCATTCGCAGCATTCTCAACACGGTTTACTAACTCCTGCAGTTGTTCTGGTGATGTGGCCAATAAGACGATGTCATCTGCATACCTGAGATTGCTGATGATCTTGCCACCGATTCTGAAACCTCCATTATATCCTTGTAGTGCCTTCTGCATCACTTGTTCTGCCAATATGTTGAACAGACAGGGGGAAAGATTACATCCCTGCCGGACTCCTTTTTTGACACTGAACCATGCAGACACGAGATGATCTGTCCTGACTGCAGCGCGTTGTTGTCTGTAGAGGTTTCTTAACAGTTGGACCAGTTGTGGTGGAAAACCCATTTCAAGCATGGTTAGCCATAGCTGATCATGTTGTACCATGTCAAAGGCCTTTGTAAAGTCAATGAAGCAGAGGTACAGTGGTTGACTTCTTTCTCTAGATTTCTCCAATATGATCCTGAGGTTTGTAATCTGATCCCTTGTGCCTCTTCTTGGTCTAAACCCCGCCTGCTCTTGAGCAATCTCGTCTTCAAGCTTAGTTTGTATCCTCTCTAGAATAACTCTCAGTAGAATTTTGCTAGCGTGCGAGACTAAGGCAATAGTTCTGTAATTCTCGCAATGGAGCAAGTCCCCTTTTTTAGGGAGAGGAATGAAGATCGATTGTGTCCATTCCTCTGGCCAGTCCCCTGTCTTCCACACCTCCACACAGATCTCATGCAGCTTGGCCAGTGTCATTTCCCCACCAAACCTTAACAGTTCGGCAGCTATGTCATCGGGACCAGGTGCTTTAAGTGTAGCTGATTTTAGTAGGGCCCGTCTGATTTCTTCTTTCAGTGGAGGAGGCTCCATTTCTGGGATGTTAATCACTACGTTCACATTTCCGTCATTGTATAATTCCTCGCAATATTCTTTCCATCTTTCATTCACCCTCTCTGGTTCGACGAGTTTCCTGCCAGTACTATCTTTGATGGCTGTTGTACAAGGTAGGAACGGCTTGGTGAGTTTCTTCACTGTTTGGAAAACTGACCTACTATTACCTTTTGCTGCATTCTCCTCCAGCTCGCTGCATAATGTATCCATCTCTGCCTGCTTGTCTATTCGTAGCATCTTTTGCACTTCACTACGTAATTTCTTATACTCATCTGGGTTCTTGGTTTTTGCCTCGCGCTTCTTTTTTATCATTTCGAAAGTGCCGTTAGAGATCCACTTCTTGTGTTTGATGGAGTTCTTTTGTAGTGTCTCCTTTGCTGCCTCTAGAGTGACGGTCTTCAGTTGCTGCCACAGTTCATCCGGCGTACGTGGTTCATTTATTCTCCCTAGTTCTTCAAACCTGTTGGTTACCTCGAGTTGGTATTGTTGCCTAACCTGCTCATTTCTAAGCTTCTCGAGGTCCAGAAGCAGAGGTCTACTGATTCGTTTCTTTTTTAATCTTAGCTTCAGAGTCAACATTACCAAATTGTGATCAGAATCACAGTCTGCATTGAGGCACACACGTGCATTATTAATCGTTTGCTGATCAGGATGTAGTCAATCTGCGTCCTGGTGACTCCATCCGGACTCTTCCAAGTATATCTGTGCCTATTATGTAGTCTAAAGAGTGTAATGGTAATAACCAGTTTATGTTCTGCACAAAATTCTACTAATGTCTGGCCCCTATCATTTCTTACACCATGACCATATTTTCCCAGAACATCAGTCTCCTCAGCTTCCTCACCCACTCTAGCATTGAAATCGCCTGTAATTATAAGCAGATTCTGCCTTGGAATCTCTGCGATAACCTGGTTCATCTCTCCGTAGAACTGCTCAATCTCTTTGTCTTCTTTGTCAACCGTTGGAGCATAACATTGTAACACCGTTATATCTCTTGGTTTTGAGGCGAATGTTGTTGATATTATTCTGCTACTTATTGGATTGTAGGATGTTAGGCTCAGAGCAGTCTTCCTGTGAATCCAAATAGCCACTCCATGATGCTCACGTCCCGCTCTGCCTGAGAAGAGTACCGTGTGTCCATCCACCGTCTTAAAGTGCCCAGTGCCTGACCATTTAGTTTCCGACAATCCACATATACTGATGCCCAGTCTTTCCAGATCACTGCTGAGTATTGACAATTTGCCAAGTGAGTTGAGACCCCTCACGTTCCATTGTCCCACCTTGACGAGTTGTCTGCCTTTCAGGTGCTTCACAGAACCATCCCTCTTCCCTGGTGATGGTATTGAGCCAGCAGCATATTTGTCGACCCCCATCCTGACTCTCACAATGGGTGTCGCGGACCTTATTATCCTGGGCGACGTCCGAGCCAGTATAGATTTCTTTGTCGCTTTGTCCATTCATGCTCTATGGGGTTATATGACCAACTGAGCACCCCAATCTCTTGTTGATCCTGCAGTTGACTCGCCGTTATACCGAGTTGAACCCAGCATACGCCTCGTCATGAACTCGGCAACCACCGTTGGATGTATCTGTACATCTCTTCTGCTAGTTGTCGATGAGAGCCGTGCTGCTGCCCATGGCTCTGGATGTTTTAACGTCACATCCAAGACAGTTGCCGTCTACGTTAGCCAGCTGTTTCAGGGTTCCTGCTGGGCCTGTCCACCTCGCGTAGCGCCCAAGGTGATACTTCGGTCAAGACCTTCACCACTGATGGCTTAGCCCCAGCAGGCATTCCCCTACTTGACTGTTTTCACCACCTCACCACGATGAGGTGTAGATCGGACTTTGAGGGGGTGTAGATCGGACTTTGAGGGTAACTAACTAAACTCTAATTATTTACCTAAGCTGGCCATTTATTAATAATAATCCTACCTACACTATAGCTGGCCAGCTAATCTTAAGTTTACAATTTTAATAACTCCTTTATCTAATCTGTACATTAAACTTAACACTGATAAGCATGTACACACATTCCATTCCATTCCATTCTCAGCCTTCCTCGTTCCGAGATTCGGCCGCATCATGCACAATGTTCCTCCAGTGTCCTCTGTCCTCCACCAGCCTGAGCATCTCCTCCATTGTTAGCCCAGTCCATGCCCTGATGTTGCCCAACCAGTTTATTCTCGGTCTTCCTCTTTTCCGTCCTCCCGGTATTGTGCCCTGTATTATCTCCTTCTCGATGCATGTTCCCTCCTTCCTCATGATGTGGCCAAAATAGATCAATTTCCGTTTCCTTACTGTCTTCAAAAGATTCCTCTCTACTCCAGCCGCTTCCAGTACCCATTCATTTGACCGCTTTTCCATCCACGATATTTGCATGATCATTCTTAGACATTTCATCTCGAACGCTTCTATCCTCCTCTCTTCCTCCTTCCTCAAAGTCCAACTCTCACATCCGTATAGTGCCACCGGCCATACTAACGTCATCAAGAGCCTCATCTTTGTTACCAGTGATATGCCATGACTTTTCCATATTTTTTTAAGATTTGCAGCCATTGCATATCCCTTTGCAAGTCGTACCCTTATCTCTGCTCCACAATCGCTGTCCCTGTCGATCCTCGAGCCCAAGTACATGAAAGTATCCACCTGCTCCACTGTTTCCTGACCTATGCTACAGCGCCCTTTTCTTCGGCCTCGGCTGTGTTACGGCGCTATATAAATTGTCTTATTATTATTATTATTATTATTATGCTGATCTGACACCTGGTCTCTGACCTTTGTTTTATCCGTGTTAATCCGCATTCCATATTGCCTTCCTGCCCTGTCTAATCTCTCAACCAGTGTTTGTAATTCCTTCTCAGATTCTGTTATTAGTACTATGTCGTCTGCGTATCTTAAGTTTGTCAACCGCCTTCCCCTATCTGCACTCCTCCGTCAAAACCCTCCAAAGCCTCTCTCATTACCCTCTCCGCCATAATGTTAAATAAACTTGGAGACAACACGCATCCTTGTCTCACCCCTCTCCTGACTCTGAACTCTCCAGATAGTGTTCCTGCCACTTTGATCCTTGTGTTTTGTTTATTGTACAGCTTGGATAACAACTTTATTATGTGTCCAGGAAATCCCATTTCTATCATTGTTGTCCATAATGTTTCATGTGCTATTGAATCAAAAGCTTTTTTGAAGTCTACAAAGCACATGAAAAGAGGTTGTTGATGTTCATTTGCCTTTTGCATAACAATTCTCAGATTTGTTATCTGGTCTCTTGTCCCTCTAGCCTTCCGAAAACCTGCCTGTTCTTCCGCCACTTCTGCTTCCGTCTGATTCCTTATTCTTTCTAAAATGATCCTCAACATAATCTTACTTGCGTGTGCGACCAAGGCCACTGTTCTATAGTTTGTACATTGCCTGGCATCTCCTTTCTTTGGTATTGGTACAAAAATTGAATCCGCCCAATCCTCTGGCCATTCTCCATCTTCCCATAGTGCTGTGCATATAAGATGAAATCTGTCTACTGTAACTTCTCCTCCGTATTTAAACAGTTCCGCAGGTATTCCATCCGGCCCCGCTGATTTCCCGTTCGCACACTGTTTTATCGCTCTTGCTACTTCTGATCTTAAAGGGGGTGGCTCTCTCTCGTATTCATTCATGTCCTCCTTCACCTCTTTGTCATCGTACAGTTCTTCGCAGTACTGCCTCCAACGTTCAGCAATGCCTTCAGTGTCCGTGATGTATTCTCCATTCTGTATTCTTCTGATCTTAAAGGGGGTGGCTCTCTCTCGTATTCATTCGTGTCCTCCTTCACCTCTTTGTCATCGTACAGTTCTTCGCAGTACTGCCTCCAACGTTCAGCAATGCCTCCAGTGTCCGTGATGTATTCTCCATTTTCTGCCTGTATGCAGTGTATTTTCGGCTGGAATTTGTTTGTAATTGCCCTGACTGTTCTATACAGATATCTACTGTTCCCCCTCTTGTTCTCTATTTCCGCCTTTTCACACACTTCCTCCAGTTGTTTCTGTTTGTCGTTTCTTAGATGTCTCTGTACCTCCGCCTTCAGTTCCTTATACTCTTCTCTGTCCTTTTGCTTGGCTTCACGCTTCTTGTTGATGAGGTCAACAGTTTCTTTGGTAATCCATGGCTTCCCTTTGTCTCTCCTCCTGTAACCGACTATTTCTTCGGCCGTAGTGAAAAGTATGTCTCTTGTTTCCTTCCACAATTCGTTGGGTGATCTTTCCTCTATTACCGTGTTCAAAGCTTCGAATCTGTTTGCTACTTCTATCTCATAGGTGATTCCCTTGTTTCCAGCTAGATCCTCTACATTCAGTCTTTTTATCACCTCTTCCTGCTTTTTCCTTCCTAATCTGATCTTCAATGTTGCCACCAGCAAATTATGATCTGAATTGCAGTCCGCTCCTGGGTATGTCTTGCATTTGTTGATGCACGTCTTCCACTTCCGGTCGATACCTATGTAATCAATCTGGTTTTTTGTTCTTCCATCCGGAGATGTCCAAGTACTTAATCTCCTTGGATGTTGTTTAAACCATGTATTGGCCAGACCCAACTCCTGTTCCATACAGAAGTCTATTAGCCTCTCCCCTCTCCCATTTATCTCCCCCAATCCTTCTCCACCCGTCACTGGTTCTATTCTACTTTTTCCCACTTTAGCATTGAAATCTCCCATTACCACTGTAATGTCTCTTTTCGGAATGTTTTTTAGCGCTTTTGCCAGCATCTGGTAGAACTCCTCAACTTCATCTTCCTCTCCATCTGTTGTTGGCGCATAGACCTGTATCATGCTTATGCATCTTGGCTTTGCTTTTAATCTTACCACCAAAATTCTGCTGCTTATTGTTTCATATCCAATTAGGGCCTTAATCCTGTTTTTCTGTATCCAAACTCCTACTCCTCCATGTCCCTGAGTCTCTTCTCCTGAATATACAATCATATGTCCCTCTGACGTAATGAAGTGTCCCCTGCCTCCCCATCGTACCTCTGCCAAGCCACATACCTCCATCCTCAATCTCTCCATCTCCTTACCAAGAACCTGGGTTTTTCCCAGTTGTATCATACTTCGCACGTTCCAAGTGCCTACTCTCATCCTCTTCCTGAGTTGAAAAATGTCATCGTCCGACTTCCCTCTCCCTTCAATCTCCTCTATCCCTGTATTACCTCCTCCTCTTCTTCCAGTAGCCGACTTTCCGACCCTGTCCTGGTTGCTCAACAGGGGACGCGGACCTTGTGAACCCAGGCGTCGTCCGAGCCGGTATGGATTAAGTCTGGATTCCATTTTTCATGATGCTGTTTGGGGATGATAAGATGGTAGGCCCCCCAGTCTTTCCATCTCGCAGTAAGGAAGCCCTGTTCCAGGTGTACCGGAACTGCCCTCCTGTCTCTGTAGACTCGCCGTTGTCCCTTGTAACAGGATCTTCCGTCTCATCTACTGAAGTCTCGCTGCTGCCCGAGACCTGCCGCTCACGTTGGCCAATCTTTCAGAGTTCCTGCTGAGCCTGTCCAACTCGCGAAGCGCCCGAGGTGGTACTTCAGTCAAGACTTTCACCACTGTTGGCATAGCCTCAGCAGGCATTCTCCTACTCAATTGTTCACACAACGCAAGATAATTCTAATCAAATGCGAAATAAATGGAGGTTCACTACACTGTGACTATGTCAAAGTCAGCTAAATTAGTTCATTGGGCTTTAGCATTACATTTCAATCTGGGCTGGGCTAGTGGGTAATACACCAAACTGCAAAGTTTTTACATGGTTAGAATCTACACCAAGAACTGACAGTGTGCTGAAAATTTGACTGCTGTATCTAACATAATTCCTGAGTTATTTGCAATCAAAAATGCCCCAGAATTACGTCGTTCACGAGCTGTCGCTACCCCCCCCCCCCCCGGTATAAAACTGGTCATATCTTGAACAACATGCAACATTAAGAGCTAATATTTTGCATGGCCTCCTAACACATGTTGATGCACAAATTGGTTTAATATCATAAAAATCTGAGATGGTGTGGTGGGGACTATTGGTTGATTTGACATGGAATGACCCATTTAGTAATTAAGATGAATTGTGTATATTGTTTTTTCAACTTTATAAATTATATGGAATATGACTGAAAACTTGAAAAGGTTGAATGGAGGTACTGTCAGCTCCATTGTTTTCTTCAGGCTTAGTTTGTTCTCATTTATGTACTCAGTCGGGCGTGAGGGAAGTGTGAAACTGCTCGCTAAGCAGTTTGATTATTCGATGTCGGCCCAGGTGTAGGGAAGGGGTAAAGCTGACCTACAACTTGCTTCCTCATTGGCTGACACCTGTACAGTGTACATACAGAGGCAGCTGTTTTGCGTTTCTCATTTCTTGCATTTTAATGAACTGTATATAATGTTGTATTAGCAAAGGGCATACATTAGCAGATATGCCTGGATTTGAAATTAAATCTGTGAATGCAATTTCTAAAAATCTTTCCAGAGACATCAGTCAATGGTTTTGCAATCTTAGAAAAATTCGGTATAAAATGTCTGTAGTAAATGAACAAACCTAATACCCTTCTCAATTGTTTCTTTGTTGTGGGCCATGACATTTCCAACATGGTTTGTACCTTATCTGGATCCATCTTTTTATATCCAGATCCCACAATATATATTGAAGTGCTGTTTGTCAGAGATTATTGTTTAACTGTGACTGTCTGTAGATGTGGGACTCTAATTCATTGTTACTATTGCAAAGAATTGGGTCATGTTGCTTCCTCATGCTTAAAACTGAAATTAAAACATGAACTGGCAAAGAAGAAGCAAACTGCAAAATGTATAGTTATGCAGGAGTACAACTATACATTGTCTAGCTCTAAATGTTGTCCACCAGCTTACAGTTTTATCCAGGGGGAATTGCCTGCAGCAGTGTAAAGCAGTCAAACACTTGTATAATGATTATCAGTTTTTCAGTGTGCTCAATATGATGACCAAGAATTTATATCTAGTTTGCTAGTGATCAAATCATGTACCAGAAGTACATGACTAGGAAGTGTCAGCAGTGAACCAAAACTATGGGAAGAAGGCAACAGAATAAAAGTCAGTTTAAGGGTATGTGCTGACAGTGATACTGCCATACACTTCAGACTACATCCATTCTTTTGAGGGCTAGTGTGAGTTGTAAAGTGTTACACAGAAGTCAACAATCTATAAAAATACAAGTAGTCACATGGCAACTAGTGCTTGCCAACTGTCAGAAGTCGACTTCTAAAAGGCCCTCCTAGAAAATCTATTAGGTTATTAGGTTTTTGTTTCCCACATTAGTAGTTAGTTGTCAAGATTCAGATAGGTATGAGCAGTTTTTGGGTTCTCAATTGAACATGCAGCTTAGCAGGTAGAACCTAACTTATCAGAATCAGTAATTGTAACAGAACATCTGTATTCCAGCTTGCTTTGCAATTATGGCATCTGAGCAGGTTCTACATGAAGCAACAAGGTAACATAGACTGGCAACCCATTATGAACACATTCTCTGTATGTAAAAGCAGTGCAAATGTAAATTTCCAAAATTTCTCAGCATCACACAAAAGCCACATCAGGAATACTAGCTTAGGCTCCCTTCCCCCTCCCAAAAACGGGCTATTTTTTCCCTTCCCTTAAATGTCCTGGCCTAGACATTAATGATATGGGCCCTAATTATCAACCCATCTCCAACTTATCATTCCTTATTCACCAGCATTGTATCATATTAAGCTCAAAGAGTCATGTTCTTTAGATAGTTTTGGTGCCTGGTTAGAATCCAGGGAGACAACATGGTGTTATGGTGGAAATCGTTGGTGATAGTGGTCCTGCTTGGCACAAGAGCAGAAGCAGGATACAATCGCTCGACGAGACCAGAAGCAGGAAAGGATAACTTGAACAGTTTCGTTTTCAGTCTTGAGTAAAAAGCTGCAGGAGAGAGGGTGAGCAGAGGAATATTCGTAGTGAAATGCAAGCAAGGAGATGTATAAACGAAATGTTTGTGAACAGCATGAAGCATAGCCATGCCACTGCAGTAATGGTCTGGTTGAGTAGATATCTAACCCTAGTTACTCTTGTGATAGGTTCATTGCATGGAAAATCAAGCACACCAAAGAACTAAGTAAAAATGCTTTACCTGTACAGGGATACCATATTTTTTCTTCAATTCAAAGGATCTTCTTGGATAAATATCTCTAGTATATAAAATTCCATTCACAGCAACTTCTAGAAATTCACACACAATTCTTGATGCATCTAAAGTTATAAAAATCCAAATTTCAGTTAAATATTCGTGTTTTCAAGAAAAGTATTACCCAGGTAGCCAGAGCATGCTGGTGGAGACTGACAGCACTGCTAATCAAGCACCATTCACTTACTGACTGCCTTTGAGAGTTTCTAGAATGGTACTATGTAACAGCACAGCCATACACGTCACAAGAAACTTGTAGTAGGAATATAAATAGCAAGTCATTAACAAAAGTCTCAGTAATTTTTGCACCAAGTTTTCTAGAATTCCATAGCACTTCGGGTATAAGATTATTTTCAGGGACCAGTTCTGGTCTACAGACCACCACTTCAAGAACCATTGCCCCTACATTTTACCTCTTCTGTGACAGTACACCCCAGCATACGTTTTTTATCTCTCCACCAATGATAGTTATTCTTGCAACAACTGGTCTCCTACCATACATTTCTTTGTCTTTGAACTTTTGGTCTGTCTGTACCATATTTATCTTCACTCCATAATTTTTAAATATTCAATACTATATCTAACCAGTCACAGGAGATCTAGACATTGAGGGGAAGGAAAATTTTACTGTGGTCAAGGTGTTGTACGGTGACTAATTTTGGCAACCACTTTAAAAAAATTTGTAATGTGTAAAGATTCAACAAGCTCCTCCTAATCGGAAATTTCACAAATTTTCCAAAAATCCTCTTTTTCTTCTACAATCAATCCACACACTGAAGAGCATACTACATACTTCTTTATCTTACTGACATGCACAACCCTCTTGCCATCTTCTCCCATGCCAACCAAGTATGAACTATCTGACCTCTTCTGTAAAATTGTACATGGCCCATGCCATCTCAACAATAACTTATGTCGGGTACAAAACAATTACATTTTCACCTGGTTGAAATGATTTCTGCTTTGCTCGTTTATTGTACTGGGAAGTATATTGCTCTTGCTTCCAAGTATACTGTAAATCTGCATTCTGTAAAGCTTCAGATAAATTTTGTCTATTTTGATGTAAGTATTCCATAGTTTTCTGTCCTAAGTCTACCAGGCACAATAAATTTACACTGTGGTATAAAAATAAACCATGTCCTATACTTAAGGTGCCTGGCAAGCTCAATTTCACAAATGGGATATTCGTAGAATCAGACCTCTTTTGCCTCAAACTGTCTTAATCCAACTAGCTAATGCACTAGATTCGAGCAGACTTGACTACTCTAACTCACTTCTTATTGGTAGGCTCCTATTACTAAGGTAGACCTGCACAAGCTACAAATTGTTCAGAACTCCCTTTGTCTGAGCCATAACAAAGTATACTAAGCTAATATTATATTCATTGCACTGGCTGCCCATTCAGCAAAGAATTCATTTCAAAATCTGTCTTATAGTTCACAAAGTACCACATTTAAATCAGCCAACCTATTTCCATGCTCACCCCTAACACTAGTAGACATTGGGCTCGATGCTGTCCTCCATGCCCGAACAGTGTTGGGCTCTCAGTGTATGGGACTCCACGACACTTACCAAAATCTACACCCATCACCCCAATTCTATATAACGTGGCGAAACCTATCAACAAATACAAATACATATCCGGATTCCAGTTTTCTAGAGCGTCACCTAGCGAAATGTAATGTTTCATCTAAACTGCATGATGCGCGTCATTAATAGAAAAGTTCACGAAACAATTAGAATTGGATTATTCACGAATGGATATGGAAGCCATACATGGTCCCTAAGGGTCTCATCAAATGAATCTATATGCACTCTGGCAGTGACACTCATTGCATAGAGATTCATAAAAATCAGGAAATACAGCAGATTCAAATACAGATTCACCTATATAAGCAAAATGCACCACCCAGGCCAGGATGGTCATAAGGACCATACTGAATCCACACACGCCCCATATGGACTCTATATGGGTTCATGTCTGTCAAGCTGAAACTCATTCATTTTCAACATATTCATATTTCACAGCAAATCTGTCCGTCAAGTTAGACAACATATTTAGGCTCATATCCACAATTTCGTAATAACTTTGTATATTAATCCTTAAAAAGGAATCGTCCCCAAAATAACCTCTTCCCGATTATCGATACTACATACCGAGGCCTACTTCATATACCCACCAGCTTATGGTTAAAAACGCAAACTTTGACGCACCACCCTCCCAAATCTACCATTATGTAATGCATTGCAACTGCTTAAAGGCAATATACGCCAAGTTCAGGCCTCCGTTGTAAAATGATCTCAAGTCCATTCTTAAATCTCTTACCCATTATCGATACTACATATCAAGGCCTACTTCACATACCAACCCGCTTATGGTTACAAGCGCAAATTTGGACGCAGCACCCTCCTAAATCTACCAATACAATGCATTGCAACTGCTCAAAGGCAATATACACCAAGATCAGGCCTCCATTGTAATAATGTGGAGTAGGCCTTGGTATGTAGTATTGACAATGGGTAAGAGATTTAAGAATGGACTCGAGATCATTTTACAATGGAGGCCTGAACTTGGCATATACAGCCTTTGAGCAGTTGCAATGCATTACATAATGGTAGATTTGGGAGGGTGCTGCGTCCAAATTTGCGTTTGTAACCATAAGCTGGTGGATATATGAAGTAGGCCTTGGTATGTAGTAACGATAATGGGCAAGAGATTTAAGAATGAAGTCGAGATAATTTTACAATGTAGGCCTGAACTTGGCGAATATTGCCTTTAGGCAGTTGCAATTAATTACACATGGTAGATTTGGGAGGGTACTGCGTCCATATTTGCATTTGTAAACATAAGCGGGTGGGTGTCTGGAGTAGGCCTTAGTATGTACACTGTGTCCGGAAAAATTCCAAGGCTTTACGGTAAATATGAAAATAATTAGTAAACATTAATCGATTTTTAAAATTCCAAAAACAGTTTAATCCTGAAATATTATTTGCACTATAATTGTTGTTTTGGCGTAAAAATTTTATAACAATTTTGTCTTCCTCGCTGAACGCCATTTTTCTAGCAACTTTCTTTACAAAATATAAAATTCAAATACGTCACTGTGACGTAATTTTAAACGGGGGCCGTTAATAAATTACAAAGAATTTTGTTGGTAATTATATATTTCAGGATTAAACTGTTTTTGGAATTTTAAAAATCGATTAATGTTTACTAATTATTTTCATATTTACCATAAAGCCTTGGAATTTTTCCGGACACAGTGTAGTATCGATAATCGGGAAGAGATTATTTTGGGGACTATTCCATTTTAAGGATTAATAATTATGGATATGAGCCTGAATATGTTGTCTACCTTGATGGACAAATTTGCTGTGGAATATATGTTGAAAATGAATGTGTTTCAACTTGACAGACATTATGGGTTCCTTATGGACCCTTAAGGCCATGCTGGCCGCCGCATCTGTCCTTTTCCCACACTTGTAGGAGGATGCCAATAGTAAACGTGAGAGTTAGGAATAGGGTTTAGCAGCGTATTTCCCATTCCTACTGTATCTATCCTAACCCTAAGACTAACCGTAACACTAACCCTAACCATTGACATCCACTAGAGTGGAAATCGGAAAAACGCATGCTGGCCTGGGTGGTGCATTTTGCTTATATTGACGAATCTGTATTCGAATGTAATAAATATATAGGCAGTTTATAGGTTTATACACAATTCTGTTCAACATGCCGTTTTTGTTTGATTTTTTGTTAATATCAGCCTTGCCTTAAACGAATTATCCTGTTCCTATTGATTTATGAACATTTTTATCGCTTAATCCTCTTTGAAATTGATATGCTGAACATTTCATTACCATTTCGCTAGATGGCAGTGCAAAAACCCGGAATCAGGAACGGAGATGTATTTGTATCCGTTGGTAGGTTTTACTACGTTTCTGTATAACCCGTATTAAATCTGTATGCACTGTTTACTGTCAGTTGTGGACGTTTTCCTGCATTAATTAAGGACTTATTCACATAATTGACAATCTTAATAATCAACAACCTGCCTGTTTATCTTCTGCTTCCATTACTCAAGAATGGGTCGATCTTACTCTGTTAAGCAATACCAAGGAATCTATATTATACGTCCTCGCAACAACACCAACCATCGAGGCAAGGAATCTATATTTAGAGGAACGGAAAGCGAGGCAAATTAGTTGTATATCCGGTTTGAAAATTGAAGCGTGGCGACACCATAGACATCATGTATATTAATATTCAAGATGTCTATGGGCGACACCTATGCCCTAGCCAGTAAAACTTGGATGCCTTGAAGCATTTTAGAGAGTTCGGCAAACTCGGTTGAGTCTATTGTAAACGCATTCCAGCATTCTGATTGGTCGGCTGACATGGACGCCATTTTTGTTCCATTAATGGGGGTCGAGTCCGTAGCAACGAGATGGGCTTGCCCAGTACACGTACAAAACTTAATACTTTTGTTGTATTAGTGCTATCACCGACATTATACACTGTGTCCGGAAAAATTCCAAGGCTTTACGGTAAATATGAAAATAATTAGTAAACATTAATCGATTTTTAAAATTCCAAAAACAGTTTAATCCTGAAATATATAATTACCAACAAAATTCTTTGTAATTTATTAACGGCCCCCGTTTAAAATTACGTCACAGTGACGTATTTGAATTTTATATTTTGTAAAGAAAGTTGCTAGAAAAATGGCGTTCAGCGAGGAAGACAAAATTGTTATAAAATTTTTACGCCAAAACAACAATTATAGTGCAAATAATATTTCAGGATTAAACTGTTTTTGGAATTTTAAAAATCGATTAATGTTTACTAATTATTTTCATATTTACCGTAAAGCCTTGGAATTTTTCCGGACACAGTGTAATGTGGACAGTATTGTGGAGTAAACGATAATTGCCCAGGCAGCAACGCCTATCCATAGCCGATATTGATTTCCCACAGTGTGCCGTTAGAACGGGCAAAACCACAGTAGCCGCCTATTACCAGTGCCTCTGCGGGTTAGCTGTAGGGCCCAAACTTATAGCCTTCTGTGGGCAAGGCCATAGTGGCCCAGTAGTCGCGTTTTGGGGCAAGTAAAGGCCCTGCAGTTATGGCCTACTGACGGACGATTTTTTAATATTTGATTCTCCAATTTCAGAAGTGCATAGTCAACTCCACCACTGTTTTTTGTTGGGCAGTGCCAGTCCTGGATAAAGGAAGAGGGCGACGTCAAGGGTCTTTGATGCCACAAGATGTCGTTAAACACAAACTCCTAGTGGATAGCCTATGCACTTGTGAGATTGGAGTCCAAGGCTTGGACTCCAAGCTCTAAATTATATAGCTATTGCGTAAAATATTTCACACTGTTCATGAAAAGTATTATGTATATTGACGTTAACACCACCCATCGTGTCTGAAAAAATGAAAAAACTGTTGAACAGTTAAACCAGTTCTGAATAGTAATTTGGAACATTCAACTTATATAAATATGTAACTAATGCATATTTATATATCACATCAAACTGTATTGAGAAACTAAGAAACTTTGCTAAATTCTATCCGGTTTGCTTGCTGCACTGTAACGCTGTAAACACTGAAATCACAAAAAAAGGTTCTAGTCATCACCATAACATAACGTCCAAGTATTTCAACTTTACTGAAATTTCGAATCAACCTAATTATAAGTTTTTTACAATATTTGCTAGGGCCTGATGCAACTAACCTATTTACACAGTTAAATATTTCGAATTAGACTATAATACTGATCTATACTGGAGCTGCTGAAACAGAAATTTAGAGCGACTCAGAAACATTGTTAAGTCTATAAGATTTGACTAAACACACAGCTGCTAGAAATAAACATAGCAGGAACAGGTTCCAGTCATCATCATAATATAACAAAGTATTTCAACAAACAATAATATTTTGAAATGCATGTACAACTAATACCACAGAACAGTGTTTAGCTAGGGACTAAAATTCAGAATTACTAAGAAAGCAAGAAACTTTACATTCTAATGTGCTTGATTAAGCAAATATTAAAACGATAGCTGCTGAAACTAAACACAGCAACTAGCAGATACAGTTGTCAGTCATCATATAAATGAATAATGTTAAAGTAACTTGAACTTAATGCTGAAGTAACTTAAATCAAAATATCCCCAATTATAAATGTTTTGTTTATCTGTTGACTTATTTAAATTTGATAACAGCCATTCGCATCGCCATACTTTTACTACCAAGTTCACCATTTCCCGCTCTCTTTGCATGATCTTTAAGCAATGCACGCTGATCCTTTGCCAGATACGCAGGCGAAGTGTGACCAATCGTTCAACTATCACAAGCTTCACATTATGACACATCAGTAGGTGAAGATCCACACAAGCCTTCTGAATTTCAGTTGACAACAATTTTCTCACATTCTTCTTGTGATGCAAAAGGTTGAGGTTCACTGCACGGAAAATCTTCTCAGCCTGCTGCAGCATTTCAAATACTTGAGTGGTACATGAAACTAAACACCCCTCTTTGTAGGTCTTCAGCTTTAAAAGCAAACCATGATCTGCAACAGAAATGTTGTCTCCAGACTTTATAGCGTCAGTGCATGTTTCACATGTTCTGTTTGACTTCAGAACACGTGAGACTACGTATCCTGCCAAATAGTAAAGCGAGGCGAGGTCTGCATCTGATAGTGAGCAGCTGACACTTGTGAAGCATAAAACTTCAGGCAGGTCATCATCAGTCTCTGAATTTGCAGTTTTGCTGAACGAAACAAAATCAGCAAGAAACTGTGAAGCAGACAGAAGCCGAAGTTTGTTTTTAAATTCTAGCGGAGATGGAACTGCATTGTTTGTACGAACACACGAGAACAAGTTTTCAATGCAGTCAGATGTGAAGCGAGATGTAAGGATGAATTGGTAACCAGATGTAAGAAGATGTTCAGCAACATCAATTATGGACTGTGTTGTCAGGATGATACCAGTCTGCACTGGCTTCCATGCTCCTTTCTTTCCAATGGACAACGTTTCAAATAAGCGGATGATGCTTCTCAGAAAGTCTGTTGCTTCTTTGTATCGAACTGGATCCATTAGACCGAGAGCTGTTACTCTGCGTCGAAAAGACACCAAGTCAAACCATCTGTTCATTGTTTTTAGAAACCATGCCGTTGTCAGAAAATCAGTGCTGTGGCTATGTGCCTGTACTAGGTACTCCAGCCCAGCAGCATTTGAATGGCTAAAGAAACTTATTGCATTTGACACTTTCATTTTGTCAAAGTAGCTAGGTGTAAGAGTTTTAGTTGTTAGTCCAGGTGAAATCTTCAGCTGCAGGCTGTCTTGGAATGTCAGGAGAGCACATAAATGGTTGGCTGTCACTGTTTTTGAATAAAGATTCGCAACACCCTTAGCTCCACCGTCTTGTCAGGCAACCACGGGCTCTCTTGTTGGCCCTGCCTGCGACCGGCGCTCTGAGCAGAACAAAATCCCGTCAGGGACAGCGTTCTGCGAGGGGACAATCACCGTACAGGACGGAAGGGGATTGGGCCCACCGCTGCCCACTTAATGCGGAAATGTTAACTGAGTCGGGTCGAGTGCCAACCGGTCGGTGCAGTAGTGATTGCACCTTCCTCACTGGTCGTCACTGGGACAAAGTATGTAATTCGGGGCGGGATCATACATCACGTTACCGTGGTCGTGGGGGCTGCGCAGTGGTGCCCGTCTGGGGATCGGTGCCTGGTGGCCCCCGGTCGATCCGGATGGTGTTTGTGGCGACCGCCTGTAAAGCAAGCCCCGGGCTCGAAGTGTGTCGCCCTGTTGCATGCAGGGTGTAAAGCTCGGAACCCCCGACCCAGGGGTTCCGGGGGAGGGCACTACAGCAGACTCTGAACTGGTGACGGAAACTGTATCGACACACTTGATTGATGAGTGCCTCGTGCACGAATCTGCCTCCGGGCCACTCCCGAGAGGGAGGAGGTTTTGCCCAGTGCTAACTGAATAAGTCAAAGTGAAGAAGTTCAAAAAGCGACGGGCAACGGCCTGGAGTGACTAGTACTCTCTTAAGGTAGATTATTTGAATAAAGATTCTGTTCTTTAATAACCCAGTCAGGTATTGTGATATCCTGTCCACTGACCAATGCAGCCTTCAGATTTTTTATCAGATGAGGAGAATCAGCCAAGAAATACAGTTCATGTTGAGAGGAACATGGATGAGGGATTTGATTAAGTCTTCATCAGCCTTCCACAACAAATACCAAAAGCACTCCACATTGTTCGGTTACATGCTCCCATGTCAAAAGTAACTGTAAGAACTCTCAAACCTATTTCCCAAGCTGCTCTAATGATGTTGACTATAATGGGCTTCAGAGCTGATCTATACACAGAGTTCCCAGTGAAATAATAGGCCACTGTCTGTTTCCATCGGGTGCTGATGTCAGAAAGCATAAATACCATGGCATGTGTTGCTCTGCCACTGTGACCAGGTAAAGTAACTTCTCCCATCCGTTGGCCAGTTTGCGTGTCATATTCAGCCGAAGGCATGATGCTCATTTCATCAAGAGTTAAGGCACAGTCCTTTTCTTTATCATGCATTTGATCAACCTTCAGTCGTAACACCTCAAAAACTTCCTTTAGCATTCCGCTATCAAAACGAATTCCTTCCAAGGACTTGCGCAGAGTACGAATTGCTGGTAATGGGTATGCCTGACTAAGTAAAAGTTGGTAACCCGATGGACCACAAGCAAAAAGCAACTGTAAAGATCTCTGCAAAGCCTGTGCAGACCACTTGCTCCCTCGATTTGTGCCATTACCTGTCTGTAGAACCCGTATTTGATCTGATGAAAATATGTCCTTAAATTAGGCTTGCAACTTTTGGGTATCACTTCGTGAAGTTTTCAGTTGCCTCTTCAAACTACGAACTTGATCAGTGAGTTGCTGGATCTTGTGCATTTGAACCTGCACAAGATTTTCAAGGTAAACCTGTTCACGTGGTGATGGCTGAGATGTGACTGTTTCAATATCAGCTGCTATGTCTAAGCCCAGAGAAGCAGAGTCAATTATTTCATATGAAGTAGTTCCCTGTGCAACGATACTGTTGCTGTTCGTAAACGACAAATATGAGTCTCTGCTTTCAGCTGGAATGTCAACAGTGGACAGCTGTGTAGAAGACACTGAAGCAGAGTCTGCTGAAAAGAAACATCAACAACAATTTCCAGAAAATTTTGAATATTGTATGTTCTCAAACAAGTGCCTAAAATGCATAGGTCTAATGGTATATGTAAAAAGTTAAGAAAGATTAATGTAACACTTCTTTACACTCTTTGGAAGTGCAGTCCTGTGGTTGGAGATCTTTTAGTTCAACTGCTGACATGACCACAGCAATACAACAAGAGGACATGTTCTTTTAATCTCCCACTTTTGTAATGGTGCACAATTACTGATCCCAGATGAATGGCAAGCTGAGCTGCATTTGGTGAAACATCAAATGTCTGTTCCAAGTACTATGCATTTTTATAGGTATGCTAAACAAGTGAAGAGTGTCACACTGATCCACTGAATTCTGACAAAAGCTTCTCAATGGATTACAATTCTGACTATGGTTTGATCTGATGATACCATCAGTTGATGTTTTATGCTTCATATTGACAGTGATATAGAAGTCATTAGATTAGATCAGATTCTAAAAGGTACTTAACAGCAATGGTGCACATACCTAAATTTCCTTCTCTAACAAAAAAAGTAGCTGTGTTCTTCAGCAATGCGTTGGACCTTCATGATGGTGTCATCATCATCATCATTATATACATAGTGACGAAACCCCAATCCCGAAATTTAATTTCCACCGGATCCCCGAAATCTGTTTTCTAGTCAAAAATAAAATTATTTAGAAAATCTAACCCTCCATTAGTTCATCCACCGAACGAATTTCATTAAAGCATGCTAAAGACCTATTTATACACTATACTGATGTAGACTGAATTCATTCTTATAGGCCTACGTGACCAGCTCAAGAAAATTCCTGACCCTTCTATTTCCCTCAGCCTGGACTCTGCCTCCACCCACACCTTTAATACTAACTCCTCTGTCCGTAATTTAGGTGTTATTTTCGACCTGAACCTTACTTTTTCTGATCATATCACCCATCTTTCCCGCTCTTGCTTTATGCATATCCGCGATCTTCGCAGAATCCGTCCTGTGCTTGACTTCAAAACCGCATCTATCATTGCCACATCCATTGTCCATGCAAAACTTGACTACTGCAATTCACTTTTCCTCAATATTGACACTACCCAGATAAATCGCCTACAAGCTATCCAGAATGCTCTCGCACATGCTGTCACCAAAACCCCCAAACACCATCACATCACCCCTGTTCTCAAATCACTGCACTGGCTTAAAATACCAGAACGAATATAGTACAAAGTCTTATCCCTCACCTACAACACACTTCAATCCTCCCAACCCTCCTATCTTCGTCAATTATTTACTATCCAACCACTCCGTTCAACCCGCTCCTCATCTGTCCTAACACTTCTTCGCCCTCCCGTCACCTCATCCTTAAAATTTGGAAATCGCTCCATAGCCATAGCTGCCCCACCCCTTTGGAATAAACTCCCGCCAGAATTGCGACAGTTGTCTGGTCAATCATACGAACTCACCAACACTTCACCTCTTTCAGTTTCTGCGCAGGTCTTTCACTCAAGACTGAAAACACTTCTTTTCCAAAAATCTTATCCTGATTCTTCCTTTTCCCCTTATCTCTCTTCTCGCTTCAATTTCAAACAGCATCCACCGTAGCCGTCCGACTGTCTGAGTGCCTGACTCCTGGATCTTGACCCTTTTGCCTATCGATTTTGTTTTGACTGAGCGCCTGTGAATAAGCTGGTTCCCACGACTTAGCTTTCGTTGAGCGCTGTAGAAATCTCGAGATTACGATACGATACGATTACATGAATCCATACTTGTTATTGTAATTGTAATTACGACGATTTGCTCATTTGTGCACCTGCATATCATCATCATCATCATCATCAATAACCGTGGGCTCAATGCCCGTAGGTGTCCGATGCCCGTTTCACAATGTGTCTCCACTTGATTCTGTTTTGAGCCGCATGTCCCAGTCTCTGCAAGTCCGTGCCACACCACTCCTCAATGTCATCCACCCACTCTCGATGTGGTCTGCCTCTTTTGTTCATACCTTCCATAATTCCAAACATCAGAGTCTTAATATTTCTGTCATCCTTCATTCTACAGATATGTCCAAACAATCCAAGTTTTCGCTGAATAACCTTCTGCAGTAGATTCTCGGTTATAGCCACTCTTTCGTAAACCTCTTCATTCCTAATCTTCTGAGTCCATCCGATCCTTAGGATTTTTCTGTAACATTTTCTCTCAAATGCCAAGACTCTCCGTCGTGAGTCTTTTGTCAGGACCCATGTCTCACATCCATAAATCAAGGTGCTAAATACACGTCTTTAATACCTCCAGTTTTGTTTTCATGCTGATTGCTCTGCTCTTCCAAGTTTTATCCATTGCTTTCAACACTGCTATTCCCCTTGCTATTCGTATCTTTATTTCACTTTTGCAATCTAGGTCATATGTCATATTACTTCCAAGATAAGTGAACCTCTCTACATTCTCCAGCTGCATTCTTTCAACCACTATCTGCTGGGTGATATTTTTGTCGCCAAATACCATTGTTTTTGTCTTATCAAAGTTCATGTACAGTCCATATTTCTTTGCTTCTTCATTCAGCATTTGTGTTGTGCACTCCAGCTCTGTAGGTCCCTCCTCCAATATGTCCACATCATCTGCAAAACGTAAATTGTTTATGCATATTCCCTGAACTGATATTCCTTTGCTCTTGACCTTGTCCATTGCTCTTTCCAAATCTGTTATAAACACCATGGGCGATATTGGATCGCCCTGTCTCATACCCCTGTTGGTTCTAAACCACGGTCCCAACTTGCCACATGTCCTGACCGCCGCTTGTGAAGTACCGTTTATATCTCGTAACAACTGAATCAGTTTGTTGTCAACCCCATACGATTGTAGAACGGCCCATGTCACGTTCTGGTCTACACTGTCAAATGCCTTCTTAAAGTCTACAAAACAGTTGTATACCTTTTTATTCTTTCGCCTTGCTTTTTCTGCTATTAGTCTTAAAGCCAAGATTTGTTGCATCGTGCTTCTATCCTTCCGAAATCCCGCCTGCTCATCTGTCAAGTATTCCTCCATCTGGCTTCTTAATCTTTCCGCCAATACCATCATCAGCACCTTGCCCAGGTGGCTTATCAGCGCAATGGTGCAGTAGTTGTTACATTCCAATGGACTTCCCTTTTTGTAGATTGTTACCAATATCGACTTCTTCCACTCTTCCGGTGCTTGTCCTTGCTCCCATGCCATGTTACATAACCTGTGGATTTCACCCAACAGAAGATCTCCTCCATGCTTGATCATTTCTCCCGTGATGTTGTCTCTACCAGGGCTTTTATTGTTTTTTAACCTTGTTATCGCTTTTTGAACTTCCTCTAACAATATGTCTGTGTTTGTCTCCGTCGTCGGAGGGGAGATAGCCTTTAGTTCTTTTATTACCTCTCTAGTAAGATCTTGATTTGGCTGTTCGCTATATAATTCACTGCAATATTCCGTCCATCGCTGTATTATATCTTCCTTTGTTGTCAGCATTTTATCCTTCTCGTCTTTTATTGCTGTGAGTCTCGCTTGCCAGTTTCTGTTTACATTTCTTATCATTTTGTAGACTTCTCTGCTTTTGCCTTCTCCAAAGTTCTTTTCAATTTCCCTGCATTGCTGTTCCAACCATTGTGCTTTATCCTCTCTTGCTGCCTTCCTCACCCTGTTGCAACTCTCCTTGTATTTCCGTTCTGCTACCTGTGATGTGTCTCTTTTGAGTTTTAGCTCCCTCTTTTCCTGTATCAACCGCAATGTCTCCTGTGTTATCCACTTTTGCTTGATCTTTTCTTCTTCCAGAACCGCCTCCTCTATCGCATTGTTTATAGCTGCAGTTAGTTTTTCTGTTCTGCTTTCCAAGTTCTGCTCTTCCTCAAGTTCTTTTAAATTCCTTCCTAGCGCCTGTTGGTACTTGATCCTGGTAGACTCCTCCTTCAGTCTTTCAATGTTCCTTCGCTTCACAAAGCATGGCTCATGCTTTTTCTTTAGCTTCAGTTTGATGTTTGCCATGACCAAGCTGTGGTCCGAGTCTATGTCAGCACCTTGAAAAGTACGGCATAGTTGAACTGCTGTATTCCACTTTCGTCTTATTAAGATCATATCAATCATGTTTCTTGTTTGTCCATCACTGGAGCGCCATGTCCACTTTCGACATTGTTTTTGTTCGAATCTTGTATTGCAGATGGTCAGGTCATTGTCTACCGCAAACTCCAGTAGTCTTTCACCCCTTTCATTCCGGTCTCCGAAACCATATTTGCCCATAACTCCTTCCCATCCCGTTCTATCAGTACCGATTTTAGCGTTCCAGTCTCCTCCAATTATGAGTGTATCCTTCTTCTGTACCTCTCCTATCAGCTCTGTCAACTTTGAGTAGAAGTCTTCAATCTCCTCTTCACTGCTTTCAGCCGTTGGTGCGTAAACCTGAATTGTTGTTATGTTGAATGGTTGTGCACTGAACTGTGCCAGCATCATCCTTTTGTTCACGGGTCTGTAGCTGATGAGTGCATTTCTGGCTCTTTTGCTGAGCAGAAATCCCACTCCTGCCTCATGTCTGCTGGGATCTCCAGACCATATTATTCCTCCATTCCTCATTTCGCCTGATTGTGTCCAACGCATCTCTGATATTCCAAGTATGTCGCATCTGTATCTTGACATTTCCTCTTCCAGCAGCTCCAGCTTCCCTGCCGCCCATAGGGTGCGGACATTCCATGTGCCCACCGATATCATTTCTCTTGCGGGCTTCAGACTTTTTCTTTCGGTAGCTAATTTGTCGATCCAACCCCGATCGCTCGATTGGTTTCGCGGACCTTGTTTTACCGGGGGACGTCCGAGCCGGCATGTACTTGCATCCTTTTTGTTTGGCATCAGATTTCAATTGTCTTGGTTTTTACTGCCAGAGTACCGACACCCATCTGGCAAACCTTCCTCCTTTATCCGGGCTTAGGACCGGCGCAAGGGACTGCTGGCTTGCAGTCCCCTGCATATCCTCTCAACCATAAAACTAATATTTTCACAATTTTATGAGAAATTTAATTTACCATAAGGAAACAAAATAAGTTCTTTCGCATGTTACTCGGACTGACCAATTTGGAACAAGTCTGGAACAAAAATGGAGTCCATTAATTTCGACCAATCACAGCGCGAGTTTTTCTTTACCATTGAATGCCGAACTCTCTAAAATATAAGGCTCTGGAATGGGCTGTCTAATGCTAAAATTAGCAGCACAGACAAACAAGATGACGTCACAGTTGATAGGTCATCAGTTGAAATATACAGTGAATCAAACGGACATAGATTGACTCAAGAAAGAATAGTCGCTAGCCGTGTGACGCAAACGCAAACACAGGCAAACATACGGAATAGGGATGAGAAGGACTTAAAGAGATCGGAGTTGTCAGATATACAGTATCTGTGCCGTTAGGGAAAATTAGGAGGATGCAGAGTGACTTAAGAATACCTAAGTCAACAGATTCGTCGGTCGATTCAAAAGAGATCCGTAGAAGACAGGAGTTACCTGAGTTAATACGATCGATTGAAGAATTGAGTAAAATACAGAAAGAGGTCAACAAGGCTTTTGGTCACTTAAAGCATATTAAAGAAAAAAATAGAAGTTACCTGTGAAAAGGCTCAGAAAGAGATTGAGCTATGGCAGGAGAGAAATAAGGAGGTTTTTGACGCTGAAGGTGGAAGCGTGAAAATAAGTGAGAATAGAGGAGCCAATGGGAGGTCGTTGGAACCGATTGCGCCGATTGGCGATTCACCAGAGTTCGAGGGTGACTTAACAGAGAATGTAGAGTTACCGGACAGTGAGAGTTGCGCGGGAGGAGGTTAAATTAGGTCACCGGTTAAAGATCTTAACGCCAAGGTTGAGCAAATGGCCTCACATCACCTTCTCAGTCACTGTTTATGACCATGGCATTGAGTTGGATCAGGAGCTCTCTTTTAAGGCTCATGTGCATCGTCTTTGTCGTAGTTGCTACTACCAGCTACGGGAACTTCGTGTTGTCTCACGTTCTCTCTCAGTCACCTCATCTAAGACTCTGGTTCATGCATTTGTCACTAGTCGGTTGGATTACTGCTCTTCTTTATATGTTGGACTCCCTGATGTACGGCTTTTGTGCCTGGAACGTGTGTTGCGGGCGGCTGTACGGCTTATTGGTGGCATCTCTAGGTTTGGTCATGTCTCTGATTTCATGCGAGATGAGTTGCTCTGGCTTCCTATGAGTCAGCGCATCCACTATAGGGTCATCGTCTTTGTTTGGAATTCCTTGTTGGGTATTGCCCCTCTTACTTGAGAGAGCTTTGCCTACCTGTCTGGTTCAATTTGGGACGTGCTTCTCTTCGCTCCGCTGCTAGTGGTAATCTACTAGTGCCTCGCGCTCGCACCTCGACAATGCAGCGTCGTGCTTTCTCTGTTGCTGGCCCAACCATCTGGAATGGACTTCCTGACCACGTCTTCTGCCCCGGGATTTTACTTCTATCTTCTATTCTTCTCTTAAGACTGTTCTCTTTCGCCGAGGTTGGTTTGGGAGCGCTTCTGAGTAGTTTTCTTGAAGGGGCGCTATATAAGTATTCTGTATAAATAAAATAAAAAGGTAAAAGGATCAATTGATGTTGTGGAGACACGCCATAATGAGGGTGTAGAGAAATGCCTGGATTATACTGTGAGGGAGCTGAGTAATTTTGCGCGGGAAAACGTTAGTGAAGGCGGACGCTTGGATTATGAGCCGGTTAGATTTGTAAAGGAAGTGTTTAGCCGAAGGGGGAAGAAGAAATTCAATAGGAAAAAGGGAGAACCGCGATCTCCTAAAGCAATGTAAGAATGTGAGGTGTAAATATGTTGAAGACGAGTTCTGTAGATATAAGGAACTTATTTGATAGTTAAGGATATTCGTTATATTTTGCTGTGTTGGGGAAGCCGACGTGCTCTGAGATATTTTTACTATTTTTAAGGGTGTAAGAATAACTCACGTGATTCTGACATGTGAGGGAATTTGTTGATGGAGAAGCTGTTCCAGTGGATGGGATTGAAAAAGGATGTCAGAGTGATTGCTGAGTAGACACTTAAGCTGGAAGGTGCATTCAAGAGTTTAAAGGAATACACCCTCATTATGGCGTGTCTCCACAACATCAAGGCTTCAATATTGAGACTGCCAAGTTTAAGTGATGAGTTTGTGGTTCAGACTGATGCTTCTAATGTAGGTGTTGGTTGCGTATTTATGCAAGAAGTGGATGGCGTCAAGCATCCGACTGCATATGCTAGTTGTAAGTTAGTCGAAAGAGAGAAGAGATACTCAGTCGAAGAAAACGTGTCTGGCGATGGTTTGGGGCATTCAGAAGTTTGGCAGATATTTGTTTGGGAGAGAGTTTGTGTTGGAGACAGACCATTGTAGACTACAATATCTTAAGACTGGCAAAATTAGAAATTCCAGGGTCATGCGATGGTATCTGGCACTCCAAAATCAGTGTGGGCGGATACATCAAACGTCCTACAATAAAGATTTGCCCAGGCCCATTTAATTTATTTGTTTCCCCGCCTGTATTATTTCGGCAAAATACGTTTGTTTTGGGGGATTTGCCCTGGATCCATATGGGGAGCTTATGACGCTCCCAGGCTCCTATTCATTCTCGTGTTTCATCAGAATTCATTGGCTAGAGCCATAACAAATACTTCAAGAATATGAACATATAACCCCTGAGCTTAAATCTTTACACTGGCTTCATATTCAGCAAAGGATTTGTTACGAACTGGGACTTACAGTTTATAAAACATTGAACTCTGGCCAACCACAATACTTAAGATCAATTCTTTTCCCCCAGGCTTACCATTATCTTGCAAGGTCATCTGATTGTCTTTCTCTGGTCATGTCTTGGATTAGAACTGTACTCAGTAAACGGTCTTTTTCGGTTGCTGGACCTAAATTTTGGAACTCCTTCTCTGTGTCCGTTCTGCTCAGTCGCTTCTGTCATTTTGTTCTCAACTTAAAACTTACCTTTTTCAAATTGCTCACCCGCCGTAGGCTGCCTCCTGTCTTGTGGGCTGACCTTCTGGATGTTGACCTGATTACAGCTTGGCTTTGGTGCGCCGTCGGTTGATGCCTTGTAGGTCTACACAGGCGTATCAGAAGTTTTTTTTTTCTTCTTCTTCTTCTTCTTCTTCTTCTTCTTCTTCTTCTTCTTATTATTATTATTATTATTATTCTATTTTGCGTCTTCGTCGCTCGCTGTCTAAAACCCCTCAATTTTGTATCTAGGCACTGACCATCTGGTTGGAAATACTTAACTCACATGTAGCCAGATGTGCTCAAGTTTACACTAAATGCTTCAAAACGCATTGGCTGCCCGGGTTCCGCCCCAGACCCCGCTGGGGAGCTTAAGGCGCTCCCCTAGACCGTCTACTTGTTAGTGGTTTTGTGCCTTGGACTTTTGCTGTCTTAAAACCCTTAAGTTTCACACAGATCCCGGACTCTCTGGCTAAATATAGCCCAATACGCCTCTGCCCACCATCATCTATCCCAAGCCCCACTACCTATCACTCCTCAGGATTTCCTTTCGAAACTTGTCCTCCTCTTCAAGAAATATTTTCCGGCCTAATTTTTCTAAACCAGTCGCCTTCCCATTTTCTACCTGAACACATCCCGCCGTAATCACTGCTCTGTCTCTTTCTGGATTTGATCTGCAGCAACTGAATAATGGTTTTCATAACTCTTCTTACACTATCTCTGGAAAACTCCTCTACTTTGACGCAGCACTTGTGATTAGCTGGTACCTTGCGTTTTAGTTAGCGCTTAAATCTTTTTGGGTTTTCGATTACGTATTATATGCTAGTGGCGGCGGTACCGTTGGGTTTGAGTTGGTAGCTCAATGCCGATCTATGTTCAGTGGTTTTCAGTTCTGCGCGAGACGAGGCGAGATTTGGTTTTGTCTGGAAGAAACTGTGGCGAAGATGGCGATGCACATTCCGAAGGCACCGGGCTTCGCTCAAATGCTTAAAGAAGGAGCCAGAGTAAGCATTTTTTCGCTTTAGAATATAGATTTATTGTCTGATTTTAAATAATGTTACGAAACAGCATCGATATTAAAGTTTACCACTCGAAACGTGGAAGAAGACGCCATGCAGATACGGCGTGACTTGCTTTTATGATAGCCATTACGAGATAATGCCTTTTCGACTTTCATGCATAGAAGATGTTTAGGTTATCGCAAAAATTATGAAAATGCTCATCATGCACAGTAGTAGTGATGGGCGGAATTTTAAATACTTGTAATTAAATACGGTTTTTGGTACTTTTCAAGTATTTTGTAGTTAAAACACAGAAATAAACGTATTTGTGCTCACTTAAAATGCAAATTTTAAGTATTTTACATTTAAAAATATAACTATAAAATGCTTTTTAAAATTACTTTATTTTCAAATATTAATGGTACAAGTTCGGATTCATGAAATTGCACAGAATGATATGAAATTTTACCTGGTGATAGCTTTCAACGTAATTATTGGAACGCGCCTGTTCCCGTCCTCCAGAAACAATCGAGCAATTTTCTACAAATTTTTAAAGTTCACATGTAACTCCATACAAGTCAACCTCTTGTACCGCCGGTACGACTTCCCATTTACTGATCTATTCCTATTCGGCTTATATTATACCTGATGATAGCTCCCAACATGAGTATTCGAACGCGCCTATTCCTGTCTTCTGCAAACTATCTGCCAATTTTCTATGATTTTTTAAAGTTTCCCATTTCATGCATAAATATTGACAACCACAGTTTGGACTCCTATGGTGTTGATCACTAGCCGGAGGTCACATGCAACCATGGATGTAATAATACTAGATACAGCATTGAGCCAGTGACGTCATTGGTGGCAGAACTATTGTAATATTTTTATAAGGACATTGCTAGGGGATCTCAAGGAGGTCGCCTAAACTGAAATACTAGGGGACCTCAAGGCATTCGCCTAAACTGATATACTAGGAATCAGTGTGAATGTGAATATGAACTTAATTCTTTATAAATGCTGTATGGGTCAGAATCTAACCTTAAACCCTAACCCTAAACCTAACCCATTTGTGGTCGATTTTTCGCGTCCTGTGCAACCACATTCAGAAACATTTACAGTTGGTCAAAGTCAGGAAAATGACAGTTTGGATCTATTATTTTGTCACTGAACATAATGATGCTGTTCGTATATTTGCTTTGCAGTTTGTAACTCTTTAATTTCAAACAAAAAGTTCATCCCAACAGAAAACTCAGATTCTACGTCCGCAGCCATTTTGACTGTTTATAATAATCATGCAAGAGTCTGCGAGATCTCGCGCACTTGAGGCTCCCTGTTCCGCGCAATTACGGGGCCTCCTTGAGGTCCCCTAGACACTTTGTTTTTCATAAAGTTTGCTGTAGAGACTTAATTCTTTCAATTCATTTTCACAATTTTTGCCTTATTGTCTCCTTTATCCACCATTAGCCCAAACTTATTGCATTAAGAAACTTACTGTTTTCTGCCACCAATGACATCACTGGCTCAATGCTGTATCTAGTATTATTACATCCCTGGTTGCGTGTGACCTCCGGCTAGTGATCAACATCATCAGATTCCAGATGGTGGCTGTCGATATTTATGCATGAAATGGGAAACTTTTGAAAATCGGCGGATAGTTTGCAGAAGATGGGAATAGGCACGTTCGAATACTCATGTTGGGAACTATCATCAGGTTTAATATCATTCGAATAGGAATTGGTCAGTAAATGGGGAGTTGTACCGCACCATATGTGATTCGGAAGTCTTCACATTCAGGATGTGAAACGCATTGAGTGTGAACTTTTATAGCGCTAATTTATTTATTGTAAGAAGTAGGCCTACTGGCAAGAGAAGTCATCAGCCCTTCCTAATACCCAACCCCAGTTACAATTTTAAAAAATTGGACGAATTCAACTGGTGAATGGGCCACCTAAATGGTACAGAAGTAACATTTAGGAGAAGTGAGCCATTTGGTCAACACTTCTCGGCCGTCATAACAGCACAGACAAATACAAGAATGAGTGGTCATGACTGATGAAATAAAAATGGAACCAGTTAATGTAAAGCATGTAGGAACCTTTCTGCAAATTCAAAACGCTCATCAGTACAAAGGCCGTGGCCTATTTAGCTGCATCGGTAAATGCATACGCCAAGACGCCTCTGCGCTTTAGGGTCCCCGGTTCACATCCTGATCATCGTGGCTTATTTCAAAGATTTAAATCTTGGGCTAGTATGGTGCGTTCACAGGGACCTAAAATGGCGTGATGCCCATTCAAACAGGCAGCAGTGGTGAAGAATCTCGTCCGGTAAATTCATTGCAAAATGAGCAGGGTCGAGGCCAGTGGTCGCTATAAAAAACCTATACATTTACATTTCACAGCCAAAAAAGAAACCTTCTGCTGATGTAATTTGCGACCTGTATTTTGTTTAGCGCCAGTATCCTATGACGAAACCGCAACTGAAATATCACTAGGAAAATATTACATACACTTACATACCAGGTGTAAACCTTGCCTATTTTGTATCTAACAAAACAGTGTTCACAGCATAATATTATATTATGTATTAATAATATTTAATGTTTATATGCACTGTATTATAGTACTCCATGTTTAAAGCCGAGTAATCTAGTCTGTATTTATCAACTAGTCCCTGCGCTACATTAGATGTTTAATTATTGCGCTATGAAAGTTCATGTGTTTTGCGTTTCGCATACTGAGTGTGGCGACTTCCGCTTCATATATGGTGGACGAGGTCGGTTTGTGTGGAGTTAATTTGCATTGTATTAAGTTCACGGGACCGAAAATCAATTTTGTAATAACCGATCTTTTCATCTTATCAGTTTCGTCTTAAGAGAATAATTTAATGTTAAATACATTGACTTCGGAACGGACCAAGTTTTCATTTCATACTAAGCGATAATTTATCCTATCTGCTTTCGTCTTAAGTGATTTGCACTGTACTTCCGGTTCCCTATGCAAATTAGAATGAGTGAGGTTTGCCTTTTTGGTTATGGCCTTTGTACGAAGATTGGCAATTTACTTTTAAATTTCTGTCCATCGGTCCTGTATCACAAAATCAGTGTAAAATCCGTTTTGTTATACAATATTAGAACATATTATTTAACCCTTTAACGACGGCAGACATTTTTTCACCTACCCTCTCACGACCGCACATTTTTGGCAAAAACAGCCAAAAATTAAAAAATTTGAACTTGTGATATCTCTGTCAGTTTTTTACTTGTAGACATAAGGTAAGAACCATTCTTTACTATTTTATCTCCTCTTCCCTTTCATCTGTCAAGTTTTTTGAAAAATGAAATTTTGGGGTACCCAAAGTTGCCCCAAAAATGTACCCCCAAAAAATTGCTACATTTTTATTATCCAGACAGTCTACACAAATTTTTTGAATGGCAACATATATTAATTGAGCACAAAAATGTGCATAAATTGTTGCCAGATAGAACCAAACAGAAATTTTAAAAATATTTTCACAAATGAAAGAGATGTAAATTTTTTAGTACTTATACCATTGTCGTAAAAACTGAAGAAAATTAAAGGAAAAAGCCTAAAAGTAAAACAAATTGAACTTATGATATCTCTGTTGGTTTTTTTACATGTATTCATAAGGTAAGTACCATTCTTTAGCATTTTATCTCCTTTTCTCATTCATCTGTCAAATATTTTGGGGACAAATTTTGTTGGATACCCAAAGTTGCCCCCAACTGTACCCCGAAAAAATTTGCTATATTTTTATATTCAAGACAGTCTACAACAAATTTTTAAATGACTACATAGATTAATTGAGCACAAAATTGTGCAGAAGTTGTTGCCAGATAGAACCAAACAGAAATTTAAAAATATTTTCAGAACTGAAAGAGAGACAGTTTTTTTAGTATTTAGACCATTGTTGTAAAAACTGAAGAAAATTACAGGAAAAGCCTAAAAGTAAAACAAATTGAACTTATGATATCTCTGTTGATTTTTGACATGTAGGCATAAGGTAAGTACTGTTCTTTAGCATTTTATCTCCTCTTCCCATTCATCTGTCAAGTTTTTTTGAGGAAATTTTTTTTGGGTATGCAAAGTTGCCCCCAACTTAAACCCCAAAAAATTTGTTATATGTTTATCTTGAAGACAGTCTACCTAAAAATTTTAAGTGACAACATATGGTAATTGAGCACAAGAAATATGCAGAAATTGTTTCCAGATAGAATTAAAAAGAAATTTTAAAAATATTTTCTAAACTGAAAGAGATACAATTTTTTTAGTATTTAGACCGTTGTCGTAAGAACTGTAGAAAATTACAGGAAAAGCCTAGAAGCAAAACTAATTGAACTTGTGATATCTCTGTCTGTGACTGACATATAGACATAAGGTAAGCACCATTCTGTATCATTTTATCTTCTTCTCTTCCAATCTGTAATTCTATTTCTCAACACAACATTTTCTGGGTAACCGAGAACTGACCCACAATCGCCGCAGGCATAGGCCTATAGCGGATGCCACTGTCATCAAACTCCATATCAATGTGCGACCTGTTCACTTCGTATTGCCAACAGTCTCGTGTGATCCATCTGACACGTTTTATTCATCAGAAGAATCACAACTTTCGTTAATATACGACCATTTGTTGATCAATCAGCGAATTTCTTCCTCCGGTAAACAACGCTTCGCCATTTTGGAACATTTAAATATCCATTTATAGCTACACGCTGGCCGATTTAAATGCCCATTTTGATTTTTTTTTGTATATTTTGAGGCGTTTTCCAGGAATTCCGCTGATGTAATATGGATAAAAATTATACCTATTTGCCTAAATGATGTAGAATTCTAAAATTACAAGGTCTACAAATAAACAAGAAGTTACGATATGACTAGCCCCACCTACTACCATTTAGTACCGTGCGGTCGGCTGCCGTTACTACCATTTACTACTGTGCGGTCGGTAATATCATTACATATATAACCAAATTATTAAATGCATTACAAAAGTTCAATAGTCTCACATCCTGTGTCCAACCACTTCCACATGACACATGGCCACTGTTTTGTGACGTAAAGTTGGAACTTTAAACATTTGTTGAAATTGCCAGATCGTTTGAGGATGATGTGAATAGACATATTGGATTATTTATGTCGAAAACTATCATCAGGTAAACTTGCCCGCTATAGATGAAAAAGAATAGGACAAAATATCGCTTAGTACGAAATGAAAACTTGGTCCGTTCCGATGTCAATCCATTTTAAAATTAAATTATCTCTTAAGATGAAGCTGATAAGACAAAAAGATTGGTTATTATGAAATGATTTTCGGTTCCGTGAATGTAATTCCTTGCAAAGTCTATGTGATAAGATGAATTGCAGTACGGTTTCGGGTTTGCACTTCCGTATATGCCTGCGATAGTTCGACAGCATCAGTCTTTGATGAATGTCACCACTTGAGGAATGAGATAAGCGTACATATTTATACTGTAATTGGGTAATAAGAAACTCACTGACCAGAGCTTCATGGCCGTCAAAATGCAGTTTTAAGTGGAATAAACTTAACTGTGTAATGTTAATTCCAGTTAGCAGAGTACCATAATCATGTACATGTAATGCTTATAGGCCTATACGCGCATCATTTGCTGCTGCATGGTAAGTCACGAAATTCAGTTAGGACAAAATATCTACTCTGGTACCCTGTCTTTTGTCATAACCGAACAGCACTGTATTTGATAATCCAGAGTCATACCGATAATGCTAAGAAAATAGGAAAAGTTACGTCTCACAACAGGTGGGCTTTCGCATACACCAAACCAAAGGAGTTCCATCCCAGTTTTGACATGGTGTTCAGAGTGCCTAGTCTATGGTGCATTGAAGACAAAGAATGCTCACCAGCCAGCACTCTCATGCAGATGTACTAGATGTAGCATCAGGATCTCCATCTAGTCGACATGTCTCTGCAGGACAGGTGTTAATTGGTGCCTGGCCATTTTGGTTGTCCCACATCTCTGTGATTGATTGTTGACATCATTACAAAGAATATGCCTTGCCACTGCATCATAGAACATGAGATTTCCTGGTTGTAGACAGCAAATGTAAGTCTTGGGCTTACTCTAGCTAAACTGTAACTAGTCTTCCTGTAAAGGTTGACCAAATCAAAATGACATCCATGCTTCAGTGATATGTGACAAGAAACCGTCCAGTAATGAACGAAATGCATATCAGACATACGATAAAACTCTGAAACATGCACCAAGATACAGTAGAAGTCCAAACAATAGAATTATGTTTCTGCAGATGATGAACTAATCTACCGAAGTGAAATGAGAAACAGACTTGAGGCCATTTTGGCCACAGGCGTGCAAAAACTTGAGTAATAAACTGTTTATTAGCTTAATTATGATTGAAGTGCCAGTTGATGCAGACTGGTTACTATAGCTTTTCATAGCTTGATCATGTGTGAGATAAACTTTGACTTGGAAGTATACAAATACTTAGTATGAAAATAGTTTCTCAAACCAAGTATTTGATACTTGTATCTTAAATACTTGCATAAAAAAGTAGTTAACTTGTATTTTAAATACTTTTTTAACAAGTAGTTATACTTGTAATCAAATTACTTTTCAAAAGTATTTTGCCAATCATTGACAAAACATATCTGCTTCATAGTTATTACAAAATGGTGGTGTTTGTGTATGTGTGTGTGAGATCAAGTTTTCTTTGTGAGAGACCAGGTCTATTCAGTAGACTAGGTCTATTCAGTAGACTTCATTCTATTCATTCAGGTCTATTCAGTAGACATCAGAACAGAGTTAAACCCTGTCATGAGTACCAATGTGCAAGGGCAAGAAACAACTTGCATTTTGAAAGTTACATTTAATTTTTCGGGGTTTAGTGACTGCTGTTAATTGGCCTTTCTTGGCAGGGCTTGTTTGTGAGTTTCTTTTGTTTTCATTAGTACTGTTGTTACTGAATGAAAATTCAGAACATTAGTTTCAGGTGTGTTTAGCAATAAACTGCTAACAAATTACAGCACCTTTTACTTGGGTGCATCTTACAGTTGTAGTAACAAACAGCTTGTTAATTCATCAATTTATACTGCCAAAAATAATTCCATCTTGGATATTGTTTGGCATATATGTGAGCAATCCTATAATTGTTGAGGCGATTATATTCTAATTGTACTCATATTTGCTTTTTTGTTTGTTTTTAGCATGTATCTGGGTTAGATGAAGCTGTTCTTCGAAATATAGATGCTTGCAAAGAATTGGCAAATACAACTAAGTCTGCTTATGGACCATTTGGTTGGTTTAGCTCTTTTTAAATTACAGTTTCTGAATCATTTTATCCTTATACCCATTATTTATTATCTTTGCAAAAGTTGCATTTGGTTTATTTCTGTTCATGCATAGACTTTCTAGGGTAGGTGTGAGGTAAGAGATTTAATATTTTCTAGTAATTTTGACATTTTCTTTAGAAGTATAACTTGAAATTGTAGTTAAGTACCAAATTTAGATTCAGACTTCTGCTCTGGACTTAACCCATCCCCCCTTGTCCTCCTTTGGATGACCACTCCCTCCTCCCTCTGCAGAGGGCTTAAATGGATGACCCCTTGTTTATATATATATATATATATATATATATATATATATATATATATATATATATATATATATATATATATATATATATATATATATATATATATATATATATATATATATATATATATATATATATATATATATATATATATATATATATATATATATATATATATATATATATATATATATATATATATATATATATTTAGACGCGAGTTTTGACATGTCAAAAACATGTCAAAAACGAGGTCACCCAATACGTCTTTGAGACTCAATATCTTCAAAACAACTTATCATATTGATCTAAAATTTTGCTTAATTTCCTCTAATACCATAATAAACATTCTGTGAAAACCGAGGTGGTCAAGCTGGAACTTTATGAAAAATTTGATTTGATGTGGAATGACCCAGATGCCTAATTATTTTATTGTTTTTAACCAGATACAGCTTAGCTTTGGTCTAGCCATCCCAGTCTTTAAACCATGCTGCTCTCAGCAAACTGTGCTGCACACCCTGCTTTCAATGCAACTTTTATAGTGAGATGGTTGCATGTGTTGTGAAAACAGCAGATCCCTAATATCGATAATGCAGGTTAAATAACCTTGCTCTGAAATTGACATTTATAAATTAGTCATGTAATATATGTTTTACTTTCTTTAGGACAGAACAAGATGGTCATTAACCATCTGGACAAACTGTTTGTTACTAATGATGCAGCAACTATCTTACAAGAGCTTGAGGTTAGTTCTTGATTAAGAAGCAGTATAAGAATTTGATAGGACTGTTAATTTCCTTGCCATTGAATGACATTTCTTCACGATATCCAAAGAATGCAAACTTACACACATTTTGATATGATTACCTAATTACTCTATGGTTAGAGGTAAAATACTCAGTTTCTGTGTTGATGAGTGCAATAAAAGACATGGATGACAGAATTGCATGAAAGTGGAAGCTTGTGGTAATGAATGTCCCCGAAAACTCAGAATTTGCATGTTACATGTTCCTATATAGGTGTATTGTTTCTTAACCCTTTGCCTGCCAGATATTTTTAGGCCTTATTCTGGCCTCCGCCCTATAATTAAAATAGTTTTCAACTTGTGATATCTCAGCCAGTTCTTGACCTACAGACGTGAGGTTAACATCATTCTTTAGCATTTTATCTCCTCTTTCTATCCATCCGTCTAGTTTTTGATACAAAAATTTTGGGGGTACTCATAGTTGCCCCAAACTCTACCCACCCCAAATTTTTTACTTTTTTCATGTCCAAGCCCCTGTAGAAAAATATTTTCAGTGACAACATATCAAATGTCAGCACATAAACTGTGCAGAAATTAATACCAGGCAAAAGCCAAAAGAAATTTTGAAAATATTTTCATAAATGAAAAAGATACAATATTTTTAGTATATAGACCGTAGTCGTAAAAATTGAGGAAAATGTAAGAAAACGTCTGAAAAGTAAGAAATTTGTAACTTGTCAGATCTTGATCACTTTTTGACATACAGACTTTAGGTTTATATCATTCTTTAGCATTTTATCTCCCCCTTTCTATCCATCTGTCTAGTTTTTGAAACACAAATTTTGGGGTACTCATAGTTGCTCCAAACTACCCCACCCCAATTTTTTTACTTTTTTTCGTGTCCAAGCTTCCACTGAAAAATATATTGGCTTGTTTGGTATATATATGCTCAGATTTGACTTTGTACAGACGGTCATAGGCTGGGTTGTCAGAAGGCAAGCAGTTGGCATTGTTGTTGAGGTGAAAATATGTCAGAATCAACTCAAACCTGTTACGCGTCATGATGGATCGAAGCCCAGGCATCTCCAAGATGTTGTCAGTCGTCCAGTAATCTTCATAACTGGGCAGTTTGACTAGTCCCATGCTGAGGATAAGCGCCAAAACGCCCGCATGTCACCCTCGCTTACATCAATCCATTTGTGGGTGCGCGCATGTGGTCGGAGATCTTTGCTTGCAATGCACTCGTTGGCAAAACGATTTGTTTCGCTGACCATATGGTCCAAAAACTAACCCTAATTTCCTCCTCCGATTCGCCGGAAAAGTCCGATAAATCACTAGTATGAACGCTACTAATCGTACTACAAGTAGCCGTATCAAAGCCCTGAAAGTCTTCCGAGTCCGAATCTTCGAAAATTGCACGCAAATCGTCGTATTTGCTCGCCATTACAATCGATAATAAGTCGTAAATAATCGCGATAAAATGTCCCACTTTCGTCTCAAATATCTCCGCAACCATCCCACGTGTGTACATGCAACCTGTGGGAAAATCGTAGCCAACTTATCGCCCTATCTAACGGTGCTTTTATTTACATAGGATGAGCGCTGGTTCCCTAACTTCCAGCTGTATTAGTAAGCCCACCTACGATGTCGCAAATTTGCGCCTATTGCGCGCGCAGAAAGTTTTCCCATGTCGCAAAATTGCACCTCTGGCGGGCTAAGGGTTAATATGCATTTACTGCATCCTCTTGCTGTAAACCTGTTGACTTTTGATACATACATACATACTTCATTTAAAGAATATAAACAATAATGCGTATAATGAAAACACAAAAGGCACAGTAAATAAGTAAAACTTTTTAAAAAGGGGATCATTCCATGTCAAATCAACCAGTTGTCCCCACCACACCATCTCAGAATTCGATATTAAATCAGTTTACTCCCAACATGTATTAGGAAACCATGCAAAATTTTAGCAAAGATGTGTCTGACATACTTTCTGAGTTATTCACAATAAAAAATGTTCCAGAATTAAGTCATTTGTGCACTGTCACTACCCCTGTCAGTATAAAACTGGTCATATCTTGAATATCATGTAGCATCAAGAGCTGATATTTTGTGTGGATTCCTAGAACATGTTGGTTTACAAACTGGCCTAATATCAAATTCTGAGATGGTGTGATGGAGATGTTTCTGAATTTTGGTTTATCTGACATGGAATGACCAAAGTTTAAATTTAAGCTATAAAAGGCATTAAAAATACTGTTTTAAAAGAACCGTTTCAAGCTAGATTCAAACAAGTCTGCATGTTTTTTAGCAAAGACTGTACGTCATTTACCGAGAGCCTGTAAAGGTGCCTCAGATGACTTGCTAATAGTGACTTAGGTCTTATCATCACCTCCTTGTGTATGACATTAAATATCAGCATCGTTCAATCAATCATCTGCTGAAAATGACTAAATTTTCTAATTTTTTTACTACTTTTTGAATAAATGGCAGTATTTCTATTTGCCTCTCCTCAGCAAACTATATGTATATCGCATTGTCTTCATCTGGTTTTACACAATGGCTCTTCATGTTTTTACTGATGCCCTTCATTAAAATTCTTATTTCTTAAAATGAACTGTAGTTTGGCTTAGCTGTTTAACCATCAGAAATAATCTTGGTTTACCTTCATGGAGAAGGGACTTTGATGCTTGCTTGCTGCCATTATGATATTAGGTGTAATCAGAAGCATAACTTTGCCGCATGTTAACCAAATTAGCGTGTTAATGGAACATATGTTACCAAACTTGGTACGCTATGTCCCTAAACTCTTGGGTATGTTTCACCACACGCCCATAAGTTCACCATTATCACTACTCTGGTAGTTGCCCTTTATCCTCTTATATGTCTATATTGGAGGGAAGAGATAGTATCTATTCAACTGATTAAATATGAATAAGTTGGCGGACAATACCAATGCCAACATTTTGAAATGCAGAATAATGTTTAGTTATCCGGTTAATTTCAAGTGTGACACTGTTGCTTCACCTTTTTAAAGTAAAGAATACTATTAGGTACCAAGTGTTTGCTACTTAACACATTACATTCTGTTAACCCTTAGCCCGCCAGAGGTGCAATTTTGCAACATGGGAAAACATTCTGCGCGCGCCATAGGCGCAAATTTGCAACATAGTAGGTGGGCTTACTAATACGGCTGGAAGTTAGGGAACCAACGCTCGTCCTATGTAAATAAAAGCACCGTTAGATAGGGCAATGAATTGGCTACGATTTTCCCATTGGTTGTTTGTACACACGTGGGACGGTTGTGGAGATATTTGAGACGAAAGTCGGACGTTTTATCGCGATTATTTACAACTTATTATCGATCGTAATGGCGAGCACAGACGACGATTTGCGTGCAATTTTCGAAGATTCAGGCTCGGAAGACTTTCAGGGCTTTGATACGGCTACTTGTAGTACGATTAGTAGCATTCATACTAGTGATTTATCGGACTTTGCCGGTGAATCGGAGGACAAAATTAGGGTTAGTAGTGCTTCATCGACCATACTAGGCTTTGATGTTGCGATGACATCGGCCGATGACAAAAGTTGGTTGTAAAACTTTACGGAACGCGTGGGCCCGCTTGTTCACAACAATTATTCGACTGCATCTGAGATTTTTTTTCACTTCTTCTCACCCAACTTTTTGGACCATATGGTCAGCGAAACAAATCGTTTTGCCAACGAGTGCATTGCAAGCAAAGATCTCCGACCACATGCGCGCACCCACAAATGGATTGATGTAAGCGAGGGTGACATGCGGGCGTTTTGGCGCTTATCCTCAGCATGGGACTAGTCAAACTGCCCAGTTATGAAGATTACTGGACGACTGACAACATCTTGGAGATGCCTGGGCTTCGATCCATCATGACGCGTAACAGGTTTGAGTTGATTCTGACATATTTTCACCTCAACAACAATGCCAACTACTTGCCTTCTGACAACCCAGCCTATAACTGTCTGTACAAAGTCAAATCTGAGCGTATATATACCAAACAAGCCACATAAATGGGGCCTAAATGCATGGGCTTTGTCAGATGCAAGTACCGGTTATAGGTGGAACTTAGAAATGTACACTGGTCGGAAGCCGGAGGTGGAAGTTGGCATGACAAAGAAGGTCGTTCTTAGCTTGTGCCAGCCCTTGTATAACACAGGACACCACGTGTACGTGGACAACTACTTCAGCTCACCATCTCTGTTTCTTGAGCTGAAAACTAACCAACTGGGTGCTTGTGGAACACTGCGGACAAATCGAATGGGAGTGCCAGAAAAGATCAAGAAAACCAAGTTGAAGAAAGAAGGTCCTGCTGTGGTAGAGAGAGATGGTGATTGTCTTCTTTACATCTCTTGGTTTGACAGGAAGCAAGTGAACCTGATTTCATCTATTCACAATACTCTAATGTTTGGAAAAACTGCCCGCACGAAATCCACAACTGATCACAAGCGTGAAGTTGACAAGCCGGCTGCAATAGAATTGTACAGTCGTTACATGCAAGGTGTTAACCGCTCTGATCAGCTCCTTTGGTACAATTTGAGCAGGCATTGGCATCAGAAGTGGTGGAAGAAGCTCTTTGTGTACCTTCTGGAGGTGTCTGTGGTTAACACCAGCATCATACATTGTCAATTACACCCAGGTCAAAAGTTTGATCCAACAAAATTTTGTATGAATATTGTACAAGGGCTTCTCGCTACCTAAGTGCGACCAGTTGCCCGAGGTGGTCGCAGGTCATCCCAGCCACCATCAAGTCGACTGATCGAAAGACATTTTTTGGCAAACATCACCAGCACTACCTCTGGTGGAAAATCCTCACGTCCGGATTGTGTGGTCTGTTCAGATCCGAGTGTAAAGCGACACCAGACTCAGACTAGTTGCAAACAATGTGCATTACCAATGTGTGCAGTGCCTTGCTTTGAACAATACCACACACTGTCGGATTACAAGGCAAAGTGTACTGCAGAGTACCACACACAATAAGTACTCTAGATTTTCACAAACTGTCCTCCCAGCACTGTTCAGTCTAGTCTGTTGAGAAAGAGGATTCGATCTAGGAATCTTCGGCCGTCTTCAAGGTGACCATCATCCGCTGTCGACCCAGCACACTCAAACATTCATAAAAACGGTTCTTTTCAGAGCCACCAAATATTTGAAAAGGAAACGTCGGCCTGTTTGCCTCTGTGTGTGCCCGGCTTGTTGTAATCTTGTTGCTGCGAAGCATGTTGCAATATTTATTATGTTGTGGTTGTACTGCTGTGCATGTGTTTGGGAGATGGTGGGGTGGATAGGCAACTATGAGTTCCCACAAAATTTTCATATCAAAAACTAGATGGATGGATAGAAAATTAAAATGCTAAAGAATGATGTATAAAATGATAAAGATCTGATAAGTTGCAAAATTCTTAACGGTGCAGACGGTTTCATATATTTCCTTAGATTTTTACGACTACGGTCTACATGCTAAAAATATTGTATCTTTTTCATTTATGAAAATATTTTCAAAATTTCTTTTGGGTTTTACCTGGTATTAATTTCTGCACAGTTTATGTGCTGACATTTGATATGTTGTCATTGAAAATATTTTGTCTATAGGGGCTTGAACATGAAAAAAGTAAAAAATTTGGGGTGGGGTAGAGTTTGGGGCAACTATGAGTACCCCAAAATTTTTGTATCAAAAACTAGATGGATGGATAGAAAGAGGAGATAAAATGCTAAAGAATGATGTTAACCTCATGTCTGTAGGTCAAGAACTGGCTGAGATATCACAAGTTGAAAACTATTTTAATTATAGGGCATTTTACCCAAAAATATCTGGTGGAGGCCAGAATAAGGCCTAAAAATATCTGGTGGGCAAAGGGTTAACTCTATTTTGCTCATATATAGTGTTTCTTCAGTTGTTATTAGGTCAGAGTTTAGGTGACTGTCTCTCATGGCTAGTGTGATAGGTAAAACCACCATTTTTGAATGCACCATTGCTTTCTTCAACACTCACTTCACAATCTGGGTGGTATGCTGATCTCCAGTGATCATTGATATTATATAGGGGCAGTCAAACTTCGCATATGGTTATGCTTTGGAAGGGCAAAGAAGTGGCATTGCCATTTAGGTAAAAAACTTCAGAATTATCTTAACTTTGTTGTGGCATGATAGATCTCATGCCAGGCATCTAAAGGTAAAGTTATGTCGTCCAGTAACTATCGCAGTGGCACTTTCACAAAGCCATCCCTAGAGCAGAAGAAAAGCGTTAAATTTGTGTCCTATGTCTGTTTTGTTTACTATGGTGGCTCATGATAGCTGACTAACATTTAAGATCCCGCTGCCGTGTGGTTGTCATTTGTTGACACAACTCTGCATACATCAGGCAGCTCTGCGTTTCGGCCTCAAGTCAACCAGCTCAGTGATCATTACCCTGCTGCCTGTGGAGGTATGCAGGAACCCACTGTGAGGTCTTCGTTTGTGGGGATCTTCCTCTGCATATAGTCTCCATTGCATTTTTATACTGTTTCACTTAATTCTGCTTGACAAACATTTTTGGCCTATCGCAGAACAACTTGTTTTGTCATATGTGCAGCGCTTTTGAGAGATACTTAAAAGGTGCTGTAATAAGTGTTTTGATATATACATATGTATGTGCTACTGGTTTGTTGCCTATTACGGCTTTATGTGGCTTAGACCTGAAATTCACCAATGTAAGTTGCACAAATCTTGACAAATGGAGCAAAAAGCTTTAGATTGTGGTATGGTTCTGTGTGCTATTTGTTTTTTATTTGTGATGATAGGTTCAACATCCTGCGGCAAAGATGCTAGTCCTTGCCTCTCAACAGCAGGAGCAGGAGTGTGGAGATGGTACAAATTTTGTTTTGGTATTTGCTGGAGCACTGCTTGAGAATGCTGAGCAGTTACTGAGAATGGTAAAAAAGTTGATAAGTCTTTGCAGTATTACATACTTTACACTGCTTTGCACTTTTATTAAATGTAATGTCTGATAGAGGTAGGCACTGCCAATGATGCTTTAAGTACTTCCAGATGAATTTTTCTTTGTGATCAGTTTTGCCCTTGTGTACCACCTGGGGCCAGTATGGGCAGCTTATGGGGGATGAGTATGGGGTTGTATGCATTTTTTTGTGGGTAGCTTTATGGGTCCCTTGTAATTTCATCTGAGAACACTATCTGTGGCCTCTGTAGTCTGGCCACAAAAGACTAGCATGCCAGATGGGCAGCCTGTATTGTACCCATATGGTGCTTGTGGAGATAATTGCATGGGACCCACATGACAACCTGTAAGATCTCATATTAGTGTACATGTGGGACTTAAGTTAGGCTGGGCTATTGCCTTTTTATTTGGGTTGTTGCCTGTCCTCCAGGATTTCTATATCTAACATATGAACAGTTCATTGATATGATTGCTAAAATTAGTTCCGTACAAGAAGGTGAACCCATAGGAATTTATATAGTAATGCAGGTTCTCACTAACCTATTTCAGCAGACCTCTTATATTGGTTAGCATTCTGTATTAGGGACTTTCAGTTTACTTCATTTCCTTTTAATCAAGTCTTGAAGGGGCAATCAGAATTCCATTTGCAGTAATCAATTCATGAAGTATTAACCCCTTTGCCACCAAGAAAAAAGATTGATACATCATCCTGGAGGTGTATTCTTTGACAAAAACAAATGTGTTCGTGTAACAAAGCAGAACTAAGAAAATTAAAAGGAAAAACATGTTATTTGCATTTTGCAAATTTTACCAACTGTTGTCATTCTATCTATAAACTGTAGCACATCTGTATATAAATATACTGCCAATAACATCAGTAATTTTGCAAAACGAGATGCTGGGCACAAAGGTACATTACAACCCTCACAGTAGTATCTGGTTTCTTTGCGAACTTTCTTCCCGTCTTTACCCACCTGAGAGCAGGAAACCTTGCAGCACCTAATAGGTGCTTCTTTACCCTCGTTAGGTATGATAAACTTAGGAAATTACCTTGCAGTGAGCCTCAGTGGATTGGATTCTTGCAACGATGGATGGCCTCAGCATGGGACACAATTTGGATCATGATATGTTTCGAGCAGCCCTTCTACCAGTTTTATTTGGAACTCAGTTTTGTTCTTGGATTGTCATTCTTGAACAAGATGGAGCTGTTCAGCACAGTCTGGCTCAGGAGATGGCATTTACTAGATCCCCCCAACCTTGACTCTGTTATCTATTTTATCCCGCACTTCTGTGACCAACATGTGTATATAGATGTTGAACAGTAAAGGTGATAGTGGGCAGCCTTGTCTGACTCCACTTTCTATTCCTCCAGGTTGTGAGTTCATTCCCTGTACTCTCACCACCATTGACTGGTCCATGTACAAGTTTCTTACAGTATTAGCCATCTGTCCCTCCAGTCTACTCCAGTCTTTTTGAGTATTGCCATGAGTTTGCACCAGTTCACTCTGTCAAAGGCCTTTTTATAAATCACAAAGCAGATATACCGATATTTCCGATGTTGTAAACATCTCTACCTCCCGTATTCTTGGGACTCCAGTTGCGTCACTTGTTCCCCTTCTGAATCCAAATTGATCTTCTCCTATGACTTGCATAGCTTCTGCTTTGCTTTCCGTCATTCGAGTTAATATTTTCAACATGATCTTCGTATGAGGCTTATTGTCTTGTATTCACTGCATTTGGTTGCATTTGCCTTTTTTTGTAGAGGTACCATCACTGTTTTTTGTGTAAAATCCTTTGGCCACTCTCCAGTCATTTATATCTGTTGGCATATTGTTACTAATTTTGCTGTTGCCTTTTCTGCCAGGTTTTTCAACAACTCGGCTGGTATTTCATCTATGCCTTCAGACTTTCCATTCTTCAATTCTTCTGTTGCCTTTTCAACTTCCTGCCTCTGCAGTCCAGATCCCTTCTCTTCATCATCTTCAGGTTCCTTGGTGGTTTCATCCATTTCTTTCTCTGTTGGTCTGTTGTCTTTGTCATATAGTTTCTCAACGTATTCTTTCCATCTGTCTCTTATCTCTTTTTCATCTGTTAGTATGTTCCCCTTTGCATCCTTTATAGTTGTACTTATCCAGCTTTCCTTCTTCATCAGTTCCTGTATCTTGTGTATACCTTATCGTATCTCCCCGTTTCTGAAGATCCTCCAATGCATTGTTCTTCCCTCCAACATTCTTTAACTTTCTCAGTGGTTCTACTCAGTTCGTTGTTCAGTTGTCTGTATTCCGTCTTTGCCAGTTCAGTGCTTTGATGCTTTCCTTTCTTTCTCTCTTCCATTTTCTGTATCACTTCATCTGTAACCCATGGTTTCTTTGGTTGTGTCCTACTCTTGTATCCCACTATCTGCTTTCCCTCAGTTGTAATAACATTCTTCATTTGTTCCCGCTTTTCATTCACTGTTCCGTCTCTTATCCCCAATCCATTGGTCCACTGCCTATGCAAATTTCTGTCCAAACTTTTTGAATTTTACTGTGTCCCAATGTCTCTTTCTGTTCTTATGTCAGGATGAGTGATACAGACATCATGACCAGATTGTGATCTGTATCAGCATCAGCATCTGGGTATGATTGTGAGTTCTTAACACTGTTCCTGTATCTGTCTTACCAATATGTAGTCTGTCTGATATCTCTGTATCTCCTGGTGGCTTCCATGTGTATGGACATCTGTTCATGAACTAATTGAAATAATGTAAAGGATCCTGGGTATCAGTAACATCTACCTTCCTACTAGGGGATCCAGTGACTGCTGACCAACATCTTTGTCACACCATTCAAACTCATAGGTGCAGTCACAGCTATAGTCTGATCACTGTCATATCTATAGCATGCTTTTCGCTAGAACTAATGTGTACCTCACTATTACTGTCTATTTCTAAACTGTCATCATTATCACATGGTAAATCTGATTAATGGCTTTCTTCTTTGCCCACACACAGACCCTTTCGAGCAGCAATTTCTCAAAGTGAGTGGGGTACTTTTCAATAGCCTATATTCCACACCCCTACTGCCAAAAACACTGTTGCAACTGCCGCCTCTGATGTTCGATAATGTCGTTAGCTATAATATTTTACGCTAGGATGAGGTAACTCGGTGATGACAACATGTGGGTTGTTACTAAATGTTATGGACGTGTTAACTCGGGATGACGTTAAAGGGGTTAAGTAAAATTATCTTGGTTTGTATAGAGCAGGGAAGCTCGTCTACAGGATCTACAATTTCTTGTCATGTTTTTACATAATTTTTTTGTTTTTAACAGTTAAATTATTGAGTTTAGTCTTCAGATTTTTATTTTTTGGCTAGTTCTTATCTTCTACTTGTGAGATAAGTTGAAATTTATTAATCTTCTTCGTGTTGATTTGCCTGCCATTTGTGCATGTGCTGTTGGCTGATCTGTGCTTTCTGGGCTTCTTGAATTGGATGAGCTCAGCAAGCCCCCTCCACATTCTCTTAATTATATGGTTTTTAGGTCCACTCTGACATGGCTGGCATACTTTTAATTGTCTATGTTCATGAGTCGCTCATCAACTGAAGAACTGTTATTTTCTTTTTAGGTCCCGCTTTTTATAACTTGTTCTGTCTTTTTTCCTTGTGTTTTAATTTCTGTCACAGTGATTGCTGATTCAATTTCTGTCACTGTGATTATGGCTGCTCCATTATGTTGCTTGCTTTTATAGTGTACATTGTTCCTATTCCTGCTTCTTACCAAATCTGGTGGAGACAGGTCTTTTACTAAATGTGCTCAGGCCCATTCATTTGACCTGGTTTCTAGGGCTGCTTTTTTACTTCAGTCACACATGCCACTTCTGTGTAATACCAGTAACATTATTTTCCATCCTGGGTTAAATGTAAATTCATGTAGAACATCTTTGACTGCCCATCATAGGCTGTCTTTGTATCTGTTTCTGTTGCTTCTTTTGGCTGGTGATATTGAAATAAATCCTGGACCAGATAGATTTAAGAATGTGGATCCTGGTCAATTAAAAAATCGGCTCTCTGAACTAAAGTTGCATCCCAGTATAGTTTTCTTTGGGAACATTCCTTACATATACTTACTCTTAACCCTTTGAACCCGACAGGTTGGAAAACCGGCTTGTAAATTAGGCATATATATCTGAAATGCCGAAAAACCGACCTGACCATCTACCATCATTTCCCGACGTGCCGTAAAGCCGGCCTTTACGTAATTAGCGCTCACACGGCGCACCCTTCTACTGGATGATGGATTTTTGATAACTAGTTATAGAAATCATGGATTTTTCCGACATAGATAATTATATACAAGGTGCCAAGCGAAGCGATCCCGAGGCCAAGGAAAAGGACTTACTCTAAAGCTGTAAAACTGTGTATTGGTACAAAGCCTGCAAAGTTTTCCTGTGCATTGGCACTGGTAGCAATAACTGTTTTGAGAATTATCCATCGAAAGTTGAATTCTGGCGATAGCCTACTTCACCGAACTGTACAGCAACGAGCTGTTGTACAAGGAAAGTTATGTTGCGAGAAACTGTGCATAAGTAATACATAAATAAACTCACTATTTTGTATTCATGGTCATGAATTATGTGTTTTGAAGTGTTTGGGGGTCAATTTATAAGATTTTATAACTTTTCAAAGTAGAAATGCAAAAAATATTTTTGGGTCCAAAATTCCCCAGGAGCCTCGGGTATATTTGCCGATTGGCTGGGGAGCGTCGGGTTCAAAGGGTTAATAAGACTTGGTTTCAAACTTATGATTCATTGCATCATGACTAGCTACATCTTTATGTAGCTAGTCATTGTTCTTCAGCATTTTCTTGATATGTTGGAAGGGTTTGACATGGAATAGTTAATTACCTTTCATACACATAGTAAAGGCCCTGTCTTGGACATATTGATAACTCATTATGATTCACATGCATTTCATTCTGTTATTCCTGTTGAATCATATCTTTGAGATCATGTTACCATCTGCTCAAAATCTGACTTCCCATTTAAACTGCCTCCAGCTTACAAAGCCGTTAGATTTCACCCAAATAAACTAAAGCTTGATATCTTGGAATCTCCATTGTGTTTATTTTCAGCACAAACAGCTAATGAACTGGCTCTGCAGTTGCGGTCTTCCTTAACTGAACTCCATGACAGGCAAAATTCCTTTTAAAACTAAGAGAGTAGCAGAGCACACACCACGGCTTGGTGTAACCTTGGTTTAACTCTGTCATTTTTGAAGCTAGGCATCGCAGAAGTCAGAGCAGTGGTGACACCACTCTTGCCTTTCCTTGGACCACACTAGGCTTAAGCAACAGTGCAAACTTGTGCAAAAACTTGTTTCATCTGCCATATCTGCATATTTAACAAACTTAATTGCTGAAAGTTCTGCATCACCAAAACTTTGTGGTTGGTGTTGAATAAGTTAATACATACAGAGAAGTTAAGTTTTTTGGTTTATGTGATTGTTTCCTTTCCCCCGCAGTCCTAAATATGTAATGAAATTAGATGAGTTGATTTGGGATTTACTAACTGGTTTATATGTATCAAGACACTTAATATAGTGCCTTATAATTACCCCACATAGGTGCTGCATGCACAGTATCTAACTGATCTGAACAAGTGCATTTTAAGGTGGGTAGAAAATGGTCTTCCACAAATCAAATCGTAAGGTCCAATCTCAAACTGAATCGAATCTCAGTGCTTTGCCTTTTTATATATGGTATCTTTTATTACTGAAGTAGCAGATAGTTTGTGGATAATTTTCTTAATGGGTTTTGTGACTGTGAAGAAATTATTATTTAATAGACTCATGAAGTGCCTTTGTTCTCTGATTTTTAGGCACACTATAAGTTCGCGGTATAGGGCAGTATACGAGTTTTTATTTACATATTTTTATGGCACTATATGGTATTCGAATGCTAATTTTTGCATATGCTTGTTATTTATCGTCTCCAGGGTTTATTCTAAGTTATTGTTGGTGGCTTATTAACTGAACATTCTGCCACAGCGTTGAAACATGTTTTAGCAAACCTTTGATGGCTATTTTATAATCAAGTATGCCATGCTGTCGTGGTTCTATAGCCTGAACTTAAATTTCTGATCCGTTTACTACAACCTGTGCAGTTGGCTGTTACTAAACACATTCGTTATAATTGATGGCAGGGTCTTTCAGTCACTGAAGTCATCAAAGGTTATGAACAAGCCTGCAAGAAAGCTTTGGAGATACTCCCAGGTGAGGGCTATTGTGTTTTCTGGGCAAATTCCTAGGATTGATTTAATTTCCCAGATTGTTGTGTAATGGTCAAGGTTACAGTGGCCAATAGAGTAAAAGCTGTTCCATACGGATTAATCTCTTTATTCTAACCATTGCTTTCAACTGATAGATTAATAATTAAAGGCAAATTTTTAAGTGGACATATTGGTACAATATAATTCAAACATTTTAATTTGTTGTCAGGGCTTCCCAAATTATGACAGTTGTTGCCAAAACTTTTACTGGTTTCTTTTAACCCTTTAACGACCGCAGAAATCTTTCACCTACCCTCACACGACCACTCATTTTTGGCATAAACAGCCAAAAAATGAAAATGATATCTCTGTCATTTTTTACATGTAGACATAAATTAAGCACCAATCTTTGGCATTTTATCTCCTCTTCTCATTCATCTGTCAGGTTTTTGAGAATTTTGGTGTACTCAAAGTTGCCCCAGACTGTACCACCCCAAGCATTTGCTAAATTTTTATCTTCAAGACAGTCTACAAAAACATTTTTAAAATGAGAACATAGATCAATTGAGCACAAAAATCTGTGCAGAAATTGTTGCAAGATAGAACCAAACAGATATTTAAAGAATATTTTCATATTGACATGTAGACCTAAGGTAAGCACCATTCTTTGGTATTTTATCTCCTCTTCCCATTCATCTGTCAATTTTTATGAAAATTTTGGGGTACCCAAAGTTGCCCTAAACTGTACCTCCAAAAAATTTGCTAATTTTTATTTTCAAGACAGTCTGCAAAAAAGTTTTAAAATGAGAACAGATTAATTGAGCACAAAAAACTGTGCAGAAATTGTTGCCAGATAAGAACCAAACAGAAATTTATAGAGTATATTTTCATAAATTAAAGAGATGCAAATTTTTTAATATTTAAACCATTGTTGTAAAAATTGAAGAAAATTAAAGGAAAAGCCTAAAAGTAACACACATTGAACTTATGATATCTCTGTTGGTTTTTGACATGTAGATATAAGGCAAGTACCATTCTTTAGCATTTTATCTCCTCTTCCCATTCATATGTCAAGTTTTTTAGGGAAAATTTTTTTGGGTACCCCAAAGTTGCCCTCAACTTTACCCCAAAAAATTTGCTATATTTTTATCTTCAAGTCAGCCTACATAAAAATTTAAGTGACAACATATGTATATTGAGCACAAGAAATGTGCAGAAATTGTTTCCAGATAGAATTAAAAAGAAGTTTTTAAAATATTTTCATAACTGAAAGAGGTACAGTTTTTTAGTATTTTTGTCATTAAAATTGAAGAAAATTACAGGAAAAGCCTAAAAATGAAACAGATTGAACTTGTAATATCCATGTCAGTTTTTGACATATAGACATAAGGTAAACACCATTCTTTATCATTTTATCTTCTCTTCCAATCTAAATTCTGTTTCTCAACACAACATTTTCTGGGTAACTGAAAACTGACCCGCATTCGCTGCAAGCATATACCGGATGCCATTGTCATCAAACTCCATATGAACGTGCGACTCGTTCACCTCACATTGCCAACAGACTCGTGTGATCACTCTGACACATTTTCCTCATCAGAAGATTCACAACTTTCGTTAACAGACGACTATTTGTCGATCAGTCGCCGAATTTCTCCTTCCCGTAAATGCTTCGCCATTTTGGGACATGTAAATGTCCATTTTTAGCTACACTCTGGCCGACTTAAATGACCATTTTGATTGGTTACTTTTTATATTTTGGGGCGTTTTCCAGGGATTCCGTTTATATAAACTAGATTAAAATTATACCTATTTGCCTGAATGACGTAAATTCAAAAATTATAAGGATTACAAATCGACAAGAGGTTACAATATGACTAGCCCCACCTACTAGCATTTAGTACTGTGCAGTCGGTAAAGAGTTAAATGGGTAAGAAAGAGTAAGCATTGATTTGTGTAATATTCTTATTCTCAGTATAAGATCTATGAAACTGAAAATTCAGAAATTATGAAGTTGTTGACCACTATAACACTTCACTAGCTTGGATTTCATGAAAGTATGTCTTTCATATCTGTTTTTCTTTTGCAAGAAACTGGTTAGGGAGTTATAATTTTATAACTTTAATTCTGCAAACAAGGTTAAGCTTTTGTCAAGGTGAAGAATTGTTTCGGGTCAAAATCCTAACGATTGAAGTAATTGTCAGACTAATTTTATTTTTAATTTGTCATTTCAGATTTATGGCATTGCTACATTTATATTTATATTTTTAGAAGTGAATTTTGTATGTCCAAGACAATGACCACTCCTTAACTGTCTCATTCTGTCATCACCTCCCAAATTTGAGACAGTGGAATGGATGTCTGCTAGGTAGATGATTGTATCTCAAGCAGCTCTTCACAAATAGGGTAGTTGCTTACATATATGTAATGAATAGAAGTATTTGCAGATTTGGTTGTTGGCAGAGTAGAAGATAAGAAGTGCAAGGATGATGTGATTAAAGTAATTCGCACAGCCATAATGAGTAAACAGTATGGCTTGGAAGACTTCTTGGCGGATATAGTGGTGAAATCCTGTAGTAAGTACCTCCTTTGCTCTCTAGTATGATTGTTGTTATTGGTTGATACATTTAGCTTTGTGTTTTAGCATAACTTGAATACCTTGGGCAAGGATCAGTAATTTTAAACCCTTCAGGCTGATGTTTTGAATGGGATACAGTGCCATTTTTGTCAACAATCATTGTTCTTGTCATATTTTTAGGACCAAGTCACCACCTATCATATGTTAAATATTGCAGGCTGTCGAGCTTGCTTAATTGAAACTGGGTTTTAGAAATGTAAAAGTGATGAAGATTCTGTGTGTAAAACAATCTGCTAGCTTTGAACGTTACCTTTTTGAATAGTCCAGACAATGTCTAAGCTAGGAGAGGGCCAAACTCTTGATGATTTGTTTGACCTCCTATCCACCGCATAGACAGGAAATGCAGCGTATATGTTAAATCAACCACGGGCAAAGTGCAAAATCTGTGGGAAATTTTCTGAAGGATTGCAGCTTTGTGCTTGATCCTGCCAATTATGTCACCATCATCATGGTTCACTTGGTAATTCTTGTGTTTAGCAGTTGTCTTTGACCACTTTACCAAATGGATTCCTTAACTTTGTAATGTAATATGATGGCAACAATTTATACAGCATTGTAAGCAGTTTGCTACTTTTAGGGTGTGCTGCAGTTTTAGTTGTCAGTGCAAGTACTAAAAGCTGCAGAATAGATGAAATTTCAGTTGTTCTTTGAAGGTCTGAACACTTGGCCTCCTGAATAGATCCAGAATTGTAATTCTAATCTGACATTTATAAAGCGCCACTTCAAGAATAGACTCATCAGAAGCGCTCCCGACCCGAACCAGTGAGACCACTGGCAAATAATACAGACTTCAGGCGCTTGCGAAACTGCGGAAGAGACAAACTGAGGAATACTAGCCGGAGCTCTCGGGAAAGGCAATTCCAGCTATTGGGTCCAACATAGGCAAAGCTTCTAGACTGCGCTGTAGCAGTGCGCATATGAGGGACAGTCAGAAGTCCAAGGGAGGCCGACCGGAGAGTGCTACGGCTTGGAACCAAGGAGACCGAAATGCAGAAGTCCCTAAGATATGATGGAGCAGAGCCAACGAGACAATTACGCATAAGCGTTAGGATCTTGAACTGGATACGCTGCTGAATGGGGAGCCAGTGTAGAGTGTCCCGTATAAAGGAAGTTATATGGCCATACCTGGGGGCGCCTCCAATAAGACGGGCAGAAGCATTGAGAACAGATTGAAGCTTGGAAATATTGGCAAGTGAGAGTCCAGCAAAGATAGCGTTACCAAAGTCCACCCTGAAGGTTGTTCCATGCACATGGACCAGCGACCCAAGAAGCTTGGTCACCCACTTTAGTTTTAATTCCTGGAACAAAACGTCGGCAAACTTTGATCACAGCTGCAGTCGATCAGGGTTATTAGATAGTGAATTGATGTTGTCTGCAAGGTAATGCTTTATGCAGTTTTGCAGGCACTTGTACACAAGAAGGCGAAGTTTGAACTTGATACGCTCGGTGATCAATATAGCCAATATAGCTGGCCTTGTAGTATGGGTGTGATGTGGCGGAACATGTTTATATGAATGCCCAGATGAGCAGTGGCATTGATGATTGCCCAAAGACAAATGATACTGTGCTGTGGCAAACCTGCTAAGGTGACACTGCAGTAATTGATTTGGCTCAGCATCAGACTTTGCACGAGTTTGGGGGTTACATCCTTTTTGTAAGGCCTGGGGACTGAGGAGAGAGATCTATGCCATCTCAGGTTTGCAAAGCTGGTTCTCTCAAGTCCTGTAACATATGACATCATTAAGAGATCTCTGTCTAGCAAAAGACCAAAATCACCACCCATGTTCTTTGGTTCAGCAGCCTCTGCACCAGTGACGAAACATTGCCTCACAGTTTGTGCATGTCTAAACTTATTCCTGTTTAACCCAATACAGACCCCTATAGTGCAAGATAATATAATTAACCCATTACCCGTTTGCCCCGAGTATACTTGCTGGCGGCAATCGCGTCTACAGCGTTTACCCCGAGATAACTCGCGGATCATAGTTCTAACCTTACGCTTGCAAGTTTACAACGAATTATCTTGTTATATTATTAGTTAATGGTATTGCTCTATGAATTATATTGTCTCTGAAAATAAATGGCGTCTTTCTAGGTGTTTGTTTATATTTCTGTCGTTATTTTGGATTGAAATTCGCGACTGTTCGAGACACTCGAAATGTCTAACTCTGTTAGGAAACGCAGTTTTCGGATGCGTGACGTGAACGTCGTTCTAGAACAAGTTTTAGGTGACGATTCGTTCAATGAATCGGACTTTTCAGAGCTAGATGATTTGGGTGATTTATCTGACAGTTTTTCTGAGCCAGAGAATGACACTCAAGACAGCTCCAAGTCAGATTCAGAGCCTGATGGTGATGTTGATGCTTCACATTCAAGTGGTCAAATCATCCTACAGTTCCACGTCAAAGTTACAATTTCACGGGCAGTCCTGGTAGAAAAGTTGACGTTAGTCACACAAGCGATCCGCTTTAGTATTTTGAACTGTTTTTTACGGAAGAGTTAGTTTCTTCTATTGTCAGGGAAACTAATGCGCAGGCTGAAGTACTGGCATTGCAGCCGTCAGGTCCCAAAGGATTTTCTCGAAAGGACAAATGGACAGAAACAGACAATGATGAATTGAAAGTATTTTTTGCACTCATATTACTTCAAGGTATCGTGCAGAAACCTGAATTGGAAATGTTTTGGTCTACTAGGCCACTACTGGACACTCCGTATATCAAGCAAGTAATGACTGGACAAAGATTCTCACTTTTACTTTGTTGTCTCCATTTTGTGAACAATACATGTAAGCCTATCCCTGCTGGTCTATCCAAAGCTGAAAAATCTCTTCATAAGATCAAACCAGTATTTGACTTCCTGATACATAAGTTTTCTACCGTTTACATTCCGAACAAGAACATTGCAGTTGATGAATCGCTGATGTTATTCAAGGGACGGCTACCAATGAAACAGTACGTACCTATGAAACGTGCAAGATTTGGTCTCAAACTTTATGAACTTTGTGAGAGTCAGTCAGGTTATATGTGGAATGCACTCATTCACACAGGTCCTAGTATGACTTTGAAACAGTCGGCCGATGGACTGAAATCTTCAAGTATAGTTCTTACATTGGTCAATGACCTACTTGGCCAGGGATACTGTGTCTTTGTTGATAATTTCTACACATCACCAATGTTGTTCAGACAATTATATGAGCAAAATACTGATGCTGTTGGAACAGTTAGATTGAATAGGAATTAAATGCCAAGTGAACTGAAGAAGAAAATTGCTAAAGGAGCCACTGGCCAGATTCAGTCGTGAGCTCTTAGCTTTGAAATGGTATGATAAAAAAGAAGTCACAATGTTGTCAACCTTTCACGATGATGCTATCACAGAAGTTGAAAGCAACAATAGAATGAAAAAGAAAAAGCCATGTGTGGTTGATGATTACAACAATAATATGGGAGCAGTGGACACAGCTGACCAGATGTTGACTTCATATCCAGCTGAACGCAAGAGACACAAGGTTTGGTACAAGAAGTTTTTTCGACATCTCATTAGTATAACTGTTCTGAATTCTTACATTCTTTACAGAAAGGACAATCCTCAAGACAAAGAGACCCATGTGAACTTTAGACTTCAATTGATTGAGAGAATCTTAGAGAAACATCACAAGCCAGAGCAACGGCAGCATCGAGGTCGTCCTCGTGCTGATGATATCGCACCTCCTCTGCTGACTGGAAGACATTTTCCTAAGGATATACCACCAACATCAGCTAAACAGAATCCAACAGGCCGTTGCAAAGTTTGCTGTTCACACACATCACAGGATGGCAAGAAAATACGGAGGGAAACACGATATTTTTGTCCAGATTGTGATGTTCCACTCTGCATGGTTCCATGTTTTGAGATTTATCATACAAAGAAAACATTACTAAAGACTTATTTTTATGGATATTTATTTCCAGTATGGTCAGAGACAAGTGCCATATACAAACAACAGTAAAGAAAATTTGTGCATATTATTTTTTCAGTTAAAACCAGTGAGCAGTGTTCAGACTTGAAAACGGCATGTTTATACAAAAATAATTGAATGGTGAGGGCAAGATTTGAAAATTTTTAATGAATGGGTAAAGGATTAAGCAGACTGTCAAACTGGGTCAGGCTGATGACTTGGGCAAGATAGACTGGACTGAATAGGTATAAGATTTTTCAGTTTCACTTCTAACTGTTCCATTTACAGGCATCTGTGGCAGACCAGCCCATGTTGCACCATTTATGATTTTTTCTAACTTTTTAGATGAGTTTTTTATGTACTAGCTGAACAGACCATCCTGTTTGCTGAGCAGATTAGGTCAGGTGCACAGCAGGCAGATAAAATCCACAGAACATAAAAATGGAACCCTACTTCTCCTAGAGAAGCGTGCATTTGTCAGCACCAACATCGTGATGGGATTCAATATGCAACCACGGTTGTATGACTACTGGTCAACTGATACCTTGCTCAGTGATCTCTGGATTTCAGGATTTCAGGGACCATGACAGGGTTTTCTAGCCTCACTCAAATTAAGACCACATTCAGATCCGAACTTCAGTCAGTGAAACATGAATTAAGAAAGTGCGTGTCCAATATTCCTCCATGAATAAAGAAGATTTGTGCATCCAAGCTGGCTACATTTCACTTTGAAAACAAGGCACTTGCATCATAAAATTTAATATTTAATATCTCTGTGAAATTTTTCATTTTTTCATGTCTTGCTATGAAAATATATATTGTAATAGAATTTGAATGTAGTCAGTGTAATGTAAACTGTAAATACTATAAATTTGTGGTTAATTACACATTAAGAACACAGGTATGCCACAACAGAAAATAGCATTGCCAAGGATGGCACAGTCCCAAAAAGTTTTAGAACCACGGGATTAGATGACAACATTTAATTTACTTTGCTGGACTTATCTTATATTTGGAAATAGATGTAAAACTGAAACTATAGCTAAAACTTAGATCATTGTTGCAGCAGAACTAAAACTAAACCAAAAAGACTTGGAAAATAAAAATTGAACTAAAACTAAATTAATTGTGCTGGAAAAATAAAAATTAGAACTTAAACTGATATGATCAGATCTGAACTAAAAAAAAACTAGAATAAAAAGATTTCCTGAGTTATAATAACACTGCACACTTCTCATACCACTGCCTCAAGAACAGAGGTGATGTGAGCTTGTGATCAGCTGGACAGGTGCATCGAAGAGTTCAGTCTTGCCTATGCATCGACAACCGGGGGACGACCTGAACACGCCCTATCAGCCATAGGTCCAGTCTATCTTCTTTTGCAGTACCTTGATTACTGCACATTTTCGCTGTTTGCGGAATAGCTTTCTTTTGTTCATCATGGACACAAATTCACTGCTGATAAAAGACAAAACTTAGACAATACTTGCTTTTCTTCATGATGAATAGGGACATTCAGCTTTAATGATGTTTCCTCAGATGGAAGATTGATGCTGAGCTTGCATTTTCTACCCCCTAGAACAACACTGCTATGTGATTGGTTAACAAAGCGATTGTTTTGATTGGCCAGAATTGTGTAGATGTGATTAGTTGATTTCTATCAACTTTTATTGCAGGATCCGTTGTTATCAAGGTGGCAGGATTTGGCCGATAACCAGGCGATATAGATACGGTGTAAATAACCTAAACTGCTTGATTTTCAGAGAAGAATAATAGCTGAATAAAATAATATGCAGCTGAACCTTTCAACTGTCACAAGCAAAACATAAAGACCAAAAGCTTAAAAATCACATAGCTGGTTGCCTACCTATTCCAGACTTGCACCTCTCACTGTATGTATGTATGTATGTGTGTGTGTGTGTATGTATATAGACACTTAATACAGTGCCTTTAAAGTACCTCACAAAAGTGCTGCGTCCACTAGACTAAATGATGGGTCAGCTCTAGTGGACTCCCATAGACATGCAGAGCCCAACTGATGGATTCCCATTCAGAGTTGGCAGTTGACAGCATGTTCATAAATCCTGGACCACATAGTGTCAAAGAATAGGAACAAAGATGACAAAACTCGCAGCATACAATGCCTCACAGCTGGCATTGTTATTCAGTTAAAAGAACCCAGAATCAGTTATTCAAACCTGTTGCAAGCCAGGATGTTGTTGGTCATCCAGTAGTCTATAGCTGGGCATTTTGACAAGTCCCATTGTGAGGATAAGTGCCAAGAATGTCTGAATGTCTTGGTTACATCAGTCCAACTACTGGTTCTTGCATGCAGCCCCAGGTCTTTGTTTTCCAGACACTGGAAAAAATTCATTTCAGTGACAGTGTGATTCAAAAAAGTTGTGTGAAAAAGTGTGAAAATATTTTATCCACAATTGATTAGTAGGTGGGAACAAGTGGACTGACACGATTCATAAAATCCTTCACTATTTTCTTTATCATGTGCTGTTGTTTGACTACTGTGCGTTAAAGGTTCATGTAATTATATCTCCTTTCTGGCTAACTGCGTGCTGCATAAGCGCTTACAGCATTGTGTAAATGTTCTATTAGAGTGCATTATAACAAGAGTCTGTGTAGGAACCATGAGCAAGTTCTTCAGTCACAACTGTCCAGCACCATCAGTTGATGCTTAGACATTAGGTTGTGACTGTTCATTTATTGCATGGAATTTTTTAAGGCTGAAAGGTGAGTATGATTCAAAGATTAGGTGTGATAATTAAATGTCTTACACAAGTTGACTAGTAAGTTTTACTAAACATGAATAAATGAAGAAAATTAATCACAGAAGACAACAGCTGAATTTTTTAATGCATCTTTACTAGTGATCGGCAAAAAGAAATTATTAAAAAAGTATTCATACACATTTCTTAAAATTTTTGATTATGGTAAATATTGTCTGACTTACAGTTTCTGTGTTGCCAACTTCTGGACACTTCAATGTAGACAACATACGGATCTGCAAAATACTGGTAGGCTTATTAGGCCATTCCAAGTCTCATAGAAATGAAGAAGAAATCAGTTTAAAAATCAGTGAGGATGTTAGCCATTTTTAGTAAAAAGCTTCTTTTGCAGTTGTGAAAGATAAACAGATGTGTACAGTATTTATTTTGCACAAATGCTGCATTGCCTTTATTGGAATTTTTCAAAATGATGCTTAATCTGGGTGTTTTGATAAAATTGTTAACAAATAAGACTTTAGAATGAATTGATGTCAGCAACAGTAGAATTGTATAAGAACAAGTAAGCATATGCAGAATTGTTTATGGTAATTGCTTTCACATTGCATGTATGTTTTTATATTCAGGGCCAGGGGGTTGAGAACTCGAAGGCTATGCAAGGAATGGTATTTAAGCGACAGGTTGAAGGAGACATTAAAAAGACAGAGAACTGTAAAGTAGCAGTATATACATGTCCTTTGGATATCATGCACACAGAAACTAAGGTATGGCTAATTTTACATTATCTATAGTCCTCATGGGAATGGAAAAGTAACCATGTCACATTTCTAAAATATATGCCAAAACAAACTGGCTGTAGCAATATTGCAATCAAATTGCTCTTCCCAATCAGTATAAAAGCTAATGCATAAGTGTGGTCAATAATTGTCATTAAACGAAATCCATTTGTCACAAGTATCAGAGTTCAGTCTGTTAGTAAATAAGAATCTGAGTCCTTCTATAGTGCCACTGTAATAATGCTCAAGGCATCAGTTGATAGTTGCTACTAAGCAAAATCGTTCTACAAGCCATATTTTAGGGTGAGTCCGGTCAAAAGTGCTATACATAGTATACTATAGAGTACTATACTCCAAGAGGGGAGTATACAGTGATGTTTTTGTGAATAAGTAGAATAAGAATAATAATGTTTGATTTTCATGAAGTCAAAGTAGTATAAACATTATTTTAAGAACGAGAATAGAATGAGAAGTGAAAATTAAGACCTTCTGAAGTGAATAAGATTAAGAAGCAAAAATATTTTTAGAACGAAAATTAAGAAACTTAATTTTTAGAGGACGTATTTTATTACTGCACTACAGAAATATGTTTAAAATATCTGCTGCTTGTTTGCATTTGGTGCACACCTTTGTGCGTAACGTGAATCTTGTAGCCAGTCTTGTAAACTCTAGCCTAATTTCACTGGTTAGTGCTACATTTTGAAACATTCTTTGTGCCTAAGAAAAAGGTTTAAAAGTTTCATTAGTTTCTATAATACCTTTCTTTCACATTAAAATGAGTTTGTAAAGTATGCTCGCTTGTCGTAAAAGAGAATGTATGGTGTGGGAATACTTTAGTTACAACCCAGATCCTGGAAAAAACGGAAACTGCCGATGTCTATTAGTAAATGATAAAACCGGAGACAAATGTGAAGTTTTAATCTCAGGAAAACCCATGAACTTGAAACTTCATTTACAGCTTAACCACATGGAAAGTTACATAGAGTGTGAAAAGAAAGGTTCTTCTAAAAATACAAATTCACAAAAAAAGCCAGAAGAAATCACAACGACATAATCATGTCAGATATTGATGGATTGCATAAACCAAAAAATCATAACATGGGATGTCACTTCAGCTGAGCACAAAAATCGAAAGCGGGCCCTGTTGGACTTGTTTTTTTGAGGGAGTTTTCCGATGTCTATGATAGGAAATACATTATTTGTGATATTCTGTCAAAGTCTCAACTCAAAATTTAAAGTTACAGGTATGTGTTCAATAATTTGAAAAAAAAATAAGCTTCTTAGCTGCAGAATGGACAAAAATGAATGTCTTATCATATCACAGCCAGATGGCATCATTGCTATGGAACTTGATAAATATTTGCGGGACTTTAACCCTTAACTGACGAGAGAATTTTTTCCGCCTAGACCCTGATGACAAGCGATTTTACCGGAAAACGCCTATTAATTAAATAGTTTACAACTTGTTGTTTCTCAGTCAGTTCTTGACCTACAGACATGAGGTTACCATCAATCTTTAGCATTTTATCTCCTCTTCCCATCCATATGTCTAGGTTTTGATACAAAAAATTTTGGGGTACCCAAAGTTGCCCCAAACAGTACCCCACCCCATTTTTTTACTTTTTTCATGTTCAAGCTCCTATAGAAAAACAATATCGGTGACAACATATGTAGTGTAGTGTCAGCACAAAATTTGTGCAGAAATCAATACCAGAGACAAAACCTCCCAAAAATTTTGAAAATATTTTCATAAATGAAGGAGATACAATAATTTTAGTACGTAGACCAATGTCGTAATATAAGGAAATATAAGAAAACACCTGAAAAGTAAGAAATTTCTAACTTATCAGATCTTGGTCATTTTTTGACATACAGACTTGAGGTTAACATCATTCTTTAGCATTTTATCTCCTCTTTCAAATCATCTTTCCAGTTTTTGAGAAAAAAATTTGAAGGTACCCATAGTTGCCCCAAACTGTACCCATCCCATTAAAAAAATTTCATGTTCAAACCCCTGTAGAAAACATTTTCAATGACAACTTATGTACTATCAGCACATGAATTGTGCAGAAATTAATACCAGACAAAACCTCCCAAAAATTTTGAAAATATTTTCATAAATGAAGGAGATGCAACATTTTTAGTATGTAGACAGTAGTCGTAAACATCAAAGGAGTAATAAGAAAACGCCTAAAAAGTAAGTAATTTTTAACTTGTCAGATCTTGGTAATTTTTGACATACAGACTTGAGGTTAACATCATTCTTTAGTATTATATCTCCTCTTTCAATCATTATGTCCAGCTTTTGAAACAAAATTTTGGGGTACTCATAGTTGCCTAACTACCCACCACCTCCCAAACACATACTCAGCAATACAACCACAACATCAAAAACACTGCAGCATGCACACCAACAGGGCAGCTACAGTAACATTACAACAAGCCAGGCACACAGAGAGGCAAACACAGATTTTTGTTTCCTTTTCAAATATTTGGTAACGCTGCAAAGAGCCATTTTTATAAATGCTCGAGTGTGCTAGATCGACAGTGGATGGTCACCTTGAAGATGGCTGAAGCCTTTTGGATCGATTCATCTTTCTCAATAGACTGGACTGAACAGTTCTAAGAGGACAGTTTAGAATGGAAATTTTAGTAGTTGTTTTGATGTGCTATGTTGCTTACATTCCTTACACTCCACAGGGACTTACTTATTTACTCAGCACTGGCTCATAGAACCACTATCTGATTTTGCTTGTGACAAATGTGGAAGCATAAAACTTTGCACAAAGCAACTTGCAATGCTTCACATTCATACTGAGTCTTCTTGGGGCAGTCAAAAAACTTATCCAAAACCAGTTAGAAAAAGTTCAAAAATGGTGCATCAGAGGCTGATCCACCACAGACGCCTGTAAATGGAACAGTTAGGGGTCAAATGGGAAAATCTGATACCTGTTCTGTCCTGTCTATCTCACCCAAGTCATCCACCTGACCCATTTCGATGGTCCCATACCATGTATCAAAAGCCATCTGAACTCGGGAGTCGATGTCAGAATTTTCTTTAGCCAAAGGCACTTTATCTTCTTCACTGGTAGCAAAAGACAGGTTTTTATTGTCAGATGAGCCAAAACTGTCATCATCTAATGCAAATTCATCAAGAATTTGCCGAATTTCGTCGTCAGTAAGGCCACAACAACAACATGCCGCCATTTTGGTTTATTTAAATTTGTGATTTAAATGTACGATTCGATTGGTTGATTTTCATGTTTATGTCCTGATTCTAAAAATATCTTCCACTTATTTCTGTGCTTAATTATATTATCTTGGCCTAATTGATATAAGGTTTCAAAAATATAACGTCTGCCATAGGCTGAGAGCGGTCTAGATAATAGTACATGCCGACTACCATTTACTACCATCTTGTCATGACCCCTATACTACCATTCACTATGTACTAGTCTGTATTGGGTTAAGCAGGAGGGAACAGTTCAGAACTCACTTGAATTCTGGCACAGTGGAAACACCATTTACCCCAAACTCTCGCCATTGGCTGAAGATCTGGTTTCAGCGCCAGCATCACAGGCATAGTTTGAGCGAATTTTATCGGTAGCTGGAATTTTGTCAAAGGGTCGTAGAAATAGGATGAAGTAATCTTTAGAAATGAGAGTTTTTCTGAAAATGAGCTCTAAAATTATTGATTGGTGACAAGTTATGGTTTTCTTGGCACTTTCACAGAGGTGGTTTGCCATTGCCTTCCCCTGGTTTTGCCTGCCGTGCCCGTTCGTTCCCCTTCCCATAGTGGAAAGGGTACTAACAGTCTGCACCACGTGAAGGTGGGCACGGAGGACTTTGACTCATCAGCCCAGGTCGGTTCCAAGTCTACGATCCAAGGATACGTCGGTCGGGTCTCCTCCCTGTTTTACTATAGGCAAGCTATAGTGGCTGACGAACCTTAGCAGAAAGAGAAGGAAAGTGCGACATGGAAATAAACCGAAGGGTGGCGATTGGAAAAGCCGCAATGAATGGACTAGAAAAAATATGGAAAGACAAACATGTGAGCACAGACACGAAAAAAAGATTGGTGAGGGCCTTGATTATACCAACAGTAACATACGGCAGTGAGACGTGGACAGTGACCAAGAAAATAGAGAAAAAATCAATGCTTGTGAAATGTGGATATGGAGGAAGATGCTGAGAACATCATGGACGGAGAAAAGGACTAATGAATGGGTACGCAAGGCGATTGGAATTGAGCAAGATGAGACGTTACAACAAACAGTGCTAAAATCAAAGCTGAGGTTCTTTGGACATGTTATGAGATCAGATGGATTGGAAAAAGAAATGATGCTGGCTTGTGGAGAGGGAAAGAGAAAACAAGGGAGACCAAGGAAAAAAATGGATGGACAAGATACACGAAGCAACTGGAATGAACTTGGCACAACTAAGGGACGCGACATTGGAAAGAAAGAAATGGAGAAGATTGATCATGACGGTCGCTAGAGCTCAAAGAGCTGACAGCACAAGGTGACAAGGTGACAAGTTATGGACTGTTCCAATAAGCTGCGTGTATTTGAAGTCTTTTTTTGATTGGAATTAGAGCTTAAATTGTAATTGTAATTTGAGATTTATAAAGCGCCTCTTAGAGGATAAAACTCAACAGAGATGCTTCCGACCCAAAAAAGTAAAATCACTGTTGAACAGTAGAGTCTTCAGGCGCCTGTGGAACACTGAGAGGGGGAGAGAAAGGAGCTCAAGTCGCAATTCTCGAGGGAGACGATTCCAGCAAGTGGGACCAACGTAGGCAAAGCTTCTGGACTGGGCTGCAGCGGTACGCATGCGAGGGACAAACAGGAGATCTTGAGTGGCAGAGCGAAGGTTGCTACGGCCCGGCAACGAGGAGACCAAAGTGCAGAAGTCAGTGAGGTAAAGGGGAGCAGAGCCAAGAACACAATTGCGCGTGAGGGAGAGGATCTTAAAGTGGACACGCTGCTGGATGGGGAGCCAGTGAAGAACGTCACGAATATAAGACGAGATGTGGCCATACTTTGGAATGCCCCCTATGAGACGAGCAGCAGAGTTGAGCACAGATTGTAGCTTAGCAGTGTTGACAAGCGATAGGCCAGTAAAGATGGCGTTCCCAAAGTCAACCCTGGTGCAAATGAGGGCATGGACCAGCGTGGAGATAGCGTGAAAGGAAAGAGTACGGCGAATGGTACAGAGCTGAGGAAGATGATAAAAACAAGAGCGAGAGACGCTGTTAACTTGAGCAGACAGGGAAAGCTCCTGATCCAGTACAACCCCGAGATCCCGGACCGCAGTAGAGAAGGAGATATCTGGAAATCTTTGGCGTAAGGAGGAGAGATCGATCTTGGCGAGCTGTAAGCGGCCACCAAGCCAGATGAACTGGGTCTTATTACAGTTCAAGCAGAAACGATTGGAAGACATCCATAGGTCAAGAACAGATGTGGCATCGAGAATCCTCTGGACAAGGGCAGGGGCTGCCTCTGCCGGACCATGGTCATAAGCCTGGGTATCATCTGCATACTGAAGGATGGCAACACTCAGTGGGAGGAGGGTCCGAGCTAGGTCAGAGGTATATAAAATATAGAGGAGAGGAGCTAGGACGGAACCCTGGGGGAGACCAAAAAATACGGGAGACCAAGGGGGCCGCGAGGGCCCAAAAACGACAGATTGAAGGCGGTCAGAGAGGAATGATCGAAACCAGGTGAGGGCAGCGCCAGTGATACCAAAGGAAATCTCCAAACGCTCTAATAAGATGGAATGATCAACGGTATCGAAAGCAGCACTTACATCGAAAAGGGCCAGAAGGGTGACCTGCCTGCAATCAATAGCCCCAAAAACGTCAGCAAGAAGGCGAGTCATAAGTGATTCGGTGGCATGGTATTTCCTGAACCCAGACTGAAGAGGAGGCGTAAGAGAGTTAGTGTCGAGGTAGTGAGATAGCTGACAAGAGACGGATCTTTCAAGGAGCTTGGAGAGAAAGGACAGGTTAGAAATGGGACGGTAATTACAGGGGGCACTAGGGTCAAGGCCCTGGCGCTTCAAAGATGGAAAAACTACTGCACGTTTGTGGGAGGGCGGGATTGAGCCCTCAGCCAAAGAAGTGTTACACAAAAAATGAAAAAAAGGAATAAGATCGTCAATAAATTCCTTCATTAAAAATGGAGGAAGCGTGTTCAGTTCACAGGACTTGGCTGATGAGTTCAGGATTAGCTGACGGACACCATCCGGAGATAAAGGGCTCCAACTATTGAGCCTGGAAGACGTGGGAGGAAAAGAGGGAGGAGGCGAGCCCTCAGTAGACTGGCAAACAGAGTCGATCTTCCCGCGCATGTAGTTAAGGTAGTCCGTGGCGGTGAACTGAGGCTGAGCTGAAAAGCCGGAAGTGGTGGAGCGACCAAGGACAGCAGAGAGCGAGCGCCAAAGTCAACGCAGATTGCTCTTCTCTCGATCGATCAGCGACTCCTAGTAGTTCCTTGACTCGGAACTCCCGATGCATTGTGCGGAGGAGATGTAGCCACTCTAGACGGTCAGCTGGGTCATGAGTTCGACGGTGTCTACGCTCAAGATGCCTGACGCTACGACGCAAGGCACTGCAGGACCGATCGAACCAGGGGGCCAGCAGCCTCTGACGAGCCCGCAACGTTCGCAGCGGGAAAAGGCGATCGATGAGAAGGCGAATGGAGGAGTCATAGAGGTCGAAGAGCTCTGTTGTATTACAGGAGGCCAAGGATGAGAGGTCGCCGCACAGGGGAGTGTTGACCAGGCCAGTGCGGAAGAGATCACGGTCCAGATTATTCCAGCCTCGTACGGATTGGAGAGCGTAAGACGGCTGGGAAGAGAGGAAGGGTATGTTGAAGAGAAGAAGACTGTGATCAGACAGAGCCGGCGGTTCAGTTGTGAGGTCCAAGATGTTGCAGTCATCACGGGTGATGACGATGTCAAGCCAGCCACCCAAAATGTGGGTGGGTTCCGCAACGTGTTGGGTGAAGCCAAACTGGTAGAGTAGGTTGTTGAAGCGAATGGACTCCGGAAGATCAGGGTTTTCGAGATGATTGTTGAGGTCGCCGGTGATGACGAGCTGGGAATTGAAGGTGGCGAAGGTCTCAAGGAGCATGGAGAGTTCGGAGAAGAAGGTGGAGGAGAGTGGCGCAGAGCCCGGACGATATAGGGCAAGTACCATGACTGGTCCACGAATCGACGCGCAGGAGAGGCATAAGGCTTTGAAGGAGGAGACAGGATGAGGGAGAGAAATCCTCTTAATGGAGAGGTGGTCACGATGGTAAACGACGTACATTACATTGAGAAAACTTGTGTAAAATGAAAGCACTAAGGGTAAAACTGAGAAAACCTAATAAGTGCATGGGAAAACTACAAATATATGTGAAAACATGAACTAGAAGTAGAAGTAAAAATATTCAAGAACTAGAAGTAGAAGTAAAATTTTTCAAGAACTATAACTAGAAGTAGAAACAAAATTATTTAAGTAGAAGAAGTAAAATCGCATAAACAGAAGTGAATAAAAACTAGAAGTATAATTAATCAAAGAACTAAAATATCACTGGGAGTATCATCATCATCATCATCATGATCCATGGGCCGAGAGCCCGTAGGTGTCCACTGCATGCATTGTCACTTGTCTCCACAGTTCCCGATCTTGTGCTGTTCTTATCAAGGCGTGCAAGTCTTGCTTACACCAATCCCTTATATCATCTGTCCACTCCCTGTTAGGTCTTCCTCGTCTCCCATTTCTGTCCATAATTCCCATCATCACGCTTTTTATTTTTCTGCTGTCATCCATCCTGCATATATGTCCAAACAAGCGTAATTTCCTTCTCATTATTACTTGTATTAGATCTTCTTTTATGCTCAGTCTTCTTCGGACCTCCGTATTTGTTACCTTCATTGTCCAATTCAGATGTAATATTCGTCTATAGCAGTACATTTCATATGCTAATATCTTATCTTTATCCGTCTTTTTGATTGTCCATGCCTCACATGCGTACAGAGCTGTGCTAAACACACATGTTTTCAAGACGTTTAGTTTGGTCTTGTGGCTGATTTTCCTGCTTTTCCAGATGTTGTTTAGCCCTGCCATAATATGGCAGCCTTTACTATTCTTGCCTTTATGTCTTTTGCGCAATCATTATTCCATGTCATGAGACTTCCTAAGTACACAAACTCCTTTACATTTTCAATCACCTCATCTTGCACTTTAATTTCCATGTCTATTGTCTCCTTTCCAAATACCATTGTTTTTGTTTTATCCACATTTATTTTTAGTCCAGCATGTTTGGCAAGTAGGTTCAGTCCGCACACATTTTCCTGCAGCCTGTCGCAGCTGTTCTCCAACAGGCCAGTGTCATCTGCAAATTGTAGGTTATTGATGAGTTCTTCCTGCACTGAGATTCCAGTTCCATTATCTTGTATGTCGGGCATGACTCTTTCCAAGTAAGTGATAAATATACTAGGTGAAATTGGATCACCCTGCCTCGTCCCTGTTGTGGTTGCAAACCATCTTCCTAGTTCCCGTCCCACTTTCACTGCAGATTTTGATCTCTCTCCAATGTTCTGTAGAATCTGTATCAGTCTGTCGCCTACTCCATATGATTTCAGTATTGCCCAGGTAACATCGTGCTTGATGGAGTCGAATGCCTTTTGGAAGTCCACAAAACAGTTGTATACAAGCCTGTTTTTTCGTTTGGCTTTTTCGACAATCAATCGTAACATCAGAATTTGTTGGACTGTACTTCTATCCTTTCTAAACCCTGTTTGTTCATCTGACATGTATTCTTCAGTTTTTGCCTTCAAACGTCTCAACAGGATTGTCATAAGCGCTTTTTCCATGTGGTTTATTAGTGCAATAGTTCTATAATTCTTACACAATGTTAGGTCTCCTTTCTTTGGTATTGTTACAAGTACTGACTTTGTCCATTCCTCCGGTATTCTTCCTTCTTGCCACACCTGCTTGCATATATTGTGTATTTCTTGTATCAGATCCTGCCCTCCAGCTTTTATCATTTCTCCTGTTATTCCATCTGTTCCAGGGCTTTTATTGTTCTTCAGGCGGTTAACCGCCCATTCTACCTCTTCATATAGGATGTTATCATTCTCATCATCTTCAGCTGGTGGCGTCATACCTTGTAATTCTTCGATTAGCTCTTTGTTCTTTTGCTCCTTCACACTGTATAGCTCGCTGCAGTACTCCGTCCATCGTTCTCTAATCTTTTCCTTATCCATCAGGATATTTCCCTGTTTGTCCCTAATTGGTGTCTGTTTTGGTTGCCACTTTCCGTTTATACTTTTTATCAGCTTGAACACTTCCCTTGTTTTATATTCCCCTGCATATTGTTCAATGTCACCACACTGTTTCTCCAACCAGTTCTGTTTGTCCCTTCTGGCTGATGACCTCACTGTGTTACACAGTTTTCTGTACTCCAGTGTTGCCTGTTCTGATTCCTTTGCCTTCAGTCTCATCTTCCTTTTTTCTTTTGCTAATTCTAGTGTTCGTTCACTTATCCATTTCTTCTTTGGTTGTTCTGCTAAAGGTATGACTGCTTCCACTGACTGCTCTATGATCACGCTGAGCATGGCCACCTTCCTTTCCATATCAAGTTGTTTCATATCTGCGTCTTTAGTTCTCTGTGCTATTTTATCTTCATATTGAGCCCGTACCTCCACATTGTCAAGAACTTGAATGTTTCTCTTCTTTACCTATTGTTGGCAGGGTATGCGCCTCAGCTTTAGCTTCAAGTTGCAGAGCACCAAGTTGTGGTCAGACGATATGTCCGCTCCTCGGAATGTTTTACACAACTTTACTGATGTTTGCCATCTTCTGTCAATCAGCACTAAGTCTATCATGTTGGTGTGTTTTCCATCTGGCGATGTCCATGTATACTTCCTGCAGTCCTTTTGTTTGAATTTGGTGTTGCAAATTATCATTTCATGTTTAGCAGCAAATTCCAGCAGTTTCTCTCCTCTCTCATTCCTTGTTCTGTACACATATTTCGACAATATGTGTTCCCAACCTGTGTTTTCCTTGCCAATCTTTGCATTCCAATCTCCAGATATGATCTTGATGTCTTTCCTTGGCAAGTCGTTCAGGGTGTTCTCCAGGTTCTCATAAAACTCTTCAATATCTTCCTCTGTGCTGTCTGCTGTTGGTGCATATATCTGAATGATTGATATGTTCAGAGGTTGTCCACTGGGAGTATAGTACTATAATACTCTATAGTAGAGAAGTCTGTTGTTTGAATCTTGTTCTGTTAATGCTCAGATTATGATTTTAAATATTCACATCTTGGCCTATTTTGTCTAAGCCATCTTGTCTCTGAAGTTTGGGAGCACCATGCACCATCCATCTCCAATCTCCAACAAGGAGACCAAAGTGCAGAAGTGAATGAGGTAAAGGGGAGCAGAGCCAAGAACACAATTGTGCATGAGAGAGAGGATCTTAAAGTGGACACGCTGCTTCTGTTATCCTCGGTTAATGACTCTTGGTAGATCTCCAGGTCCTTGTGCCATCGTTCGTCACTGTAACTTATCTTTCAGCAGCGGACGTTTTCCAGCCTGCTACAGATCTGCCTCTGTCACACCTCTGCTGAAGAAGGAAGGGCTCGATCCACATGATCCTTCCAACTATAGGCCAATATCAAACTTAAATACAGTGTCGAAAATTTTGGAACGTGCCTTCCTTGCTCGTCTCTTGCCCCACGTTAATAGCTCCTGTAATTTCAACAGTCATCAGTCAGCCTATCGTGGGCATCACTCGACTGAAACGGCCTTGTTGAAGATCTTAGATGATGTCTATGCTGCTTCAGGACGACATCAACCTACTCTGCTTATCGGCCTCGATCTGTCTGCTGCCTTCGATACAATCGACAAAGCAACTCTCATCGCGAGGCTGCAGAAGACGTTCGGCATTAGTGGTGCTGCACTGGACTGGATCTGCAGTTACCTGACGGACCGATCACAGCACGTCAGCATTGGATCAGCAAGGTCGCAGCCGTCCACTTGTGCATACGGCGTCCCACAGGGGTCGGTCCTTGGCCCGATTCTTTTCACGCTGTATGTGGCTCCAGTCGCCGGTGTAATTTCCGCACATGGCATCAGCCATCACCAATATGCCGATGACACACAACTGTACATAGCACTCGATCACATCGATTCCGACACCAATAATCTAACACGATGTACTGAAGCAGTACGTTGCTGGTTCCTAACAAACGGACTCTGTCTGAATCCAAAGAAGTCTGAAGTCGTTGTTCTTGGCACTTCCTCATCAATAAAATCAACTGAAGACCTAAATACAGTCAACATTGCGGGTGCGGACATTTCGTTATCAGGAACATTTAAAAGTCTTGGTGTGATGCTCGACTCCAAGCTAACATTTAATCAGCATGTCACCGCTGTCTGCAAGGCATCTTATTATCATATAAAAGCCATGTGTCACGTTAGATCGTGCTTACCGCCGGAGCTTATGAAGACAGTTGCTTGCAGTGTAGTCAGAGCAAAACTCGACTACTGTAATTCGCTGCTGTACGGTACTACAAAGTCTAACATCGCCAAACTGCAACGCGTCCAAAACTCGTTAGCCCGTCTGGTGACAGGAACCCGAAGGTTTGACCACGTCACTCCTGTACTGGCAAATCTACATTGGCTGCCTGTCAGCTCCAGAATCACTTACAAGATAGCTCTCCTCACACGCAAGACTCTCTCGACCAATCATGTCTCCCGCTCATGCTTTTACCACCTTCGTCAGCTTCGTACCATCCGCCGCTCCCTCTCCTTTCATGCCATTACTACTCTAATTCATGCCCTTATCTGCACTAGGGTGGACTTTGGTAATGCTATCTTTGCTGGACTCTCACTTGCCAATATTTCCAAGCTTCAATCTGTTCTCAATGCTTCTGCCCGTCTTATTGGAGGCGTCCCCAGGTATGGCCATATAACTTCCTTTATACGGGACACTCTACACTGGCTTCCCATTCGGCAGCGTATCCAGTTCAAGATCCTAACGCTTATGCGTAATTGTCTTGTTGGCTCTGCTCCATCATATCTTAGGGACTTCTGCATTTCGGTCTCCTTGGTTCCAAGCCGTAGCACTCTCCGGTCGGCCTCCCTTGGACTTCTGACTGTCCCTCGTATGCGCACTGCTACAGCGCAGTCTAGAAGCTTTGCCTATGTTGGACCCAATAGCTGGAATCACCTTTCCCGAGAGCTTCGGCTAATATTCCTCAGTTTGTCTCTTCCGCAGTTTCGCAAGCGCCTGAAGTCTGTATTATTTGCCAGTGGTCTCACTGGTTCAGGTCAGGAGCGCTTCTGATGAGTCTATTCTTGAAGTGGCGCTTTATAAATGTCAGATTACAATTACAATTACAATCAACCAGCTTACCTGTCATCATCCTTACATCGTTACCTACCATCCAGGTCTCTGCGATCAGCTACACAAAACCTTCTGTCTTTCCCTGACATCAGAGACTTTCGGTCTGATTTCTCATGACGCGGATTCAGCAACTCAGCACCAGCCATTTGGAATAGCCTTCCTGTTTACATTACTCACGACAATATCTCGCTAGACACATTCGTAAAGCGGCTAAAGACCTACCTCTATCGTCTTGCTTTTGTTGTCTGACATGTAACCCACCCACGCCTACGATTCCTCGCTCAGTCGACGGACATATGGCGTGTTAACAAATGCATTACTTACTTACTTACTTACTTACTTGCTTGCTTTTTCTTGATCTGGGTGTTGTGCTTTTTCCAGAATATTTTCTTATCTTAATACTGATCAGCAGTTTTTGTTCAACTTTGAGTTGCTTTACTATGCCAGCCATGAGACCCTCATTATCTGCCTCAATCCCTCATTTCAGAATTGATCTATTCCCATTTCATCAGTTTTTTGATGATCTATCCTTCACACCTATATGATGTGACTGATGGATAGTGTAAGACTATGATTTTCTTTTCAAGGTTTCTGTGCTTCTTAGTCTCATTTATACAGCACGTGTTTTAGTATGTGTGAAAGGCTGAACAGGTGAAGAAAATTGAGTTGAGATGCATTATTCGAGTGTTTGAAAGAGGAAGCAGAATATGTTGATGAATTGAGCTTTGAATCCTAAACTCACCCAATTTCTAGAGTAACATTCACTGAAAGAAAGGTACTTAATCTTGCGATTTCCTTTCATATGTTAACTCAGTAGTTCAGTCATGTCAGTTACTTGTTTCACTGTTAGTAGATTCTGCATGTGTGGTTCTATAAATTGCTTGTCAGCAATAACCAGCATCTTTGGCAACTGAAACAAAACTTTACGGTGCTACTGGCAGAGAACAAAGTGCACCAATCTAAAACAGAAACTCTAAAACATGCTATATGTGTTGTTTTTGTCTTTTTCTCGTATATAGTTCCATACCTATTGCATTGTTGAGTTGGCAAAACAAGTCTGGGCATGAATTACTGTCAATGACAGACCAATGTCTGAGCGCTTGCGTGCCTCCAACAGTGATTCTGCTGGGTTAATCAAGGCTTAAGAGTTGGCTGTTGCTGTTGGTGCCACTGGTAATCTGATTGCTCTTAACACTGGCGGCACAACTACCACAGCCTGTGATGTTTGCATTTGATTGTTCTGAAATAAATTTCAATGAACTTGTGAATTTTTTGTAGTCGAGGATGTAAGGCATTCTTTGAATTGTTTTAGGGTACTGTTCTGATCAAAACAGCTGCTGAATTATTGGATTACAGCAAGGGAGAAGAGGCACAGGTGGAAGAGGTAAGTGAGAATTTGTCATCTGGGAATACAGTTATAGCTATGTTTGTGTTTAACCAAAATTTAGGAATGTACGTAAAAATTAATATCTTTTTTAACACAAATCATAGTTCCTAATTATGTAAATCCAAAATAATTAATGTGATTTTGTTTTGAAAGAACAGTATTTGTTGAAGATCACAAAGATTGGATCTGATTCTTGTGAGAAAACATTCTCACAAAGAATGCAAAGGCTTCATCATTTAGTGCAAATGACTACCTTCTTACCTCATGAAGAAGGTAGCTGATGTTTGAATTGATACAAAAGGATCAACCCCTATTATTTATGCTTTTACAGTGTTGTTTTGAGCACTCTGTGGTAACCAGACTGGAACTGAGAACCATCTTGCTTTCTTCACCACAGATAAACTGCTCATTCGACTGACTCCAGCATTTCCTCTCCAAGTGATAATGGATGACCTGTTAGCCTTGTTGATTCCTGGAACATGACCTTGGAGGAGGAGGTTCTTATAGCAAGCGAGAAATGAGGCATCATTAAGCCCACTTTACAGAAGCCGCATCCTGAGCAATTTGCCAGCTGTCGGCCAATATCTTTCTGTCTAATCATGCATGCTCAGTACATCCACATTTCATCTATTTATTATTATTATTATGATGATGATGAAAATTAAGGAAATTAGTAGATTTGTATCATGGCCTGTTGGGATTATAGCTGGAAACATTTTTTGAGAAAATGAATTGTATTTTATAAAAATACTAGATAAAACAAAATACTTTAATTTAAAAGAAGTATTTAGAAAAGTACTTCAAATCACGAAATATGATACTGCAGGCACCAAGGCTGGACAGTCTACCTGCCTGGTTCTCTCAAAAAAGTTCTTTTGAATTGCTCTCTTAAATCAGGTGTCATTCCTGACGACTGGCATGCTGCCATATTTAGTCCCATACCAAAAGTTTCCAAACCAACGACTCTCTTTGATTTCAGGCCTCTTTCTGTTACTTCAGTTCTTTCTAGATTTGCAGAAAAAGTTGTTGTTAGATGACTTAGACCTAAAATTCCTTGTGAAGCTGTTGTAGACCATTTTTTGGTTTCAAACCCAGTGGCAGTTATACCAGTGCACTTCTTGCTTCATGATGCATCATGTCACCTCGACGCTGGAAACAAGTCTCTTGTGAGATGCTTGTTTGTTGATTTCTCTAAGACATTTAACGTAGTTAACAGTCAGTTTTAATTCTTAAATTTTTGGATCGAAACGTTATACTGATATATCTAATTGGATCTTTGATTTCTTAACTGGACAATCTCAACTCCTCAAATGCAATGATGTAGTTTCCAATTCTGCTTCCATTAATTGCAGTGTTATCCAAGGGTCTTTCAGCCTCAAATTCAGTATTGTTTTAGTTCTTATTTATCACATAATGCTGTGGATCTAACGCTGTCAACTTATGCATTATGAAGATATGACAATTTTGCATTCAGTTTCATAACAAAGCGATTTTCATCAAAAGTACCGATGTGACACATTTGTTGCCAAAGCTGCACTTCAATGTTGCATAACATGGTTGCATTTATGAAGGAGCAATGTCGATCCACATTCCACTTAGCTCCTAGTCTGTGCCATTTTTGGCATATTCTGACCATACAGTTATGTGGCTTATTAGTCTGTAACCATGCAAGAAAGAATCAACATCTATCATGTTTGCCACATAGGATAGCTGCATGTTTGCAAGTGTCACTGGTAATATTTTTTATATTTTTCTTTATATATTTTTTGTATATTTTTGTTTTTAAAGTACCTCTTTATTGTGTATTTTATTTCATATTCTCAGAATAACTGTTGAAAGAGATTGAACATCAACACTCTTATCTTGTGCAAATTTGTTATAATATCAGTTAGCGCATTAATTTTAGTGTATAGAAACTGGTCTGGTGATGCTTCTGTGTGAAAGATGCAAATAATCTGTTATTCGCAGCAAATTTATACCTGGACTTTGTAATTTTACCTGAGAATACAGATATCTAGACATTTTTAAATTTTGCAGATTTATCAATGGAGCACATGTAGTTTTAGCCCCCTTTTCCAACCTTTGACATACATCACAGGTGCAGAAATAATGTTTGACTGTGCCAAAAATACCAGGCCACCAGAAATGCCTCAACAAATGGTTCACAGTTTTCTGTGTTCCCAAATGCACACTAGCTGGAATTGTAATTGTAATTTTAAATTTGTATAGCGCCTCTTCAAGCAAAGACTAATCAGTGGCGCTCACTGCGCTAGACTTGATGTTAAAATCACTAATGATGTTAAGTGGCATTAAGAACAGAATAGTATTCTGTAAGTGAACATAGCTCAGATAACTAAAAGACAACTAGAAGAGTCACCAGTGGCAAGCTTGTGTACACACGCAAAGCCATACCCACAGATTCCCAACTAGAGTTAAAAGATGATGGCATGTTCTGAAGTCCTGAAGCACGTAGCACCAAGGATGAGGAATGATGATGGGCAATATGATTAGGTATGTCATGTGCGACATACACAACCTAAGCCGCAGTTTTGAAGGGACAACATTTTGTGTTCTCTCTAAGCCCTCTGGTGTGAACTTGTCTGTCTACAAACGTACAAGTACTCCATTCAATATTCCATAAGAATGGTGCTCCATAGTGTGACCATTATCAGAAACATCCAACTCATACAACTACTCTAAATCCTTGTCAGCCTGTTGCACACGAATTAACTATTCGCGGGATACAATATCAGATATATTAATACCCTTATCAGACTGTTCATCAAATAATTTAGCCAGAACATTGTCGTCCCTTATATCACACGACCCAGCAGGTAAAATATTCTGCGTCTGAATATTGTGGATACCCGACTGTGCATTATCTGGGTCATCTGCTGCCTGGGCCCTCGTATTTACAGCGCAATCCTTCAACTTTTCATCTACCAGCCCAGTATCGTTACGATTTAAAATTGTAAAGATTGGTAGCACAACTTGTGAAGCTGATGATTTTAGTTTATTTAATGTCATTGTAACAAGGACAAATGGTGTAAAGTTCTAAAGCAGTTGTATATGTAATTTTTAATGTTTTTAAAAAGTTCATGCAGTGTAAGGAGCTAGAATACAAAATTTAATAGACGACAGGGATTCACCTGACTTTTTACCTGTTGACTCCAGCCTCCAGTCCAGAAACACACACACTTGCACATGCACACCCACATTTGCACATGCACACACACACAAGCAAGAACAAAACCATTTAATGGAAGTGTAATAATTCTGTAGCAAGTGAAAGCCATTGTGGATTCCGGGTGTAAAGTGGCAGTTACTGGAGGCAAAGTGGGTGAACTCTACCTTCATTACTGCAACAAGTATGGCCTGATGGTCGTTCGATTACCGTCCAAGTTTGACATCAGACGTCTTTGCAAGACAATTGCAGCAACTGCATTGCCAAGATTGGTAAGTATTATTTCAGTTTGGTTGTCTTGAAGAGTTTACATGTTTCCGTAGAGATGTACTATTTTATGTTATGTTTGCATGTTCATTATTTAATATTTTATTAATTTGGAACAGATTAACCCATAAATCTTAGACAAGAAATAATAACTGGAGTGCTGTAGCAAAGAGTATGCATGTATCTGAGCATTTTAAAGGCTACTTTTAACTCTGTGACTGCAACAGGCACAATTTTGCAACACATTTGTGTCATTATGGGTGTCCATAATGTTGGATAGTAGGGAACGAGTGTTCGTTCTACATAAATAACTTTATAGCTAATTACCTAGGTAAATGTGCTATCATTTTGCCTTTGATTGCTTTTGTCTGCGTGTGATGATTGCTGAGATACTGGGCATAAAAAGTCGGCAATTTTTAAATTTTACTTTCATGTTATTGACCGTGATGGCAAAAGAAGATGAAGGTGGGTGTATGATTTTCAGAAATTCAGAGTTGGATGTAGAGTTAATTTTAAAGGATTTCAGTTGTTTACTAGTAGCAGGACTAACAGTACTGTAAGTAGCATTCATGTATGTATCAGAACACTTAATATAGTGCATTTTTAAGTACTTCTCAAAAGTGCTGCAGGTTTAAACAAGTGTGTTAAGATTTGTGCTACCAATTTATTTGATTTTTCATCCAGCCGTTTAGCACCAAGAAAACCTGTGGAACTTGATACGTTTACCACCTTTAAGTCTTAGTCAGTTTGTTTGGAACAGCTTATAGGCTGATTACTGTTGCTGCCATTTACCAAACAGGATCTTTGCCACCATCTATTATTTTCACCTGGGGATTTGCAGTCCTTGAAAACCTGGTTACCTGCAGTAACCAGCTGATCATGACTGCAGATCTTAACATCAACATGGAGATTTTGGGTTCCTCATCAGCTGAGTTGCTTCAGTAGGAAATGCCACATTACTGAGCCGACACAAAAACAGTTATTGTCATCACTTGAGATGACTGCAGCCCAGTCACAGTCGCACAAGCATTCATCGATTTCTGATTATGGAGCTCTGTCTTCCAGTTGCTAGTCAGCTGAGTCCAAAATAATTGTGCTGTGCTGCCTTATTGTGATTGTCATCTTTTTTCTTTACAGGTTATGTACCTGCACCCATTGATCTGACATTCGTCTTTATACAGGCTCTGGGCTGACTTCAGCCTCCACAGTTGAGGTTGCCACTTGTATTGTTCAGTTGTTTTTGGGATTCCTGTTGAGTATGTCCACCTTGCATAATACCCTAGGTGGTACAAAAAATTAATATTCATTGCTGATTGCGCAGCCTCAGCAGGCAACCCCTTTATTCAGTTGTTCATTCTAACACCATTTTGTGAATTGGTCATCAAGGGACAGCGAAGTATGACACGTATAGTGACCTTGCCTGAGAAACTCTCACAAAGTTGGAAAAGTTGGTATTAAGATATACTTGTAGCCGATGTTTACTTTTGATCTTGTGTTGAGCTATTAATTGCCTAGCTTAGTAATGATACTTTCCTGTGATTTTAGACAGCACCAACGGCTGAAGAGGCAGGCTACTGTGATGAAGTCAGAGTTGATGAAATTGGTGATACCCCAGTGATCGTTTTTAGGCAAAGTAAGTGCCATTATCAAACCATGTACTCAGCACCATCATTTTAGGTCTAGCTTAAACACAGATGGTTAGCAGCAAAGTGCTTCTGCATATCGAGTTCATTGGAAACACCATGTGTTTGATGACAGGGATAAAATGGATAATGATTAATTGTTGTACTTTTGACTTTTTGGCTTGCTTTGTGTAGTTAATTTGAGGTTAATGGTGTATAAAGGTGCCTTACTTAAGTGCGTCTTAAGAGCCCCAAGAGTCGCTTATTGGAGAGGCACTTTACAAATGTTCTATTACATAAATGTTCTGTTACAACATATGAGTCATGTCATATCCCGTTTAAATGAGAAGAATATTTATAATGTGTGAATCTGTGAGATTAATTTTACTGATAATTCATTCATCCATAAAATTCTGTCTGTAAAATCTACCTAGTTTGTCTGGGAAGTAAATTATTGGAAACCATAGCAAGAAAGTACAGGGTGTAAGAAATGTTTATGGCCCAGTGGCACTCAACTTTAATTTTACACGAGTTGGAAGTGGTATTAGATTTTATTAAAGTGATAGCAATGTGACTGGCTGTGATAAAGTGAGGCTTAAGCCAGATTTTTCTCATTTTCAGATTTTTCTTTAATGAAACAGTGCATTTAATTCCTTTAAACATTGCATTTATATGAACATACCATGTGAGTCCAGAGGTATTGTCACTTGAACATCACGGTAGTCAAATTTATAATTCTGAGAAATATAAGATACAGGGTGTTACATTATTCCTTTAGCAGTTAGTACATATTCAAATGAAATTTGACATATATTTGGCAGGAACTGTAGTGCTTTCTAACTTTGTATCCTTGCTGATGCAAAGATGCTTTATAAATAGCTACAAACGCTTGAGTAGCACCATGTTACAACATAGATATCCTATTGATTGTATCTAACTCAAGCATCTGTTCATTTGTATGACTGATCTAATGTTTAGGCTCATTCATAGTCACAGAGTTAGGTCTTGATTGCATATAATATCAAGTTATTTTTTATCAAATATGCAAGACAACAATGCAGTTCAAAAGTGCCTAGTTTCCTTACCTAAGGCCAGCTAATCGCTAAATCGAATAGGTAATTTTATCGACTTTCCTTCCCACTTGAAGATCTGTCTTGGAATTCCATTTCTGTTTCAGTCCCGTGGATGAATGTTTATAGTTTGGATTCTGATGTGTTGCCATGCACTTTTACCCTGTCTTTCGGTTCAATTTGAATATATGGCATCGCTGTCAGATTTTTATCTGCCTGCAGTACATCAAACGATTGACAATCATTCCTTCATAGTGTTTTCTAGTGATCTTTCAACTTCATTCGATGAAAATTACACCGATAAAACTTTACGTTTGATAGGTTAAACGAGTACAGTTCGATAACCTTGCATTGTGATAAAGATTCACAGTTCCTTCAGCCACTCCAGGCTTTGATGCGGAGACTTGTGCGTCTCCACTACCTTCCTGGGGGCTCCCCAATATTCGATGATCTCTGTGGCATAGCCTATGCTCGTCTCTTTAAAGCAATCTTGAACAACCTAAATCATGCCTTACATCAGCTACTCCCACAAGTTAAAACCCTCAGTTATTCCCATGATGTTTAATTCCTCCTGCTGACAATTTAATGCGTAAATGTATTAGGATGTTGTATGCATATTAAGTTTTCTTGTGTTCTTAAATACTTGTAAACTGATGTGCAATTAGCTATTGGTTAATAAAGAATATACTTACTACTGACTTACGTCTTTGGCTATGGAGATGCATTCAACAAAAACCTTAGCTTCACAGAGACAAGTCAGGGAGACAGCATCAACTTCAAAACGACATGTCGTGAGTCCGGCAAACCACAAGTACAACATTCAAAAGACCAATAGGGTCGAAAACCAAAAGCTGGACTGGCTTCACGTCACACACCATTATTTAAGATACAGGGTGTTACTTGTCTGTCTACAAACGTTCAAGTACTCCATTCAATATTCCAGACAAATGACACTCCTACTCTACAACATCTGTTGCAGTTGGCACCCACAGGTAGCATTCCAGCATTCCCTCCAACAAGTGCCACTGTAACACCCCCCAACCAGAAAATGAGAGAACCTGTAAGGTTACCAAACAAATTAACAAAACTGACTAATTAATACCAACTATATACAACCTAATTATAAGTCATTGTACAAATTCATCATTTAAATAGACGCAGTAAGCACAGTTCCATTGGTTTATCCAACAATCAAATTACAGTATATGGACCACAGTATTTAGCTTGTAGTGATTTCCCAATCAATGGCAGTAACAACAGTACTTGATCACCTTGCTGATATGAAATATTCTTAGCATGTTTATCATATCACTTCTTAGATTTTGAGTGTGCAACCAACACTTCTAATTCACCACTTTCACAGCAGCCTGATTACTTTCATGCATATTCAACACAAAATGAATCGAGTTCGATTTTGACAACCCATAACATCATCATTCACCCAACAGTGGTTAATCAGCTGCATTGGGCCTTTTACATGGTAAGCACACAACAGATCAAAAGCAGAAAACCCCAGTCTTTATACAAGTCTTTATACACAAACATTTGCAGTATGATTTCTCAATGGAAATGCCAATCGGTAATGAGTGGCCATATAAAATAAACCTATTTCTAAATTTATCACAGTCATTTCAATGAGCCTATGATGTCTGTTGCTAAGTGTGCAAATGGTTCAGAAATAACTGGTAAATTGATCAATGGAGCACATGTAGTTTTAGCCCCCTTTCCCAACCTTTGACATACATCACATGTGCAGAAATAATGTTTGACTGTGCCAAAAATACCAGGCCACCAGAAATGCCTCAACAGTTGGTTCACAGTTTTCTGTGTTCCCAAATGTACGCTAGCTGGAATGTCATGTGCGGCATACACAACCTAAGCCGCAGTTTTGAAGGGACAACATTTTGTGTTCTCTCTAAGCCCTCTGGTGTGAACTTGTCTGTCTACAAACGTTCAAGTACTCCATTCAATATTCCATAAGAATGGTGTTCCATAGTGTGACCATTATCAGAAACAGCCAACTCATACAACTGCGCTAACTCCTTGTCAGCCTGTTGCACATGAATTAACTATTTGCAGGATACGATATCGGACATATTAATACCCTTATCAGACTGTTCATCGAATAATTTAGCCAGAACATTGTTGTCCCTTATATCACACGACCCAGCAGGTAAAATATTCTGCGTCTGAATATTGTGGATACCCGATTGTGCATTATCTGGGTCATCTGCTGCCTGGGCCCTCGTATTTACAGCACAATCCTTCAGCTTTTCATCTACCAGCCCAGTATCGTTACCATTTAAAATCTGTATACCTGGAGGCAAATTATCAATCAGGCATCAGAGCATAGGGCTCTTTAGAGCACACGGCCCATTTCAAAATCACTGTCAGCCCGAATTTCCACCAGTGGCACCTCAAGTGTGGCCCCAGTAATTCCCTTAATTAGTCTGTTCTCACCTGTGTCACAGAAATCTGATAGTTTTATCAACTCCCTACTGAACGAACTGCGAAGAACCGGAATCTGTCAGCAAGGCAATATTATTAGATTTTCTATTAGAATCAAACAACATACCAGTGGAACAAAAAGGCAGTTAACGCTTGACAACCCGCAACGTCGGCTTTGCTTGGTTCAGCCCCTATAACCAATTCCATGGTTTTTGTAGTGGTTTCTAGGTCTTCATAATCCCGTAAACTAAAACAGGACGAAAGGGAGTGGCCGATTTCTTACAGTAAGCACAGGTTATTGGCAAACTAAACCCATGTAAAATTTTCTCTCTTGGAGGTGAAAATTTGTACTGAGCTCCTTTTGTGCCCTGCCTCCAATTTTGACCAAACCCAGAAAATTCTTGTATTTCTCTGGAAATAGGACTCGACATGAAAGGGCTTGTAAAGTATGGTGTACTTATCCGCCAACTTTTCCGCTTCTATAAGGGTTTTCGGTTTCTTCTTCATAATCCACTTATGTAGTTCCTTTGGGAGATAATTTACAAATTGCTCCAATTTGAAGACTTCGAAGGCTCTATCCATATCAAGCAAAGCCTGTTCCCCTTCGCACCACTGTTGAAAGGGCAACATCAGTCAGAACACAGAATCCTGGCATGCAGGAGTATGCTTGTTTTAAAATATTGTAATTTCTGCATTCTTCAATAAGAAGTTCAGAAAAAATTTCCTGTGCTTTGCTTGCTAATTGTATATGCAAAAGAGCAGTCCATTTATCCCTAGGAAATTTATGAACTGTCATGGCTTTTCTAAAGATAGACATCCAACATCCAATTCATCAAATTTAGGCACCAGTTTTACTCCTAAATGTATGTTTCTTGCACCATACTTGTTTCTGTCTCAGAACCCTCTAAACATCTCAGTTCTAAGTCATATTATATTGTCTGTGTTTCTCTTCCATTTCAACGAATAACTTCCTTTCTTCCAGCTGTTACCTGTCTTCAGCTTCAGTTTTTAACTTTCTCTCTTCTGCTTCAGCTTTTCTTGCTTCAGCCTGAGCCTCTAATTTCAGTTTAGCCAACTCAAATTCTGGCTTCTCTCTTTTCTGTTGTCTTTCTACCTCCTCTGGTTCCTTTTGTGGGCTTAATTTACATTTGTTTAATTTTTAGGTGCCAATCCTCTGTACCCACCTTCTTTGGGGATAGTAATTTGGACAGAGCTTTCTGTAATTGCAATTTACTTAAGCCTTTTGTCTTGTGACCTAACCTCTCAAGCTCCACTCTCATTCCTCGGACGACATCTTGACTACATCGTCCAGGGTTATAGGCTTAGCAGCACGTGGCAACTCCATTGAATACTAATTATGCACTTGAAGTGTACGAAAGCTACTCATGAAATTAAACTGCAAACAAAATTTTAGTCCCAAATTTCTGCAACCCAATTTCAGCCAACAGAACTTGGCAAAATTAACATTTAAGTTGGACAAGTTTAAGGACAAGTTTTAAGGATGAGCACCCATGTTTTGCAGGTTGCCTAAGGGATGAATAAGTGCCAGCGGTTGTTTAAAATGGCACTATATTTACAAGCAGAAACAAGACTCACGTGTACACAGAAATGGCCAATCGAACAGCAGAGTCTCAACTGGAGATGTGTTCAACAAAAACCTCAACTTCACAAAGACAAGCCATCCACATCATGTCAAAACGACATGTTGTGAGTCCTGCAAGCCACAAGAACAATATTCAAAAAACCAACAGGGTCAAACGCCAAAAGCCGAATTGGCTTTATATCACACACACTCCTGTTTAAAGGTTGGCATTCCTGCCAGACAACACAGTTTCTTGTATGATACATTCAGCTTTCTCTGATCTTCTTTGTGCTTAATCCAGCTTCTAAACAAGCTTGAATTTTAAACCCAGTTTGTTAACTGTCATTTGACATTGTGCCTTAAATTTCATTTCTTCAGTTTTATTAAGTGCGATTACCCTTGACCACTGTAGTGCCACATATGTATGCCTCCCTTGTGGAGCACAATTTGTCTCAAAAATGTGCTGTATGCAGCTGCTAAGCTTGGTGTCATTCGAAGACGCTATTTCTCGCATTACATGCATTGTATGCTTCATTGGCTGTCTGTTTCACAGCACATCAAATGTCAGATTTTAAAGTGTGTCTAGTGATCCCATCATGCCATTTGGGAAATCTGCCTGCCTGCCTGCCTGGCTGCAGGAGCTTTGTTACTCAATTCAGGTTTGGCTGGCACCACACTTCTTTGCTCCAGAACCCGAGATGACCTTTTCCATGCATTATAAATAACTTGCCTGTACACTGCACCCTTTGGGATCCATGTGCGGTACTGTGTTATGGCAAGGGCTGCATTAAGCTTAAATGGGATTTTGTGACCAAATTTCAGTAAGTTGTATTGGGCTTACAAAAGCAGTAGAAAATGGTATTTCCACTAAAAAAACAGTACATAAGCAACTTGTACTCACCATGGGCATCGTTTGAGTTGTTAAGTAGGTCAGAAAATTACGTTTAATTCACAATTGCATTTTGGAATTGAGGCTATGTTTAATTCAATACTGTGTTTTGAAATAGAAATGATTATTTAATAAATTTGATTGAATGTTTTGATTTTCCACATTTAGATTCCACAAAGTTTCGGTTGCACATATGTAATGCTGTAGATAAATTTATGTGGCATAATTATTTTAGATCAAACAAGTACAGAAACAACACGTTAAAATGAAGTTTTTAAAGGAAACTATATAATACTGAGATGTTTGTTTTATTTTGTTGTTTAATTCCCAGAGATAAATTCATCTAGGTTTTCTGTAAAAAGTCAGTGAGCTGTGTTTGTGTCTTGCTGCTTCTGCTTAGCAGACTGCAATAGACTATGCAGCTGCATGATTTTTCCAGTCTTGATATGTTGTGTCTTGAACCATTTCAAAGCAGTAGCTAAATGTCAATGTACGCTGTTTTACATGGCAACTATATGGTCTCAACCGTGCTCATTTACAGTGAACTAAAGCCAGCTACAGCAACTTTTGATGTTGGAATGACATCATCTTCCTTCCAAGTCGTGCTTGCCTTAAATTTGCTAGATTTTCTATCAAGTTCTCCATCAAATTTTTCCACTTGCTTAACTATAAGATGACCATCATTGATGCCAAGATCAAAATGCCTTTCTGCTGTTCCTGCACCGAATCAAGATTGGTATCATCTGCTAAATACGCCCATTTTCTTTGAAGGCCATGATCTTCATCCACATTTAGGAGCTTATTGCCAGCTTATCAGCATTCCTTAACCATGTTGTTTAAAGGCTTGATCTTTGTCCACATTTAGCAAGTAAGTACCCAGCTTGTGTGCACTCGTGAGCCATCCACAAAATGAGGATTCATTAATTCCAAGATCAACTTCTCTTGCACCGAGTAGGCGTTCCTTTTTCCAAACATATTTTACATGGCTCTGAAGAAATTAAAAGTTTATTATGATGTAGCATTTTATGTGTTTAGAGACTTTAATTATATCAGTGATGCAACTAAATGCACAGCACATACCTTGAAGAGTTCTGTACCAGCAGAAGCCTTGCAGCGCTATGAATTCAAAGCTGGATAGCCACTATTTTAGTATACTATGCAAGCGTTTGGCTTACCATTTTGGCACTTATGGATTTTTTCAAAAAACATGCACAGGTAATTTGGGATCCATGGCAGTGGCCTCATTAAATATGCAAATTCGTATTATATCTATGCATGTTATAGCAAGGGTATGGTGTATTTTAATCAAAGATGCCAAACAGAATGTTTAACAGAAGGCCCTTATCCCTGTAACAGTTAGTGGCTTGGGGTCAAGAATTTGTTTCGGATTAGGGCTGAAAAGACAGCTGAAAATGTTTCTGTGCAGTAACATATTTTTGTAGCTTGATGTCTGTCATCATGGTGCACGTTTTAACAACAAAAGGTTTCAAAATGCCAAAGTACTATAGATTATCTAATATTTTAATAGTGGATGTCGAGGTAACCTCCAGTAAGGCTTACGTTATTAAAACAGTTGATCACATGCTTGAATGATGTGCATGAAATTATTTATGGGTTTTTATCTTTGGCAAACCTTAGTGGGGTTGAAACGTTTCTTATGCTCTATCATATACTTTGGAATGCCTGCATTAACAGTCTGTGAATAAGCATGAATCTAATCTTGCAAAAAGAAAATCTGTACATATTGCCTGTGATTTTTAAACACATAAAAGTGGGTATTTGTGACACCATCTATGAATAGGGACCACAACGTGGGATTTAGTTACTGATATACAGGCCTCTGAATGTGGCCACCCATCAAAATGTCAAAATTGGGTTTTTACTGACATTCGCTAGAGGATGCCTCCGTCTATCAATCTAGCACAAACTGTTCATGAAAATGGACTATTGCAAGCATAACATTGCAAGCTGTATAACTTCCAACAAAGGAATTGCTATGGGCTTTCTTAGCTTTAACACGCTGGACGCGAGGGATGTGTTAACACGTCCCTCATTTGTATAGCTGGGACGCTACGGACGTGTAAACACTTCCCTCAGGTAGCAACCTTTCTAGGCAGTTCAGCGTCCCAGTAATAATTCCTGCCGCTTGGTAATAATAGTGGATATGTTCTGTCGCCAATTGAGTACATACACGATTATTTTGGACACTATCATATATATATACAGTATCACATATATGCTGAAGACTGAATGGGCCAAATGGCCTTACTACAGACGTGTATACATGTCCCTCTGGTATGAGCTGTTTTTAGGCATTGCAATGCTTGGTATTAATAGTGGACAAGTGCTGCCACCTACTGAATGCAAATACGATTATTTTGGAAACTATCATATACCGTATATCTCCGAGTATAAGTCGAGAAATTTATGTCTATTTCAGGGCGCCGAAAAAGGACTTCGACTTATACTCGAGAGACAAAATAGACGGAAGATTTTTGGACCGAATATTCAACATTACGAAAATGGCCTTAAAAATAAACGCTCATTTTATTTTAGTTGTCTTTCTTTTTATATCATTTTTCAAGAAAATCACATTTCAACAAATTACTGACTACATACAGATCAAAACGAAATATTCTTCTCTTATAACAATGTTATTATATACCGGTACTTCTACAATATATTTCATGCATCGAAAACGATGTCCTTTATTATCGCTTGCTGAGACCTCTGCCAAAAGAAATCAAATATCATGGATACGCGCAGTAATGTCGAGCAAGAGCAAGACCTAAAACATTGCTGTAGAGATGTGTGCAAAACGAGGGAGTCGGGCTGTGAGCCTAGCTGATAAACTGTTTGAAAGGGGAAAGTCGCTGCATATTACGTACGCAATGAGGGGGAGAGGACGATCGGATTTAGGCGATTTTGCGTACGGGTGCATATGGCGAGGGGGTGGGTCTCGACAAAATGTGTGCGTATGCAAAATAAATTTCCACATTAGCCTATTTATAACACTGTATTATCCTATAGTCGTCCGATGGAATTTATTACATTATATAAAAGCACAGATCTATAGCAAGATTTGACAGAACCCTGAAAAATTAATGGAATGCAGGTCAGAAAATTTGCCCTCACATCACTGCCATCGCCATCTGGATGTCGTCTTTGACCAGTCAGGCACTACTAAGGGGTGTAAGCCGACCCGCTAAATTAGTTCCTTCAGTTACAAAACCATATACATGTACCTTATGTACATATGGTTTTATAAATATGGAATGGATACATATATACCCATATTCGTATAGTCGCCCTTTATAATTATATTCCCCACAGTATCTGCATGCTAGCTGAAGAAAGCTCCCTCTGTTAAATATATGATGGGTATGAAAATATAATTTTCTTTGCATACGTAATGTATGGACGGGCCTATATTATGAGGCTGTATATATGGGTTCGACTTATATTCGAGCCGTCGATTCTGGACGCTTTTTTTCTCAAAAAAGTACACTTCGACTTATACTTGAATCGACTTATACTCGGGGATATACGGTATATATCACGTATATGCCGAAGAATGAATGAACCAAATGGACTGATTTTTACCCTCGTTACGCTGCATTGAGAAAGTTATTGAATTGGTACAGAGAGATAGTCCTACAGATGATTTACACGGCAGTAGCAGATGCATATATTCTCTACAAGAAGCTTGGAGGAACTAGGCGCCAGAACATTGTTCGGCCTCGGCTGTGAAGCCAAGATCGATACATATACAGTATGTATATATATATACACGGACGTGTATACACGTCCATCTGGTATCAACTGTGTCTAGGCAGTTCCCAGTGTCCCAGTAATAATTCCTGCTGTTTAGTAGTAATAGTGGACATGTTCTGTCACCTACTAAATGCATATACGATTATTTTGGACACTCTCTAGGGCCTGGTATATCACATATATGCCGAAGACTGAATGTACCATGTGTAGTACTATGCTTCAAACAGTATCACACTGAACATGATCTCTAGACATCCTACAGTGAGATAGTAAGATAAACACATAAAAGGAACAGTTATTTTTGATTCTGTGAACAAAAGGATGTCAAAAAAGAATAAAAACAATTGTGGGACGTGTTAACACGTCCCTCACGTGTTCTGTGTTTTTTGGCCTATTTTTGCCGCACCTATATAAAAAATTGGCACGCAGCCAATGTGTTAAATACGTTTTACTGAAATTGCATTTTTCAGGTACAGCATGTTCTAAATTCTACATAAAATGTTATAATACTCTGATTATACAACATTATACACCATTATTTTCAGATTTTTGCTGAACTTAGTTGTATGAATGACTCAGAACCTTCCATGTGGTCCCTTTTCATAGGCGGCATCACATTTATGTTTTATGTTCAATATTGTTAAAGTTCTATATTACAGCATCCTGTATAGTGGAGAACATGTATTGGTGACTAAATTTATTTTATTTGTAATGACTGAATTGTATACTGCAATTAATGGCACCATAAAATTGTTATTATAGAATTAATGTTACCATTAATTAATGTTACCAATTAATTAATTAATGTTACCACGTTAATTAATTAATTTCTGATAATTTTTAAATGGCTAAATTGATCATCTATGATGTTGCATAAATCACAATTTTGCCTTGAAAACAGAAAGTCAAGAAAGTCCAATTACAACAATTGTTGTACGTGGAGCAACTGAGAACATCATGGATGACATTGAACGAGCCATTGATGATGGGGTAAACAACTATAAAAGTCTCACGAAGGTTTGTTTCAGCTTAAGTGATTTCCAGTACAGTACATTTGGGCCCATTGCATCTGTTTGTATCATATCTGCCATCTAGTTAAAACTCAGTTTTTCTGGTCTGAACTTTGATCATACTGCAGTGTGTTTGAACCAATGACTGCTGACAGTTTGCACTTGAATCTATTTTGATACCCTGAGTTTGACTGGTGCAGCATTGGTTTGATCTTGGATCAAACGTGAAAACTAGGTCTATACTACAGGCGTAATTCAGCTGTATTTTTTTAACAAGCAAAAATATGGTAAATGGGCACTTTTCTATTTTTGATGTATACACTATTTTATTTTATTTATGCTATATTTTGTAATCGTATTTTTTCGCTTATTTCTTTCAAGCACTTGTTTTATGCGCAAAGTCAGTAAATCTGAACCTGGGGTGGAAGTTAGCAGTGTATTGATTTATCTTCAACCATATTCGAGCTGTGGATTGGCTGCACCACAGTTTTGTGCCACCTGCTTCTGCCCCTCTTCTCTTGTAATAACTGGTAGAACGATAATTCAGTCCCTGACTTTATGTTATCAATCCATGTCATCTTGACTGTTCCTCGAGCTTGGGATCCAGGAATTTTGCCTTGGATGATCTCTTTCTCTAAGCAATCTCCACTCTTTCAACACATACCCGAAGTATGAAAACTTCCTGTTCTTGATTAATCCTAGCAGACTCCAGGACCCACTTATTTGTCTTCGTGGCAGTCCATGGTACTCTAAGAATGTGCCAGAGACACTTAATTTCAAATGCGTTGTTTCTTGCCTCTTCGTCTTTCTTTATGGTCCAGCTCTCACATATATATTGGCCATACAAGAGCTTTCAGAAGTCTTATTTGTTGCAAGCAATATGTTGTGACTCTTTCATATATTTTTTATTGCTGCCCCAACACATTGTCCTTCTGCCAGTCTTGACCAAATCTCTTTACTCCATTCAGTCTTCAGTTATCAGTGAGCCAAGATGTGGAAGTGTATGAACCTTCTCAAGTTAATTACTCTGCTGTAGATTGTACCATTTGTTACCTTGATCTTGGTTTTGTCCACATTAATCAACAGACCCTAAGTGCTTCTTGCTTGGTCAAGACAATCCACTATCCTCTGTAGATCTGCTTTCAAGGTTGCCAACAGAACAAGGGCATCAGTACATCGAGCGCTTCCTTTATGATCATCTCTGCCAAGATGTTTTATAGGTATGGTGAGATTATACAGCCCTGTCAAACCCCTTTTTTGACATAGAACCATCATGATGGTATACCAGCTGCACTCACTCTAGCGTTCTGTTTACAATAAAGTCCAGAAAGCAGGTTGACAATGTTCAGAGTTCCTGCAATATGTTGCATGGAGGTGATGAATGATGACCACCAATGAAGTCTGCAGCAGCTGTTACCTCACCGTCTAGCACTTCCTTGTAAATTGTAGAGGACACAGAGTTCAGATATCCCAAGGGTTATCAGGGATGTGCAGGACTGTCATTCATGAGCACCCAGCCGATTGGTTGTGTAACCTCTCCACGATTGTTGCTGGTATATTGTTCACCATCTGAATATATCTGGACTGGACCAAAATGGCAGTCAAGTTTCGATCACTCACAACCATAGACCGTGAAATCCATGACAGACTCAAGAAATAACTCAGGCAACGTAAACAAAATTCCAAACATACGGAATTAATTGTACAAACTTTACGCATGATAAACCAATCCATTGAAAAGACACAATAGGCAAAATAAGGGTCATTTTAAATACGATAACTGATTTACTACAGCTTGCCAACACTGATAGCTGAAGATACTATACTATTTTACCCGTTCATGGTAAACTGTTTTACTACACAGTTGGAAGATAAGAGTTAATGGCCTATTGTATATGATTTGTGGTACTGGGCCTTATGCATGATGATTCTTTTCTGATAATAGGATAATCGAGTGTTAGCGGGAGCTGGAGCTGTTGAGATAGAACTTGCCAAACGTGTTAATTCCTATGGTGAGAAGTGCCCTGGCCTTGCTCAGTATGCAATTCAGAAGTTTGCCGAAGCGTTGGAGGAACTGCCCCGCTCTCTAGCGACCAATGCAGGAATTAAGGTAAGTTCTTATTTAAGAGTATTTAAACAATGAACATTTCTGTCTGCAGACTATAACAGGACTTTTGATATAACAGGACTCTTGACTCCGCATTTGATACATAGTTGGAGGTGTGGATATCAACCTCTGCAAAAAACGTGGCGCAGCCAGCAGCTATCAGGCCTGCAGTCGTCCTGTGTGATGACTAGCATTAGACGGCTACTGTAGGTTTGGGTACATACAGATGATTTGAAGCAGACCAAAGCTGTTCGTAGTCAATGTAATTATAATTCTTATTGCAAATTTATATAGCCCACTGAAGCACTTCCGACCTGACAACACAAAACCATGACCAGATAGAATACTGGAAGACCAAGTGAGACCATGGACCAAGCAGACCATGTGAAATCAACATTCACTGCCTGGGTGCACTCAGAGATGAATGAATGCAGCCTTGACAGAGGGCAACCTATGATACCAAATGACCTATCAAGGCACTTCGAAAGAATGCCTTTGCCAACAATATTGAAGGCCACACTTGTGCCAAAGAAACTTGGTAGATACATGCCCATGATGTTTAGGCTTAATATAGCCATTTAACCTCCAGGGCCCGTACGCACGAGCTGGTTGTAAGTGCTAGTCACAGACAAACTCCGACTTGCGCCCAACTAGCGAATTAACTGTATACATGAAGTGGTCTTAGCGCATTATGCCTGTACTAGCCCTTGTCTACTTCTCAAGCAGGCGTGTTGGCTAGTCTGAGCTTAGTGAAAGAAAACAAAATGGCAGCTGTCATGATTCGTCGGATTTGACAAAGTTTTCAGTGTGAAAGCTTGCTTAGGGCCCATCCAAATCCACTTGACTCATTATCAGATGATGAAATTTATTATGCTTTTCATTTTCGCCATCACAAGTTGCTAATATTAATGACTAAATGGCTGCCAGTGATGAATTTGCTGTACCACATTAGAGGCCTCGGTCTCTGTGAAGCACGTATGATATATTTAAATTGAAATTTTTTAATGTCATTAGGCCTCCCACTGAAAAAATTGACTTCTGGTTTTAATATTTACTAATCCATTGTATTGTATAACATTAAAAGCGCTGATATTGTTGATATTGATTACTTAAGCCTTCAACATCGATAGTTACAGGCTCATTTAATACATTTATTATTCTTAAAGCAACCAGCAATGCAATCAGTAACAATGATGCACAAAACATGAATTTAAAAACAGTAAATTTCGTTGTATTGTAATTGATGTTTACGATTTGTATTGTGTTTGTAATTGTAATTGTAATCTGACATTTATAAAGCGCCACTTCAAGAATAGACTCATCAGAAGCGCTCCCGACCCGAACCAGTGAAACCACTGTCAAATAATACAGACTTCAGGCGCTTGCGAAACTGCGGAAGAGACAAACTGAGGAATACTAGCCGGAGCTCTCGGGAAAGGCGATTCCAGCTATTGGGTCCAACATAGGCAAAGCTTCTAGACTGCGCTGTAGCAGTGCGCATACGAGGGACAGTCAGAAGTCCAAGGGAGGCCGACCGGAGAGTGCTACGGCCTGGAACCAAGGAGACCGAAATGCAGAAGTCCTTAAGATATGATGGAGCAGAGCCAACGAGACAATTACGCATAAGCGTTAGGATCTTGAACTGGATACACTGCTGAATGGGAAGCCAGTGTAGAGTGTCCCGTATAAAGGAAGTTATATGGCCATACCTGGGGACGCCTCCAATAAGACGGGCAGAAGCATTGAGAACAGATTGAAGCTTGGAAATATTGACAAGTGAGAGTCCAGCAAAGATAGCGTTACCAAAGTCCACCCTGGTGCAGATAAGGGCATGAATTAGAGTAGTAACGGCATGAAAGGAGAGGGAGCGGCGGATGGTACGAAGCTGACGAAGGTGGTAGAAGCATGAGCGGGAGACACTGTTAACATGATCGGTCAAGGAGAGTTCCCGGTCCAGAACAACCCACAAGATCACGGACTTTGGAACAGAATTGAATGTCCGGAAACCTCTGGCGTAAGGATGATGAATCTATCTTTGCCAGCTGAGCACGACCACCAAGCCAGATGAACTGGGTCTTAGCAGAGTTCAGTCGGAGGCGATTGGAGGACATCCAGAGACCAAGGGCAGATGTTGCGTCAAGAATACTCTCAACCAGAGAGGAAGCCGCTTCCGCTGGGCCATGAATGAAAGCCTGAGTGTCGTCTGCATACTGATGGACAGCAACACCCATGGGAAGGAGAACCCGTGCCAGGTCGGCAGTGTACAGAATGTAGAGGAGAGGGGCCAGAACAGAACCCTGAGGAAGGCCAAAAGGTATAAGGGACCAGGCGGAACGTGTAGGCCCAAAGATAACAGAATGAGAGCGGTCTGAGAGGAATGACTGAAACCAAAGAAGGGCCGTATCAGAAATGCCAAAAGATTTTTCTAGAGGCTCCAAAATGTGAACTAATAAATATTATGTGCAGTCACTAATAAATATTATGTGCAATTCCTGTATACATACAAACCCTGACTGCCTATAAATAACATTTTACGCATGCGCAATTGCAAAACCACATCAATAGGGGAAAACCATGCATAGGAAAAATCCTCTTGCTGATCTTAAGCCCAGATTTGCTAGTCTCTTGCTTAAGCTTAGCTTATGCCTGGGTCATTCCATGTCAAATCAACCAATGGTCCCCACCACACCATCTCAGAATTCAATGATATTAAATCAGTTAGTGCATCAACATATGTTAGGGTGCCATGCAAAATATTAGCTCTTAATGTTGCATGGTGTTCAAGATATGACCAGTTTTATACCGGGGAGGGGGGCGACAGCTCGTGAATGACTTTATTCAACTGTGTTTTTGTGATGGAAGTGTGATCATCGAAGCAAAATGATATTAGTAGCATATTAAAGTACACTTCAGGCCCTTTCAAATGGTGTGCAATACATTACTGTACTACCTATCCCGATGACCATATTTCCACCGGAAGATGACCTATCTTTTACTTTGTGCAGTTTTTAAGGGAGTCTAGCACATTCAGTTATTAGTTAAAATACCTAAGAATGCATCAGATTATTCATCAAATAGCCCACCACAACGCCACAAACCTTTGGGACTTTATATTCAACACATGCCAACAAATGCTTGTTCAAATATCAATATTCGTACTGCCAGAATGAACAGATCGCCATTTTCAATCTGGGCTGGGCTAATGGGTAATACACCAAACTTGCCATTTTCAATCTGGGCTGGGCTAATGGGTAATACACCAAACTGCAAAGTTTTTACATGGTTAGAATCTAAACAAAGAGCTGATAGACTGGTGAAAATTTGACAGCTGTATCTAACATAATTCCTGAGTTATTCGCAATCAAAAATGCCCTAGAATTAAGTCATTCACGAGCGGTCACTACCCCTGGTATAAAACTGGTCATATCTTGAACACCATGCAACATTAAGAGCTAATTTTTGCGTGGCCTCCTAACACATGTTGATGTACAAACTGACCTAATATCATAAAAATCTAAGATGGTGTGGTGGGGACATTTCTGAATTTTGATTGATTTGACATGGAATGACCCACCTACCACTTGTCAAAGGCCACTAATCAAACTAGCTAGTCCGGGCGTATGAGCTAGTCTTGGACTAGCTTAAGCCCTCTTCATGCGTACGAGCCTTGCTTCCAAGATTTATTGCTCTTGGATTCAGTCACTGTGAATGGTTCATTACCAGTTTATTCCTTCCCCAAAGTCCTACCTTCCACAGCTGAGGTGGCTAACCTTGAGATATAATCCATCTCCTCAGACAGACAGAATTTCAAATTTCCCATGTTGCTTTATTGCAGATTTTTATACCGTATTTTCTGGACTGTAAGTCGCACCTTAGTATAAGATGCAGTGACAAAAACAACAAAAAATTTTAAAGTCAATACATAGGTCGCATTGGTATATAAGTTGCACTCATACGCAGATTTCTGGTAACAATGCATATAAACACGTTTGCTAACAACGACCATAAATACATGGTCATCATTAGCAAATAATTGCTCAAACATAATGTTGAAATGAAATTTTTTGCACTTTTGAATTAAAGATTTCCATTGGTTGGTATTTGACTTGATAGTAATTACTTTGTTCTATAAGTAAATCCAGCCAGCTGAAGGAGGGCATACGACAAGGTAGATGCAGAGGTCGCAGGATGTGACAGAGGTGGAAGGTGCAGGACAAGGCAGGCTAACAGCCAAGGGGTGCTGCGAACTCTAGCAGTTCAGTATGGACACTGTCTGCAAGTCAAATGTATATTCTACTGTTGATAAATGTGATTTAATTTAATGTAAATCGTTATTGGTCTTTGCCAACTATATATAGCTACTTCAAAAAATTTATAAGATGCAACCCTAGAAGTTCATGTAAAAAACTGCAACTTATAGTCCAGAAAATACGGTATGTTTGGTTTTCTTTTGCGTCTGACTTTAACATTTTGCTGAATGATTTCAGGCTTCGGATGTCTTAGCCCGTCTTTATGCTGCTCATCAAGATAACAAACAGAATTTTGGTGTTGACATTGAGGTGAAGTACCACTGTTTAAGATACAGAAACATTTAGTCATTTTATTAACAATGGAAATGTTGTTGCATAGTAGTAGGAGCTAGATGTTGTGGATTTCCACTGATCTTTACAATTGTTGAGAAAAAACTAAGACCAATCACATGCAGCATTCATCCTCAGAACCAGCCTTCAACCCTCAGGTGCTAACCAGACCATGGAAACTCAATCTACATTAATTGTCTTCATCCAGCTTCCATACTGCCCTGACCTGAATTATGTTATGTAAGTTGATCTTAGTTCATTGCTAATGTCTCCAGCTGCTGACAATCAAGGCAGGTGAAATTGGTTTAAAAGCGTAAGGCAGAATCAGTTTTATGACATCAAAGCATATTCTGTTTGACTCAGTGTCTGAAACTGGTGCAGTAACTGATACCACTGGTTGATGAGGTTATTAAAGTCTCATTTGTGACAAGTAACGACTGGTGGAGATGATAACATGTAATTGGCTGAAGTAAACTTAAGGGCACCAAAACTTATATTCTGTAATGTGATGAGATAATTTGTGTTACTGCTTATAGGCTGGAGTTCCGGCTGTCAAAGATGCTGTTGAAGCTAATATACTGGAATTATATTCTACAAAATATTGGGGTTTGAAGTTTGCAACTGTTGCTGCATGCACTGTCCTTAGTGTTGATCAGGTTTGTTGTTTTATTTAAACATCTAAGAAAGTAAGATTTTCCAGGTTTCCAGGCAATTTATGCAGGTTTTTATGGAAGTGTTTTGTACACATTGATTTTTGCTACTTGTCACTAATCTAATCTAGTCTAATCTAATATAAAGATTACTGTAGCGTATTGATATGTAACTATATCAAACAGGATTCCGTATAAGATCCCTTTACAAGGTATTACATTTAAATCAACTGATCGATTTTTGTTCATTGCTAATGTTCACAACAACAGAGCAGAACCTTGCACTGGAACAGTTTTGGTTTTGTGGCCTTTTGGTGACAAGCATGAAGCTTTGGAATTACAGTGCATTTTTGTCAATTTTTTGATGTCATGCAGATCTTAGCTTACACCTCATTTGTTTCAACTTTCTTACCTGTGATAGATTGCCTTCCAATGTCTATTGCCTATTGGATATTGATTTGACTTCACCAACAGATAATGAACTGAACTGTGACTTTCCTTTGAAGCAACCATAAATTGGTGCCTTTTGCATAGTAAAAGTTAGAAGTCCTCAGATTAGATTAGACACTGCTAAGGTAACAAACAGTTCATGGTTGTTTCAAAGTGCAGAGTCAGTAAGTGTAGTCTGTTAGGCAGAACCTGCTGCAAAGATTTAAAAGGTTAGGGAGACTAAAAGGCAGATATTCCTCAAATCAGAAGAGCTTTTGAGACATTTTTATCTCTTCCTCAAGTTGCCAAATAGTTTTAAGAGAAAGTTTTATGGCCAGTCAGAAATGAGCATAGCTGAAATTTAATAGTTTTAGATGCAAAATTTGGAAACCAATTTTTGATTTACTGTTACTGTAATCTGTATGTTGACAATCATTCAGTATATTTGGTGTAAAATAATTTTCTACCATTTATGTTTGAAACTAGCTAAATATTTCCCATTTCTGGTATAACAACTTTGAGTTCGACAATAACTTTAAAAAATTGATCAAAAAATGTAAGAGGCATACATTTTGTTCATTGTTATAAATATTTTTTCTTTGTTTCTGACTTTATTCTTACTATGTGTTACACCTTTTTACCTCTTTTACCTCTCTAAACCACTGCACATGGCTATGTAACTGATCTAAACAGTGTGCTTTAATTGTTTTAAAAATGTTAGGTTAACTGAGTGAAATGCAACATACTTATATGCAGTTGAAGACTGTGCCAAGAGGATAATCCATCATGGCAGAAGGCACGAAAGTTCGATGTGCAGAAACATGGCACTTGCATATCTCTATGGGCAGCAGAGCATAACAGTTGTTGACCCGGCTGACTTTAGAGGGGTCATCTGTAAAGGACGTGCGCAAAGAGGTGGTAGGATGGATCACGGAAATGTGGAGTTTATGCCCAATATGCACATCCGCTTGTAAATTTGGTACATACAGTTATTTCAGTGCATCTCGTGACTTCAGTCAGACAGCAGACAGTCTGTACTGCCTTGGTTCTAATTAGAGTACCTTTCCAGGACATGACAAACCTGATAGCACAGTTAGCCCTGCAAGATCAACAGGGTAGCTTAATCTAGGCTTAGTCTTAATACTCTGATGGAGTGCAGACATGTGCAAAGGGGTTTAGGGAAGGGTAATGACAAATGTGAACAAGGGGAGGAAATGGTCTAAAGTAAGTCAATTTTGTGGATGGCCTTTATGGATGACCCCATACAAAAATCATAGTTCTCTCATGTATGATAGTGTGGTACTGGCAAGTGAAGCCCATACCTGCAGGAGTATCATGAAAATTATTTGTTCCTCTGTGGAAACCCACAGCACTGTTCCTTGCTTATGTTCTGAAATAATTTAGATGTGTTGGCCACAATTTGCACAGCAGAGTTGAGAACAGACTGGAGCTGATCCAACCAGAATTTTGATTTATCTTGTAATAACTTATGAAAGCACTTTGCTAGTATTTAGATTAGATGTATAGGACTTCATCAAGTGCTGCCAAAATTTGATGGGTGAATGTTTTGACAATGTATCACCCAGATGAGTTGTCGATAGACAACAAGTTCAACTGCATGGATAAGAATGTAATGTGCATTGTTTTTTTTTTAGATCATAATGGCCAAACCAGCTGGTGGACCCAAACCCAGAGAGAATAAGGGAGGAATGGATGAAGATGATTAATAGATTTCTTTATTTTAAGTGCCTATGAACAATTTTTATTTCTGCATTACTGTCTTCTGTGTTTTAAGAACAAGCGTTTGACCTATTTGTGGTTGTTTGTGTCAAGTAATTGATTAAAATAAATCTTGATTACCTTGGTGTTTTCATTAGTCTAGTCAGTGTTGGCTTTTGTGTACATTGTTTTACGGGATATTAAACTTGCACTGTCAAGTTCTGTATCTGTTGTCCAATCTGATATGCTTGGCTGAGGCCCAACAGTATATTGTACAGTCCATTATTTATTTGAACCTCTTGAGTCTCTAGCACATGAAATTTGAAACTAGACTTCTTGATTAATTTTCCTGGAAAATTGAGTTGGAAAATGAGTTTAAGAGTGGTGGACTGGAATGGCAACAGATTTGACAGAGTGGACAGGATAGGCAGAATATCCCAAAAATTTGGAACTGTTACGGTGCTACTTAGAAGACACAGGAGCCCAGTACTCTCCTGCATCATAATTTAACACTTTCGAGGGTGTTGTCGACAAAAGTCAACATTAGGAGTTGAAAGCAGTTGTCGACAAAAGTTTTGTCTTAAGAGAATAATTTTACATTATTATCGATTTAAATCGGAACGGACTAAGTTTTCATTTCGTACTAAGCGATATTTTGTCCTATCCGTTTTCGTCTTAAGTGATTTGCACTGATTGAGTGCATGGGCTGAGATAAGTAGCAAAACCAATGTAGGGCGGGACCAGAAACCCCAAACCAGTGCTGGAGATGATGCAAGAGTGTCTAGTGTCTAGGGCGGCAGACAAAAGAGAACAAGTGCTGTCGCACTTATCCATGGAGCACATGATATCATAATGAACAGCAAGAAGTGCATATTCTGTTGAATGAAACGCGTTAAGCTGACGGAAATCGAGAGATTACCGAGTTTAAGGATAGGCGGGTTTGCATACGATTCAGAACTACCCATTCAAGAATTTTAGATACAAAATTTAAAGTTGAGATGGGTCTGAAATTAGACAGGTCACTCGGGTTGAGAGTTTCTTTAGCAGAGGATGAAATATGGCATGAGCAAAAGCAGATTGGACCCTCAAGCAATGAAAAATTGATTACTAATTTAATGGTTGGACCCAGGACATCAAAGCATTCTTTCAGAAAAAATTGGGCGCTGTAGAAATCTTGGAATTATGATTACAATTATGAATGGTGTTAAGGAAAGAGCTTTTGCTAAGTGAAGAAAATACAAGTCTGCGAACCTCTGCAAAAGTTGTAGGTTGAAAATAATCTAAGCTGACGGTGAAGAACTAGGATGAAAACAGTTTTCAGATACCAAATAACCAACAAATTTCAGCCTAATACCTGAAATCTTATCAGCAAAAAAGGTCAAAAATTTACTGGCTAGCTCTTGAGTAGCAGACACACATCAGAGGATGAATTTAACTTCTCTCTATGTAATAACTTATTCTAAAAGGAATTCGCCTGTCAAGCAGCTCAGTTAAAGTGGACTGGAACTGCATAGCTAGCTCATTCAATGTTTGTGCATGAGCTAACCAGAGCGGAGATGTTGAGAAATTTTAAGAAAATTGCAACATGATCTGGTAGATATGAGGGTCATTCCAGCTCAACTCAACCAATGCCTCCTACTCGACCATCTCAGAATTGGCTGAAATTTTAACCACATGTTGCAAGATATAATGGATGGAAAAGCCCAAACATTTTCTGCAATATTTAATTAAAGTATTTTCCAAGATATCGTTGATTCCGTAACCCCACCGTCCGAAGGCATTTCGCGAAACTTCGAGATGTCCACTTTTTGAGAATTCTTCGAGATGTCCACTTTTTGAGAATTCTTCAGAACCGTTAGACCAGTTTAGATTAATTTTTTTCCAGCTGTACAGTTTGTTGTGCAGATATTATTGTGTCCTATGATTTCACCTGTATTAAATATCAAAAATGCCTTTTTATTCATTTTATTTCTACATTTTGCAATATTCAGTTATCAGTATCTCCACGTGTACCAGGCACAGTGCAATCAATTTTTATATGTATACTGTCTGTGGCTGGAAATTACTTGGCAGAGTTTGACTTGATTAGTTAGTGTACTCACATCTGCTGGATATAGGCGGTCAAAGTTCACCAAATCTAACATGGGGTGCCAAAGGGAAAAATATTCCCAAAAAGGGTCATCAAAATATTTTTTATTGCATTTTCTGATACAGCATAGATCAACTGATGTGTTCAAAAAATTCCAGTGGGGTTTTTTGTAATAAGGAGTTTACAGTGTCAAATATGGTCTTTTTGGCAGCGCGAGTTGCAACTATGGGCGGTATTAAGACTTGTTACCCTAACATATCAATACCAAAACTGTGAAAACTATGTGATCACTTTTAAAAATATAAATTCAACATATCTAAGTAAGTTTTATTAAAAATACAGTTAACATAAGCTTTTCTTTATCAAAATTTTGCGTTAATTGGTGGTGTATCAAATTACATATGATGAAATATTCTGTGAAACTGCCAAACATCGAACAATATCAAGATAATGTCATTTATACATTCAGCATCATATATTTTGAATGTTTTTGTGTACATAATTGTTGAGTGTGACATAGTCTGCTTGGCTCCAGCCAGCCTTGCCTTTTTTCATGACGCTTGAACCCACATTTCATCACTAATCCATTCTTTCTTTGGCAGGCTACTCTAACCTAGGATGGCACCGGTTGCCTCTTGAGTAGCATGATTATGAAAACTTGTTGCATTAAAACGCTCCCTTAAGTCTCTCATACACCTTCCTAACAATGTGATCCTATAGGAACTTTATGTTTCATTTCACGGGCGACTGCTTAGATCGTATTAGCCTTCGGCCTAGTCGGAAGAGCAGCAATGACCGCTCTGTGATCCGAGTCCAACCCTACAGTTTGTGACTGCCTCCATCTGTTAAATAGGATGTGATTAATCTCCTTTGTGCTGCCTTAGTTTGATAACCACGTATACCTTTGAAACCACAAGCCACATGTATGTAGTCTGGCCACAGCACAGAGCTCTAATAACCTTTCCGTGTTGTCACATAGGGACCAAACTTGATGCAAAATCCTTGAAGGTACATGTATATTTATTCATCTAGTGCTTTGTTGACCTGTGGTGTTCCGCAGGGTTCTGTACTTGGTCCTCTCTTGTTTACATTATACACCTTTAGGTACACTGGTAATCATTCATTAGGATATAATTTCTATGCAGATGATACCCGAATCTACATTTCATTTGACATTTTGTCTTGTCACTCATCTGTGCAGCTGTTATCCGATGCCTTTGAGGAGCTGCAGTCTTGGATGGCAGCAGATAAACTCCTTTACCCATTGAAGACTGAATTTCTACTAGTGGGCACTCCACAGCAACTTAAGAAGTTTGAATGGCTTAAATCCTTAAAGCTGGGTGACTCACTTCTTGAGTTTACTGATACTGCTCATGACTTGGACGTTGTTTTGAGTCTACTGTGCCTCACAGACTATGTAAATGGTATTTGTAAATCGTCATACCTGTACATGTATATTTGTGACATACACAGAATTAGATGTTATGTCCCCATGTATTCTAGGATATCATTGGCTAGTGCATTGGTCTCTAGTTGCCTTGACTACTGTAGCTCAATTCTTGTTGGTATCTCAAAGTCAAATATGCAGAAACTCCAGAGTTCAGAACTCCTTGGCTAGAGCCATAACAGATACTTCAAAATATGAGTATATTACCCTGTGCTTAAATCTTTGCATTGGCTTCCTGTTCATTAAAGGATTTGTTTTAAATTGGGACTTGCAGTTTATACAACATTGAACTGTGGCCAACCACTGTGGCGCTTCTGTATAATTTATTTCCTTTACTTTATATCCAACGTAGCACAGAGGCGCTATATGAATAGCAACAAACTCTTGAGCAGCGCCGTGTTACAACATCGATCTCCTACTGATTACACCTTACTCAAGCACTTGTTCATTCACTTGAGTATTCTAATGTTTTGGCTCGTTAATAGATAGTCGATTATAAGTCTTGATGATGTATTATAGAGTTATTTTCCACAGAAAACCATCTACAGTAATACATTTCAAAAAAGATGTCTAATCTTTGCTACCTATAGCCAGCTAAGTACTTGACTAAAGAATAATTTATTGACTTCCCTTCTGCTGGAAGAAAATCTTTTGAACTTGACTATTCTCCCAGTCCATTAGTTTGGTTTGTGGCAGATCGGCCACAAGGCAAGTCTGCCGGGAAAGAGGCAGGAGTAGCGATGACGCGCTTTAGGTAGCCGCTGAGTGCTGCGATTGTGTGCACGGTTCGGCCACGTTAGCTGCATAGGATTTTAGAGGAATTAAATTTTACTAAATTTAAGCTTATTCTAATAATAGCTTAATAAATCGGTTGGGCAAAGTTCTTAGTGTAATTTTAGTAAAGTAACGCGTAAAATTGTTGAAATTTATAGGCCCTAAAATGTTTGTTTTAAGGCAAGTAATCGGTAAAAGTTAGACACCTTTATTTACGTTTTATCAAGCGTGCCAGTATACTGTATAAGCAACCCGGCATAAACGGGGAAAAGGGTCTCGAATAAAAGGTATCGCGTGCTGCAATGCCTATGTTGTAAAGGATGGTAGCATGCCTTCACATATACGACAGTACAGAAGGAGCAATGCGGGCTTTCTGAAAACAGAGTGAAGGATGGTTGCGAGCCTTCACGGGTACGAGTCTGAGTGTTTTTCAGTGAAATAATAGCGTGTACAGATATGTACGGACGAGGGTGACGTCCGGAGAAGCCCGTGTTTGATACGGTTACAGTACAAATATACGGACGGGAAAGTCCGGGAAAAAGACCAATCTGTGCGCTCCCGCCGGGGCTACCAAGACAATCACTGGTTTCGGGCTAACGGTGCGGATCCGGTAGAGCGAGGGCCCACTCTGCCGTAGATCGCGACGGTGGACGTTGAGGTTGGACAGAACCCGGGGGAAAGACCCCGTTCGTGAGAAATAAGTACAGGTCTGTGTCAAGTAAAGGGTTGGCATCGGGAAGCCTACCCTAGTAGTCCGCTTGTATCAGATAAAACAGGTCTGTAAAAACGAGTGGGAAAGTTACGGAAGCTACCCCATAGACCCCGTACGAGAAAATCTGGTCAGTACGCTTCTGAGAACGTCGCAGCCGTTACGAAGTACGAACCAATCTGTCTGATTTCTGACTGGCTCCGTTGGTCCAGCAGGGCTCGGGCCACTCTGTTAGGAAGTCGCGAGACGGTCTGAGTAAGTCACGATAGTTGGAAGATAGAGGCTGGGCGAAGCTTTGGGAAAGACGAGTAGACAGGTGTGTGAGAACCCAACGGGTAGCATATGCGGTAAGAGATAACTGGTGACGTAATAGAAAACTGGTTCGTGCGCTCCTGCGGAAGTCGCAGCCGTAACAAACCAATCTGTCTGATTTGTGACTGGCTCCGTTGTTCCAGCAGGGCTCGGGCCCACCCTGTTAGGAAGTCGCGAGACGGTCTGAGCAAGTCATGATACAGTAGTTGGAAGATAACCGGTTGTGCGAAACTCGGGGAAAGACGCGGCCGCGGTTCTCCCGGTCGACATTCAGACAGCAGGAAGAGATAAGGGGAAGACACCGCGGATCGTAACGCAGACCAAGAAAAGCCCCGGTACGTAAGAGACCGGACACGAACACAGACCAAGAAAAGCGCTGATACGTAAGAGACCGGACACGAACGCAGACCAAGAAATAACCGGTACATCATAGTCCGGGCCGGAGTCGACACGGAAGATACCGACTCCTCTATATGCTTGTCGCCCCACAGTATTCAGAGGACTGACTGAAGTGCGGGGAAGGGCCCCTCGTGCGTAGGTCGGTACGAAGGTCCGTGTGTTTTACAGAGGGTTAGATAAGGGACCTTCTCTTGAGTGTTCCATAGGGGTATCCTATCCCCTGAAGCAGTGTTGGTCGATAATGACCAATACAGAGACCTGGTACAGAAACTCCGGAAGTCCTATACACGGAAATGGAGCGAGAGACCGGTGATAATGGGAAGATGCGTCGCCCGATATCCATGTGCCTAAGGCAGAAAGACGCTGAGGCTTGTCGTAAGGTGTCCCTGTTCCCGGAACCGAGAAAACGACTGGTGTCTCAGAATATTGGTGGTAGCGGGCGAGTTACAAGATGTAGAATGGTGGTTACGAGAAAGTCCGTGGTAAGGAAAGCACGCAGAAAGGGAACGACTACTGCCGGTAAAGGAACGAACCTTGTTCTGAGTAAAGGCCATCCTCAGGACGTTGCCCATCCGGCGACCGCGGAAGAGGCGGAGTCGGATCCCGAGACCGAGTGCTACAGTGTTGATTCACTCAAGGAAGCGGCCCATCCTGAAACTTCCTTGGAGAGAACGAACAATACGGGCAGGGACGATACTGAGAGGCCATTTTACAGTGAAAATACAAGGGGCAGTGAGGCGGGTGGCTCTGAGCGTAGAACTGGGCTGGAGTACCCCACCCCGTGGACAGTTAGCCCGACCGAGAAACGCCACAGGTTTCTGATGCGTGACCGTTCACCGTTCTTTTCTTTCGATTTGTTTCGAAATGGCGTCAACAGCAGACGTTGCTTTTTGCACGTAGAAAATCGTCGATCGATTCGCGATTTCCTTGTAGTACTTACAATGAATGATCAGTTCACCAACCGCCAACTTATTTCGATGACAGTTCCACCGAAAAACAGCAACTCAACTTTCGACGAGTTAAACGTATTTAGTTTGACAGCGACGTCAACGGCCTTTGATGCCATAAGATGTCGTTAAACTGAGGAACTACTATCGAGTCTTGTGCTGGTCACGGGAGACGATGAAGCCTTCACTCCTCGAGTGAAAGTTAAGTTTCGGTTATTTAAACGTAACTAATTATTGTGTAGGGTAGAGGGGGGGGGGAAACGCCCCCTATAACGGTTTTTACTAATTTATAATGCGGGTAACGGTTTTATAAGCATGATAATTTTGTATGGTCTACTACTGAATGTCCCAAATAAAGTAAATTTGTGTTTGTTAAGACTGCATAAAGTATAAAACATAAATTTAAAAAATTACCAAACGCTTCAAATGGGGCGTTTTACCCCTCACCTGGGGATGAAAAATGGGGATGAAATTGACAAAAATTCACAAAATTCTGCAATTCGAGCAATCAAAGTGGCCTAAGACATACATCGATTTCAACACAAGCAAGCGACAGGTTGCCACGTCTTCTTTCGAGAAAGATCTATTTAAGCTGTTCAATAATTCGGTCTATGGAAAGACTCGAACAGACGCGCCATCATCTGAACGTGCGCATCGTAACCAATCCAAGATCGGCAAAACGTTATATCGCGCGTCCGACTTTTATGTCGTTTCACATTATAAACGAAGATGTAACGGTTATTCAGTTAACCAAGTCTTCCATCTTGCGAAATAAACCCGTATACGTTGGCATGTTTATTTTGGATATTTCAAAATTACAAATGTACAGTTTTCATTACGAACATATTTTGAACGTGTACGGCGAAAGAGCAAAATTATTGTTTACGGATACCGACAGTTTTGCTGCCACATTCGCACGGACGATGTCTATTGCGATATGAAAAACCATATTGAGTATTATTACGACATGTCGGATTATCCTCCCCGATCACATTCTTTACAGCCGCGATAACGCTAAAGTAATTGGCAAATTTAAAGATGAAACCAATTCCGTACCTCCAATCGAATTTGTAGGCTTGCGCTCAGAAATGTACAGCCTTTTGCTTCCCGACAATAAAGAAAAGAAAACCGCAAAAGGCGTTAAGAAATCGTTTGTGAAGAAAAATATTCGTCACGAACATTATAAGAGTTGTCTGTTCGACGAACAACCTACATCGACGAACAACTTACTGAGACGTGGCTCCAGCCTAGTGACACACCTGGATTCATTTCTGATCTTACTCCCCCAACCTTCACTATGCTGAATGAGCCTCGGTGCACCGGCAAAGGCGGAGGGCTCGCCTTTCTTTTCAAGTCATATCTGCCACTACGTAAATTCATTTTGCCTATTCCTACACCCAAGTCATTTGAGGCCCTAGCTGCTACGCTCATTTATGGCAACAAACAGGTTTTACTTGTAAATATTTATCGTCCCCCATCCCTCTCTTTGACTGATTTTCTTAATGAATTCCAGCCACTACTTGAATATTTAATTTCCTCTCCCTCTGAAATAGTTATTATGGGTGACTTTAATATTCATATTGATACAGCTGGTCATTATTCCTCATCATTTCTTGATATGTTAGAAGGGTTTGACATGAAACAACTTGTTACCTTTCCTACACATAATAAAGGCCACACCTTAGATGTTTTGATAACTCGTTCTGACTCAAAATCACTTCATTCTGTCTCGTCACTTGAGTCGTATTTATCAGATCATATTGCAGTTTCCTCAAAATTTGACTTCCCTTTTAAACCACCCTCAAATTATTAAACTATTAAATTTCGTCCTTGGCATAAAATTGATTTAAATAAGTTGAAGCATGATATCTTAACATCTCCATTGTGGTTATCTCCTGCACAAACTGCTAATGAACTGGCTATGCAGTTCCAGTCTACTTTATCTGAGCTTCTTGACAGACAAATTCCTTTTAGAACTAAAAGAGTAGTAGAGCGCACACCCCAGCCTCGGTTCAACTCTGCCATTTCCGATGCTAGGCGTCACAGAAGTCAGTTAGAGCGTTGGTGGCGCCACTCTCGACTTCCGTCAGATCTTGGTAGGTTTAAGCAACAGTGTAAACTCGTGCGCAAACTTGTTTCTTCAGCAAAAGCAGAATATTTAATTTAATTGCCGAAAGTTCTACATCTCCAAAAACTCCGTGGATGGCTTTGAATAAATTACTACACAGAGAGAAATTAAATTCATCTTTTGGCGTGTTCTGTGCTACCCAAGAGCTAGCCAGTAAATTTTTGACCTTTTTTGCTGATAAGATTTCTGGTATAAGGCTGAAATTTAATGGTTATTTGTTATGTGATAAATTTCTTCTTCCTAGCTCTTCTCCTCCAGTCTTGGATTACTTTCTGCCAACAACTCTTGCGGAGGTTCGCAGACTCATATTTTCTTCACCTGACAAAACCTCTCTCCTAGACACCATTCCCACTTCTTACCTAAAAGAATGTTTTGATGTCCTTAGTCCAACCATTACATCAATTATCAATTTCTCATTGCTTGAGGGATCCTTCTCATCTGCTTTTGCTCATGCCATAGTTCATCCTCTGCTAAAGAAACCTTCTCTCGATCCAAGTGACCTGTCTAATTACAGACCCATCTCAACTTTGAATTTTATATCTAAAATTCTTGAACAGGTAGTTTTGAATTGTATGCAAGCTCCCCTTTCTTCCAACCCACTAATTTCTCCATTTCAGTCTGCATACCGTAAATTTCATTCAACAGAATCTGCCCTGCTTGCTGTTCATAACGACATCATGTGCTCCATGGATAAGGGTAAGGCGACTGCACTTTTTCTCCTTGATTTGTCTGCTGCCTTTGATACTGTCGACCACTCTCTCCTTTTGCATCGTCTTCAGCATTGGTTTGGAGTTTCTGGTCCTGCCCTACACTGGTTTGCTACTTACCTCAGCCCTCGCACTCAATCTGTATATTTAAATGGACATTATTCAGCTAGTGCCTCGTTGACCTGTGGAGTTCCGCAGGGTTCTGTACTTGGTCCTCTTTTGTTTACATTATACACCAAACCTCTTGGTGTTCTGCTAGACAATCATTCACTGGGATATCATTTCTATGCTGATGACACCCAAATCTACATCTCATTTGACAGTTTGACTTGTCACTCGTCTGTGCAGCTGTTGTCTGATGCCTTTGAAGAGCTGCAGTCTTGGATGGCAGCAAATAAACTTCTCCTTAACCCCTCGAAAACTGAATTTCTACTGCTTGGCACTCTTCAGCAACTTAAGAAATTCGAATGGCTTAAATCTGTAAAACTGGGTGATTCACTCATTGAGATGACTGATACTGCTCGTGACTTGGGTGTTGTTTTCGATTCAACCATGTCCCTCACAAACTATGTAAATGATAAATCATCATATATGTATATTCGAGACATACACAGAATTAGGCATTATGTCCCCATGTCTTCCAGAATATCCTTAGCTAACGCATTGGTCTCCAGTCGTCTTGACTATTGTAACTCCATTCTTGTTGGTATCACTAAATCAAACATGCAGAAACTCCAAAGAGTTCAGAACTCCTTGGCTAGAGCCATAACAAATACTTCTAAATATGAGCATATAACCCCTGTGCTTAAATCTTTGCATTGGCTTCCTGTTCAGCAAAGGATTTGTTTCAAATTAGGACTTACAGTTTATAAAACTTTGAACTATGACCAACCACAATACTTGAAATCAATCCTTATTCCCCAGACTTACCATTATTCTGCAAGGTCATCTGATTGTCTTTCTCTGGTCATACCTTGGGCTAGAACTATTCTTGGTAAACGAGCATTTTCGGTTGCTGGACCAAAATTTTGGAATTCCCTCCCTGTGTCTGTTCGTTCTGCTCAGTCGCTCCTGTCATTTCGTTCTCAACTTAAAACTTACCTGTTTCGAATTGCTTATCCACCATAGGCTGCCTCTCTGTCGTGTGGACTGACCTTCTGGATATCGACCTGATTGTGGCTTGGTTTTGTTGTGCCATCGGTTGATGCCTTGTGCATTATACACTGGCGCATTAGAAGTTGCTAATTATTATTATCGTCTAGATTTTTCGCTATTCGCAGTCGTAAACACGATTTGCACACCATCGAGATTCGTAAAACGGCTCTTTCGCCTTTCGAAGATAAGCGTTTTTTGCTTAACAGCATCGACTCTTTAGCCTACGGACACGTGCATATACCTGTTGATGATGCTTAATCTTTAGTAATCGAGTTTATCTGTAGTTAATTTGTATACTGATTAGTTTATCAACGTTAATTTGGTCAACGTTAATGATTCTAGAGTAACAAATTCTTATTTTACATTTCTGTTGCTAATAAAATCTCAGTTTCAACACGTTCTGGTTGTCGATTTTTTGACTACTGTACCTATAAGTTTCCGTTAGCCATCCTCTACAACTGAACCTGTCTCTGCTAATGTAAGTCTTCCAGACTCGAATAGAACCTAAGCTAATCAAAAAACGTCTATAGCATCGTTACCATAATGTCCAAGACCTCAATTAAGTCGGATAAGAAGAATAATTGATGCATACAGTCAGCACGATAAAGATAGGAGGTGCTGAAACGAGTAAAAAGGAGTATCTTGCAGAGAACAATTCAAACAAAGGAGGCAACAGATTGTAAAACTTTGATTCGCATATTGAAGGAATTCTTAGAAAGCATAAGGATATTGAAATCGTACAATTGAAAAGATTCGTAATATGTAGATAAAGCGATAGAATATATACTGAGAGTATCTTAAATCCTTTGGAGTCGAGAAACTATTTTAAAGACATGAAAACTATGTTATCTTATTTCTTCCTCTTCTTCTTCTTGTCAGAAAGAATTCTAAAATCTATTTTAACAAAGAATGTTACATTTTTTAAAGCTTAAAAGTGTAAAATATATGAATCGTAAGAAATTCATTTCATCAGCTTCTTTTTTTCTCCCTTCTTCTTGTCTAAAATAAGTTTAAACTCTATTTTAAAATCTAAAGAGTTTGACATTTTAAAGTTAAATCTAGAAATAAATTAACAGCTAAAGGAAATCAAATCTTTCCTCTTTCTATTTCTTCCTCCTCCTTATTCTTCTTGTTAGATAGAGATTTAAAATCTGATTACAATCTAAAGAATTTAGAATTTGTAAGCTAAAATCTGTAAAACTTAAATCTAACGAAATACGATTCTTGAATATTTTTTCTTTAAAAATTATATAAATTTATTATAAATGTATAAGTATTTGGGAGGTGAACTTGAAGTGACCCTTGTTTATAAGTGGGCTAGAATTGACCCTTTTTTACAGATGGCTTGATGGCAGGTCTGCTGACTTGTCAGCTAGAGTGGATACAGTCAATGCTAAACTCTGCTGCTCGCCATTCAATCAATCAATGATCTGCTGCGCGACAACCTGCACTGGTTGCGCGTTCCTCAGCGGATCACCTACAAACTGTGCCTAAAAACATAGAAGGCTCTTAATGATCTTCTATCAGACTATATATCCGACTTCTGTATACGAGCAGTCGACAACCAGAACACGGCTACAGTCCGCAACGAGGAATCAACTACATGTCTCAGGTTTTCCAACGTTTTTTACATGTCTCACGGTTTTCCAACGTTTTTTCAACGTTCGTTGAACGTTCCTTCACTGTCGCCAGACCCACTGCGTGGAACAGTCTTTCTGACTATGTGACTGATGCCCCATCTCTGGACACATTCAAGTCACGATTCAAGACATCTTTTAAAGATATCTTATAGCTGTAGCTGATTTTTGTACTCATGTACATCACCCTTTTCTTCGCAGAGTCCAGGCTGAGGGAGATAGAGGGGTCAGGAATTTTCTTCAGCTGGTCACGTAGGCCTATAAGTATGAATTCAGTTTTAGATGGATTCAGGCATAAGAGATTAGATGTCATCCAAGAGGAGATTTGTTTAACCACACAAAGAAGACGATCTGTAGACTCATTGAAACAATTTGGAGAGAAAGAGATGAATAGTTGGGTGTCATCAGCATAGAGGTGATGGTCAACGGAGGATGCTTTAATGAGTAAACTGAGTGGGGTAGTGTAGAGGATAAACAGAAGAGGTCCAAGGACGGAGCCTTGTGGAACTCTGCAAGTGAGAGGGCATGACTTAGAAGAGGCTTCCGAAGTTTTAACAGAGAAAGAGCGGGAGGAGAGATAAGACTGTATCCATAGGAGAGCAGTGTCAGCAAAACCAAACCAGGTTGAAAGTCGGTGGAGTAAGATATTGTGATCTATGGTGTCGAAGGCTGCAGAGATATCAAGGAGACAGAGGCAAGAAACCTGTTGATGAGAAATAGCAGAAACAAGTTTGTTGTAGAGAGATGTCAGCAGAGTTTCGGTTGGGTGGCGTTTAGTAAAACCAAACTGGTGTGGGTTAATGAGTGAGCTAGAAGCTAAATAGTCATTGATTCGAGAAAGGACAATCCGTTCAGTTAATTTGGAGATGAAAGTCAGGTTAGAAACAGGCCGGTAGTTTGAAAGAATTTCCTTGTCGAGAGATGATTTCTTGAGAATAGGAGTGACAAGAGAATGTTTGAATAGGAGGGGGAAATTACCCGTAGATAAGGAGAGATAACTATTTTGGTAATGATTGGGACAAGGGCAGTTGCACAGTCTTTCAGTAAGGAGGTGGGTATAGGGTCAAGTTCGCACTGTTTGTTTGGAAGTGATTTTAACAGGTGTAATATTTCAGACTCTGAAGTGGGTTGAAAGACAGATAATGAGGATCGAGGTGGGGAGGGTGGGGAGTCATGAGTGGGGAGGGAGCATCATCAGGTTGGTTATTGGTGGCTTTGGGGAGGAGAGATTGAAGAGAGAGACGGAGGGTACTAATTTTGTTCGAAAAGAAAGAACAGAACGAGTCGGCTATTGAAGAAGACGGAAGAGAATTGGAAGTGGGCTAGATGAGTTCCGATGAAGGAGCTGGTTAATGGTTTTCCAGAGAAGGCGAGGGCTAGAGGATCGAGAACGAACTAGTGAGGAGTAAAATCTCTGTTTAGCTGCAGTAAGAAGACGATGGTATTTATTTGTGGCAGATTTAAGGGCAGAGAGAAGCTGAGGATCCCTGGTGCCTTTGTAGGAACGCTCAAGGCGTCGCCGAAAAGATTTGAAGGCCTGGAGATAGGAATTGAACCAAGGATTGTTAGAGTGAGAACTGGATTTGGTAATAATAGGAGCATGCTTGTCAAGGATAGTGGAAAGAGTGGTGTTATAGGAAGAGAGAAGGTCATCCAGGGAGGATGGTGGATTTAAAACGAGGTCAGAACAGGAAATATCTTGTATGAAGGCTTCAATATTCATGGAACTGATGCGACGAAAAGAATGAAAGACAGGATCAGGACGTGGTGTCGGAAGAATGTTAAGATATGTAAAGATGGGGTACTGATCAGATGGCGTGTCAAAAGAGAAAGATATATCAGGTGATAGAGTGGAGAATGATGATGTGATAATAAGGTCAAGTGTGTGATTGTGAATGTGGGTGGGGAATTTGACATGTTGAACCAGATTAGTTGAGGACAATAGGGTGAGGAATTCAGAAGCAAATGTGTCAGAGGGGTTATCGACATGTATATTGAAGTCACCTGTAATCATAAATTCATGAGGTGTAGTGGCGGCAGTAGAGAGGAGGGTGGTAAATTCTTTCAAGAAGACCGATGAAGGACTTGAATATGAAGAGGAGGATGGAGGGCGATATACATTAAAGATAGTCAGATTTGTGTGAGGAAGTTTAAGCGTAATTGATGCACATTCAAAAGAGTGGAAACAGTAACCAGGTGAGTCTAAAACTGTGGCAGGTTCTCGGGTGAGAAAGGCAATACCACCGCCAGTTGGATTTTTATGAGAAGGGCTAGATGGTTTGCAGGGACGAGGTGTACTGTAAAGATGGTAGCCAGGAGGAATACAGTCTTCATATTGAGCAAGAGTGGTGTTTAAATTAAACCAGGTTTCAGATAAGGCAAATATGTCAGGCGGGTGAGAAGAGAGGGCTATATCACTGATTTCTTGGGAATGTGCAGGATGTAGTAATGATCGAATATTTAGCGTGCAAAGTAAGAAGCGGCTATTGTCAGTATTTTGAGCATTATCGAGGATGCTGGAGGAAGAAAATCTGTAAGGAGGAGGATAGGTTGGAGGTAAGGGAGGATGACATGAATAAAAATCCACTGGGCCAGGATTTGGGTGGATGTCCCAGGAAAGCAGGATTAGTATGTTGAAGATGGTATGGCGGGTGAGGTGCTTCGGTGGTCGCCTGAGAGATGAAGTTAGGAAGAACGATAAAGGAATAAAACACATACGTCCATACTGCATAGTCGTTGTGCCAAATTGGGCGCAGTAAGAATGTTTGGCTGTAGGAACAATGTAGGGCAAGCGGGTGTGGAAGGGTTGGCAACTAATATGGAAGGCGATCATGAAACGCAGACCGAAAATAAGAGGAATGATTGAATTGTACATTATGTCTGGTTTTACTAAACGCCACTCAACCGAAACTCTGCTGACATCTCTCTACAACAAGCTTGTTTCTGCTATTTCTCATCAACAGGTTTCTTGCCTCTGTCTCCTTGATATCTCTGCAGCCTTCGACACCATAGATCACAATATCTTACTCCACCGACTTTCAACCTGGTTTGGTTTTGCTGACACTGCTCTCCTATGGATACAGTCTTATCTCTCCTCCCGCTCTTTCTCTGTTAAAACTTCGGAAGCCTCTTCTAAGTCATGCCCTCTCACTTGCGGAGTTCCACAAGGCTCCGTTCTTGGACCTCTTCTGTTTATCCTCTACACTACCCCACTCAGTTTACTCATTAAAGCATCCTCCGTTGACCATCACCTCTATGCTGATGACACCCAACTATTCATCTCTTTCTCTCCAAATTGTTTCAGTGAGTCTACAGATCGTCTTCTTTGTGTGGTTAAACAAATCTCCTCTTGGATGACATCTAATCTCTTATGCCTGAACACATCTAAAACTGAATTCATACTTATAGGCCTACGTGACCAGCTGAAGAAAATTCCTGATCCCTGTATCTCCCTCAGCCTGGACTCTGCCTCCACCCACACCTTTAATACTAACTCCTCTGTCCGTAATTTAGGTGTTATTTTCGACCTGAACCTTACTTTTTCTGATCATATCACCCATCTTTCCCGCTCTTGCTTTATGCATATCCGCGACCTTCGCAGAATCCGTCCTATGCTTGACTTCAAAACCGCATCTATCATTGCCACATCCATAGTCCATGCAAAACTTCACTACTGCACTTCACTTTTCCTCAATATTGACACTACCCAGATAAATCGCCTACAAGCTATCCAGAATGCTCTCGCACGTGCTGTCACCAAAACCCCCAAACACCATTACATCACCCCTGTTCTCAAATCACTGCACTGGCTTAAAATACCAGAACGAATAGAGTACAAAGTCTTATCCCTCACCTACAACACACTTCAATCCTCCCAACCCTCCTATCTTCGTCAATTATTTACTATCCAACCACTCCGTTCAACCCGCTTCTCATCTGTCCTAACACTTCTTCGCCCTCCCGTTACCTCATCCTTAAAATTTGGAAATCGCTCCATAGCCATAGCTGCCCCACCGCTTTGGAATAAACTCCCGCCAGAATTGCGACAGTTGTCTGGTCAATCATACGAACTCACCAACACTTCACCTCTCAGTTTCTGCGCAGGTCTTTCACTCAAGACTGAAAACACTTCTTTTCCGGAAATCTTATCCTGACTCTTCCTCTTCCCCTCATCTCTCTTCTCGCTTCAATTTCAAACAGCATCCACCGTAGCCGTCCGACTGTCTGAGTGCCTGACTCCTGGATCTTGACCCTTTTGCCTATCGATTTTGTTTTGACTGAGCGCCTGTGAATAAGCTGGTTCCCGCGACTTAGCTTTTGTTGAGCGCTGTAGAAATCTCGAGATTACGATTACGATATGTGATCTAAGATAACGTGGCAGTTTGATGAAGCTAAAATGGCGGAAGGTAAAGACACAGACGAACGAGTGCAAAAAGGACAAAAAATAGGCGAATCTTAAGTTGATTAAATGTTGAAACAAATAGGAACGAACTCACCAAAGACAGAGCATAAATCCGGTAAGAAAAGAAAATTTAAAAATTCAGAAAAGACGTCGAAAAGTTAGAAAATATATATTTTAGAAATAAAGCGTAGACGCCGCGACGTTGGTTCCCTACTCCGCAATTCAAGTAGGCTTATGAGCAAAAGACATGGGAAAGAAACCGACCCCAACCTCACTCTTGCAGACTTCATTTGATATAGCGCCGGTGTTGAACTGGTCTCTGATGCAGCTTTGTGTGGCTCTGAAAATGTTCAGAGAGTTACATTTAACTTACATTAGAAAACTTGACTGTTGACTGAAGCGTGAATATTATAACTGAAAACGAAGCAGTAGGTTTCAGTAGTAGGAGAAAGATTTTTAGTCTCTCAACTTAAGACTTAAGCGTTAATATAAATTTTAAAAAATTGCCGCATCACTGAGATGACAGACTGACGAATCCGAAATGTTAAAATGTTAGGCGCTATAAAACCAATGTTGTGTAAATGGAGCCGGTGGCGGCGCATATCGTGCATCCGGTGGTAAATCCACGCACCTGTTGGCTAGCTGGCTGGCATCCTGGTTCCGGTTGATCCAGGATTTGACTTTTCCGCAAAATAGATCCTGATCGCAGTTTAACTGTGCAGTGTCTGCATCGCTTTGATTTTTCGTTTCAACTTCAATTTTACAGAAACAGGTTCCTAACTCCTTTCATATTGGTTTGATCGTGGTGACTGAATTCATGCTCCGGCTGAAGTTCATGATCTAAAGGTAGGTTGTGCACTCTGTTTGGGGAAGAATTGTTTATAGGGCCCCTTATATGGTTAACCGGAATCATTGAAGTCAACAACCATAACGTCTGTCATGAGCAAAACAGCTTGACGTGATATTATGATGAAAATTATGAAGAAATGTTGTTTGATTTCGGTTTGGAGTGTTCGTAATCGTAATCGTAATCGTAATCTCGAAATTTCTACAGCGCTCAACGAAAGCTAAGTCGCGGGAACCAGCTTATTCACAGGCGCTCAGTCAAAACAAAATCGATAGGCAAAAGGGTCAAGATCCAGGAGTCAGGCACTCAGACAGTCGGACGGCTACGGTGGATGCTGTTTGAAACTGAAGCGAGAAGAGAGACAAGAGGAAGAGGAAGAATCAGGATAAGATTTCTGGAAAAGAAGTGTTTTCAGTCTTGAGTGAAAGACCTGCGCAGAAACTGAAAGAGGTGAAGTGTTGGTGAGTTCGTATGATTGACCAGACAACTGTCGCAATTCTGGCGGGAGTTTATTCCAAAGGGGTGGGGCAGCTATGGCTATGGAGCGATTTCCAAATTTTAAGGATGAGGTGACGGGAGGGCGAAGAAGTGTTAGGACAGATGAGGAGCGGGTTGAACGGAGTGGTTGGATAGTAAATAATTGACGAAGATAGGAGGGTTGGGAGGATTGAAGTGTGTTGTAGGTGAGGGATAAGACTTTGTACTCTATTCGTTCTGGTATTTTAAGCCAGTGCAGTGATTTGAGAACAGGGGTGATGTGATGGTATTTGGGGGTTTTGGTGACAGCACGTGCGAGAGCATTCTGGATAGCTTGTAGGCGATTTATCTGGGTTGTGTCAATATTGAGGAAAAGTGAATTGCAGTAGTCAAGTTTTGCATGGGCTATGGATGTGGCAATGATAGATGCGGTTTTGAAGTCAAGCATAGGACGGATTCTGCGAAGGTCGCGGATATGCATAAAGCAAGAGCGGGAAAGATGGCTGATATGATCAGAAAAAGTAAGGTTCTGGTCGAAAATAACACCTAAATTACGGACAGAGGAGTTAGTATTAAAGGTGTGGGTGGAGGCAGAGTCCAGGCTGAGGGAGATAGAGGGGTCAGGAATTTTCTTCAGCTGGTCACGTAGGCCTATAAGTATGAATTCAGTTTTAGATGGGTTCAGGCATAAGAGATGTTGTACTGTGTTGTACTGTTAACGTTGGCAGTAGAATCAACGTTAGGAATGATGCCAAAAGAATCAAAGATACGTGAGAGTAGAAATAAGATCTCACGAATATCACGCAGTTTTTTCAAGACAGTGGAGCATTTTTATTTCGCACGTGATTATCGCAGCAGATGCGAATACAGATTCAGATTCATTTTTAGACGTTTACTTGAAAAACAGATGCAAGAGAAATGTGAAAATATTACACAGTAAAATGTAGGCCTACTGTAAGAGGAACATAAGAAACCCCATAAATAGTTATTTCATCATGTTAAAGTAACTACAGGTTAGCAGAACAGTTAATGATGGGTTGAACTCTATGGAATATTGACTATTTCTGCCCTAAGAAAACGACAGGAACTATGTCAGTTCTAGGGCTGCCAACTTTTGATTCAGCCAATCCGGGATGCCTGCATAGCCACTCGATATGCCAGTACCAATTTACCCTGTCCCCATCACTGTATGTAACGAGTTGCCTCAGCCTAATATAGCATCTACTGTAAATAGTCATTAAAAATTACAGTCAAATGATTTGACTCAAATCATCAAGAGACAAGTGGCCAAATTATAAAATTTGAATCAACTTTAAGAGCAAAACGTTTATTAAATTATAGTAACTTACCAGATTTCAGGGCCTAACACAAGTGAAGTTCATATATACAGATTTGCAGATGTAATTTATTGGGTCTAGTAACCTAACTATTCTCTATTCTATGGTCACTCTGTAAAACCTATTTACAGCCGGCTGTTCAAGTTTAGTGTGTGAAAGAAGAACAATGTCTGGTGAAGTGGATATTTACATCAAGTTCCAGGACAATTTGGGATCAATCCGGGACATGACCGATTCCGGGTCTGTCCAGGCGAATCCGGGATGGTTGGCAGCCCTAGTCAGTGCTACGTTTTAGAAATAGCAAATACAAGAACATTTAAAGTTTGGATCTTTAAATGACAGAATCTAAAAGATCACTAACCACTGAATCAGAATCACTTTGCAAATCTGTAGTTTCAGAACATAAACAGATTTTAAAATAAGTGGATTTAGAAATAGCCACAGATTACATTTGCCCTTAGAAGCCTTCACCTTGCTCTCTTGCAATCCAGAGCTCAGGAACATTCCAAAAGGATGAAGTTAATGAATATTAGACTGGCTGCAATCACAGCTGCAGCTGGGTTCCAAGCCAGCTCTGTGCTGATGGCAATTTTCCTTAAGTTCATGGACTCACAGCTCCTTGGTGCTGACCACATGCCTTGCTGCTATGGCATCATTATCGTTGCTGTCCTTTGGCTGAAAACTTTTAAATGTCAGAAATGGACGAGTCTAAGTTTAGACCAGAAGGATATCACAAAACTGACAGAACTCGACAGCAAATTCCATTGGGTTATAAAGAGATCAAATTTATGGCCATTGTCATGAGTTGGGAAGCAGACATGCTGTGCAAGGTCAAAACCAGAGAGGAGATCCAGGAATTTTACAAAGCATAGTCTAGAGTTTCAGTCTATGTGTATACAGTGTGGACTCGTTAACGCGAAGTTGTGGGGGACACGCCTTCAAAACCACGTGTAAACCAGTTCGTGCGTTAAACGGGAAAATGTTCAAATATATCGCCTCTGCTACTCGGTCACCCACACTCTTCAGTCCCACACTATTCCCTCCAGCCAAGCTCCTCTTCGCACGGCAGGCAGGTCTGTATTCAGTTGGCCACCCAGCCAGCCAACCTCTCTGCGGTTGCGCCGGTCAGGCCATACCTGTCTTGTGCTGCCGATTCCTCCTCCTAACCGGTTAAAACCGGTTCCAGCCAGACTTCCTTGTCCATCCCTCCTGCCCTAATTAGCTCCTTCCCGCAGTTGAGTCACATGCCCATTTATTTAGAAGACACCCTCCTGCTTGTACGACTAATGCCAAGTTTGGGAATGAATGGAATGTTACCACTGCCAGAGTAAGTCTCCACTGTTTTAATTAGCCTTATTCCCGGTAGTAAAACGCGTTAACCGATACGGCATATTAAATCAGTAGCTTTGGGAGACATGCAACCACTTCGCATTATGCGGAATTGCGGGTAAACCAGGAGCGCATTAACGCGTCCACACCGTATTAAAGTTTCCCATTATTACAAGTTCAGACAGAAGAGAAACTAGAAATTCAAGCAGTGATTGGAATTCAGAGAAAAATTCAGACAGTGAAAGGGAGGACAAACAAAACATTAACGAAAATGAGGGGCCAATTTTCAGATTTCAGGGTAGCAGTAAGGCTTCCAAATGACTTTGGAGTTGGAACAGGTGAAGAGAAGCGAGCAAGTTTCAAGTGTGATCCAAGAAGATAGGAAACTCCTCCACCAAGTCTATTCAGCTGGTTCATTTAGAAGCATAAAGGACAGAGAAATCATGTCCTAAATGAAGGAATTCATGTCAGACTGTTGGAGGCAAGTTTCCTTGAGAACGGAATATCTACCAGATTATCCAAGATGTAGTTTTGAAGATGGGGGCTTAATCTGGACAGAATGGAATTTAAGGTTGCAGAAGTTAATAGTTTCAAGATGGTGGGGACTGGGGTTTTAGCTCAATGTCACCAGAAAGAAGCAACAGAAGGTAAACTGGAACATTATAAAGAAACTGCTTCACTCTGCAAACAGTTTCTGCAATTACTCTAGTGACCTCCTGGTACAGAAAGACTCTGAGTGTTTCAGTTTTTGTACTGTTAAAATTTCTAATCTGAAAAGTGTACTTTCAAAGTTTTGATCAGGACAAACAGGGCAAAACTGTTTTCTGATATTTGACTTATGGGTAATAAAGTTATGCATTTTACCTTCAGTTACAGTCCAGAAAGTTACAGAACTCATTGGAAATGTCCATCCAAAATAAAGTTATGCATTTTACCTTCAGTTACAGTCCAGAAAGTTACAGAACTCATTGGAAATGTCCACCCAAGTCATTACAACTGGACTACATTCCAACTTTGTGTATAAACCCATAATGATACTGCGCATGCCCGCGGCCATGTCGGCTGCGTGGCTTTCTATGTGTCATTTTGACAGATTATATCGTCTTCCGTGGCATAAACTCGATAATTTTCTGCAGTTTCGTTGCTTTCTGTTGCCGAGTCAGCATGTCAGAATTATTTTTCCTTTCTGACACGGATTTACTGCAATTCGGACGGTTTCTTTGCCTGTTTTCGTGACCTTCTGTGCCTGGAAGAGTCCACCAACAGAGGGGGGACAGGTTTCCAGCTTGAATGTCGAGCTTCGGACCTTCAGACCAACGCACGCCGTCTATGCCGGGAATTTGTCTCGGTGGAGGAAGGGCGAAGAAAGTCTTAGGAGCGGCTCCGACTGTCAGCCACGGAATGGTTCAACTAACTAACGGCCTAACAACCTACCAGCCGGCGGGCGATGAATACCTGTCCGTCCTGCGTATATCCTTCGGATCGGGGAATATCTGATCGCCGCGTGGCTTTCCACCTGCGAGGGTCTGTTGGACGGTGAGACAACCGTGTGCCATCGGCGGCGGATCACATCGCCCATCGTCATTCCTCATTCCTCATCCTTGGTGCCACGAGCTTCAGGAACTTCGGGACTTCAGAACATGCCATCATCTTTTAACTCTAGTTGGGAATCTGTTGGTATGGCTTTGCGTGTGTGCGCGAGCTTGCCATTGGTGACTCTTCTAGTTGTCTGAGTTATGTTCACTTGCAGGATACTACTCTGTTCTTAATGACACTTAACATCATTAGTGACTTTTAACATCAAGTCTAGCGCAGTGAGCGCCACTGATTAGTTTTTGCTTGAAGAGGCGCTATACAAATTTAAACTTACAATTACAATTACAATTACAGACTAGTGTGCACTAAAGTGCACTATAGGGGTCACAACGAGAGTGCAGTAAAATGCACTGGGTGTGTGCTTTTAGCTAGAGGGATTTTGGCCTATTGCAGACATTATATTTTTGAGACCTTATATCATTTAGGCGGAGATAATGTAATTAAGCACAGAAATAAGTGGAAGATATTTTTTAAATTGGGTCACAAACATGAAAATCAGCTAATCGAATCGGGTATTTAAATCACAAATTTAAATAACCCAAGATGGCAGCGTGTTGTTGTGGTCTTACTGACGACAAAATTCTGCAAATTCTTGATGAATTTATATAAGAAGATGACAGTTTCGACTCATCTGACAAATAAAAACCTGTCCATTGCATCCAACAAGGAAGATAAAGTGGTTTTGACTGAAGAACATTCTGACATCGACTCTGATTTCAGACGGCATACGATACACGCTATCGGACTATGAAACTGGGTCAGGCTGATGACTTGGGTGATATAGATTGGACTGAACAGGTATAAATAATTTCCAATTTCACCCCTAACTGTTCCATTAATAGGTGTCTATGGCAGATCAGCCCATATTGCACCATTCTTGAACTTTTTCTAACGTTTTTAGGTAACAGTTTTTTGATTATGCTAGCTGAACAGACCAACCTGTTTGCTGAGCAGAGTAGGTCAGGTGCACAGTAGGCAGGTAAAATCAACATAACAAGATGCTACCCTACTCCTTTAGAGATGCGTGCATTTGTCAGCACCAACATCATGATGGGGTTCAAGATGCAACCACGCTGTATGCCTATGGTCAACTGAGCTCAGTGATCTCTGGATTTCAGGGACCATGATGAGGGATAGGTTCATGGCTTTGAGCTGGTACCTTTATTTGGCAGACAGTACCCAGGCTCCTGCAAGGGATGCTTCCAGTTATGATCATTTGTATAAAGTTCATCCTCTGGTAGATCACCTAAATTCTAGATTTTCAGAGTTTTGCAAGCCAGGGAAGAATCAGAGCATGGATGAGTCAACAGTTGGGTTCTGACAAGAGAAGATGTCAGTTCAAACAGTCTTTTCCCAAAAAGCAACCAAAGGGATTCAAAATTTGGACCATTGCTGACTCCGAAAATGGATACCCTCTTCCAAGAAGACTCAGTGTGAATGTGAAGTTGGATGCTTTGTAATTATAATTGTAATTTAAAATTTGTATAGCACCACTTCAAGATAAACTCATCAGTGGCGCTCTCTGCCCAAACGCAATGATGTTAGAAATGTCTCTGAGGTCACAAAGTTTATCATTTAGCAGTCATTTTTCTGAGAACTAGAAAAGTCACCAGTGACAAGCTCATGCACATGCACAGAGATCTGCCAATGAATTCCCATCCAGAGTAGACGGATGACACAGCGTTCAGAGTGTCCCTGGACCAAGCAGCGTCGAAGACGTAGGACGACGTCGAGTGACAGCATTGCACACACGAAGGCACTGTTATCCACTGCGTCCAGCAGAGGTGGTAGAAGACACGGAGTCTGTACATTTGCTCAAGCAGGCAGGCCAATCCTTAGTAGACAGCACTTCGATTGATGGTACAAGCCCCTTCAGTTAGACGGTTGAAGCAGATCCGATGCCATACTTTGTTTGCCACAACCACCCATCTCAACACTGGACCTGACATCTTTGACTAGAGATGGACTCTTCAAAGGTCGAACGGGTGTTAAACTCATGCAGAATAAAACCGTCAAAAAGGTTGAAATTCATGTCTCACTCGTGCAAAAATATCCAGTACGTGGACTTGATCAACACAGTCCGAACACGAAAGAACAATTGACAAACTCCACTTTATGACAAACCTATGACGAAATGACGAGCGGTGAAAAACCTGTAACATCATGGCTGCCGGTCATGCGCAGAAGTTCACATTTACCATGAGCAAAATCAGAGAGTGGTTCCACAAACCAGTGCTGAGTAAATAAGTAAGTGCCTGTGGGGTGTAAGGAAGGTAAGCAATATAGTACATCAAAACAACTGTTCAAATTTCCATTCTAAATTGTCCCCCGAGAACTGTTCAGTCCAGTCTGTTGAGAAAAAGGAGTCGATCCAGGAGGCTTCAGCCTTCTTCAGTGTAACCATCCACTGTCAATCCAGCACACTCAAGCAATCATAAAAACGGCTCTTTTCAGAGGAAACAAACATCAGCATGTTTGCCTCTCCATGCGTATGGTCTGCTGTAGTTTTTCTGCTGTTACCCTGTTGTTGTGCATGTTGCAGTGTTGTTGATGCTGTGGTTGTATTGTTGTGTGCATGTGTTTGGGAGGTGGTAGAGTGGGTAGGCAATTTTGAGTTCTCCAAAATTTTGTTTCAAAAACTGGACAGAGGGATTGAAAAAGGATATAAAATGCTAAAGAATGATGTTGGCCTCAAGTCTGTATGTCAACAAATGACCAAGATCTGGTAAGTTAAAAATTTCTTGCTTTTTAGATGCTTTCTCATTTTCCCTTCAATTTTTACAACTTGGGCCTACATACTAAAAATAATGTATCTCCTTCACTTATGAAACTATTTTCAAAATTTTTGTTGGGTTTTGTCTAGTATTGATTTCTGCACAGTTTTCATGCTAACACTACATATGTTGTCTCTGAACATTTTTTCTATAGGGGCTTGAACATGAAAAAAATTAAAATATTGGGTGGGGTTCAGTTTTGAGGCAAATTTGGGTACCCTAAAAATTTGTGTACCAAAACTTAGATGGATGGATGAGAAGAAGAGATAACATGCTAAAGAATGATATTAACCTTATGTCTGTAGGTCAAGGCTGTTTTCCCTCTTCTTTTGAAACTGCTTTTTGTGTCCACATGTGTCTAAATGTTAGTAAACTATGGCCTGGGTACTGAACATTCTGAACAGGTTCTTGACTACCTGTCACTCCATCAGTGGATGACATCAATACATTAATGTTGCAAATCCAACACTGAGATTTTAGGTGGGAAAATTAAAAAATGTAACTATTAGCAAAGCGGAATCACTGTCTTACATATATTTCTGTGTGGTAAAATTCAGTTAAAATAAAAATTGCTGCACTTTCTTTATAAATTAAAGATTTACAACATTTGGTTAATGCCTTGTTGTTTTATATTTTTGATGCCACTACTGTACTATTAATAATCCCACCTAAATTAAATAAACATACTGAATATAGAACGATAACTATATTTAGCACCATAATTAAAGCAAATATTTTAATAAAGCCTAGTTTATAATTTTTGGGTCTATCTTAATTGAAATAGAGTATTGCATATAAATAATTTGATAATATTCATTAATGTTGTCATCACTGGAGAAAAGCTTATATTAACCATACACAACATCAACTGTACACTTGAGTCTCTGAGTCTGTGACAATAATGACTGGCTGCAGCTGGCTTGAAGTCCTGGATCAGGCAGGGCTGTTCCAAGCAGGTGAACTTACAATAACTGCAAATGCTCCCACGTGTGATGAAGGGACCAGATTGATGTTCACTAGTATCACAAAGATAAATTACACCAACATCTTCAGGGTATGTGACATCTCCAAATTTTAGTTATTTTCAGTCCACTTATCGTAGACATCATTTGTCCGAGACTTCTCTTACTGCAAACTTAGCAGCATGTTTAATTCAGTGGATTCTGATACAACATGTCTTCATTTATATTGATACTGTAGATCATGGTATTTGGTTGTCATGACTATACAGTACATGCTGTTGCTTGTTGTGCCAAAGGGTTCTGATGTATATTGGTGATATATAGTGCGGTCCCATGCTTTCTGACATTGAAATTTACTGCAGATCTGTAATTTGCCCATTATAGCAATTTGTGCCCATTGAACTGTGTCAAATAAAGATTAAAATAAACTCTAACTGCTAAGACATTTCAAGCATAACAGGTTCGGTTCTTGGGCCCCTCCTTTGTTTCTTCTTCCTATTTATCAAATCATACACATGCATCTTCCAATGGTCCAGCAATATGTGCTACACATTCCTTAGCTAATGAACTCGAACTCTGCCTGTCCTATCTTCACATGTGGTTATTGATCTTTCAGTTGACCCAGAAGTCAGAGGCAATTCTTTTTCAACACACTACATGCAGTTCTCTTTTCACATTCATCTGTTGACTGTGCAGGCATCAAAATCCTGTTGTTAGAAAAGTTAAACCTTCACACATCTGCACATTTATATCTTCTTTGAGTCTTGTTTCTACCAAGTCAAAACATTTCATCACATCAGGCATTCTCTGATAACATGGGTAAAACTCTTTGTGATTATCAACTTGATCAGGCAGATGCGGTCTTGTATGGTATATCTTCATTTAATCTGAAAGAGGTCAATGTGGTTCACGACTCTCTTGCTAGATTTGTTATATATTCTTCTTCATCATCAAATGCGTTAGATTGACTTCATCATCTTCACTGCTTCCTGTTGAATAACACTTTTACTATATATGATAGTAATTGATGAAGGAAATGAGTCACAGATGTGCACCCAGCAGCACTGTCCCGGATATGTGGCTAGAAAGCTCAAAGACATAGTGTCTGATTTCAAGGCATTTGCACTGTAGGCTACTACCAGGCAATTTCTGTTATGGGCAAGTGATTATGATATATTGCCAGACAATTCATGTCTCAGGCTACATTAACTACTGTTTTCAGACAGCTTATGGTGCACAGCTGTTGTAACCTTGGCTGAGATAACAGCTAAGCTCGAGCTGGTGCTTGCTAGCTGGCTGTAACAGGCAAGGGCAAAAGTACCTTAATTTATCTCAGCTACAGCTGCTACTAGATGAGGTACCTTTATCCATTTGGAGATTGGAGCCTTGTGCAGCTAGAGGGTCATTCCATGTCTACTCAACCAGTTTTGAGAAATGTCTCATCTTGCCATCTCAGATCTTGGTGATTTGTGGCCAGTATGTAGATAAATATATATCATGAAAGTCTGCAAAGTCTCAGATCTTAACCCTTTGCCTGCCAGAGGTGCAAATTTGCAACATGGGAAAACTGTCTGCACACACCATAGGTGCAGATCTGCGACACTGTAGGTGGTCTTACTAAAGTGGTTAGAATTATGGAACCAGTGGTCATCCTATGTAAATAAGTGCACCATTAATTAGGGCGATAAATCAGCTACAGTTTTCCCACTGGTGATTTGTACACACGCGGACGGTTGCGGAGAAAATAGAGCTGAAAGTCTGTGATTTTCTTATGGCTACTCACCAGTTATTGATTGTCATGGTCAGTGAAGGATGACGTTATGCGTGCAATTTTTGGAGAATCAAACTCTTTGAGGGCTTCAGCATGGCAACTCATAGGGACTGTAAAAGTCTGAGTATGATTAGTAGCATTGCTTCTAATAGATCTGTTAGACTTTTTCAGTGAAGACGAAATTTGGAGTAGTAGTTCTGCATCAGCTAGGTTGGGCTTTGATGTTGCATCAGCTTATGACAAAAGTTGAAAGATTTTGCAGAACACATTGGCCCACTCATTCACAACAATGAATCGAGTGTGTGTGTGAATTTTTTTGCACTTTTTCTCACTCAACTTTTTGGATCACATTATTACCGAAATTAATCGTTTTGCCAGTGAGTGCTTTGCAAACAAAGACCTCAGACCGCATGCGTTGGCCAAGAGTTGGACTGATGTAACTGAGGGCAACATGCAGGCATTTTTGACACTTATCCTCATCGTGAGATTCGTCAAAATGTCCAGTTATAAAGACTACTGGATGACCGACAACATCCTGGAGATGTCTGGCCTGCAATCCATTATGACACAAAACAGGTTTGAGTTGATTCTGACTTATTTTCACCCCAATAACAATGCCAACTGCTTGCCATCTGACTACCCAGGCTATGACCATCTGTAAAAAGTTTTTTCTCTCCTCAGTGCCACCTGGATATCTGCATACTATCCAAATTGTGAAGCAAGTGAATGAATGCATGGTTGCATTCAAAGGCTGCACAAATTTGAGTGTGTATAAACCAAATAAGCCACATAAATGGGGCCTAAATGCATGGGCTTTGTCAGATGCGAGGACTTTTTATAAGTGGAATTTAGATATGTATAATGGTCGGAAGGATAAATGGAAATTGGCATGATAAAGAAGGTCGTTCTTAGCTTGTGCCAACCCCTGTGCAACACAGGACACCGCGCATACATGGACAACTACTTCGGCTCACCATTACTGTTTGTTGAGCTGAAAACTAACCGAGTGCTAGTGGAATGTTGTGGACAAATTGCACGGGAGAACCAGTAAAGATCAGAAATACTAAATTTCAAGAAAGAAGGTTCTGCTTTGGTGGAAAGAGATGGTGATAGTCTTCTTTGCATCTCTTGGTTTGACAAGAAGCAAGTGAATGTAATTTCATCTATTCACAATACTCCCACGTTTAAAAAAACTATCAATACTAAATACACAGCTGATCACAAGGTTGAAGTTGACAAGCCAGCTGCTATAGAATTGTACAGTCGGTATATGCAAGGTGTTCACTGCTCGGATCAGCTCCTTTGGTGCAATTTGAGCAGACAGCGACAGCAGGAATGGTGAGGGAGCTCTTTATGTACCTTCTGGAGGTATGTGTGGTCAATGCCCATGTCATATATCATCACTACACCCAGGTCAAAAATTTGATCCCACAAAATTCCATATGAATGTTGTACAGGGCTGCTTGCTAACTATGAGTTACCAGAGTAGCTCGCTGGTCATCCCATCCACCACCAAGTCAACTGATAGAGAGACTTTTGGCAAACATCACCAGCACTACCTCTGGCGACAAACCCTCGCACCCAGGTTGTTTAGTCTGTTCAGGTCGGAGGTAAAGTGACACCAGACTCAGACTAGTTGCAAACAATGTAGATTACCAAAGTGTGCAGTGCCTTGCTTTGAACAATACCACACTCTGTTGGATTACAAGGCAAAGTGTACTGCAGATACCACACAATAAGTCATTTGAACTATAGCATACTGTTAAAAGAAATAACACTTTATTGGTTATGTATGTATATATTAAACTTGAACATCTTGTACATGAACAAGCATAAACATACTTTGAAGTCTTTTATGATGAAGAATAAGAAATTTGGTCTTGATGCACCATTATAATGTTTTAACTATGTTGGTGGTTCAGACTGCTGTATCTGAAAATAACAAGCAAATACAACCAAATAAGTGCTGTTCACATGTGAATGGTTTGCACGTAATGGGACTGCATTGCAGCCTGGGTGTAGAGAGTGAAAAGAGGAAAGAGCAAGAGTGTGTTTTTTGGATTAAGGAGGGTACTCCCATCATTAGTTATGTGCAGTTCAACAATGCGATCAGTGCGAATTTCATATGGTGGTCTCGGGATTAGAACCAAGGTTGCAGAGGTGAAAAGCTGATGCATTAGCTGCTCAGCCACTGTGTTATCTCACGAGAGAGAGAGAGAGAGAGAGAGAGAGAGAGAAAAAGAGAGAAAGAGAGAGAAAGAGAGAGAGAGAGCGAATGAAAGACGAAAGACACAGAGACTAGGGAAGTGACAAAGAAACACAGTTAACTTGAGAGATCGTAGGATCAGTCAGCTGACTGGCTGGCTTTTCCATCAAGCTTAGTCATTTGTCATTTTAGGCCTATCAATAGCCAGCCACATGACCTGATAAGCATATCGCACAAAAGCAAAGCATAAGAACCAAAATTATGTAAATGACAGCAGTCTAATGCCTCCGTACAGAATGGTCAACATACAGATAGCTACATCACTGTACTAGTGTTGATCATCAGTACAGTTCATCATCATCTTTATTTGTTTTTCTGTTTGGCAACTACCAGAACATTCCAGCTGACCTGCCCAGATATAGTGGGGTTGTTATTATTTCTGTATTTATTAAACACCATTATCTAATGACAAAGCATCGGTTTATGGTGCTGAGCAATTATTGTGTGTGAAGGACCTGATTAAGGCCCCTACACTCTAACCATTTCAGGAGAGGGTCGAACCAGCACACTTCAGGTTTCAGAGTGAGCTCTTAAATCGGTTGACTTCCATGTCACCATGTTAGTATAGTAGGCCACACCATTTCCATTAATGTTCATGTGAGTGTGTGTATAATATACATATATATATATATATATTATATATATATACATATATATGTTGTTACAGGTTGTCTAGGATATGGAAGAATGTACCAGCTTTAGGTTAAAAGGTATTATTTCCTAAGGTATTTTACAAGTGTAAGATGACTCACATGATATTGACCTCAGGTAGCGTAAAAGCTGGTGAACAGCCTCTCATGAAGAAAAATGCAACCTCCCCCGACAAATTTTGATGAAAAACGACTGAAAGTGAACCAAAACGACAAAATAGGTTAGAAGAACCAAACGAGTCATCCATACATGGAGATTTAAACATGATTAATCAAAAGAGACTGGGAAGAAAACAGTCATGTAGTACTAAAATTGAAATTCCAGTCAGCCAAACTTAAACACAACACCTTTAACCCTTTGAACCTGACAAGGCTGGAAAACCGTAAAGGAGTATATACCTGAAAGGCCAGAAAACCGGCCTGAACATCTACCATCATTTCCCGACAGACTGGTAAGCCGGCCTTTATGTAATTAGCACTCACACAGCGCACGCTTTTACTGGATGATGGATTTTTGATATCTATTTATAGCAATGATGGATTTTTCCAACATAGATAATTATATACATTTGTCTTTTTGTGACTGCATTTCCTGTAAGTGAAAGTAATAATTCATTGTGTGTCTTAGCATCGTTTACCATAGTTTATAATGCCAAAGCATAAAAAAGTAAATAAACAATCTATCAGTATGGAATATAAACATAAGAAAACCAATACCGGTAATGAGAAACAGCGAAAACGAGGAACTAAGCAAACATTTACAGCTGAGCAAGTTCGTGACATGGTGCTGGCATCAGATACGGAGTCTGTTGTGGCAGGTGTCTATACCACTGACAGTTTTGACAGTGAAAATGATATTGACTCAGAGTTACCTGTTCACCCATCTCGAAAAGATGTTGCTAATGTTTCTCAATCGATGTGGTCAACCGATATTACATCGTTTTCAGCAGCAAATACTGTGTTCAAACCGATGGAAAACATAGGACCAAAAACATTCCAAACAACATTTCCAGTGAGAGTACATCACTTGATTATATGACAAGATTATTGATTGAACCCAATGTTCCAGTACATTTACCTGAACGTCCAGAAGGTGCAAACTCAAACAACAGATGCGTTGTCTGCACAGAGAAGTACAAGCGAAGTGATCCAGAGGCCATGGAAAGGGATTTACCCAAATGCTGAAAAACTTTGTATTGGTGTAAAGCCTGTAAAGTTTTCCTGTGCATTGGCAGTGGTAGCAATAACTGTTTTGAGAATTATCATTCGAAAGTTGAATTCTGGTGATAGCCTAATTTACCGAACTGTACAGCAACGAGCTGTAGCACAAGGAAAGTTATGTTGTGAGGAACTGTGCGTAAGTAATACATAAATGAAATCACTGTTTTGTATTCATGGTCATGAATTATGTGTTTTGACATGTTTGGGTATCAAATTATAAGATTTTATAACTTTTCAAAGTAGAAATTTAAAAAAATATTTTTGGGTACCGAATTTCTCAAGAGCCCTGGGTATTTGTGCCAATTGGCTGGGGAGCTCAGGGTTCAAAGGTTTAATACGGTCTGCTTTCCAGCCAAAATGTATGGAAGACATACAATGTACAACAACTCAGTATACTTGGCCCTATCCTATACACCTTCCGTAACATACCCCCAACCAGAAGGTAAGGGAACTCACCTATAAGGTTACTGAAAAATTTGTAACAAAATCTAATTACTATAGGAGAATATATCAGTCACAGATCAGAAAAACACCAGTTTTTTTATCAAAAATCAAAACTAATATACAAAGAGTATCCAAAGGAAAAATCAAGCATAGATTTGTTCAGAAAGCATCCTGTTGTAGTGCTGAAGTTGATGGTTGACTAAGAATGTCTGGAAGAAGATTAAATTGTCCAGGGTGATGTTTAAAGTTCAAGGAATATTGTTGCAGTTGCGGTTAGCATTGGCCATCTCTTTTATGAATTTTAGGGGACAGGTGTGGATCCACAGTATATGCTGAAATCACAGACTGTGATGACCAGAGTTAAAGCATCTGTTTTGATCGTGGAATAGCAAGTTTTATGGGTCCTGAGTTTGCAGCTGAAAAAAGAACATGGGATAATCATTGTTGCCAATCACCCGAAAAAGACAATCTTCAACACAAACTGAGATGAGTTGACAGCCATGCAAAATGATTGGTCTCAAATTGCCAAATGTGACTGTATATCAACAAAAGCCTTTTTATTCTCAGCTGACCCAACAGAAATGTTGACCCTTTTCGACACCTAGTCAAGGCCAAAGCAATCTCCAATAATGATGTAAATACCTGCCGTAGAACCCAGCTAGTCCCAAGAATGACTGCACTTGCTTTTTATTTTGTGGTCAAAGAACTTGAACCTTCTGCATCCTTGTTTGAATGGCATTCAGACCAATATGTTGACCCACAAAAAATCAATTTATGCATTAGCTAAACACATCTCTTCTTATTAAGTATTAACTTAATGTTTGCAATTCTTGATAACACTTGTTTCAAATGGGACATCTGTTCTGACCAAGAAACACTGATTGATTATGTGAAAAATGATTATGTCGTCTAGATATGCATCACAGGCATCAAAACCATGAATCAACTTTCAGACCAGACAAGAAAATGTTTGTAGGAGCAATGGAGTATTTCTGACCCCAAAAGGCATGTATTTACACTGGAAAGAAGGTGTAACAAATCCCATAAATGGAATGGACCTATTATCCAAGGGAATTTGCCAATGCCCCTTAATCATGTCCAGCAGGAAGAATTTTGTGAAAAAGTTTGTCTTTGCACCTTATCAATCCAAGTTTCAACTCTAGTAATTGAGCAAAGAATTCATTTCAAAATCTGTGCTACATTTAAATCAGCTGACCTATTTATGTTCTATGCTCACCTCTCATACTAATAAATATTGCATTCGATCAACGGACACTGTGACTCTTACTGTGCCCTGTATCTGAACAGTGTTGGGCTCTCAGGCCTTCTCGGTTGCTGGTCCACAGCTTTGGGATTCACTGCCCTTTTTAGTTCATTCTGTCAATTCTTTGATGCAATTCTGGTCTAAACTAAATACTGATCTTTTTTAACTTGCTTACTCACCATAGCCTAGCTTCTGGTTTCTCTAACTTATCAAAATTTGACCCAGGCTTCTCCAATAGATTACAATTTTTGATTGTGCTTTTGACTTAAAGCTACCATCGACTGATGCCTAGAGCATTACGATAATGTTGCGATAGAAGTCTCTAGATTAGATTAGATGGATCTAGGCTTGGGAAATGGATTTGGAACTGTGACAGCATTTAATTTCTGGAAGTTATTATGCAGTCATCCACACCCATCCTGTTTCTGGACAACCCCTATGGGTGCAGCCAAAGGACTTCCGATTTCTCATTTATTCCAGACTTTAGAAGTTCATCAGTTTCCTTATTTACTTTTGCAAGTTTCTCAGGATGTAACCAATAAGCTGTTTGGAACCCCAGTCGTACTCCAGATGTAAGTAAGGTCATTGTGATGCAAGATCACATTCATTTTTCCTGGAAAGTCACTAAAAACCTGATCAAAAGTATGCAACAACAGCAGCAGTATGCAGCAGTTCATCAGTCTGGGCTGAATAGAAGTGGGAAGTGGAAGCAGCTCATGCATTATCAATTTCCACAACCACAGTAACATTAGACTGACAGTTCAAATTCACAGGCAGCAGAGAAAAAATCAAACTGAGACCAAAAATATCCATAGCAGGATTTGAGAATGGTTCAGAAATTACAGGCTTCCTTTGTTAAGGGAGCACATGTTGTCTTCATACCCTTGTCTCTAACTTATGTCACAGGTATGAAACTAAATGGCCAATGCATTTTCATGTTAAAAGTTTTGGGTATTTTTTGTATTACAGAAGTTATTTTGTGACCTGTGAAGTTGTGGTGTGAAGTTGAGGCAATGTAATTTCATTTTCCTAATTCCACCTTTATGTTATGCTTTTTGAGTAAACAATAATTTTTTTAAAGAATGAAATTTTCATATTTTCAAGTTTTGGCTGCAATACCACATTCTTTTCATTTGTTTTATGTAAGCTAAGGGTGCAGTATAGTATTGTTTTTATTTGTTTTTAAAGATGTGGCTGCAGTACCAACAGTCAAATCTGACAGAGCTTTTTCAAGCAGCTCTGGTTAAATTGTGTTTGGAGAATGTTCCATTCACTGGAAACCTCGAATTGGATGGATTGTTTTGCATCAGCAGCGGTGACATCTCAAAACAGATAGTTGTGAAAATTCACAAAGTTATTCAGCCCACCATAGCCAACCACAGCAAAAGCCGATCCATTCTCAAGATAAACCAGGTATCAGTGGATTCAGATTCCCATAAACTGAAAGATATGCCGATGCCAATGGTAGTTGAGGTAAGGAAACAGAAAATGGGGGAGAATATTGTCTGCAATAGACCAGAGCATTCCACTGATTTCAGCAGTAGTGCAAAGGATTCAAATGTTGCAGCCAGAACAGATAATGGAATAACAAAGAATGAAAATAAGCTTTTACTGGAATTGCCCACTAGTTCAGTGAACTTGACTTCTGCCACCAACAAACCACCTTTACTGAATGTTTTAGGTGTAAATTTGAGCAAAAATTCTGTGATGGCAGATAGCTTGGATTCTTCTCAAATCTCTCGTGTCAAGGAAGAATTACTAGAGGGTGATTTGAGCAGTGGTGATGAAGATTCTGCTAATGAATCATTTCTGGTTCAAGATCCTACATGTGGGCAAACGTACAAGGAAATGAAATGCAAACTCTGCCAGATGAACTCTTCTGACCTAAATGAACTTGAAGCCCACATGAGAGAAACTCATGGGCGGTTTTTGTGCAGACAGTGTTTAACAACTTTCTCCTTATCTTGCAATTTACGTAGACACATGAAGCTACACACAGGTATACGGCCACATGTGTGTGACTCATGTCAGTCCTCTTTCTCTAGAAGCACTGATTTAAAAATCCACATGAGAAAGCATTCCATTGGAAAGGACTGCTTCACCTGTTCTGTTTGTTTGTCAGTGTTTAATAATTCCTACTTGCTCAGCCTGCACAAAGTTAAAGTTCATGGTGTGGAAGAGGAACTTATGAATTGTAATCAGTGCAAAAAACACTTTGGCTCAGAGAGCCAGCTAAAGCTACACAAGAAAACTCACAAGGATTCATGTGCTGGTGTTGCTGGAGGTTCTGTTAATGACCAGATATTCACTGCAGAGGCAGAGGGAGATGCAGCATATTTTGAGGATGCGGGTAATGGCAGTAGCAGCTCTGACTCGCTTAATGCATGGCCTTCTGCCAGTACTGTGCGCACAACATCAAAAAACCAGTCACCAGTTGAAGTATTGGAAGAAATGGAAACAGATGAAAAACCCAGTTTGCCCTTAGATTGCAAAAGTAACCACACGTGTGATGAAAATGCAGAGAAAGGAGTGGCTGATATAAGTAAAACAATATCGGACAGTTACTTAGAGACTGTTAAAGAATTTGCTCCACTATTCAGCATCAGTGACTCTGATGTCAGATCAAGCAACTGCTTTCAGCCCAGATATCCTGACGAGACTGTGGTAATTTCATCTTCAGAACAAAAACAGCAGTCCCATTCAGTGCCCTCAACTGGAAAAAATAAACGGAAAGGAATGCCAGTAAAGCATGTGAAATGCAGTGAAAATGGCATGTATGGGGAGATGGCAGGGGAAGAACTGTTGTCTGATGAGGGTCAGGTGGTGGATGGCAATGTTCCTTCTTTTAATGGAACCATCAACAATGAAAACATTCCGGCATGTGATGATTTGATACGTGAGGATTTAACTCACTGTAAACCTCCTGCTGTGCATTCTTTTTCTGCAAATAGAAAGGGATTTTCCGATAGTAAAATTCGTACTAAACCTGAAATGGAAGAGGATGATATATTTCAGGAGTTGTCTGAAGCGGTCTGCTTAAATAACAATGATGCTGAGAGTCGTGTGTTCACCTGTAGACATGGTGGATGTTCAACTTCTTGGTTTGGTTTTGGTGCATATGAAACACATTATGTGTCGGCTCACTGCCGCTATCCATGTGAATTATGTGACCAGAGTTTTACAAGTCGTAACAATCGACGTCGTCATGCCAATGGCCATGGCAATGTTAAAAAGCACTCCTGTGACAGATGTGACAAACTGTTTGCAAGACCAGACATAGTCAAAGAGCACAGAATAACTCATACTCGAAGTTATCAGTCTGGACAGTGTTGTAAGTGTCATTTTAGCTGTGCCAAAAAAACTATGCTTCTTTCACATCTGAAGAGATGTCTGGCAGCTGATGACATTGATAATGATATTGGCAAGTAACTCTCTTGTTCAGGCATTAACAAAGAAGTGCTTCTGGGTAGTTTTTCTGTAAGGGGCACAATGATAATTTACAAACACTATACAATTATTCAGATTTTCATAAGTCTTCATCTACTGTTTTGTACCTTGCTCAGGGATTATGTTTTGAAGTGAATTATAGTCTGTTGTGGTGATTCAGGCTGACTGACATCTATAGAAACACGTTGGCCTTATGCTTTGTCCAGATTTGCAATAGGCTTAGTTAATGTGAACAATGGTATGCAGTAAGTTGCTGTGTTTCAAAATTGTGAGGTTATGTTACTGAGTAAGCCAAATTTCAAGGTCTCATCTGCCATTCCATGCATTGTAGGTGATGTGTGTGTGTGCATGTGCGTGTGTGTGTGTTTATCAGTATACACAAGCACTATGTCACTGTAAAATGATCTGGGCATTTGAAGCTGGGATATGTGTGATTGATGAACACTATGCATGAACTTAGGTCTCTTGGATAAAATCAAAATTATTTTTGAGTAAATTTGGTGAAATGTTTTGTTTTGAACAGTTGTAATATAACTGTGATTGAATGACATACTTTTATGAAATCTGGCTTCTTACCTTAAAATTATGCACGCTTATAATTTTCTGATAGAAGCTGAGCGTCAGGTTGTCATAGAGTACTAGTGTCTCAACTCTGATTGTTGTAAGCTGACAGTGACTCCATAAATTAACTGGAATTCTCAATCTTTCTGCAGTTGCACTCCACTAACCCCTCGTTCCTCAAGGCCTCCCAGGTCCTTTTTATCTCACTTTTCGGCCTCCTTTCGAGTTCTGTCACTGCCTTCTAATCTACACTGCTTAAGCAACTCTTTGCTATCTTATCTATTCTATTCTACAACTCCAGATCATACTGCCTAATGTCCTAAATTAATTCTGTCAGGTAACTCGAAATTTTTCTGAATACTCTTTGTCATTCTCACGCCGACACTTATATATATGTTATCAATAGCAGTTTGTCTTAGTGTTGTATGCAGTCTCCTCACTGAGCCTTTCTGGACACTTACTCAAATCTTCCCCCATAGGCTACATTTTTTAGCGATATCGAATAAGCCAGACTCTGTCAGCTTTTGCATAGTGCTGAGTAATTACTAGATTTAACATTGCATGCAGGTATTAAGTAGTCTCCTCTTGTGATACTGATGTTCTGTTATTGCACAGTATGTGGTCTAACTGTAGCTGCAGTCAAATGGAAAAAGAAAAGCTAATATAGTAAGAGATGCTTAGCTTGAATTACAGATAAATACCTCAATATTGTTTCCAGCCTGGGACTGAATTTATTTCCAGCACGGAAGAGAGGCTTTAGCTGGTTGATGATATACATGCTATATATGTTAAGTTTGTTTGATCCATAAATTTATGAACTGCAGGTAAAAGATTGAATCATTAACTCCTTAAAAATGTTTAGGTGTTCATAAATTTCATGAAGGTGCAAAAATTGGCAAAAAGAAAGTATATAGCAACTGGATTTTGTATGTGCTGCTTCAGAAACTTTATTACAGAAAATCATATGTAGTTCATTGTTTGAGAGGACTAAGTATGCACTATGTGATTTACTTGTTATAACGTGCTGTTAAAATTTACAAAAAAATTAATTTTGGCAAAAATTATCTTTTTGAATAATTTGTAAACTGTTACCATTTTGTCTGTAAATCGAAGTTTTATAAGTTGGCAACCTTATGCGTGCTGTTGAGACTGGGACAGGTTCTCTGTTGATGAGCTGCTTTATGTGTGGTTTTAACGGATGGCCATCATTTTGAGAAATTCGTGTGATATTTTCTAATGCCAAAATTACCTTACATAATAAAAATTGTCATGGTCTCAATTGTGTAATGTATTCTTAGAATTACATCTGTGAAGTGCCTTGTATGGATCTTTTAAAGGCTAGCAAGAGCAACAGCACCCTGTATAAAAATTTTAGCAATTATGTTTAGGGAGCAACTGGTCTGTAGAGATTTCTTTGGAAAATAGAGTTAGTTGGTATCTTTGTGCATATGTGCATATCAGCTGCACAATAATCACTCTGAGCTGAATAATGTGTTAAATTTTAGAGCTATTAAATTATAAGATCAAAATTTGTGTATTTGTTAATTGAATTTCACTCAGATACAGGCCTACAGTGACCACAGGTTGCAGTCAAAGCAGTTACAGTTGCAAAACTTTAATTAAATTTATTTTAAGTTATATTTAGGTTAGTTGAATTTAATTCAGATTGCAGTCTAAAAACTTTAATTACAAAACTCTAACTTTGTATGTTTATTCATTGAATTAAATCTAAAGGTTTCGACATGTTTAGTAATCATTATGAACTAGACTTGACAAAACTACAGACCTGTTTTAATTGTAGTCTAAGATCTATGTAGTGTGTCTTCAAGAGAGACTCATCAGGGTCACTCCCAACCTAACGACCAAAAACCGTGATTGAACAAAATAGTTTTCAAGCACTTACAGAATAGAGGCAAAGAAAGACCAAGGAGCTCATCTTGTAGATAATTGGCAACCTATTCCGAAAAGTTGGATCAAACACCACTAGTGAAGCTTCTATGCTGCACCGTGGAAGTTCAGGCGAGAGTAGCTGAGACACTTAACTCCCTGAGATAAGTTGTAGCACACCCTGCCAGACAGTTACGCATAAGCATCAAGATCTTAAACTCAACGTGTTTGTTCGTTGGCAACCAGTACAATTCCTCCAGCTTAAATCTGGATATATGCTCAAACCTAGGTATATTTGCATCGAGCATTCAAGGTATACTGCAGTTGGTCAATGTGGGAAAGAGTTGGCCCTGCATAAATAACATTGCCCTAATCATAATTTGTATACAAGGGTAAATATTTACTTGCACATTGTCTAAGACTTAATAGTTTTAAATTACTGGTTATGTATACCTTTTACGAGTATTAGATTAAAATGATGATTAATTGAAAGAAAGTTGTTTGAATCTAAGACTTCATAAAAGTTCTGTGACATACTGCAATCTGTAAGCCACATACTCATGTTCTTTGATTCTGATTATTGTGATTAACCTGTTTACTAGTATTTTCAATGCCCAGCAGAACTTGCAGGTGTTCAGATGTCTGTTATACTGGCAGACTTATCTTTATTAAGGTAAAGGTAGTGTATTTTATAATGAAATATGTTGGTCTACATGTATGTATATATGTGTCACTATGTATCAAGTTTTAATATTGCGCCTTTTACCAGTTAGTGCCTGTTAAAAGTGCTGCAGATGTGGACATTGAACTGATCTAAATTAGTATGGTTTTAAGGTTTCTGAAAATATGTAGTGAACCGAGTCAAATGCAGCAGTATGTACTTACAATGGAGGACTGTTCCAGGAAGGCCCAACACAGGATAAGGCCTGATGAGCTCTGTTTGATGTACGTGGAAGCATGGCACCTGCATATCCCTATGGGCAGGAGAGCACAACAACTGTCTACCTGGTCGACTGAAGACTGAAACACAAACCCCCCTGATGTATGCTGGAGCGGTAATGACAAGTGAAGCACACATCCCGGCAGAAGATTTTTGCATGTGATTCTTTCCATGCTAGAATACATTCCAGTGTTTCTCATTTATATTCTGAAGTATGTGAAAATTTATGCATGTTGGCTACAAGTCAGGGGGCACAATTGAGAACAGACTGAAGCTAATGGAATTTTGGCAAGCTTGCAAAGATGGAATTGCAGTATCTTGAATGAGTGGATGAAGGTCACATCAGCTTGAGACAATGAGAGCTTGCACGGTATGACCTGTATCGGATGCAGCTGATAGTATCAGAACCTGCTGAGGGAGTTTCGAGTGTCAAGCCATGGACATTTTTCACCCAAAAGCACACCCAGATTCTGTATGATGAATTGCTGATTCCAGTCAGGGAATCTCAGGGAATTACAATTAATTCTTCATTGATCTATGATGCGCCTTGTGTGTGCATAGCCATATGTACCTTGTCTTTATTGGATTAAATGGAGGCAGTTTGAAGACATGTGTGCCTATAGTTCTGCTTCAATAGCAATCATCAGACGGGTAACCATCAGGGTACAGCGGAATATCCTCAGCATACTGGCATACTCGTGCTTCCAGAACAGGGATGAATTAAGTTAGCAGTGTGTAAGATGTACAGAAGCAGCTGAATACTGAGCCATGTGGGACACTAAATGGAGTTCAAGTCGAAGGCATGTAGTGTGAACCCATGGTTACAAGCATCATTCACTTGATTCTGTAAGAAATGTTAAGATGCATGATTATAATTTCTTGTCAAATTCTGCCTTAACATTGTGGAAAGAGGAGCAATGTGACACAATCACAGAATCGATGATAGCGCATTGTTTGAGACGAGTCTAAGCAGGACCTTCTCCTTGGAATGACCCTTCTTGGGTCTTTGCTATTATGTTGCTTGCTTCTAAATAGCATACCCTTTGCTGAGTAACTGTTTTCTCTATAAACTTCAGAAGAAGTATAAGCCCCAAGATTGGCTGACAGGTGGTGCAAGATTCTGATGATGATGACTCAGTTCAGTTGTCAGGTTGTGGTTGAAAAACCTGATTTACTGATTAATTTCCTTGACTCCAGTTAGGCAAGTGATTAAGGTAAAAGACCAGCATTGCACTTGTGCTTAGTCTTTATGTGTTACTATTTCAACAGTTTCACCACCTTATATGTTCCACAAACCAAAACATTCTTTTTGCAGGTGTGCTATATTCTAGTGGTTAGCATGCCTGACTGTCAACCCCAAGGTCATGGATTCAGATACCTGCCAGGACAGATGGATGTTTTAAAATTTCTAATCCTGTATTGCCCATTGGAAACTCTGCTATGAAATGAATACATAGACTGTACTCTGTCATTGGGAAGGTCAAATGGTGAAGGAAAGGACTGGCCATCCCCATTGTACGCCAACGCTAAGAGAATGAAGTTTTCTGACATTTTATGCTCATAGCTCTTAGAGCTGTTTCTTAATGTTGCCTGAAGGGACTTCAGTTGATTGCATCTACATGATAAACATGTCATTTGTACCCTTCATAAGTTCCTGATTGCCAAATGACTGGGGTGAAGAACTGATATCATAATGATGATATCGTCTATGCCTTGTGTAAATCTGAACATGTCTTCACTTATTTATCTTTACCTAGTTTGCAGTATCCTTGAATGTACATTATTAGATAACTAGCTGTTTGAATAGACAATATCATAAAGTTTGTTAGCATCACTGACATTTTAGTGATACTTTTTGACATGAAGCTGAATAAAGGAAGTGTACTTATAAATTTAGGCTGTTGAAAGTATATGATAGATCTTTAAGTCAGACAGTGTGTAGTAATTTATTTTTGCCTTCACTAAAAATATTTCTGTGTAGAGTCCGTGAAAGTGAATTATCTTTTAACCTTACAGGTAAGGACCCTTCCATCCACTTCTCCTGTGGCTTAGATCTGTCTATTAACTATATGTACTATGTTGTTATGAGTCGGAATACGTGCCTCAGCAAACAACTCAGTTCACACGTTTATTAAGAAACTCGCTTCGAGAGGTCCCAACTCGTAACACACTCATAACACACAGCGTGAAACCTCCCATTTATATAGTCTTAAATTCCCTTCAAACACACCTTCTAACACTCCTTCCAAAGACAGGTGAATGGGCAGGCCATCATAAGACCCAACCAACCTATCCTCTTGACCTTTTCCCCTTCAACAGACAGGTGCATGAGCACATGAAAAGACTGTTGCAGGGCACGTGTCACCTTCCGATCTACCCAACCTTCCCTTCAACACGTGCCCTCGCAATAATGTAATAACACCAATTAGAACATGAGCCAGTTTTTACAAATGGTTTCAGAAAACAATATGTTGCCAGTTTTACATCAAATGAATTTTTGATTCACTGTGCACTGATGAAAAGTGAATGCTTTTGGATTTGCTAAATGCAAACACAACTCTTCTACAACTCTTAATGCGCCACTTACCCCACTGCCAACTAGGAAATGTTCATGTAAACAAGTTTGCCTTAAGCAGTTGCTTAAATATCCTGTACAACTGATTTATATATGGTATAAATCTTCTCCTTCCAGATTTATCCATATTGGCTGTTCTACAAATTTTGCATTTTTAAAGTCAGCTGGAATATGGCATGGCTTTCATGTGTGTCTATGTTTTATATGCACTTGCCGTTAACTTTATATTGCACATATGAAATGTATTTTTAAAAGTTCCAGTTTAAAAAGCAACTTAAAACTTCTACTTTAACTGTCCTTGGGTACTTATCAATATTCTTTGTTGTTCAGTTAAGTAATTGCTTCCTTGCTTAATAATTTACAATATATTTTTGATATTTTAAGGTAAATTTGTAATAATTTACCCAAATTGTGATGTTAATCCATGTGTATTGACATGAAATAACAACATGTTGGCATTAATATTTTCATGTATTTATGCACATGTGTTTCAACAGTGACCATATAGCCTCAACACTGCTCATCGTTCAGTGATTTTTCCATTCAAGATCCTTGGCCACTGTTGCCCAGGTGAATAGGAATCATTGGCGGTTCCAACAGCTTTTTAAAGGAGAGGGTCGTCCATAAAGTACGTCCACAAAATATAACCTACTTTGAGTGACTTCTCTTTCCTCACTGCAGACGTCTGCACTCCAACTGAGTACCAAAACCTAGAATATGCTGTCCTGTTGATTTTACAGGGTTAACTAAGTAGGGGGTGGGGTACTTTGATGCAACACAGTACAGATTGTCTGTGTGACTGAAACTGGTGCTTAAGGCACAGGCTCTAAAGAAGTAACATTATGTATCAAATTTAGATGCTGATGTTTGCACTGAAATTTGCATTTGGTTGACCCTGCCTTCCTCCTCTTTGTGGATGCCTTTCATTTATTATTATTATTTTACCCGAGGTATATATGATCTCTCAGGATTTAAAAAAATCCGGAGAATAAAGAATTCTGGGACGGCTAGAAATCGTCAAGATCTGGCGGATATTATTATTATTATTATTATTTTACCCGAGGTACTTGTGATCCCTCAGGATTTCAGAAATTAGGGACTGTGTTGTTCTGGAATAGCTAATCTTCGTTGATGTCTCGGTTTATTGGGGGAAGAGTTTCTAAGGCCAAGGGCACAAAACAGTATGCGGGTAAAATGGCAGAATATTTGGCTGTTTTTCTTTCGGCTGCAATCTCAGCGGCATCCCCTGCCAGATGGGCAGCCCTGGGACCATAGGATTCTACCAAGGTATCGATGACAGGCATTTTCCGCTCTCCCACGGGATCAGAGTGGCCCCATCAGGACGCTTCCCGTCTGACCTGACAAGAAAAGCAATTGCGTTAAAACGTTGTTGAGGGATAGCCGGCCTTGATGAGGCCACGCCAAATGATGTCGTTTATAAGGGCGTGTCTTGCTGTCCGACCATGGCCCAGGTGACAAGAAAGGCCATGCGAGCCATCAGAAGTGACCAACGCGCAGCAAGGGCATTTATGTGCGGCACAGAGGTCAACCCCGAGGCGCAGGCCAGTTGCTATGCGGACGGCCTCATCATCAAGTCTCAGGCCACCGGCACTGATCGGAAGTGCCAGAAGCCAATCACCTGAATGTAGTGAAGTGACAGCTCTTATTCTGGCTTGGTGGTATTCAGATGTTATACAGGATGTTACGGCTGTCAGGTCCCTTTGGATGAGGGGTTGATCCCAAGCGGATTGTTTGTGTAAGAGTGAGATTTCTGGTACAGTAACTCCCAATTCGGATGACCACCGATCCAGGGCCAGTGTCAGAGAGCGATCGTGTGGCACGTTACAGTGAGACAGGATGGAGGCCTGCAATGACGAAGTTTAATTATTATTTATTATTATTATTATTATTATTATTATAAAACAAATCTATTGTTACGTCACTTCAATTATGAAACAAATCTATTGTTGTTGGAGCAACTAGAGCTGCTGTGGCATCCAGGCTGGCACACTGGAAACAGGTCGACTAGCTGCACCTCCGAATCTCGTGATCTTGTCTTTAAGCGCCTTGGTGAAGAAGCAACCCTGAGTTAGCGGTCGCGTAAGTGTAGAGCGTTCTGTGGGCGTTTCTTCGATGGAGCGCGAGAACTTCCGGTGTGGATCGGATCCAGCACCACCAACTCCCTCCTCTTCATCGCAGTCGTCGTCTGCTTCGAAGGCGCCTGCGTCGACTGACCCGAGCGTCGACGTCTCCTCGACCCGCCGGCTGACCTTCGACAGGCGGTCGGCTGGGTCTCGACGACCAGTTCCAGGTTCTCTCCTTTTCTTTACTCTTGGCTTCAGGCACGCCCTTCTCTCCTTCTTTGATTTCAGCCGTCTTGTTCTTCGTTGGATTGTTGTCGACGAAGAACTTGATTTGCGACTGGGTACTCTCGCTCGTTGCGTCGAGTGCGAGTTCTGAGATCATGAATTCGTCTGATTGCCTCTTCTGAACTAAATCCTTCAGGTCTCATCCGTGTTTTCTGTTGTTAACCTTTGTTAATGCTTCGTCATGACTGACGTCAATCGGTTCTTCTTCCACCGATGGAAGGTCACACGGAGACACCTGTTCTAGGTCAGGCAGAAGACAAGGGAAATGACAAGGAAGCGAAGAAGCATGGTCTGTTGTAGAATGTAAGTAACGCTGAATTGGGGCTGTCTTCCGGCCGGTGATTGTTCTCTGGGATTGCCAGTCTTCGCTAAAATCTGGCTCCAAGAATGTGCCGTTGAAAGCGACTGCATTAAAGCGTTGGATAGTGATGGAGAGTCGCTGGAACAGGAAAGAGGTTTCCGTTTTATCTCCCAACATCTTGTCGATGAAGAACTTGATTTGCGACTGGGTACTCTCGCTCGTTGCGGCGAATGCGAGTTCTGAGATCATGAATTCGTCTGCTTGCCTCTTCTGAGCTAAATCCTTTAGATAACGTTCGTCTTTTCTCCTGTTAACCATTGTAAATGCTTTGTCATAGCTGAAGTCAATCGCTTCTTCTTCCATCGACGGAAGGTCGCGAGAAGACAACTGTTCTTCGGTCAGGTAGAAGACAAGGGAAATTATGAGGGAGCGAAGAAGCATGGTCTGAATGGGTAGAATGTTCGTCGCACTGATCTGAGCTGTCTTCTGGCCGGTGACTGTTCTCTGGAATCGCCAGTCTTCGCTTAAATCTGGCTCCAGGAATGTGCCATTAAAGGCAATCGCGTTAGATCGCTGGATGGCAATGGAGAGGCGTTGGAACAGGAAAGAAGTCTCCCTCTTGTCTCCCGATACTTCGGTTAAATGGCGACCGATTTTCTTGATGAGGCTAAACCCTTCCTGATTTATGAAGCCTAGAGTCTCGAAGGCCAGAGGGACGAAGCAGTGTGTCGAGAGAATATCACTGTATTTTGAGGTCTTTCGTTCTGATGCGATCTCAGCAGCAGCACCTGCGACCACGGCTGTTCTGGATCGATAAGAGACTGCCAGAGTATCGATTACTGTGGCGTCCCAAGTCAAGCATTTACCCCGTTCCCAAGGAATGAGGGTTGCTCCATCAGGTCGTCGGCCGTCGGACCTAACCAATCCTGCTGGTTCTTTAGTTGATGGAAAGCCAGCCTTCACGAGGGCGCGCCACGCGATGTCATTGATACAGGCGTGTCTTGCTGTTCTCCCTGGGCCTAAAGGGCATGCTAGACCGTGCAAGCCGTCCGCACTGACCAGAAACCCGCAGGGGCAAACGTGAGGGGCGCACAAGTCTATCCCAAGTCTAAGGCCTGTTGCGATGCCTGATTATGGGATATTGGGGCCTCGGGATTGGGGGCATTTAATTCGGCTGACCAGCGGGTCCGGGCTTGTTCCAAAGGGCCATACGGGGGCAGGTTGCAAGAGCTAAGAATGGAATCCTGTAACGACGTGGTGCCTGCGGCTGAAGCCTAGAAGGCGGGAAGTGCCAGCGAGGACGCGCGACGTATACCATTATTATTATTATTATTATTATTATTATTATTATTATTATTATTATTATTATTATTATTATTATTATTGCTATTGTGTTCATTATTATAATAGGCGTCAGAAACGACTTCCAGGGTGTCGGAACATTTTCAATTATGAAACAAATCTATTGTTGTTGGAGCAAGTAGAGCTGCTGTGGTGTCCAGGCTGGCACACTGGAAACTGGTCGACTAGCTGCACCTCCGAATCTCGTGATCTTGTCTGTAAGCGCCTTGGTGAAGAAGCAACCCTGAGTTAGCGGTCGCGTAAGTGTAGAGCGTTCTGTGGGCGTTTCTTCGATGGAGCGCAAGAACTTCCGTTGTGGATCGGACGAACATCCAGCACCACCAACTCCCTCCTCTTCATCGTCGTCGTCGTCTGCTTCGAAGGCGCCTGCGTCGTGGGCTTCACTGACCCGGGCGTCGACGTCTCCTCGACCCGCCGGCTGACCTTCGACAGGCGGTGTGGCTCCTTGACCTAGAGGATCGGTTGGGGCCCGTCGGCTGGGTCTCGACGACCTGTGGACGGTCCCAAGTTTAATTCGGCTGACCAGCGGGTCCGGGATTGTTCCAAAGGGCCATACGGGGGCAGGTCGCAAGAGGTAAGAATGGAATCCTGTAACGTCGTGGTGCCTGCGGCTGAAGCCAAGAATGCGGGAAGTGCCAGCGAGGACGCGCGACGTATACCAAGACCTCCGTCTCGGACAGGTAAAGATGCCTGATCCCAGCTCTGATCAGTCAGAGCCAAGTTGAGCATGTTGGTGATGCCTTTGCGCAGCAGTTGGTCGAATGTGTCAAGAGCCGGGTTGTCCATGCATGGTGTGCAGCGGAGTGTGTGGAGCAGGGTGCAAGAGCTTAGTGAGTTGCGAAGAAGAATTATGGCATCATGCCTAGATATGTAAGCCAGACGGTCAATCCCTAGTGATAGTTGTACGCATCGCTTCTCCAGTGCATCCCTTAGAGCTCCGCCCGTGGAAAGAGGTGCGCCCAAAAGACAAGCATTGTCAGAAGGTATGACCGTGAAACAGTCTAGAGGAGATGGCAGGTTGGTAGATTGGATGTGTGTTATCACTTCGCACTTACTGACATTTTGTGTCAAACCCATTTCGCCCGCGACCCTGATAATAGATTCGACGTCTGCCGCCACTACGGATGCTTTCCCACCCAGAGTGAGGTCATCCAAATAGCCAAGGCGTAGAGGAGAAGAAAGACCCGTCAGAAGCGGCTGAATGGGAAGGCAGAAGAGAAGTGTACCGAGGGGATCTCCTTGCTGTGGACCTGTTTGTGAGAGTATAGTAAAATCGCCGTATTTAAGAGAAGAAGGTCTGGAATAAGCCAACTGCAGTAGGGGTAGAGCTCCGGAATGACGTCCGATATTATTATTATTATTATTATTATTATTATTATTATTATTATTATTATTATTATTATATAGGCATTAATATTCTATAGGCTTCCAAGAAGACTCGACGTGGATGTGCGATGCCAGACTCACAATAGGTCTTTGTTGAGAGCTCTGTTGCCTTCTTTCAGGTTTGCCTGACCGCAGAAATTCTCGTTTCACGGCTCGAGGTTAACGTATTCTTTCTTCTGCGCGCTTTTCGACAATGCCTTTTCAGTGGTTGGGCTGTCTAACTGGAAAAGCCTCCCTCTACTTGTCCTTTTAACAGGGCCATTTTAAGGCCGTCGTAGGCCCTAGGCACTCTCGCATTCGTAGACCCCAATGAGGTAATATAAGAACTAGAGAAAGCGCTGCCGTGTATTGGCCTTACAGCGGCTGAAGCGGCCGGAAGTATCGTATCACAAGGCCATTTGGTAGACGTTCAGATGTAAACAACGCATCTGCCAATGCAATTAGGATGACGAATTTGGCCAAATTTATAACAAAAATAGGTTTTACCTTTGTATCCAACCCCATTGAATTTTGTTTGTTATTTCTAATTCATCTGTTGGACACTAATTTTGTGTTTTCGTTACCTAGGTGGAATAATTGAGCCTGCGTTAACATGTGCCTCTGTGTGTGAGGATGCCGGTTCATGTACCGATCGTGGCTTTTTCAGAGATTTTAATCTCGGGGTAGCACGGTCCCTACACAGGGATCTTAAATGGCGTGGTACCCTTTCCAAAGGTCAGCGGTGATGAAGGATCTCATCCGATAAATTCATTGAAAAATGAGCACGGTGGCATTCGTTCACTATAGAGAAAGGTGTACATTTCCGTGATCACCTGACAGTGCATGTCCTCACCTAGAGTACTCTGATTGCATAACTCTGTAGGTCTTTGAATAGTGTCAATTGTGGTAGGTAGGCTTTCGTAGTAGCTGGGCAAAGTAAGTTATTACATTACTTAAAATCCATTTAAATTGATTATTTTGGCACAATTTGTCAACATCATCATCAATATCATCATCACCAGCATCATCAAAGCCATCATCATCACAGTAACTGAAAGTAATAAACACAAAATAACTTCAAGTTGCCTTTATTAAAGCAATCTCCACTAAATTTAGTCAATAAAAACAGCGGCAATAATATGATGATGCATAAAACTTTCACAATTACAAAACACAAAGGCAGCTAACAGTTCACTGCCCTTTAAAAACAACTGTCTTATTGCATGTAGAACGACAGTTTTCACCCTGTACAAGCCTAGAGTAAGTTTTGCATTGGTGATGCAGTCTAATTTTTATGTACTGTGAGGCAATGCACCTGATCAGATTAACCTGGTGATTATTCATTGGTGTGGTTTCCAGCCCATGATCAGCAAGAGACACAAAAATCTCACGGCCAATAAAACTTGACAAAATATCATGCTTTATGTGCATAATTACATTATTATTAAGAATAGGTTTCTGATGTGGTCCTATAATTTTGCAGATAGAGAGTTCAGATGATTTACAAACAGCTATAACATCGGGTGATGGAGAAATTAGACCACATCTGTCCTTAATTTCAATCAATCCAAAATCATTTTGGCTAACATCCTCTTGTCTCACAGATCGTAGTGAACCAAGGCATACCTCACAAGACAGGTCAGATTCTAATGATCTCACAACAAAACCAGATATATAAACAACAACATTATCAACAAATTTTGACAAAGATCCTATGCTTGGCAGATAGTCATGGTCAAAACAAACTGAATCAGATTCCTTGACAACATCATTTAGCCTGGAATGAGAAATGCTATCAATGTCCACATTCAATCTGCTCTGCATTTTCTCAATGGAGTCATTAATTGTTAACAATTTGCAAGTATTCATTAGCTCACAGTTACCCGTAGCAACATCCTTTACGTGGTTGTGTGTGAGCAATCTTTTCCAGGTAGCACGCAACTGAAGAGGAGATGGGTTATTGTTGCTACCCCCTCGACTACGTACAACTGCAAAGAAGAGCTCCAAGTGATCTTGCGAGAATTTATATGTTAATAGATATTTCATCAGTGACTCCTGTTTAACTAAACTGTCAAAGAGTCGAATAGCACTTTGAGCAGATGCCACAAAACCTATCACTCCTGTCTTTCGCAAACTGTTGCTAATTAATTCCCCATTGGCAAGTTTTAGTCCCATCAAATACTGGAGAGCATTTAGCAGAAAAGGCCTCCACACCCCTTCATTTTCTAAACGCATTGGCGCTTTATACCCCTTTGCCAAAGGATTCCTACTGTTCAAAATGTCAAAAAGTCTATCAATAATCCTTATAAATTTAACTGTAGCAGAAGAGTTTTTAAATTTTGGTAGTTGCAGGGTGTCTTCACAAAATGCAATTGCATCAGCAACAGAAGAACTTAAGGTTTGGGCAGCCAGCTTCACCTTCATTTTTTGTCTGTTCCATTGAATATGGCGCTCATGAAGTTTATTCGCAGCTCGCAAGCCTTCATTACTCTGCAACTCTTGCAACTCCCTAAGGTAATCCCATTTAATTTCATTGCCTTCAGAGTCAATTATGACGCTCTTCTCTGCCAAAGTGTTTCTTACTAGTTTTAACATGTGGCAAGCATCAAGAAACACTGAAACACTTTTACTAGATTCACACGGATGAGGAAAGCATGACTGAACATTATCTGCATCTAACGATGCTCCCAGTAACTTGGCCAGGGTAACATTTGCACGGCAACCATCAAAAGTAAGTGACACAACATCTACACCAACAGCAAAAAGTTTTTCTATGCATAACTTGACTAAGTTTGCACGTTCTGCACCATTTAGACCAGCTACAAGAAAATAGGCCACTGGCACTTTCCAGCTATCGGTTAGAGAAACAATCATAAATACAAGTGCCTCATTAGCCACAGGCAGACCAGCCATATCATCAATTTCAATTCCCATATCCACATATCCTACAAATTTGTCTGATGCAGAGTCAAAGTCTAGCTGCTTCCGAATAGCAATTTCATCCATCATGAAAGAACACAGCATTCTGCCACCAGTGCATCCTCTTGTTCTACCTTCCAGGGCCAAAAATACTTCATCATGAAAACCTGGGTTCCCATTAATGCATTTGTACCAAGAACTGATGGTCTGTGGGTGTGGCAAGCATCTGTTAAATGTTTGACGGACATAATCATAAGCTTTAGAAGAATAAAACTGCAAAGTAAGAGCAAATGCACGTAGTTCTGGTGGATATGACCTTACTGGTTTACCAGAACTCTTCTTCAAACAGCTCATTACCAAATCTAAAGCAGGACCAGAAAACGATGCACAAAGGTTGTCAGCTGCCTGCTGCGATAACATTTGCTTATTTTTCAGATCAGAAATCAAAGTTTTCATAGAATGAACCCGTACCACTAATCTCCGACTTTTTTGCTGGCTTGTTTTCAGATGCTTTTGCATGGCTTCCAGTTTCCGATGAGCTTCATCCACTCGTCGCTTTAGTGTCTGAGGGCTTGGCATAGAATACGGGTGATCTGAATTGCCTCGAGATGTACTTGTTGTAACCGTTGCCACTGGTTCTGTTGAAGGGAGATGTGGCAATCCAGAAACAGCAGGCATTGTCACAGATCTGTCTTTTGGAGCTCTGCGTGGCTTACAGTTCTTCTGCAGATGTGACGGTACACTGAAGATGGTTGGAACAGCATCTGTAAATACCACAGTATAAGTTCTGAATATTTCAGTTGACAGATATTTAGGACTGGAATTGACAAGATTTCTGGAAAGGGTTTTTGCTCATGGCTACATTTATTTCAAAGATCCATTTATTTCTCTGGCCATACCAATCTGTACATGGATACTTCAAATGGCTTGCAGCGGTAATGAAGAATCTCACCCGATAAAATGTTTTTGCAAGGTGAGCAGGTTCAAGGCTAAGATGGTCCTTATAGAAAATAATGAAAACATTTAACATTTATCATGTGGACAGAGCAGCAATGTCCACATGGTTTGTCCAAATGCAACAAAATGGTGAAGCTGGCAACATACAGTTGAGATTATATAGTAGTAACTAAACATTTGTAATATTCACCTTCCCTCAGTCGAACTGTCTGACCACTGCGGTCAAAGTAATCTGGTATAAAGTGTACAGAACATACACGTGACCATTTAGTGGCTTTGAAGTTGACTCTGTGCATTGCATGTTCCCAGACTTTGACACGATCTGGCTTTGACATCGGAAATCTGAAGAAAAAATTATTCAAACTATCAGCAGCTTATCATAAACTTATGGTGTCAAACAATAACCTAATTGAAATTAAGTTACTGTTTCTTCTTGACAGATCTTTTTCAAGTGCTGAAATTATCTGCGGTCAACGATTGGACAAGAATGACTGTTTTCCCTTGCACTACTTTCAATTGAAAACGACTTAATGCGGGAAATGACAGTTGAGGACATTATATGTGATTTTGCTAATGCAGAGAACTGCAAAGTTAATATAATATAGCATAGCTTAACTTAAACTGTTTCATTACAAACTTTAAGGTTAATACATTTGTATTTCCTTTTTCTATTTTCGGGTCAATCAATAAATTTATTTTTTTCAATATCTCATTTTTGACTTTAGTAGGCCCATATAAAGTTCGTTGGCACTAGGCAGTGCCTACATGTGCCTTTATGGATAAGACGGCCCTGGCAAGGCTTCTGATTTAAATTTCGGACAACCATCAAAATGGAATAATCGTGTAACTTGGGGACCATAATTATGCCTAAATAATGGACACGAGAACCTCCTGCGTCTTCTGCTCAATATCACGATATGAAGTTTTGCTATCTATCCCTGCTCAAGGCTAAGTGTAAACGTGCTAATACTCACGCATTCCTGCCGTTCTTGATTCTAGAGAGGCAACGTTGCTGCATCCAAATGCAACACAATTTTTCGTGCAACGTTTAGATTTAGATTTCCTTCCTATTTCAGACATATCGCACGTTTTTTTCTACACTAATACCAACGAAGACCCGTCGAAGTACATAGAAGAACACATGGACACCGTCTACGAGCAAGATGGCAGCCCTTTAGCGTCAGCCACACGACGTGATTCGGGGTAGACCCCAACTGCCAACTCTGCATTAGAGCTAAACACATTGAAAACGATTTGATGCGGGAAATAACATTTGAGGACATTATATGTGATTCTGCTAATGCGAAAAGCCGCAAAGTTAACATAATGTAGCACACCTTAACTTAAACTGTTTCAGTACAAACTTTAAGGTTATTAAATTTGTATTTCCTTTTTCTATTTTCGGGTCAATCAATAAATTTCTTTCAATATCTCATTTTTGACTTTCATAGGCCCCTATGAAGTTTGTAGGCCCTACGTACAGTGCCTACTGTGCAAGACGGCCCTGCCTTTTAACCAGGTACGTTGCATGCACATTATACCACCATTTTAAAACTGTTCTTTTTCGCCGGGACTGGGCTGAGAATACTTCTGAGTAGGTATTTTAAAGAAGCACTGTATAAATGTTCTAAATTAATTTTAGTTTTGTTACTAGCATAATGTCTAGATCAAATCAAATCTTACTTTAAAAACTCACGATTTCAGCCCGAAAGATAAGAGAGAAATGCTAAGCCCTAACTGAGGCTCTTGAGATCCTCGACGGACCTCGTCAATTCTACCCAAATCGACTGTAGGCTGACCAATTGATTGTCTGACTCACAAACGATGTACTCTTACTGCATCCCTTATGGGTCATTCCAGCTCAACTCAACCAATGCCTCCCACCTGAACATCTCAGAATTGGCTGAAATTTTAACCACATGTTGCAAGATGTACTGGATGGAAAAGCCCAAACTTTTCTGCAATACTTAAAATACTTTCCAAGATGTAGTTAATTCCATGACCCCACCTTCCTAAGGCATTTTACAAAACTTTGAGATGTCCACATTTTGAGAATTGATTTCTCTAGAGCTGTTAAACCAATTTAGATGATTTTTTTCAGCTGTACAGTTTCTTGTATAGATTACAAAAATATAATTATTATTATTGTGTGTACTATGATTTCAGCTGTATTAAATGTCAAAAGTGCCTTCATATTCATTTTATTTCTAAATTTTGCAATATTCAGTTATCAGTATCTCCACATGTACCAGGAATTTTTATATTTATATTGTCTATGTGGCTGGTACCAGGAATTTTTATATTTATATTGTCTATGTGGCTGGCAATTACTTGGCAGAGTTTCACTTGATTACTTATTCACATCTGCAGGGTATAGGAGGACAAAGTTCACCAAATCTGACAAGGGGGTCAAAGAGAAAAAATATTCCCAGAAAGGGTCATAAAAATATTATATTTTTGTTGCATTTTCTGATAGAGCATAGATCAAATGATAAGTGTTCCAAAAATCCCAATAGGGTTTTTTGTTTTAAGGAGTTTACAGTGTCCAATATGATCGTTTTTGGCATTGCAAGTTGCAGTTATGGGCGGTATTAACAGACTTGTTACCCTAACATATCAATATCAAAACTGTGAAACCAATGTGATCACTTGTAAAAATATAAATACAACATATCTAAGTAATTTTTATTAAAAATGCAGTTAATAAACATATCTTAATAAACATATCTTTATCATAATTAAAGTGAATTTATGAACAAAATTTTGTGTTAATTGGTGGTCTATCAAAGTACATATGATGAAATATTCTGTGGAACTGCCAAACATTTAACAATATCAAGATAATGTCATTTATGCATACAGCATCATAAATTTTGAAAGTTTTTCTGTCATAAGGTGAAAATCTTGTTGTTACAGTCTTCCATACTGAATCATCCAGCTGGTACTGACATACACTATTACTGTGTGCTTGAGATGCTGGCACAAAGCAAAGGACATGTTGGAATGGAACCCAGCATATGTCATCATGTCTTGGCCAAGTCAGACGATAGCTTCCCCTGCTCTGTGTACTTGTCAAGACTTCGACAAGTATATCTTCTTCTTCGTCTGACCGGTCTGTTGTCACCCCAGTGTACCACATTTGGTCATACAATATATATTGCTGCTACAAACTGCCCTGGTTGATAGGTGGTGGCATCCAGTCCATGCCGAGGTTCATAACTAGTTACACAAGTTCTTAGGTGACTCAGAAGATTCTCTGTAGTTAGTCTGTTTCTTAGTTATAACTTTAAAATGTTCATAGTTGAAAAAATCTGTTCACATAGGTAAGCTGAACCAAAAAATGAAACAACTATGCTTGCAGTCATGTAACAGACAGGAAATATTTGTTTGTCAACTATCTTCCAGAAGTCACAAAACTTGTCAAAGCATTTATGCCGCTGCTTAAGTCCCATACTTTCTTGGATTTCTATAATCTCCTGCTCAAATTGTTCCTCCAACAAACAACAGTTGACAGCTGTCCTAGAAATGATCTCAGGATCTTCATGAAACGGATTCACAACGAACTGAAGTAAAGGTGCAGCAAGCATGAAGTCTGCAAATCTTTCTTCAAATTCAGTGTGTAGTTTTGATAGCAAAGTAGAATACTGAATTTTTGCCTGGTCTGTCGTTTCTTTTGTGGAACCCGCATTTGAAAAGGCTGACAAATCAGAGATCATTTGCTTCAATTTGGGGAAATGTTTCATATCACTGGGAGCTAAAGCTAACTGACAAATTTCCAATTTCTTAATAAAGGCCTGCACTGAGCTACCTTGTTCAGTTACAAAATCAGAACCCTGTAACTTTAAATTTAGTTGGTTAAGGTACTCCTTAATGTCAGTCTAAAAAGGCCATGTCCAGCAGCCAAGCAAGTCTTGATAAGTCTGTAAAGTGTTGGTTTTTCTCTTCAAGAAATTGTTGAATAAGAGGTAAAAGTGGTGACCCGACAAAAGCACGCAGGACAAAAGCGCCCCGACAAAAGCGCGTGCCGTCACTTTCGCGCAAGACAAATGCGCGCCGACATTAGCGCGCATATAAAGGCATAGAGCATACGAAAAAAACTATTTAAATTAGAAGACAAACTAACGCATAACAGCATAGGTTATTATTGAACCTTTGATTGAATAACTTCAAAGGTCAAACGAAAATTTGATGTCATATACTGTGAAACAGGAAATAAGGTAATGTTTTTAAAGTGTTAGTTTACTAAATAAATTTTTGTTATGTTTCCTTTTTGTCAAATTGTTACATTATTCGCGATTCCGCGAAGGTACTCGAGCAATGGTATGTTATCGTTGTTGGAATCAAGGCTTGCAGGCGTCGGTTAAGTTTGATATACTTTGATTTCAATGCCTCTGGCTGTCTAAATCCGGATCGATAACGTTCTATCATGATCTCAACGTGATCCTGCTCATTGCGAAAGTGATCAACGAGCTTGTAGACAGACGGATAATGACAGTCTACCGTGTTCTGAAAAGACCTATGCCATGCCTCAACCAAATTATTAGTGCGTGGTAAACTGTCGTTTATACGGTCGCGCATATTCCGCAAAATAATTGGAAATCTTAGATTTCGTACAGGGTATATATTATTGCGTATTATTCATTGCCATACAGTATATAAAGTTGCCGTCTTTATTCTAATCAATCGAAGTGTTAAAGCGTTTGACCTTTGAAGTTATTCAATCAAAGGGTTAATAATAGTCCATGCTGCGCGCATTTGACGGCGGTCATTTGACGGGGCTTATTTTACAGCGCGCAATTGACGGCGCGCATATGTCGGCGCGTTTTTGTCGGCGCGCATTTGTCGTGCGCGCTAAGGACGGGGTGCTGGTAAAAGTACAAAGAAATCCAAAACTTTCCCTTGACTAGCCATCTGACCTCAGTATGAAGAATAACATCTCCATATTCAGTGTCCAAATCGTCAAGAAGAGCATGAAACTGTCGATGATTCAATGTCCTTGCCCGAAAGAAGTTAGCAATTTTTATAACAACAGTCATTACCGAGTCCAGTTTCAGCATTTTAGCACACAAAGCTTCCTGGTGAATGATGCAGTGAAATTATACAAATCTTCCAAAGTATGGATCTTTTCTCATCAGCCCAATCACCCCTGCATGAATGCCAGTCACAGCTGGTGCAGCATTCGTTGTTACACAACATAATTTTACGACATAATTTTAGCAAAAGGCAAGTTTTTCTCTATCAGAAATTGTTTCTGCGCAGTAAAACAGTCTGTACCTCTTGTTGTATGTAACAATGGTAGCAATGTCAGAATGTCCTCCTTTATGGTGAAATTTTTACTAAGATGTACAAATACGAACATACAGCAATATCTGTGGACTCATCTAGATCCAATGAAAACAAATCACAATGATGCAAATCTGAACGAAGTTGCTGCAAAAGATCATCACTCAGACTTTCGCATCGTTTGGCAACAGTACTTGAAGCCAAGTTCAGTTGGCAACTGAACTTCTTCCATTGCTGATTTTATTTCTAATGGACTCTATTTACGGACAGAGCCTTCGGGGAAAAGAACACTAATTGCAGTCTGCAAACATTCTTTAACAACCAGTCCATCAGAGAAACTTCTTGTTAGAAAGAAGAATCTAAGAAATTCTTAACGAAAACTCAGTAGATCTAACTGAAAGTTTCAAAGAGGCTATCAGAAGTTTGTTCATGCTTTAAATCCGATTTAAGTTCTAACAAGTGTTGTCTACGTAATTCACTTTTCGGTGGAATATCTTTGCAGTGATCTGGGTGCCTTTTGGTATAATGTCGGTTCAAACTGGAAGATTTCAATACCGGAATGCAATCCCGGCAGAGTAGGCATAGCGCTTTGTTGTTGTGCCGAACAAAGAAAAACTCGTGTTCCCAGTCATCGTTGAACTTCTTTCAGTGTTCTCGCTTTTCTCATTACTTTTGCAGTGTTACTGTTACTCGAAGTCGAAGGCATCAGTTGCTTCATGGTGTTCTATATTTATCCGACTAATTCACCAAGTTGTAGACAGAAATTAAACCTCTACGACTTAATTTTGTGGCAAAGAACGGAGAGGCCTAGAGGACCAATTTCAGAAGCAGACGTCACCAACAGTGACGTCATTGGAATTGGTCTTTCTAGTGACGTCATTGCACTGCAAACGTAATGATAAAAGCGATAACACTGAAAGAAGACAATCGCGAGTTAAATTTTTATAACCAATTTTTATAACGTCATTCAAAACTATATGTATTATTTCAGTTATTTGTTAAAAGCTCTTGCCGGCCGCCACAGATGCCTTCGAGGGCCGCATGCGGCCCCCGGACCGCGGGTTGGTGACCACTGAACTAACATCTCCGTTGTGGTTAGATCCTGCACAAACTGCTAATGAACTGGCTATGCAGTTCCAGTCTACTTTATCTGAGCTTCTTGACAGACAAATTCCTTTTAGAACTAAGAGAGTAGCAGAGCGCACACCACAGCCTTGGTTCAACTCTGCCATTTCAGATGCTAGGCGTCGCATAAGTCAGAGCGTTGGTGGTGCCACTCTTGACTTCCCTCAGATCTCAATAGGTTTAAGCAACAGTGCAAACTTGTGCGCAAACTTGTTTCATCGGCAAAATCAGAATATTTAACTAAGTTAATTGCTGAAAGTTCTACATCTCCAAAAACTGTGGATGGCTTTGAATAAATTACTACACAGAGAGAAGTTAAATTTATCTTTTGGTGTGTTCTGTGCTACCCAAGAGCTAGCCAGTAAATTTTTGACCTTTTTTGCTGATAAGATTTCTGGTATAAGGCTGAAATTTGTATGTGATAAATTTCTTCTTCCTAGTTCTTCTCCAATCTTGGATTACTTTCTGTCAACAACTCTTGCGGAGATTCGCAGACTCATATTTTCTTCACCAGACAAAACCTCTCTCCTAGACACCATCCCCACTTCTTGGTGTCCCTCAAGGCTCTGTTTTTGGCCCCGTGTTTTTCTCCTTGTACACTACTCCACTAGGCGTTTTACTTACTCAAAGTGGTCTGAAGCACCATCTTTATGCTGATGATACTCAACTCTACATTTCCTTTGATAATTCCTGTCCTTCCAGCTCTCATTCTATTATCTGACGTTTGTAACCAAGTTCAGTCATGAATGGCAGAAAATGGGCTGCTCCTCAACCCATCCAAAACTGATTTCCTCCTTTTTGGAACCTCACAGCAACTGACTAAATTTAATTCTTTGAATTCCGTCCATCTATGCAGATCTGTCGTAAAACGCAACAGTTCGTCCCGCAATTTGGGTGTCGTATTTGACTCCAATCTGTCTTTCAATGAACATATCAATTCTTTATGAAGGTCTGCCCACTACCACCTTCGTGATATCCGTAGGATTAGGCGCCAAATTCCCTTCTCTGCCTTGGTTTGTTTGGCTAATGCCCTTGTCTCCAGCCGTCTCGACTACTGCAACTCGCTTCTTACTGGCATTTCTAAAGCTAATTTGATGAAGCTTCAAAGAGCTCAAAATACATTGGCCACAGCTATCACTAAAACTCCGAAATATGATCACATATCACCAAACCTAAAATCATTGCGCTGGTTACCCATAGAAAAACGCATAATGTTCAAGACTGGACTAATTGTATACAAGACTCTACATTTCAACCAACCTCACTATTTTCACTCTGTACTGACTCCCAAGACTTACCTCCACTCGACCAGGTCTTCTAGCTGTTTAAATCTGACTATTCCGTGGACAAGAACAGCTCTTGGCAGGCGTGCCTTCTCTGTTTCTGGCCCTATACTCTGGAACTCTCTTCCGGCAAATGTTCGCTCGGCAAATTCTGTTTCTGCCTTCAGATCTCGACTGAAAACTTATCTTTTCCTGAACTCATTTCCTCCGTAGGCTGTCTCTGTGACTTCTGGACTTCTCTCTGGCTTTTCGACCCGGACTCACCATGGACTTTGGTCTGGACAATGATTTTGTTTAGCAGCGACCATCGACTGATGCCTCGAGTAATATTACAGTGGCGTTATAGAAGTTTTTAGATTAGATTAGATTCCTACCTAAAATAATGTTTTGATGTCCTGGGTCCAACCATTACATCAATTATCAATTTCTCATTGCTTGAGGGATCCTTCTCATCTGCTTTTGCTCATGCCATAGTTCATCCTCTGCTAAAGAAACCTTCTCTCGATCCAAGTGACCTGTCTAATTACAGATCCATCTCAGCTTTGAATTTTATATATAAAATTCTTGAACGGGTAGTTTTGAATCGTATGCAAACTCACCTTTCTTCCAACCGACTAATTTCTCCATTTCAGTATGCATACCGTAAATTTCATTCAACAGATTCTGCCCTGCTTGCTGTTCATAACGACATCATGTGCTCCATGGATAAGGGTAAGATGACAGCACTTGTTCTCCTTGATTTGTCTGCTGCCTTTGATACTGTCGGCCACTCTCTCCTTTTGCATCGTCTTCAGCGCTGGTTTGGGGTTTCTGGTACTGCCCTACACTGGTTTGCTACTTACCTCAGCCCACGCACTCAATTCGTATATTTAAATGGACATTATTCAGCTAGTGCCTCGTTGACTTGTGGCGTCCCGCAGGGTTCTGTACTTGGTCCTCTTTTGTTTACATTATACACCAAACCTCTTGGTGTTCTGCTAGACAATCATTCACTGGGATATCATTTCTATGCTGATGATACCCAAATCTACATCTCATTTGACAGTTTGACTTGTCACTCGTCTGTGCAGCTGTTGTCTGATGCCTTTGAAGAGCTGCAGTCTTGGATGGCGACTACTAAACTCCTCCTTAACCCCTCGAAGACTGAACTTCAACTACTTGGCACTCTTCAGCAACTTAAGAAATTCGATTGGCTTAAATCCGCAAAACTGGGTGATTCACTCATTGAGTTGACTGATACTGCTTGTGACCTGGGTGTTGTTTTTGATTCTACCATGTCTTTTACAAACTATGTAAATGGTATTTGTAAGTCATCAAACATGTATATTCGTGACATACGCAGAATTAGGCATTATGTCCCCATGTCTTCCAGAATATCCTTAGATAACGCATCGGTCTCCAGTCGCCTTGACTACTGTAACTCCATTCTTGTTGGTATCACTAAGTCAAACATGCAGAAACTCCAAAGAGTTCAGAACTCCTTGTCTAGAGCCATAACAAATACTCCTAAATATGAGCATATAACCTCTGTGCTTAATTCTTTACATTGGCTTCCTGTTCAGCAAAGGATTTGTTTCAAATTGGGACTTACAGTTGATAAAACATTGAACTACGGCCAACCACAGTACTTGAAATCAGTCCTTATTCCCCAGACTTGTCATTATTCTGCAAGGTCATCTGATTGTCTTTCTCTGGTCATACCTTAGGCTAGAACTGTTCTGGGCAAACGGGCTTTTTCGGTTGCTGGACCAAAATTCTGAAATTCCCTCCCTATGTCTGTTCGTTCTGCTCAGTCGCTTCTGTCATTTCGTTCTCAGCTTAAAACTTACCTGTTTCAAATTGCTTATCCACCATAGGCTGCCTCTCTGTCGTGCGGACTGACCTTCTGGATATCGACCTGATTGTGGCTTGGTTTTGGTGTGCCATAGGTTGGTGTCTTGTGCATTAGACACCGGCGCATTAGAAGTTGCTAATTATTATTATGAGCTTCGCCTTTCTTCGTTTAATAATTTTACGGCAACTTCAGACTCGAATTCACAAGCAGGCCAACTCCTTAAAATTGTTCATAAGTTCCTCCTTTGCATTGTTAAAAAGTTACGACCTGCTGGAGCTTAAGCAAGAGACTCTGTCACCCTGTCCCAGACTTGAGCTACAGGATAGCATTTGCACTGTCATACTTTTGGCTTTTTAAAACATTCTTATCCCACACCCTTCATTAAATCCGGATTAATCAAATTAATAGACGTGTTGTGCGTCTGAATCAAACCCTCTTGGCAATGACTGATGTGACTGTTTCACCATCGTCGTCAGTAATTGCGCAACTTCATGCAGGCAACTCGAACTTGCGACCAAACGTTTTACCGACCTATGTCCGGCACGTAAAGCCTAGTGCGAAGGGACGATATTGGACTGAACTTGACTTAGTCAGCTTCTGTGAAGTGTAACTCATTTATTATCGTATAGGCCTACTCTGTGGTTGTCCATCTGTGTGCAGTAGTGGGCAAATACTGTTATCAGCAAATACAACATCGAAGAATGAATCGAGTGTCATTAACAGTCTGGCAACGGCTAAAGTCCAAATAAAAGCAGCTGTCTATGGCGGCTCAAATGACCTTGAGGCTCATATGCGTCTTTCTGTATGTGTATATTCGTTCATCCGTCCGTCTTTTTGCCTGCTTGTCAGTATCGGTTGCATATTATCGATATTATCTATCAGACTGGATGACCTTTGCCTCATATGATGAAGCGTGTTGAAATCGACAGATCTTTAGAGGAATTTGCTTTGCGTACGAGCTAACTTCGTGTGCAGTTAACATACAGTGCATTAGGGCACTCATCGGGGAAGTAATTTGTGCCCTAATCTAAGTCAATTTTCCTAAATCCAGTTATACTGTGTTACAGGTAAGACTACTTGAAATCTGTACTGCATTACTATTCTGCGCTCAGACGCCAAGTTATTTCCAAATGTATTGATAATCGGTGACAATGATGGCTTCCAAAAGGCGCTACATAAATGTCCGATTTAACTTGTATAATTTCGTCAGTTCATGAAATACTCCTATATGTCGTTTTCTTGTATGTCTATGTCGAAATTGGTAGGCTAATCGTAATCTCGAGAATTTCTAAAACGCTACCTTGAAGCTAAGCGCAGGGCACCAGCTTATTCACAAGCACTGCGTCAAGTCAGAGGGGTTGTCCAAAGATGCCATGGAAAGAACAAACTCATATTGCCAGAAGACCAAACAGAAAAAAGGGACAGAAGAGCTGCTACAGTAGGTTGTGTTTAGGAGAAATGGGAAGGCGGCGGATTGGATGGATCAGGGTAAGATTTCTTGAAAAGGTGAATCTTAAGTTTTGAGTGGAATACCTGAGGAGTAGTTAAACGAGAAGGGGGACTTCAGACAGATGATGGTGGGTGAACGACAGAGGGAGTAGAGGAGCTGAAAATTTCCGAAATTCAGGAGGAAGATCGTTCCAGAGTTGAGATGCAGTGTAGTATATGGATTGGTTAGAGAACTAAGTAGTTACAGAGGGACGGGCAAGAGTGAGGAAGAAGATGAACTGGTAGAGCAGAGTGATTGGTTGGTGAAGAGTTCGCGAAGATAAGTAAGTTGGGAGTATTGCAGAGAATTATAGATTAGAGAAATAACTTCGAAAAAATGCCTTGGGATTTTCAGCCAGTACCGGGATTTCAGAATAGGAGTGACATGGTGATGTTTGGATGTCCTGGTGGGCAAGTGAATTTTGGATGAGTTGGAGACGCTTAGTTTGAGGGGATACAATGTTAATGAAGAGGGAACTACAGCAGTCTAGCTTGGAGGGGACAATAGAGATAGTGATGGTAGAGGTAGGAGATGAAAACGTGTTTAAACAACTTCCAAAGAAGGCAAATGGAGTAAACAATTTATTTCTTATATTTTTCAGATACTTTATTGTACTTTAGGCTATATTTGAACTAATCCTACATTGATGGATAGGAGCCAAAATAGCCCTAAAGGAACTTCTGTGTCCCGCTGGCACGTCGCATGAATTCTATTTAATTATAGACGGTAACATTGATGCTAACATATCAGATCAGCAAAGCATCTATGAAACACAAGAGAACAAAATTGGTGCTGCTTGAAAAAGCTGTATTATGCATCATCATCATCATCATTCGCTAAGCAAGGTAGTTATGTACTGTGAATAAAACACCACAATTAAGTAACCAGCACAACCAACACTAGTGAATGAAAGTGCATGTAAATATAATCTCCGAAATTTCTCAGCGCCACACAAAAGCTGCGTCAGAGGGATCAGCTTATCACCGGCGCCATATCAAATCAAGTCTGCAAGAACAAGGTTGCTAGGGCGGAATCAAGGGCCATACGGGGAAAGACTGCGTGATGCTAATGTGGAAAGCGATTGCTTAGGTAGAAAGCATCATTATAATCATAAATAAACCTATGACGTATGAGCGTCGCTCAATTATGTGGGTACAGTAAAAACTTATTCAGGTGTAGATTAGCCGGAAATTTGAAATACCTTAGACTCAAAATTTTCAAAAGCCTATAAATCTAATCCGACATGTAACCGTACATTTCTGTATACCTGAGCATTAAATAATCATTTAAGATTTTATGATCTACAATAACGTGCAGTCATGTCTAATAACGACAGACACTAGTGTGATAAAATGCTCAGAGACAAAATGGTGAAAATCATAGCACTTCACTGTGGCAATCTGGGAGCCAAGTTTGCCGAGTTACTTGGAAAGGCCATTTTGTTACCTGGCATGATCATTTTTATTTATCAATGGATATTTTTATTTTCTGTGAACTTTCTGGCTATATCAGTGACATTTGCTTTTCTGTTTGTTTTGAACTTTTAAATTTTCCTTGCTTATTCAGTGGTGGCCCAGAGTTCTGATATCCTTCACACCATCAGATACATGCAGGACTGGCATTCGCCAATAGCCGGGCCTCTTGGTTGCCGAATAGTGATGAACTTTCGGTAGTGGATGGAAAGAATGTAGGCCTAACTGCTTGCCCGACACTGTCTAAACAGTCCGAACAGGTCAAATGATTCTAAATGGCTGCCGGGCTTCGACAACAAAAAGTAAGTAAACAAGTAAGTAATTACCTAGACACTTTGTATAGCACCTTTACAGGATGTCACAAAAACGCTACCTACGCTAGCCCAAATGGTGTTAAAGTTCATTGTCGACGATCTTTCGAAGTTTTCAGCTACTGGGTTTCGAACTGTCGACTTGTCCGATTCGCAGCGTAGCGTTAACTCGAGTAAAAGCACATAGTCTGATTTTTGTAAGTATAAATAATTAAACGAACTGTTCAACCGGAACAGTACTTGAATTGCTAAAGTTTCTAAACGAACGAATCTATCAGCGACATTTGTAACTCAAACTTTTAAGTTAGCAAACAACTGATCAGTGTTACAAATCTTCGCGCTCTCTTATAACGATGTATATGCGTCTGCTTACTTAAGTCTTTTCCCGCCAAGACAGCAGACAAGCCTCCCGCTATTGCGTATTCGTGGGTTTTCCATAAAAACCGCTGATTTATCACATCGTATGCATGCCTACATGATAAATTGCGCTTCGCCAATAATTACTGCTGACAGTCCAATAATTACAATCCGCCAGCACGCAGGGCGCCGCGAGCCAATTATACCACAACACCTGTTCGATTCGTGCCAAGCCAGCATGTGGACCGCGCGTGCACAAAAAATCAATAACCTGAAGACTCATGGAAAATAACTTGTTGAATACACGCTCGCTTAAAACTTACCGACTAATCAGCTCGTATTATGTTCACATTCATTAAGAGCAAAAGGTTTATCAGTAAACAAATTTGGCTAAGATAAATAGAAAAATAGCCATTGTCTGGCTCCCACGTGTACGTTGAGCTCAGTCAACGGATTCCCATTTGGAATTCACAGTTTACTCCGTGTTCTGAGTTCCTGGACCGCGTTGCATCAAGGAAGAGGACCAACAACAGCCGATAAGGCGCGAAACATAAGGCTACCCTACCGTCTCTCTCTCTCTCTCTCTCTCTCTCTCTCTCTCTCTCTCTCTCTCTCTCTCTCTCTCTCTCTCTTCTCTCTCTCTCTCTCTCTCTCTCTCTCTCTCTCTGACTCCTTTCTATTCCTGCAGTCTCTAGGAACCACTCATTTGTCTTCTTGGCAATCCACTGTCCTCGGTAAGAATCTGCCGCAGGAACTTCATTTCAAATGCATTGATTCTTGCCCCTTCATATTTGTTTATGGTTCAGCTCTCACAGCCAACTTGTGCCACTAGTCATACAAGAGCTTTCAGAAGTCCTATCTTTGGTGAAAGCAATATATCGTGGCTTTCCATGCATTCTTTAATACCTCAACACCTTGCGCTTTTGCCAGTGTTGACCGAATTTCTCTTCGGTTATACAGTGAGCCATGACATGGAAATGTGTCAACCTGCTCCAGTTGATTACCTTGTACTCTGGTGTTGCAAATTGTACCATGTATTATCATAATCTTGGTTCTGTCCACATTAATCAACAGACCCTGGTTGCTGCTTGCCTGTCAAGACGATCCACTGTCTTCTGCAGCTCTGCTTCCGAGGTTGTCAACAGAACAATGTCATCAGCATATCGCAGATTTGTAACTCTTCTCCCTCTTATTTGAATTGCGCCATCATAACCCTCTCGCACTTCCCTCTTGATGTTGGATAGGTATGGTGATACCACAAAGCCCTGCCGAACCCTTTCTTGACACGGAATCCTAGAGTTGATTGTGTACCGGCTTCACTACAAATCGGGCGAGTCGACACTGGAAACTCGTCGACAGATGGCATACACCTAGGGCCACCAGGTCTATGCAGGACAGGCATGTGTCAGCATCCGGCCAATTATTCGTAGAACCTCTACCTGATTAACGGTCGACGCCACTTTGAAGACTTTTTTCGCCATTCTTTCACCGAAGCCAAGACTGCCTGATAGCAGAGGGCATACATTTGTCCGCAACACAAAACTGTCCATCTGAGAGCCTGCTAATTCTTTATATTATTTCTGCATTTATTAAGCGCCACTGTGTAAAGACTAAGCATCAGTCGATGGTGCAGATCCCTACACATTGGAAAGATCCTACACAGTAGCCGTCTCAGGGCAGGCTCGATCCCGTGCTTTCCGCGTTACAAGCCAAGTGCTGTAACCAACTGGACCAAGAGATCATACGGCTACACTCCAGGGCTGAAAACCACAGCGTGTCGGTAGGGGCTATGGTATGCTCTTGGATAGAACCCTATCGATGTTGCTCATTCTGCAGGTCCTGCCTCTTCCAATTGTGCCAGGTCAGGGTCAATCGACGAAATTTATGATATGACGCCGCTGCGACCCTCGTTCATTCTTTCACCTTGACGAGTTGGGACCATTGCTAAAAATGATGATGATGATGATGATGATGATGATGATGATGATGATGATGATGATGATGATGATAATCATAATAATAATAACCACTCGTTGAGAGACGGTCTTTCAAATATTTTGAATGTGGACCTTGACGATAACCATTGGCTACAGAAGATATCGGTAGCTGTTCAACGAGGAAACGCCATCTGCCTCTCCGGAAAATTGTCATCATGCTCTGAGCCCTGTTGAGATGACGTTTCCGACACTAACAATAAAATTTATATATTATTTGTCAGCTGTTGACGTCATTCAAAGAGTTATTCTGCTGGATTTGCCTCGCCAAGTTTTTAGAAATTTTAAAATTTTAACCGTTCCGTCTGAATAAGTTTTAGTACGAACGATTTCCTTTGCTGTCTGCACTTCGAACATCTAGGCCTAGATATTGACTGGAGTTAAACTCGGGATTTCAAAATCTTGGGGTTAACTGGTTGCCAGAATAAAACTTTGTCCAGCTTCTCTGGTAGGACAGTTACCCGATTACAAGATTTTGCTACGCCATGATACCTGTCGCGGAGCTATAAATTTTTAAGACGAGTTCGCCACAACCGCCCCTCAGATTCGCATTATATGTGACCTTGCGCGCGTTAAAAATCTTCGTAATAATAATAATAATAATAATAATAATAATAATAATAATAATAATAATAATAATAATAATAATAATAATAATAATAATAGTAATAATTGATGTGGTTTTAGTTTAACTTCGCTCCTCTCAAGATGTCCGTAGACAATAATCCAATAAGGCTAAGGGAAAAGGCAGAGATCGTCTCTCCAGTTCCTACACAAGTAATGAGTCAGAGTTCGCCAAGAGAGGTACGGTGTGTTTTTATGAGTAGAAAATTACACCGGTCTAAAGACACACAGCACTGCTGCGGACTCTGTCAGAACCCATGCTCCGGATCGGACCAGGTACCCATCAGAGTTCTGCATATACGGAACCGCTCTTCATGTACAGCTCGCCTCGGTCACAGCCAGTGCAGGGAAGATGAAGAACAATTTGGTTGCGAGCAGTTACCAGATCGCTCAATCCATCCAAAGATTAAGAAATCATTGCTCAAGCATTCTACTAGCAGCAAGAGAAGGGTGCAACTTACTTACCAGGATCCTAAGAACAGCATGGCGTGGTCAGTGATGTGATTTGGTGAGCTTTCACAGACTCAAAATACCAGCCATCCAAAGAGCCTCTGGCCTCTCCAGAACCGATGGCAAAAGCCCCGATGTGGTGGTTACTGTACATAATACCTTTGGCCAGAGGTCGCTGCTTGGCGTTGGACGTCACGGTAGAGGACACATTCGCAGCATCATACGAACCTGTGACATCGGAAAGTGCAGATTCAGCAGCGGAAAAAGCAGCCCATAATAATGCATGCAAATATGTGCTGCTGTGTCTCAGTCATTCAATTTTGTCCCTATGGCAGCCGAAACTGCAGGAAGCTGGCGTACCGAGTCGTTGGAATTAATTCAAGAATGGAGAAACAATATATCAGAAGTACTCGTGACCCTCGCAAGACTCAATCTGTTCAGCGCCTATAAGTTGTCGTTCAAATCGGAAACTCCTTTTCTGTTTTGGGCACCTAGTATGGATGGAAACAGTCAGCAAAAAGATGGCTGCCAAAGCCCAAGTGACCACTTACACTGGCCAACAGAAAAATTTTTTTTCTTGTTGCCTTCGGTTTTAGACCTGTTCTTGGGGTAATTTTGGGCGCTGATTCAGAAAATGTCATTGGATTGAGTGCATCAGGTCTAGTTTCTGAGATATCGTCGATTTTGTAAAGAAAACCCAGTCCACTCTTTAAACGATGTCTTTGGCAAAACTAAAATGTCATAATAAGCTTTATTTATGGCTAATTATAATTCTTGCTGATTCATATAATGCCTACATCCTTATAATGTAAAATCAGCATATCTTGCCGCGTGCTGAGATATTGCTGATTCAACGAAATAACTATTCCGTAGCCTACAGCTTACTCAGCACTAAATTCATGGCCTCATTTAGAATTTATTTGTGCTTATACAGCGTTTCATGGTTTCGAACTATGTAAATAGATTATGCTGAAGTCAGCATTTATAGCCTATATAAACCGCCTCCTGAAAGCTAGAGCAGCCGCAGTCGTCTTAGGGCATATTAAGAGTTGGTCGCAAGAACAATCTGTGAATGTGAGCATTAAATAACTACATGTTCTTACTATTTTTTAGGTTAGTCATTTAATTCCTCAGATGCGAACATCCTTAAGGTTATGGCTACTTCCAGACGGAGCTGCATTAACCATCCAGACATATTCTGCTACATTTGTGGGGAATACACACTAAAAGCAAACAGGAAACCGATTTCTGAGTTTGTAAAAAGAGCATATGTAGGTTATTTTGGTGTCAAACTTGGAGATCAAGATAAGCAATGGGCTCCTCATACAGTAGGCAAAACTTGTATTGAACAATTGCGCCACTGGACAATTGGAAAGAGAAGCTGCCTGAAATTTGGTGTACCGATGGTTTGGAGGGAACAGATAAACCACTTCGACGACTGTTACTTTTGTATGGTTAATATCATAGGCATCAATCAAAATAATCGTCACAAGTTGTCTTACCCTGATATACCTTCAGCCAGGAGACCTGTTCCGCATTCGGATATTGTACCAGTTCCACCTTTTCGCGAACTACCTCAGCTCTCAGACGATGAGACTTGCATGTCCAATATCGGACAAGATGACGAAAGTGAAGAAAGTGGGGGCAGTGACAGTGATTTCCAATCAACTTCACACAGTGAACGTTTTGACCAAAAAGAGTTGAGTGATCTGATCAGGGACTTAAATCTTTCCAAAGAGTCCTCTGAATTGCTTGCGTCCAGACTAAAGGAAAAGAATGCACTTCAGCCTGGAACGAAAATTACAATTTATAGAAACAGAGAAAAGGATTTGCTGCCATTCTTTACCGAAGACAACAACCTAGTATTCTGTAATGACATCAGCAACTAATTGAAGAAAATTGGTCTGTCGGATTACAGCCCAGATGAGTGGCGTCTTTTTATCGACAGTTCAAAACGTAGTCTGAAATGTGTGCTTTTAAATAACGGCAGCAAATTTGGTTCTATTCCAATCGGTCACTCCACCAGGATGAAAGAAGAGTACAATGCCATCTCTTTAGTACTGGAAAAGATAAAATACAAAGAACATCAATGGGTAATTTGTGTAGACTTGAAGATGGTAAATTTCCTCCTTGGTTAACAAAGTGGCTACACAAAGTATCCCTGCTTTTTGTGTCTTTGGGACAGTAGAGCCAAGCATGAACATTGGACAAGAAAAGATTGGCCTTCGAGGAAAGACATGGTGGTTGGAGCTCAAAATGTAATCAAGGAATCTTTGGTGGCACGAGATAGGATCATACTGCCACCACTACATATAAAGCTAGGCCTGATGAAACAATTTGTCAGGGCTTTGAATAAAGAAGGTTCATGCTTCGAATACATAGTACACAAGTTACCAGGAATTACAATGGAAAAATTGAAGGCTGGAATCTTCGATGGTCCACAGATCAGGCAACTTATGAATGACCCACTTTTCATACCATCAATGAATGAAATCGAATCTTGTGCCTGGTCTTCCTTTGTTCTTGTAACTAAAAATTTTCTTGGCAACAAGAAGGCAGACAATTATGCACAACTAGTAGAGGATATGCTTCTTCATTTCAACAAGCTTGGCTGCAACATGAGCATTAAAGTCCATTATCTCCACAGTCACTTAGATCGCTTTCCAGAGAATCTTGGTGACTTCAGCGAAGAGCAAGGTGAAAGATTTCACCAAGACATCAAAACAATGGAAAATCGATATCAAGGAAGATGGGATGCACACATGATGGCAGACTATTGCTGGAATATTATGCGCGATTGTTCCGGCAGATGCCACACTCGGAAATCGTACAAAAGGAGCTTCTTCGGTGTCGAATGACTTGAAATTTTTATAACAAACTTGTTCTGTTTGGTATCATATAAGTACAGTTTCAGGTACTACCATTTTCTTTTAAGTATTTGTATTATTATGTTTATTTAGTGTATCACATAATAAATTGAGCACTACATAATTATAGCTATAGCCTTATGTTTTATGGGCGAGCAGAGGCAAGGACTGGTATATGGCATAATGTTCTATATCTCGAAAACTAGACCTGTTGGGAGAAAACTGGTGCCTTTTCTGGAATCAGCAGGTCAAATATGCCCAGAAACAGTTCTAACATTTGAGGCAACAAATTATATGTTGGCCAGTGTTATAGGACCTATTAACTGAAACAAACAGTTAATTTAAACCAGTTAAAATCTGTCTAGTGGTTTGTTTCGTATAGGAAGAAATAAAGTAATAATAATAATAATAATAATAATAATAATAAATAATAATAAGAATCCCTCTCTCTTTTTCTCCGGAAATTTTTGAACCACCAAGGGATTATACTTACCTTGGTAAAAAAATAGTATTTGTGGCGGTCGCACTGGAGACCAGTAGGGCGCATGGAGTACGGAAGGATTAGATTTTGTGAGGGAGTTAGGACGAAGGATGACAATGGCAACCTACGATCCACTGGAGACCAACTACCTGCTCCAAAGACTCTCAGTGGCTGTCCACCGTGGAAACGCCAACTGCTTCTCCGGAACTGTACTATAACATATAGGATGATGATGATGATCATAATAATAATAATAATAATAATAATAATAATAATAATAATATGTCACGAGGCCGAGTAGAAGTCGAATAGAATCTTTTATTATTATTTAACTGAGACTTAACATCGACTGACGAACGGCTCAGTCCCTCTCTCTGTCCGGCATCTGTCGGGCATCTGTCCGGCATCTGTCTGGCTAAAGTCATTTTCTCCCCTTATAAACTAGTTTGACAATCCCTCGGTCGAGTCTTGCATTTCATCAGTCAGTTGTTTGGTACTCCCTCACGTCAGGTGAGTGTCGAATTTTCCCGTCGATGGCGCACCTCCAGCTACCATCCGTGATCACCAGAGGGCACCAACGGACGCACGTGATGGACGACGACGACACGTGAGGCGAGGAACGTGAGACCTCCTCCCACAAGAGGATGCTCCCGGCTGTTTACGGACTGGACATCCACCTCTGTCGACCATTTCGTCGTCGTAGTTTCTCGACCCATAACGTTCAGGAACAACGTGTAACACAAATAACGCATTATCTATACACTCTTATTTAAAACCTTGTCTATACATTCTACTTAACATGTTGTCTATACATTCTATTAACGACCGAACAATACAAAATAACCTATCCTAACGGACTAAACAAATCCCTAAGCTCAATCGATACAAAAGTCAACACGACATTAAAGCCTACTCAGTCAAAACTCCAGACATAGGTAAATAACTTCGAATTACTAAACCAACTCTATTATACTCTCATCATACACACGTCTATCCACATGCTCATCTACACACACAATCTCCGAACTGACTGCAACTGGAGTTGAGGAACTCCGGACGAAACATTGATCACAAAGCACCATATACACCGTCTACACCAGACGCACCTAATCTCCACGAGGCACCACTACCTCTATCCACTCTCTACACACCACCACCACCTCCACGAGGCACTACAACAACTTCAACTCCACCGCAACGGTCTCCTAGACCACAACACAAATCTCTCTAACGCAACCAGACCTCCGCCCGGTCTCGCAAATCTCCAAAACACAACACACGTTTCGTCCGAGAATCCCAATCCTCCTACTCACCTATTCCACAACTATCTGTCAATCCATTCCAGTTCCTCCAACCGAAACAACTATCCAATCACCTCTCCTTTCGTCAACATCCAAACGTATCAACAAGCAAACACCAATCATAATCCCTAATTCTCAACCTTTAAAAAACCTACAGTTGTACAATTACATACTAAACTCGAATACTTATCTTACTATGTTCTATATTAAGTTAAACGAAAACCTTTTCATATATATGTCCATTGACACTAAATTCAATGCAATAAAATATACCGGAGCCATTATTCATCCGTCAATACCTACAATTGAATCTAGACCTCATTCTGAATCTTAGAGCTCCTCGTACAGACGGATTAACTAGAACGAATGGTGGTACTGCCGAACATGTCCTATTTTCCTGGTTTCTTAACATTGAACTGTGCGATGATGCAAATCTAACTGAGCCAGAAGATGAATGAACGATAAAAGTTTCTGGTATATTGCAATACGTAACACGAGAATGTCGAGCAGAACTCAACGAGTCACTTTCTGATAAATTTGAACTCACATGAGTCCCAATCATCAGATTGAAGTCATCGACGTTCGCATTGTCCGTTCTCTTCCTTTGCTCCTCCTTTGACTCCGTGGCTTTCGACGAGAACGTCACCGACTGAGCCACCAGCGGATGCACTGCTGCCACTAGACGAATTTCGAGCGGACCATCGTCACCCCCACCATTTTCTGTAGAACCAGCGTCCCGTCGACGAACTTCTTCGACCGCACCTACGCCACGTGTAGACGTCTCCAGCGGAAGACCCTCTCGTTCCAAACTTCGTTTCGTCTAGCCCCGCAGACCGAACTCTGACAAGTGGGCGTTACCTCGACGAAACCCAGTCGAGCGAAACTCGTTGCACCGGACACAGCTTTGCCTCGACCACTCCTGCCTCAGCGAAAAGTCTCTCGGTCGAGCGCCCATCCTTCACCGGTTGTTCTATTCTCCGTCCACCGACTTCTTCCACCGCCTTCTTCCACCGCCTTATTCCAGCGGTTCGTCGTTTTCCACGTCTCCAGCACCGACTTCTATTCGACGAATCCTGTTCATGACGCCAATTATGTCACGAGGCCGAGAAGAAGAATAGAACCTTTTATTATTATTTAACTGAGACTTAACATCGACTGACAAACGGCTCAGTCCCTCTCTCGGTCTGGATCTGTCTGGCATCTGTCTGGCTAAAGTCATTTTCTCCCCTTATAAACTAGTTTGACAATCCCTCGGTCGAGTCTTGCATTTCATCAGTCAGCTGTTTGGTACTCCCTCACGTCAGGTGAGTGTCGAATTTTCCCGTCGATGGCGCACCTCCAGCTACCATCCGTGATCACCAGAGGGCACCAACGGACGCACTTGACATAATAATAAAAATAATAATATTTTTTGCCCGAGGTACTTATGATCCCTCGGGACTTAGAGAAAAAACTGTCTGGGTTGGGGCTAAAACTCGTCAAGTTTTGGCATAGAGAAGGTGCTTCGGAAGGCGACAGCATTAAATCGTTGGATGGCAACTGACAGCCGTTGAAACAGATGGCAAGCCTCTCTTTTGTCACCCGAAAGCATCGTCAGATAGCGCCCAAGCTCAGTTATGAAAGTGAGCCATGCGTTATTAATTGGGCCCACAGTTTCAAAAGCGAGGGGAACAAAATAATATTGCTGCAGAAATGGGTTATATTCAGTCGTTTTTCTAGATGCTGCTAGCTTCGCTGCTCCACCGGCCGAGATAGAAGTAGCAGCCAAATAAGAAGCAGCCAGGGTGTCAGTCACAGTGACATCCCAAAGATAACTGCGGCCACCGCGCCATGGAATGAACGTAAGCCCGTCGGGTCTTTTACCGTCTATTCTGGATAAGCCTATGGGTTCTTTGATTGTGGGGAAACCCGGTTGAATAAGGCTACGGCAGATTAGATCGTTCAAGATGGCATGCCGGGTGAAGCGACCAGGACCCAAGCCACAAGAAATGCCATGCGATCCATCTGCTGTCACAAGTGATCTGCATTGGCATCTGTGTGGTTCGCAAATAATTACTTCCAGGCGAAGGCCTACAGCGATTCTCACCGCCTCATCGTCCAGTTTAAGGCCACATGTGGTGATGGGCAGAGCAAAAAGCCAGTCTTCTGCGTGCGGTGTTGAAATCGCTTTGAAGCGCGCCTGATGGTATGAATCGGTGAGAGAGGCTTCGAGATCGGTAACAGCCTTTTGAATTAATGGCCGATCCCAGTAAGATTGTTTGTGCCAGAGATTCAGGTCTGGTTGCATTATCTTTCATCACACCAATACTGCCGCATGGTTTCAAAATGTGCATCATCTTTGGTTTGTATATTGCACAACATGGAGGACTGGAGAACACGGGTACCTGCAGCGGAGGCCAAGAAGGCAGGAAGCGCAAGCGAGGTCACCCCATGTATGCCCAGTCCTCCAGCCTTGACCGGGAGAGAAGCTTGGAGCCATTTATTTGTCGGTTAAGAAAACATTGAGAACCGAACATAGGCCATCGCGTAAGAGAAAATCCTACTTTGCCAGGTGGGGTGGTCAAGACATGGGCGGCATCGTAAGTTAGGCAGCAGCTTTGGTGAGCTCAACGAGTTTCTAAGCAATATAAGGGCATCATGTTTGGCGATAATCCCCAACCTTGAAATAGCCAGGGATAGTTCCGAGCAGCGGGATTCGAGAGTACATGTGAAGGCTTCCGAGGTCGACATTTTAATCTCAGCGCGTCGGTTGACAATTTCCTCACAAGAAGCGAGCGTAACACGAATATGCGACAACCATTCCCGCCAAGGTTTTGACGCCTCCTCAGCTATCTAGAGTATACAGTAATACAGTGTACTACGTACAAAGTGTACCCTGTCCTATCCAGTCTGCTGAGACCAGACACAATCACCACGGTACTAACCTACATTTTAGACAAACAAAATGGCCAAGGCAGAATAGTTCACCTTTTGTCTGCAGCCCTCGCATGCGTCCACCACCTGTTCCAGCGGACGTCGTCATGCACCGTCCTTTCTAACGGCTTTGTCGTGTTCGCCATCTCCTTCCATCGACTTCGTCGTTTTCACAGCCCCTTCCATCGACTTCGTCGTTTTTACCGCCCCTTCCATTGACTTCGTCGCTTTCACCGCCCCTTCCATCGATTTCGTCGCTTTCACCACCGCGGCTTCGTTGTACACCACTCAACACTCCTGTAGAGGCTGCAATTCACATTCGCTTTGTCGTACAGGATCCCGTTCACGACCCCAGAAATGTCACGAACCGAATATTCTTTAAGTACTTAAAAGGAGACTTAAAGCGATAAGATTTCATTCTTGTTCGGAGTTCGACCCCGTCTGACTGCCTGGCCCGTCTCACCCTTCTGACCTAGTAGTAGTAGTAGTAGTAGTAGTAGTAGTAGTAGTAGTAGTAGTAGTAGTAGTAGCAACAGTAGGAGTAGGTCCAGTGTTTAACGACATCTTACGACATCAAAGACCGTTGATGTCTCCCTCCTCCTTTATTCAGGCTTGGAGGGTCCTTTTCTCTTCTATTTAAACTTTTCCAACACTACTTCTCTTCTGTTTAAACTTGTCCGACACTACTTCGAGTCAGGTAAGTGTCCTTTTAGTTCGCCGATGGTAGACATCCAGTTACCATCCATGATCACGAGAGGCCACCAGCGGACGCTCGTGCTGATGACGACGACACGTGAGGTGGCGAACGTGGCAGTTATCTTCATAACATATCTTTAGATGGAACGGCATCCACGGTGACTATGAATAGCCAGTTTATCATCGGAGAGGAAGGCAAAATTGGCAGTTCACTTTACAAAATATGAATTTATGTACACCCTTAAAGTTGACCAGCCGCGACCGCTGGACAGTTTCACTATATCCTCTAACGATACGTTCCTCTTTGGGGCATTACCTGGCGGCAGTTGGAGCTCTGGATGATATGCGATTTGGTTGGGCTATTCATCAATACTAACACAGCCGAACAAACTAAACAATAGCAACCGAAGTTTACTGTCTCAACCTGAACTCTACAACAGTCACAGAGAATCTCATTAAGGCTCTTAAATATGAATAAACTCTCCCCAGAACTGCGACAGTTTTCTTACCCATCATACAAACTCATCTATGCTCCACCGCGTGCAATTTCTGCATTGGCCTTTCACTCAAAACTGAAAACATTCCTCTTTCACAGATCCTATCCTGACTTCCCCTCTTACTCTTATCTCTCTTTCCGCTCCAACCCCAAACATCACCCACCGTAGCTGCCACGCTTTCTCTGCCTGACTTTTGGATCTTGACCTGGAACCGAAGTCTTTTGCCTATCGATTTTGTTTTGACTGAGCGCCTGTGAATAAGCTGATCCTCCTGACGTGGCTTTCGTTGGGCGCTGTAGAAATCTCGGTATTACGATTACAATTACGATCTTAAATATGGCTATCTGACGAATCTAAAATGATAAACCGAAAACGTTTTAAGATAAGCTTAAATGTTTTCTAAGCTTTCTCAGAAGATAAAGATCTAATTTTGAAAGGAAAACTGTGCCAGAAGTATGGTGCCATACAAGAGTAAGAACGATGCGTCCGAATCGCTGTACGGAACGGCGGAACCAGAAGGTCCCCGCGTGCTGCACAGCACAGTGTTAGTAGACCTGGCTGGCTCGATAGAGATTCCTGATATATTCTGGAACCTAACCGACCACAGACGCTAGGACGAAGAGGAGGATCTTGAATGCCACTTTCATCAACCGGGTTCCATTGCAGTGTCTCTCACATGTAGCTTGTAATATGCATATTTTGGCAGGTTGGCTGTGACCCTGGTAGCGTCCTTGAGGACCAACAGAAGCTGACGAATTCGGAACTTCGGCAGGCCTGCAAGGAGAATGTTGCAATAGTCCCGGTGTGTCATGGTGAAAGAATAAACAAGGGTCACAGTGGCGTCATAACGATACAGTTCATAGCATGATGTTGATCTGACGCACTTGGTCAAAGCCGGATCTGCATAAAGACTTTTTTGTGGTCCAGCATTGATAATCTTGTCTTGTGTGCATGTATGTATGTGTGCTTGTATATAAGTGAATACTTCATAGCGCATTCTAAAGTACTTCTCAAAGGCACTCCTCGCAAGTCTAAATGATTTTAGAGTTCAATCATAAGAACGAGTTTATCTCTAAGCCATTAATGCTCAACTAACTGGGAAAGTTACTATGGGCGGGCTCTCGCGCGCACGTAGAATCCAACCAACGAATGTTATTTTATCATGTTATGTCATATGCCATATTATGTTATGTCATGTAATGATCTTTCATGCTGTGTTATATTGTTATGTTCTCGTTGTGCATTTCTTTTCTTCTTATAATTCATCTCATTTTCGATAATTTATCAATTTCTTCATCTTTTTTAAAATTCGTTTTCCACGCTAGTCACAGGTAGTTTCACAACCTCTGTTTATTCTATACACATAGCTAAAATGCTTTAAAAATGCTATAGACATAGCTAAAATGCTCTTGTAATCTACAGAAGCTGACGATCTTAGACGATATGCCTCATAGCTACGATGTGAATAGCAACTCTTCGGGCGACTGTCACGGCAAAGGCCTCGACGATCTACCACCATCAGTCGAAAAGTCAGATGCCGACATAGTCTATATGAACAGTCAGATGTCGGCAGCTTGCGATCAAACGACGGGAAAACCAGCATCAATTGCAGACGATGATACGGCCAGTTCTAAGACGAAAGAGAAACCTAAAGCCGTTCCAATGGTTGGAGTATTTGAACTGGTAAAGATAATTTGTTTCGATGAGAGAATTCGAACCCTGTCATCCATCTCCAGTGTTTTTATGCTATTTTCTAATTTTACCTCCTTTCCTCTGACGTCTCCTAACTGGTTCTTCTGTTTTAATCATCGTGCACTTCTTTTTATGTCCTTGGTAAACTAAGTGAAAAAATATTTTAACTGAGCGGATGAAGATTTCAAAAGCGTTCAATGGGGGAATCTTTTCAAGGTACAAAATCCACTTTGGTTTAGAACACTGTATAATATGCTGGTGACAACGAGTATCATGTTTTGCAACTGCCTTAGAGGAATATCAACGAGACTCCAACCAGCTTATGAAGTAGGCCTAGGTTACGAAGGTGATATACATAGGCCCATACATTTGCTACTGTTATGACAATGGGAGACTCGGTGAGCGGTTGTAAACTAACACCAAATCTCGCCATCATGTAAAGTGTTCTACACCATACTGGACGCGCTATTTTTGTCACTTCTACAGAGTTTCCTTTAAGTTACATCGATTAATGCTTCATAGAATGACTCATGACAGGTGGCTACAAACTCAGATATTATGAACACGAGCCTGTACAGTATGTAGGATTCGTTGGCAATGGCAATGGATACCAATACAAGTTGGAAGGTTAGAAAGGTGTCTAATCGTTGGTTTGCTGCGTTCGAGTTTGTACATCAGGCCAATGATCCTTTGTATAGAGGCGTACAAACAAGTGTGTTCCATTTGCCTGTTCACGTATTTTAACTGGTCCCAATGATCCTGCTTAACTAACTGCTCCCACTTTATATGCTGGTAACGTGTCATTTTTGCAGCCGCTCACTGAGTTTTCCACTATCACAACAGTAGCAAATATACAGGCCTAGGCCTATATCTATTACCTTCGTCACGAAGGCTTATTTTATAAGCTGACTGATTTCACACTCGTTGATCTTCCTCTAAAGGCAATAATTAGGAGCAGCCAAATGTTTATATGCCTCTGTACAAAATTCTCGGAAGCATTATTTCAAAGTCGAAGGATCATTGGCCTGGTGTGCTTCTCCAACCTCCAAACGTGCGTTGGTACCCACTGCCAAGTAATCCAACAAATAGGTCTATTCTGTATTGAAAACTGTCTTTTAACTAAAAAGGAATTACAGTTTAAATCAACCTACACTTGCATGTTCCATGCTTTCCCCATATAAATAAATAATGCACTCGACCAGTGGATTCTGTGACTCTTGTGATGCCTTACACCAGAACATTGTCGGGTTCTCCGGCGTTCCGGTAGCTGCCCGGTTCAGTTCGTTCCGTCAATTCTTTGATGCCTTCAGATCTAAACTTAAGACTCATTTGCTTATTCACTGTAGTCTAGTTTGATACATCGGCAAATGCGTAGGCCAGGGAGTCTCTCCCCGGTTCGCTCCCCTATCGTGGCTTATTTCAGAGATTTAAATCTTGGCCTAGTACGGTCCGTGCAGGGGGACCTTAAATGGCGTGGCGCCCATCCAAACGGGCAGCAGTGGTAACAGATCTCACCCGATAAAATCATTGCAAAATGAGGAGCAGGGTCGAGGCCATACGGTCGCTATATAAAACCTATACATTTACATTTTACATTTACTAGCTTCTAGTTTCTCTGGCCTACTGGATTTCAACACGCTTCTTTATCTGATTATGGTAATAAATTACGACTTTGCTTGAAGCAACCATGGACTGATCATGCTCGGTGCTACTGAAGTTATTATAATGGAATAGAATAGAACTGCAATATTAGACCTGCATATAAGCCCGCAGTTCGATTTGAAAGCATAACATCCGATTGGTTACCCTATTGGAACATGGTAGCCGATTGGTTAGAGTGCTCGGCTTGTAACGTGGAGAGTACGGGTTCGAGCCTTCCTGAACGGTTACCATGTAGAAACTTCGAGCAAGTCTTTCATTCACAATTGTTCAGCGCAGTCGACTGATGCTTAGCCATTAGACAGTGGCGCTTAGCCATTAGACAGTGGCGCTTAGTAAATTCAGAAATAATAAATAATAGAAAGCAGACACTTATTCGGCTAAGAACCAATGCAATAATATAAGTACAATGGTGGTGTCTTCATAATTTCTTTGTCAGTTATAATCTAGGATCTAGAATCTGGATTTGTAGGCCTAACGGTAGATTAGAATGTTATAAATTAAAAATATCTTTTGTTTAGTTCCGTTTTTCCGATGTCAAAGATCAGATACTGATGGTGATTGGAACGATCTGCGCATGCGCCATCGGTGCTGCTGGACCGATGATGATGATCATCTTTGGCAATATGTCGGACGTTTTCATTAACAACGCCTATTATCAGAACGTCTTTGAAGAGATCATGGCTAACATCTCTGCGACGTGCGGAACCCCAAATGGCACAGACACTTGTCCCCAGATCAACGTTACTTCGCTAGACCAGTTAATGTAAGATTCTACATAGCATATTCTCAAAATTTATTACTCAGATGGTTAAATGAGTTTATGTATCGATGAGGCCAAGAGATTTCACTTTTCCCAGGGATGGCACATAAAACTCCTCAAATTCGTTCTTATATTATTTATATCAGGTGGTAGTGTATATGGGTGCTACGAGTCTAGAAGACTTCATGTTGGTCTCTTGGACGTAACATGACGAACAAGTTAAAAAGTATAAGCAAAATATCACAAACTGCTGTATGTAAAAGACTTTACCTGGTGGTCTTATCTGTATGGTGAGAACAAAGGATGGGCTGGTGTGCACCGTGCACGAGAACCAGCCCGAATTGAAAGACAGGGATAAGCTAGCTGTTGTCTTACGGAACGAAATGAGGTTTAAAATGGAAATTAGGAAATTCGACGAAGGTTCCTGACTGGCGTACTGTATGGGGAAGTGAAGCCATGAAGCGTAGTAAATAAATTGGAAAAGTGATGGATGCGAGGTGAAACGGAGGTTTTGGACTGGTCACAGTCGTAGACTTGCAGACAGATGGAACTGGAGTTGTTGTATGGACTTGCCTTTGCCTATGGTGGTTACAGAGTGCATCCAGATCTGGTCAAGTCCTATGTGGTGGTTCATTGCACTGTGTGAGAAGAATGAACAAGGCTGCAAAAGCAATGAATGCGTGTTTCTGCGATCTGTTTTGGTAAGACTGGATGTCAGTCGTTTTTCAGCATGACCAAGAAAGGATCGCTTGTAAATAACAATTTGTAAACGGACTTTGTAAATAGAACAGTTTAATGTAGAAACTGAGTTCTTGTAAGTTCATCTAAACGAAATTGTGACACATACACCATAGATTAAGTCCCTCTAGATTTTAAAGAAGTGGACACAAGTGAATTTGTTGCCGTAAAATTCTGGCTTCAAACTGGCTGCAGCAAGCTCAGGATAATAAAGCGGTAAGTGTTAAAGCTTCTTCCATAATATGCAGGATGTACTGAATCATAGTGCATCGAATTAAAAATTGTATGAGTCTGACGGTCAGATAAGCCAAGTTTCATTGCCCTGCCCACTTGCAGGAGCTATGTCACCCCGTCTCAGGTTTGGCAGGCCACATATCCTTTCGCTTCACGATCCTTAGTAAGAGAACTTGTACGCTTTGCGCCCATTTTAGCAATGCGACGTCGTGCTTTTCATGTTTGGGTCAAATACCTCTTTGGAGCTTAAAGTATTGTGATTGTAAGTATTATGAAGCGTCAAGACTCACTTTTTACTGGTCATTTGCCTCTGATACCTTCCTGTTTCCGACCTTTTGTAATGTTAAAGAGTTACTTGTTAAAAACGTAGGATATTAATCAAACTCGTTGACCAAGTAGCATTTTTGACAGCGAAGTATCTTCTATTAGAAAGAATACCAAATGTCAATAAATAAATCACAAAATATCTTTCAGGCGCAAGCAGTTTCACGCTTGACTTATATATTTACATCTTAGGTTGGTTTTCTATCTTCTGACTTTGTTGCAAGGTCAGAGTTGCCTTTTAAATTAAGTTGGTAAATAATAAAATATTATGAAAAAACTGAATTGAGATTTTAAAACAGCCTATCGTCTAACCTTTGTATATACCAGTGAATATCTAAAAAGCAATCTACTGCATTCGACCTACGTAAAAGGTTATATGATTTCGAATTACATGTAACACATGTAAATAGCCTGCACTTCACCAAGAAAACCTTCATGATCCGAACACTTTATAAATATAAAACTAGCTTAAATACTAATACTATTTTTCTTTCGCTGATGTTTATTACTTTGGGTAGCGTTAGGCATATATTAAACCATTAAAAGTAACTTCATAAACTGACTTGAGATGCAAAATTTTGGGGCAAATTATCTACACCGGTGTCGGTCATATTCCGAAGTTGTCATTCGCCCGATTTGTAGCGTAGCGTTAACTGGAAAAAGACATCCAGTGTTTCGATTTTAATGTAATGTATTTAACAGTTAAGTCGCCAACATAAAATATCTACACAAATATATCTCTAAATCACTATCGTGGGGATTTCTAACTGAAAAAATCAAATGAGTACGCGATGAACTACCAACAACTGGTCAAAAACTCTACCGAACAGTGCACTTGCTACCCCTTCATATAGGCTAAAGCCTGTCGCATAAGCGAAAAAGTCCAGACATACCTATGAATCACTGCAACAAAACGTTACGTTTATCGCGCGAGCGCCCACGTGATAAAATACGCGCCGGCCGACGTCATCAGCTATGCGACAGGCAATCGATGCATGGTAGATAGATGCATTAAAACAGACGTGCCAAAACAATGCAGAATCCAGATGACTACTCATCAACGTAACGTCACAAAACATTTCGTCTTAGCGCAGGACACACCCGCCAGCAAATCACAATAATTTAACGACCTGATAACTCATCGAAGTGAAACACAAAACTTTTTTATGCAAATGGGCGCTTAAAACTTGCTGACTCAGAGCACAAAATACGGTCACAACCAGGCTTGAGCTTTCTGAAAATTGACAATACGGTTCCAACTGGCAACACGTTTCTGTTTCGTGCAAAGAAAATGTTTTAGAATGTAGGTCTAAACTGTTAAACACGAGCACTTTATGTGCTTTTTATCTTTTTTGACCAAAAGACAAACTTTTTGACCTTCTGAAATTATTAAGGTAGAAAGTTATCCTTGCTAGATCTGGACTTGATCCAGGCAATAGCAAAAACTATCGGCCAATCTCTAACCGTACTTTTATATTAAAGGTCAGCAGATAACAAGCTACCTAGAAGCAAGTGATCTTATGCTGACGCTACAATCGGGCTTCAGGAAGGGACAGTCTACGAAAACACACGTGCTCAGACTGGTTTTGGACGTATGTGACGCCATATTTGATATATTCTGGACGTGTCACACTATTTGCTCTTCCTGATGTGATTGCGGCGTTCGACACGGTTGATCACGGTATACTAATCACGCGTCGCAGCACCCCATACGGAATCGGTGGCCGACCTGTGGACTGGCTTAAGTCTATCCTGAATGACCGTATGATGGCGATGATCATGGACTCAGACTGTACAGTTTGAACACCAGTTCTAGTCGGTATACCACGTGGTTGAGTAATAGGGCTCCTATTTCGCAAACTATAGGTGGTCGACCTGACTCCGATCGTCTTTGCTCTAGGAACTCTGGTACACTAGTATGCCGACGGCATTCAGCTGTACAAATCTTGCTACCCATCCGACGCACTTGCCTGTATGTCGTCTACGCAGGCTTTTGTGGCAGATGTACAGTCATGGATGCTGTCTTCAGATGAGCTCCGTTTGAGCTCGACACAGATGCAGTACATCTAGCTAGGTATATGTCACGCGCACTCTATGATCGACGAAGAAGCAATAATGTCACGATTTCCTGACTGGAATCAACAACTCGTCGTCCGCGATCTGGACGTGCTTCTGGGGGCAGAACTATCAATGGCCGAACACGCCAAGTCTCTCTGCGGGTCGTATTACTACCAGCTGCATCAATTTCGGGTTATTCATTGCAAGCTGTCGTTTAGTGCCGCAGGAACTCGTAGATTTGTTTATTCAGAAGAGCTTCAACTATTCTGCCGAAATAGAGTATCTGTCGGCTTCAACCCGTCTTAAACTGTGCCGCCCGAATAGTGTCCACTATGCCAAAGTTCTCACATATATCGCATATAAGTATATATCACATATATAACATACAAGCTCCCCTGGCTTCCAGTCGACGAGAGAATAAAGTTCAAGATTCTTCTTCTCCTGGGGTGGGTCTTGTTGTGCGGTTACCATCGACATATAGCAGGAAGCTCTATGTTCCTGTCTTTGTGGCGTTCTTCGGTCGGGCTAACTGTCCACGGGGTGGGGTACTCCAGCCCAGTTCTACGCTCAGAGCCACCCGCCTCACTGCCCCTTGTATTTTCACTGTAAAATGGCCTCTCCGTATCGTCTTTGCTGGTATTGTTCGTTCTCTCTAAGGAAGTTTCAGGATGGGCCGCTTCTTTAAGGAAATCAACACTGTAACACTCGGCCTCGGGATCCGATTCTGCCTCTTCCGCGGTCGCCGGATGGGCAACGTCCTGAGGATGGCCTTTGCTCAGAACAGGGTTCGTTCCTTTACCGGCAATAGTCGTTCCCTTTCTACGTGAGGACTTTCTCGTAACCACCATTTTACATCTCGTAACCCTCCCGCTATCACCAATATTCTGAGACATCAGTTGTTTTCTCGGTTCCGGGAACAGGGACACCTTACGACGAGCCTCCGCGTCTTTCCCAGTATCACCTGTCTCTCGCTCCATTTCCGTGTATAGGACTTCCGGAGTAAGTTTCGTACCAAGTCTCTGTGTTGGCAATTACACAGGTCTGCGATGAAATTTTTTTCTTCAAAGTAAATGGTGCTTCTTATAGATTTTTACACGGTCATTTCTGGAAAAATATTGTAAAAATTCTAACACATACAGTTTTGACACAAATTGGGATTTTTTGTTGGAAAGTTCAATTTTTCCGCAGAAATGCTATTTTACATTGAAAACACAATTACAAATACATGCACATAATGAAAAATATATTTTATTATAATGTAGTAATGAAGACACCCGAATTCTTGTTATGTTTTCATAAATGCGAAATTGAACCTCGGCCTGAAAGGGTTAAGTCCGGTTTTTACATTAACAACGTGAAAGGGTTAAGTCTGGTGTATACATTTATGACTGTCATGGCTTCAAGAGGATGTGTTAATTCTCCTGACAGGTTTTGTTATATATGTGGCGAACTGTTAGTGAAAAAGCAAGAGCGGAAGGTCACGGACTTTGTTGAGAAAGTGTATTTTGCATACTTCGGTGTAAGGCTTGGAGACCAGGACAAGGCATGGGCCCCACATCGAGTTTGTTCCAGTTGCGTGGAAGGACTGCGCATGTGGTCTAAGGGTAAGGTGAAATCTTTTCGTTTCGGAGTGCCTATGATATGGAGGGAGCCCCGAAACCACAGCGATGACTGTTACTTTTGCTCGTGCAACATACAGGGATACAGCTTAAAAAACAAAGACAAAATCTGCTACCCGAACCTGGAATCTGCACTGCGCCCTGTGTCTCATGGACCTGGCATTCCCATACCTTTGCCTCCAGAAAGCCTAAGCGATGTGAGTGGGCCATCGGGGAGTGAGTCAGATGGCAATTCTGATGAGGAATTTCCACACGACAGCAGTGAGCCCGAACTGTTTTCACAATCACAATTGAACGACTTGATTCGAGATCTGGCTCTTTCGAAAGATTCCGCTCAGTTGCTAGGTTCTAGGCTCCAGGAGAAGAACTTGTTGACTCCTGGAACTTCTTTTAGTTGGTTTAGAAACCGAGAGAAAGACTACGTGCCTTACTTTTCTCAAGACGGTGAACTTGTTTACTGCTCCGATGTTACCGGTCTGATGCAAATGTTCAGAGTTCAGCATGAGGCTCACGATTGGAGACTCTTCATTGACTCATCACAAAGAAGTCTAAAAGCTGTCCTTCTTCACAATGGCAACAAATACGCCTCTATACCGGTTGGACATTCCGTTCATTTGAAAGAGAAGTATGACAATTTAGCCTTCATCCTGACCAAACTGAACTACAAGAAATACGAATGGACCATCTGTGGCGATCTTAAAGTGATCTCTATGATCCTTGGTCAACAGGGCGGCTACACCAAGTACCCCTGTTTCCTCTGCGAATGGGATAGCCGTGCTAAAGCCAAGCACTGGACTGAGAAGGTGTGGCCAAGCAGGACACTAAAAGTAGGAGAAAAGAATGTGCACTTCGAATCTTTGGTGGAGCCAAGAAAAGTACTCTTACCTCCACTTCACATCAAACTTGGCATCATGAAGCAGTTTGTGAAAGCCCTTCCAAAAGATGGTGATACTTTCAAGTATCTTGCAAGCAAGTTTCCACGGTTGTCAGAAGCGAAGCTGAAAGAAGGGGTTTTCGTCGGTCCTGACATTCGAAAACTCATGAGGGACGAGATATTTGATACCAAAATGAAAGAAATTGAGAGATCGGCTTGGCAATCCTTTAAAGAAGTGGTAAAGAAGTTTCTTGGCAACTATGGAGACAGTGACTTCGAGAACATCGTAGGAAACATGATGAAGAACTTGAAAGCCTTGGGCTGCTCAATGAGCTTGAAGCTCCACTTTTGAACTCCCATCTAAGCTATTTCCCAGAAAATCTAGGTGCTGTCAGTGAAGAACAAGGAGAGAGATTCCACCAGGACATAAAGGAAATGGAACGGAGGTATCAGGGTCAGTGGAACGTTAACATGATAGCAGACTACTGCTGGATGTTGCATAGGGAAGAACCGCAAGCAGTGTACAAGAGAAACAGTTCTAAAAGGAGCTTTGAAGGGAAGAAGAAAAGATATTATAAAGATTTCTGACTTCTTGGCACCTGTGACAAACATTTACAAATGAATGAATGAAAAATCCAGCTGAGTTCATTGTAACAATTTTTAAGTTCTTTGTAAATAAGCGTTTTCCACTCTGCTAGGTCTTCCTGGATGTTTGTCTTCACTTGTGGAAAAAACCGTACGTGATAGAGGAAAAACCCGTGCATGTTTGAATTCAGCTAACTGAATACCAACGAAAACACCTAAAACGGTGAAGAAAAAAATTGGAAACCATTAATATGCAGGCCTGTGTTATCGACCAACAATGCTTCAGGGGATAGGATACCCCTATGGAACACTCAAGAGAAGGTCCTCTCTCTCTCTAACCTTCTGTAAAACACACGGACCTTCGTACCGACCTACGCACGAGGGGCCCTTCCCCGCACTTCAGCCAGTCCTGGGATCAGTGTGTGGCGACAAGCAATACAGAGGAGTCGGTATCTTCCGTGTCGACTCCGGTATTATCGGGTTAACAGGCCGGACTATGATGTACCGGGTATTTTCTTGGTTTGCGTTTGTGTCCGGTCTCTTATGTACCGGTGCTTTTCTTGGTCTGCGTTAGGATCCGCGGTGTCTTCCCCTTAACTCTTCCTGCCTTCTGAATTTCGACGGGGAGAACCACGGCCGCGTCTTTCCCCGAGTTTCGCACAACCCTTTTTCTTCCAACTATATTGTGACTTGCTCAGACCGTCTCGCGACTTCCTAACAGGGTGGGCCCGAGACCTGCTGGACCAATGGAGCCAGTCAGAAATCAGACAGATTGGTTCGTAACGGCTGCGACGTTCTCAGGAGCGCACTAACCAGAATTTCTCGTAAGGGGTCTATGGGGTAGCTTCCGTAACTTTCCCACTCGTTTTTACACAGACCTGTTTTATTTGATACCTGCGGACTACCGGGGTAGGCCCGATGCCAACCCCTTACTTGACGAACGGAGTCCTTCCCTGGATTCTGTCCAACCTCAACCTCCCAACCGTCGTGGCTCAGACCGCCTCGCGATCTACGCAGAGTGGGCCCTCGCTCTACTGGATCCGCGCCGTCAGCCCGAAACCAGACAGTCCCACCGGGAGCGCACAGATTAGACTTTTTCCCGGACTCTCTCGTCCGTATATTTTATCGTAACCGAGACCTATCGAAAACGGCTTCTCCGGACGTCACCCTCGTCAGTATATGAATCCGCTCAAAAACACTCCGACTCGTACCCGTGAAGGCTCTCAACCATCCTTCACTCTGTCTTCAGAAGGCCCGCATCGCTCCTTCTTCACTGTCGTATATGTGAAGGCACGCTAACATCCTTCACGATTATAGCAACAGATCGCACGACACCTCTTATGCAACCCCTTTTACTCTGCCTTGCTTATATAGTGTCCAGCTTGATAAAACGTAAATAAAGGTGTCTAACCGTTACCGATTACTTGCCTTGAAACAAACATTTAGGGAACTATAAATTTCAACAATTTTGCTCGTTTTTTTACTAAAATTACACTAAGAACTTTGCACGACCTAATTATTAAGCTATTCTTAGAATAAGCTTAAATTTATTAAAAACTTAGTTGCCGACAATCCTATGCAGCTACCGTGCACACACCCACAACACTTAGCGGCTACCTAAAGCACGTCATAGCTACTTCTGCCTCTTTCCCGGCAGACTTGCCTTGTGGCCGATCCGCCACATCTTCAGACAACCGGGTCGGCGATCGATGCACTCTGCTGCTGGTGAAGGCATGTTGATGCCACGCTTCTGCACATCAGCTCGATCCCATTGTGCCTTCTCATGATTAGACCTTCCTCTTGGAACAGAGTTCCATTGCACATACGTTGTCAGAACATTTTATGAACACGTTGATTCGGATGACCCGTGGAAAATTTAAACTCGTGTGCAGATATAGCGTAGATTAGCTTTCATGCGCAATGTTATATTTTTTGCCTGAATTGTCCATGTATATAATATTTGCACAGGACAGACATGGCTAAATTTGTTCAGACAATACTTTAGTGTATGTAGGTCTAATAAGACATAATTATGTCCATAAAGTCAGTTTAAGGTAAACATCTATGAATGAATACACGTTTGTGTAATCGTCGTGAAGTATACACTGGAGAAAATGTAAATTTATGTGTGTTAACTGACATTCAGGGAATGAAGAAATTTAATATAAATCGAAAAGACAAGCAAGATTCTTGATTTTTTACGTAAAAATAGGCCGCGTATCTGAAAGATATTATGAGTAGTTTAAGATAGTGAAGTTCCGCCTAAGTTACAGACTTGGCTGTGCTGTAGCCATAGCTGTGATTAGTTCGTCGTGGATCCGCACTGGCAGCCTACAGGCAGCATATCTGCCGCTGAACTTGTGTCCCTCTTCATAACCCTGTGAGAAACGGCTGACTGTTCAGGCATGAGCTAAAGACGCACTTGTTCGGACTGGCTTCCAATCTGACACTGTAGTGCTCTGTTAGTCAATATGGGTGAGAGTTGCGCACTAGAAATGGGGCGTTGTATTGTATTGTATTATCTCCTGTTGTAGAAGTTGAGGTGCTGCTGGACTTTCGGGTGACTTAGCATAGCTATAAATCAGCCGTTTTAGAGCATAGTTGACTGCAATGCGACCCAGAAGTTGTTAAGGTTTTCATCTTGCACTATTCAGTTGTTGCTAGCGACCCAGAAGTTGTTAAGGTTTTCATCTTGCACTATTCAGTTGTTGCTTTATTATAATTATTTTAAAATAACTTATTTCAGTGAATTTCTGAGGAAACACAACCAATCAGAAATGGCAGATAAAATTGAAGAAAACACATGGGATGCATTTGCTTCCCAGATAAAAGAATATTCTCTGATATACACGTGTACGTAAGAATCTTATCGTCAATTCTTTAAAGTGCAAAATGTTTATCTACATGCGTTATCAGTTCTAAACTGAATAGTTGCTAATTTCAGCTTTCTGTTGAAAGATGCTATGCACTTAGGCTATGTGCTCCTCTTTGGTAGATTCAGATTACACATAATATAAGACGGCTATCTTGATATGATCGTCAAACGAGATGACTGCAGTCCAAAGTCGCTCTAGAGCAGCAATAAATTTCTTGCCACTGCTTGCTCAGCCTACAACATTCCGTTTCTATACTCGTTAGCTGTTATCAAAGGCGCCACAGTCCATGGTCGGAAGTCATTGAACCGGGAAGCCTTCAGACAAAGTGTGCTTGAAAGTGATCTCTGCGGGCTACCTGCAGAGGCCGATCTCTCCTGCGCATAGTTGTTTCACCTTAATAACTCTACTCTTAGTTCCATCATCGACCGCCTGTTTCAGCGTTTATCCAGGAATTTACAGTCCTCTTCGAAAACCTGGTCACTTACAAAAGCCAGTGGTCGTAACAGGAGACCTTGACATTGACGCCAGTATGGGTATGAAACAGCACCTCACTGTACTGCACATTCCCATGGTGGCTGGTTCAATATGATCATCACGTGATATCTAATCTAATCTGAATGTACTATGACATATAACGCCGTTATCATAATACACAAGGCATCAATCAATGGTTATTCAAGTGAAAACAGTAAAAGATCATTATCCGTTGGAGGTGTTCAGGCGAAATCCATAGGTCAGCGATACCAAAAAGTCAGGCTACTGTGAATAAGCAACCCGAAACAAGCGAGTCTTTAGTTTAAAACTGAAAGATATTAAACAACTGACAGAACGCACAACCAGCCTACTCGCACATGCTTCCAAGATTATACTGAAGATCATCATAAAAACAGTACAAGCCAAGACAGAAGGGACCGAATATTTGGGAGAAAACCATTTCGGATTCAGGAAGGGTAGAGGTACAAGAGATGCTATCGGAGCATTAAGGGTGTTGACAGAAAGAAGCCTTATATATGTTTTGTGGATTACGAGAGGGCATTTGACAGAGTAGATTAGAAAAAACTGATGCATGCACTCAGGAAACTGGGAATTGATTGGAAGGATAGAAGACTCATTAGAAATCTGTATATGGGCCTGAAGGTTAGAATAAGAATAGAAGGCGAATATTCAGAACCGGGAATAAATGGTAGAGGAGTAAGACAAGGATGCCCGCTATCACCACTAATGTTTAACATCTGTAGTGAAGAAGTTATACGAGAGGCGCTAGAAAATATGGAAAAGGGAATAAAAGTGTGAGGAAGACTGGTGAAGGCGCTGAGATTTGCAGACGACCAGGCAATGCTGACAAATAGACAAGAAGGCCTACAAAGGATGACGGACCGCCTGAACCTTAATGGCGATAGGATACGGTATAAAAATAAATATAAAAAAGACAAAGATTATGAAGAAAAGAAGAAACAACAGTAAGAATAACAGTAAATGATGAAGACTTGGAAAAAGTCAGTCAGTTCTACTATTTAGGAAGTATGATTACAACAGATGCAAAATGTCATAATGAAATAATGAGGATAGCAATGGGAAAAGACGCTTTTATTAAGAGGAAAGAATTAATGAGGATGACTGAACAGGAATCTAAAAAAGAGAATGGTCAAAACATTGATATTGAGCGTTCTGGTGTTCTTCAGAGGCTTTTGAGTTATGGGTATGGCGCAGGATGGAGAAGGTTAACTGGAGAGAACACAAAACAAACGAAGAGGTGCTTCAACAGGTGGAAGAGAAAAGATCTCTGATGGCTACAATAAGAACAAGACAGAAGAAAAATGCTACAGTGGTGTGCAAAAGTCTGGCACCACCTTTGAATTTTGCGTTTTTCGACTTTCTGACTTTAGTGTCTTCATTTACCCAATAGATTTTTCTTTGTACCACATTATAAGGGATACATTTGGCTATTAGAATCAACTTTTTAAGATCACTTGTTTCTATTTTTGACAATACTTTGATACTGGAACATAGCTACTATAACTTTTACGGATCCTGCGTGAAAACTGGATCGAGATTTTCCCATCAGCACGCGTTATTTCTGATCAGTCAGGAGACTGCTTTCGTCAGCCAATCACAGTCCAGGTGTCTAGCTAACAGGGCAGCTATAAAAATGAGCGCGCTTTTTGGGTTTCATACACTTTCTACATCGACCATGAAGATGAATTGAAGCGTGACGTTGGAGGAGAGTGTTCGAGTGACAGTGATAAGCGAGGAAGGAATTTCGTGCCTCCAGATCGCCAGCAAAGTCGGCTGCAGTCACAGCGACTTTCTAAGGATTCTACGAAAGAAGAAAGCAACGGGTTCAGTGGTAGACAAGCCTCGGTCCGGTCGTCCCCATGCATCTGCATCACGCCAGGACCGTGATCTTCAACACCTTTCATTGACCAATCGCAAGTTGACCTCGCCTCAGCTATAGCGTGAGTGGTCAGACGAGTGTCATGTCAGTGTCAGTTCATCAACAGTTCGTCGTCAGTGCCTGCAATGTGGTCTGCGGGACTGCAAGGCACGCAACAACATCTGATGACTGACGTCCAAAGGCGCAAACGGATCGAGTGGGCGCGGAAGGACTTAAGCTGGACATGTGAAATGTGGAATAAAGGTGCTTTTCAGCGATGAAAGCACCTTCTGCCTGTTTGTGAACCAAGCCCATATATGCCTCGTGAGGAGGTTTCCCGGAGAGGAGTTCAAACCTGAGTGCCTCAACCTCACTATGAAGCATCTTTTGAAGATAATGGTCTGGGGCTGCATGGCTGCTAGTGGCGTCGGACTTCTGCACATCGTCGACGGCATGGTCAACGGGACCAATTACATCTTAATACTGCAAAAAAGCACGATGCCATCAGCGCAGCAGCTGTTTCCAGGCCAGTTCCTTTTCCAAGATGACAACACACCTTGCCATCGCTCCAAACAGGTGATCAACTGGAAACGTCAGAACAACATCGAGTCAATTACCCAATCTCCGGATCTGAATTCGATCGAGAACTTGTCGCACAAGGTGACCTACCTTGGAGATATCCAAGAGACACCCAACTTCAAAACGTGAGTTAATTGAGTCACTCATTGCAGCCTGGAACCGCGTTGTCAACCATGTCAACCAGTGAAACTGGTTCACTCAATGCCGGCACGGTGAAGACAGGTGATCAAGAAGAAAGGGTGGCCCACCAAATACTGAGGCATCACCGTGACACAAAAACGGCCTTTTTCAAGGCCACCTAAATGAATATGAAGAAGAACATAGAACACGTACCCTGTTTTAAAGCATACTAATTTATTTTAAACCATTGGCCAGGGAAGTACAAATTACAAGATTTACACGAAAAACGATTAACATGGCAAGTTCAGCAAACAAACTCAGAAAATTAAGGTCAAGCTAGAATAAAAAGTTGATTCTAATAGCCAAATGTATCCCTTATAATGTGGTACACAGAAAAATCTATTGGGTAAATGAAGAAATTAAAGTAAAAGGTCAGAATGTCGAAAAAACGCAAAATTCGAAGATGGTGCCAGACTTTTGCACACCACGCACTAGACCGAATGATGGAGGACCGATACGGTAAAGGAGGAGGCCCAAAAAAGTCAGGAATGGCGCCATGGAGGTTCGAACCTGTCCGGGGACAGATAACTTTAAGAATAAGAACAGAGTAGTAGTAGTAGTAGTTGTTGTTGTGGTAGTGGTAGTAGTGGTAGTGGAAGTACTAGTAGTAGTAATAGTATTATTATTATTCCGGGCAATCGGTGCAATAGACCACCTCTGTCTCATTGAATTTAATTACTAATATTGACCTGACTATGGCTTGGTTTCGGTTAAGTCATCAGTTGATGCCTTGTGCACCAGAAACTCATTATCATGTTTTTTAAATAATAGCCTAATAATAATAATAATAATAATAATAATAATAATAATAACAATAATAATAATTGCACCCTGCTCCACACACTCCGCTGCACACCATGCATGGACAACCCGGCTTTTGACACATTCGACCAACTGCTGCGCAAAGGCATCACCAACATGCTCAACTTGGCTCTGACTGATCAGAGCTGGGATCAGGCATCTTTACCTGTCCGAGACGGAGGTCTTGGTATACGTCGCGCGTCCTCGCTGGCACTTCCCGCCTTCTAGGCTTCAGCCGCAGGCACCACGACGTTACAGGATTCCATTCTTAGCTCTTGCAACCTGCCCCCGTATGGCCCTTTGGAACAAGCCCGGACCCGCTGGTCAGCCGAATTAAATGCCCCCAATCCCGAGGCCCCAATATCCCATAATCAGGCATCGCAACAGGCCTTAGACTTGGGATAGACTTGTGCGCCCCTCACGTTTGCCCCTGCGGGTTTCTGGTCAGTGCGGACGGCTTGCACGGTCTAGCATGCCCTTTAGGCCCAGGGAGAACAGCAAGACACGCCTGTATCAATGACATCGCGTGGCGCGCCCTCGTGAAGGCTGGCTTTCCATCAACTAAAGAACCAGCAGGATTGGTTAGGTCCGACGGCCGACGACCTGATGGAGCAACCCTCATTCCTTGGGAACGGGGTAAATGCTTGACTTGGGACGCCACAGTAATCGATACTCTGGCAGTCTCTTATCGATCCAGAACAGCCGTGGTCGCAGGTGCTGCTGCTGAGATCGCATCAGAACGAAAGACCTCAAAATACAGTGATATTCTCTCGACACACTGCTTCGTCCCTCTGGCCTTCGAGACTCTAGGCTTCATAAATCAGGAAGGCTTTAGCCTCATCAAGAAAATCGGTCGCCATTTAACCGAAGTATCGGGAGACAAGAGGGAGACTTCTTTCCTGTTCCAACGCCTCTCCATTGCCATCCAGCGATCTAACGCGATTGCCTTTAATGGCACATTCCTGGAGCCAGATTTAAGCGAAGACTGGCGATTCCAGAGAACAGTCACCGGCCAGAAGACAGCTCAGATCAGTGCGACGAACATTCTACCCATTCAGACCATGCTTCTTCGCTCCCTCATAATTTCCCTTGTCTTCTACCTGACCGAAGAACAGTTGTCTTCTCGCGACCTTCCGTCGATGGAAGAAGAAGCGATTGACTTCAGCTATGACAAAGCATTTACAATGGTTAACAGGAGAAAGGACGAACGTTAGCTGAAGGATTTGGTTCAGAGGAGGCAATCAGACGAATTCATGATCTCAGAACTCGCGCTCGGCGCAGCGAGCGAGAGTACCCAGTCGCAAATCAAGTTCTTCATCGACAACAATACAACGAGGAACAGAACTGCTGAAATCAAAGAAGGAGAGAAGGGCGTGCCTGAAGCCAAGATTAGGGAGGGGGAGAGAACCTGAAATAGGTCGTCGAGACCCAGCCGACGGGCCCCAACCGATCCTCTAGGTCAAGGAGCTACACCGCCCATAGAACGCTCTACACTTACGCGACCGCTAACTCAGGGTTGCTTCTTCACCACGGCGCTTACAGACAGGATCACGAGATTCGGAGGTGCAGCTAGTCGACCTGTTTCCAGTGTGCCAGCCTGGATGCCACAGCAGCTCTACTTGCTCCAACAACAATAGATTTGTTTCATAATTGAAAATGTTCCGACACCCTGGAAGTTGTTTCTGACGCCTATTACAATAGTAATAATAATAATTATTATTATAATAAATATAATTATAATTATAATTTTATGTTATTGTTGATGATGATGTCGTTGTTATAATAATAATAATAATAATAATAATAATAATAATAATAATAATAATAATAATAATAATAATAATAATAATAAGCACTCACCTCATCGATGGCCCTGACAGTTGCGGAGCCACCAATGGGAGCAGCATCACGCCGCCAAAAAGATTGGGATACTCGTTGGATAAGCAAGGCCTGCACGGATCAGCTTGAGTCCGTTAGCAGTCCGTGCGATCGCGCTCGACTCCTTGCCTCACGAGGACCACAATCCGGTGATTGGCTACTGGCTCCTGTATCTGCGTTGGGACTGCGTCTCTCAGACGAGGAGGTACGTTTGGCAATTGGGGTGAGACTGGGCACAACACTTTGCGAACCGCATTTATGCCACCACTGCGAGGGAAAAGTCGACGTCAGTGGACTACACCTACAGCCTGGTTTGCAGAGCAGGAGGCGGCAAACAACAACGGCACAGTATGCTGAACGACACCATTTGGAGAGCGATGAACAGAGCCAAAATTCTGCACAGAAAGAACCTCTTGGCCTTTCGAGGGAAGACGAAAGACGCCCTGACGGTGTGATGCTCATCCCTTGGTCGCGTGGTCGGTGCCTAGCATGGGACGTCATAGTACCGGACACCTATGCAACGTCTCACCTACCTCATACGTCAGTCAGAGCAAGTGAAGCTGCCGACCGCGCAGCCTCGTCCAAAAGGATGAAGTACGCCGTCATCACTCGCTCTCACGCCTTTGTGGCGGTGGCCTTGGAGACCAGCGGAGCCTGGAGCAAGGAAGGACAGAGGTTTAAAACAGAATTGGGAAGCCGGACAACAGATGCAACGCATGATCCTCTGGAGACCTCGTTCTTGTTTCAAAAGATGTCGGTGGCTGTTCAACGAGGAAATGCCATCTGCCTCTCCGGAACATTGCCATCATGCTCTGAACCCTGTGGCGATGGCGTTTATTAACTGAATTTATTTTAATGAAACTGTCACACTATATAATAATAATAATAATAATAATAATAATAATAATAATAATAATAATAATAATAATCATAATAGAATCTGCTCTATTTGACATCCTGCAGGCACATTGTGAAGTCCTTGGGAAAGCCATTGATGATTTTTGCAAATTGCCAGCACAGAGCAGCCTCATCCTCTTGAGATCCTCCTTTGGTGCCCTTAAGCTTAGCCATGTGATCCCCTTGGCCTTCGAAACCATTGGCCCCATAAACAACACCGGTTTATCCTTTATCTCTGATTTGGGCCGTTGTCTTTCTCGCATTTCCGGAGACGCGAGAGATACTAGCTATCTTTTTCAACGGCACTCAATCATAATTCAACGTTTCAACGCCGTCGCCTTTCGCAGTACCTTCTCCCTGCCAGAGCCGGATGAGACGTAGCCGTTCCAGATGCTCACTTTTGTCTCCGGACTAATTTTTTCACCACCTGAGGGATTATACCTACCTCGGGTAAAAATAATAATAATAATAATAATGCCGGCCGATTAAACACATTCCCAAGGCCGCTAGCTCCTCTTTGGGCCATCTAATCTTTCAGATTATGAACCTCATCCTGTCTGACCCGACTAACCCAGATACCTGGGATGCTCTTCTGCTTTTTTAGCAGGTTCATCTTGGTTCCCCCAGCCAGAGGGGGCAGACGCCACAATGCAACTTCTATTATCAAAAAAACGAATAACTATTTTCACTGCCGAGATGAACTCCAATGCCCAATTTTCGGCACCGATTGCTTTTGTCAAGCGAAATGGACGCCACAGTGAGGGACTCCAGGGTCCAGAAGCTATAACATCAGCTGTGACCGCTAAATTGGAAGATGGTAACATCAGAGCAGCGGTGCTGATTTTGCGCTCAGAGAAACAACCAGTCCGGGCAGACCCGAGATCCTTTGCAGACCTTCAGGCCAAGCACCCTATTCCCTCTCGCAAAGATAAGGACATACCACCTTTAAATCAAAGCCTCTCAGCTTTTCAGGTTACAGAACAGGACACATTCTGCATGCTGTCCATTCCTTTCCAGCTGGTTTCTCGGGTGGCCTTGACATATCTTGGACCTGATTACATGTAAGGAAACTGGCTCTGAGGTTCTTTCCTCTATTACCTCTCTTATTAATCTTCTGTTGGAAGGCTCCTGTCCAAGCACAGCCACTCCAATTCTTTTTGGCGGTACTTTAATGGCCTTAAGGAAGAAATCAGGTGGGCTTCGCCCCATTGCCATAGGACAGCGGTGCTCAACCTTTATTGTTGTTGTACCACCAAGTATAAAAGTTCTTTCCTGGCGTACCCCCACCAGAAACATTTCTCATAACTACAATGTTATTTTTTTGTAATATTTTTTCTTGCGTACCCCTTGGCAACAGCTAGCGTACCCCTGGGGTACGCGTACCACTGGTTGAGAACCGATGCCATAGGATATGTTTGGCGCTGCCTGGCCTCTAAATACGCTAATTCTTTTGCTTTGAGCAACCTTTCCGGTTACTTCTCTCCTCTGCAACTCGGGGTTGTCACTCCTGGCGGCTGCGAAGCGGCGGTTCATGCCACTCGTCGATTTCTTGCTTGCTTGCCACAAGACTCGGTGTTAGTGAAGCTTGACTTTAGCAACGCATTTAACAGTCTTAGTCGTAGACCTATGCTGGAAGCGGTGGCAAATCTGATCCCTGAACTATACCCATACTGCCATCTTGCTTATGGAACACCTTCAGTTTAAAAAATTTGGCGACTTTTCCATCTTATCACAAACTGGCCCTCAGCAGGGGGACCCTTTGGGCCCTCTCCTCTTTTGCCTGCCTCTGCAACCGCTGCTTTCACGTCTATCCTCTTCCCTGGTGCTGGGTTATCTTGGTGACCTAACTTTGGGCGGCAAGACCTCTGTTGTGGCGGGGGATGTCGGGGTTATCATGTCAGAAGCTGGTGCCATGGGTCTGACTTTGAACATCACAAAATGCGAGATAATTTCACAAGCTCAACACCCCATTCTTCCGGATCCACTAAACCGCTTTCAGCAACATTACCAGATGATGCCTGCCTCTTGGGAGCACCTTTATCTCTTTGGGGGAGCCCTCAGGTCTGTTCTGGAGGCCAGAGTTTCAGAACTCAGGGTCGGTGTCTCGCGCCTAGCATCTATTGGTAGGCATGACGCCCTCGTCCTTCTTCGCTGCTCTCTTAGCTCACCTACTTTGCTTCACACCCTCAGATGTGCCCCTTGTATGGACCACCCGTGCTTGAGCGTGTTTGATCTTGTACTTCGAGATGGCCTCTCGAGCACCTTGAACTTGGCTTTGTCGGACATGCACTGGCTTCAGGCCTCGCTCCCGGTTAAGGATGGTGGATTGGGTATTAGACGTGCAACCTTGCTGGCACTTCCAGCCTTTTTGGCCTCAGCCGCAGGTACCACGCCTCTCCAGGCATCCATCCTACCGGATCCGGTACTGATGCAGTGGGAAATGATGTATTTCTTATGGCCCGGTCCCTATGGAGTTTGTTATCAAATGCACCCTTTCCAGACGACCCAGTTGCACATGAACAATCAGCATGGGATCGCCCTTTGATTATGAAGGACATAACCACCTTACAAGCGTCTGTCATATCGGACTATCAGAGGGCGCGGTTCATGGCGGTGGCTTCACCTCATTCTAGTGACTGGTTGTTTGCCCTTCCAATAAGTGCTTGTGGTCTAAGACTTGGAAATGAGATAGTGCGGCTGGCCGTGGGTTTGCGCCTTGGTGCTGAGATCTGCACCACTCATAGGTGCCCTTGTGGTTCAGTGGCCTTGACTGACGGTTCTCATGGTTTGGCTTGTCGTCTTGGACCTGGCAGGACTGCCAGACATGCAGCGCTAAATGACCTAATCTGGTGAACTTTGATGAAAGCGGGTTTCCCTTCCTCTAAAGAACCAGTTGGACTTTCAAAATCCGACGGTAAACGCCCAGATGGCGCTACTCTCATTCCCTGGCAGGCGGGCAGATCTGTGGTCTGGGATGTTACTGTTGTCGACACTTTTGCCGATTCTTACTTGCCTCACACAGCCACGAATGCAGGTACAGCGGCAGAGTTGGCTGCTCAGAGGAAGATCACCAAATATACCGATTTATCGGCTTACTATCAGTTCATCCCTTTGGCCTTCGAGACCCTTGGCCCGATAAATTTACAATGCCTGAAGTTTTTAACTAATCTGGGTGGTCACTTGACCAGAGTTTCCGGAGATCCAAGGGAGACTGCTTTCCTTTTCCAACGCGTTGCCTGCACAAATTCAACGTTTTAATTTGCCTGCCTTCCGGGGTACTTTTGAGGAGCCTGACATCAACGAAGATTAGTCATCTCAGAATGCATTTTTTCATCCGGATAATTTTTCAGCTTCCTGAGGGATCAAAAATACCTCGGGACAAAAAATAATAATAATAACCAGTTATCTTTTCCAGCGCATTGATATCACAACTCAACGCTTCAATTCTGTTTTCCATGGTACTTTAGCTCCGCGAGATATTGACGATTTCTAGCCGTCCCAGAATTTTGTATTCTCCGGAGAATTTTTTTAAATCCCGAGGGATAATATATACCTCGGGTAAAAAAATGCAAAATAATAATCAAAAAAAATTATGGCATTTAAAAACATAAGGCAGCTTTGATCTGGTTGCATTTGATATTATCTACAGTAGACCTCTACGTTATTTTGACTTGCACGATATGTCTTATGATGTTGCCTACATCCATGCATTCTGTGCTGGCTACGTTGGATATAGTCTTCATCATATAGCTTAATATCATACGATAGGCATAATGATTCATCCTGCGTGCTGTTTCTAGACATCGGATGCGCTGTTCTCTTGGTTGGCTACCTGCAGATGATGTGCTGGCACACAACAGCCTACAACCAGAGCGAACGAATTCGTGTTCATCTACTGCAATCCATTCTAAGACAAGACATTTCTTGGTTTGACACACACGACAGCGGCGAACTGAATACAAGACTTTCCGAGTAAGTGTCGTCTTGATAAAAAAATAATATACGTATATATGTATGCAGGTATGTATGTGTATATGCATGCATATATATATATATGGATTTAATAATTCTATGTATTAATACGGCGCTACGATTACAAAACATCAATCGATGGAGCTTGCCAGTGCGTGTTAACAACTAAAGCTTCCTGCACAGTGATTAATAATTAGGAAGGGTCTGTAAGACCGAAGACACTGTAAAATACTGAGTTATAAGTCCTTTGCGATCGACAAATCACGGATTCGATAGTGCAAAGATGTATCGGAGACTTTGGAAGCAACTGACGGCATACAATTTCTTGTAATTTCTTTGTTTTTGTTGTTGAAATTTTATGACCGATAATTTTAAGATAAATTGCCATCTTTAAAGCGAAGAGTGCAGTAGCAACCGATTTCATCATTTTAACTGTTATGAGGAAATGAAGAAAGATTTATTTATGGGGAAATAAATCTAAACAAGTTTACAGAAGAGAGGCAGATCACAGGATGTGTTGTCGAATTTTACATAAATTTTGTCGTTTTAAACAGTGATATTATCGATTCTGATCTTAAAATTTTTATTTTCCGACTAATTTGTCTTTGTTTTCGCTGTTAGATAGGTTAAATTATTTATATCTTTTTTGTACCGCAGATTCATAACCACAATCTCTTAATTTTACGGTTTTAGGTCCAAACTAATACTGGCTGGCACTCTTTTAATTATCTATTCATGTTGGCTAGTGATGTTGAAATAAATCCGGATCCAGTTAGATTTCCGAGTTTCGATGTTGGTCAATTAAACACTTGTTTCCTTCGAAATAGAGCTGCGGTCCTACGTAATTTTATTCGTCAGCATTCTTCGCATATACTTGCTGCTTGCTGAAATCTGGCCTAGTGGCACACCAGGATTCATTTCGGATCTTACTCTCCCACCCTATCTTACTCTCCCAACTTTCTTTATGCTGAAAGAACCTTGGTGTAGTGGTAAAGGTAAGGATTTGCTTTTCTTTTCGGTCCCATCTGTCACCGCACAGATTCGCTTTGTCTATTATTCCACCCAGATCATTTGAAATCCTGGCTGCTACTCTAATTTCTGGCAACAAACAGGTATTGCTTGTGAATATTTATCGTCCACCACCCGTCTCTTTGACTTATTTTCTTAGTGAATTGTGGCGGATTGGCCACAAGGCAGGTCTGTTTGGAAAGAGGCAGGAGTAGCCATGACGCACGTTAGGAAGTCACGAAGTACTGCGCTTGTGTGCACAGTTCGGCCGGTCTAGCTGCATAGGATTTTTTGAAATTAAGTTTAATTAAATAAAAGCGGAATCTAATAATTGCTTAATAATTAGGCCGAGCCTACTTTTAAAGTTATTTCTAGTAAAATAATGAACCCAGACGTTGTTTATAGGTCCTTAAATGTTTTTAATGGCATGTAATCACATTAAAACACCTTTATTTAAGCATTATAAAGCTGGCCACTACATAAGCAAGACAGGGCAGATGGGTTGAACAATAGTTGTCGTGTGCTGCAGTGCCTATATTGTGAAGGATGGTTGCGAGCCTTCACATATACGAGTCAAAGCGTCTTTGATATCGTTCGATTAGCGAAATTCAGTGAGCGAATTCATAGCGTATATAAAATATACAGACGAGGGTGACGTCCGGAGAAGCCCATGTTCGATTTGGTCCCGGTTACGATTTAGCTATAAAGAAGCGGGAGAAGTTTCCGGGAAAAAACTAACCACTGCGCTCCCGGAGGGACAACCGAGACAATCACTGTCTGGTTTCGGGCTGATGGCGCAGATCCTCCAGGGTGAGGTCCCACTCTGCCGTAGATCGCGAGAAGATCTGAGTGACGACTGTTGCAACGTCGAGGTTGGACAGAGCCGGGGAAGGACCCAGTTCATAAGAAATAAGCACAGGTCTGTGTGAAGTAAAGGGGTGGCATCGGGTAGCCTACCCCGGTGGTACCGTAAGTGAATGGGTCAAGTGCGCTCCTTGGAGAGCTACAGCCGAAACATTCGATGTCCTGTTCAAAGTCCGGCTTGCGGCTGCGCACGGGGCGGACTGATAGACAGTGAGAAGATAAAGGTTGTGCGAAACTCGGGGAAAGACGCGGCGCATAATTCCTTGTCGAAATTCAGACGGCAGGAAGAGATAAGGGGAAGACACCGCGGATCCTAATGCAGACCAAGAAAAGCACCGGTACGTAAGAGACCGGATCCTAACGCAAACCAAGAGAATATACGGTAAATCATAGTCCGGGTCGGTTACCCAAATAATACCGGAGTCGAGACGGAAAATACCGACTCCTATATGCTTGTCGCTACACACTGATCGGAGGATTGACTGAAGTGCGGGGAAGGGCCCATCGTGCGTAGGTCGGCACGAAGGTCTGTGCATTAGTGTTGACTCCCTTAAGGAAGCGGCCAATCCTAAACCTTCTGTATAGAGAACGAACAATACGGACATAGACAATACGAAAAGGCCATTTTACGTCGAAAGTAGAAGGGGCAGTGAGGCGGGTGGACCGGAGCGTAGAGCTGGGCTGGAGTTATCCCCGCCCCGCGATGTTTTGTACCGACCGAGAACGCCACAGAATTTCAGTCACTGCCTGAATATTTCATTTCCTGTCCTTATAAAATAATTACATTTATCTTGATGTATCTGTTCTTCAGCACTTTTACTTATTATTTTGCACTTATTACGCGCCCAAGGTCAGTAAATCTGAATGTGAGACGCGAAGCAATTATGAATGACGGACTTGCTCAAGGTCCCAAACACAATAACCGTCTAAGGGGAGATTCGAACCCGAATTTTCCTCATTTCTTGATATGTTGGAAGGGTTTGACATGAAACAGCTCGTTTACCTTTCAAACACGACAAGTCATAGCTTTATGTCCTGATAACTGGTTCTGATTCGCAATCACTTCATTCGGTTCCTCTTGTTGATTCACGTCCTTCATATCAGACTGCCATTTCTCAAAATTTAACTTTAGACCACCTCCATATTACAAAATTGTTAGATTTCGCTGTTAGCATAAAATTGCTCTTAGCCTAAATAAACTAAAGCATGATATTTTAGCAACTCCGTTATGGTTATCTCCTGCACAAACTGCTACTGAGCTGACTGAGCAGTTTTTAGTCTACTTTAACTGAGCTTCTCAACAGACGTATTGCTTTTTAGCTAAGGGAGTAATAGAACGCACATCACAGCCTTGGTTTAATTCTGACATTTCTGAAGCTATGCGTCGCAGAAGTCCGTTACAGCGTTGATGGCGCAACTCTCGCCTTCCCTGGGACCACATTAGGCCTACGCAACAATACAAAACTTGTGCGAAAACTTTTTTAATTTTTCAAATATACATATTTAAAAATTTTAATTGCTGAAAGTTCTGCATCATGAAAAATTTTGTGAATGGTTTTGAATAAGCTGTCACACAGGGAGAAGTTAAAATTTATACCCTGCTGTACAATCGGTTACCCAAGAGTTTGCATCAAATTCTTGACCATTTCCGCTAAAGTTTAAAATAATGTTGAAGAGCTCGATTTAATTTTAAAATTAGTTGCACTCTATCAAATTATAAAATATTCTGCTGGATGGTCTTTATCTGTAATGTGATTAAACAAATTCAGCCTTATTTGCGACAATAATGAACGTAATTTTTCGACTGTTATGTAAACGCGCGTTGATATCATAAATTTCATGATGTCACTTCGATGAGTCATTGGGATGTTGACTTATTTGTGAGTGGTGAGTTCCCCATTACCTTCTATATCCTGACAGGCCGTACTGCTGATTGTGTGACGTCACTAACCTAGTCTGTCGGCTTTCATGAATAGTGTATTAATGTGTACATAAATTATAGCAATTTTGAAATTTGATTATATAAACTGAGTATCTAGTGCACACTACTGACACAGATAAATTACAAAAGAGATGAACAGAAACTTAATTACATGTTTTATTACATATTAAACATTTTTACAACTGTGAGTTCAAGAATCATAATAACCTTTCACAACTGTAGGTCTTTTAGTAGAACTGTTACATTAATCAAGCCTTTAGTGTTGACAATTTATATTTACTTTTTCTTTTTGCTCATTTAGAGGTATTACTAGCATCATTCAAATGTTTGCAGTAGTTCTTAAGCAAGATATTGGACATTTTGCTAGCAATAACATGGACAAAGTCTAAAAATTTATGCCCACATTCACAAACACTATTTATAAATCAACACTGTATAAAGCTTTTCACAGATAGAGACATAAGCCGTTGTTGGCCCTGCCTCATGGAACAACCTGCCTCTTGACCTTAGGCGGGAATTCCTCTCTCTTCCTCCATCTCTTTTCCGCAAGCGTTTGAAGACCGTGTTATTCCCCAATAGTCATGGGAAATTGGGCCGGGAGCGCCTCTGATGGGTTTTATCTTGAAGTGGCGCTTTATAAGTTTTTGATTACGATTACGATTACCCATTTTCTTCTGATTTTATGCACTAAAAAATTGTTGTTCATAAGCTGTTAACACTAAACACTGGAATATACAAAACACTCTTACCACAACATCAACCAATGCTTGCTTTGGTTGATTCAGACTTCATTTGTATAGTGTTTTCAAATAAGAAAAAGCTGTGCCTGTAGAGTCACATGCCATCGCACTGCTGACATCAAGGCAGCAACACAAGGTCCACATGCAACAGACCTCTTAATTTTGTTACCAATATACCCAACAAGAAAAACAACGTGCATTTCGGAATCTGAGACACCTATTACATTGCAGTCACACAGCACTCCTTCAAAAGCATTCTATCACATTGTCTGACTTTTCCTCCAAAAAACAGTCATTTGCAAATTTCATAATTGACATTTTGCTCTTTGATGCAGAATTTATGTACAGTATACTGCCAAGCTTCAACTTTTTCTCACATCTCACATTCCATGATTTCATGCAAAGAAATATGAAAGTTAGTGCCAGCTAGTCTCCTGTATTGGGAAAATTTGTATTCTCAGTAATCAGTTTGAAATTTGCCTGTAAGAACATAGCTAAAGTCAATACTTTCCAGGAGATATCTGACTAACAAAATCATGGTCATCAAAGTATGTTGCAGAGCTGATGCAGTTTCTCTTGTTAACCTATCACAAAGATCTTTTACCTTTGAAAGGATGTTTAACATTTAACATTTTCCAAGTGACATAAATATATCAACAAATACCAGTGTGTCATCAACAGTAGCTTTGTTGCAATTAGGCTGGTCGGTTTTGGCCGCGGCCTAGCCGATACAACTACTACACTATTAGCCATCTCCGCTCCACAACTACTTCCGTATCGTCAAACTACGTTATCTTTTTAATTTTGGTAATCAAACGCAATTCTTGTAATTTTGTGCAACATGAACTTTCCTGTTTATGTTATCAGCGATGTTGACCAGATAGAAAGAGGAATTGGCGACAAGTTGGCTCTCTTCTTCCAGTATGTAGCCGCATTCTTCGCTGGATTCATTGTTGGCTTTATCTATGGCTGGAAACTGACTTTGGTGATTGTATCTATCAGTCCACTGCTCGCTATATCTGGAGGTTTTATGGCAAAGGTAAAATCATTGATTACGTTTAAAGTTTTTGGCTGCATTTGATCTATCCGAGTTGCGTTGAACTGTAACTAGGACGCATGCACTATAAGCTTAGGCCTATACTTTAGAAATGCTAAGACACGACATTAAGATACAGGCCTACAGGTTTCAATTTGTGAAATTTTGGTCGGAAGTCATAAAATTTAACAAAAATAAGTATAGCTTTTGACACTAATACGGTAAATATGTCGAAGTCTCTTTCATCCTGTTCCCTCTTGTATAGGCCTACGTACCTCCACTGATTCTGCTGAAATTAGTTTCCATTCCCAACTCTCACCTCTGAGCCACTAAAATAGCTAGCCTGGCATATAAAGATGAAATTCAGCAAAACTCGGATAGTTCTTGTCTACGCTACGTTAAATATCGTGAGGATTTAAGATTGGAAACCTGACTAAATGGGCCCCTAGTTGAGAGAAATTGCAACAAGAATGTTTATTAGTTGCCGCTAATACAAGTGATGAATGCAAAAGAACAAATATAGAGCTCTAGTACTATTACAATTTTACTGCTCGTACACATTTTATACTTCATATTTACTGTTACCTCGTGTCATGAATTTCTTTTGGGTTGTATCTGCGTTTACACTCGTTTTTACACTTTAGAGTTTTCTTGACATTGAGCCGTATAACTGTGTCAGGACCTGATTGGTCAGAGGAGACCACGCCTCCAGTATGCAGTAGCACGCAGTATGGACATACAAGAGCCCGCATGGCAGTCGTATAGACACACACCAGACGAGAGCAGACACTTGATAAATGGGCATGCATGTATGTATGTATCACTAAATTTATAAAGCGCCTTTTAAGTAACTCACAAAGGCGCTGCAGCACGGCTACCTAACGGTCTCTAAATAGGAACGTCTTGAGACGGGCAGAAAATGTTTCCTGAACTGTTGAACAGGCAAGAGATCGGATGTCTGGTGGAAGAGTGTTCCAGAGAGACGGCCCCACGGTGGAGAAGGCGCGGTCCGCCCGAGCAGACGTACGAGAACGCGGTACAGTGAGTTGACCATGTGTCGCCGATCGTAATCTCTGTCGACCAGCTTGATTAGCTGTTTGATATAATTCGGCGCTGAACCAACGATCGAGGACCTGACCATGAGGAATATTTTGAACTGTACCCTCTTCTCAACTGGAAGCCAATGTAGGGTGTCTCGTATGTAGGGGGAAATATGCGAGAATCTGGACGTACCAGCGATGATCCGAGCAGCACAGTTGAGGACAGACTGGAGCTGACGGATGCGGAATTTAGGCAGGCCGACCGGGATGGAGTTGTAGTAGTCCAGACGCGTGATGATGAAGGAATGGACAAGCGTAACAGCCGTGCTATAGGACAGGTTTCGACGTATAGTCCTTATCTGACGCAGTTCGTAGTAGCAAGTCCTGCAGAGTGAGTTAATATGTCCCGCCATTGACAGCTCTTCGTCCAACAAAACACCCAGATCACGAACCGTTCGCAGCGAGACCGAGTTCAAAGACGCTGCCAGAATCATATCGCGATCCACATCCCGAAGTCTGTGCCGAGAGCCGAACCAGATGAACTGTGTTTTCGCCGGATTCAGCCGAAGCCGGTTTGAGGACATCCATTTCTGTATATTGGTAACCACCATCTGGATCCTCGAGACACAGGTTGTGGTGTCAGATGGATGGCAAGTCGCATATATCTGCACATCATCAGCATATTGATGAACCAGTGCACCGAGAGCTGTGACGACCTGGGTTAGATCGGCAGAGTGTGTAGAGGAGTGGCCCGATAACTGAACCCTGTGACACGCCACAGAGAACCAGTATCCAGCTCGATGCATCCGTCCCGACCTCAACCCTCATAGTCCTCCCATCGAGGAAAGAGCGTATCCATTCGAGCGTCTGGCCTGCAAAACCATACGAGGTTTCGAGACGAGTCAGGAGAATCTGATGATCCACAGTGTCGAATGCTGCGCTTACATCAAGGAGAGCGAGCAGCGCGACCTTCCCTGCGTCGATTGCATCATAGATGTGGGAGACAAGTCGAAGGATCACCGTCTCAGTCGAATGGCCCTTCCTAAAACCGGACTGACGCTTTGGCATGAGATTACTCGAGTCGAGACAGAACACTGCCTGCTGTGCGACTATTTTCTCGATGATCTTTGAGAGAAATGAGAGGTTGGAGACTGGGCGGTAGCTACTAACATCTTCAGGATCCAATCCGAGCTTTTAAGGTGTGGTTTGACGATAACCCGCTTCTGACTAACAGGTAGATGTCCCTCGGAGAGCGATGAATTACTGAGTCGGAGTAGGAATGGAAGGAGATCATCGACAAGCTCCTGAAGAAGAAAGGTTGGAATCGCGTCCAGAGAGCATGTTTTTGTTGGGGAGGACAGAAGGAATGACCTGAGTCCAGCGGCGGTTATCATTCTAAAGCTGTCTAATTGATACTGAGTCGTGGTGTACTCAAGTCGAACATCTGCGACCTTATCAGCCAGATAGCGCGCGAAGTCAGCATAGCAATGTCCTTACTGGCTTTCACTTAGATAAAAGTCTCGCGTGGGGTACACTACATGGTACAATGATGCTGGCAAAGAATAACTGAGCAAAACTGTTAATCGGCCAGGCAAGAACATGCGGCCACCGCTGTGTGTGAGCAGGTAAGGCTTAGCCGTGCCAATGCTTGCGGAGTTAGGTGAGCCGCCGGATGAGTTAATTCCGAAACAGTATCGCTGACTAAGCTGCAATGCTGTGGGGCACTGGATCCACGGGTGCAAAGTATAGCCCCTTCCTGGGACGCTCGTACTCTACATCCTGACGTCGAAATACGCACCATCTTGGCCGGTCATGAACTTGTAGAACCGAAGCAACCGCCTGGAAATGGACAGTCCTGTCGGCGCTCCATCCCGCAGGGCAAAAGTTAGCTCGTCAAGATAAGCACTACGGTGCTCACCTTGGCGAGCTAAAATTTGCTGGGATACAGTTCCCAGTAAAGGTTTGCGATGTTGGCAAGTCCTAACGCCAGCTAACCTTTAGGTTAGCGTGTACGGGTTGAACGGCGGGCTGTGAGCCCCATCAATGTATCGCGGGCGGGGGAACACGAGGTTGTCCTGATGCTTCTGGCCGACGCCGACACTACCTCGAAAATATGCACTGCGTCTGATCAAAGACCTGGCTAGCATGCTGTATAAAAACGCAACAGGTAGTGGAAAAAGCATCCATGCCGCCGCTGCTTGTATATCCAACCAGGACCTGCCTAGGGCCTTGTGCCCAACAGGTACAAGGAAGACTGCGAGGGCATCGGCGAGAGGCCTCAACGCACCGCCATGCCAGAAGAGGGCAAACATATCTTGCAGTTCCAGAAGCAGTTCACAAGCAGCTGCGCGTACCCCAAATAATCTACGCCAGCTTCGAGGCTCTGAACATTTCGGTGGGTAGCGGCGCCGGAAACAGGGAGAACAACACTTGACTAGTTGCGAAGCAGGTTTCATGTAACCACGGCTATGTGATGATCCACTGCGACGATGAAACCAAGGGCCAGTCCTGTATCGCGGGAAGGATGCGCTGGAGAGGTTCTTGGAGGCTCTGCTAAACAAGCTTGTTGAAATACTGGAGGAACTAAGGTGCTCAACCAAAATGTGCATGGATAGAGATTACCGGCAAGCCTGCTTAAAGGCCACCGAGTGCCATCCCATGAAGCGCACACGCCCACCAATGCCCACATCAACCTTCTCAGCACGCCTTCGTTTCGATGACGAGGAGGTTGTCCAGACGGGCATACGGGCACCACCCACAAAGGGCAGGGCTCCCAGTACACGTGTACTTACCCATGTCCACATCAGCCTCCTCAGCACGCCTTTTTGACCCGAAGGAAGCTGTCTCGACGGGAACTAAAAGTGGATCACGACAGGCTCGGCGAGGCCAACAACAGAGCAAGCCGACAAAGGAACTTTTGTGTTTTGTTCCTGAAGTTCCGACAGCTCCAGATGGCGGCAAGCCCCGGACCGAGAGGTGAGCCCTTCCAGTGCCGCCACTCGGGCTTCTACGCCGAAAAGCAAGGGAATGGATGACAGACGGTGGCTCCGCCAGCCGACGTAGCCGCCCTCCGTAACTGCCTGCACCAGATGTTTGTGATTGTAATGGAACCGAGGAGGCGATGATGCGAAATACGGCCATAAACAGATGACATTATATAAAACGATGAATTATAAAACAATTAATTAACTGTAGTATTTAGAAGTAAATTAGTCATAGATAAAGGGCAAAAACATTTAAGCATGACTTATGCAAAGACTAAAGGACGACAGACAGAACAGACAGAGGAAAGGAGGCAGACAAAGGCACACAGACACGGCTCCAAAGTGCAACGCGTGCAAGCGAGGGGATTGGAAGGAGTGCGATCTGCGAGATAAACAGCAGAGCACTGGAATGCGAGCCATGACGATGCAGCGATGGAAGAGCGTAGATGGAAGGGCGATTGAAGTCTACCGACAGCCGATTACAGGAATGTAAGCTATGAGGATGCCGCGAGGCAGGAAGAGAGATGGTATGCAATTGAAGTCTGCCGCCAGCAGAACACAAGGTGGTAATGCTGCGAGGTATGGAAGGAGAGAAGGAATGCGATTGGTCTGCCGCCAGGAGCAGAAAAAAGACTAAAAAGGGAGTGGACAAGCAAGTTGGAATTCACTCTTAGGGACGCGCGAAAGAGGAATTCTGTCTCGGCTGAAGCAAGCTGCAACGACCGACAAACCGACGAAAAGGTTGCGGGAGAAATAAGTTAGCAGCTGAGAGCGAAACGAGATGTCTAAGAACACCGTGACTTTGTAAACAGATTCGTTGTTAGAAATAAAAAGCATCAATTGAACATTCTTCGTCAACGAACTAACACGCCGAGAAAACCCCGAAGAGATGCCAATATCACCGCTAGCCACCAATTAATGTTTTAAGACTGACCACTGACTAGTGTTTTAGATTGACTGCCAAACGTCTTTCTATACATTACGTCTCGTGGCAACAGTCCTTTAAAACATTACAGTGATCGAGAGTTCCGCGCCGCTCAAGGAAAAGCGCAACAAGCCGCTACGACTCAGTCTCACTAGCGAAGCGTAGAGCACCGGGGGGGGGGGGGGTGGCAGGAAGAAAAGAGGGGCGCCACAACAAAAGTCGTTAGGTATTTAATGTCGACGGTCGCTAAGTGCCTGCGTAGGGGGAGCTGTTTCTTAAAGGCGAAGTAATCCTGGGTCAGTGCGTTGTGCTCGTCCTTGGTCGAAACGTTTGTCCACATGCTTGCTATATCGCGACTACTTTGTGTCTTTCATTGTACGACATCGGTATATAACCTAGCTACGCTGACCCAGGATTACCTGGCCCATGTGAATCGGCTCCGCCAACGCAGGTACTTAATGACCATCGTTGTTAAACATGTTATGACGTTCGTGGTATCACCCTTCTTTCTCCCTACTGCCCGGTAGCCTGCATCTCGGAGGTGAGATTGAGTAGTAGCGGCTCGTTGCGCTCTTTCTGGAGCGGCGCGGCAAACTCGGCCTCAGACGGCTAGAGCGGGCAGTTGCGGAAGACGGATGGTCGATATACTTGTCCATTGCGTACGCTATTCACCTTTCCCTAAGCAGGCATCTTTTCATTTGGGGGTTTGGTCCTTAGGATCTCGCCGATGATCTCCACCTGGTGCAGTTCATGATTTGATGGGCGGATGTCCCGCCCGTTTGGCGCCACACCGCAGGCACAGCACGGTTTCTGCATGCGTCCCACCGCTGCAGCCCTGGCAGGGTACCGACACAGCTAGGCCTTTCCTGATCTTGGTGCGGTGGAACTCACAGTGCTCATACGCACAGCGGTGGTCGCATGTTCTCGCCCTGCCGATTAGCTTGTAAGGTCTGTGTGGAGGAAAAACCTTATTTGCTTTCAAACGTCCATCTTACTGAATACTCCTTGGTGTAGAAACTGTCCGATAACTAACGCAGTTTTAAATGGCTACTTGCCATCCGGCGGATGTGAAGTATTTAAACTACAAATGAAGTTTATCTACTCACAGGTAATGTCGTCGATGACAAAGAAGGAATTGGAAGCATACTCTAAAGCAGGCGCTGTTGCAGAGGAAGTCCTTGGATCCATACGGACAGTCGTAGCTTTTGGAGGACAAAACAAAGAGGTTCAAAGGTTGGACTGCGACTGCATAAAGTATATGTTCAACGGCTGGCTATGATGGCCTTAATGTATTGTATTGTTTCATATTTATAGTCTCTGCATGAAAGCTATGTACCTAGTCAAGAATGTATGAAGGATAATATTCTAGTTGTGCACCTAACCGAAAAGCATAAAACTACTTTCAGACTAGTTTGTTTCAAACGAGTGAAAACAAGGGCAAAAAGAATTGTGAGTAAGTTCCAGTTGTCAAAGATCAAGTTTTTTTGTTGCAGGATGGATAGTTTGACGTCAGACAAAAACCTGTTAGCATGGAAAATGTGTTATATGAGTCATTCTATGGAAAGTGCTAGATTTGGTATACTGTGAACTCAGAAATAAAGTATTGGTAAATAAACAGCTTTATATCAAATTTGTTTATAATGCATGTCTTCATTTCACCAATGATCGATCAACAATGGTCGATCAGTTGTTTGTGTCCCTCTAACAAGCCTCAATGTCAGACATGAAAACTGACCATCAGCACCAGAACAAATTCAAGATATGTGGTATAAAATTGATGATACAATTTACAGATGCAAGAAGAGGCGTAACACTAGAAAAAAATGATGAAAAATTTTCAGGGAGAATTGGCAAACATTGAAATATGACAAGTGAAATGGTACTTACATTGAAAAACTGGCATTAAAATTTAGGTGTCAATACCATAACAATTTGTGGGCCGAGTCCAGACAAAGCAATTTTAAGAAAGTAAAACATTTAACTTGTATAAAATACTAAAAACACCGACAAGTCAGAGTTTCTAACACCATCAGCAGAGAAACATCTAGAAGTTTATGTTTATAAGATTAAATGAAAGGCATGGAGATTCAACTCTCAGTACCTTAACGACAAGTTAATGACTCTAAGATATGTGAGAGTGCCTGAGAAAACCCTCACAAAATCGGAAAACTTAATTTGCGAGAAACGCAATCAGAAGGCAGTTAGATATAGGTCTAACTTTGTTCTTTGTATATTTATATGTTGTGTTAGCTATCAAAATGCAAGTTTTGCAGTCCAAGTACATCTAGGCTCAAGTTTATTATTATATTTAAAGTTTATTATTATGTCCTGCAACAGAAACAAGTACGTGTCTTCTTGGTGCCAAAATTTGAAGTCGTGTGCATCGATTCTTATACAAATGACCAATTCATGTAAATCTTAACCAGCTTTTTATGAAGATGACTGTGATGGGCAGAGGCGTATGAATACGCTCAGAGTTACTGTACTCAAACATTTATGACCACTGAGCATATTAACTTAGGTCAGGTCGTGCTATGGTAAACTTCAAATCGCGATGTCGCAATAAACTTACATCTTTAAAAATTATAATTTGTTTAGTAGGGCCTATTTGTAATAGAAACATGCGGTTTTCACCTAATATTCAACCATTTCAACCTAATCCATCGCGCTTGTAAACTCAGTTTTGATGTTTTCCGACTTTGTGAGGGTTTTCTCAGGCACGGTTACATATAGTTTAAAATAGTAGAAAGTTAGGAGTTACTATTTGCATCAGTCTGAGAATGAAATTAATACGTACATATGAATGTGTGCATCAGAGTAGAAGCAGCCTTAGGAGATAGCGAATGGCGCATAGTGTGGATCTGCATGGCGCAGAAGATAAAAGCTTGTTCTACATACTATCTTCGCGTGCTCAGGGAAGGTCAATTCTTGGTCCAAGGTCACACCCAGGCCACGCACAAAAGAAAAAAGGAAACATTGGGAAAGTGGAACTGCAAGTAATGCAAGTCTATCTTTTGGAGCTAACAGCGGCAGCCAAACCAGATCATATGGTTTCAGAGGGATTGAGCAGAGGCGGTTAGACGACATCCCAATTTGAAAATGCTTAAGCTGTCTCGAGCATTTTTCAACTAAAGAGAATGCATATACAGCTGAGCAGTGAATGTATGCCTGAGTATACTGATGAGAGGCAAAACCCAGGGAGGAAAGAACATAATTTAGGTCAGCGGTATAAAGGATGTAAAGCAGAGGAACCAGAGAGGAACCTGTGGCAGCCCAAATGAGACCAGGGACCAGACCGATCGGTTGAGACTAAAAACTACCGCCTGAATGGAGTCAGAAAGGAACGAACGCAACACGACGACCCACGACGCTTAACAGCGCTCTACGAGTATGCCATGGTCGACGGTGACAAATGCCGCACTGACATAAAAAGAGGAAGCGAACCTCCTTTTCATTCGCATTTGATTTGGGTTCTTTTGCTTTTCATGATCACACTAATTAAGGTTAACTTTCAGTGCATGTCAAACGTCAAATGGAAATATTATGAACGGTGAATCGGCAAAATCGAAAGACGCCATAGATTTTACAGGCGACATTTTTCCATGGAAACGGATGAGATGATCACGTCTTCGCTTGGTTTTCTGTCGACGCCGCGGTTTTAGCAGACGATCTGCGAGGCGTATATAAGAAGAGAACGTTGAGAAATCAACAGTCTTGTGTTGGCCATGGAAGGATAAGACTGTGTGGATTGCCTTCACGTTTCTCGAGTAGAAGTTAAGATTCGGTGTTTAAGCGTAATTAATTACAGTGAGACTTGCGATTAGTTGTGTTATAGTTTCGGCAGAGGAAGCGGTAAGACTTATCGAATGAAAGAGAGTATTTTCGGTCGTAAGCGAACTGTGAAAAGGAATCTGTAGCCAAGACATGGTTGAAGGGACGGTGAACGTTTATCGCAAAGCAAAGTTGGCGAACTAAATCCGTTAAAACTTGTCGAAAGATAAGTTGTCATTTTCGGTGGAACTATCGCTGAAACAAGTTAGAAGTCGGTGAACTGGTCATCGTAAAGTTACTTCGAAGAAATCGCAAAATCGATAAACGAATTCGATGGGTGAATTGACGTCTGCTGGCGAAGACGCCATTTCGAGGCAATCGAAGAAAAGAGCAAAGTGCACGGTCACACATAATAAAACCAAACTATATATGTTTCATCCAGTGAACAGCGAAAGGAGTCGAGTTTCAAAGAACTTCTTCAAGCGGGAGGGATGTCATTAAATTATTCACAAGTCTAGTGATTAGTTGGCCATAAGTAGGTTAGCTTAGACTGTCTTTGAAACTACATTTCTGTGAATTAATGTCTTATTAGGATATAACTTTAACATATATCATAAAGGCCTTACTCATTGACTATCTATAACGAGCCAAAACATCAATAGTCAATTGAGTGAACGAGTACTTGAGAAAAGTGTAATCAGCATGAGGTTGATGTTGTAAAATGGCGCTGCTCATGTGTCTGTTGCTATTCATATAGCGCATTTACATCACCATAGATTCAAAGATTAGGAAGCGCCACAGCAAGGTTACCCGATCCCGATCAGCAGCCCCAAAGATATCAGCAATTATGCGGGTTAGCAAGGACTCCGTGGAATGGAATCTCCTGAAAGCAGATTGTTGTCTAGGCATGAGGAAATTTGTTTCCAGATAACATGTTATCTGTATCGACACAATCTTCTCAACCATCTTTGACAGAAAAGATAAACTGGAGCTTCTGGTAACATTGAGCTAAACCTTGGTCCTCATCGTCTTGAAGCTATGAATTTCTGCCACCTTAGCATCCATTCTACCCGGAATAAGTGATCCTCTGTTCAAATCTACATCTCGGACAATCTGGAAAATATTCTTGCGTCAACAAAACTTGGCTCAAAAAAGTCTGATACGCCTTCCATCATTTCAGATATGATTCCTCTGTTGTTTTTCTCCCAAATGAACCTCGGTTGAATAGCTTCAGTGGTGGAGTTGTGTCTCTTCAAAAATCACACCTGAAACTTGCTCAATTCCTTTCATGTATTCCAATTCTAAAGTCATTTGAACGCCTAACTGCTATCGTTAACTCTTTAACTCGGTCCTGGATTTTCGCAAATGTTTCTCTGGCTTTTTCTGAATTCCAATCCCTGCTTGAATTCCTGGTTTCTTCGCCTTCTGAACTTATAATTACAGGCGATTTTAATAGGGCCGATACACAAAGATACTCCAAACTATGCTTCACAAAAATTCCTTGATCTCCTCTCTGGCTTTGACCTCATGCTGTAGCCTACGTCTTCTTTCCAACTCATGACTTTGCCATTCATTCGATCTCCTTATAACCCGTTCCCACTGTTCTGCTGTTTCGAATATCTCCTCTTTTGAGTCATATTTGTCTGATCATGCTGCAGTTACTGCTCATTTCTCTTTCCGTCATAAGCTGCCTCCTACTTATTCTTTTACCAGTTACCGATCTTGAATAATGCTCAAAACGTTCCACCTTCTAAGCTAACATCCTTGCCTTTCAATATTATTATTGGTCAGGGGCCCGGGAGCCATGGCGCCAAAGGCGCCGATGCTCACAAGTTTTGGCTCTGTGACGCCGAAGCAGGGCCATGCTCACACAACTTTTTTGGGCAACGGAGATATCTACCTATGCCACGGAATAAACACTAATACTATAAAAAATAATACAGTGATATATACTCTGATATTACGTCACAAATTAATTTTATCCACCTTAGGTCTGTACTTGGTTGATGTAGGCTCACACAACTTTGGAACACTTCCCGGGCCACTGTTAGTGGTCATGCCAGCAAAGATGTCTACCGAACTTGCCGTCTAACTAAATTCAACTTTTCCTGAAATGCTGAATAAGCTCATTCCTGCCAAGTCAAAGAGGGTTCCGGCTCGCCCTTCCCAGCCCTCGTACAACTCGGACAATACCGCTACTAACAGGCTGCGCAGCCGGCTTCAGAGATGTTGACGACACTCTCAATTACCTTTTCTTCTTATCAAATTTAGGCTACAGTGTCGCAATGTTCAGAAACTTGTGTCAGCTGCAAAATCCACGATTTATGCTCTTTATGCTTCTTTTTTTCATAGGTTGTTATGGCAGACGGTACACAGGATCCTATACCTTGGCAATTGCAATATATTACCCAGCTGTTTATCACAATATTCTCTTGCCGACATTTCCTGACTGGTTTTTGCGCTAATTTTCGACAAGATCTCGGTCCCAAGGCTCAACTTTTCCAACGTACTCTCAATCTGAAAGCCTTTCATATCATAAATCTCCTTCGCCAGTTCTCAGCTTGCTCCAACCAACAACCTTGACTAAGATCCGTAATCTCATTTTCTCATCCAGTGATAAATAATGTGCCTTGGACCTTATTCCTACCGCCCTTTTACAAGAATGCTTCGACGTCTTGGGCCCAATTATGACACTTATAGCCAACTTCATCTCCCTCGCTGAAGGCTGCTTCCCGCCAGTTTTGCTCATGCCATAGTTTTTCTTCTTCTTAAAAACCATCTTTACCTCGATCTCAAATCAAACTCTCAATCTCTACTCTCAAATTTTTCCAAAAAATCTTGGAAAAGTATCGAGCAGTCCTCTGATTATATTCACCTTTCATCTCACAACCTGCACATTCCGTTCCAGTCTGCCTACCTCAACTATCTGAAATCCTGCAACCTGATGCCAAAGCTACAATCCAGCTTCAGAAAGGGCTATGCGACCGAAAAAGTGTCTGATGTCTCTTACGCCGTCAACATCAAACATGTCACGATAGTCGCACTGCTGGACTTGAACGCAGTGGATCATGACTTCCTGCTAATCAGTCGAGATGTATCATGTGGAGTTGTAGGCCAGTCATTGCTCCGCTTTATCCTGAGTGGACAGACCATACTGGTGGCCATTGGCTTGAACACCACACTCGATATAGATATGGTCGGTTTACATTCGATGTTCGCAGGGCTCAGTCCTCGGGCTGCTCCTTTATACCCTGTAGCCTATACGGCCAACCTGGCCAAGGGATCATCTGTGCTTTCGAGGCCCAGGTTCATCAGTATGCTGACGACGTCCAGCTTTACTTGACAACTGCCGGTGCGTATATGCCTACGTACATACCTAATTACGTTCGCATATAGGCCTACATACATACATAATATATTTACGTTGACGTACCTTGTTGCTACGTTAAACGCCTACCCTTTGTTAGATTAGAATCTTCTGAAACTATGGAACTTACTTTAAGCCTTCAATACGGCAGCGCTCATTCACGGCAGCTGGACTCGTCATTCGGAATTCTTTAGCGCCTTATCTTCGAGGTAAACTTTACTAAGCCTGTCTTTTGCTCGAAGGTTTGCCTTGTTCATAATGCCCATGTCTCGTAATGATTCTGTTGCCGGTCTTCAAAGTGCACCACTGAAATTTTGCAATGTACAATTATCAGTTTTATATAATCCGTATAAATATGTTTAATTTTATCTCATCCGTTGTTCTCGCTTCATCTTTATGCGTTTATCGTTAAGACCGACTGGGTCCATTAGCCTATACAATTTCTAAGTTATGTAATTCTAATCGTCAGTGTTTTTACGCATTTCAGGTATACAGCCAATTTGTCTGATGCTCAGCAGTTCGGAATTCGAAAAGGTTTAGTGAGTGGTATTGGAATGGGCTGCGTAATGTTTATTATCTTTGGAGCATATGGCTTAGCATTCTGGTATGGGTCAACGCTGGTAAGAGAGGAAGACTACACAGCAGGAAACATGATGGTGGTAAGTGTCATAACCTGTGCATATTCGTAATCTTGCATTTATACAGCACATTTCCACAGAAAACACGTAAGATAAGCAGGTTAACTTTCCAAATGCCTCCTTTTCTACTTCTGTGCGTGACCTAGGTGTGACACTGGACCAGAAATTTACCTTCTCCAAATATGTAAAGACAGTATGTCGCACAAGCTGTTTCGCACTATACGCCATTCGTTGTCGTCCAAAGCTACTTCCATGCATTCATGCCCACTATGGTTGACTATGGTAACGCCATTTATACGGCCTCCCTCCTTTCGCAATGATCAACTTTAGTTCGTTTTAAACGCAGTAGCGCGGCTAATTGGCGGAATTGCAGAGTTTAGTCATGTATATGAGCTTCACTGGTTGCCCATGCGAAGACGCATTGAGATTAAGATCCTTATGTTCACGAGCAATCGCCTGGCCGGTTGTGCTCCATTCTGTCTTAGGGAGCTACGCATTTAGGCGTCATCCGTCCCCGGCCACCATCCGCTACTTCCACAGGTTAACGTGGTAGTTTTGCTGTAGTCGGCCCATCATTCTAAAACAGGCTGCCATGCAACCTGCGATATGAAGTTCTTTCGCTGCCTCTATTTTGCCAGCGGTTGAAGACCAATCTTTATTATCGTGGTCTTGTTTGTCAGGCACTTCTGAAGAATTTTTTAAAGAAGCGCTATATAGAAGTGCTTTTACTATTAGGCCTACGATTACGATTCACACCCAACTCTTTATATTAACTCCCAATTCTTTATATCTTTTTCGCCAAATACGCTATTCTCCATCAATGTGAACGTAATTTACACTGCTTAGTCACGTGCTGGCTGGCATGCATCGGGATGGTGTGTTTGGCTGGTGGCGCCGCCCTCCGAACAATGATTCCTGCAGACGCTTATTTAATCTCGTGAGCGCTTGCACGGAAAAAGACGTTCCTATGTTGTGATTAGTCAGCGGGTTTTTGAAAGAACGTCAATATTATTTGGTGACCAGTGCGGTGGGATTCACATATCCTCGAGTCACGAAGAAACTGGCTGACGAAGAATCAGGGAAAATTTAACGGAAGAATTCCACGCTGATGGGCGATTTCAGGAAAACAAGCAAGCTGAGCTATCGATGGACTGAGTTTCAAAATTTGACAAACATCTTCGGTAATTTGTAACAGACAAATTTTTCAGAATTCAAGTTCGGTCGGTGGGCATTATATATGCATTTATTAAGCGCCACTATCTAATGACTAAGCATAAATTGATGGCGCTGAGCAACTGTGAACGAAGAAATTGCTCAAAACCCTTATGTAGTAATCGTCTCGAACCCGTAGGCTACTCTCCAGGTTTCGAGCCGAGGGCTCATCCCGAATCATATACAATTAGCACATAAATCTGTTGTTGGAAGATTATTTTAGAAGACAAAATGCAAGAAATAATTAAATTGTCTGTTCCATAACCAAGAATGCCTGAGGACTTTAAGTTAAAACTCTACTTGCTGGAATTTAGCACAGGTTTCGCGAAAGGTGAAGTATGCCTATGACATGTAGATTATACTTCGTTACTGCTCGTTGACTTTACTCTGTGTGTGTATTTTGTGGACAATAAAAGTTAACTTATTTACTGAAAAGTTTTGGTGAAATGGTATGGGTCAGTCATGTGAAAAGTGCAAGCTTAAGACACGGATTACATACTGATCACAACGATTCCATTGGAGAATAATATTCAGACAACATAACATGGATTGTATTGAACGACTGAGCTCAAAGCAGATCATACATTTTGTCTTTGTGGTGTTGGTATGTAGACACGATGACCATCAGTGTTTACACGTAAGAAGTTAACTCTAGAAGTTGCTTGTAATGCACTGTTGGAGTTATTTGTGAACGTATGACTACTATCTGTCATTACAAGTGACCAAACTTCACGGTCATTATAACACATTATGAAATTTATGAGATGCAGTCCACGATTTAATGCACCTGGTCGCTCTTAAGCATCCGAATTAGTCGAGAAGTGGAACGAATCTTCGAAACAAATGATTCACCACATGACTGTCAAAAATCCAAGGCCATGACAAACATTGATATGTTTACGGTATGGGAACTGAGGAAGTACCGTATATAACAACTGGTGATGGCAGTCCCTCCTTATTATTCGATTATGTGAAGATATCCGATGACCATTGATATTGCTAAAAGAAACATGGTCCAACGAAATTTTTATACTATTTAAACTGAGACGAAAACCAACAAAATATTGGAAAGAATTACGAGAAAATTCTTGGAAGCCATAAATTTTGCGAAAACCCATGCTGACGGAAAAGAAATAAATTTCGTGTGCATTTCGTATGCGGCTTTGTACATAAGACGGCCTAAAACAAATCTTTTGAACCAAGAAAAACCGTGATTGTGCTGTACCCGATTTCCACAAGATGTCTTCTTGACAGGGACCGTGTACTGTTTATATGAATGGTCAAAACACTCATAACTCGTTCACATGGGTGACGATGGAAAGAAATCCATCACATCAACAAGATTTGGAATTATATTCCTTGGTTGTGGTTTAATTGGCGATGATGACAATTATTTTGGAGAAATGTGTGAAATACCGATTGGACGTTGAAGCAGAGTGTAAACCCGTGAAGTAGATTATGAACAAAGAATATAATAAGAACAGATTAAACAGTTGACATTGAATCAACAAAAACACTGGTGGTTTTGTTAACAAAGTTACCTTATGGTTTTTTGATGAACCTGGTTTGTATACTGTTGTTGAGCGTGAAATTCTGTTACGACCTGATTTTAAGGAGAAAGATCTTGCTGCATAGAATGGGCCTAACATTGACTCGTCGACCTGAGGTTGAACTTCAGATAGACGAACTCTTAAAAGAGGGATTTACAAACCGTCAACCAGTTGCATGGCTTGTCCGCAGGGACGTTAACAGAAGTGGGAAAGTGTGTTGCTGATAGGCCTACCTCTAGCAATACTTAGTCGTAAATGTATTGGCAATGTCAATACTGTTTTTAAAATTATTTATATACCAATACTAATACTTTAACAAAAACTTTTCAGTAAATAAGTTAACTTTTATTGTCCACAAAAACACACAGAGTAAAGTCAACGAACAGTAACGAAGTATAATCTACATATCATAGGTATATTTCACCTTTCGCAAAACCTGTGCTAAATTCCAGCAAGTAGAATTTTAACTAATGGTCCATAATAATTGCGGTGGTGTAGACTCCGCTAGGAGCTTTGCAACCGTGTCTTCATCACAGTAAGCGTTGGAACAAGTTATCTCAAGCCAAGTCCTTCTCCCCTTGAAAACACATAGAGCCTAGGCGACCACAGTTGGCTGCATAATCTGTATATACTTTAATACAAATATCTTTTCTAATGACTGTAGAAGGTTACGGAGATAAGCAGAAAAGAACAACAGCAAGAATAACAGTAAACGATGAAGAGTTGGAACAGGTCAGGCAGTTCTGCTACTTAGGAAGTATGATTACAACAGATGGATGCAAAATGTCATAGTTAAATAAAAAGCATAGCGATGGGAAAAGAGACAGAATTAATGAGAGGATGACTGAACAGGAACCTAAAGAAGAGAATGATCAAAACATTGATCTTATATGGATCGGAAACATGGACCATCAGAATAGAAGACATAAGAAGACTGGAGGCTTTTGAGTTATGGGTATGGCGCAGGATGGAGGTTAGCTGGACAGAGCTCAAAACAAATGGAGAGGTGCTTCAACAGGTGGAAGAGATATGATCTCTGATGGCTGCAATAAGAACGAGACAGAGGAATTGGACTGGGCACATACTGATAGGTGATTCCCTTCTGAAAAATATCATAAAGGGGAGAATGGACTGAAAGAAAGTAAGAGAAAGACCTAGACAAATGCTGCTAGGATGGATGATGAAGAACGGATACGGTAAACTGAAGTAGGAGGCCCAACAATGTGAGGAATGGCGTCATTGGACGTTTGAACCTGCCAGGGGGCAGAGATGTTGAAGAAGAAGAAAAAGAAGAATGTCTGTAGACTTTCATGCTTAAGTCCTCACAAAGTTTATTATGTTTTGACTCTAAGTCAGAATTTCAAGAAGTCATTTTGTCAGCATGACAAGAGAATCGATTTTGGCTTGCTTGTAGGCCTAATACTGGTCTCAGTGACGCATGATCGTATGATTCTATAGTTCTTTTCTTAGTATGCTTGCGATTCATCATGTTTTCGTATTTCTTCGCAAATATAGCCAGAAACATCATGCTTTGCCTAAAACAAAGCAACACATCATTTAATAAAAATTTATAATTTAGGAAAGCTCCAGGTGGTACAAAACTCTTTCTAAGGCTGTAACATATTCTTCTTCATCAAATATAATAAATTGCCTTCGTGAGCTACAATGGCTTCCTGTTGAAGTGCGTATTGAGCTTAAAGTTGTATACTTGACCTTTAAGGCATAGAACACTCACCTTCCATGATATCGTAATATATTGCTGATTCTATATCGCCCTCCTAGATTCTTGCGTTCTTCTGATACTGGTTTGTTGCAAGAACCTAGCTTCAGGACAATTTAGGATCAAGTGCTTTCACCTGCTGCGCTCCTCGTATTTGGAATCGTCTACATCAAAAAGATGCGACTTGCAAACTCGCTATCATCATTTAAATCACTTGTCAAGATTCGCATTTTGACTCTGGCTTTTACATGACTTCATCTTGGCCCCTAGCGAACATACAGCCGCGCCTCAGAATAGGTTTACTGACTGCGTGCTGCGTGAGTGCTGTTAATAAATAATAAATACAGGAGGTCCAATGTACGAGAAAGTGCAGTGGACTGGTCATATGGAAGCGCGGAACCAACAAGTTCTGACTAGCTGCTGAACGCAACAAGCTGGGAAAATTATCCCAAATGGGTCATTAGATAGACATGCAGGGCATAGAGTCCAGCTCCCCATAGCTGGACTTCGAACTACTGGCCATGGGTCACCGCACTACCCTGAGACACGGGAGCCATCAGCATCCTTCTGGTTGAAAGCCGGATCTTGCACTCTACTCGTGGGAATTGAAACCTGGCAAGTCGATTTAAGATAACGTTAGGAGCTCGACTTCACAATACATAGACTTGCCTGCGATCGAAATACAAGTACAGTGACGGACAGAAGCATTTAAAGAAAGCCAACGTCTTAAACTGATTCATAAATGAATTCTCAGATAATTCAGGGAAGATGTTGTTAATTGGATTTGTTTCTTGTCAATAGGTGTTCTTCAGTGTTTTAATGGGAGCATTTTCGATTGGAGCTGCTTCTCCAAATGTTCAAGATTTTGCAAATGCCCGAGGAGCAGCTTATGCCATATACAGCATCATTGATCTGGTATAAAAACTGCAATAACTTTAGATCAGATTACAGTTCTAGAATAATGCACATGGCATCCATCGATGGCAGAAGCAAAGCAACGTTTAATCACAGGCAGGTGGATTCCAGAAGGTAAGTCTATCGAGGCAGATAGCATAAAGAAACTTGCAGGTTGAAAAACAGGTCTACAGGTGTCTTAAATCTAAATCGCAGTCAAAACGGCATGTGTGTGTAAGCATGCATTAAGACACTTAATACAGCGCCTTTTGAAAGCATTTAAAAGGCGTTGCATACGTAGCTGTCGAAATGATCTAAACAAATGCTACTTGAGATAGGCTAAAATGCTTTGAGTGTAATTGTTATCAAAATCATAATCCATTGTAGAAGTCAGGTCGAATTCCGATAGCTCATTGAAACCAGAAGTTGGGCTACAGTGAACAAGCAAGTTGAAAGAGGCGAGTCTTAAGTTTAGAGCTGAATTACATAAAAAAGTGACAGAACGAATTCAACTTAGCAGCAAATTCCAAAGCCGTGGACCGGCCACCGAGAGCGCTCGAGAGCCCAATACTGTCCTGATACAAGGCACAACAAGAGTGCTCGAGTGCAATGTCTGTTTATCTGTTGATATGACGTTTGAGCACGGAACAGAGATAAGTCGCCGACGACGACGAGTTGCAGATTCCAGTCTCGACTAAACAATTCTTCGTCAGTTCTGGACAGCAGCACATGGCGTGTGTCTACAGCCATACGTTCCGCATATTCGTCGGATTCAGCCTGTGCCAATCTGAAGACTTCCATGCTTTTAATTCGGCTGCAACGGTTCGCTTAAGCAACAAACAGGCAATTGCGTTAGACTTCACTTCTTGGGAAGGGGATGACAAGATGATGCTTGTGGATGTCAAGTAGAATACAGTGGATTTCATCGATGTACAGTTTGACCCGCGCCCCACAGCAGTGGTGATGTGAATCAGATCAGCCGTGTACAAGGTGTAACTAAGCAGCAAGCGTACTGAGCCCCTCTGTGAAGCATCGAATAGAACTGGTGTCGAAGCCGCGCTCACAAACCATGGTTATGGGCACTTTACATCCCTCCAGGAAAGTTTAAAGCCAGTCCAGAGGTCGCGGAAGTAAGAAGTGTTGAGACGCGACTATGACATCTAAATGACTCTTTGTGGGATTTCCTACATCATTAGCCGTCATCCAAAAGTTATGGTCAACCAGGTCGAACGCAGCACTTACACCATGTACGTAAACCGAGCAGTGTAATTTTGCCAGAATCAATGGCATTACAGATATCCGAGATTAGTATCAACAAGGACATCTCCGTTGAAAGTCCCTTCCTTATGCCTGACTGCAGTGTTAGCATAAAGTCATTTGCTTCCAAACAGCATGCTATTTTCCGTGCAACTATTTTCTCATACATCTTTGTCACGTTCCTCGCCTCACGTGTCGTTGTCGTCAGCATGTGCGTCCGTTGGTGCCCTCTGGTGATCACGTATGGTAGCTGGAGGTGCGCCATCGGCGGGAAGTTTCGACACTTGCCTGACGTGAGGGAGTGCCAGACAGCTGACTAGTGAAATGCAAGACTCGATCGGGGGATTGTCAAACTAGTTTAAAAGCGGGGAGAGTGACTCTTTTAGTCAGACTGGAATCAGACCGAGAGAGATCGAGAGAAAGATTGAGCCGAATTGTCAGGCGATGTTTGACGTGCAGAACTGCTGAACTGCTGTTAAACTTTGTTTTCGGTCGAAGTAACGTCTCAGTTAAATAATAATAAAAGAGTTCTCTTCGATGAGACTCGGCATCGTGACAATCTTCGACAGGAATGTAAAGTTTGAGATTGTCCGGTAGTTGGTGATGTTGTCGGATTCAGTCACGGCTTCTTAAGTGAAAGTAAAACAATAACGCGTGCTTTGACCTGATGGAAAGCATCCTTCCCCTGGTACAAACTGCAGAGCTGCACAAGAAAAGAAGCAGTTTACCAACAAATTTGTAAACAAGGGAGATTGGAATATGGTCAGAAGCGTTAGTTTTTCAAAGAAAATAAGAGATGTAATTTTAAATGTGATCCGTTCATCATTTTGATATGATCTAGGCGGCTTTGTGTTGATGTGCAGTCAGGTTCAATCTGCAGACATCAGAGACTTTCGTAATCATGTGGCACTGTTCTCTTTCGCCGGGGATGGCCTGAAAGCGCTTCTGGGCATATAAGTTTAAGGGGCGCTATATAAATGCTGTGAATGGAGGAATGAGATCAGTAACAGCAAGTATATCGAGATCTTGAGCAGCGATGGAGTTAGCAAGCTCCATGAAATTGTTGTCCAGCGACCGGACATTCCAAGCAGCCAGCCTAAGGCCGTTTAGCCCCCAGTGGGGGAACGGACCGAGCAGAGCCCTTAGGCACAGTCATAAAAGAAGGAAACGAAGGCGGTTGTACAATGGAGAGACGGATTGCCCCTCTTGGAGGCGGGCCGCCATAGGTAGAGCTGAAATAGTGTCTTACGTACACTGCGGCGAATGACGAGACCAGGCCGGTTGTACGCATACAGTTCCGACGACGTGTACATTCGGATGCGAGGAGTGTCCACTGGTAACGCCATAATCCAACAATTTCGATTAAAGGTTTGAGAAAGTAAACCATGTAACTACAGGAAATTTTAGAATATGTCACATTTTATAAATTTCCACCATGTCTTTAATGAATGTTCATTTGTTGTTTCACAATAATTGCAAATCTGCCATAAAATGTTTAACTTTATCTATTGTCTTCTTTGGCATCTAACTTATCTTTAGCAGTTATGAAATCCTCGAGGTTTGTATTTTCATCTTCCTCCTTGCATTCCTCTTCATCTCTAAATTATACCATTTCATCTGTCTTATCCTCTCGTTCCTTCACTATACATTGTACATCTTAACTCATTTCATTCTCATTCACTTTCTTAATTGTTTTAAATATTTTCAAAATATTAGATGAATTTTGTGCATTAACCACAGCAAGTTGAGGTATTGACTTTAATTATTCATTTGTTTCAGAGGTAACAACAAATGTTCTTTAACACCCATAAGTTCAACAACTGGACACAATGAAGACAAATAAGAACCAATTATATTGAATTTGAAAGCTTTTATATTTCTTCAGTACACAATCTCACATTCAGTTTTGATCAGGTTTGCTGGGACTTTGCATTTCTGCTGCACACTGGATGTATAACTTGCCTACCTTTTCCATTCTCGTATCTTATACGAGTTCTTTGTTAATAACTGAGATTTCTGCACCGTAATCCAGAAGTGCTTGAACCTTAATTTCATTTAATTCTGGTTTACTTGAAAATTATACTCCAATGTATTTACAGTTTACGATTTTCAGCATGACTTGGGGTTCTTCACTTAGGGGGTTCATGGAAGTGATATTGACCTGCGGGTATTTGATGTTCCAGGTGCCGTCAATTGATAGCAGATCTGGCATTGGTCAAAAGCCAGAAAAAATTGAAGGAAACATTGAATTCAGAAATATTGCTTTCAGATATCCAGCACGACCTGAAGTGCCTGTGAGTATATAATACAGTTTTGAAAAGCTTTAGATAATTGGCCGTGAAGATCTATTCTAATCTCGTCCCCTGTGATCTAATCTGACTTAATCTGATCTGTCTAACCTAATCTTACCGAATTCGATGCAATCCAGCCTAACCCTATTTATTCCAACCCAACCACATCTGGTCTAGTCAAGTCTAGTATATTCAAGTCTAGTTTGGTGTGGTCCAGCCTGGTTTGATCTGTTCAGATCGAGTCTAGTTCACTCCAGTCTAGTATAATCCAATCCAGTCCAATCCAGTGCAGCTTTATCTAGTTTAATCTAGTCTAGTGTATTTTAAGAGTATTGTACAGTCTTGTTTAGCCTAGTCTAGTTTAGGTTAATGTAGTTTCATCTAATCTACCCTATTATAGTCTAGCCTAATCTAATCTAATCTGTGCTGGCTTCGGGTTGAGGGCAGAATTACATTCAAGATGCTCCGTGTTCTAGAAGAAAAACGATTGATGTGCTCGTCTGTTCCATTGGGGAACAAAATCTTTTTCCACTATATTGCTGTCGAGTGGTGCTAAAGTTCAGCTGGCTTAATCTTTGTGGGACTTAGGCCTACAAGTTGTTGTACATATCTTATTAATTTACGATAAAACGAAAATGCATCTTGCTAATTTTGGACGATTAAAGAACCAATATATTTACTGTGACCTATAAGAAAACAACTGGTCAGCTGGTGAGTCGTAAATCATCTGAAACAAATGATACATGCTGTTGGATTTTTGTATATTAATAAGATATATAGGCTCTACAACGATGTGTTTACAGTGACCTTTGCAAAACAACTTAAAGAATTTGCAATTTGCTTCAGTCCATTTTCGTATACCAGATATTCATAGAATCAGATCTCACATACTTCAAACTGTCATAGTTTCACTACCTAATGCTTTGGTTTCTAGTTGACTTAACTGTTGCAACTTGTATTTCATTGATATAAATAACAGAGATTTACACAAACTGCAGCTGGTTAATAACTATCTTGCCAGAATCATAAAAGGGACCACTAAGTATCAGGATATCACATCCGTATTACGTTCATTGTACTGGTTGCTCACTGAGCAAAGAATCGAGTTTAAATCTGTCTTTTAGTTCACAAGGCATTACACTTACTGTATTATCTCGGCTAAAGTGCGCACTCATGCATAATGCGCACCCTGAGTTGGAAAATTTATCCTAATGTAAAAATCTTAGTACCTATGTATATGCGCAGGGCGTATCTGCTAGTCCCAGACTAAATTTGGCTTTCGTCCAACTAGTGTATTACTTCGGTATGCACCATGCGGTCTTAGCACGCTACGCCTGGACTAGCCCTAGTCTGCCCTGCAAGCCGATGCAAGTGAACTAGTCTGAGCTTAATGAAAGAAAACAAAATGGCGGATGTCATAATTCGTCACATTAGACGAAGTTTTCAGCGTCAAATAGTGTTTATGGCCCGTCGAAATCCACTCAAATTGTTCTTGGACGATGAAATTTATTATGATTTTCATTTTTGCCGTCACATGTTGCTAATAATAAATGGCTGCCAAGTTGAATTTTCTACTGCGCCATGTTATAGAGGTCTTTGTCTTCCGTGATGCATGTACGATATATTTAAAGCGAAATTTTACTGTTATGGTGGGTTGTGTTTAAGCTGAGAGAAGTGGGAAGGCAATGGATTCGATGGATCTGGGTGGAATATCTTGAAAAGGTGAGAGCAGTTTTAAATAGGTAGAGGGGCTTAAGACAGATGATGGTGGGTGAATGACGGACAGGATAGAGGAACAGAGAATTTGCGAAATTCAGGAGGGCGATCGTTCCAGAGTTGAGGTGCAGTGCAGTGTATCGATTGGTTAGAGAACTTAAGATGAGTAGTTACAGAGGAATGGGCAATAGTAAGGTAATAAGATGAATAAATAGAGCAGCCTGACTGGATGGTTAAGAGTTTACGAAGATATGTATGTTGGGAAAATTGAAGAGAGATAGGTTAGTGATAGTAGTGGTACTGCTGGAGGACCTTTACAGCAAGTCACAGAGCGCAGTGAGAGTAGACGGTGAACTAACAGAGTGGTTTAAAGTCACGGTGGGAGTAAAGCAAGGCTGCGGCCTATCCCCTGACCTGTTCAATCTGCTATTGGAGGCGATGATGAGATTGGCTATGAGGGCAAACACCGAGGGTATCATAATGTACGGAAGGACGCTCAATAACCTGCGCTTCGCAGACGACATCGACCTACTTGCGGACACACCGGAGGGGCTACAGGAACTGACGGACAGGGTCAGCGACAGCAGCAAAAGATTGGGACTCAGAATAAACGTACTAAAGACCAAGACAATGGTGATGGGCAAACAGCACGAGAGACTGGACGTGAAGCTGGACGGCGAGGAGCTGGAGCAGGTCACGGACTTTGTATACTTGGGAGGACTAATGACGGAGGAAGGCAGATGCACAGGTGACATAAGGCGCAGGATTGGCCTGGCGTCTGCAGTGTTTGGCCGACTGGGCAAGATCTGGCAGGCGAAAAACATATCACGAGGGACGAAGGTCCGATTGTATGAGGCCTTCACCATACCGGTGCTGTTGTATGGATCAGAGTGCTGGTGTTTGCGGAGAGAGGATGCAAAGAGAATACTGGTGGCGGAAATGAACTGGCTCAGGAGAATTATGGGCAAGACATGAAGAGACAGGATCCGCAGTGAGACGATACGCAAAAATCTGGGGCAGGAAGAAGACATGGTGGAAAGAATAAGGAGGAAAAGATTAATGTGGTTCAGACACGTGATGAGAATGGGGAGCGACAGACTACCGGCGAGGGCACTATACCATCATTTGGAGGGAATAAGGAGCCGAGGGAGACAGATAAAGACATGGATGGACAACATAAGGGAAGACCTGCGGCCACGGGGTGTGGACATTACAGCAGCCGTGAGGCTAACGAAGGACAGAGCAGCGTGGAGGCATTTTGTTCAGGCCTCATCGTCGGCTATAGCCTGACGGATGAGAGAAAAGAAGAAAGAAGAAGGTTAGTGATAGAACTCTGAAATGAGTGAGTTCAAGGATTTTCAGCCAGTAGAGTGACTTTAGAACAGGAGTGATATGTTGATGCTTGAGTATCCTGGTGACAGCTCTGGCTAGTGAATTCTGGATGAGCTGAAGACTTCTGATTTGAGTGGATTCAATGTTAAGGAAGAGGGAATTACAGTAGTCAAGCTTGGTTTGGACAATAGAGATAACAATGGTAGAGGCATGTTTAAAATGGAGTATAGGATGAATATGGCGAAGGTCATGAATATCAATGAAGCAGGTGCAAGAGAAATTGGAGGTATAATTTGAAAATGAGAGATGTGAGTCAAAAAGTGATGCCAAGATTGTGAACAGTCGATCAGAGGTGAAACTGAAAGTAGATGAATTACACAGGCCTGCATATTAATGGTTTCCAATTTTTTTCTTCACCGTTTTAGGTGTTTTCATTGGTATTCAGTTAGCTGAATTCAAACATGCACGGGTTTTTCCTCTATCACGTACGGTTTTTTCCACAAGTGAAGACAAACATCCAGGAAGACCTAGCAGAGTGGAAAATGCTTATTTACAAAGAACTTAAAAATTGTTACAATGAACTCAGCTGGATTTTTCATTCATTCATTTGTAAATGTTTGTCACAGGTGCCGAGAAGTCAGAAATCTTTATAATATCTTTTCTTCTTCCCTTCAAAGCTCCTTTTAGAACTGTTTCTCTTGTACACTGCTTGCGGATCTTCCCTATGCAACATCCAGCAGTAGTCTGCTATCATGTTAATGTTCCACTGACCCTGATACCTCCGTTCCATTTCCTTTATGTCCTGGTGGAATCTCTCTCCTTGTTCTTCACTGACAGCACCTAGATTTTCTGGGAAATAGCTTAGATGGGAGTTCAAAAAGTGGAGCTTCAAGCTCATTGAGCAGCCCAAGGCTTTCAAGTTCTTCATCATGTTTCCTACGATGTTCTCGAAGTCACTGTCTCTATAGTTGCCAAGAAACTTCTTTACCACTTCTTTAAAGGATTGCCAAGCCGATCTCTCAATTTCTTTCATTTTGGTATCAAATATCTCGTCCCTCATGAGTTTTCGAATGTCAGGACCGACGAAAACCCCTTCTTTCAGCTTCGCTTCTGACAACCGTGGAAACTTGCTTGCAAGATACTTGAAAGTATCACCATCTTTTGGAAGGGCTTTCACAAACTGCTTCATGATGCCAAGTTTGATGTGAAGTGGAGGTAAGAGTACTTTTCTTGGCTCCACCAAAGATTCGAAGTGCACGTTCTTTTCTCCTACTTTTAGTGTCCTGCTTGGCCACACCTTCTCAGTCCAGGGCTTGGCTTTAGCACGGCTATCCCATTCGCAGAGGAAACAAGGGTACTTGGTGTAGCCGCCCTGTTGACCAAGGATCATAGAGATCACTTTAAAATCGCCACAGATGGTCCATTCGTATTTCTTGTAGTTCAGTTTGGTCAGGATGAAGGCTAAATTGTCATACTTCTCTTTCAAATGAACGGAATGTCCAACCGGTATAGAGGCGTATTTGTTGCCATTGTGAAGAAGGACAGCTTTTAGACTTCTTTGTGATGAGTCAATGAAGAGTCTCCAATCGTGAGCCTCATGCTGAACTCTGAACATTTGCATCAGACCGGTAACATCGGAGCAGTAAACAAGTTCACCGTCTTGAGAAAAGTAAGGCACGTAGTCTTTCTCTCGGTTTCTAAACCAACTAAAAGAAGTTCCAGGAGTCAACAAGTTCTTCTCCTGGAGCCTAGAACCTAGCAACTGAGCGGAATCTTTCGAAAGAGCCAGATCTCGAATCAAGTCGTTCAATTGTGATTGTGAAAACAGTTCGGGCTCACTGCTGTCGTGTGGAAATTCCTCATCAGAATTGCCATCTGACTCACTCCCCGATGGCCCACTCACATCGCTTAGGCTTTCTGGAGGCAAAGGTATGGGAATGCCAGGTCCATGAGACACAGGGCGCAGTGCAGATTCCAGGTTCGGGTAGCAGATTTTGTCTTTGTTTTTTAAGCTGTATCCCTGTATGTTGCACGAGCAAAAGTAACAGTCATCGCTGTGGTTTCGGGGCTCCCTCCATATCATAGGCACTCCGAAACGAAAAGATTTCACCTTACCCTTAGACCACATGCGCAGTCCTTCCACGCAACTGGAACAAACTCGATGTGGGGCCCATGCCTTGTCCTGGTCTCCAAGCCTTACACCGAAGTATGCAAAATACACTTTCTCAACAAAGTCCGTGACCTTCCGCTCTTGCTTTTTCACTAACAGTTCGCCACATATATAACAAAACCTGTCAGGAGAATTAACACATCCTCTTGAAGCCATGACAGTCATAAATGTATACACCAGACTTAACCCTTTCACGTTGTTAATGTAAAAACCGGACTTAACCCTTTCAGGCCGAGGTTCAATTTCGCATTTATGAAAACATAACAAGAATTCGGGTGTCTTCATTACTACATTATAATAAAATATATTTTTCATTATGTGCATGTATTTGTAATTGTGTTTTCAATGTAAAATAGCATTTCTGCGGAAAAATTGAACTTTCCAACAAAAAATCCCAATTTGTGTCAAAACTGTATGTGTTAGAATTTTTACAATATTTTTCCAGAAATGACCGTGTAAAAATCTATAAGAAGCACCATTTACTTTGAAGAAAAAAATTTCATCGCAGACCTGTGTTATTTAATAGGTGTATTGAAGAGTCAGGGATTTTTTATCTGATCTAGCAAGCCTGTTGCAATAAATTTAGTATTGGCAGGGTTGAGATAGAGGAAGTTAGAGGACATCCATTTTGAGATTTGGTTTCCTGGACCAATTTTCTGGACCGGTTAGACTCTGGATATTAAATTTTGTCTGTCAAATCCTGTGTAATTTTGTATGTGAGCATTCCTTACATATACTTGCTATTAATTAAACTTGTTGCATTTTGCCCTTTGCATTTATTTCTGATCTTACTCCGCCAACCTTTTCTATCTTAAATGAACCTCGGTGCAGTGGTAAAGGTAGGGGCTTGCTTTTCTTTTTTCAAGTCATATCTCCCACTGCACAGATTCACTTTGCCTATTTTAGCACCCAAACCATTTGAGGTCCTGGCCGCTACTCTTATTTCTGACAACTAACAGATATTGCTTGTGAATATTTATCATCCACCATCTCTCTGTTTGACTGAATTTTTGATTTAATTTCAGCCACTACTTGAATATTTGATTTCTTCCACTTCTAATGTACTTATTATGTGTGACTTTAGTATTCATCTTGATGTGGCTAATCATTGCTTTTGATACACTGGAAGGGTTTGACATGAAACACCTTACTTTTCTTGCACACAATAAAGGCCACGTCTTGGACACCTTGATATCGTGTAATGATAACAATCACTCCATTTTGTTACTCCTGCTGATCATATCTTTCAGATCATGTTGTTATCTTCTCAAAATTTGACTCCCCATTTAAACTGTATCCAAATTGCAAAATTGTTACATTTTGCCCTTGGCATAAAACTGGTTTTAATAAAATAAAAAAATGATATTTTTACATATCCGTTATGGTTATCTTCTGCACACACAGCAAAATTAGCTGGCCCTGTGTTCCAGTCTACTTTAACTAAGCTCCTTGACAGTAAAAAATCGTTTTGGAACTAAGCAAGTAATAGAGCACACACCACAGCCTTGATTTAATTCTGCCATTTCTGAAGGTAGAAGTCAAGAAGTCAGTTACAGCGTTGGCGGCGCCACTTTCGTTTTCCCTTGGTTTAAGCAACAGTGCAAACTTGTGCAAAAACTTGTTTCAACTGCCATATCTGCACACTCACCAAATTCAATTGCTGAAAGTTCTGCATCATCAAAAACTTTGTGTATGGCTTTGAATAAGTTGTTACATAAAGAGAAGTTAAATTTGTCTGTTGCTTTGCTACCCATGAGCATGCCAGTAAATTCTTACCTTTTTTTCAGATAAAATTTAAGGTGTAAGGATAAAATTTGTTCGTTTCTCTGTGTGTGATAAATTTCTTCACCCTAATGCTTTACTCCCTGTCTTAGACTAAAATTTATAATATAAGGCTGAAACTTGTTGGTTTTTCTGTATGTGATAATTTCTTTGCCTTGACTTAAGACTACTTTCAGCCAGCAACCCCTTGCAGAGATTGGCAAATCCATCTATTCTTCACCAAACAAAAGTTCTTTCCTTGACACTATTCTTGCATCTCTGCTGAAAGTGTCTTGATGTCCTAGGTCCAGCCATTACATCAATTATCAATTTCTCATTGCATGAGGGATCACTCCCATTTGCTTTTATTCAGGCCATAGTTTATCCTCTGCTAAAGAAACTTTCTCCTGCTCCCAGTGATCAGTCTAATTACAGACCCACCTTACCTTTGAGTTTTTGTATAGAAAACTCTTGAATGCGTAGTTAGAGATCACATGCAAACTCATCTATGTTCCACTTTGCTACTTTCCCCCCTTTCAGTCAGCATACCCTAAGTTTCATTAGACAGAATCTGCTTATGTTGTTCATAATGACATCATTTGCTGTATGGATAGGAGTAGGGTAACAGCACTTGTTCTTCTTGACTTGTCTGCTGTGTTTGATACTGTGGACCATTCTTCTTTTTTACATTGCCTTCAGCACGGGTTTGGGGTTTCTAGTCCTGAGCTTCATTGTTTTGCTACTTATCTTAGTCCATGCACTCAGTCAGTATATTCAAATGGTAATTATTCATCTAGTGCTTCTGTGACATGTGGCATACCACAGGGTATTGTGCTTGGTCCTCTTTTGTTCATATAATTATACATCATGCCGTTAGGTACATTGCTTGACAATCGTTCACTGGGATATCATTTCTGTGCTAATGAAAAATTTACTTTTCATTTGACAGTTGTCTTGTCACTCGTCTTTTCAATGTTATTCCATCTCTTTAAATAGCTGCAGTCTAGGGTGATGGCTAGTAAACTCCTTAACCCATTGAATTTCTGCTACTGGGCACTTGACAGCAACTTAAGAAGTTTGAAAAGCTTAAATCTTTAAAAGTGGGGAGTTACTTGTAGAGTTGGCTGACGCTGCTTGTAACTTGGGCGATATATTAGATTTTGCTATGTCTCTCACCAACTATTCAAACTGTAAATGTAAGTCATAGATTTATAGTCATGACATACACAAAATTTTATGTCCCTTATCTTCAAGGATTGTAATTGTAATTGTAATTGTAAACGAACATTTATAAAGCGCCACTTAGGAAACAGTGGCGCTCCCGACTTGAACAAACAAAAAGGATTTCAGGCGTTTGCGAGACTAGGTAGGAGAGAGACTAAGTAACTGAAGCCGCAGGTCAAGAGGAAGGGAGTTCCAGCTGGAAGGGCCAACAAGGGATGTCCAGAGCTCGTCTATGTTCTGTGTGGGAGGGAAGTTTAAATTACTTTTATTGGTTAGGGTAGTCTTTGCTGGCTTAAGGTAGAATAGGAAACTTGTTGATCTGCATGATTTAGTCTATTAACTGTAAAATACATTAACTCTTGTTTCATAAAAAATTATTTTAAATTGGAACAGTTTAATGTATGACAATATAAGCCACAAAATTACCAACAAATTGTTTGGTGTAGTGAATGCTTAAGTAAAATGCGAAAAGCAGTAGAGGGTCAGTAGCTGCATCATGCATCTAACTTAAGTACTTGTTAAGGCCTTAAGAGAACACAGCTGCGCTTACTGGACTTGTACAGTAGTGTGTAGTAGTGGGTGCTACACACACTCATCCATCCTCACACTTATATGCTCAGTCTTACCTAAAGTTGTCTCATTAGTTATGTGTTTATTAATTTATTTTTCAGGTTCTGAATAGTCTGACTTTGAAGGTGAATGTTGGACAAACGGTCGCATTGGTTGGTGCAAGCGGATGTGGAAAAAGCACATCTGTGCAGTTAATCCAAAGATTCTACGACTTGTCAGATGGACAGGTAATAAAACTTTAATATCTGTTCACTGTGTGCAGATGGTACACGGAAGCTCTTGTGTAATACCCTCACATAATTAAATTTTGTTTACAGAGTTAAATGTATGTCAGGTGTAATAGTGCAAATTACTCCTTCGATGCTGCTCCATCTACCAGAAATGCTAGAAGGGAATGACAGCAGCAAGTCGTGTTGTCATTCTGATGAATGCCAAATTATTATTATTACTTATTATTATTATTATTAATATTATTTTTATTATTTTTATTATTTTTATTATTATTATTATGTTTATTTTTATTATTATTATTATTATTAGTAGTAGTAGTAGTAGTAGTAATTGTAGTGGTGATGGTGGTGGTGGTAGTGGTGGTGATGGTGGTGATTGGGAGAAATAGTAGTAGTAGTACTAGTAGTAGTGGTTTTATTAACGTTATTATAATTTTTTAAAAATTAGGATAGGAATCTCGAAATTTGATCTTTGGGAAATCAGGCCTCGTCCCAGTTTTAGGACCATCCGGGAAGGTGTTTCTAATGACAGTGATACTGTGCCCTGAATACCGACGGAGAATTTTGTAAAAAGATGTGAACCTTGCGTCGATTGCATGAGGCACTTGATGTACTTCAGCCCAACTTATAAACAAGTTCCTTGTATAACAAGTTCCTCTTATAGGGCCGAGAGTATCGAAGGCAGTCAGGACAAACGTGTGTTGCAGATTTAGCAGACTTATGCATTACAGCATCCTCAGAAGCATACGCTGCTGAAATTACCGTTTACAACAGATAAAGAGCGGCGCAGTGTGGACCACCATTGTGTCCCAGGTCTTGTATTTACTAGAAGCCTAATGGATTAATGTTGCACCAGTTGAGTGCTTGTCATTGGTTTGCAAAAGACCCCTAGAATCTTCTAATGCAAGCGAAGCTGGAAACTTCTCTTGTGTTGCTATAATAATGCACAAGGCATCAATAGAACCAGTGAAATGATTACAGTATGCAAGAGGTTGTGTTGTAATTTTGATATTTTTCGTTCGGCCACAGATTCTGAAGCATTTGTAATTTGTGCAAATTGTCTTTGTGAGGCTGTCCAGTAAGTGCTACTGTGTTCTCTTAAGGCCTGAATTACAGTAGACAAGATGATCAGACAGTAATGCATTAGCTAGCAAAACAAAGGCATTCTGAGGCTTATGAGGCATGATTCTGCAAATATATCATAAATAAAAGTTTGTAGATTTGCAGAAAACTGGAGAGCATCAGCAGCCCCTCTACACGTGCTTGTTGATTTTAAGAAGGCTTTTGGTTGTGCCTCCCATGAGAAGCTGTGACTGGCCATGATAGACTTGGGTTACCCTGTTGATATCGTCAACCTGATTGCTGGACTCTACTGTAAACAGCAAGCTAGAGTGAGAGCAGCCGATACACTATCACGAGGGTTCCGTGTCACGAAAGGGCTTCAGCAGGGCTGTGTGATCTCACCATACCTATTCAACATCCTGGCAGAGATGGTCATGAGGGAAGTGCTGGACGGTTTTGCTGGTGGAATTCAAATAGAAGGGAGAAGAGTTACAAATCTGTGATATGCTGGTGACATTGTTCAACCAGGGTCTGTTGATTAATGTGGACAAAACCAAGATCATGCTAACAGATGGTACAACCTGCTGCATCAGAGTACAAGGCAATCAACTTGAGCAGGTTGACACATTTCCATGTCTTGGCTCACTGATAACCAAAGACTCTGTTGGAGTAAAGAGATCTGGTCAAGACTGGCAAAAGGACATTGTGTTGGGGCAGCATTAAAAACTGTATGGAAGAGTCACAGCATATTGCTTGCAACAAAGATATGACTTACGAAAGCACTTGTATGGCCAGTGGCACAGCATGGATGTGAGAGCTGGACCATAAAGAAAGATGAAGAGGCAAGAATCAACACATCTGACATGAAGTGTCTGTGGCAGATTGTGAGAGTACCATGGACTGCCAAGAAGACAAACGATTGGGTCCTAGAGACTGCAGGAATAGAGAGGAGTCTGGTTGGATTAATCGAAACGAAGTGCCTAGAGGACTTCAAGGAGGTCCTGTAATTGTGCGGATTAGGGAGCCTCAAGTGCGTGAGATCTCGCAGACTCTCGCTTGATTATAATAAACAGTCAAAATGGCTGCAGACGTAGAATCTGTGTTTTCTGTTGGAATGAACTTTTTGTTTGAAATTAGAGTTACAAACTGCAAATAAGCATACGAACAGCATCATTTTGTTTGGTGACAAAATAATAGACCCAAACTGTCATTTTCCTGACTTTGACCAACTGTAAATGTTTTTGAATGTGGTTGCACAGGATGCTAAAAATCGACCACAAAATGGGTTTAGGGTTAGGGTTTAGGGTTAGATTCTGACCCATACGGTATTTATAAAGAATTAAGTTCATATTCACATTCACACTGACGTCCTAATATTCCAGTTTAGGCGACCTCCTTGAGGCCTCCTAGCAATGTCCTAATCAAAAAGAGGAAGCTGTCATACTTCGGGCGTGTGCTGCGAAAAAGTAGAGACCGTCTTGAGAAAGAGATCATCCAAGGCACAATTCCCGAATCCTGAGCTAGGGAAAGACCCAAGATGACATGGATTGACAACATCAAGTCATGGACTGAATTATTGTTCGACCAGTTATTACAGGAAACAAGGAACAGAGGCAGATGGTAGAGAATTGTCTGTGGTGTGGCCAACCCTAGGTTCGACGACGGTTAAAGACAAGACAAGACAAGACAAGATTTGCAAATGGTCTGAATATGCTCTGAGAAAGAAATACTGGAATCAGATGTGACGCCCAAGGTACGTGATGACAGCAGTTCCATTCAAGTGAATACAAGTAAGATGGTTGAGCTCGTGGTACTGCTGGCTTCAGCCCAGAAGAAAGAATTCGGTTTTGGATGGGTTTAAAAGAAGCCTCTGCAATGCCATTAAAGTCTTTGTCTCCAAACATATGAGAACATTTGAAGAGTACCCTGTCTTCCAGCCTTACAGATTTCTTACTGGTTTTGTCCAATGGATTATGCTTTTGAAATGTGGTTTGTTTGGAACCGACCATCCACTGATGCCTTTTGCATTACGGTGACGGTGCTGTAGAAGTTTTCATATTAGATTAGGTTAGTGTGGTGAGTTAAAGTGCTGTCCAAGATGGACACCAGAGACAAAGCTATCAGATTTAAAGGCTAAAACATCTAGCTTTATTCAAACACAAAAAGGAATAAAAGAATAAGTGGATGGTGACTTTTGATGAAAGTATAATTAAGCAGTAAGAGCATTATGATCTGATAGATACATTTCACAAGAGCGAGATTCCTAACAGTGTAAAGGCAGGAGCTGATTATTAAGAAGTCTGTTGTATGGCCCATGCAGTCCTTCAGTACGCAGACGACACCCAGGCTTTTGCCCAAGGTCTGCTGCAGGTGGCCCCTGCCCTTATCCAGAGGATTCTCGATGCCACCTGTCCTTGACCTATGCTCCCCTTTACCTCATTGACTTCTGCACTTTGGTCTCCTCATTGCCGGGCCGTAGCAACCTTCGCTCAGCCACTCAAGATCTCCTGTTTGTCCCTCGCATGCGAACCACTGCGGCCCAGTCCAGAAGCTTTGCCTACGTTGGTCCCACTTGCGGGAATCGTCTCCCTCGAGAATTGCGACTTGAGCTCCTTTCTCTACCCCTCTCAGTATTCCGCAGGCACCTGAAGACTGTACTGTTCAACAGTGATTTTACTTTTCCGGGTCAGAAGCACCTCTGTTGAGTTTATCCTCTAAGAGGTGCTTTATAAATCTCAAATTACAATTACGATGCGTTGGAAAGAAAACATACCATTCAAGGTCCTTGAATTTCAGGAAGTCATTATTTGAAGTATCTTTGTGCACACTGAAATATACATTCGCTGCAAGTACTGAACGAGAGGAGAACAAATATTCATGTAGAGTTTGAAATTTTATGAGCAGGGCAGCCATAAAAAGTCATGCAGAACGACTTATGTTGAATAAGGTTAGCTACCTGTTTGCAGAGCCGAGTGTTGTGGCAAGGCATTCAAAAAAGTTTGGAGCTGTATTAGGAAAAGGGAAGTGAGACAGTATGAGGTAGGACCTGCAAAGAAAGGCTACCCCAATACGTCCCTCACGCCAAGGCCCACTAAGAAGAGAAAAAGATGCGGTGTTGTACCAAGAATGAAAGGCATGTCAGAAGGTTGGAGCCAGAAACACTAGACCGGGATTCACATGAGTTTGGAATAGAAACTGAGTCAAGACATTAATCCAGACTTTGGTGGAACTTTTCCGTTTCTCAATAACAAACAGGTGTCGGAAAACCCAGTGGAAATTGCTGGAGGCTTCACTTACTTCGGGTCAAGTGTTGAGGCTGATGGTAGCAGTGAGCCATTAGGATGGTCCAGAAATATTTTGTTCGAAGTTCAATGTTGAAACCCACCATTACAGTTCATCTATTAAACACTAATAGGGCTGCCAACCGTCCCGGATTCGCTTGGACAGACCCGGAATTGGCCTTGTGTGTCCCGTGTTCCGGATTGATCCCGAATTGTCCCGGAACTTGGTGTAAATATCTGCTTCACCAAATGTTGTTCTTGTCGCACTCGAACAGCGGGCTGTAAATAAGTTTTATAGAGTGACCTTAGAATAGAGGGTAGTTAGGTTAGTAGACCCAATAAATGACATCTGCAAATTGCATGCATTATGCATATATATATATATATATATATATGAACTTCACTCATGCTAGGTCCTGAAGCCTGATAGGTTACTGGAGTTTAATAAGCGTTTTGCTGTTGAAGTTGATTCAGATTTTATATATAGGCCACTTGTATCTTGATGATTTGAGTCAAATCATTTGACTGTAATTTTGAACGACTATTTGCAGTAGATCCGTTAAGCTGATGCAACATTCATTACATACAGTGAGGTGGACAGAGTAATTTGGTACTGGCATATTGAGTGACTATGCAGGCATCCCAGATTGGCAGAATCAAAAGTTGGCAGCCCTAAACACTAATATGGTGAAAATTTAAGCCAAACTGAACCATATTTTGGGGTTGCACAAAGCGGTCACAGATTTCTGAGTAGGCAGTATCATATGGCTTTATGGCAAAAAACGAGAATCGTGTAGTGCATAAATATAACAAAAGTATGTCTTTTTAATTAATGTGACTTGAACTGTCAGTATTAAATTACTGTAATAAAACAGTAAGTCAAATAATTGCAAGTACAGTCACTAATTTGCCAGCCTTAAGCTATGGCTTATGTCCTTGCCCGTCTTCAGTGCAGTGACGTTTCAGATTTTTATTCAGTTTTGAATCAGTCCAGCCTGAAAAGTCTTCGGAGTAAGAAAATTTATGGCGAAGCACCTGAATGACTTGCAGCAAATATTTTTGCTTTTCATCATTTGACAGAATTGAGTTGTAATTCTGGAGCAGTAATTCACTCCTCTTTGGGCCATGTCATTGACAACCTTTAGAGCTTCAAGATTTGCAGCTAAGCAAGCTAGTCTGTGTTTTCATTCTAGCTTTCTGGTAAGAACTGCAGGACTGAATTCTTCTATATCAGGATCCGAAAAATGCTTCTGTGTCGGTGGTAATAGGCGAATTAAGTCGGCTGTTAACATTAACATGTCGAGCCAAGTTTCTGAAGTGGTTGGTTTCATTCTGCCCTGCCAAAGTAGATTGTTGACCATTCTTTATCTTTCAGCAAACTCAATGTTTGGATCAAAGAAAGCCAACCAACTGTGATTGATTCTGGTGCCAGAGGTTACAAAGAAAGCTGTAGTGGTGGCGCGACAAACTTCTTGGTTTTTATATATTCGGTCACCTGTTGAAAAAAAGAAGATCATTGGGCAGGTGCAGAGATGGTGCAGTGCACCTGGATTCACACCTAGATGAACAGGAGAAGCTAGAAGATATTCTTTTCTTCACCTGGCTTCTGGTTTAGCTGAATTTGGAACCTCCATACCTTAAATGAGTAGTTGATTCTTGCCAACCACTGAGCCCAGTAAAGAGCTTCTGGAGCTATGAAGTGAATGCCTTGAATTTCTATTCTGCCAAAGAGCTGATTAGTAGTTCTGGAAGTAGTTGCTCTACTTCAACACCGGACACATTAAACAGGCAATATGTATAGACATGTATTCACCCAGCCAATGATAGCAGGAAACAGTTTACCGTCCAAATGCAGAATATGGTGAGTGAAACTCTAAGTTCCATGATGCTGGAAAACTCTTCACCTGGCTATGCGAATGGACCTTCAGCTCAGTTGCAAGTCCTCAATTTCATAACCTACAGCCTGAGCAGTAGCAGCCAATTGGTATGGGGCTTCCATGTCAGTGATTTTAGTCAAACCACATAACTCAATACAAAACTGCAGCCAACTGCTCAGTGACTAAAGAATTTGCAGAGCTTTTTACTAGCTGACTGTTGCTGTTTCATTCCCTATGATAGGCCTAAATTAGCACATTAGCCTTTGGCAAGAAATCAGGATCCCTAAAATACGTCTGTCTAACGAGCCTCATCCGTGGTTCATACTGCGATCAGGGTGGCAGCCGCAAGCTCTGAGTTGTGACCAGCACTGAGTTTTATTGACACTGTGTTATATGGGTTTTTTGATTGTGTTTCTCTTAGGACTCGCTCTAAAACAAAGTTTTTTAATACTAATTCTTGAAATTAAGTAGACTGTGTCTATATAAAAGCTATAAATTCACTGCTATTTACTTACGTTACAAATTAGGTTACTAAAAATTACAGTTTAATGTTTTCTTATTGGCCAGCTACTCATTGATGGAATCGACATAAGAGACTTCAATGTTACATGGTTGCGCAAACACATTGGTGTCGTTAGTCAGGAACCAATCCTCTTTGGAACAACCATTGCGGAAAACATTCGATATGGACGCGAAAGTGCAACACTTGAAGAGATAGTTCAGGCGGCTAAGGAGGCAAATGCACACGATTTTATCTCCATGTTGCCGCAGGTAGTCACTAGTCTATCATGCGACATTCAAAGTATTTTAGAAATGTTTAGTATATGTGTTGTCATTTCCAGAATATATATATTCCAACAGAATTTGATACTGTATAACTGAGGGTTTATCAGTAAGCATGTGAGCTTGCTGCACAACTAGAGCCAACTCTATCTAACATTCTAGACAAGCACCTTCCCACTTAAACTAAGAGGGTTGCAGCAAGTCCATCTCAACATCGGTATAAGTCTGATATTTCTGCTAGTAGAAGGCTTCGCAACCCGCCTGAAAGATGCTAGAGGTGCCCCCGCTTACAACCTAACACCTCAACTATATAGGCAACAGTGTCGAAATGTTATTGTGTCTGCATGCATATATGTTTATGTATGTATCTAAGCTATGTATGTATGCATGCATGTGTCGACTTTTCGATGTCAATCGATCGGGCTTCGAACCGTCAACTTGCCAATTTCACAGTATAGCGTTAACTCAAACAAATACAGTCTTTGATTTTCGTAATTATAATTAGACTAATTAATTACTTAATTAATTAAATTACTTAATTAAATTACTTAATTAAATTATAATTAAAAATTAATTAAATTAATATAAAACTATGTAGAGCAGTGGGTGATGAAGAAGAAGCGGATATACTGCGAGAGAATCTTAGAAGAGTGTACAAATGGTCACTGGACTGCATTTTATTTGGAAAAATGCTCTGGGATGCATAAGGAAAAGAGTATTGTACGAAATGAGAACTAAGGTATTAACAGTTAGTAAAGAAAAAGGGACCTAGTTGAGATTATGCACAAGAGTGCACACTTTCTAAGCAATGTGCTGAAGCAGCAAAAAGCCAAATCAACCTTAGGTATGATCAAGAGGACAATAGTTAGCAGAGACAAGGATATAATACTGAGGTTGTAAAAATCATTGGTGAGGCCACAGTTGGAATATTGTATTCAGGTATGGAATCCATATCATGACATATACATGACATAGAACAACTGAAGAAAGTGCAGATAAGAGCTACCAAATTGATTTGGGATTACAAAGATCTGACCTATGAAGAACAGTTGAAAAGGTATGTGCTAACAACATTGAAGAGAAGGAGAAACGGAGGAGACCTAAGTGAATCTCATAAGATCATAACTGGAAAGGAGGCAGTGCTGTGGCAGAAGTTTTTAAGTTAGCATCGAACAAGGCAACTCGAAGCCACAAATATATAACACAATTTTTGTTCCTGGTTACTAAGTGTTATTTCTTACTTGCTTGTGCCTCAAAAGTATAGAAAATGGCTGTTATTTCCTTCAAACTTTGCTTTTGTGACCAATAAAGAAACAGGCGAATTTTCGTGTTTTCATGCAAATAAAGTCAAAACAACAACAACCTATGAATCAATATTAACATGTATGCAGCCATAATGGTCGTTGGATATCTACATGTTCATTTTGATGGATTATTTTGTCTAAATGTAACATCTCATCGGTAATTTTAGCTGTTTGGTTTTCTTCTGCTGCCGAGTTGGCGCGGTGGAGTTATTTTTCGTTTCCAAAACGGAATTATTGCGTTTCGGACGTTTTGTTGTTTATCATCATGACACTCCGCTCGCCGCAACGTCTTCCATCTATGAGAGACTGTTGGACGATGGGACAACCGTGAGCCATTGGCGGCGAATCACCTATCGCCCATGATCGCTCCTCATCCTCGTTGCTACCTGCTTCAGATACTCCAAACATGCTGTCATCATTCAACTCTAGTTGGGAACCTGTTGGTTGGGCTTTGCGTGTGTGCGCAAGCTTGCCACTGGAGACTCTTCTGGTTTTCTGACCAATGTTTACTTGTGGACGAATGTTCCGTTGTTAATGACATTTAACATCGTTAGCGCAGAGAGCGCCTCTGATGAGTTTATCTTGAAGAGGCACTATACAAATTTCAAATTACAATTATAATGTATTTACACTACAGTTACACAGAAATGACTGCAAAAGATTTAGAAGTGAGTAGTTTTTCGAGATTTACGATTATACTGTAAATCACTTTCACGAACCAGCCCCAAATGTAGTCGCCCGTCACGTTCTCGTTACACTGTCCTTGGTAGCAATGTTCAAGTCCTGATGGAAGCGCTCACCTTGCTCCTCCAGGAACGCTCCTATGTTCTGCTTGAAGTCATCAAGATGAGCACCAAGGATGTGAACTTTGAAGGACATGTTCTGCTTGAAGTTATCGAGATGAGCATCAAGGATGTGAACTTTGAAGGACATCCTTCACCCCATTTTGTCGTAGTTCTTCGTCAGAGTCTCAACCAGCTCCACATAGTTTTCAGCCTTGTGATTGCCCACTGCGACAAAACTGTTCCAAGTCGCTTCCTCCTTCCTAGTGAGCTTCTTGGGGAATTCTTTGCACTCCAGGATTTCTTTATCTGTGGTCCGACGAAGACACTGGCTTTGACCTTTACCTCAGACAGCTTAGGGAAGAAGTCTTGAAGGTACTTGAAGGCTGCCAAAGGCACAATTTGATATGCAGTGGTGGCATCAGCACCTTCTGGGGGTCCATCAGTGGCTCCCACTTGACGTTGCCACAGAGGTTCTTCCACAGAGAACTTGGTCCGCTGTGGCCAATCCCACCTGTGGTAGTGCATTGTGTTGTCCCTGCTGTCCCAAAGGCAAAGACAGCAGGGAAACTTGGTAAAATCGCCTTGGAGACCCATCAGTAATGCTACCATTTTGAAGTCTCCAGTGACCCAGCCGTACTCATCATACTTCAAGGCATATAGTAAGCTCTTGAAGCTGGTGTAATCCTCTTTGAGGTGCACCAAGTGAGCAAGGGGAAGAGACAGGTACCTGTTCCCATTATGGAGCACACGGCTTTGAGGCTTCTGGATGAACTGTCAATGTCTTGTTCGGGCTACAGTCGATTCCAATTACCTTGAACCGGTTTTGTGACATTGTGGCAGAAGCAGAGGCCATCTTGAATGGTGAAGAAGCTGGAAAAGGCTTGGTGATGCTTGCTCTTATCTGCAACTTGAAAACTTTCATCCAACAAATTCTACTGCTTGAGCCTAGACGTCAAAAGCTCGGCATTGGACTTGTTGGACATCAAGATCTCTGATCAAGTCATCGAGGTGTTTTTGGTTGGGATAGTATGAGTTTCTCTCCTGAGCTCGGATATTGTAATCTGGATCGCTGACGTCTTCCTTGCTCTCTGACTTACTGCCCTCTTCTGAAGATGGCTGCTTTCTGTCCAGAGGAGTGGGTGTGGGGAAGCTCAGGCAGTGTGGCACAGAGGCAATGGATGAAGGAAGATCCAGATACGTGATAGCAGGTGCATTTTTGCCAGTGCGACATTTGGAAGGATCCACCATGTAGAAGTAGCAATTGCTTGAGTTGTCAGTGGGTTGTCGCCAAATTCTTGGGATTGCAAACATCACTGCTTTCTTTACCCCTCTGTACCATCCTGCAAAAGAACAAAATGAAATTATGATCATCACAAAATGAATGTATTTCACCCATGACTAACGTGGAAGACATTCTTGCAACATATTTCATGTATCATATATTTGTTCAATAACATTGGAAATTTTCAAAATTGTGAAATTACAACATTTCAAACTTTTAAAACTTTTATAACATAAAATGTCGCCATCTAAGCGAGTATCAATTGTCCATCTTACCACCCAGCGTTTTTTGTAGTGCTCGCAGGTGAATTGAGGTGCCCAGGGTTTGTCTTGATCCCAACGGGCATGCCGAAATATGCCTTGTAGGCTTCACACATCTTAGCAGATGTTTCCACTGAGTACTTTTTTGCTCTTGTCTTGATAAATTGGCTGCAGATATAGCAAAACGCATCTGCCGGATGACAGCAGCCTCTTGATGCCATCTCAAACAAGTATCCACTTAGGCAGCTACAACTAAACTGAACTAGTGGGCTTAAGGCCATTGTGTTTATACTGCTATTTATATTTCTGGAAAGTTCCAGAAGGTTTTCTGGATGTTCTAGAGTATTCTCGAAAGTTCGAGAAAGTTCTAGCAGTTATTCCAAGTTTACTCAGCACTGAATTTGTCGTGAATTTTCTGTAAAATAAGTAAATTTCAGAATATCGCTGTCTTGGTCACAAAAGCAAAGTTTGTTGGGAATAATAGCCATTTTTTAGACTTTTGAGGCATAAGCAATTAGGAAATAACACTTACTACCCAGGAACAAAAAATAAATAAAAATTTATTACACGGTTAATTTATTTATGAAACTGAAAGGCACACCAGGGCAGATTTTTCTTTAGTGCTTGAGCTGTAGATTTGTGGAATATTTTGGATGAGTATACTGTCTCAGTAGATACTATCACAGATTTTAAGAAGAAGGTTAGAAAAGAATTGGCTATTAAACATTCCTGGTTAATTTGCAGTAGTTCTAACATAGATTACATTTCTTGAACAGCAAGGCATAATATTATTCTGTTCTATTGGCTCACAACCATTGCTGTTTCTAGTGCTTCAATGGCTGGCCGAAGGCTAGCTACTGATTAAGGCTGGCACAAAAACGTGACCTTGTTTGGTAAGGTTTATGGGCACACGACATCCTCCATACTCACATTGTCATTTTTGGTAATGCATACACTTTAGCGGCTAAATTACTGATTTTCTTGGGTACTAATGCTGCCGGCCCACCATCTGTCTGTCTGTCTGTCTGTCTGTCTGTCTGTCTCAGCCTGCATTATACTAAGCATTATACTAAATTTTTGGCATTACTGATACTGCCCTTCTTTGGTTTCAGTCATTCCTCTCAGACCGCTCTCATTCTTTTATCTTTGGGCCTACACGTTCCGCCTGGTCCCTTATACCTTTTGGCCTTCCTCAGGGTTCTGTCCTGGCCCCTCTCCTTTACATTCTGTACACTGCCGACCTGGCACGGGTTCTCCTTCCCATGGGTGTTGCTGTCCATCAGTATGCAGACGACACTCAGGCCTTCGCTCATGGCCCAGCGGAAGCGGCTCCCTCTCTGGTTGAGAGGATTCTTGACGCATCATCTGCCCTTGGTCTCTGGATGTCCTCTAATCGCCTCCGACTGAACTGTGCTAAGACCCAGTTCATCTGGCTTGGTGGTCGTGCTCAGCTTGCTAAGATTGATACTTCATCTTACGCCAGAGGTTTCCGGACATTCTATTCTGTTCCAAAGTCCGTGATCTTGGGGTTGTCCTGGACCGGGAACTCTCCTTGACCGATCATGTTAACAATGTCTCCCAATCATGCTTTTACCACCTTCCTCGCTTTGTACCATCCCCTTCCTCTCCCTTCATGCTGTTACTACTTTAATTCATGCCCTTATCTGCACCAGGGTGGACTATGGTAACGCTATCTTTGCTGGACTCTCACTTGCCAATATTTCCAAGCTTCAGTCTGTTCTCAGTGCTGCTGCCTGTCTTATTGGAGGCATCCCCAGGTATGGCCATATAACTTCCTTTATGCGGGACACTTTGCACTGGCTTCCTATTCGGTTGCATATCCAGTTCAAGATCCTAACCCTTATGCGTAATTATCTCATTGGCTCTGCTCCATCATACCTTAGGGATTTCTGCATTTCGGTCTCCTTGGTTCCAGGCCGTAGCACTCTCTGGTCGGCCTCCCTTGGACTCCTGACTGTCCCTCGTATGTGCACTGCTACATCTCAGTGTATAAGCTTTGCCTATGTTGGACCTAATAGCTGGAATCGCCTTTCCCAAGAGCTCCAGCTTGAATTCTTTAGTTTGTCCCTTCCGCTGTTTCACAAGTGCCTGAAGTCTGTATTATTTGACAGTGGTCTCACTGGTTCGGGTCGGGAGCGCCTCTGATGAGTCTATTCTTGAAGTGGTGCTTTATAAATGTCAGGTTACAATTACAATTACAAGCCATGAAAAAGAATCAAACACTTTGATCTCTGAGCTGCAAATATAAATGTTATTGTATGTCAGCATTCAAGGTAGGTAGCGATAAAGGAGAAAGGTTAATAGGTGAAACATCTGGGACTATGTTAATACTGTGGGTGCGATTGCCAGCCTTTTAAGTTTCAAGAGGAAGTGAAAAACGGAGCTCTGGACCACTTATGAAGGACAGTTAAATGTGATCTGTATTTTCCTGTGCAATGCAAGGTAGGAAGATATGGAAGAGGAGTATGGCCAATCAGTGATGATATGGTAGCAATAGAAAAAGAAAAATTAGAAGAGGTGCTTGTAAATGCTAGCAATATGTTTATGCCTATGTATGACTAATTAGCCTTAGATGTGATGTAATGCATTGTGAGATCATCATGTTATGTATTGATATGCTTGAAAAAGAATTATGTGGAAGTAGTTTACATAATTACGCTAGAGAAGTCTGTCATTAATGACCATGGCCTGTTGCTGTCATGGTCTGTAACCGTAGCGTAATTTGCTGGACCACGATATCCATACACTGTGCTGCACTTCGACTCTGAAATGATCTTCTTCCTGAATTTTGCAAATTCTCTGCACCTTTATTCCTTCGGTCGTTAACTTTCCATTACTTCTCGAGTATTCCATTAAAAACTGAAGTCTCACCTCTTCAAGAAATCCCACCTGACCAGTCTTCCCATTTCTCTCAGCTTAAACACAACCCACCCTAGCCTCCAATCCCTCCTCTCTCTGGTCTCCTAGCAACTGGACTTGGTTCTTGACATGGCATCTTTGAAAAACCCCACAGACTTGACACAGCACTCGTGAATAAGCTGGTGCCCTGCACTTAGCTTTTAAGTAGCACTTTAGAAATTTTGCGGTTATAATTATGATTACGATTAACCATAACATTGCTTGTATGCCTGCATATATATGTATGCATGTATGTATGTATGTATGTATGTATGTGTATCATGTCATGTATATGCACATATGTAATCTGAAGTATAAATCAATAAAACATTTGATTTGTCCTTTGTTACAATTTGCTAGACTTTTTCGTTACTAAACAACAACAACAAAATTCATGGTGTCTCTACAATAACGCTAATGCAGAACGACATCTGTTTACACTATCGCCACCTAGCGAGCATAACACAGAAAGGACCACAAAATTAACGAGAGTAGACATATCTGTCTGTCTGATGACTATGCATACATACATGCATACATACATATGTGCATCCAGTATGTTCATATGTGCCAGCTATGGAAAGGTCTACTGTTTCTAGATTTTGAAAGGAAAAAAGTTACCAGCTAAACTACATTATTTCTACTCTATATAGCATAATTTTCATCGTTGACATGGTGACACTTATTCTTAAACTGTGTTGTTATTGCTTTATACAATGCAACCCATTCTTTAAGTCCTGTTAGCACAAGAAGTGTTTCATGTTTTAGCAATATGATACGCTGGTCGGAGAGAGAGGAGCCCAGCTGAGTGGTGGTCAAAAGCAGCGAATTGCAATAGCCAGAGCATTGGTCAGGGATCCAAAAATTCTGCTGTTGGATGAAGCAACATCTGCTCTTGACACGGAAAGCGAAGCTACAGTTCAGGCTGCACTTGATAGGGTAAATACTTTTAAGAGCTATTATATATATATAGCACTTAAAGAGTTTTATTGAATAATAATAATGAAAACACAATAGAAAGCTATTCGTTGCCTGTTAGTTGTGTAAACAGATATTCTTATAGTTGCATTGGAAGCCGATGAATTTATTGGTTTGAACTATGTATCGCTTAGTGCTGCTGTTAACCTGATCACTTCCAAAATTAAACTGGTTGGAGATTTGGCCAAATAGTTGCACAATTTGCCAAATCTGAAGTCAGTCGGTTAACGAGCTTTGAAAATACAAGGACCATATACTCGTTGCTTTTGTTGATGAATGTCAATCATGCATTAGCTATCAGGCTACCAGCGGACTGCACTAGTGTCTTCAATCTCCTCACAGTCTCTAATTGTGAGTATTTTGTAATGCAGCATTAACTCGAGGAAAAACAAACAGTATCTGGATTTTCTGTTGTATAAGTAATTAAATCAAATATTCAGTCACAGCAATACTTCATTCGTGACCAAACATCTATAGGCTACTCATTAGCCTGAATTCACTGAATCACTGAATTGCTATTGCCAGCCAGCAATTATAATCGTAATCGTAAATTTGTAAAGGACTGCTTCAAGGTAGCCTCATCAGAGGCACTCCCGGCCCGCCCCCGAACTGGGGAATAATACGGTCTTCAAGCATTTACGGAAGAGAGAGAGAGAAGCTCCTGTCGAAGGTTGACAGGTAAGTCATTTCAAGAAGCAGGGCCAGCAAAAGCAAAGCTGCGGCGCTGAGCGGTGGCAGTTCGAGCTAGAGGGATGGTGAGATCGCCCTCAACCGACGAACGCAGTGGTCTGCAGCCAGGAATAGAAGAAAGGGGGATGCAGAGCTCCCTTAGATAAAGCAGAGCACAGCCAACAAGACAGTTCCACATGAGGGTCAAGATTCTAAATAGGAAATACTCCCTTATTGGAAGGCAATGCAATTGTTCCAGCATAAATGAAAAATGTGGCAGAACTTAGGAATGCCACCAATCATGCGAGCTGCAGCATTCAAGACAGACTGGAGTTGTGCAGTGTAGGAGGATATTAGGCCTACGAGGATGGCATTGCCACAATCAGTTCTCGAGCAGATGAATGCTTGAACCAGGGTAGTTGCAGCCTGGGTCATGAAGGAACGTCGGATGGTGCAAATTTGGCGTAGATGATAAAAGCAAGAGTGACAGACGTTCTTCATGTGCTCCCGCAGAGTGAGCTCTTGGTCCAGAGTCACTCCCAGGTCGTGTACTGAAGAGGAAAAGGAGACATGGGGAAAAGATAAAGATTAGCTCATCTTATCAATCTTTGAAAGTTGGACAGAACTGCCGAGCTAGATAAATTGGGACTTGTTAGAATTTAGGCAAAGGCGATTAGATTTCAGCCAAGCCTCAAGAGTCGCCGATGCCTCAAGTACACTCTGAACCAGTGAGACTGCCTCAGCGACCGGGGCCATAGGTGTAAACCTGGGTGTTGTCAGCATATTGATGTCCTCCATTGATGAGACTCAGGTCAGATGTACAGAAAATGAAAAGGAGTGGAGCCAAGTCTTCCCTGTGGAAGACCCATTGTTACCGGGGACCACTTGGAGTGTGTAGAGCCGAAAATGACAGATTGAGAGCAGCCGTATAGAAATGAGGAGAACCACAATAGAACAGTCCCAGAGATGCCGAATGACCCTCAAGGTGCTTCAGCAGAATACTGTGATCGACAGTGTCGAAGGCAGCACTAATATCAAAGAGAGCAAGAAAGGTCATATGCCCCCGGTTGAAAACCCCAAAAGTATGTGGGTAATAACTGATTCAGTTGAGCGAGATTTTCGGAAGTCCAGTTGTTGGCTGGGTAAGAGGGAGTTAGCCTGAAGGTATTGCATAAGTTTCATTGACATGTGTTTTAATCAGCAACATTTGTAACTCAAATAATCAACTGAGCACGGGATGAACTGTATCTAAAACATTTTCTTGAATGAGGTCCAAACACTGTCCTTCAACGCATTTGCAACCTGCCTTATACAGATTTAAGCCTGCTGTGTCAGCAGAAACATCCAGACAAGAATACGAGTCAGTGTTGACGTCAGTCGAATGTTCGGTGCACACAAGTGCCCACCAATAACAAACACATAATACAAACGTGCCCAGGCAAGAATCACTGCTGAGGTCAGCCAGCATCAGTGCCTGCACGACTGTCAACCACAATCAAAGGCCCAAGTGTGCGAGCAAGGCATGCAGGCCAAACCCACTGACTCATCACTGACATCAGAGCAAACCCAATCTTATTTACCGATTACAAGCACGCAATGCTGACATTCCAAACATGTAAAAACCGCTAATCCATTACACTTGGATTTTGAAATAACTTGATGACTCACCACTTCTATGTTGCCTCCGCGAAGAAATCATGTTCGCATTCTCTCTGACGCCCTGAGATTGCAAGGAGAAGCCGCAGAGAAAGCAAAACAAGCCAAACCAGAGATTGAAAAGCAACAAGTGGAAGTAGAACTGAAAGCTAGACAAGTCGATTTAGATATGAAATAAATGCAGCTCCAAGAGATGAGGATAGAACAAGTGGATCATATAAAGCAAAAGTAGATACGGAAAAGAAGTTAGAGCAGCAAGAGAGGGGATAAGAATAGAAGAGAAATAGCTCATGCAGGAGAGGTATGAGGAGAAAAAATAAGTAGGCAGGAAGACGAAAAAACAGAAATAGTCAAAACACTCATATATGATTAATATGAAAGATAATATAATGAAAGCAAGATTTGAAAGTATATAACGTACTTTGGTTGTGGTTTAATTGCTCATGATGACAATGCCTGTAGAGAAATATGTGAAATACTGATTGAGTGTGAAGCAGAATGTAAACCTGTGGAGTTAAAAAGTGTTGACAGATAAAACATTTGAATCATCAAAAGCAATCAGTGAATTGTTAGCAAATTATTTGGATAGTTTTTTCTGATAAAACTAGTTTATGTACTGATGTTGAACATGAAATTCTGTTACGAACTGATTCTAGAGAGAAAGAATTTATTGAGTACAGACTACTTTTGATTCACTGACCTGAGGTAGAGCGTGAAATAGACGATCTTGAAAAGCAGCGATACTTAAATCGTCAACCAGTCACATGTAATAGTAGTTGGACATTGAAATAGTGTTTCTTCAGGATAGACTAATCAGAGGCTCCCTCTACACTAGCCAAAATGATGTTAAATATCATTAAGAACAAAATATTCGTCATTTAGCAAGCATTGTTCAGATAATTAGAATTGTCATCAGTAGCAGACTCGTGCACATGTGCTGAGTTCAACCAAAAGATTCCTATACAGAGCTGACAGATGACACCATGTTAATAGTTCCTGGACCAAGCTGCATCCAAGATGTAAGAGGACAACTGACAATAGCTTCACAATAACACTACCATCCGATGCAGTCCCTCAGTGTGAAAAGACGCAGTGTCCGGACATCAAGTGTAAATAACACAGAACACCAAAATGACAAGATGGCCAGTCTGTTTTGTATGGTTAAAAAGAAATATGAAAGCTTGCGACTTGCCATCTCTTATAGTTTCCATCCTCCAGTTTGCTGGTGACTGCTGACACCAAGTGCTGTGCCCAGTCATGTTTCATCAGCCCTGTATGATGGGGCGCCATTGGGTTATATCCATCTTGTATTATTATTAAATATCATTATTAGTGCATGGCATAAATTGATGTATAACTAGGCCTAATAACTTGTGATGATTTATTTTCATATAGGCCCGTTGTGGCCGAACAACAATAGTGGTAGCTCACAGATTGTCAACGATTCAGACCGCGGATACCATCGCTGGAGTGATGGATGGAGCGATTGTGGAACAAGGAACTCATGACGAACTTATGAAGAAAGAAGGCTTGTACTACAACCTCGTTACAAGTCAGGTAAGAGAGAATGGCTTTTTGATCGCTAAGGCTGGCCCACTATTTGGCAGCATTCATGGAGGAAGATGCTTTTTTGCCTTAGGTGCAAGATTTCTCTCCATTTGCTTTAGCTTTAGTTTATAAATCTGCTCTCTATCCTAGCAAGCCCAGGATTTATTTTAGCATCACCAGCCAACGAATCAACAGAAGCAAATGCATGGATAATAGCTCATGACGTACGGCCAAAGATGTTATACACGAATTTATGTTTGACCCAAGATGGAAAATAATGTTAATGATATCACATATCAGCAGAATATATGACCAAATTGAAAAGGGACACCAATAATCAGGTAAAAATTAATGGACTCGAGCCAAGTTAAAAAACAGACCAGACCACAGCAATGCATGTGTAAATCCAGCAACAAACCTTTCTCCACCAGATCTGGCAATGAGCAATTGCATGAACAAAATACAGTACAAAAGCAAGCAATGTCATGAGGTAGCCAAAATCATTGACAGAGTCTGAAAACACAAGGAAACTGGGCACAGCAGATCTAAAGACATGACCTAAATAAGAAAAAAGAGTTCTTCAGTTCATAAGTGACTCTTGAACGCAAATAATTAAAGGCACGCCAGGGAGTATTAATTTGGACCTAAAGACTATAAAATAAAGAGAATGTGGAGAGGATGGCTGTGCCCATCCAGGTCATGATACATAGAAAGCACAGGTCAGCTGAGGTCCATGCACAATGGCAAGAAACTTGACAGAAAAAGAAATAAGTATTTAAAACTTATATAGAACAGCAAAAAAGAAACAAACTAGTAGAAAAATAAAAACTTTACTTTCAGAGTGGATAATTTAACTGTTTAAATGACAATATTCAGCAAGCAACATTCTCTTCACTTGTTAAGACATTTATTTAAATCCTGTGGGCTGCCATGTTCCCAGCACTTTTGAGGGGTTCCTAAAATGCACTCTATAAAAGTTCAGATACATACATACATTTAGCCTGTATAAAATTTGACAGGTAATTAAAAATCACCACATCCTGCAGACTGCCTTCCTGCCTAACTGGACTTCCTCTCTCTCTTAGGAAAGTTTCACTGCTGTTTCTTCCAGAATTGCTGTGGGTCTCATCAACATTCATAGCCTGCAAAAGCAAGTATGTATTGGCTTCAGCTTGATATGCAGAGCAACCTCAGCCCGGTTTTCCAAACCTTGAACTTCTGCACCAATTTCGTCTTCTTGGTTACTAGCTGTGATTTTGAAGTTCCAGATTCCGATGTTTTACATCCATGTAGATCAAATTGACTACAACTGATAGTGTTGGAGACGCTGCTGTACACTTATGTGCATTTGCACTATAAACTGGACCAGGATGATCTCATAATACCATTGCTGACATCTGCATAGATCTGCACTTTACAGGCCCTACACAGGCTAACATTTGTTACTGCTGTGGTTGTGCAATTTGTTGGACTTGGAATCTTATAACTTATTCATGGTGGATGTAAAATTGTATGCAGCATTGACAATAGGGCCACATAATCTTGTTTGGAGTAGCTGAATGGCCATATTATAGTTTGATTGAAAGGTAATTTTCTCAAATCAACTTGCTACAGAACCAACTTACAATGCTACCTTAATTCAGTGGCGGCATTCAACAATTCCGACCCGACCCAACGTGGAGTCCCCATGTCGACTCCAGTGACTTATTCAAGCTGACTCCAGGTCTCATAGGCCTTATTTTTGAATTATGTATGCTTTCACTTTCTCTCCATATCGAGTACGTTTGCACTTATAAAAATATACATGTACTTTTTGCAGAAAATGATGAATGAAGATGATGACGAAGATGAACAAAAAACAAATAATCGTATGTGCTTTAGTTTTTATTCTTGATGGTGTGCTCTGTGTAGATAAAGGTTAAGGTAACTGTCGATGATTTTTCGTAGTTGTCAGTGATTGGACTTTAAACCATTGACTTTCCAGATATGTAGCATAGCATTAACTCGATAAAAGACACAGTCTTTGATTTAAAAAATTAGAATTAAACAAACAGTTTGATCATAGCAATAGTTGAATCATCACAGTTTCTAAAGAGGGGAATGTATTAACAACAGTTGTAACTTAAACTTTTAACTTAGCACACACCAGAGCAGTGCAACAAATCTCTTTAACAGGGCATATACGTCTGCTGAAATAGGTTCTTTTCTGCTAAGACAGCAGACCAGTACAAGGCGCTGATTCGTCACAAAGTGAAATGCATAAAAATATCCTATACATAATTCACTGACTCATCATAGTGTGGGTTTGTTGTTTTCCCAGGCGAGCATCCATATGATAAAATGTAGCTCAACCAGAATCACTGCTCACATCAGCTTGCCTGCCTGCAGGACACCTCCAGTCAATCACACAACTCCACTACATAATCTGTGCATACACAAACAAATCCATAACTCGATGACTCATGGAAATTTTCTATACAAACACTTGCTTAAAACATGCTGAATAAACAGCATAATATTATGTTGACAGTAACGCACATTGTTTACACTTCACTGTATGAATACAGTAAAGGATGTTTGACTTTGGAGCGCATACGCTGTATGCCGGCATTTTTGTATAGGCCTCCACTGAGGTATCTGGGAGTGTTGACTTGCACATTCGGTTTTACTGACCATGGTAATCAATCAGGCGCTGTTTAGGAGAGCAGAGGAATGTATGTCTAACCTATGAAGAGGCAGTGAAAGGTCTGACTGAAGGTTGAGACACAATCCACATACAGACAGATTGACCAACACCATATACCAAAGATGGCAAGATAGGGTATAGAACTGATAACTCTTGCAATTTGAAACACAAAATCAAACAGAGAGATCCAGCATTTGGCCAGCACTCTGGACTGTACGATTTGTAGTGGCCGACTGTCTGTTTAGGCCAGACTCCAGTCATGCATGCCAACCGAGGCACAGAGTCCTAGAGGTAGTAATATCACCATCATCAAAGCCAAATAAGCATTAACAATGACAGCATATTCTTTCTCTGTCGATCTACATCCCAGCATTCATTCCATTGTAAACAAGAGACACACAGAAATTAAGACAGACAGATACTGAGATAGAGAAACAGAGACAAATTTAGAGCAAACTAAGTATATTTAGCTGTGACAATAAGCATGTGAACAAACATATACAGATGTTTGCATACTGCTATGTTGGGTAGGAAGTAAGTGGATTTTTAGTAGATTTTGTAGATTTATCGCTTGCATCAGAAGTGACAACATTTGCAAAGCTTGACTGGTCTCGCTTGCAAAACAAGGCACTTGGTCCAACAGATCGTAATATCGTCATCATTGAGGCCAAATAAATTAACTAACATGGCTGTTTGAGTTATGCGATGTATCTGCTTAAGAGCCAATAGAATATAATTAAAAAGTCTGACTGCAGTCTTGTTCAAAGTTGCTATTTGCTCTCTCCACCAATCGCCTTACAGATGTCAACCTCCTACATATTGATGGCCTACTTGTCCCATGCATGTATACATTCACACATGTGGAAGACTGTTAAAAAAAAGATGACTGTGGTGGCTCTTCCCAAGAACAGGATACTGAATCTGATTCTATCCTTGACAGGGAGCCAATGCATTGCTTTCGTAAATAATCAGAGAACTCTGACAGAATGGCCACAGTTAAGGACAGAATATTCTTCTTCTTCAGTGTTCTGCCTTTACGCAGGTCCAAGAGTCCAACAATGCCACTCTTCTCTGTTCTGTGCTCTTTCTTTAACTTCTTTGTAGCCCGTCTTCTTTCTTTATCCATCATCCAGTCCAACAGCATATTTCTTGGTCTTCCTGGAACCTTCTTTCTTTTAATTCTTCCTGCAATCAATGTCCTCGGGAAAGAATTTCCACGCCGTATGCGAGCAGTCCAGTTCATTTTTCGAATCCTTATTGTATTGACCAGCGTCCTTTTTTCTTGTACCAAGTGCAACACCTCCTCATTGGTTTTATAATCCTTCCAAATGATTTTGGCCAATCTTCTCCGTATCCAATTTCAAATGCCTTGAGTTTCTCGGTTTCTGCCTTTCCAATAGTCCATGTCTCAGAACCGTACAGTGTTACACTCCATATGATGCATTTTACCATTATTTCGTTAGATCCAGATTCAGCCTTCCTGTCAGAAGTTCTCCTCTCTTCCAGAATGCTTCTTCCTTGATTTATATTCTGCTCTTGATCTCAGCATTGCATCTGCAGTCATCTGATATTAAACTTCCCAGATAACAGAACTGGTGGACTTGTTCAATGTTTTGTATCATTGACTATAATAGTTATTCGTTTTCCTTCAGATTTACTCAATCTCATCACCTTTGTTTTCTTTCTATTTATCTGCATACCATATTCTTCCATTTTTTTGTTCAATGTATCCATTATTCTTTGTAGTCCAGCATTGGTATCTGCTACCATTGCCTGATCATCCATAAATCTTATGGCATTTACCAGATTCCACCAACCTTGACTTCGTCATCAATGTTCTCCAGCGCTTCTGTGACCAAAACCTGTATATAGATGTTGAACAGCAAAGGTGATAGTGGGCAGCCTTGTCTGACTCCTTTTCCTGTTCGTTGTGAGTTTATTCCCTTTACTCTCACTACTACTGACAGTTCCATGTACAAGTTTCTTATTAACCTTCTGTCCTTCCAACCTACTCCAATCTTTTTGAGTATTGCCATGAGTTTGCACCAATTCACTCTGTCTGAGGCTTTTCATAATCCACAAAGCAGATACACAGATCTTTCCCATGTTGTAAATGTCTCTCCTCCAGTGTTCTTAGGACTCCAATTGCATCTCTTGTTCCCGTTCCTCTTCTGAATCCAAACTGATCTTCTACTGTGACTTGTATAGCTTTTGCTTTATTTTCCACCTTTCGAGTTAATATTTTCAACATTATCTTTGACGCATGCAGTATGAGGCTTATTGTCCTGTGATCACTGTGTTCACATGCATTTGCCTTTTTTTGTAGAGATACTGTCACTGTTAGCGTAAAATCCTTTGGCCACTCTCCAGTCCCACATATCTGTTGACATATTGTTACCTATTCTGCTGTTGCCTTTTCTCCCAGGTTTTTCAACATCTCAGCTGGTAATTCATCTATGCCTTCAGACTTTCCATACTTCAGTTCTTCTATTGCCTTTTCAGCTTCCTGCCTCAGCAGTCCAGGTCCCTTCTCTTCATCATCTTCAGGTTTTTGGTGGTTTTATCCATTTCTTTCTCTGTTGGTCTGTTGCCTCAATGTATTCTTTCCATCTGTCTCTTATCTCTTTTCCATCTGTTAGAATATTCCTCTTTGCATCCTTTATCGTTGTACTTTTCCAGCTTTCCTTCTTCATCAGTTCCTGGATCTTGTGTATACCTTATCATATCTCCCCTGTTTCTGAAGATCCTCCAGTGCATTGTTCTTCCCTCCAATGTTCTTTAACTTATTGGTGGTTCTCCTCAGTTCATTGTTCAGTTGTCTGTATTCCATCTTTGCCAGTTCAGTGCTTTGATGCTTTCCTTTCTTTCTCTCTTCCATTTTCTTTATCACTTCATCTGTAACCCATGGTTTCTTTGGTTGTGTCCTACTCTTGTATCCCACTATCTGCTTTGCCTCAGTTGTAATAACATTCTTCATTTGTTCCCATTTTTCATTCACTGTTCCCTGTCTCTTATCCCCAATCCATTGGTCCACTGCGTATGCAAATTTCTGTCCAAACTTTTTGAGTTTTTATATGTCCCAGCATCTCTTTCTGATCTTGTGTTTCACATTCTTCAGGGTGAATGATACTGACATCATGACCGTATTGTGATCCATATCAGCATCAGCACATGGGTATGCTAGTGAGTTCATAACACTGTTTCTGTATCTATGTCTTACCAAGATGTAGTCTATCTGATATCTCCCTGTATCTCCTGGTGCCTTCCATGTGTATCGACGTCTGTTTTTGTGCTTAAACCATGTATTTGTCACTATCAACTTGTGTTGTTCACAAAATTCTATCAGTCTTTCAACTGCTGTTGCTTTTGCCAAGTCCATAGCTTCCAATACAGTGCTTTTCGCTTCTCTTGCCTACTACAGCATTCCAGTCTCCCATCAAGACTAAATATTCGGTGCCTTTCACCTTCTTGATGATCTCTCCCAGTTTCTCGTACATTTCCTTAATTTCCTCCTCTTCATGTAACGTTGTGGGCATATACACCTGTATATGAGAACATTGACAGAATAGCCACAGTCTAGGCAGTGCAGTTAAGGACAGACTGTAGCTGGTATGTACAATGTTTTGGCAGACTACGAGGAAAACATTCCAGTAGTCCAAGTGCGTAAAGATGAACGAATGAACCAGGTTTATGGCTGCATCTAAATATTCATTCATTCATTTATTTAAAGCACTTATTATGTGTGCAGTAGGGTGGTTTGAATGTACTACATGATATTTTCAACTCAAAGATTTTTTACTGGCCAGGTTGAATTATCATGCCAATTTATGTATAAACTCCATATTCGAAATTATATCTTGATAGCTGAGCATTTAGGACTTGTGCAAGCTGAATGAAATTAGGAACCTGGTGATCTTCCTCGTTTTGGCCAAAATTTGTGATGTCGCGGTCTGTTCTTTGTGTTTTTGATCTTCTTATAGTAATTAATTATTGTGTTAAATTAACGTGTCACATTGCGGGTAAGGTGGGAAAATTGACTTGAAAAAAGACTGATATTTGGTTGATTGGCAGTACTGAAGATCACTTCGATTATGCGAATCTACCTACATGAAGAGAGGTTCTCAAGGTGTTGTTCAATTTCCATGCACAGAGGAATCAGAATCTGGATGACAGCATGAAAGAAATGGTCGCCATGATACTTCCAGTTTGGGAAAGAGCATGGATTTCAACAAGGGCTAAGAATCATGTTTGGGATCAGCTACGATGTCTTTACAAGGAATGGCAAAAACTCAAAAAATGTATTTTGAGGAAGTCTGACACCGAAGAAGGAAAGAATTCCTTGCGGGATCTCTTTGATGTTGCACATCAGGATGCCATGACTATAATCAAGGTAGAAGAGGATTGACAGTTTTTGAAAGCACAGCGTGAGAAAGGACGACTTGGTTCCATGGCAGGCATTGATGCCAAACTTGCAAAGCTAGAAGAGAGAGCGTTGGCAAGATCAGCAGCAGTTGCACAATGATATCATGCAAGGAAGACGCATCGTCAGGTAGCTCAGAAAAAAGAGCCAGAACCTACATCGTCTGCTGAGCCACCAAAGCACTGAAGGGCAACAATCTCTGTAGTTAGGCTACATTCATTCAGCAGCATATCGAGTTCAAGATCCTAACCCTTATGTGTAATTGTCTCGTTGGCTCTGCTCCATCATACTTTAGGGACTTCTGCATTTCGGTCTCCTTGGTTCCAGGCCATAGCGCTCTCCGATCGGCCTCCCTTGGATGCCTGACTGTCCGTCGTATGCGCTGTGCTACATCTCAGTCTAGAAGCTTTGCCTACCTGTATGTTGGACCTAATAGCTGGAATCGCCTTTCTCGAGAGCTGCGGATTGAGTTCCTCAGTTTGTCCCTTCTGCAGTTTCGCAAGCGACTGAAGTCTGTATTATTTGACAGTGGTCTCACTGGTTTGGGTCCGGAGTGCCTCTGATGAGTCTATTCTTGAAGTGGCTCTTTATAAATGTCAGATTACAATTACAATTACAAAAATTACAATTGTGTTGTTGCAGCAGCTCTAAACCAGCAGCAGGACGGCCTCTCACATTTTCTCTGCACTTGCTGCATCCAATCTATATGCAGCACCAGCTGGTGAGCTGATCATCAGTCCATCTGCAATCCATTGATCAAGGAAAGGTAACCGTGCAGCCTTAGCAGCTGAGATTCGTGAATCTTTCAGTCTGAAAAGGTTCCTCTAACTATCCACTGGGACGGCAAGATCATGCCAGATTTTACAGGAACTTGATGAGGGTGTGTTGATTGCCTTCCAATAATGGTATCTGGTGAGGATGTGACCAAGCTAATGCCATTCCCAAAGGTGGGTAACTAGGTGGAGCTGGTTAATGGGTTTTCCTACCTGGGTTCTTGTAGTGATCCTCCATTCAAAGATCCAAACAATTTCAACACTTAAACATAGCAAATAAGGCAAAAGCAAAAGAACAGTCAGTTATTTGTCATTTACTTATTCACTTCAGTGTTTTTGGGAATTTGTTTTGATGGTACTCGACCTCAGCTGCCTCAGTGAGGTTATCACGAAAGGTTTTCCAGCTGTCATCCACCACCCGGTTAGCAAACCTCTCTTCAATATCTGTGGCAAGTGCACATTGAGTGGCCAGGTCCTTCAGCTTATCAATGTTGAATTGGGGCTTTGGTGGAAAACTTCTTCTCTGACATTTGAGTTTGACCTCCAGCCTGGCAACAACTGTTATGTGGTCTGTGTCCAACTCCATGCCATACTGCACTCTGAAGTGTTGCAACAGCCTTCTGGTGTCGAAAAGGATGTGATCCAACTCCTTCCTGGTACGTCCATCATTTGAATACCAGGACATTCGGTGTACATCTTTGGGCTGGAACCACAATCCGCCGATCCAAGACCTGCTTCAAGACAGAAGTTGATCAGTTGTTCGGTGTTGTTGTTTGCTGTGCTGTTTCCAAAGGGCCCCAGCACATGCCCACAGCCTGTACTGTCCGTGCCTGGAACTGCACTGAAGTCTTCCAGGCACATTACTGTGCTCCCCTTCTTGGCCGTCGCCACTGCCTTTTCCAAAGTCCTGTAAAAACTTCTTTGTCAACCTCGGATGCCTCATTGGTTTGCATGTATGCTGATACAATGGTCACCTCTCACAATGAGTATCTGAAGTGGGCCAGCAATATTCTGTCGCTTAGTGGGAACCAAGATTTGAGGGCGCCTGATGCCATGTGGTCCAGGGCTAGAGCAATGTCTGACTGTCTCACCAAGCCCTCGGGTTGCCCCGACCATATGATGGTATAGCCGTCAACCACCATCTCTCTCACACCCAGCTGTAGGACCTCCTGGAGTCCCATGATTTGGATGCTAGTATCTGCAAGCTCCCTAGTCAACAGGCAAGCAGCGTTGGGTGCTGTTACAGACTTCACATTCCAGGTCCCACCAAAAGAGTGGTCTGTGAGTTGTATTTGCCCTGATTGGTCGCTTTACACACCTGGCTGTCTGTTTCAGGATGCTAATCCTACGTAGCCTGACTTCTGGTTTTTCTGATTTCGTTTGGGCTTCTGCAATTGATTGCAATTTAGATTATGGTTTCACTTGAAGCGACCATCGATTGATGCCATAATTATTATAAGGGTGCTGTAGAATTCATTACAGTATTAGTCATTAAATTATTGGAAAACATACATACATGTGTACGTGCATACATATATCTCACTATACACCCACTATTGTTCCGATCTTAGAATGAGATAATGACTCCGTGAGGAGCGGCAACTTGATGAATGTCTTGTTCTTTTTCTACGGTTTTCTCCAAGATCTCCTGCCCTTGAGTTTATTTTCCATGTTACACTGGGTATCTGTTCTGGCACGGATGAAATTTAGAGATGTCTTAGTATGCAAAGCATGTGATGCCCAAGCTACCTAGCTACTTTGCCAATTTTGCATTCCACTTTCACTTAATTTTTTACTGTCAAAATTTCCAGTGGTAAGCTGCTTGTCCTGTCATTCTGAATTTTGATTGTGATTATCCAATAATTTAATGATTGAAGGAAGACTAGTTTTGAAAAGGTCAGACTGAAGTAGTGAATTCTCTATGGAATTCACTACTTCAAGTTTGCCTTTTCTTCTAATTTTGCCATCAATTAATACTAATCTTTTGCAACTATCCACGCTGCTTTTAAGAGGTATTCACTTGAAGTAGAACTCTGAGAAAAAGTATCGATCTTTATAGCATTTTACAGTGAATAATCCGTTTTATACCACTTAAATACACAACTTTGAAGATTAAGCTTCTGGAGCACCACAAGCAACATTCGTCTGCCTAATTGCTAAATCAGTTTTTGTATTATAATCTTGATGGTTTTCTTCAGCAAACATATCTTCACATTGATGTGTTTTCATTTGCATGACATTTTCGATGTTATTCTTGCTGTCTTGTTTTTGAACTACTTGCTTTCTACTTTTTCATGGAGGTTTGCATCATTTGGCAAGAGCATTATCTCACACAGGAGAAAAGACAGCCTTACAAAGACAACGAACAGTCTCTGTAAGAAGTGTAGAAGACAAAGAAGTCTACAGCAAAAAGGTCTATAATGTTGTAATCTTAATTGTGGAAAACCAGCACCAAAAATTTGTAATGTTAACTAGAATTTGATGCCAACCAAATTATATATATATATATATATAATATTTGTAAAACTTTGGTGTAATAATTTAATGATAACATGAGTTGCATTGATCTAAAAATATTTGGAATTAAAATTGTGAAAATAATGGATGTGCAAAAAGCTTGAAACTGATGTATTTTTACATTGTGTAATTGTAACAGATGCTGTCTAGATGAACTTCACAGTAAGTTTCAGACAATGTTGCTGCAAAATGAATAAAACAATAAAATTATGTTTTTATGGCCCAGGCTTTCAGTGATATAGCTGTACAATTATAGCCCTAGGGCCATTGCCTTTATGGTTCGACTTATGGTTGATCTCTTTCCATCCTGTCGAATTCCGTCTTACAGAAACTGACCTGAGAACCAACAAGTGCATATCCCATTGCTTTAGCTATGTCATCAGCCAAAAATGCCTGATTTGACGAAATGCCTTGATTCAGTAGAAACAAGACCTGCAAATCGAAGATACGTGGGAAGTAACAGTTAGCAAGTTGTCAATGGTATGGTGACACCGAGAGTTTTAATTTTGTCTTATAACGGGAGTTTGGTTCCTGCAAAGTCAATTGACGAATGTGAAGAAGAAGACTGCATACGTTGATACACTTTTAAAATCCATTCTGGAGAATTTGCGCATGTCCTCGGTCATGTGAGTCGTTGCTTCATCTATCCTATTCATTTGACAAACTGTTCATCCTAATGCACAGTTTGTTAAATAATTCTTGTCTGTTTGGGCTTCTACCTTTACCGAGTTTGCATGACGAAGTAATATTTTGATTTAACCACGGATTTCCTTTGTTTTTGACGATATTAGTTTTATTAGTTTGATTGTGACCAAAGCCTTGCCACCATTACACTCGCATCTATTCAGTTGAGCCTTAGAGAGTAGTTAGCCATCTCCCACGAAGAGCTCTATGAACTTATGACTGGCTGATGACGAATGTCTGTCCTGCACAGAAAAGGCGGCATGAGGGACTCTGTGACTTCCATATACGAAGAACTACTGGGCAGTGAGGCAAACAAGTGTTGCGAATTTAATCCACTGTCATCTTTCCTCATTCTACATCCAACTGCGATGGTGTTATTTGTCAACTCTGAATGGGACTCCAATGGATCGGTATGGTGTGCGACAAATAGCTGTTTTTGCTATTGGCAGTTGGGACCTTAATTGACAGTTGGGTCCTTAACATCTGCTTATAGGTGCTTATGAGTCCGTGTCTTAGTTATACCTAGGACTACTTTACATGATTCACCTGTATACGATGCACGCATTTTAGGGACGGTACACGGGAAGGGTGGAGACTCGTATAGTTAGTCAGTTATTTACCTATATGAGGAGGTATAAAGTTTGTTTCTCGGGTTTCTCTCTACAGGCATACTGAGAAGGCTGGTGATTGCTAGTTTTCTCTCAGCAAACAGAGAAAATGGTGGTGGTTTCAGGTTTCATAGTGTATGTTATTTGTGTGCTTAATAAGTAGGCCTAGCCTGTATTGAGGACTTTGTAGGCCTACTAAAAGGTGAATTGGGTTAATTATCTTCTGTCAAGTTAATTTTGTTGCAATAAGTGCTTATAAAACATAGAGTTTTATTAACCTTATTAATCTAGGCCAAACAGAGGAAATTCCTTAGACAGTGCATATGTGGAATCCCCCAGTTGTGATTTTTCTAGTTATCTGAGCATTGTATGCTTAGTGATAAATTTTTTGTTGCTAATGAACTTTAACATCAATTAGGCTAGAGTAGATAATGCCTCTGATTAGTTTCTTTTGAAGCAGCACCATGTAAATTTCCCATTACAATTACATGTTTCATTACAGATTTTCTGTTACAATTAGTTTCCAGTGTTAATGAAATCTTTTGACTGCCAGAACCATTGACATCGACGATGCATTACCTTAACCCTAATTACAATTACAATTATTATTAAAATAGGAAGATTAGCATTTGCCTTTGTTTCTCTGCTCATTCAGAAGCTAAACTTTTTCTGCCAATTTTTTGCTATATAGGCATAAGTGCTAAATTACAACTAAAATGATATTATAAAGCAAAAGTGAAGTGTCAGACTTACTGTCATGTAATGGATAACTGTTAAAGTTTAAGTAATTTAACTGCACTTCAGAAAAGCACCTCTTTCAGCGTTATTACCTCAGCTCATTGTGTCTGTTTTCAGGAGGAGAAACTTCCAGACCCTGCTATACTACGTGTCATGAAGTTGAATGCGCCTGAGTGGCTTTGTATTGTAATCGGCTGTCTGTCGTCAGTTGTGATGGGTCTCGTGCAGCCAATGTTTGCCATCATCTTCAGTGAAATCCTTGGCGTATGTTGCTGCTAATAAGTTTTCTTGTTTCTTAACAGTACTGTAGTACACACTGGCAAGCACATTTAACATAATTAGGAGCACTTCAGTTAATTACGACTCTGAAGTTTATCTTGTTGAAGTCAACATTATCAAACCTACAAGAAGAAACAATCTTCTTAAAAGTTGCTGTGTTCAGCATGCGAAATCACAGTCAGGAAAACCATTTAAATTATATGACTATAAAAGTGTATTGGTGTGGGAAAAATGGTTGCAATTGCATGAATGACAGTGGGCCATTAGCTATGGGGTCATTCCAGCTCAGCTCAACCAATTTTGAGGAAGATTCCTACCCGACCATCTCAGAATTGGCTGAAATTTTAACTGCATGTTGCAAGATGTATGGGATGGAAAATCCCAAAATGTTTGTGCAATATTTAAGATACTTTCCAAGATATCATTGATTCCGTGATCCCACCCTCCAAAGGCATTTCACAAAACTTCAAGATGTCCACTTTTTGAGAATTGATATCTCCAGAACTTTTAAACCAATTTAGATGCTTTTTTTTCTTCCTGTACAGTTTCTTGTGCAGATTACAAAAAATATAACTATTATTATTCTGTGTCCTATGATTTCAGCTGTATTAAATGTCAAAAGTGCCTTTATATTCATTTTATTTCTAAATTTTGCAATATTCAGTGATTAATATCTCCACATGTACCAGGCACAATGCAGTCAATTTTGTATATGTATACTGTCTATGTGGCTGGCAATTACTTGGCAGAGTTTGACATTATTACTTGTTCATGTCTGGTGGATATAGGAGATCAAAGTTCACCAAATCTGACAAGGGGGTCAAAGAGAAAAAATATTCCCAAAAAGGAACATAAAAATATTAACTTTTTATTGCATTTTCTGATAGAGCATAGATTAATTGATAAGTGTACAAAAAATCCCAATGGTGTTTTTTGTTTTAAGGAGTTTACAGAGTGTAAAATATGGTCGTTTTTGGTATCGCAAGTTGCAGTTATGAGTGGTATTAAATTGACTGCAATGGGGTCACGTAATCAATGATATCTTGGAAAATATCTTAAATATTGCATAAAAATTTTGGGCTTTTCCAGCCAATACACCTTGCAACATGTTGTTAGAATTTCAGCCGATTTTTAGATGGTTGGGTGGGAGGCATTGGTTGAGTTGAGCTGGAATGACCTTATGTAGTGTTCCTCATGAGAACTCAAGTAGTGAGCTGAGTGGAGTCGTGCCTCATTGCCTCATTTTGTTAATGTCTACTGTCCGACCTCCAATGGCATGGGGGTCAAGAGCATTTCCAGAGGGGCACCACATTCTGGCAGTCCACCATGCACAGGTCTAATCTGAGGGGTGCTGGCAAATAACCAAGAGGAGTGCGGAGGAAGGGGAGGCAAACCGCCCCATGCCTATACTGTAGCTAAATCTGCCACTGCCACCCTCCCTTTCACTTTCAGACTTTTTCTCTGAATTCCAATCACTTCTTGAATTCCTGATTTCTTCTCCTTCTGAACTTGTAATATAACTGGTAATAACAATGGGTGATTTTAATACATACATAGATGCTCTGGACTATGCTTTGCAAAAATTCCTGGATATGGCTTTGATCTTCTGCAGCATGTCTCCAACTCATAACACAGGCCGTACACTTGATCTCCTTATAACCCAGTCCAGCTTTTCTGCTGTTACGAATGTCTCTCCAACTTGTCTGAACATACTGCCGTTACTGCTCAGGTTTCTTTCCACCATAAGCCACCTCTTACTTACTCTCTCATCGGTTACCATCTTGCAAAATGCTCAGTTTCCACCTTCTAAGCTAACATCCTTGCCTTCTCCCAGTGGTTTTGCTCAGCTCAGACATCTACCGAACTTGTTACCCAACTAAATTCGACTTTATATGTAAACTTGGGTTAGCTCATTCCTGCTAAGTCTAAGAGGGTTGCAGCACGCCTGTCCCAGACCTGGTATAACTCAGACATAGCCACTGCTAGGAGAGTGTACAGTTGGCTTTAGAAGCATTGATGACACATTTATCTTCTAATTTCCTCAAATTTAAGCACCAGTGTTGTATTGTCCGGAAACTTGTCTCAGCTGCAAAATCCATCTATTTGTCTCATATGGTCTCTGTTTGCTCCTCTTCTCCAAAGTTGTTATGGCAGGTGGTAAACCGGATCCGACACCGTGACAAACCCAGTATATTACCGAGCTCTTCGTCGCATTCTTCCCTTGCTGCCAGGTTCTTGTGCTTCTTTTCTGACAAGATCTCAGCCCCAAGACTCGATTTTTCCAATGTTCTATTGTCTGAAAGCCTTTCATACCCTAAATCTCCTCCTTCAGTTCTTAGCTTGCTCCAACTAACAACCTTGACTGAGATCTGTAATCTCTTTTTCTCATCCTCTGATAAACAATTGTCTTGGACATCATTCCTACTGCCCTTTTAAAAAACCCAATCGTCACACCCATAGTCAACCTTTCTCTTGCAAAAAGCTGCTTCCCCACCAGTTTTGCTCATGCCATGGTTTACTCTTTCCTTAAAAAGCCATCTCTCCCTCCTGATAATATATCAAACTCTCACCCAATCTTTACTGTCAATTTTATTTCTAAAGTTCTGGATGAAGTAGTTGCCAGCCATCTGAGTAATCACCTTTCATCACATAACCTGTACCTTCACTTCCAATCTGCCTACTGCAAATGGTCCCGCTCTCCATTGGTTTGCATCTTACCTGCATCCTCATACTCATTTAGACCGTATCAACCAACTCACTTCTGTGCCTACTGTCTTACAATTATGACATTCCACAAGGTTCTGTACTAAGCCCGCTTCTGTTCACATTGTACACGATTCCACTCATCTTACTACTTGCTGATAGCTCTCTTGATTACCACTTGTATGCTGATTTGATAGTTGGACGTCTAATCCTGCTTTCCAACTGCTAGCCTAAGTTTTTTTATGATGTTCGTTCTTGTATGGCTGGTAATATTAAACTCATGAATCCTTCAAAAACTGAATTCCTTCTTCAAGCCATCAACTCCGTAAATTTGATTACTTCACATCTATGTAGTTGGGTGGCTTGCTTGTTAGTTATACTGAATGCGCGTGCAGTCTAGACATAATATTTGACTCCACTGTGTCATTTTCTAAGCATGTTGGCACCATATGCAAATCAGCTCAATTTCATATACAGGATGTTTAATCTAACTAGCTTCTTATTGGCATCACAAAGAGAGATCTGCACAAACTACAAATCGTTCAAAACTCTCTGGCCAGACCATAACAAAAACACCTATTTATCGGCATATTACACCAATATTGCATTCGTTACACTGGTTACCTATTGAGCAAAGAATCCAGTTTACAATTTGTCTTATAGTTCACAAAGTACTACATTTAAACCAACCGACCTATCTTGTTTCATGCTCATCCTTCATTCCAACAAATATTGCACTTGGTCACCCATACTGTATTGAGCTCTCGGGCCTTCTTGGTTGGCTGGTCCATGGCTTTGGAATTCACTGCAGATACCTATTTGTTCTGTCAGTTCTTTGATGTCATTCAGGTCTAAACTCCAGACTTATCTGTTTCAACTTGCTTACCCTTCGATCTATGCCTAATTTTAAAAATGTCTTTACCATCGCTACCTCTGTTGTCCAGTCCAAGCTTGACTACTGTAATTCTTATTTCCTGAACCTTGAATCCACACAAATTAAAGTATCTTCCACTCGTCCAAAATTCACATGTCCGAGCTGTCGCCAGGACACCCAAGCATCACCATATCACTGCTGTTCTGAAATCACTCCACTGGCTGAAAATCCTTGAACTCATTCATTTTAAAGTTCTTTCGCTAACCTATAACTCTCTCCAATTTTCACGCCCTACTTATCTTCACAAACTCTTTACCATCCAGTCAGACCGCTCTACTCATTCATCCTATTACCTTACTATTGCCCGTCCCTCTGTAACTACTCAACTTAAGTTCTCTAACCAATTGATACACTAACACTGCACCTCAACTCTGGAACGATCTCCCTCCTGAATTTCACAAATTCTCTGTTCCTCTAGTACCCCTTTTTTGTTATTTGCCCACTATCATCTATCTCAAGCCCTCTGTCTATTACTCCCCAGGTATTTCATTCAAAAGTAAAGCCTCACCTTTTCAAGAAATCCCACCCATTCCATCAAATCCGCTGCCTTCCCATTTCCCGCAGCTTAATCACAACCCACCCTTACAGCTCCTTTCCCTTTTTTCTCCCTGGTCTTCTGGCTGCCGGACTTGGTTCTTGACATGACATCTTTAGACAACCTGACTGACTTGACGCAGCACTCGTGAATAAGCTGGTGCCCTGAATTTAGGTTTTAAGTAGGGCTTTAAAAGTTTCAAGTTTACAATTACAATTTTGTAGTCGGTTAGGTTGTGTATCTTGCCATTAAAGCTTGTTTATATTCTTATATTGATGCTACTGAAGGCCCACGCATGCATTTCTACAGATTATTTCAAACTCAAATAAAATATTGACTGAAAAGTATTTTAGGGCACTAGTACAATATTGTTATAATATACCGCATATATTATGCATATGCATAGAGATATATGTGTAAAGGATGTCAACCGATTCCAGGAAGGTACATTCAACTTAGACGGTCTTGTTTATCCTCATCCTCGTTGCTCCAATATCAAATACCATTCACACTGACTGTCTGCCTGTCTTTCTGCGTAGGCTTTGGATTTTGACTCGGAACCAAACCTGGCCTTTTTTGAGTACTGATTTTATTTTGGTTAAGCACATGTGAATAAGCTGTTCTCATGGCTTAGCTTTATTGTTTGCTGAAGGAATACTATGTAGTTTTTGATTTCTTTGCCATGTTTACACGGTAGGTCTCAATGCAGAGGACTAAAGGGAATTTTTCTGTGGTAATCAGCAACAAAAAGCACAACATGAGAATGAATTTGTTTAACTTTTTGCAGGTTTTTTCTATTCCTGATCTGGCTGTACAGGAGGAGAAGTGTAATAACTATTCTGCCATGTTTGCAATAATTGGAGTCATCGCTGGGATCGCCAATTTGGGAATGGTAATGCATTGTTGTTTCATAATCTGCCTCTGCCCTTCAAAAACCAGAGTTGCCTGATATATGTCGTGGTTATTCCACAATGTGTTTGTATTGTTACAGTCTATACTGGTTCAGTTTTCGTAACTTTTAACAAAACAAATATATCAAAGTGACTTGATTCTTTCTTCACAGCTTAACCTCTAAAACGAAACCTCCCCTTTCGAGGTCCATCTAAAAACCCTGTTATTCCCGTTGCTACTGTCTTTTCATTTATTATTGTTACGGTCATTGACAAAACCTCGACCTTAACATATCCCACGGTTTGAATCAAAACTACAAGTTTTGAACATAAGGGAGTAAGGTTTTATGCTGATGGTCGGCTGAGAATGTGTTTTGACGACTCGGACGGTGTCATGTCTCAGAGTTGTACTCTTGTAATTCGAGACTCCATCTCAACAACTTCTGGTTATGGGAGCCATCTTCTGAATAAACTGGAGGACTGTTGAGTTTATCCTCTAAGAGGCGCTTTATAAATCTCAGATTACAATTACAATTTGAGAATGGTATTTCCAAGAATAACTGACTCCAAGTTTAAGGAAGGCATTTTTGTTGGTCCGCAAATCAGACACATGATCAATGACAAGCGGTTCGAAGATCTGCTAGTGGGGCCAGAGAAAATTGCATGGAAGGCATTCAAGGATGTTGTTGAGAATTTTCTTGGCACCTTTGCAGCACCAAACTACTTTCAGCTGGTTGACAACATGCTTCAAGCATACAAAACCATGGAGTGCAACATGTTGCTGAAGATTTATTTTCTGTATTCACACTTGGACTTCTTCCCTGCTAATCTTGGTACAGTATATTCAGTGATGAACATTGTGAAAGGTTTCACCAGGATGTTGTGACAATGGAAAAGCAGTATCAGGCAACTGGTGCCCATCAGTGCTGGTTGATTATTGTTGGACACTGAAACGAGAAGCATCAGATGCCGAGTACAAAGCGAAAATCAGCAGCAAAACACTTTTAGCTCAGTGGAACTAATATAATATGTCAGCATCATTGTGCGATTAAATACGCTAAATTCAATAAAAGTTCATTCCTTGTTCTCCAAATTCCTACATGATACAGTCAGTCTGAAATTATATTTGTGTTTTACTTGAAACTGTCTGTCATAATCACCAAACATTTGTCAGGAAGTAAAATTTTTGAAAAAATGTTGTACTGTGTTTCACTTTCTGTCAGCTCATTTTATGAACATGCTGTGTCAGATGATACCAAGAAAATTTGAATTTGTGTGTATCTCTAGCATGCATTAGTAGACACGCACATTGTATTATTTCTATTGGACGGGCATGTCTGGACTTGTTCAGACAAGATTAAAATGTATAGGCTGAGAATAATTATAGAACTGTCTGTATAGTTCAGCTGAAGCCAAGCCGCAATAAAGCGAGAGTTAAATTTGCTTAAGGTATTCAAGTAGAAACCCAGAGATAGTGAAGTTACACTAATGCTGAAGAGTCTGGTCATCTTGGTTAATGTAACTCACTTTTAATTGTGTCACAAAGACGAATCTGCACAAATTACAAGTGCTTCAGAACTCTTTGGCCAGGGCTACAGTGAAACACCCGAGTTCCACCACGTTGCCCTATACTGCAATCATTGCACCAGCTACCTATAGAACAAAGAATCAAGTATAAAATCTGTCTTATAAATTGGCCAGCCAACTTATCTTTTGTCTTGAACCACCATACGGTTCACATATAGGCCTATGTGATTCGCTCACTGGATTTTCTTACTCTTTTGTGCCCCAAACCAACACAGTACTGTGTTCCCGGTGTTTCTCAGTCACCAGTCCAAGGTTATGGAATTGGCTGCCTGTTTCTGTCCACTCTACTGGTTCTGCGATGTTGTTTAGGCCAGGAAAAAATCTCTTCTGTTTCGAATTGCTTAACACCCATAGCCCGTTTTCCTGTCTGAGAGATCTCATGGATCTTAACTGCATGTCTTTCTCCAGTGGATTTCAATTTTGGAGTGCGATTTTGCTTAGCAGCAACCCTCGGTTGATGTCTTGTGCATTAAGATAACGATGCTATGGAAGTTTACAGATCAGATAAGATCTATAATACTGTTGATGGCTGGAGCTTCGTCTGCTTACAACTATATCATATCCTATTCTTGATTAAAAATCATGTCAAAGTATCAGTTTTTGCAAAAATCAAAAAAGCATAACAGTTTAAAGAAAAGATTTTGTAGAAGATATCCTCTAAAAGAGTCCTAGAATTATTATCATTCTGCTTCCAAAAATTATGACCAACTCTGCTTGAAATCATTTCTATGTAAGGGTATAAACTGCAGTGATAAGTTTAGCTGAATAAGGTATCCTCTGTGTTATTTGCAGGGTATCATGTTTGCCAGATCAGGAGAATTTTTAACGACAAGAATGCGTGAAATGACGTTTAGCGCTTTACTCAGACAGGTGAGGCTGTTTCTATGCTTTATTTGCAAGCTGCTGATGACCACCATGCATACAACTGCAGCGCAGTCATCAGTCATTAATATGCTGGTCATTTTGTATCGAGTCGAATTTTGTTGTTTTTTGTCTGTTCATTAGTTTTTCTGAAAGAAAGCTACCGAAAGCTTTCTAGCTATTTTCTGGACTTGACTTCTGAAACAGTCCAAATACACAAGAAAGTAAGCATGCCAGAAACTTAGAAATCTGCATATTTCATATGTGCACTGAGGCTCCGATCACATCATTCTTTTTCCAACATGTGTTATTAGTTCTGGTGTTTGTTCTTTTTTTTAGGAAATTGCATATTTCGATGATCATAAGAACAGTACTGGTGCATTATGTTCTCGTCTGGCAACCGATGCTTCTGCTGTTAAGGGAGTAAGTTATAAAACCTTTCATTCATGAACTTCATTAGCTGCTGGCTGCCAGTTAAAATGTCTTGTCAAGATAATTTATTATGGGTGTAGTGGTCACTACTGGTACTTGGTGGTGTAGTGGTATGGTCTGTGCCTCGTAACCAGAGGGTCATGGGTTTGAATCTGCCTCAAGCCACTGTGTAGCAACCTTGGACAAGTTGCTCACCCACAGTTGTCTGTGAGGAAGGCAAGGGGAAACCACCTCACTCATCTCATCCCCAGGTGGCATAAAGCCAATGGACCTGCCTTCAGGCAGAGAATGCATCATCATCATCATCATTAAGTGGTCACTACATACCAGAGTGTGAAACAAAATTTTGTCAGGCCTCACAATTTGTATGTAATTGTGATGTTACGTTGACATCCATATTGTTGTGAAGGTAACAGACTTTTTGCACCATCCTGTCAAAGCTGTCAAAACTCCACATAAGCATGGTTCCAAGGTCAAAGGATCACAAGACTGAAGTGCAAACACGGTGACATTGATCCAACAGCAGGACACATTTGAACCTCCAAACTTCAGTTGATGCTCATATGTTGACCCCAAGAAGTTGTGCTCAGTTTACTAACACTGATCTTCTGAAAATCTGTCTTTTATTTGGTTTTCATCGGTTTTAGTAACTTGGAAGCTCAAAAGGTTTCTAGAACAAGTTGCTGCTGATGCTTGGCAAAACCTTGGATTACTTAAACTGAAAAACAAAAACCTTTTGGTCTGGTACTGAAATAAATTTATATGCTCTTGACTAATTCGATCGTGCTAATTTCAAAATTGAAGTCAGAATTAGCCAGCATGTCAGGATTTTATTTACTGAAAAGTGTTTAATTTCAAGTAATCGTATTTAAAAATCGAGCCATGTGATGTCAAACTCTGTTGAACTTAAGTTCCATTCCATGATATTATATAAGACAGTCAGTGAGAAAGTGTGCTTTATGCTTTTGCACTTATGGCTAACAGTTGTTTCTCTTTGTCTCTCTGGTGTCCCATCACCCTGGGTTAAACGCCTCTGATAGCAGTTTTCAATTGTGATATCTCGATGGAATCATTCGCCATGCTCATCGCTAACAGCACCTAGGTTGTTGGAGAAGAAATCCAAGTGTGAGTAAAGAAAATGCATCTTCAGAGACTTACAGCAATCATTTCTAAAGGCCACTAGCATATTTTGTACCAACTCATCATAATCATCTGATTTGTGGTTTTCCAGGATATTGTGAACAACCTGCCTGAAAAGCTTCCCAAGCAGCCAGCTCCAGTTGGTTGGGTTTTGATGAGAAAATTGGATCAGATATTAGTTCACATATTTATGGTCCAACAAATATTTCTGCCTTCAGTTTGGTATCAGAGTATATATCCGACTTCTGTATTTGAACTGTCGACAACCAGAACACATATCGGCTACGGTCCTCATTGAGGAATCAACTGCATATCCCGTGGTCTTCCACGAAGCAACTTCACTGTCGCCGGACCCACTGCGTGGAACAGTCTTCCTGACAATATGATGAATGCCCCATCCCTGGACACATTCAAGTCACGACTTAAGACACATCTTTTTAGGATATCTTATGACTGTACTTGAATTTTGAATCCATGTACAGCGCCCTTTTCTTCAGCCTCGGCTGTGCTATGGTGCTATATAAGTTGTCTTATTATTATTATCACTTAACACACCTCCAAATTTTGCCTTCAGGTATTGCAGTCCTGCATCTGTAACTGTCATAGTCTTCACAAAGTTTTTTGTAAGGCCCAGTTTCATGTGAATTGGTTGAAGAAATATCCTTTGAGGATGCACCAGTGTCACATACATGTTTAATTTTTCTGGTGTGTATTCTTTTCTGACTGACCTTTCTTTGATCTTGTAGTGGCTAGCATCATCTCAACTATTCCACAAACATGAAAAGCACATGTTTTTGGTGTAGCCAAGGTGCAGACCAAGTAGCAGGCCTATCTCTTTTAGCTCTCCACATATATTCCACTTGTAGTCTTTTACATTTAGTAGAACTTCCATAGACTCGTACATCTCCTACATGCCAATGGCATGTGACACTGGCACAGATGACTTTTCATTGCCATTGTTGAGGAGCATTGCTTTCAAACTGGCCTCACTGGAATCAATAAATAACCTCCATCCATCAGGATGGTGTTCGTAGCCACGTTTTCTCATAAGACTGTTGACATCTGTGCAGAAACATACACCATTTCCGTCTGAAAGAATGCTGTCAGTCTAGTATGACATGCACAAAAATGAGAAATCTTTATGCCTTGCTAACAGGTTCTGCTCTTGCAAATGTGATCTCAGCAATTCTGCTTAGACAAATCCAAATCTTGAATGAGGTAGTTTAACCTTGTATAGGTTGATCAAGAGAGGCTTTTCAAATTCTGAAGGTTCATAAGAGTCAGTGTTATCAGTGCTTTCTTGTCCTATGACATTCCATTCATCTACACTTCTCCACCCGTTACTTACATTACCTACAGGGGCTGGAAAACGCTCGACCGAGATGTTCTATGACAGCGCCTGGCAGAGAGTCCACTCTGTCAATCTCGACCCTTGAAAGAAGACCTTTCTTCCGATGAGTTGTTTGATCTTTATAAATATACTCTTCGTCCAATCATTGATGACATCCTTCCACCATGCTCGGCCCATATGCGGCACAGTCCGACCACTCCATTGTTCGATTTGAAGTGTAGAACCGTGCGCAGAAAGGTGAGTCGGGCTGAAAGACTCTACAGGCTGACTGGTCAGGCCAGTGATCGCTCTGAATGGATTAGACTCTTACGGGAAAAACACACTTTTTTCAAGGCAAAGAACAGACCTGTTTGGATGCCCGGCATTCGGGGCACAGTCAGCGACTCTGGAACGACCTCTCCTCCATGCCTGGTTATGGTGGAGACTTTTCAAACCCAAATTTCAGTGCTGCTGACTATGCGTGCTATCTGACTGATAAGGTCGCAGATGTTCGACGTGCAACAGAGGGGCCCCCTCCTCTGGAGTACACCACCACTCAGTATCGATTCGACAGCTTTAGAATGGTTGCTGCCGCTGAACTCAGGTCACTCCTTCTGTCTTCCCCAACAAAGACATGCTGTCTGGACCAGATTCCAAACTTTCTTCTTCAGGAGCTTGTCGATGATCTTCCATTCCTGCTCCGGCTCTGTAATTCATCACTCTCTGAGGGGCATCTACCTCTTAGTCAGAAGCGGGCTATCATCAAACCACACCTTAAAAAGCTCAGATTGGATCCTGAAGATGTCAGTAGCTACCGCCCAGTCTCCAACCTCTCATTTCTCTCAAAGATCATCGAGAAAAGTCAAAGTCGCACAGCAGGCAGTCGAGAAAAGTCAAAGTCGCACAGCAGGCAGTCTTCTGTCTCGACTCAAGTAAACTCGTGCCAAAGCGTCAGTCCGGTTTTAGGAAGGGCCATTCGACTGAGACGGTGGTCCTTCGATTTGTCTCCGACATCTATGATGCAATTGATGCAGGGAAGATCGCGCTGCTCACTCTCCTTGATGTAAGCGCAGCATTCGACAATGTGGATCATCAGATTCTCCTGACTCGTCTTGAAACCTCGTATGGTTTTGCGGGCCGGACACTCAAATGGATACGCTCTTTCCTCGATGGGAGGACTATGAGGGTTGAGGTCGGGATGTATGCATCGAGCTGGGTACTGGTTCTCTGTGGCGTGCTACAGGGTTCAGTTCTTGGACCACTTCTCTACATGCTCTATACTGCCGATCTAACCCAGGTCGTCACAGCTCTCGGTGCACTGGTTCATCAATATGCCGATGATGTGCAGATATATGCGACTTGCCATCCATCTGACACCACAGCCTGTGTCTTGAGGGTCCAGACGGTGGTTACCAATATACAGAAATGGATGTCCTCAAACCGACTTCGGCTGAACCCGGCGAAAACACAGTTCATCTGGTTCGGCTCTCGGCACAAGTTTCAGGATGTGGATCAAAATATGATTCTGGCAGCGTCTTTGAACTGGGTCTCACTGCGAGTGGTTAGTGATCTGGGTGTTTTGTTGGACGAAGAGCTGTTGATGGCGGGACATATTAATTCACTCTGCAGGACTTGCTACTACGAACTGCGTCAGATAAGGACTATACGTCGAAACCTGTCCTATAGCACGGCTGTTACGCTTGTCCATTCCTTCATCATCACGCGTCTGGACTACTGCAACTCCATCCTGGTCGGCCTGCCTAAATTCCGCATCCGTCAGCTCCAGTCTGTCCTCAACTGTGCTGCTCGGATCATCGCTGGTACGTCCAGATTCTCACATATTTCTGCCTACATACGAGACACCCTACATTGGCTTCCAGTTGAGAAGAGGGTACAGTTCAAAATATTCCTCATGATCAGGTCCTCGATCATTGGCTCAGCGCCGGTTTATATCAATGAGCTCATCAAGCCAGTTGCTGATCAACTTGGTCAACTGAGACTACGATCGGCAACACATGGTCAACTCACTGTACCGCGTTCTCCTATGTCTGCTCGGGTGGGCCGCGCCTTCTCCACTGTGGGGCCATCTCTCTGGAACACTCTTCCACCAGACATCTGATCCCTTGCCTGTTCAACAGTTCAAGAAGCATTTTCTGCCCATCTCAAGACGTTCCTATTTAGAGACCGTTAGGTAGCCGTGCTGCAGCGCCTTTGTGAGTTACTTAAAAGGCGCTTTACAAATTTAGTGATACATACATACATACATACATCAGCATCTTCACAGCTATCATCGCTTTTGATGTCAGAAACAGCTGGTGGAACAGGTACAGGAATTATCAGGCACTGGCTTCAATGCTGACTCGCAATCTGGGTATGCTGTCTTGTGCTTGTTTTTCTTTGTTAAACCAGCTGCATTAACTGTGCAGAAGTAACAATCATTTGGGTGATTTTTTGACTCTTGCCACACCTTGGAGCCACCAAACAGCATTGATGTACATTTCCCTTTCAACCACTGTGAATCCAGAAGTACAAACAGTGGAACATATGTGTGATGCTTATGCTTTAGCTTGATCGCCTAACTGGCAGCTGAAGCAGTGCTTGTGATAGTTTATCTTTTATGCCGATCACTAGGCTTATACTTGCTATGTGCATAGCAGAAACAGTCTGCCTGGTTCAAATACCCTGATCTGTTCATATTTATCTGAAATATAACATGAGCATACTGCTACAAAATACTGTGTAGCAACAAGACAAATAAAGCAGATGAAACCAAATTTTATGATGAATGCAAACTTTGTGTAAATATAACTGAACATTGGGTTGAAGACAGCACATCTTTTATTGCCCCGGTTTCTTAGCATTCAAGTATGATATGCAGGTCTGTGCATAAGTATGTAGGGCTGCATGCTGTCATCTGTGTACATATAAGCAGACACAGCCTCTTTTTCAACAATGTGTTCATACTTTTATATAATGATCTGTCACACAAACATGTTTCTGACCCATTTGCAAAATATATACATACCATGTTATCTAGAATATACAGTCATTTACCAGTCATTTTGTTTCACATTTATAATATTACTAAAAACCCTGATGTACTGGATCAATTCTGATTCTGATTCGAAATTTGCATGCTAGATTTATTCTTAAACACATATTTTAGCATCTGTAGCAAATTTGCTGTTGACCAGTGCTATAGCGAGAACTTTGATATAATACTGAGAAACTTTTGAGCACTCATGTCGTGAGGAGAGAAGCATGTTGACTTGCTGCACACAGGTGTAAACACCTGTATGTTTGAGAATGCTGCGGCAGCCATTAGCATTTGAGAAGCAGAAAATTTCGACAGAAATTTAGAGGAAGTTAATATGATTAGCATTAGATGCAAACGTAATTCACAACAACAAAGTTTGTTTGTTTCAGCATAAAAGCAGAACAATTCTGAAAACCCTTTTAATTCATCATAAAAGCAAAAAGTAATAAAATCTGTTAATTCCATCAATTAAAGAGCCAATCTGAGCAAATTTGATCAACTGATTTGTGCAATTCAGGCTACATGTGGTGCTTTGAAATAAATTAATCTTTCTTTTTAGGCAGTTATGTTAGCAGTTTTACTTCAGATTTTATTAATTGTAATTGTAATTTGACATTTATAAAGCACCACTTCAAGAATAAACTTATCAGAGGTGATTCTGACCCAGGCCAGTGAAACCACTGTCAAATAGGCTGGCTGGCTCGTGACAGTAATAAAAAGCTCCCTGATATATTGTGGGGTCGAGCTGACTTTTGAGGCCCTCTTATGAGGAGAATCTTGAATTGAATTTTAATTGAATTTAGTTGTTTGGCATAAATTTTGGAACTCTTTCTGTGTCTGTTTGTTCTGCTCAGTCACTTGTGCCATTTTGTTTTGAACTCAAGGCATCCCTTTTTTCAAATTGCTTATCCATCATAGGCTGTCTGTCTCTGTGGTCAGACCTTCTTGCGGTTCTTGTTGACCTGATTGTGATTTGTTTTCAATGTGCCATTGGTTGATACCTTGTGCATTAGACACCGATGCTATTGAAGTTAATAATTAATACTAATAATATTAATACTTTGGCATCTGTATGAGACAGATCTTAACTGAATGGAGACAAGACTTAGTTTATGTGCACTGAAACAGCCAAAAAACATTTCTTATGGTTGGATTGTTCTTGCTTGAGCAAGCATCAAGTTGTTGGATGATCATCGCACCATGCTTCTGCCAGGTGTCTTTTGTCATGTGGTTAATGGTGAACTGACATTTATACCACACATCTAGAGATCTACTGCACTGCTAGCACTGGTCACTTGCCCACTGTTTGCATCAGAAAAGATTACAGTGGCGACTGATCACACAGAGACTGTAAATTGAACACATCAAGAAAAAACTATTTGAAAAGCCTTTTTTTAAATGTCAGCAATTTAAAATAAAAATTTCTGGTTGCAGTTATTTTTCTTGAAGTCATCAGTAAATTCCATTTTTTGTTTACTGTTCTAATATTTTATTCCAAAGATATTGATATTGCATTGCATGTAACAAGAAGTATCTGGGTTTTTTTTCATCACAATTACCACATTAGAACTTCAGTTAGTAAAGTTACAAACAGCTTGCTGGATTGGCTTCCACCTAACCATAATCAGTCAAGCCAGAGAGGTAGCAGCATTGAAACTAGCACATCTGACAGTGTATCAGTAGTGCAGCCAGTTGTTATTGGCAATTTGTCCAGCTTATGAAATTGTTTTTTAAACTGTGCTATGTAAATCTGAAAATCCTGAACCGACTGCCCTCAAATTATTTAAGGGTTGCTAAGTTGCCAAGGTCTGCGCCCAAATTTGGAAGCGATCAAATTACCCTAGGCTGTTACGACTACACTCATCATACACACATTGCACCTCTTAAACTCCTCAAGTGTGCCTTTCGGATTTTGACTGGACTTCTCCAAAGAATTATGCTGTTTTACTATGGTTTCACTTCAAACAGTTTCACTCCAAATCCTAACCCGTGCCCCTGAAAGAGCCATTACCAATATTTGTGCACTGTAGCTCATTTGCAATTGAATCTACATTTAATGAGTTCTCAGAAAAGTGACAAATTGTCTTTGGGGCAAAACTTAAAAAATATATACAGTAGTTTTTTAAATTTTAATAAATTTTCTAAATGTTTATTTTGAACATACTCAAAAACATAAATGTTTGGCCAATTAAAAATATTGCAAAGCAAGAATAAATGCAATTAAGGTGCAAAACTGTTGAGCACAAATTTTACATAAAAGTTTGCTTCAGAAATATCTTCTGCTTAAATTTAACGACTTTGCTAGCTCAAGATATGCCAACTGACATAAGAAATAGGAATTGTTAGTGAAAATTTAAAAAAAATAAAAATAAACTTCTAAATCAACTTAGCGCTGTAGCGATCCTCCGTTTAATTCGTGTTTCTATTTGTTGAGTTAAGCTGAGGAACAGCTTACTTACTTACCTCGTTAGTGTGTAGTAGTTTAGTGTAGTTGGTAGTAGTAGATTTATGTATACAGGCTATAGTTGATATAGTATTGTAGGCAGGACAATTTATATGACTTATAGCTAGACTATAGCAAATGGCCAACTTAGGTAGGAACATGGTTTTACTAGATCATATGGGACTATGCCACGTCGCATGGCGGATGTTAGCCAACATGACGATTTTATCAAGGATAAATCAGACAGAGCAGATTTGAAAATTAAACAGCAGCTGATGTCATGCGCAGACCAGCAACGACGGTTGGAGGCCATTGTACAGCAGACAAACTTTTACTGGTATAAGAAGAGGTTTCATATATTCAGTCAGTGAGATCCGTTCGTTGGTGCTTGTTGATCTAGACGTGAAAAAACACCTTCGAAACCTCTGTTTGTACGTTTGATTTGTGTGCGTACATGTCGATGATCGATCGTTCTTATTCTTTGATCATTCTTCATATAAGGAGTTTCCTTAGAGTGTAGGAACTTATGAAGAAGCGTAGAATTTACCTGTTTCCCAAAAGTGGCGGTTGTCGTATCGGACTGAGAAACTAATAATCCATACAAAGGAATTGTATTTGAATCAACGAACTTTTCGTTCGATACTGCTGAGCGATCTGCAATGCGCAATCATACTTTGACGAGCGAGTAATGTACGCTTCATTAGCTTTGTCATCCAGTGAATGGAATAAACTGGAATTGCCTCGAACTTTCGTACAATAATTATAGTCGAAGAATTACAAGAAGAAATGGCGGATTTCCTTCATCTGCTCATGGAACCCTATCAATCAAGTTTGCCTAGAAAGAGACTTTGGAAAATCACACTTCTCCGAGGACGTTTCCTCGAAATCAACTAATCTCCACAAGAAGTAAGTAAGTAATAAGTAAGTAATGCATTTGTTAACTCGCCATATGTATCTATATATGTATGTATCTAATCTTTTATATAGCGCATTTTAAGAACCTCTCAAAAGCGCTGTCCATCGACTGAGCGAGGAATCATAGGCCTGGACAATCTGCTACTCATCAAAGGGAGGGAAGAAATCAAATACTTCTTTAATTGATATAGTTAGTTTAGCAGTTGGCCTGTGGTAGTAGTAGCATGTGGTAGATGTAGATTGATGATATTATAATTGAACTTGAACATATTGTCTGGATTAATAATTTATTTCTATAATAAAACTGTTTTCTTTAAAACTATGTAGTTACTTTAACGAGCCAACATTGCATCATGATCAGTATCTTAATTTGAGATTGACAATGTAAGACTTGGGATATGTGCATTTTAACATAAACTGTTAGTCATCTGCATGTACCCTTTCCCAAGGTCTTATGGTAGGAGAGGTCAAGCCCTCAAGTGATTAAGATTCAAACAATAATCTGTCACTAAGGTAGAAAATTTAAGGGTACAACCGGTACATTTATATAGGGCCGGTACAAGCGCGTTGGCTAAAAGTGCGAGAGGGCAGTCTATAGGTACCTATATACCTATAGGTGAACTTGGTCTATGATCTAATGATCCTGGTTTAAGCCTGCTGAGGACAGACTCTTGTGTAACAACCCTGGGCAAGTTGTTTGTACACACTTGTCTCTCATCAAGCAGAAGAATTGGTACTGGCAAAAGGTGGCAAATAAATGGCAAGTATTGTAATGCACTAGCTGCATGTCCAGGACCTTGTGTTTTGTCCATTGCCGGCTCAAGGGCCAAAGGTGCCACTTAGTGCCACCTCTGTTATCCACTCTGGGACATGGAAACTTTACTTTTAATTTAGAAATTCTATATCTTTTCTTTTTAGCTAATAGGATAGGGGCATCTGGTTCTATTGGGTTGATATTTTAAATGTCTAATCTTGTAAAATAAATGCCATTTTTGTGAAACAAGCTAAAAAACATGTTTGTAAATGATTTAAGATGACAACTGTGTGAGAGATAATTTATGTTTGATAGCTCAGATGATAAGGCTTAACCCCTTTAGCGTGGATCCCGAGTATACTCGGGGTGGGGAATCCGTTCCCATAGCGTGGATCCCGAGTTAACTCGGGTAGGGATAGTATTCACCACCCAGTAGGTGTAGAGCCCGGATAAACTCAGAATAACGTCAGAAGGCCATGGCTGTTGTGCAGGGGAAGTCACAGAATATGCTGTAGTAGCCCTATAGCAGCCTGGACCTAGTTACATCATCACTGGCGGCTGCTAGCCGGCTGCCCTCGGTGCCGTATTGTAGGTCAAAATGGCAGGTCGCTTGATGTTGGACTGTGTCCTGTCCCACGCTTTGAAATTTATCACACCAAGTTCAATTATTGACATACATTGCGACTGTTACTGTCCTATCATAAGTCTATATCTATGTCTGGTGCTGGCCAAAAATTTTGACATGCATGGTGCTTGACGGGTGTTCTTCTTCTATTGTATGCCTGCCGAAAATGTGCGGAAAATTTCTTTTCAAGTGAAAAAAGCAAAACAAGAAATTTTTTTTGATGACGGTAAAATGCACGAAAACTTATAAGATTATTTCCAGAAAAATCATAGTATCATTATAACAACAATATCTGGAAATTTTTTTTGGAAAAAAATTCCACCCTGGCAGAGAGTTAACAAAAAAATAATTCCACGCTAAAGGGGTTAAGCTTATTGGAATTCATGTAAGACAAATTTCTACAAAATTTGAAATTTCAAATAAAATGCCATCATATGCACATAAAAATTGCCATAAGAATTCAATTTTATTGTATTGACTGTTTTGTATGCATAATAACTCAATCTATATTCATTAATTACAACAATTGTGTGAACCCTCTGCATGGTTCGAGGAAGAGGTATTGTTTCAGCTAGTGTAGACTAAATGTATACATTTCCTATAGCGACCGTATGGCCTCAACCCTGTTCATTTTTCAATGAATTAATCAAGTGAGATCCTTCACCACTGCTGTGCATTTGAATGGGCGCCTTGTCATTTAAGGTCTCCAACTCTCCATGTATGGACTGTGACGAGATATGACAATAAGACACTTGCGCCAGATGAAGACTGCGCAGGACAACTAATCCAGGAACAAGAAATTCTATGTTTGTTCTTTTTATCTAATAGGATAGGGAGCATCAGGTTCGATCAATTTAATATTTTAAATGTTTAATCTCATATGATGCCATTTCTGTGAAACAAGCTAAAAAATCATTCTTGTAAATGATTTATACATACACAGATGTCATAATCTGTATTTGCTGATTTCCCAGATAAATGAACTTGCACTGGATTTAGAATACAACCTTAAATTTGCCTAAGGTGAAGATAAGTAATCCATGAATTATGACCTGAACCAGTCTTAGCACAAATAGTGACACAATACTTTTTCTTCCAAGAGATAGACCTTGCCTGAATTTCCATACCTGAATTGCAATAGAGTAACATTCATTTAACACCTTTTGATGACATTTTCTTCCAACTAACGTCAAGCACAAGTGTAGTGAAATGTGAGTAAGACAACAATGATATGTTATATATGAGTGTAGATTTTGTTATATACATTGAAATATATTCGTTTGTTTAACTTTTTTGAACTATATTATCAATATAAGAGGTCTGACTGTCAATAATAGTGGCAAAATATATGTTGTTGTAACACTGTATTAATATTCTTTCTTAATATAGTGAAGATATCAGTAATTTACCCTCACTTGGCATTGCAATTCATGGCTTCAGATATTTCAGTTAAGTATATTGGTCTTTCTTTTTGCATTTTATTTGCATTATTATCTGTGTTGCAAATTTTATTTATAGGCAACTGGAATTCGCTTGGCTGCTCTGATCCAGAGCTTTGCATCAATTGGAGGTGGTCTTGCTATTGGCTTTATTTACAGTTGGCAGCTGACATTAGTTGTTCTCGCATTTGCTCCTTTTATGCTGCTGTCTGGCTTCATTGAAATGAGAGTTTTTGCTGGATCTCAAGGGGAAAAAAATAAGAAAATGGAAGAAGCTGCAAAGGTAATTTAAGAACTCATTCTTTTCAGGCCTTAATGTTTTTCAGAACTTCCACTGTGGTACATTTTAACTTGAGAAGTCTCATGAGTGATGAACATGGCTTCTTCCAGTGGGTACTAAGTGTTTGCATTGATGTATGGGCCAAGATTCATGTGATTATTATATGTCATTGTGACAGCCATTAAAGAGAACATAGGATGGGGATAATATGGCATGTATCTTAAGATTTCTACAGATAACTTGTCATTGTAGAACTTTACATAATTTAAGGTATTGAAAAGTGTATTTGAGAAGGCATGTATAGGTGCTATAGAAATAGGTAACTTCATGGCACTGACTGTCCAGTCTCTCACACAGTGTTGAAACTGGCCCGTGAAATCCAATTTGAGGTTGACAGCTGATGTCATTCTAGAACTTCAACATAATTTAAGCTATTGAAAAGAATCTATATTTGGCTGACAGAGTCCCTGGTTTGTTGGTTACAGAACCACACAATCACCAACTGTGGCCCCCTCGATAATGGACAGTCAGTGCCACCAAATGGCTCTTAAATGCAATTGTAAGACCCCGTCTGTGACTTTCTGACCGGGCAAATAAGGTAAACCTTTACCCCAAGTCATGTCACGCTCGTCCATTCCTTCATCATCGCACGTCTAGACTACTGCAACTCCACCCTGGTCGACCTGCCTAAATTCCGCATCCATCAGCTCCAGTCTATCCTCAACTGTGCTGCTCGGCTCGTTGCTGGTACGTCCAGATTCTCGCATATTTCTGCCTAAATATGAGACACCCTACACTGGCTTCCAGTTGAGAAGAGGGTACAGTTCAAAATATTCCCCATGGTCAGGTCCTCGATATTTGGGTTAGTGCTGGATTATATCAATGAGCTCATCAAGCCGGTTGCTGATCAACCTGGTCAACAGAGACTACAATCGGCGACACATGGTCAACTCATTGTACTGCGTTCTCCTATGTCTGCTCGGGTGGGCTGTGCCTTCTCCACTGTGGGGCCGTTATTCTGTAACACTCTTCCACCAGACATCCAATCCCTTGCCTGTTCAACAGTTCAAGAAACATTTTCTGCCCGTCTCAAGACATCCCTATTTAGAGACCATTAGGTTGCCATGCTGCAGCGCCTTTGTGAGTTACTTAAAAGGCGCTTTACAAATTTAGTGATACATACATACATGCAAGTGCCGGGAAAATCCTCAACAATTGTCTTAGCATATCTTTTAGGGTATGATGGAATCTTTCACAGCATCAATCTTTTGCGGATGCTACAGGCACTAGTTTTTAGTTGAGCAATTTGATATTTGTTCAGAAAATGTGCACGAGGTCATCATAAATATGATCAGTATATGAGCTGTACTTCAATTGTAAAACTGGTGATCAGTACAAACTCTGGGCTCCTCACATTTGCTGTGCAACATGTGTTGTCGATCTGAGAGCTTGGCTCAGAGGTACTCGGAGGTCAGTGCATTCGCAGTCCTGATAATATGGCGAGAACAGAAGCATCAGGTAATAGGCTGTTATTTTTGTCATTGACCAATGTCTTTGGCTTCTCTGCTAAAAATAAGAAATCTATTGAATACCGGATCTTCCTTCAGCCATAAGACCAGTGCCACATGATGACAGTTTGCCAGTAGTAAAGCCACCAAAGACATGGAGCCTAGATGAGGCAGATGCAGACATGACCCGGTCAGGGACTTAGGTTTGTCAAAAACTAAAGCAGAACTACTTGGTTCAAGACTGCAAGGATGGGGTTTCCTGTCGTCAGGTAAAATATTTCTTGTGTTTTGGACTCAACAGGAAGATTTAGGAAATTTCTTTGGGCAGATTGACAATCCCTGTTCATGAACTGACATTGGATTGTCCACAGCTAGAAGCTGTTACCATAATAAAAAAAAAATTTTTGGAAGCAAAATTTTTGAAAAAATTTGTTGTCCAATGTAATCGATATTTGTAGACTTAAAGAAAGGATGTATGACAAGGTAATTATTACTTTATCACTTGTGGTATAACAATGCAACTCCATATGTAGCCTAAGAAACCAATGAAGAGATAAGGGCAAGTTTCTGTTATGAATTTAAACATAAATAATAGCACTTTCATTATGTAAGTATTAAATTTTATAATTGAAAATTTCTTAAAAGCAGGAGGTGTAGACATCAAAGTTTATTCGACCAAAGGATTGTAATGGCTTTCTTCTGAATTACGAGTTGTCTTTATAAAGAAATAGGAAAATATCCTGCCCAAATTATTGTACAGTATCATAAATATGACAGTATCAGGGATAAGTAAAGTGTTTTCAGGGTAGATGTGGGAATAATAAATTTTAATTTAGTCATAAGTCCAATTGATTTTACAATTTTGCATTCAGTTTCTTTGATGTGACATCCCCATTTAAGATCATTGTCAATAATAACCTATAGAAATTAGCAATTATAGTTTCTGTAGCGAACCCCATTTTATTGCACATTTCGTTAGAGTTATAATGCGTTAGATTTACATACTTACTATTGTTGAATTTAGTGTATAGTCTAGCTAGAGTACCTAAATAAGATTTAGATTTAAGATTAGCCGGCCAGCTATAGAATAGGTAGTGTTTTATTATTAATAAGTTGGCCAGCATAAGTAGATATTTAGATATCAGTCAGTTTAGCTGGACATTTGGGTGGTTTTGACTGAGCGTTACGGAGCAAGACAGTCATCCAATTGGATTAATGCAGATGGTGAGTCGGCAAAATTGAAAGATGCCATTGATATTCAAACAGCTGATCACCGTGGAAACGAGATCGGGTGACTGAGCATTTGCCACGTATGCCGATTATGTCAACTGGGAGCAGACGAACTATGACGGCAATTTGGTTGGAGAATGCTGAAGATAGTCAGTCTTGTGTTGAGCCACAGTAGAGTAAAGACCGATGAAAATGGCTGCACATTACTTGTGAAGTAAAATCGAGTTTCAGCACTTTAAAGGGAATTAAATGCTGCATTACTCATGATTAATGAGTCACAGTGGCTATAGTAATGTCCATAGACTCACCAACCAAAGTTTGTGGCGAATCGGACGAAATAATCGAACGCTTGATGTAGTCAATTATCAGCACCATGGCTGAGAAATTGTAAGATCTTTGATGTAGAGATAGTCGATTGAATTAAATGCATATAGATAATCGAATGTTGTGAATCCTTGGTGAACTGTCTTCGTATGGAAGAGTATAGACAGCGGACTAATCATCAAGAACGGTTAAAGAGGATTACACACCAATCCTTGATGTTGTTTCATTCGGAAGAAGAAAGGCTGTCCGCAAACCGCCATCTTCATATACACTGAGAAAACCAAGAGGAATTATGCACGGTTCCTCTGCCATTTCCAAACCGTGAACTGGTATCCAAGGAACTAAAGAAACTTGGCTCCAGAAAGAGCTTCACTCGGGGAAGGGAAGTAAAACAAACTGCATATATAGTTAGAATAGCTGGCCATTGGTAGTTAGCTAAGTATTTTAACTGCTTGATTGTTGAAAACATTGCTGAAAGATAATTTGACCATATATATGAATCATCTAAACTGACCTGTGACTGTCTATTAACGAGCCAATATATTAGATTAGTCACACGTAAAGAACAGTTGCTTGAGTAAAATGCACTCAATTTGTGATCTGAATTGATGCAGACAAATCCATATGTATATAGTGTACTGACGAGAGGCAGAACAAAGTACTGCCAATTATTTGAGCAGTAGTAAAAAATTTGGAAATGTAGTCATTTCAGTGGAAAGTAATTGATTGAAAGAAGCTGACATTTAATGATGTCGTACAAAAAGAGGTGGTAAAACAACTACTGTGTCACCAATAACAAGTCATTTGAGGCAGCTTTGCATCATTGTTAATGAGCCAGGAGGGCTAGTTGTTTTAAATAATAATAATAATAATTAGCAACTGCTAATGCGCCAGTGTCTAATGCAAAGGCATCAACCGATCGCACCAAAGCCAAGCCGCAATTGGTTCAATTTGAAAAAGGTAAGTTTTAAGTTGAGAACGAAATGACAAGTGACCGAGCAGAACAAACAGACATGGGGAGGGAGTTCCAAAATTTAGGTCCAGCAACCAAAAAAGCCCGTTTACCCAGAACAGTCCAAGGTATGACCAGAAAATGACAATCAGATGACCTTGCAGAATAATGGTAAGTAAGTCTTGGAAAAAAGGACTGATTTTAAATGTTGTGGTTGGCTGGGGTTTAATGTTTTATAAACTGTAAGTTCCAATTTTAAACAAATCCTTTGCTGAACAGGAAGCCAATGCAATGATTTAAGCACAAGGGTAATATGCTCATATTTTGAAGTATTTATTATGGCTTTAATCAAGGAGTTCTGAACTCTGGATTTTCTGCATGTTTGATTTTGTGATACCAACAAGAATTGAGTTACAGTAATCAAGGTGACTAGAGACCAGTGTGTTAGCTAAGGATATTCTAGAAGACATGTCATTAAAAACATAATTCTGCACATGTCACGAGTATACATGTATGTTGATTTACAAATACCATTTACAAAGTTTGTGGAGACATTAGAATCAAAAACAATACCAAAATCACAAACATCAGTCAACTAAACAAATGAATCACGCAGCTTTAAGGCTCTAAGTTGCTGTGGAGTGCACTGTAGTAGAAATTCAGTCTTCGATGGGTTAAGGAGGAGTTTATTTGCTGCCACCCAAGACTGCAGCTCCTCAAAGGCATCAGACGACAGCTGCACAGATGAGTGACAAGACGAACTGTCAAATGTCATGTAGATTTAGGTACCATTCGCATAGAAATGATATCCTAGTGAATGATTGTCTAGCAGTGTACCTAGAGACGTGGTGTGTAATGTAAGCAAAAGAGGACCATATTCAAAATCATGTGGAACACCACATGTCAGCAAAGCACCAGACAAATAATGTTCATTTAAATATACTGACTGACCATTGACTGATGCCTTGGGCATTCTAATAGCGGTGCTATAGAAGTTTTTAGATTAGATTATGCAATCCGTCGTAAATCACAGAATTTCATGTTCACACACAAAACAGCCTCTACTATGTAACAATCAGTTACAAGTGTGAGAGGCAATCTGCCATCGTATTCAGTTTTACCTTAGGATAGCTCACTTCAAGATTAAAGGCTTGTATCAGACACCATCTGGCGAGCTTTGCATGTTTAAACATAGTAATAGTCAAACATGCCAATGAATTATGATCAGTACATACAGTGTGCAAATCTAAAATAAAGCCTTTCAGTTTAGACAATAATGCCCACACAACAGAATAAGCTTCTTAATAGTTGTCCATTTCCTTTGGATTTCATTTAGTTTTTGACTAAGAATGAAATAGGTCTTTCCCTGCCTTGATTGTCAAATAGTGTTAACATAGCACCCACTGCAACATCATTGCTGTCACAATACAAATTTACGTCATCACCAACCCGAATATAGCCAATACTATAACCAAAAATATAATAGCCAAAACAGAATTGCCAGAAAATTTTTGTTGGACAGATGTACACCAAAATACTTTTGAAATGTGAAACGCTGTTTTCAAATTCTGATGAAACTTTACCATTGCCTGAAAGGAGTCATGACTTGTAGTACAACTTATCACTGTTTGATCATGAAGATTATAACAACACACAAGAGTCGTAATTTAGAAAACTTAACCATACAAGAAAACCTTTTCCTAACTTTAAAATAAACATGCCCTCCGGAAGTAGGCAGAAATGTTGCAGGTGTACACAAACAACTGTTATAATGAGGATTGGGAATGATAACACCCAAATGAAGTTCATAACACTCCGTTATGCTCACTGACCGATATTCCTTTGCAGATGGTAAAAGACACAGCGCCCAGATATCGATGAAGACATTAGGTGTGTATAGGACAGACATTCGCTATATTGTGTTTATCAGTTTACATGAGAGATACTCTGCACTGGCTACCAACTGAAGAAAGAATCAAATTCAAGATCTTGCTCTTTGGTCGGGCCTCGTTGGCTGGATACGCTCCTGAATACATACGAGAGTTGTTCGTCCCGGTCGGTGCCCATCCGGGTCATCAGTCGCTTCGCTCTTCATCCCGAGGAGATTTACAGGTTCCTCGCTGTGGTACGGTTCTAGGACAATAACCCCCTGGACAATTACCCCCCGGACAATAACCCCCGGACAATAACCCCCGGGACAATAACCCCCCATGCAAATAACCCCCCGGACAGTAACCCCCTACACTGATATATTAATTATATAAATATACAAATAATGTATATTAATCATACAGTTTATACATTTTATTTATTAGACATATATTGGAGAACCATGCAACGTTACAGTATGAAATTAAATGTGTAACAGAAAATGCTGTTTATTGTTTATTAGTTTATTGAACTTAAAAGGAAAGGTTGTGAGCTATTCCACGTAGATAGTCAAGAACATTGCGCTCATTGTAGTTGCTAATGACGGCCAAAATCCGTGCATTGGAGTCAGCATACTTCTTCCTTGGAGGTTGTGATGGGTGACCAGCCAGAAATTGTCCAATATTTAGTTTTGGATGTTTGGTAATTCTTTCATGTCTACTCTGTGCCCAGTTGTCTAATAATTGTCTAATAATTAGTTTTTGATGTATGGTAAGTCTTTCATGTCTACTCTCTGCCCAGTTGTCTAATAATTGTCTAATAATTAGATTTTGATGTATGGTGTCTTTCATGTCTACTCTTTACTGTATAGGGGGGTAATTGTTCGGGGGGGTTATTTGCATGGGGGTAATTGTCCGGGGGTAATTGTCCGGGGGTAATTGTCCGGGGGTAATTGTCCTGTGGTACATCAGCACGACAACACCGTGCATTGTCCTGCATGGGTCTTCCCTGTGGAATAGTCTTCCTATAAACATTCGTTCTATTTCTGTGAATTTGTCCCAAGAAACATTCTCTTCGTTAGTCAAGACCTACTTGTTTAAATTAACTGGGCAGCCACACGTTCACAGCGCTTTTGAGAGGTTCTTAAAATGCGCTATATAAAAGATTATATACATACATACATATGTTACATTACAAATTGCAAATTTTGTCAGTAGCTGGCTGATGGACATTGATTGATGGTTGAGCAGCACTAAAACGTGTGCCAGAAAGATGTATCCTTGCAGTTGCATCACCGAATCGGAGATTTTCTAGTCGCAAATGGCATATGTACTTATGCCTCAGCTCAACATTGTCCTGTCAGGAACAAACCTACTTGTTACAGGTTAACCAACTCAGAGTGGCCGTTGGGTCTGGTGCAGAGGACCATGGTGCAATGTTGTGCCATCCTACAATTTCACAAGCACATTTTTATGTGGAGCTTGTGAATTGGGGCATGGTGCAGTGTTATGTTAAAATTTCTATATAGCAAATTTAGAAAGAATCTCAATTTACCATGCTTTTGAAAGACTGTAATAGGGCTGTGTATAATATTAGAATACAGCCGATGATACACCCGTTTTAAAGTTCTTAAAAAAGCATATGTCATATATTTGTAGCTGGACGAGAAAGCCTTCTGTCAGCACCCTAGAGATAGCCCTCTGCCCTTTGCCTGCAAAAGCCAATATGTTTAATCTTTATGAAAGATAGATTTTTTTAGCAACCTGCTGCTGTTGCGGTCAGTGTGCATAAGAGGCAATCCAACTACTCTGTGGTTTGATTCGGGGAGCAGAGCAATGCACCAGATGGTCAAGCATGCCAAATACCACTACTAAAGAACCGAGGCTAGTTAATTCGGCTTCTGTGAGGACAGCACTCTTTCTTTCAAGATAAAGAATGGTGTTATTGGGAGAACTTGCTCACCCATCACTCAAAAGACAGTTGATGTCTTTAAAATGATCTTTCCATGATTCTTGGTTGTTCTGGTAAATCAGAGTCCATTATTCTCTGCTGAAGACTAGCTACTCCAGCTGAAAAAAGTCTCTGCTGTTAGCTGAGACATAGAGGGCTCAGCTCAGCCAACGTACTGTACAATGCAATGTCTCATGGACTTGCTAGATATGGTGATTGACGCCCAGCTAAGATCATTACCTCTGTCTTCACTATCAAAAACTTGCACGCTGAACCCCATTCTGACATTCCTTCTCCAAGATGTTGTCGATGATCTGCTTCCTTTTCTGGTGCAGCTGTGTAATGCTTCATTGGCAGAGGGATTTTTGCCAAATGGTCATAAGTGACCCATAATATGGCCATCTCTAAAGAAGCAAGATATGGACCCGGATGACATCAATAATTTCTGGCCCATTTCCAACCTGACATTCATCTCTAAGGTTGTAGAAAAAGTAGAGACTAGGCAGTTGGTGTGCTTGGACTTGTGAAACTTAATGCCAAAGCTACAATCTAGTTTCAGCAAGGGCCATTTGACAGAAATGGTTCTGCTGTGCTATTGACTCAGGATACTTCATGTTGCTTGGTTTCATGGAAGCGTTCAAAATGGTGGGCCATAAAATCTTGCTGACCTGACTCAGAACTTCACATGGAATCGTTGGTCAACCTTAGAATGGCTTCGTTCATTCCTGGATGGACGACGAACTATGAAGCTGGCATTTGGCTTAGACACATCATTGGGGGCACCAGTTCCATTGGGTTTACCACAGGGCTCGATTTTTTGACTGCTTCTACACATTCTGTACATAACCTAACTCACTCAGTTCATCATGGCTCACGAAGTTTTGGTTTACCAGTACACAGATGACGTTCATTTACAAGTCATGTCATCTATCAGATGCACTTGCTTGTGAGTCTTAACCCAATACAGACGAGTAGGTAGTGATTGGTAGTGTAGGTATCACGACGAGCAGGTAGTAATTGGTAGTGGGCATGTACTATTATCTAGACCACTCTCAGCCTATCGCAGACGTTATATTTTTGAAACCTTACATCAATTAGGCCAAGATATTATAATTAAGTACAGAAATAAGTGGAAGATATTTTTAGAATTCGGTTATAAACATAAAAATCAACCAATCAAATCGGACATTTAAATCACGAATTTAAATAACCCAAAATGGCGGCGTGTTGTTTTTGTGGCCTTACTGACGACGAAATTCGGCAAATTCTTGATGAATTTGCATCAGATGATGACAGTTTTGACTCATCTGACAATAAAAACCTGTCTTTTGCTACCAGTGAAGAAGATAAAGTGGTTTTGGCTAAAGAACATTCTGACATCGACACCGAATTAGACGGCTACGTATACATGCTAGCGGACCATCAAACTGGGTCAGGCGGATGACTTGGGCGAGATAGACAGGACTGAACAAGTAGCAGATTTTCCCATTTGACCCCTAACTGTGCCATTTACAAGCGTCTGTGGCAGACCAGCCCCTGATGCACCATTTTTGAAATTTTTCTAACTGCTTTTGGATAAGCTTTTTTGATGTGCTAGTTGAACAGACCAGACCTGCATGGTGAGTAGAGTAGGTCAAATGCACAGAAGGCAGGTAAACCCCATAGAATAAAATGGAAACCTACTTCTCCTCTAGCATCTTATTTTAGAGAACAAGATCAAGAATCCCAAAGGCTGCCCCAAGAAGGCTCAATATGAATGTGAAGCATGTTAAGTTGCTTTGTGCAAAGTTTTATGCTTCCACATTTGCAACGAGCAAAATCAGATAGTGGTTCTGTGGAGTGTAAGGAAGGTAAGCAATATAGCACATCGATACAAATTTTAAAATTTCCATTCTAAATTGTCCTCTTAGAACTGTTCAGTGCAGTCTATTGAGAAAGAGGAGTCGATTCAGGAGCTTCATCCATCTTCAAGGTGACCATCCAGTGCACTCAGGCATTCATAAAAATGGCCCTTTTGAGAGCTACCAAATATTTGAAAAGGAAACAAACTTCAGTGTGTTTGCCTCTCTGTGTGCCTGGCTTGTTGAAATGTTACTGTTGTCCTGTTGGTGTGCATGCTGCAGTGTTTTTGATGTCGTGGTTATATTACTATGTATGTGTTTGGGAGGTGATAGGGTGAGTAGGCAACATGAGTGCCCCAAAATTTTTCTATCAAAAACTGGACTGAAGGATTGAAAGAGTAGATAAAAAGCTAAAGAATGATGTTAACCTCAAGTCTGTATGCCAAAAATTACCAAGATCTGATAAGTTAAAAATTTCTTACTTTTTAGGCATTTCTTGTTACTCCTCTGGTACGACTACTGTCTGCATACTAAAAATATTATATCTCCTTCATTTATGAAAATATTTTCAAACATTTTGGAGGTTTTGTCTGATATTAATTGCTGCACAGTTCATGTGCTGACATTACATGAGTTGTCACTGAAAATGTTTTCTATAGGGGTTTGAACATGAAAAAAGTTTTCAAATGGGGTGGGTACAGTTTGGGGCAACTATGAGTACCTCCAAAGATTTTTCTCAAAAACTGGAAACATGGTTTGAAAGAGGAAATAAAATGCTAAAGAATGATATTAACCTCAACTCTGTGTGTCAAAGAATGACCAAGATCTGATAAGTTGGACATTTCTTACTTTTCAGGTGTTTTCTTATATTTCCTTCAAATTGTACGACTTCATCTTACATACTAAAAATACTGTATCTCCTTCATTTATGAAAATATTTTCAAAATTCTTGTGAGGTTTTGTCTGGTATTGATTTCTGCACGATTTTTGTGCTGACACTACATATGTTGTCACTGAAAATGTTTTTCCATAGGAGCCTGAACATGAAAAAAGTTTTAAACATGGGGTGGGGTACGGTTTGGGGCAACTTTGGGTACCCCTAAATTTTTTTTATCAAAAACTAGACGAATGGATGGGAAGAGGAGATAAAATGCTAAAGATTGATGGTAACCTCATGTCTGTAGGTCAAGAACTGACTGAGATACAACAAGTTGAAAACTATTTAATTAATAGGCGTTTTCCGGTAAAAATCGCTCGTCGTCAGGGCCTAGGCGGAAAAATTTCTCTCGTCAGTTAAGGGTTAAAATGCAGACATTTGTGATCAAAGTACAAAACTGGATGTCGTGTAATCTGCTGAAGTTAAATCTGCTAAAGGCATAATTCATCTGGTTGGGCAAATGACAGGAAAGAGCAAAGATGGACATGCAGATGATGGCAGCAACATTCCCAGACTGGGAACCACAACACATCGACTGGAGTCTTGGTGTGATCCTGGATGAAGATCCATCTATGGTGAACCATATGAACTCTCTCTGCAGGTCCTGCTTTTACCAAATGTTCAACTTGTGAAATTTATCAAATAATGCTGTTGTGACCCGTGTTTATTCAGTCATCGTTACTTGCCTGGACTATCACAACGCTGTCCTTGACTGTGCTACTCCAATCATGGCCAACATGAAAATGTTTTGCACATCTCAAACTATGAGCAAGAGATGTTGTACTGGCTCCCGATTGAGGATAGAATTGCATTCAAGATTCTCCTCTTCTGCCAAGCATCTACGGTTGGTTTGGCTTCAAAATACATCATGCCTCCTGTGTCGAGCCAGCCTGGTCAACCAGGGTTGTGCTCTGCAGCATGTGGAGACCTGTTGGTTCTGCGCTCCTGTATAGCAATTCAGACGCACTGGTTTTTCTCTTGCATTGGACTATGTTTATGGAGTCTTCCTTTAAAAATTAGAACTTTACCGAATAGCTCAAGAGACATTTTCAGCTTATTTTAAGACGTACCTTTTAGATCTGTCAGGTGACCGTGCCTCAACACCCTTGTAAGGGTTTTAACAAATGCTATACAAGTGCTTAACTACATAGACCTACAGTATATACATGCATACATAACAGGTGGAGATTTCTACTTCTCTTCTTCTTCAAGTTCTGTGCCCCCGGGCAGGTTTGAATGCCCAATGGTACTATTTCTGACATTGTTGGGCCTCCTCCTTCAGTTTACTGTATCTTTCAACCATAATTCAGTCTAGTAGCATTTGTCTAGGCTTTCCTCTTCTTTTCTTTCTCTCCATTCATCCCTCAATGGTACCTCTCACAAGGGAATAACCTCTCAGTATGTGTCCAATCCATTTCCTCTGTCTCGTTCTTATTGTAGCCATCAGAGATCTTTTCTCTTCCACTTGTTGAAGCAACTACGTTTGTGGAATTTAAATAAATATTATTCATTGCAGTTAAAGAGCCAACTCACATTTGTGGTTATGATGCCAATTATTGCAGAAACTTAAAAGTTTAAGCAAGAATGTTAACAGTAATATATCAGAAATGACACATGTAAACTAGCAAAACTTATGTGCCAATACTTTGTTTATCTTCAGCCTACAGCTGCACCAGATAATAATAAGATTATAGAGTGCTATAGAACAGATGACTAACACTAGGCTTACAAAGTAATGGCATTTAGACTTCGATATATTACATGTGTCATTTTTGATATTGCCGTTAACACCCATTCTTAAACTGTGAAGTTTTTTAAAATTTATGAAAGTAAGAATTGCTGCATTATATGTGTACTGTAAATATAAATCACAATTTCTCATTGCTACACAAACTGCATTTGGGAAAGAAAACTGGTTTATTCACTGGTGCTTTATCCATAGTGCATGGCAATGTTCAGGGAGTTTAAGCCTCTGAGATTGGGTACGAGAAAAAACTCCTAAGACACTGAAATTTGCAAAAAAGCAGATTATACAGGACTTTAGAATTTTTTTACAATGTGCTGGTGTCACGTTCCTCACTTGTAGTCGTCGTCAGCATGTGCGTCCGGTGGTGCCCTCTGGTGTTCACAGATGGTAGCTGGAGGTGCGGGAAATTTGGACACTCACCTGATGTGATAGAGTGCCAGACAGATTCACCAGGGATTGTCCAGGCATTGTCAGACTATTTAAATAGGGGGGGAAAGTGACTCTTTGAGTTAGACCGAGAGAAAAACTGAGCCGAATTGTCAGGCGATGTTTGATGTGCAGAACTGCTGAACTGCTGTTAAACTTTATTTTCGGTCTAAGTTACATCTCAGTTAAATAATAATAAAAGACTTCTATTCGATGAGACTCAGCATCGTGACAGCTGGTTAGCATAAATTAAAGAGCTGTTTCAAGATCTGAGAATTTAAGTGAAAAGAAGGGAGAAAGGTTTAAAGAAGTGTAGGTAAATCAGGGTGGATAGGTGGTAGATAGCTGGCAAATGCAATTAGGTGCATTGAGGTGCCTTCACTTGGTGACAAGATTGAAGAACTGGTACTATGTGGTGGAGTTGGGCCATTGCTGATAGGATGGCAAAAATATTCTTTTATTTCGAAATGTCAGTGTCATTAAAAAGAAAATAATGCTAGTTTTGTTTGATATGTATGTGGTCATTATTGAGTATGAGGTCATGGAGTGAATTCTGTTAAGGTCATATGAATGGGCGAATTTGATGAAGGTCATGAATGTGCATGAAACAGTGAAAAAGAACTGGTTATGTGTTGAGCATAGATAAGTTTCTGTCGAAGATGATTACTGGCTGATTTTGATGATTTAAGCAGGGCATGAAAAGTGGACCTATAATTGCTCTGTTGCTGAGATTGCTGAAGAATGACAATTCTTTTGTGTAGGTTGCTACAGAGGCTATTGAAAACATTCGAACTGTGGCAGCTTTGACAAAAGAAGAAAAATTTCATGAAATCTACTGTTCCCTTATAGAAGTTCCTTATGCGTAAGTATAAATATATATGTTCATATATATGTACACTCAAGAATTTTATCCGTTCTGACAGTTTGATATTTTTTCTAAATTTTCATGTTTATTTTGTCTTTTATTACGTAATTATATCTCAGTGAACTGGGTTTATTCTTCTTTCCTCGTAAATACAGCAGATGTTCAAATTCCTAAATATGGTGACTTTATTTTTACAAACTTTCGTGTCATCTGTTGACGGTAAGTGTCCATATGATTTACTTATAATTTCAAATGGTGGCTGTATATCAGAAGTGGATAAAGATTGACAGGAGTTGGGTTTCAAAGGAGAAGGATTACGAAGTTTTGTAAATGAAAGGGAGTTGAAAGCTAAGGAAGAGAAGAGGTTGATGCAAGAGTTGAGAAGAGGTTGATGCAAGAGGCAGATTATATTTTACGAGAAGGCTCCAATGCGAGACATTTAAAATTCAGTTCAGCATGAGATGTTGTTGAGGACGGAACTCACTTCGCAAAGGAACTCCAAAAAAGTATGTATCATAATGACTGTGTGATTGGCAGTTAGGTGATGAAAAGGTTCATTTTAAGAGCATACTGTTGACACAGTAAAAGAACTGCAAATTTATCTTTGAAGTGGTGGATGTTGACTTGTCAAATCAAAACGTTGTTAAGTTCAGAACTCCCATTGATCTGAACTGATGTGCATTTAGCTGTGAGTTGGCTAGAAGTTTGAACGTTAGTTGACACCTCACTGTTTTTTGTGTGTGGAGTTATGGCAGAAGAAAATCTGTCGAAAACAACTGTGTATCATAGAGGACTGTTTGAAATCTACCAAAAACTTTGGGTGAGATCGGTTTGAGACTGTAAACGTTCGTTACATCAGACGTTGAAGGATGCTAGCTTATGGCTACAACTATGTCTGATTGAGATAAAGTGCACCAAGTTAAATTCTTTCCAAAATACAGAGAACCAGCCTAAAGCAAAGAACCAGTTTTCCTGCTGGCCAACACAAGAAGGGTAGTTTTAAAATTCTCAGCTTGACTATATGCCTCAACAAGACTTAATGGGAAGGATAAAGGAGAATTGCTGCAGTCCGTTATGAAGTCCAACTGGCAGATTTTCATTTAGCTTGGCTTGCTGATGATAATGACTTCATTTGTTAAAAAATCTCTTTCAACTGTCACTGGCCATCAGCTACTGCTGTTCCATGTCTTCTGCAATCGTCGCTCGTCTGGTCATGTTGAGGGATGTTGAGAGCAACTCAGGCCCATCTTCCTACAAAGTGCAGATTAGGAAGATGACGTTGAAACAAGCGCCCATTAAATTGGCATTTCAACATCTGGTCAGCCATCTGTAGATCTGCCATTATTCACGGCCTGATCAAAGATGACCAGCTGGACATCCTAGCATTTTGTGAGACATCCGTTGGTGCTGAAACGCTTTACTGCATCAAGCGAGACATTGCACTGGAAGCTTCTCTGTTCTTCACTTTCACCATAGCGGAATCCAAGGTCCCCTCTAGCCAGTGGTTGCCTTGCTGTCATCTAGACATCAATGTCCATTGTCAGCCAGAATTGTAAGGCTGGTACAAGATTTCTGCTGTTTGGTGATCTGAACTGCCCTGGGTCTAGTGGTTACACCAGTGACGATCTGATTGATATCTTTTGAAGCTATGGCCTTCATAGAACGTTGATTCCAACATGAGAGGGGAAACATCTTAGATGTCCTAGCGTCTGATGACTGGACCACTGTCTACTAGCGTCTGATGACTGGACCACTGTCTACTAGCGTCTGATGACTGGACCACTGTCTATGATGTCCAGGTGAGCGATGCTGGTCTTGTATCAGATCACAAGCTTACTGTGTAAACTCATGACCTCCTGCCACTGCCAACGTGTTAGGCACACATATCATAACATCAAGGCTGTAGGTCCTGTACAGTTCTGCCAGTTGCTTGTTGATTCGGATCTGTCACTGCACCTGTAAGCACTGCAGATGATTTTGCTGAACAGCTAAAGAGAACTGTGACACTCATATTTTATCATCTTGCCCTGATTCACCTCTGCTATCTGCAACTCTCACAACCTGTCACAAAGTGGCTTTCCTCAGAGGCAACAGAGGCTAAGTGAGAACATCGGTGATTCGAGTGAAAATGGAAAAGTTCAGGCCTTGAGGAGGCCAGACAGCACACTGTCATCAGTGCAGCCTTGCAAACAAGCTCATAAATGACTCTAGGATCTTTACTACAGCAGCCAGCTGTAAAGTGCTGAAAACTTTCGGGACTGTTGGCACATCTCCCAGCATCTTATGCATTCAAAGGTAGCTGTCAACTGCCAACGCTTAGAACAAGAGAACCATAAACTATGTTCTGACTTTGTTTCATTTTTTTGCTAACAGAATTAACATTCTGAAATGTAAATGTACTGCTCGTCTAAGATGGAATGACTTGCTGCTTGACTTTGGCTTCTCTGGTACTGCCTTTAATGACATACCACCTATCACACTTCAAAGTTCTGTATCTTATGTCTCTTGTTTTGATGTTTTCTCCCAACTGATTGCACGCTTGGCCAACTTGTCTTTTGCTGAAGGTTGTTTTCCATCATATTTAAATCAGCATTAGTTATGTCTTTACTTAGAAACCTGACATAGACACCAACAACCTCTCAAAGTTTAGATCTATGTCCAACCTCAGTGTATTTCTAAGATTCTTGAACATCTCTTCCGTACATGGTTTAAGCAACACATTACTTCAGTCCTTACCAGTCAGCTTACCATGAAGGCTACTCAACTGAAACTGCTCTTATATTCACACTGGACAACATCTTCTCAACTGCTGATACTGGAAAGGCATGCCTTAGTGCTGCTTTTGACACTGTTGACAACCATCTACTTCTTTCTAGAATCAGCAAAACCTTTGTTGTGTCTGGGACTACCTTAAACTAACTAGGTTTAAACGATCTCCCAAATGCCTCTACCCTATTCCACTTCATCTTATTTGCTGACAATACTAATATCTTCTTACCTCATAAATCTTTGGATATACTAATCAAAACTCCAAATAATGAACTTGAATTAATTGCTGAGTGGTTTAAGGCAAATAGATTATCTCTTGACTTAGCAAAACTTATTTTATATTATTTTATTCTCAAAGAAAAATTATGCATATTCAAGAACAACACATCCTTATCGACAATCAACAAATCCAACAAGTTAATTCCTGTAAATTTCTTGGTATTTTTATTGATAATCATCTTACATGGAACATGCACATCTCCCAAATATCTAAGAAAATTGCTAAAAGTTTGGGTATTTTATATTGCATTAAACATGTATATACCTCTACCTATATTGTTAAACTTGTACTCTTTTATATATCCTTATCTTTCTTATTCTAATATTATCTGGGCAACAAATTATTCCTCTTGCCTAAAGGGTTTATTAATATTACAGCATCTTGCTATAAGAATTGTTGCTAAACAACATTGTGGAAAAGGCACTAATAGTCTATTTTCAATATTAAATATTTTAATAATAGATGATATAAATAAATTTCAAATCGTAGAATTCATGTATCACTATGAACGAAGATTATTACCTTGTGTATTTGACAACTATTTTGTACATTTCTCTCAACTTCATAGCTATTCCACTAGATTTCAGGATAATTTTGTAGTGCTTTTGCAAGAACTAACACTAGATACTTCAACATTAAATGTATTGGTCCATCAATTTGGAATAAATTACTTTTACAAATCTGTAACCTACCTAGTCTGTATTTGTTTAAAAAACATCTGCATAATTTCCTGATAATGTCACTAGACTGTTGATTATAACGCTCATGTCTATTTAGTCTGTAAGTTTTACTTATGTTTTCTGGAAGTCACAGTTATGACTCATTCTCAGTTTCACAGAGATCACGATGGTGATCCACTTTCTTAGTTTCTTTTTAGTTAAGTTTTAGTTAAGACTTTCTTTTTAGTTGAGTTGTACCTAATATTTATTCAACATTTTGTCGCCACATGCGTAGTTTTGTAATAGGCGGCTCTAATTTAGTGGTACTTAGGTCCCTTTTGGGTCTGCCATTTGTATCCCAATAATCTATACACTGGTCAATCTATTTGTTCTTTTGTTCTTTTGGAATCAGTAAAGCTTTCATTCATTCATTCTTTCTTAACTCCACAATTTGTCTCAGCAAGTGAGCATTGGTTCTGCTCGGTCTGTTCCTACTTTCTGCACTGCTGGTGTCACACAAGGATCTGCCTTTGGCCTCTTATTATTTCCAATCTTCACTTCACCAGTCAGCCGCATAGCCAACCACTTCAAAGGCAAGTTGCAGTAGTACGATGATGACACATTGCTCTGTCACCCACTTATCAGTCAGGCAAAGTAACGGTTGAAGAGTGTCTCTCTTCTGTTCATACATGGTTTAATTTAGTGGTTTGGCCATAAATCCAGATAAATCTGAGGCGATTATGATTGGCTCACGCCAACATCTATGTTCTCTCCCTTCACATTTCCGCTATCAAACATGGTCAAAACACTTGGGGTAATTCTGGATGGCAATCTCACATTTCAACCCCACATAACAAACCTCTGCAAATCTTGTTTCTATCATATCAGGGCATTACGTCACATCAGGTCAGCTATTACCAAAGACATGTCACAAACCATTGCCTGTTCTCTGGTCTGCTCTCGCCTTGATTATGCCAACTTGATTTTTACAGATATCTGAGATCTTGAATTTAAAGGCTTCTATGCGCCAAAAGTCCCCTGCCTGTGTGGTGCTGCTTCCAAATCCTTGTACAAGTTCCTTAGGTCTACTAAGCCAGCTGCACTGGCTTCCAGTGGAATTCCGCGTAAGATTTAAATTAGCATGTCTGACCTATAAAATTCTTACCATGAGCACTCTATCTACCTTCAGTCACTACTCTCTCCTTACATGCCTTCCCACCAGTGATATTTCAGTTCTAAAAATAATTCCTAATTTTAATTCTAATTCAGTTCAAAGGGTCAAATTTCAATCCTAATTCTATTTCAATTCTTAGAATAATACTTATTTCAGTTCTAATTCCAGTTCTGAAATAATTTCACTTCTAATTTCAGTTCTGAAATAATTTCCATTCTAATTCCAAGTCTGAAATAATATTAGCCCCAATTCAGTTCTCAAATAACAGCGCAAAAGCACAACTCATGCTGTTTTAGTCAGTTCTGGCTTGTTATATAGCCTAAACTTCAATTGTATAGCAATGTTTAATTTGTAAAATATGTTTCATTATGTTATCAAATGCCTTTGTTAAGTTTCAGAAAGACTGTAGTTTCTAAAGACTTGTGCATTCGATTTCGTCGCCCAGCAGTTAGAATTCCATACAAGGAAAAAATCCTCTCTACATATGCTTGTGAGGCTGGTGCTGACACAAGGTCTTTGGCTACATAAGCAATCTTGCTGTAGGATCCATGCCTGTCCTTGCAAAAATCCTCAGCATTTGTTACGCTGACTTCTGCTACATCGGCAATGTAGCGATTCATCTGTCCTGACACAGTGTCCATATTTATATTTCCAGATACTGCAGCTGTGGCTTTCTGAGATAGCAATTTGGAGTTTAGAAATTTGAATCATTTAAGGGCTGGTGGTATATTGGCATCCAGTTTGGCATCTATTTCAGAATGTGCCTGGGTGAAATCATTACCACACAAACTAGTTATATTCTTTTTTGCCGCATGTAGCAAGGATGCCAGTTCTGGTGCTTGCAGATCTCGTTCAAGGGTTGGATCCAAGAAACAGGCAGCTGCGGGAATAGGATTGAAGTTGTCTGAATCAGGTTGTAGGATTGATACAAACCTGCATGCAACGCATATACCGAAGAACAGAACTTGTGAGAGAATTGGCAGATGGATATTCTTGTAAGTGAATTTCCAGATCAAGTATAGACGGAATGATTGACGAGAGTGACTGAGAGTCAATTTGCAAGAGATCAGTCAGTTCAGCAAAGGGCTTCAGAAGCTTTTCAATTTCTTCTAGTCGATTCCATTCTGTAACCAGAAGGCTATCCATCTCTGCAATACACAAGTAATCAGGACTGAATATAATTTCGTAATTTGTTAAAAATTGTTGTAGTTAGATAACCCTGCAATCAAGAAAAACTTCAGACAACAAAATATTTATATAATTTGCCCCTGAAAGACTTACTATGAACTTTTGAGACTCTATTAAGTATTATTAACAAGCTGAAATATAATTCAAAATGACAAAATTTTGCATGAATGTGTTCAGGTTGATATATTCCAACACACTTCACAAGTATGAGTATTTATCAGCTCAGAACACATACGTACCAAGTTGTGCCAAGACTGAATTGACTTGTGGCTTGATCTCCAGCAGGCATTGAAGCATCTGATGAGTGCTATTCCAGCGCGTAGTGCAGTCAGCAATCACCGTCTTATCACACATCTTCGTCAGCTTCTCTACAGCAACGCTTGACTTCTGAATTTTTGAAACAAGTTGCCTTGCGTTTGTGACGGTCACGTTGTAATTGTATATTAATTCAGTTATTAATTGAAGTGTGTGAGCCATACAGGACATCTGACGGTATGGAATATGCTCTGGGAAATCCAAATGAAACTCTTCAATGTCGTGTTCATTTTCAGAATCTTCTACAGTTTCATCAGTGGCTTCTGTTGACTGAGTAGGCTCATTTTCTTCAGTATTGTATTCTTCCTCATTATCTTAGTCTTCCTTTTGCTTAACGGTATTCTTGGCTTGTAGCAATCGGATGGCCTTCAACATGTTAGCACCATTATCGCAGACTATAAGGAGTACCTGCTCTGGTTTGATATCCCATTGTTGAAGACTGTTTTCCAAGCATGCTGCTAGATTTTCTCCCGTATAGGGATGCTCTAATTCTGTAAGATTCAGAAAAAAATGTTTGGGTTGTCCAGAACCTGTGTCATAGAAACACGCCGATATTCCTAGAAAAGATGCTGTAAATCCTTTTTTCGTCCATCCATCGAGGCACACTAATTTTTCTGGCTTGAGACAGCATGAATTTCAACTTGACGGACACAGCATCATGCTGTTCTTTCATGAGTCTTTTTACCTTTTCAGAACCTACCAAAGAAATTGAAATAAAAAGATTGTTGCAATTCCATAATACTGCAATAATTTAAGCAAGGCATGATTTCTTTTTTGCAAAATGATGAAGGACTCCATCATCATGTAAAATTATACCTTCTTTGATGTGTGTTTTGGTTTTGCAATGGCATGCTGATGCAGAAAGGTCACCTTGTGACAGTTAAGTAATTAAACGTTTAACTAGTGTGAAAGAAGTTTCTGATCTGACATCGGCACTTTTGTGGTTAAGTTAAGGGTTATGGTTATAATTTCAAGATTAAGAAATTAAAATATATTAGTATTTTAGAATAGATTATCAATACTAGAATATACTACATTTAGAGTATTATGAATTACATATGCAATTTACTCAATGATATTCTTGCATATCTGTATTCCAGCATTTTATATATAGCTCAAAACTTACCCGGTAAATTGAATTTGTGGTCCAATGTTTTGACCATTTCCCAAAACAGAGTCTGATCCAGGAGCACCAGAGGATAGCCAGTACCAACAAACATGTCCAAGACGGGTTTCTGACGCTGTTGGTGTTCCTTCGACTCCATTGGCCACGAAATTATGCGCCGTTGAATGCAGTCACGAAGAGTCTGCGCCTTCAAAAGTACTGGCTTATCATCCACTGTGCGTTTCATGCCGCGTGTAGCTTCTGTTTTGTTCTTGGCTTTTGATAAATATATTTCGTAGACATCTTTGTGCATCCGCTGCAGATGAGCTATCAGACTGCTGGAATCCTTGCCAGCAAGCGTTGTCCCACAAACCACGTTGGTTACTGTGTGCTGTACCATGCACATATTTTTTCCTTAATTTTCGTCGTACACATAAAACTCCTAAACGGGGCTATCTTTTTTTCTTCCAGCTAACATCTGTGATAAACTCATTGTCATGTAAATTAATTTATCCAACAATAATTGAACATAAACTTTCATAAAAACAACCGTCGAAGACCGGAAGTTGGAACAAAGATAATGGAAGTTGAATCAAAGATTACAGATTATGCATACCAAAGATACCATAGCCGAAGATTACCAATCTTGACGGGATGTCGGACATACACTGTATAATGGTTTGAGTCTCACTTCATAGACGGCGTCCCGCAAAAATTACCATAGTGTAATAATTTCCATTCTAAAATTAATTCCTATTTCTATTCCTGTTTCCGTTCTCTGTAGCGTATTTAAGTTCTCGTTCTCTTCTCATTCTCAAAATAATTCCTAATAATTTTCGTTCATATTCTCGTTAATGGAAATTGATAATTTTACTTCTAATTCCAATTTCCATTAATGAAAATATCACTGCTTCCCACAACCTACGATCTTCAGGGTCTTTTGGCTGTGCCACAATGCAGAGCTGTCCTGGACTCTCATGCATTCCACACTGCTGCCCTGAAGGAATGGAAAAAACTATCAGTGTTTCTTTTATCTTTTAGAAGTTGCATCAAAACAGAGTCACACAGCAAACTATCTTTTGATGCCTTTGCGACTCTTGTCTACTCTTTCATTTTTGACACAGTTCGACTGCAATGATGCTGTCCTTGCAGACCTGCCGAATTTCCGGCTTTGCGAGCTTTAGTCCATCCTGAATTGTCCACTCAAATGGTCACCAACTTCCAAAAATTCTCGCATGTTTAGAGCTATATGCAAGACGTGCTGCATTGGTTCCCGGTCGGTCAAACAGGATTACATTAACGATCATCCTCATCCTATGAGCCTTGCTAGTTTGTGCAGATCCAGAATACACGAGAGAGCTCTGTATTCGTGTTTTGAGCCAGCCGGGTGGGTGATCATTGCATCGTGCAACCTACAGGAACCTCCTCATCCTTTTTCTCTCATACAGCGATGCCAGCACATCGTGTTTTCTTGTGCATTTGATCATCCTTCTGGAACAATGTTCCACTGAAAATAGTACATTTTCAACACAGATAGCTTGAAAAACATTTGCAGCCCATACTCAGTTGCAACTTTTAAGATTTGTTAACTAACCATAGCAACGGACTCATTGGCATTGCATCTAACAAACTGCTGTGAATGCAGTGCAGTTCTTTTTACTAGTATAAATAGGTAAATAAGCATGTAATGTGGCATTTATTGACATGCCACATTCCATCAGCTGAGCAAGGAATCATTGATGTGGGTGGGTCACAGCAGTCAGACAACAAAAGTGAGATGGTATACATTGGTCTTGAGCCACTTTACGAATATGTCTAGAAAGATGTTGTTGTGAATCATGTCAGCAGGTAATTGTTTCAGATGGCTAGTGTAGAATTGATGAACCAGCGTCAGGTGAATTCAGACCAGTAGTTTATATCAGAGAGACAAATGATTTGTGTAGCTGATCGCAGTGTGAAGAAATGCACTGGTTGCCAGTGATGCTGGATTGTAGAAAGCACAACTGAGTCACCTGCATTGGAACCTTATAATTTAGCTAAGCAATCCTCAGACAGCTATTGGGTGCAGGTCCTTCTTAGAGTTATCGCCTCTAAGTAAAATCATTTTCTCAGAATTATGATTGTCCACTATTTGCAGGTAAATGAATGAATGTGGATGATTACTTTTACTATTTGACTGTTGTTGTCATCAGTTTGCTATATGAAACATCTTTATGGTCTCATCTACTAGTATTGGATTTAGAACATTTATATTTGATAACATCCTTGCCTTCTGTATTCGATGAACTATTTTGAACCAATTTACTCTTGTAGAACAAATCGCAGGAAGGCACACGTGATTGGAATTGCTTATGCATTCTCACAGGCCATAATTTTCTTTGCAAATGCTGCGTGCTTTTCATTTGGGGGTTATTTAGTTCAGAATGGAATGCTAGACTACGCTTCTATGTTCAAGTAAGTCTTTTGTTTTCCATGTCCTTAAATTGGACATTCATAGATTTGTCATTGTAAGAAAATTTATACGGTGCAGTTCAGTTCAATAATTGGTATGTGGACTGGACATCAAATGAACTGGTCTGCATAAAACAAACAGGATCCATTGATGATAAACCTGTTCAGGTCAAATCCTTCATCTGCCAAAACACAGTTAGCCAAACAATGATTCTTCAATAGAAACTTACCATAAAAAAATTATTCTAATATTTACATGTCGCTAATTATAATTGTCTGATCACTTTTTTAAGATCTCTGTTTTACTGATCTCACCATCTTCCATTCTAGACTTTCTTTTTTCTTGCAAAGAGCTAGGTGGACAAAGCTCTGTGCTTAGTTACTTGAGGCACATATGACGATTATGGAGTGCCTCAGTGTAGTCCTATTTAATGCTTATCCGTAAAATATGCTTAGACAATTGCTGTTTGAATGCCCAACTATACACACAAAGATAGACCTACTATTGATTTAAAATGGCTCTGCAAAAATTATGCTACTTCAATCATTCCAGTTATTTCTCAACCAACTGTGGGACCATATACCTAAGTCTTGCCAAGTAGATCATCAGACTTAATCGTTTGCCTTCTGTATAGCTAAAGATCAAATAATCTGTGTTGCTAACCAAGCCATTTGTTGACTATGACACTTATTAATTTAACTCAAAAACTGTGCTTAGTCAAGTTTATTTTGTCTACAAACGAAATTAGTGAAGCAATTGATCCATCAGATTGTAGCCCGTCCTCTTCTATAACAAATCTCAATTGCGGAGACTTAACAAATAAACAAACTGATGTCCATCTATTTCTACACCAGTGCAATATTGCAGACAGAAAAGTGGTTGCACCAAGCTATAGTTGACAGCATTTTTATTCCAGGAAATGAATTTGTAGGCTTATATGCTTGAAGTGATAATGTAAGGGCATGATGAGTTAGTTTTGTTCTTAAAATTAATATTATATTTTATGTATCTAATCTGATCTGATCTGATAACTTCTATAGCACTGTTATCATAATGCCCAAGGCATCAATCAGTGGTTGCTTCAAGTAAAATCATAATTAAAATCATAATTCATTTGAGAAGCCAGGTCGAATTCCTATAGGTCAGAGAAACCAGAAGCTAGGCTTGGTGAGTAAGCAAGTTGAAACACGTAAGTCTTAAGTTTAGACCTGAATGACATCACAGAACTGACAGAACGAATAGAACTCGATGGCGAATTCCAAATATGTGGACCTGCAATCGAGAATGCTCTAAAACCCAGCCCTGTTCTGGTATGGGGAGGGAGGGAGGACAAGAGTCATAGTGTCCATTGATCGAGTGTAATATCTGTTGGTATGGCAGCTGAGCATGGAAGAAAGATAGGCCAGCTGATGTAATTGAAAGCGAATATGCTGCGCATAAACCTAAATTTAATGAGAGTATATTCATTAAAATAAAGCAGAGTAAAGACAAATCCAGTAGAATGGGTATAGTATATTGTCCACATGGAACAAACCTTGATGTTTTCAATCATAAATTCAATTATACTTATTGTCACATTTATTTTGTATAAATGATCATAGTGGGTAATTTTAATCTGGACTTGTTTAAATTTGGCATTCATTTGCCTATTTGTACATTGTTTAATACTCTATCATCCTATCACTTTCTGTGATCTATATTAAGGCCAACTCACATCAGTCCTATACTGCTACCGCAACTGACAATATTATTTGTGATGTACTTTCAGCTAGTCTTGAGTATGCAATAATAATAAGTGACATAGCCGGCCACCCACCCTTCCTTTTACAAAGCCATCAGGCATCATTTGAAATATTTTTATTTAATAATAAATTAATAACGTCTTTCATGTCAGTGTTGAATGCATAAGGCATCAACCAATGGCACACCAAAACTGAGCATCAAATGGGTCGATATCCAGAAGATCAGTCCACTAAGACAGGGAGACAGCCTACTGTAGATAAGCAATTTGAAAAAGGTCAGTCCTAAGTTGAGAACTACGAGCAACATGACAAAAGCGATTGAACAAAGCAAACAGATACAGATAGACATTTCCAGTATATCTAGGTCCAGCAACCAAAAGCACCCATTTACCAAGAACAATAATGTATCACCAAAAAAGGCAGTCAGATGACCTGGTTGAATAATGATTAGTTTCAGGGAATGAAGAATGATTTTACTTATTAAACTTTAAGCCCAAATTTTAAACAAATCCTTTGCTAACTGAAAGCCAGTGCAGAGATTTAAGTACAGGGATTATATGCTCATAATATTTTATGTGTTAGTTATAGCTCTAGCTCTAGCCAAAGAGTTCAAAACTTTTTGGAGTTTCTACATGTTACACTTTGTGATACCAACAAGAGGCAAGTTACATTAATCAAGGCGACTATAGTATAGAGACCAACGTGTTTGGTACAGACAACCCTGAAGACATAGGGACATAATGCCTAATTCCATGTAAGTCATGAATGTACATGTCTGAAAAATGACATATGCCATTTGCATAATTAATCAGTAAGAGACATAGTAGAAGAAAAAATGCCCAAGTTTTCGGCAGCATCAGCAAACTCAGTAAGTGAGTCACCCAACTTTAAAATTTAAGCCATTGAAACTTCTTAAATTGCTGTGGAATGCCCAGTAGCAGAAATTAAGTTCTTAACAGATAAGACTGAGTTTTTTCACCATGATCCAAGACTGCACTTTCTTAAAAGCAGTGGAACAGCTATCAAAGTGAGTGACAAGACAAACTGTCAAATAAAATGTAAATTTGACTATCATCAGCATAAAAATTATAGCCTACTGACTAGTAAGAGAGATTTCATAAACTCAAGATTTCTATAGCATCTAAAGAAACCTAATTCACAGGAACTAGCTTTTTTACAGGCACTGAGATAAAACAGAATCAATAGGCAGGTAGGATCGGATTTTGTTCCAGACGGCTACAGTGGATGGTGTTTGGAATTGGAGTGGCAAGATAGATACGGGGAAGAGGAAGAGTCAGGACAGGATTTGTAGTAGATGGGGGGGTAAAAGATTGTCAAGCAGTGTGCCTGGTGTTGTGGTGTATAATGTAAACTAAAGAGGACCAAGCACCAAACTCTGTGGCACACTACGTGCAGCAAAGCACTAGACAATTAATAACCATTTAAATATACTGACTCTGTGCATGGACTAAGATGAGTAGCAAGCCAATATAGGGCGGGATCAGAAACCTCAAACCAGTGCTGGAGATGAAGCAAAAGAACAGGATGGTCCACAGTATCAAAAGCAGCAGACAAATGAGAACAAGTGGTGTCAACCAACCTTTATCCATAGAATACATGATGCCGTTTTGAACAGCAAGAAGGACAAATTCTGTTGAATGAAACTTATGGTAGGCAGACTGGAAATGGTTATTGGTGACAGGTATAATTTATTTAAGAGACAGAAAGGAACATTAAGGCAGAGATATTGCAGGGAAAGAGTTGTAGACTTGTGATATGGTTTGGATGACTACTGTCTCAACGAGCACTTTCTCAGCCTTTTGAGAAGCTAGAAAGGATTGGCTTTTAAGCATTCCCAGTTATTTTGCTATGGTTTGAACACATATTGCGTATCTTCTGAACCACTTAACATTGTGGTTATGTTATGTTATTCAGTTATTAAAACATTCATACTGCAACACTAGCAACTAGGTTTCGTAATCGTAATCTCGAGACTTCTACAGCGCCCAACGAAAGCTAAGTCGCGGGAACCAGCTTATTCACAGGCGCTCAGTCAAAACAAAATCGATAGGCAAAAGGGTACGGTTCCAGGTCAAGATCCAGGAGTTAGGCAGTCAGACAGTTGGACGGCTACGATGGATGGTGTTTGAAATTGAAGCGAGAAGAGAGATAAGGGGAAGAGGAAGAATCAGGATAAGATTTTTGGAAAAGAAGTGAAACTGAAAGAGGTGGTGTTGGTGAGTTCGTATGATTGACCAGACAACTGTCGCAATTCTGGCGGGAGTTTATTCCAAAGGGGTGGGGCAGCTATGGTTATGGAGCGATTTCCAAATTTTAAGGATGAGGTGACGGGAGGGCGAAGAAGTGTTAGGACAGATGAGGAGCGGGTTGAACGGAGTGGTTGGATAGTAAATAATTGACGAAGATAGGAGGGTTGGGAGGATTGAAGTGTGTTGTAGGTGAGGGATAAGACTTTGTACTCTATTCGTTCTGGTATTTTAAGCCAGTGCAGTGATTTGAGAACAGGGGTGATGTGATGGTGTTTGGGGGTTTTGGTGACAGCACGAGCGAGAGCATTCTGGATAGCTTGTAGGCGGTTTATCTGGGTTGTGTCAATATTGAGGAAAAGTGAATTGCAATAGTCAAGTTTTGCATGGACTATGGATGTGGCAATGATAGATGCGGTTTTGAAGTGAAGCATAGGACGGATTCTGCGAAGGTCGCGGATATGCATAAAGCAAGAGCGGGAAAGATGGGTGATATGATCAGAAAAAGTAAGGTTCTGGTTGAAAATAACACCTAAATTACGGACAGAGGAGTTAGTATTAAAGGTGTGGGTAGAGGCAGAGTCCAGGCTGAGGGAGATAGAAGGGTCAGGAATTTTCTTGAGCTGGTCACGTAGGCCTATAAGTATGAATTCAGTTTCAGATGGGTTCAGGCATAAGAGATTAGATGTCATCCAAGAGGAGATTTGTTTAACCCCACAATGAAGATGATCTATAGACTCATTGAAACAATTCGGAGAGAAAGACAAGAATAGTTGGTTGTCATCAGCATAGAGGTGAAGGTCCACTGAGGATGCTTTAATGAGTGGACTGAGTGGGGTAGTGTAGAGGATAAACAGAAGAGGTCCAAGAACGGAGCCTTGTGAACTCCACAAGTGAGAGGGCCTGACTGAGAAGAGGCTTCCGAAGTTTTAACAGAGAAAGAGCGGGAGGAAAGATAAAACTGTATCCATAGGAGAGCAATGTCAGCAAAACCAAACCAGGTTGAAAGCCGGTGGAGTAAGATATTGTGATCTATGGTGTCGAAAGCTGCAGAGATATCAAGGAGACAGAGGCAAGAAACCTGTTGATGAGAAATGGCAGAAACAAGTTTGTTGTAAAGAGATGTCAGCAGAGTTTCGGTTGAGTGGCGTTTAGTAAAACCAGACTGGTGTGGGTTAAGGAGTGAGTTAGAAGCTAAATAGTCATTGATTCGAGAGAGGACAATCCGTTCAGTTAATTTGGAGATGAAAGTCAGGTTAGAAACAGGCCGGTAGTTTGAAAGAATTTCCTTGTCGAGAGATGATTTCTTGAGAAGAGGGGTAACAAAAGAGTGCTTGAATAGGAGGGGGAAATTACCCGTAGATAAGGAGAGATTCATTATTTTGGTAATGATTGGGACAAGGACAGTAAGGAGGTGGGTATAGGGTCAAGTTCACACTGTTTGTTTGGAAGTGATTTTAACAGGTGTAATATTTCAAACACTGAGGTGGGTTGAAAGACAGATAATGAGGATCGAGGTGGGGAGGGTGGGGAGTCATGAGTGGGGAGGTAGCATCATCAGGTTGGTTATTGGTGGTTTTGGGGAGAAGAGATTGAAGAGAGAGACGGAGGGTACTAATTTTTTTCGAAAAGAAAGAACAGAACTATTGAAGAAGACGGAAGAGAATTTGGAAGTGGGCAAGATGAGTTCTGATGGAGGAGTTGGTTAATGGTTTTTCAGAGAAGGCGAGGGCTAGAGGATCGAGAACGAAATAGTGAGGAGTAAAATCTCTGTTTAGCTGCAGTAAGAAGGCGATGGTACTTATGTGTGGCAGATTTAAGGGCAGAGAGAAGTTGAGGATCCCTGGTGCGTTGGTAGGCACGCTCAAATCGTCGCCGGAAAGATTTGAAGGTCTGGAGATAGGAATTGAACCAAGGATTGTTAGAGTGAGAACGGGATTTGGTAATAATAGGAGCATGCTTGTCAAGGATAGTGGAAAGAGTGGTATCATAGGAAGAGAGAAGGTCATCAAGGGAGGAGGGTGGATTTAAAACGAGGTCAGAACAGGAAATATCTTGTATGAAGGCTTTAATATTTATTGAACTGATGCGACGAAAAGAATGAAAGACAGGATCAGGACGTGGTGTTAAGAATGTTAAGATATGTAAAGATGGGGTAATGATCAGATGGTGTGTCAAAAGAGAAAGATATATCAGGTGATAGACTGGAGAATGATGATGTGATAATAAAGTCAAGTGTGTGATTGTGAATGTGGGTGGGGAATTTGACATGTTGAACCAGATTAGTTGAGGGCAATAGGGTGAGGAATTCAGAAGCAAATGTGTCAGAGGGGTTATCGACATGTATATTGAAGTCACCTGTAATCATAAATTCATGAGGTGTAGTGGCGGCAGTAGAGAGGAGGGTGGTAAATTCTTTCAAGAAGACCAATGGAGGACTTGAATATGAAGAGGAGGATGGAGGGCGATATACATTAAAGATAGTCAGATTTGTGTGAGGAAGTTTAAGTGTAACTGATGCACATTCAAAAGAGTGGAAACAGTAACCAGGTGAGTCTAAAACTTTGGCAGGTTCTCGGGTGAGAAAGGCAATACCACCGCCAGTTGGATTTTTATGAGAAGGGCTAGATGGTTTGCAGGGACGAGGTGTACTGTAAAGATGGTAGCCAGGAGGAATACAGTCTTCATATTGAGCAAGAGTTGTGTTTAAATTAAACCAGGTTTCAGATAAGGTAAATATGTCAGGCGGGTGAGAAGAGAGGACTATATCACTGATTTCTTGGGAATGTGCAGGATAATAATAATAATAATAATAAGACAATTTATATAGCGCCGTAGCACAGCCGAGGCCGAAGAAAAGGGCGCTGTACATGGGTTAGGATGTAGTAATGATCGAATATTTAGCATGCAAAGTAAGAAGCGGCTGTTTTCAGTATTTTCAGTATTGTCGAGGATGCTGGAGGAAGAAATTCTGGAAGGAGGAGGATAGATAGGAGGTGAGGGAGGAGGACATGAATAAAAATCCAGTGGGCCAGGATTTGGGTGGATGTCCCCGGAAAGCAGGATTAGTATGTTGAAGATGGTATGGTGGGTGAGGTACTGTGGTGGTCGCCTGAGAGATGAAGTTAGGAAGAAGGTTTATGCTGTGTTGCACAGTTTTCACATAATTGAAAAATTTTGTAGTCTTTTGTGCATAATGAAATAATTATTATCATAATGATAATAACCTAAGACCTTCTATAGCACCACTGTAATAATGCTCAAGACATCACTTAATGGTCGCTGCTAAGCAAAATCATTGTCCAAGCAAATTCCATGGTGAGTCTGGTCAAAAAGCCAAAGGAATTCCAGAAGTCACAGAGACAACCTACGGAGGAAATGAGTCAAGGAAGAGGTGAGATTTTAGTTGAGGTTTGAAGGCAGACCAAACATAGTCTAGGGCCTGTGACAGAAAAGGCATGCCTGCAAAGAGTTGTCCTTGTCCGTGGAATAGTCAGATTTAGACAGCCAGAAGACCTGGTCCAGTAGAGACAAGTTTTGGGAATCAGTACAGAGCGAAGAAAATGAAGTTGGCTGAAATGTAGAGTCGTCTACAATTAGCCCAGTCTTGAACATTGTTTGCTTTTCTATGGGCAACCAATGCAATGATTTTAAGATCAATGGTATATGTTCGTATTTTGGAGTTTTAGTGATAGCTCTTGCCAAAGTATTTTGGACTCTCTAAAGCTTCATCAAATTAGCTTTTGAAATGCCAGTAAGAAGCGAGTTGTGGTAGTTAAGACAGCTGGAGAACAGGGCATTAGTCAAACAAAAAAGAGCAGAAAAGAGAATGTGGTCCCTAATCTTACGGATATCACACATGGTAGTGGGCAGACTACATACAGAGTTCACTGAATGACAGGTTGGACTCAAACACAACACCCAAATTGTGGGATGAACAGCTGCGTTGTATGACAGAGATGCCTAGATGGAGCGAATTCAAAGAGCTAAATTTATTCAGTTGCTGTGAAGTACCAAAAAGGATAAGCTCAGTTTCTGATGGGTTTAAGAGCAGTCCATTTTCTGCTATCCAAGGCTGAACTTGGTTAAAGACATTAGATAATAGAGTGAGCAAGCTGGAAGAAGAGGAATTATTGAAACAAAATATAGAGTTCAGTATCATCAGTGTAAAGATGGTACTGTAAACGCCAGCGCTCCATTTAAGGAAGCTGCTGGCTGCCATCTAAACTGTCTGGAGGATAAAATTAAGGATTTGACTGGTGAAGGTAGTGGGTTCAAATCCTGTTTGGTCCAACTTGCAGTTTGACATTCAAAATAATCTTAAAATGAACCTACATGTTTCTGAAACTCTCAAATCCTGTTCTTCTTCTTCTTCTTCTTCTTTTAGTGCTCTGCCGTCAGGCAGGTCCACATGTCCAATGACGCCACTCTTCTCTGTTGTTTGCTCTTCTCTTTAGCCCTTCATATCCATCTTCTAGCATCATCCAGTCCAGTATCATCTGTCGTGGTCTTCCGCGTGTCTTTTTCCCCTCCATTCTTCCCTCGATTATGTCTCTTACAATATTGTCTCCTCTTAGAACATGACCCATCCACTTCTTTTGTCGGTTTCTTATTGTCTCCAGTATAGTTCTTTTCTCCTCTACCATCTGTAGGACCTCCTCATTCGTCTTTTTTTCTGTCCAACTGATTTTCTCCATCCTTCTCCAGATCCACATTTCAAAGGCTTCTATTCTTTTGATGTCCTCCTTTCTCATTGTCCATGTCTCCGATCCGTATAGGACCACACTCCATATCAGTGTCTTGATCAGTCTCTTCTTTAGATTCTTATTTAGTCTTCCTCTTAACAGCTCGCTTCTCTTGTAGAAGGCATCCTTTCCCATTGCGATCCTCCTTTTTATCTCCACGTGGCATTTTGCGTCCTCTGTAATCGTGCTTCCCAGATAACAAAAGCTCTTTACCTGTTCTATTATATCCCCGTTCAGTGTAATCCTAACTGTTTCCGCCTCTCCTCTCCCTATTTTCATCACCTTTGTCTTCTTGATGTTGATCCTCATGTCATATTCCCTCGATATTCTGTCGAGCTGATCCATCATCTTTTGTAATCCCCTTTGGCTGCCTGCCATCATAGCTTGGTCATCCGCAAATCTCAGCGCCTTTACTAGTTTTCCACCTACCTTCACGCCCTCAGTCATTTCCTCCAGTGTTTCTCTTATGACTTCTTCTATGTATATATTGAATAGTATTGGTGAGAGTGGGCATCCTTGCCTGACCCCCCTACCTATTCTTCCTGGTTCCGAGTATTCGCCCTCTATGCGTATTCTGACTCGCTGTCCCATGTACAGGTTGCCTATCAGCCTTCTGTCTTTCCAATCCACCCCCATTCGCTTTAGCGCTCTCATTAACTTCTTCCAGTCCACTCTATCGAAAGCTTTTTCATAATCGACAAAGCATATATATACATCTTGGTTGTGTTGGATGCTTCTTTCTGTTAGTATTCGCAGTGCTGCCACTGCATCTCTCGTTCCCCTTCCTTTTCTGAAGCCGAATTGGTCATCTCCCAAACACTTGTCCACTTCTGCCCTTGACTGTAGTCTTTTTGTTATAATTTTTATCATGATCTTGGATGCATGAGTGAGCAGGCTTATTGTGCGATGGTCTTCGCATATCACTGCATTCTGTTTTTTCTTTATTGGTATTACTATCGTCTGCAGGAAATCCTCTGGCCATATTCCCGTTCTGTAAATTTCCTGGCACAGCTGTACCAGTTCATCCGTTGCCTTGTTGCCGAGGTTCCTCAGCATTTCAATGGGTATGTTGTCCATTCCCTCCGCTTTGTTGTTCTTCATGTCCTTTATTGTTATAAGGACCTCCTCTCTCAGTACGTCCAGTTCTCTGTCAGTTTCCTTGTCATCTTCGTTCCGTTCTCATTCTTTGTCTTCTTTATTGCTCTTTAGGCTACTGTTTTCTTTATATAGCTCCTCTACATATTCTCTCCACCTCTCTCTTATCTCAACAGGGTCCTCCAGTAAGGTGCCGTCTTTATCTTTGATTGCACTTCCACTTCCCATAGTCTTTCTCTTCCCTAGTTGTTTAATTTTCTCGTATACTAGATCGTGTCGTCCTTGTTGCTGGAGCGTCTCGAGCTCCATGCAGCGTTCTTCCCACCATTTTTCTTTTGCTTTATCCGTCGTTCTCCTTAATCTGTTGTTCAATCTTTTGTATTCCCTCTTTGCTTTTTCTGTGCTCTGGTGTTTCCACCTCCGCCTTTCGTTCATGTTTTCTATCATTTCGGTTGTTATCCATGGTTTGCGAGGTTCCTCTCCCTTCTGGAATCCTACCATCCTTTTCGCCTCCTCCATGATTATCTCCTTGAGCCTTCTCCATCTTTCATCTGTTGTTGTTTCTGTTTCTGTATCTTTTCCCTTTTCTTTCTCCTCTAATCGGTCCTCTATTCTTCTTGCTAGTTCATATTTTCTCTTCCTTAATTCTTCTTTGTTCCATTTTCTCCTTCCATTTCTTTTCTTCATAATTAGTTTGTGCTGTAGGTGTATTTTTACTGTCAGTAGGTTGTGATCCGTGTCTGCATCAGCTCCCGGGAGTGTTCTTGCATTCTTTATGCTATTCCTATATCTGTGCTTAACCATGATGTAGTCTATCTGATATCTCTCCCTATCCCCTGGTGCCTTCCACGTATATCTTCTCCTTTTCTCTTGTTGAAACCACGTGTTTGTTATTATGAGCTTTTGTTCTCTGCAGAACTCTACCAGTTTCTCGCCTCTCTCGTTTCTGCTCCCTAATCCATATTTTCCTACAATGTTATCCTGTCTTCCCTCTCCAACCACCGCATTCCAGTCTCCCATTATTATGACATAGTCTTTGCCTTTGGTTTTTCCTAGTCTCTCTTCTATCAATTCATATATGCGATCTACTTCTTCCTCTTCATGGGTTGATGTAGGCATATACACTTGGATGATTGTTATGTCCACTGGGTGTGCCCGTATTGTTACCATAAGCAATCTGTCTTCATGTCTCTCCACCCTTGTCACACACTTGGCGATTTCCTCTGATAGTAATATGGCTACTCCATTCTGGCTCTTCTCTCCTCCAGCGTAGATTACTCTTATGCCATCACTCATAATTTCTCCACCTTCTTTCCATCTTACCTCTGATAATCCCAAAATATCCAAGCCAGCCCTTCTCATCTCGCCTATCACATTGGCTAGTTTCCCCGGTCTCATCAACGTTCTTATGTTCCATGTCCCTATTTTTATCCCTTCCTTTGCCTTTGTTGCATCATTTGTGAAGGATTTCGCTTGTTTACGACCTGGGGAGCCTTGTCTCCCCCTGCCGAACGCGACTCTTCCCATTGTCTGGGTTGAGTCGTTCACGTCGTTAGCTTTGCTCTGTTTTGGCGTCATTTTTCATTCGACTCGGGATGTATAGGGAGGTGGTTTCCCGTTGCCTTCCTCCCGGTGTTTTTAATGAGACACCATCTCCCTGCGTCAATGTCTTTCATTGTCCGTCCTTCGGTTGCTTCGCCCATGGGGCTCGCTTATACCGGCGATAGCTCGGTCGTCCACCACGCACTCTGTTGTAACAGGAGGGACCTCGTGAAGGTGGCGTGGTGGGCATTTGAGCGGCAGAGGCTATCAGAGACGCTTGCCTGCCCCATCTTCTTCTATGTATGCATTAAAAATTCTGAGAGCTCATGATATGTCTAGAGATGCTCTTCATGAAGTTGCTAAGGCTACTACTATGGCCAAACTTTTATATGCTAGTCCCGCTTTGTGGGGTTTCACTAGTGCTGCTGATAGAGATAAAATTGTGGGTTTCATTAATAAAATGAACCGTTTGGATTTCTTACCTGATTCCTTTCCGATTGTTAACAAAATTGTAGAAATACATGATGATAAGCTGTTTCATAACATAATAAATGATGACATGCACGTGTTACATCCATTACTACCGGATGTTAAAAGACAGCATTATAATTTGCGAGAAAGAGCTCATAAATATTCTTTACCTGTTAAAGACCATAAAAACTTTATAACATGTATGCTATATAAAAACATATATTAACACTTGTAATTGTTACACGATGTTTAATATCTCGTGTCATGATTGATATTACATTAACGATAAAAGCATTACTGTTCTATTATTATTATTCTTATGTTTATTGTCGTTTCTTTTGTTACTGTTATATTATAAATTTCTTGTAAATTCTGGTGCGGTATGTCACACAGAATATTTTGATGAATAAACGAATATATATATATATGTATATATACTTCATACAATACCTTCCTGTAATAAGTGGGCGGTTTCTTACTCACTCTTATACTTCTATGAAGGACAGGGAGTTGCTTAATTTCTTCTGCCTTTCGATTACCAGATGGCCGAGAGTTGTCCGTGGCAGTCAGATGGGCCACTACCCCTCTCAAAGTGTGAGGATTCGTTTTGGCTATCCTGACAGACTTGTCTTCATCTAAAACTGGGTGCTGTATGAAGCCTGAAGAAGGCGATACATGAAACTCATCTAATTTGCATTCTAACTTGGCAATAGGTCCTCTCGCAACTGAAGCTGACTCTCTATCAATTGCTTCTGATGCTCCATCAATTGATTCTGACGCTTCATCAGTTGATTCTGACGCTGTGATAAATCTTCTCTCATTGAGGAGACAGAAGCAATTAAGGACTCTACAACTTTACTAAAATCTTATCCTAAAGTGGAAGTATCTCCTTGTGAAGTAGCATTAAATTCAGCCATATCTTTCGTTTCACAAGTTTAATCTTAACTATTAAGAAATACCCTTTATCTATTTTTATTCTTCAGTGATTATATCTTATCTATACATCAAAAATGCTAATTCACAGTAATCATCAAATTCAACTGTAAGTCTACAGCCCAGAAGAAAATTGGCACCCTGACAGGAGCTCAAAGAATTCGCCCGCAAATTAGATATAAAAGAAAATATTCAACTTCCTGGTCAAAAATGGCAAATTCATGTTTATTTGGCAGCTACAAAAATGAGGTACAGTCCAAAGGTCCTGTCTCCCTCCCAACAACAGCATTTTGAGAGAACACTTTGACGGCACAAACATTCCGACAGAAATCGGCCTTCTTATGTCACAAACCACCGCGAACTGAACTGCTTGTTTTGCACTTTCTGCATCCATTATAAAGAAGATGTCCACGCGCTTTTACACGGTGCCTTTTCTTTCTCCTATGCCTTTGTACATGCCTCTTCTTTCCCTTGTGCCTTTCGGCACCTCTTTTTTCCCACTGCACTCTTCTTTGCGTGCGCCAGACTTAGGCGGCATCCATGACTAGCAGCAATCATTGCCATTCTTGCTTCACGTGCCTGCAGTAGACAGACAGACCGCGCCGACTTCGATCAATACACCATCATCATTGCTACCTCTGTTGGTGCCCTACTGAGTGTAGATTTACCTGGCGCTATAGCGATATCCGTTACACTGCAGAAAACCCGCGGAAAAAATTAGAAGGAATCCTTCTGGCAAATTTTTCACTTACAAAGTTTAGAAACAAATGCCCCAATTCATTTTCATGTCCAAAGGAATGAGCTCAGGCCGCCAATCACTAACAGTTCCACCTACATGCCCTACACATAATCTATACAAACAAAACCAAGTGTCACCAACTCGAATCAAATCAAGAGCGCCAAATAATTTCTCTAAGTATTCTGTATTCCAGGGTCCAGCTGGTGCCTCAGGCCCTCAGCGCAGGCAATCTCAGCTAGCCTATACTTATGACTCGGGTTCTTCATCCAGTGGGCCAAAGGACCTATCTCTCACTTTGCCCAAAACACTGAACCTTAAAATTTCATAATTAAAAGCTACAACTTCTGGCACTACATAACTCTTGCAACACTCTTTCCACAACCTCTTTCTCTGCCTTCTTTCCTTCCGTACAACTCTCAACCATAGCTTCCCAAGTACTCATAAACTGTGGCCGCGAGTGTTTGATAAACTCGACAGATAGAACTAAGTGATCGATTGTAAGGGGAACTAGGTAGAGCCCAGAGCAATGGCTCATAATTAGGCCATCGACTATTTTAACGATTCTACGGCTCAGCAACACAATTAGGTGTCCGTATTCAGTGTGTCTTACACCAATCAACGACAGATATATATAGTAAGCAGAGATGAGCCTAATTCAAAACTATAGTACAGAGAATTCTAATTTCTTAATCCTTTACTTATCTGTGCAGAGAAACAAGACTCTCATTTCTGATAGTTGCAGTATTAAATGACTTTAAAGCATAGGCCAGGTGACAAATTAATAATAACCGCAAATGACTAAAAGGGACAGCCTTAACCACTCTTAATTAACAATCTCTCCCTTTACCAACAGTAATTTAAACAGATATCAAACTACCATGATTAGCCGTAGAAAATAACGGTTCATCAAAATGGCTGCCTTTGCAACAGTCAAGCAACACCTGCTATTAAGCAAACTATCACAAACACGAAACTCCATTATAACATAAAAGCATTTCCTCACAGACACTGTCTATACCTAAGGACCCGCAACTATGTGGAAAAGCAGTCTTTTACAACAAATTCTATCACAATCAAACTCGGATACATTAATACTTAAAACAGTCATTGATTAAATAATTACCACCATTAAACGGTTTACAGTCATTGTAATTGTAATTTGAGATTTATAAAGCGCCTCTTAGAGGATAAACTCAACAGAGGTGCTTCCGACCCGAAAAAGTAAAATCACTGTTGAACAGTACAGTCTTCAGGCGCCTGCGGAACACTGAGAGGGGGAGAGAAAGGAGCTCAAGTCGCAGTTCTCGAGGGAGACGATTCCAGCAAGTGGGACCAAGGTAGGCAAAGCTTCTGGACTGGCTGCAGCGGTACGCATGCGAGGGACAAACAGGAGATCTTGAGTGGCCGAGCGAAGGTTGCTACGGCCCGGCAACGAGGGAGAGGATCTTAAAGTGGACATGCTGCTGGACAGGGAGCCAGTGAAGAGTGTCACGAATATAAGACGAGATGTGGCCATACTTTGGAATGCCCCTATGAGACGAGCAGCAGAGTTGAGCACAGATTGTAGCTTAGCAGTGTTGGCAAGCGATAGGCCGGTAAAGATGGCGTTCCCAAAGTCAACCCTGGTGCAAATGAGGGCATGGACCAGCGTGAAGATAGTGCCTTTTATTCCTCAAAGCCTATTTAAACTCCCAATTGAAACTCTACAGCTTCCAGACTTCAGAGCTCTCTATCTGAGTCACAATAGCAGGACCTGTGCTCAGTTTTCCTAAGCCCTTAAACCACATTTCATTATTTAACCTGGCATAACCACAGTTGTAACAAATAATCTGGAAAACCCCATGGTTTAACTACTTTCAGTTATGTTAACTGCAAAGCTCTACACATCCTCAGATGCTAAGTAGTAGAAGCCCAAAAGAACACAGAGACCATCATCGCTCCCTACAACACCTGTACACTAGAGCATCATAAAACAAAACTCAATTTACATGTATGGCCCAAAAACATCATTGATCCAGTGACCAAAAAAAAAAGGGACAACGTGCCATCACGGACCACACGTTTGGATGCCACCACTACAGGCATCAGAAATGTTTCGTTCAGTTCAAATGCTGCCAAAGCGCCTCTCCAGTGAAAGATGCATATGGACATCTAGGAATTCTGTAGCAACCACTGTCCAAGCGGAAGTCTGTGTACCAGTCCTGGATCTTTAACGGTGAAGAGCAACCACTCTTAGCACTGGATTCAGAAGACCCCATCTTCAATATTTCAATAGCAGAACGACTGCTTTCGACCTGTCGCTTCTGAAGCATCGGTTGATCGACATGGATACTGCTGCTGTCGACCTCCTCTGGCACACCAACATTGATATCTCCACAGATGGTCTCCTCCTCTTAAACCGGTTCTTTCCATTACAGTGCTTCAGACCACTGTGACTCAGTAAACTGCTTAGTGGAGTGGTCTGCAAGGAGAAAAGTAAGGGGCCAAGAACAGAGCCTTGAGGGACACCGCAGGTGAATGATACCCGGTCTGATGTTGCTCCCCTTATGTAGGCTGATTGAGTACGGGAGGTAAGATATGATTTGAACCAGTTTAGGGTCAGATCTGATATACCAAATCAGTGCTCAAGGCGATAGAGCAAGATAACATGGTCAATAGTGTTGAAGGTGGCAGATAGGTCAAAAAGAGGAAGTGCAGTTACTTTGCCATTGTCCGTGGAGCAGATAATGTCTGTCATTGTGGACAGAGAGAAGAGCTGATTCAGTGGAGTGGAATTTGCGATATGCTGACTGGAAAGGGAGGAGTAAGGAGTTTGAAGACAGTTTTGCCTCCAGTCGACATTTAACAACGCGTTCTAGAATTTTAGAAATAAAATTCTAGAATTTTAGAAATAAAATTCAAGTTTGGGACATGTCTGTAGTTTGAAATCGTGTCAGCATTCAAAGATGGTTTCTTCAGCAAAAAGTGGACTATTGCATGAGAGAAACATGATGGGAAGAAGCCATCAGCAAGCAACTGATTAATTAATGTCAATAAGGTGTTACAAAGCACATCAAAACAGCTTTTGAGAAGGTGAGTTAGAGTTGCATCTAGGAGGCACTGTTTGTCATGAGATGAGGAAACAAGTGATTGGATTTCACCCAAGGTTGCAAGAGTAAGAGAATCAAAAGTAGGTGGGGAAGGGTGATCAGGATAATGAAAAGCCATTTGATAGTGGAATACCAGAGAACTTCAGGCTGATGCTGGATATTTTGTCACCAAAGAATTTAATAAAAACATCAGCTGGTACAGATGACGAGGAGGTTTTGGGTAGTGTGCACGATGTATTCCTATGGAGTAACTTAAAGTAGGTAAGTAAGTAAGTAAAACTTTTTTTAACATGCCAAGTGTCCATCGGCTGAGCAAGGAATCGTAGGTCAGGATGAGTCACAGCGGTCAGACAACAAAAGCAAGACATTTCAAATAGGCCGCTTTACAGATATGTCTAGCGAGATGTTGTGAGTAATGTGAACAGGGAGACTATTTCAGATAACTGATGCAGAATTGCTGAATCCATATCTGGAGGATTCAGGCCAATAGTCTCTAATATCAGGAAGAGACAAGTAGTTTTTTGCAGCTTATTGAGGGCCTTCCAAAGGGACCTTGGGCAAGGTGAGTTTTTTGAAATTAGGTTTGTGAAGTGGAAGGATTTGGCCTTGGAAACTAGGTTACGAACATTTGTACACTGTTCTTTAAAGTGCTCACGATAGAACGGAAGTCTTGCACGGCGTCAGATGCATTCAACTTGGGTATGCTGACAGTGACCTTCAGCAATTTCAGAGTTAAACCAACGCTTCAGGTATGAATGACAATCTTCTTGGATTTAAGGGGAATGTGCTTATCAAGAAGTTCGATTTGAACAAAGTGGAGTTGGTGAGAGAGGGCATCCGCAGTGAGGCAGGAGAAGGACCTGAGGAGCAGATGTCATTTTGAAAGTCTGGACATCTAGTTGATACCATGGTCTGAAAACCATAAGCTAAAACTGTTGGCTTTGATGCCTCAAACATAATTTTACTTATAACTATTATGATTTCCAGAAATATATAATTTAGCACTAAGAAATAAACACTTCTGCACTATTAAAGAAAGGAAGACAAAGTTGTTGTATAAAAACAAAATCAATATGCAAGAAGAGTTTTTGGTTTCAGATCTAAGATTCAGTCAGGTAGGCAATCAGACAGCTACGATAGGTGATGTTTGGAATTGGATCTGCAGTATAGATAAGGGGAAGAAGAGCAATCAGGATAGGATCTGCAGAGGAGGAGTGTTTTCAGTTTTAAGTAGAAGACCTGTGCAGCGAATGAAAGGGGTGAAGTGATGGTGATTTCATATGATGGATCAGATAATTGTTATAATTCTGGTCCAAATTTATTCCAGAGAGGTAGAACAGCTATGGCAGTGGAGCGATTTACAAATTTTAAGGTTGAGGTGATGTATGGGTGGAGAAGTGTTAAAGTGGAAGAGGAGGAAGTTGAACGGAGTAGTTGGATTGTAAATAACTGATGAAGATAGGAGGGTTGGGAGGATTGAAGTTTGTTATAGGTAAATGATAGGAATTTGTACTCCATTCAGGTATTTCAAGCCAGTGAAGTGATATGAGAACAGCAGTGATGTGATGGTGTTTGGCAGTTTGGTCATAGCACAAATGACAGCACTTTGGATTGCTTGAAGGTGGTTTATCTGGGTTGTGTCTAAATTCAGGAAAAGTGAATTGCAGTAGTCTAGTTTTGTATAGACAGTGGATGTGGCAATGGTAGATGCTGTTTTGAAGTGAAGCAAGAGGCAGTTTCTGCAAAGGTAACGGATATGCCTGAAGCAAGAGCGGGAAAGATGGGTGATATGATCAGACAAAGTGAGGTTTTGATTGAATATTACACCTGTATTGATGCAATTTACACAATTACCGGTAATTTTTGATAAACATGACTCGGAACCCAAGTTATCTAGTCAAATTCGAGTCTAGAAGCATTAAGCCCAAGTCATGAGAGCCCAAGTCCAGGTCCAAGTATACAAAAACAGGCTTGAGTCCTTTGCCAGACTCGAGTACTACATCACTGGTGATAAGCTGTCTTCTCTGTTTGGCCCAAGGGCATCCTGTATCATCCACATGGATTTTACGGTCTCCTGTCACAACCAGCTGGCTCTTTTAGGTGACCAGGTTTTACAAGAGAACTGTGAACTTGTCTTGTGAATAAGGAAAACGATGAAGATGGCAGTTGAGACCCAGGTCGGTAGATGGCAACCATGGTGATTGGGCCACGTGCTTTTGTGAAGGAACTGAATAAGACCTCAAAGGCGGTAAAGGTGACATTGAAATCCACACACTTGTCACACAGATATGCCAATGGAAGACTGCAATCCCACCTGTAAGCTTCACCTTGCTCATGCTATCAGTCTACGTTTGATTGCTAAACCTCATAGTTTTATATCTTTTCACAGACATCAACTCCTACACCTCATAAACTCTTTCAAGTAAATTTTTGAGTGATTTCATTGAAGGAAATCAACTTAAATACCAAGTGAGTAGTTTTATTGAAGGAAATCAACTCACATACCAAGTGAAAAATATCTCAAGCACACCAGACCGACTAACTTGCTGTCTGTCACTCTGTCCAAACAGACTACCGACTACTCGGCACACCTTAACTACTGTACATAAATCGAGTGCATGAAAGCACATATCTGCAGACCTTCAGGCTTCACTGACTCAGCGCGACACAACTTACTTAAGTATGAAACAAACGCATTAGCTACATCGAGCATCTTTGGCAAATGATTAGACACATGACCTGCCACCTGCAATCCAGTCATTGAGCAGTGGTTGTAGGTCTTCATAGTGCAATGTATGAAGTGGATTAATGCCATGTCTCAACTGTGATCAAGATGTGAAGATTGTGGCTGGTGATGGCAGCAGCTATTGCGCTTTGTCTTCCCAGGTTCAAGATAATCTACTTCCCAAACCACCGTCCAACTTATTGCGTTGTATGGTCGGCTTTTTGCTTTGTAGAGACAGCATAGTATGCTCTACTGACGAGCTGACTTGTTGGGACCTATGTGTGTAGGAGCCGGGATTTCAGCAAAAACAGAATCCTTCTCACCACGTGTTTCACCTTCAGGTCGACATGTTTGAATTGCCTCATAGTCTCTAAACTGTTCTCTCGTATCTAGGGGCGTGGCCAGACATCGTCAAAAAATTTATAATTTAAATGTAAGACCATACAAAAATATTGATGTTCTTATTTTCAGAGCAATTGCCCAAGAAAATGTCCAAAATGAAATAAATTTTGTAAATAAAAATGAAAAACGCACAAGTTGGCTTTGGTCGGTGTAAACTTGCCTGTTGGCATCATCAGTATTGAGGACCAATAATTGAAAGAAATGTATGCCTATAATTTAAAATAGTGAACAGCCCCTACATCTGGTAAAATGTTGACTATAAACATGTCTTATGTGTAGAGTTTTCTCAGCAATCATATTTGGTGCAATGGCAGCTGGTCAAGCAAGTTCGTTTGCTCCAGACTATGGCAAAGCAAAGCAGGCTGCGGCTCGGCTCTTTGCACTTTACGACAGAGTGCCAGCAATAGACAGCACTTCTGAGGATGGTAAAAAACTGGTAAAACATATTTTTACCTTTGATTTTTCAATTGATATGTAATACACTGTGTTTAGTATATGCCCAAACTTGTCAATGGAGTGCAATGTAGTGCAGTGTTAATGGCACTGTGGACTACAAAATTTTATGTACATAAAGTGGTTTTTACTCTTTGTAAATCTAAAACTTAAATTGATTGATTTTATACTTGCACAAGGTGATCATGTCATTTAAGATTTCAGCCCAGAAAAGTTTTGAATTGTTTAAGCTAATTTTGGCTGCTTACCAATCGTAATCGTTATCCCGAGATTTCCACAGAGCCCAACAAAAGCCAAGTTGCAGGAACCAGCTTATTCACAGTTCTAAATAATAAAAATATAGAATTCAATACAATAACAAAAACATATTGTTTATATAAATATACAATTAATATACTATTTTACTATGTGAAACTGTTGAGAAACTAATTAAGAAACCTTGCTGAAGTTCAGTCTGGTTTGCATAAGCAAAAATTACAGAGCTTCTAAAGACTAAAATTGGCAACATCTAGTAGAGACAGTTTACAGTCATCATTAGCAAAACTGCACCAATCTGTATACCAAAATACATCCTTAAAACACTGTTCAGTTCATTGAGCTAGAAATACTAGAAATATATAAATATATAAAAGCAAAATAGGCTTCATGTGACAGATGAAGAACTAGGATGAGAAAATTTATTACATACTGAGGAACCAACAAATTTTCAGCCTTACACCAAAACGTTTACGTGCAAGGTCAAGAATTTACTGGTAAGCTCCTCAGCAGACAAGAACACAGTGGAGGATAAATTTAACGTTTTCCTATGTACATGTAATAACTTTTTTCAAAGCAAGAGTAATGCAAAATTTTCAGCAATTAAATTTGTTAAATATTCAGCTTTGACAGATGAAACAGTTTTTGCACAAGTTTGCACTATTACTTAATTGCAGTGTTACCCAAGGGAAGGCAGGAGTGGAACCACCAGTGCTTCTGACTTTTGTGACACCTAGCTTCAGAAATGGTAGCATTAACCAAACCTGTGGTATGCACCTTAGTTCTAAAACGAATTTGAATGTGAAGGAGTTCAGTTAAAGTAGACTGGAACAGCATAGTCAGTTCAATAGCTGTTTGGGCTGGAGATAACCAAAACGGAGATGCAAAAATATCAGGCTTGAGTTTATGTAAATCAATTTTATGCCAAAAGTGAAATCTAACAATTTTGCCATTTGGAGAAGGTTTGAATGGGAAGTGCAAAGATATGACTCAATGGGAGTAATGAAGCGATTGTGAATCAGAACAAATTTTCAGGGCATCCAGAGTATGACCTTTGTTATACATTGATAGGTAAAGAGCAATTTCATGTCAAACCCTTCCAACATATCAAGAAATGGCAAAGAACAAAGACCAGCTACATCAAGTTAAAAATTAAATCGCCCATAATAGCTATTTCAGAAGGAGAGAAACTCAAACATTCAAGCAGTGACTGAACTTTCATAAGAAAATCAGTCAAAGAAGGGATGTTGGACGATGTATATTCACAAGCAATACCTGCTTGTTGTCAGAAATGAGAGTAGCAGCCTGGACCTGAAAAAACTTGGGTGCTGAAATAGGCAAAATGAATCTGTGCAGTGGGAGATATGACTTGAAAAGAGAAGCAAGTTCCCCACCTTTACAACTGTAGGTTCATGTAGGATAGAGAATGTTGGCAAGATCAGAAATAAATGCCAATGTATCATTAGGTTGGAAACAGTCTCATTAAGAGCAATTATAGAGTATATATAAGGAATGCTCAGAAAAAATTATGTAAGGCTGCAGCTTTACTTCAACAAGAGAAGTTTAATTTACCAATGTCCAGATTCTGAAGTCTAGCTGTTCCAGGATATCTTTCATTATCTCCAGCAAAAAAAGAAACATCAGAAGCAGATACAAAGACGGATAGTCAAAGATGTTCTGCATGAATTTACATTCAACCTAAGATGGAAAATAATGTTATTGGTATTATATAGCAGTAGCACAATCATATATAACTGAATTGAAAGAAACAGCACCAAAACCTGGATAAAATAAATGGGCTTGAGCCAAGCTAAAAACTAGACTAGACCACAGTGATGCATGTGCAAATTCAGTAATAGATTTGGTAAGGTGCAGAAATTGGAACAATGTACAATATAAAAGCAAGCAACATATTGAAGCAGCCGTAATCACTATTAGTAATCACTGACAAAAATTAATACACAAGGAAAAAAGAGGCACAGCATGTTAAAAAAGGATGACATAAAGAAACAAGAACAGTTCTTCAGTTCATGGGCAACTCATGAATGCAGATATTTACAAGTATGCCAAGCATGTTAGAATGGACCTAAAAACCATAAAATTGAGAGAATGTAGAGGGGTCTTGCTGTGCCCGTCCAAGTCATGAAGCACAGAAAGCGCAGGTCAGCCAACGGCATGTGCAAAAATAGCATGCAAATCAACACGAAGAAGACACATGATTAAAACTTATCTCAGAAGCAGAAGAAAAGAACGAACTAGCCAAAAAATTTTAAAATTTACACCTTGAGTGCAAACTGCACTCATCATACTCGTGAGCTGCAGTAGAACTACATTACAAGTAATTTGGCCCGTTATTGGCCTTTCAAAGGAAAAATTGCCTTAAGTTTATTTTAAAAAGTTGACCATTCAGCCAAGTTAAAGGAAACATTATGTATGTACCATTGAATGTAATGTTTACTGGCCTTCTTGACAACAAAAGAAGCTGACAGCTTGTGTTATGATCGTTCTAAAATGTTATAACATTTTACTATAGAAAAGTATATTTAATTACATGGGTCCAATAACAATAACTAAATATTTTTATAACAATAATTAAATTGATTGTAATACTTAAAAATTTATTAAAAGATGAAGGTCATTCACATACAAATGCAATTATTTCACTGTATGCCTATTGCATTCCACCTGTCACTCCAATTTCAGAATATGTCATTGCCAAGAGGGTTGTCCAAAGAGAGAAGTGTCATTGTCATTTTACCACAGTCTTATATGTCTTACTCTGAACATCTGTCTCATCAAATTTTCAATATTCTGAATTGCAAAAATTAAAATCTACCATTAACAACAACAAAAACATCATCATCCTGCTCATCATCATCCTGATCATCATCATCAACAACAACATCATTATCAACATCATCATCATCAACAACATCATTATAGGCATCAACATTAATAAGGTTTCAATGCCCTAATCCCAGCATGCTAAAAATCAGCTCAACTACTGATCTGAATAGTGTGTCAACTAACAAATAACCCAAGGTCAGCATAACATGAGATTTTAATGTTTATGTGCATTCTAATAGGCTAACCGCAGAAAACTGAGCCACCTAAACATGTTAAACTCACATAACTGTGTTATTTTCCAAGTGTTACTTTGACATGCCTTGATATTCACAGAAGTATTGGTGAAATCCTGTAATTACCATATATACTCGACTATAAGTCGATTCAAGTATAAGTTGAAGTGTACTTTTTTGAGAAAAAAAGCGTCCAAAATCGATGGCTCGGATATAAGTCGAACGCATATATACAGCCTTATAATATGGGCCCATCCATATATTACGCATGCAAAGAAAATTATATTTTCTACCCCTCATATATTTAACAGAGGGCGCTTTCTTCGGCTAGCATGCAGAGACTGTGTGGGGAATGTAATTATAAAGGGCGACCATACGAATATGGGTATATATGTATCCACCCCATATTTACAAAACCATATGTACATCAGGTACATGTATATGGTTTTGTAACTGAAGGAACTAATTTAGCGGGTCGGCTTACACCCCTTAGTACTGCCTGACTGGTCAAAGATGACATTCAGATAGCAACGGCAGTGATGTGAAGGTGAGTTGTCTGACCTGCATTCCATTAATTTTTCAGGGTTCTGTCAAATCTTGCTATAGATCTGTGCCCTGTGGCGACCTGTGTGGCTTAAGTTCTGTATGTCCGACTGCCTGTGACTCAGTTCCCTTGGTTCTCAGCACAGAATAACTGCACATGGCTTTTATATAATGTAATAAATTCCATCGGACGACTATAGGATAATATAGTGTTATAAATAGGCTAATGTGGAAATTTATTTTGCATACGTACACATTTTATCGAAACCCACCCCCTCACAATACGCACCCGTACGCAAAATCGCCTAAATCCGATCACCCCTCCCCTCATTGCGTATGTAATATGCAGCGACTTTCCCCTTTCAAACAGTTTATCAGCTAGGCTCGCAGCCCGACTCTCTCGTTTTGCACACATCTCTACACCAATGTTGGAGGTCGTTCTCTTGCTCGACATTAATGCGCGTATCCATGATATTTGATTTCTTTTGGTGGAGGTCTCAGCAAGCGATAATAAAGGACATCGCTTTCGATGCAGGAAATATATCGTAGAAGCATATAATAACATTGTTATAAGAGAAGAATATTTCATTTTGATCTACATGTAGTCAGTAATTTGTTGAAATGTGATTTTTCTTGAAAATCGATATAAAAACAAAGACAACTAAAATAAACTGAGGGTTTAATGTTTAAGTCCATTTTAGTAATGTTGAATATTCAGTCCGAAAATCTTCCGTCTATTTTGTCTCTCGAGTATAAGTCAAAGACCTTTTTTGTTGCCCTGAAATAGAAATAAATTTCTCGACTTATAGTCGAAATAAGGTACTCAACATAAACTCTAAACAAGTAAAACGACTGCACTAATTCTTTTTGCACTATTTCTTTTATTGCCTTGTACTTCTTGCAGCTCGCATGCTTTTTGGCAATTCAATTTCAACATCACCCATCAGTTGATCATGTTTTGGATAACGAACTGCTCTTGAGAAAAATGATGCCTTCAGTTTGCCAATGATTAACTTTCATTGGACCCGCATTGGGGTAGTCCCACCATTTACTGAGACTATCTTTTGCTATGAACTGAAAATACCTCTTCCATTCTGTTCATGGTGGATGTTTTGTGTTGCCCGGCTTCAGTGTGTACCTATGAACTGCTGTAAAGGGGCATTATCAAATTTCAGTTGTCTGTATTTTATCACATTAAGGTGCAGTTTTGGCAATACATGTTCTAAGAGTATAGACTGAAAACTAGTTGATAACTGTGCAGTTTGCATTTTGTGTCATACGATGGCTGATGAAGCGCTGAGGACTTCATCAGCCATCTTTGTTGCTCAGTGTCAACGCAAAATGGTCCAGAAATTCTGGATATGATTCCAACTGTCAATTTTGGTTTGGAATCCATCAGTTTGGCTCTGATTAAGCTGGACAGTCTACCAGTAGCTACAACCTACATGACTGCTCTTGTAGCCATTGAAATGTTGAGAGCATGAAACTGTCTCAGCTTTCCAAAAGGATTGGCAGGGGGCTCAATTTGTTTTCCAATATATTTTCAACTGTGCAAAAACCAAAATGCAAAACAAATTTCTAGCTTGTCTTCAGGACAAGTTCTAAATTCAGAGACCTTATTTTCACTCTTAACTTACTTTTTACACCTCGTGTAAGACATTTCAAACTTAGTAACAGATGTACAGTGTAATAATAAGCATCATTGTCATCATCATTGTCATCACTTCTACTTCTACAACAAATACTAATACTTGAAGATGTGACACCACCAGCATTCAAACACACAAATGTCTGCAGATGGATTTTGGGCCTGGTATTGCAGTTGGGCACATGGCAATGCATTAAGCATTGTGAATCTGACTGAATCTAAGCAAGTCACCCAGCCAAAATCACTTCAGCATGATGTGGGCTACAATAACAAACCATAATCCAGGTTATGACTGGAATGTCTTAAAAGTTTCTATGCAAATGTTCAGCCACACATGTAATACCACCACAAATTGACTCTCTTAATTCTTAATAAATTTTAGAGTTATTACAATTAAACCGATAAGCTATAAGTCAGAATGCATTTTTGCAGCAGGACATAACTGGATATGTGACGCTAAGAGATGTGCACTTTACTTATCCAACTCGACCAGACATTGAAATTCTGAAAGGAGTTGACATCACAGTCTCCTCAGGTCAGGTTGTTGCTCTGGTTGGAAGCAGTGGCTGTGGTAAAAGTACGATAGTTCAACTGGTGGAACGGTTCTATGACCCGAGTGGTGGTCAAGTGGTAAGAACCACATTCTTATTTTCTACTGTATTCTCGACTAATATACCAGTTTTCTCTCATTGTTTATCTCTCTTTCACTTTTTAACAGTGATGTATGTATGGATGTATAGATTGTATGTGCATATCATTGTAGGTAAGTAATGCCATATGGGAAGCATGCATGGGAAGCAGGACGTTTGGGTGCTACAGTTTGGGCACCGACATTTGGGTGCCAGGACATTTGGGCGCAAGGAACAGATCCAGTGCTTTACATTTAGTTGTTATAGGTGTACTGTAGGCCTGTTCATGTTGTTACAATATACAGAGACGGTCTTCAATAGCCACAACCTTTTTTGACAAAGTAACCAAATCGAGGTCCTCTGGCTTTAGATTCAGCATGCGTTCCATATTTTGTGCAACAAAAACCAGCAGCTCACTCAACATCAGCTTTTTGTCAGCTAAAATGACAACTAAAAAATATTGCCAAAGTCTTTATTAGCCCTGTTATTCCCCACCCTCTTTCTCAGGCATGGTAAACCATCTAACTTAAACAGTTCCAGTGCGCAAAAATTTTACCTTCTTTGACTTTTTCATCCATGTAAAATCAAGAATCATCAGTTTTATTTTATCCTTGGCAACTCTGCAAAGTTATCTGAAGTGTAACAGAGAAGCTCTGAAATCACAAGCTCATGATCACATATGCACACACACACACATACATTGACTTGCAGTGACTTGCTCTGTATATATTACTCAGAGCACGAGGGGGGGTCTGAACTGGCCTATACTCAACTACTTATATACAATTATACATACATATCTGCATCTAACTTAGCATTATGTAGGCTTTATAAACAAACAACCTAACACCTCTAACGTTGGTAAATGTAAATATCAGGAAAATTGCTACAGTTTTCAGTTTGGGTTTTAAATTTGACTTCACCATGTCATTTTCTGACCATGTTTTGGCTATGTGGGGGTGCATTATAGTCTAGTGGTTAGAATGCTGGACTGTCAACTGAAGGTTGGGATTTCAAATCCCCATCAAGGCAGAAATTTGTTTTGAGATTTTGGTACCACCTGCGCCCCGTAGCCAACTTAGCTGTAATGAGTCCACTCTCCGTACACTATCAGTGAGAAGATCAGGCGGCAACGGAATGGACTTGCCGCCAACCCTCATATGCCAAGGCTAAGAAAAAGAAATTGCTAACACTTCATACCCATAGTTGCCTCAGGGATAGCTTAAGGGACTGCTTCTTCTTCTTCCTCTTCTTCTTCCTTTTCCTGTTCTTCTTCTTCTTGCTGATCATCAAGCAGAAATTAAGTTTAAAATCTGTGTCAAAGTCTTGTGCATTATATTAGCAGTGCTCTTGAATCATTAGAAAAACTAAGCTGATCTACCTCGGTAAGTCGGCAGCTCCAAAGGATAGACTTACATACATGTAACTTGCAGCTTCACTTTCCACATGCCTCATTCTCTACTTTTGTATGTCACCTGGGTGTGACAATGGACCAGGAATTTACCTTTTTAGCATGTGAAGACAGTATGTTGAACATGTTTCTGGTTACCTGAGCACTTATTGATGACTTAATGATGACTAATTGTTCTTAATGACTTGACCTTATTTAAGGATTCTAAAGTGTGGTCACATATCTAACTACATGCAAGACAAGCTGCATTGGTTGCTTTCACTGTGCCGAGTCACATCGAACAGAAGTCTTGTTAATTAACTGAGATGTAATGTAGACCGAAAATAAAGTTCAACAGTAGTTCAATAATTCAACATCATCTGAAGAGTTTGGCTCGGTCTCTCTCTCGGTCTAACTCAGAGTCACTTCCCCCCCTATTAACCAGTCTAACAATCCCTCGACAATCCCTGGTGAATCTGTCTGGCACTCTATCACATCAGTTAAGTGTCCAAATTTCCCGCCGATGGTGCACCTCCAGCTACCATCAGTGAACACCAGAGGACACCAATGGACGCACATGCTGACGATGACGACACGTGAGGCGAGGAACGTGACACCTCGTCCCTCGAGGATGCTCGCATCTGTTAACAGACGGAACATCCACATCTCTCGATCATTTCGTCGTCGAAGCTCCCTCAACCCATAACGCTCAGGAACAACATGTAACGCAAATAACACATTATCTGTACATTCTAATTAACACATTATCTATACATTCTACTTCCGACAGAACATTACAAAAAGATCACACATCTTAAAGGACTATACAAATCACTATGCTTAATTGAAACAAAAGTCAATATCATTAAGTCTAATAACACTACACACTCCAAACTCCAGACATAGGTAAATAACTTCGTATGACTCAATCAATTCTATCACATTCTCATCATACACACGTATCCCCAAATATTCACATGCTAACACCTACACACAGAATCTCCGAACAGACTGCAAGTGGAGTTGAGGAACACCAGACAAAACATTAATCACAAAGCACCGTATACAAAGCACCATATACAACACTGTCTATACAAGACACACCAAACCTGCACGAGGCACCACAATTCGTCAGTGCTACCGCAGCGTATACCACAAAGTTGTCTGTACCACAGACCAAAACTACAAATATCTCTAGCACAACCACACCTCTGCGAGGTACCACTAAGCTTCAAAATATATCCACTATATAAATTTCAACAGCACAAGTTTCGTTCGAGAACCCAAATCCTACTACTCACTTATCCCACTCAAAACAACCATCAATTAATCCATTCTCTCCAACCGACAACTATCCAATCACCTATCCTTTCATCAATATCCAAAATGTATCAAACAACCAATCACTAATCACTGTCCATAATTCTCAACTTTAACAAAATTATAATCGCAATAATTACATCCTTAGCTCGAATACTAACTTACTATCTCTTATGTTTAAGTTAAACAGAAACCCTATCATACGAATGTCCAACAACTAAATTCAATACAATAAAATTCCAACGGAACCCTTATTCATACATCAATTCTTACGGTTTAATCTTGACCTCATTCTAAAGCGTAAACCCCTCGTACTGTATGATCACAGATTGCTGCTCTGCAACACAGGGTGATCTGGTTGTTCCCTGTCCCATACTTCCACAATGCAACATGGCAGCTTTGCCATGATTGGTCTGTCATTCTGGAACAAGTTGTTATGCAACCTACAAAATGAGATTCTCTGTCTGCCTTTATTCTGCCAGCAGTTAAAGACCATTCTTTTTATCATGGTCTTGCGTTGTCATGTTGGGAGCACCTCTGATGAGTTTTCCATAGAGATGCAACAGAAATGTGCAATTACAATTACATTATTTTAGTTTCATTTCTCACTTTTGTTTAGGCCTTGGCTTTGGTGCTAGTTTGTACAGAAATAAGAATGACAGGAAAAAGATATATGAAAGAACCACATAAAAACCTTCTGGTTTATTCACGTTAAAAGAATTGTCAGCTTTGAGTAGTCAAGTCATGTAATGTGAATATGTGCTTATACATAGCTGAAGAAAGTTCAGCACCTGAGTGAACTCGAAATAAAGAGTATGTTGCGAGTTCATCTGCATGTATGCATGATTAAGGTGATTAAGTGATGGTGTGAGGGAAATCAAAGGAAGTTAAAGTAAGGGACAAAAGCAGAACCCAACCGTTCGATGTGCAGGTTACTGCAACCTGGATGCATGTTGGTGATCATGCATTTATTGTTGCTGGTCCTCTGGTGAAAAATCTTCTGGTTCAATGGATAAAAGCTGTTGCAGATTGGCAAGATGAATAGTAATTGGTCACTTTCATTACTTTTGGATTCATCCTTTGCCAGCTGACACTATGAATGCATAGTCTACATACCATATGTAGTTCATAGGATATGTATTTTGCAGCTAGATCAGATGTTAGATTTGTAATCATGCACAAGAATCACAACATATGTGAAATAATGATTGTTGATCAGTTGATAGACGGACATCCAATTACAAGCCTTCACCTGCAGTGGATGAGAGCTCAGATTGGAATCGTCTCCCAAGAACCGGTTCTGTTTGACTGCAGCATTCGAGAGAATATAGCTTATGGAGACAACTTTAGAACAGTTACGATTGAAGAAGTTATTGCCGCTGCCAGACAGGCTAACATTCACACATTCATTGAAAGCCTTCCTCAGGTAATCATTTCTATAATAACAGATGCTTGCTGTAATCATTGACATCAGTGGAAAACCAAAATAATAAAATTTTACAGTAATGCTAAATGAGTGGAACTGGGACTGCAGTTACACCTTCAACTGTCAAATACAAATGAGATTTATTTCGTTAGCTAGTTTCTTTGTGTGCTGAGTGAATGCCTGTCTGAGGAGAACTACTCCAGCTCAGAGCAGTGGCATAGCTAGGATTTTACCTTAGGGGGTGCATACTGTGTAGCGGTAGTCTGCAGGGGCCTTGCTGTGACTGGCTTCATTTGTGGTAAATTAAGTTAATTTAGACAAATAAGCAAAGCATTTATATTTCAGGATCTCTAATCTGTGTAGCTGACATGTATTTGCTTTTCCATGGTCCATGCGCATAGTGCTTCACCACGCACATGATTCTGGTGGAGTACAGAGTTCAGTCAGAAACCGAAATTTGTCTGCATCAGTTAACTTTACACCAACGCTAGTCCAAAATCATTTTGATGACCAACGTCTGTTACTGTGCTAGCCCCTAAATCCTCTGACTGAGCAACTAAGACTGTGTTAAATGATACAGTTATTAAATCGTCTTCATTGCCAATAGAATTATCTGCAGTGCAAACCTCTTCAGTCCCATTTCCACTGTCACTGGCTTGCATTTTTTTTTGGTAAACAAATTTGATGGATCAGTTTCTCTATAAGACTTTGCTTAGTTATTGAAGCAATTATACTTTAAAATTTAATTTAAAATCTTTTTTGTTTAACATGTTAAAGATAATTAATTTGCAAGTTGTAAATCAACAAAAATGAAAATATCACTAACACAGTGTAAATACATAGATGACATCACAGTGATGTCGTTTCTGAAAAAGGTTGAAATAAGCTGGCTAAGATTACAGTACTGCTCAACAAAATAATTAAAATAAGTAACACTGGAGATTTGTTATGGATTACGATCCTACTCGATTTTTTATAAGAGCAACAATGAATCAACAGAAAGAGTGACGGGTGCGTACGCATCTTACGCACCTTGTATATCTCCACCAGTGGCTCAGAGAGCATCATATAGCTACAGTACTCAGTTTGTAATTTTTCTTTCTAATACACCATGAGTGCATGCAACTGGTGGCAGTCTTGATATTCTGTCTCTACTGTTGGAAGCAGATCAGTCAGTGGATTTATCCTCCATGAAAACAATCATTTCAGCTGTTAATGGAAGGTCTTTGGGTAAGGGATGGATTGGTGTTGGTAGGCCACTCAAAATGGCTGATGCTGGATATAGTGTAAATATACTGTATCTGGACATTTAAAGAGAATCTTCTAATAAACTATAAGGTGCTTATTTTCTAGCTGGTGCCAATATCAAATTACACTGCTTAATGACAGACAAGTATGTGCAAACAGCTTGTTCCGGGTAGTTGCATGAAATCCTCTTAGCAGACACGAAACCAAAATCTTTTGATTACAGATTCAGCACACTAACTGAACAGACCACTGTGTCACACAGTGACACGATGGTCTATTCGGAGTGAATGAATGATGTTCAAATAACAGAAAGTCACCATTGGCAGGCTCTCCCACAGAGTGAAACAAAAATAACAGTATTGTCCAAGACCGACCAGTCAATAAGTTCAGAATTCCTGGTTCATGCTGCACTAAACGCGAGGAAAGATCACAGACATGTAAAGCTTTTGGAACATATGGTTATACTTACCTACAAAAGTCCACACTTTTTGAGCCTGTTCTGAAATCAGAAAATTCCTCTTCTAAATTCAGAAAATTTAGGTGTTTTGAATAAACTGCTGAGAAAAGTAAAAGAAAAGTGATGGTAAGATGAGTTGGAACCAATAGCATCATAAGAATCTTGGTATGGGATCATCAAGTAGGTAGAATAAAACACAATATTTGCCAATTATATGTATGTATATATGTATCCATAGATTGTTATTGTAGATCATCGTTTATATTGTTATTCAAATATGATTGTCCTCCTATACTCAGCCATGTGGATGGCGATCTAGGTGAAGACCGGTCAGCAGATGGCATCTCAGATAGAGACCATCCATTGGATGGTGCTCCAGGCAAAGATCGCTCGGCAGATGTCTATTCAGGCGGAGACCGTTCGGTGGATGGTGCCTCAGGCAGAGACTGTTCATTGGAAAGGCGCTCCAGGTGAAGACCATCAGCAGATGTCTCTCTAGGCGGAGACTTTTCGTTGGAAAGGCGCTCCAGGTAAAGACCGTCGGCAGATGTCTCTTCAGGCGGAGACCATTCATTGGAAAGGCACTCCAGGCGAAGACCGTCAGCAGATGTCTCTTCAGGCGGAGACCATTCGTTGGAAAGGTACTCCAGGCGAAGACCGTCAGCAGATGTCTCTTCACACAGAGACCATTCGTTGGAAAGGCGCTCCAGGTAAAGACCGTCGGCAGATGTCTCTTCAGGCGGAGACCATTCGTTGGAAAGGCACTCCAGCCGAAGACCGTCAGCAGATGTCTCTTTGGGCAGAGACCGTTCGGTAGATGGCGCTTCCAGCAAGACCGTTTGGCAGTCTACCGGTATATAAGTACACCCACAAATATCATTGTTCCCATTCGTAGTTCCTTGGGATACATAGAGCCCCTCTGGCAACGCAATCAGAGGTGTTACAACCCGTTCGCCATCCAGAGGGCTTGACAGGCAGCAACAGCGGAGCAAAACATAATCAGTGGCAAGTTTTGTGACATCCTTCTGCCGCCAGGGCAACCTCAGCAGCATTTTTGGCTGCTAGATTCCTTTATAGATCGGTAGTTATTCAGCGCTTGGCAAAAGCGGGGTGGTTTCAAAATCTGATGCTTGGGTCGTGAATCGGCATCTCTGAGATGTAAAAGATTGTCCTGCTCCTCCCTGTCTTCGTTGTCCATAGTTTCTTCAGAGGACACGTCCACAGCCCCGACAGATGATCAGTCCGGGCTGAGAACACGTTGTCGGAAACCATTTGGCTGTATAGACTGCTCTCCATTTCTATCTCCGTCGTCTGCACATACGCCATTGGGCCAGCTGTGAAGGCCAGGTGTGTAGCACAGTTTCAGCTTGTCAACATGCACAATTGTGGGTTTACTGCGCCGGCTCCACTGAATTTCCGCTTGTCTCCCTGGTCACTAGAAATGGTCCATGATAGAAGCTGGTCCATTTCGCACTTTGGCCAGGGCAACGTCGAGGGATCAGGCACCACATCCAGGTACCCTGCTGGAAGGTGCGAGGGTGATTTTTCATATTATGATGTAACTACCTTCTCAGCAGTGCAGCTAAGGTACTCCCGCACTACAGTTAGAGTTACAGTTAATAGGCTAAGTAAGATATATTGGCTTTTAGTGCCTATATCTATCTATCCAACTGTCAAACTTTTTTTTGAAACTGTTCAAGCTTGGTGCACATATCACTTCTTCTGGTAGCGAGTTCCAGTGCTCTACAATCCTCTGGCTGAAGAAAACTTCTAGTGTCCAATCGCACCCTCTTGTGATAAAGTTTCAGACTGTCCTCTTAAATGTTCCACTGCTGCCCTCTTGAAGAAAGTTTGCTCATCTATATTCTCGAGTCATGTAAAATTGTGTAGATCTCAATAAGGTCACCTCTCAATCTTCTCCTTTCTAAGGATAATAAACCCAGTTTTTGAAGCTTTTGTTCTTATGGCATCCTAGCTAAACTTCTGATGAGTTTAGTAGCTCTTTTTTGTACTTTTTCCAGGCATTCGATGTCTTTTTTGTAATGCGGGACTCAAAACCTGGATACAGTATTCTATATATGTTTGAATATATGTATTGTACTCTTGGAACTATCAAAATCTACTAACGAGAAGGCCTTTCGCAACTGCTCCTGCTGCTCGACGAGTTCCACAGGGCTGGGCGGCCTTCCCTCTGTGCGCGGTGGTCCGTACAAGATGACTGTTGGAATCCTCGCCTCACGCCCGAACATGAGGAAGTACGGTGTGAAGCCAGTGGACTCTTGGACGGATGTTTGGTAGGCAAACGCAACCACCGGCAGCTTGTCATCCCAGTCCCAATGATTATCAGACATCCATTTGGCCAGGATGGGATCCAGGAATTGTGCTTTGAATGATCTCTTTCCCTAAGCAGTCTCCACTCTTTTGTAGTGATGAAACTGGTAGGTACCTCTAAATACTAATATCTCAAGCTTGGGGAAGACCCAAGATTACATAATCTATGTATAACATCAAGTTGTGGACTGTATTATCATTTGTCCAGTTATTACAGGGGATAAGAGACAGAAGCACATGGCATAAAATTGTCCATGGTGCAGCCAATCCTCAGCTTGAGAACGGTTCAAGACAAGACAAGACCAGTTGTGACAATTGCAACATTATGTACAAATAGAAAGTATATTTGATCTGCATTATTAAGTGTGTGATCGAGATAAATTTGTGCTTGTAGTAAGGCGATTGTTTTTTAAGTAAAGAGACGGGTTTTACCATGAGTGAAGTAAAGTGCCATGGAAATTATTAATATTGAAGAGTATCAGGAACAGGAGTTTGGTAGCTCAGCATGAGGCAGAACATCACAGTAAAATGAGAAGTGTCTGTAGACTCTTGGCCAAGAGAGAAACTGCAGCATTTAAATTAAAGAGCAGAAGATTTCAAGATAAGGCTGGAGCAAGAGAAAAAGGAAAATATAGCCAGAGAAGAGTAAGTTGTTCTTGAGTCAAATAAGTCAACTTCAACAGATAATGACATCCAGAGTAAATCCTCGAATGATGAAGAAGGCCATTTGTGAGCAACAAAGCCAACAACAATTCTGACAGACTTGTTGACTTCTGCCTGAGAGCTGGACTCGGCCTTGGAAGGTCATGGTTCAAGCGGAAAGACATCCACCCTATGTTCGATGATGGCATTACCAGGAAAGAGCTTGACTACATTCTAGTCAGTGCCAGGTGGAGACTACTGTATTGCAGAATTGTAGAGTCCATCGAAGTATGGAGTTCAACTTTGATCACAGGGCAGTAAGAGCCAGGCTGGAAATCAGATTGCGTGGTCGAAATGGAAGACCTCTGCCGAATCCTCGATTAAAATCAGCAAGCTAAAGGTCCATCAACTGAGGGAGCATAAGGTGACATTGGATGCTGCCAGGGATTATATTGGCACATTAACGGCATTAAGGAAAGAATGGATCGGCTGTGACACTTGAGAGCTGATCCAGAAGAAATGTAAGGCCAGATTGGACTTGAAGATAGACGACTATAAACACCTGCAAAAGGAGTGCAGAAACTTCCTTGAGACATGACCTTAAAAAAATGGCAAAAAATAAGGCACCAGAGGTGGAAACTGCCCTTGTAAGGGTCAGCTTCAGGATACTTTCTCCAACTTAGGAGGCTACACTGCATGTCTCGAGTCTCATCAAAAAATTACGAGAAACTTCTGAGCGCGAGGAGTCAGAAGCTTCAGCAGTGGAAGGAGTACTATTCAAACCATTTGAACTGCCCCAATGTCCCTCCCAGCAGAGCTTGGATCATATTTGAGACTGGTCCCAGATCATTCAATGGACTGCTCCCCTCCCACTGAGCAAGTGGTAGCAGCTTCAGTACTCTAGCTTAAGAGTGGCAAAGCCATGGGAATCTGTGGTATTACAGTTAAACTGCTTATGGTATGGCTCACTAGCATATTCGTGAGCATCTGGAATAAGGCGTGATAGGGGCCTATACGAGAAGCTGAGAATGTTTCTCGAGTCAAGTAGAATATTTAAGATTTTTAATGGAAGAACTGTCACTATGTTGGAGCATGGGACGAAAGGCCCTATGGTCAACAACATGCAGTTGTCTTTGACTTTTCTGGTTTGAGACAGGAATAGAGTTCCATGGTGTATTCTGGGGTTGCACTGACTATCAAGGCCTGCCTTGGAAGGATGGATAACCTTGTGTAATTCTGCCCTTGAATGGGAGGCAATGCAGTATTTCTTACATGTAGTTGGAAACATGCAAAAATAGTAAGAATGCTACCATTTTCATAATACATCTGACATTTATGCTCTTAGCAGTTTCAGGAAGCTACACTTTAGTTTTTTGCCTACCACTGATAAGTGCAAAATGTGATCAATTGAGCTGATTGTTGATTTGAAGCCTTCATTGAACACCATACAATTGTCAAGTTACAGTTAATCCTTTTGCAGCATGCCTTCTTCTTTATGTTCTCTGCCCCTCGGCAGGTTCGTATGTCCAATGACGCCATCTTTCTCTGTTCTGTGCCTCTCTCTTCAGTCCACTGTATCCCTCCTCTTTCATCATCCAGTTCAGTAGCATTGCTCTTGGTCTGCCACGTGTTCTTTTTCCCTCCATTCTTCCCTCGATGATGTCTTTTAATAGGGTGTCCCCTCTCAGGATGTGGCCGATCCATTTTCTCTGTCGTCCGCGTATAGTGCCTATCAAGGATCTTTTTTCCTCTACCAGCTGCAATATTTCTTCATTGGTTCTTCGCTCCCTCCAGCTGACTCTCTCCATTTTACGCCATATCCACATCTCGAAGGCCTCTAGTCTTTTAATGTCTTCCTTCCGCATTGTCCACGTCTCTGAGCCATACTGGACGACACTCCATACCAATGTTTTAACCATTCTCTTTTTTAGCTTCCTGTTTAGACTGCCTCTGAGTAGCTCCCTCCTTTTATAAAATGCATCCTTTCCCATAGCTATCCTTCTTTTTATTTCCACTTGGCACCTTGCGTCATCCGTAACCATACTTCCCAGATAGCAGAACTTCTCCACTCTTTCCAATTCTTCTCCATTTAATGTGATCTTTACATCCTTTACATTTCCTTTGCTTACCCTCATGACCTTTGTTTTCTTTACATTTATTTTCATGTCGTAGTTCGATGATATTCTGTTTAATCGGTCCATCATCCTTTGTAGGCCTTCTTGGCTGCCTGCTATCATCGCTTGATCATCTGCAAATCTCAGTGTTTTCACCATTTTCCCTCCCACTTTTATCCCCTCATCCATCTCTTCCATCGTCTCCCTGATGATTTCCTCTATGTAGATGTTGAATAGAATCGGTGACAGTGGGCATCCTTGCCTCACTCCCCTACCGATTTTTCCCGGTTCTGAGAATTCTCCATCGATTCTTATCTTCATTCTTTGTCCCATGTATAGATTTCCTATTAATCTTCTTTCTCTCCATTCCACCCCCATTCGTCTCAGTATCTTCATTAGTTTCCTCCAATCTACTCTGTCAAAAGCTTTTTCGTAGTCAACAAAACAGATGTACACGTCCTGACCATGCTGGATGCCAATAGGTGTTAAAAGGTGAAACGAATGTATATTACATGCTGCAATGTGATTCACCTAATTATTTACACATGATTTAATTTTTGCAATATTTGCATATCTGATCTTAGAAGTTATGCCCGCACAAACACTCTTCTATTTTCTATTAAATGCGTTGGTCCTTCTTTATGGAACAATTTATCTCATGACTTTCGTATTCTGCCCAATATAAAATTATATAAACATTATATGCGTGCATATTTGAATGAACACAATAAGTGAATTTATGCAAATTAATCCATGTTGTTAGTTAAGATATTTGGTTCTTATTACAAAGGTTCTGTTTGCTCAAGTCCAGTTGGACTATAGGCCTATAAAGCTGATTATTCGTCATTTCAAATAGCATTCCATGTGACAGGCGTCCCAAATAAGTGGAACTTGGTTCTTTCTGGGTCTGCCTGTTGTATCCCATATGAAGTTTTATGTAACATATTTTATGCTGTTGTTTTTTTTGTGGAGCAATAAATAAAATGAAAAAAATGTTAAATTTGCTCAGTAATGTTCAGACTTCTAATATGACTCAGTCTGTTTTCTGAGTTATTTTGCAATTCCATCAAGGATTTCATGTGTTTTGAACGGCGTTTAATCATGTGACCCATAACTTGATTGTTAATTTGGACTGGTTAACCCTATAAAGGGTGGACAGTGCCAAGCTTCAGACCTATGTGTCCTGTTAGGGATCTGGGATTCAGTGAAGGTAGAGCGAGGAGAATCTTTCGAGTGGTGTCGACCGCCAATCACAGCGAGATTCTACGACCAATTATAATTACCGGTTGTCACTGAATAACTGTCCTGCACAGACTTGGTGGTTCAAGAGATATCCTGATGCCGTATCTTCTTCTATCTGCGAGGGAATGCTGCACTACGAGTTTGCTGTGTGCTGCAGACTTCATTGGCTGTCATCGTTCCTCATCCTCGACACAATGTGGTCTAGGGACTTTAAAGTCTGAATACGGATGGTGCAAACTGTCAACTGTCAATGGAAATCCTTCAGTTGCATTTGTTAAGTGCCACCATCTAATGACAAAGCATCAATCAAAGGTGCTGAGCAATTGTGATTGAAGGACTTGATCAAGGTCCCTACACAGTAACTGTCTTGGGAGAGGCTCGAGGCTTCACATTAGAAGCCGAGCACTCTAACCAGTTGGCCTCTGTATGATTATGTGGTTTTACTTATTGGAAGAAAATCTTCGGCCAACAATGATCATCAACAAATTTGTAAAGGAGAAAGGTTGGAAAGGGGTCAGGTGTGTTTGGGTGCAAAAGATAGAAGAAGCAATTGGTCTTTACCATTTCACGATCTCAACTCATATAGTCAGCGTATGTGCAGGAGCCCGCCAGTGACGACTGCTTGTTATCTGATCACTGTTTGCTTACTGATGAACTTTTTATTCTTATGTGAAGACTTCAACATTTACTGAACTTAAGGGACTTTAACAATATTTACACAAGGTAGACAGTGCTTTAACGAGGTACTTAAAGTGAGATACTTAAAGTGTGCCATCTTAAGCATCTAGTTCTAACTGACTAAAGGGAAGCTTTCTTACTGTTTGCACAACAATTTGGCCAAGTTGTCTGACATATTCCACTGATGTATATACACACACTGAAATACATCATAGCCTCTACAGTGATGACATGCTATACCTTGGGCAAGACAAACGAGTTGCAGTTTCTGAAAGTTTAAAGAACATGTTTGTCTCAAGTACTTAAAGCTGGAAACAACTCTAGACACACGTGACAATTTCAAAAATGTTTCTGGAGTTATTTTTGGAAAAATATGCTACATATTTAAATTGAAATCATGAATTTTGTCACTGATGATCAAATTTTTCTTGTGTCCTGAATAAGTTCAGAATGGCATTTTAAAAAAGTGTGCCTTGAAATTTGTTAAAAATTCTGGCCAGCCAAAAATATCCTGGATAATGCAGTTAGCCAGCTGACAAGTTAAATAAAATTTGGTAGAGCAGTCTAAGCTTTACCAAGCTCGTATGGCAAATGCTAAAGGAGAATGCAAACATGATGTTAAGAACAGGATTACAGCAGCGTGGGAAAAATGGAAAGACCTATCGAGTGTATTATGCAATGTCAAAATGCCATTTCAACTTGAAGAAAAGGTGTATAAAACAATGATAAGACCAGTGATGATATACAGAGCAGAAACCTGGACATTGACAAAAAAGGAGGAGAAGCTGCTGAACAGAACAGAAATGAGAATGCTGCAAAGGATACTTGGAATCTCACTGAAAGACAAGAAAAGGAATGAGTATATCAGATGGAAATTGGGAGTAACGTGTATACCTGACAAGGTACGAGAAGCCAGGTTGAGATGGTATGGTCATGTGATAAGGAGAGAAGAGGAAAACTGCATTAAAAGAATTTTGACAGCAGAGGTTTATGGATGCCACAGTTGGGGAAGACAAAAGAAGAGATGGGGAGACATGATTCAGCAAGACCTAAAGCTTCTCGGACTGAAGAAAGAAGATACTGGAGATAGAAACAAATGGAAAAGGATTCATGTGGCTGACCCATCCCCTAGGAGGGATTAATTCCAGCCAGAAGGAAGAATATGGCAAACCAAAGCTTTATTAACCAAACTATTAGGGAATGGGCACAAGCATAGTAAAAATGCAAAAATAGCCAAACTTCCACTTTAAGATTGGTGAGACCTACTAGGGCTTTCCATTGGACCTTAGACTGGGATACAAACCCTGGACTCATAGGTGAAAGGTAAACATATCTGAAATCTGCAATATACCATCCATTTTTAATTTACCAACACAATATAATACAAGCATTAATTCTATTCTATTAAATATTGTAAACTATATCTTTTTCTTAGATGATTTGTTTTGTTTTTCAAATATAAAATCTGGATTTTACAACATCACCTTGAAAAATAACATCGTAGTTGTTGTTTCCTAGGGATATGACACAAATGTCGGTGATAAAGGAACACAGCTGAGTGGTGGTCAAAAGCAAAGGGTTGCAATTGCACGTGCACTGATTAGAAGTCCGAAGATACTACTTCTGGATGAAGCAACTTCTGCACTGGATACAGAAAGTGAAAAGGTAAATGGCTCAGGTATCAAATTCTGGTGCAAGATGGAGTTACACTTGGAAGATTGGCTAAAAAGTACATTAACCCTGACCTACAGCTAGACACTTGTCTAAACACTGCTTTAATGGGTTGGCCTTTGGTTCAATGTACTTTACAATGTCTATTAAACATTTGTTCCCTTCGTAGTAAAGCTGCCGTCCTTCATAATTTTCTTAGTGAGAATTCTTTACACATACTTGATCTTACTGAGACGTGGCTCCAGCCTAGTGACACACCTGGATTCATTTCTGATCTTACTCCCCCAACCTTCACTATGCTGAATGAGCCTCGGTGCAGCGGCAAAGGCGGAGGGCTCGCCTTTCTTTTCAAGTCATATCTGCCACTACGTAAATTCATTTTGCCTACTCCTACACCCAAGTCATTTGAGGCCCTAGCTGCTACGCTCATTTCTGGCAACAAACAGATATTACTTGTAAATATTTATCGTCCCCCATTGCTCTCTTTGACTGATTTTCTTAATGAATTCCAGCCACTACTTGAATATTTAATTTCCCCTCCCTCTGAAATGGTTATTATGGGTGACTTTAATATTCATATTGATTCAGCTGGTCATTATTCCTCATCATTTCTTGATATGTTAGAAGGGTTTGACATGAAACAACTTGTTACCTTTCCTACACATAATAAAGGCCACACCTTAGATGTTTTGATAACTCGTTCTGACTCAAAATCACTTCTTTCTGTCTCGCCACTTGAGTCTTATTTATCAGATCATATTGCAATTTCCTCAAAATCTGACTTCCCTTTTAAACCACCCTCAAATTATTAAACTATTAAATTTTGTGCTTGGCATAAAATTGATTTAAATAAGTTGAAGCATGATATCTTAACATCTCCATTGTGGTTAGCTCCTGCACAAACTGCTAATGAACTGGCTATGCAGTTCCAGTCTACTTTATCTGAGCTTCTTGACAGACAAATTCCTTTTAGAACTAAGAGAGTAGTAGAGCGCACACCACAGCCTTGGTTCAACTCTGCCATTTCCGATGCTAGGCATTACAGAAGTCAGTTAGAGCATTGGTGGTGCCACTCTCGTCTTCCCTCAGATCTCAATAGGTTTAAGCAACAGTGTAAACTTGTGCGCAAACTTGTTTCTTCAGCAAAATCAGAATATTTAACTAATTTAATTGCCGAAAGTTCTACATCTCCAAAAACTCTGTGGATGGCTTTGAATAAATTACTACACAGAGAGAAATTAAATTCATCTTTTGGTGTGTTCTGTGCTACCCAAGAGCTAGCCAGTAAATTTTTGACCCTTTTTTGCTGATAAGATTTCTGGTATAAGGCTGAAATTTAATGCTCATTTGTTATGTGATAAATTTCTTCTTCCTAGTTCTTCTCCTCCAGTCTTGGATTACTTTCTGCCAACAACTCTTGCAGAGGTCCACAGACTCATATTTTCTTCACCTGACAAAACCTCTCTCCTAGACACCATTCCCACTTCTTACCTAAAAGAATGTTTTGATGTCCTTGGTCCAACCATTACATCAAGCATCAATTTCTCTTTGCTTGAGGGATCCTTTCCTTCTGCTTTTGCTCATGCTATAGTTCATCCTCTGCTAAAGAAACCTTCTCTCGATCCAAGTGACCTGTCTAATTACCGACCCATCTCAACTTTGAATTTTATATCTAAAATTCTTGAACAGGTAGTTTTGAATTGTATGCAAGCTCACCTTTCTTCCAACCCACTAATTTCTCCATTTCAGTCTGCATACCGTAAATTTCATTCAACAGAATCTGCCCTGCTTGCTGTTCATAACAACATCATGTGCTCCATGGATAAGGGTAAGGTGACTGCACTTGTTCTCCTTGATTTGTCTGCTGCCTTTGATACTGTCGACCACTCTCCTTTTGCATCGTCTTCAACATTGGTTTGGAGTTTCTGGTCCTGCCCTACACTGGTTTGCTACTTACCTCAGCCCTTGCACTCAATCTGTATATTTAAATGGACATTATTCAGCTAGTGCCTCGTTGACTTGTGGCGTCCTGCAGGGTTCTGTACTTGGTCATCTTTTGTTTACATTATACACCACACCTCTAGGTAGTCTGCTAGACAATCATTCACTGGGATATCATTTCTATGCTGATGACACCCAAATCTACATCTCATTTGACAGTTTGACTTGTCACTTGTCTGTGCAGCTGTTGTCTGATGCTTTTGAAGAGCTGCAGTCTTGGATGGCAGCAAATAAACTTCTCCTTAACCCCTCGAAGACTGAATTTCTACTACTTGGCACTCTTCAGCAACTTAAGAAATTCGAATGGCTTAAATCTGTAAAACTGGGTGATTCACTCGTTGAGATGACTGATACTGCTCGTGACTTGGGTGTTGTTTTCGATTCAACCATGTCCCTCACAAACTATGTAAATGGTATTTGTAAGTCATCATGTATGTATATTCGAGACATATGCGGAATTAGGCATTACGTACCCACGTCTTCCAATATATCCTTAGCTAAAGCATTGGTCTCCAGTCATCTTGACTATTATAACTCCATTCTTGTTGGTATCACTAAATCAAACATGCAGAAACTCCAAAGAGTTCAGAACTCCTTGGCTAGAGCCATAACAAATACTTCTAAATATGAGCATATAACCCCTGTGCTTAAATCTTTACATTGGCTTCCTGTTCAGCAAAGGATTTGTTTCAAATTAGGACTTACAGCTTATAAAACATTGAACTATGGCCAACCACAATACTTGAAATCAATCCTTATTCCCAAGACTTACCATTATTCTGCAAGGTCATCTGTTTGTCTTTCTCTGGTCATACCTTGGGCTAGAACCATTCTTGGTAAACGAGCATTTTCGGTTGCTGGACCAAAATTTTGGAATTCCCTCCCTGTGTCTGTTCGTTCTGGTCAGTCGTTCCTGTCATTTCGTTCTCAACTTGGATTACTTTCTGCCATGATTTTAAAAATTACCTGTTTCAAATTGCTTATCCACCATAGGCTGCCTCTCTGTCGTGCAGACTGACCTTCTGGATATCAACCTGATTGTGGCTTGGTTTTGGTGTGCCATCGGTTGATGCCTTGTGCATTAGACACTGGCGCATTAGAAGTTGCTAATTATTACTATTATTATTGTTTGGAATAGTGATAAAAACTGACTCTGTTCATTCTTGTGGCCATTCTCCTGTTTTCCACATCCTGTACTCATAAATGTAAACTCATAATTTCTCCTGTGCTCAAAGAAAGCTAAGTTATGGGAACCAGCTTATTCACAGGTGCTCAGTCAAAACAAAATTGTTATGCAGGAAGGGTTAGATTTGGCTCCAGGTCAAGATCCAAGGGTCAAAAGACAGTCAGACTACTAAGCCCTGCGAATAGAACTGGTTTCTAAATCATGTGGGGAGAGTACATTTCAGGAAGGAGTGAAACCAGACCATATGTTGTATACCGATTCTGTGATAGGTGCTAAGACACATGACAGACCTACAGATGTGCTTAAATGCATGGATCACCGTGTTTTCTCCAAGGGAAGCAAGCAGCTCTACATATCCAGAGTCAATGGCGTCACAGATATCTGAGATGAGTCTAAACAAGCCATCTTCATAGAATTCTCTACCTAAAGGTGGACCGTATCTTCAGCATGAGTTCATTTGCTCTGAATAGCATACTATCTGCCAAATGACTATATTCTCAATAACTTTCATTCAGATTGTTAGGTTTGAGATTGGCTGATAGTTGATGATGCTATTCGGTCCAGTCACAGGTTCTTGAGCTTAGGCAGAACAGTTATTATTATTTATGCATTTGTTAAGCACCACTGTCTAACGACAAAGCATCAATCGAAGGCACTGAGGAATTGTGAGTGAAGGACTTGATCAATGTTCCTACACAGCAACAAGCTCAAGAAGGCTCAAAGCTTCGTGTTACAAGCGGAGCGCTGTAACCAGTCAGTTTCCATACAGTTATGCAGTTTTACCCACTGGACCTACTGGAAGAAAATCTTTGGCCAAAAATGATCATCGGTGAATTTGGACAGGAGGAAGGCTAAATTGGGTTTGGTGTGTTTTTTGGTGCAAAAGATAGAAGCAATTGGTCTTTACCATTTCACAATCTCAACCAGTTGTATAGTCAGCATGTGTTAGTGTGGGTGGAGATGAGCCATCTGTCTTTGCAGACATCAAAAACTTTCATAGTCATATAGCACAGGCTCTTCTGTGAATGACTTACTGATGATGTCTCAGAACAGCCCAGAAGTGTGGACACATAATTCTGAAGCTGCTGGCTATCCTTTGTGTAGCAGATCAGCAGCACCAGTTCTTGTCCTGCAAGAGTGTTTTTCCTCAGGAGACATCGTTGCCTTGCCATGTGCTCTTCAAAATATGTTCAATTATCCTATCAGCTCATCACTACACTCATGGGTCAAACCATGGAATGAGACGGTGGCATCCAATGCAACAGAACATGGCGGGAACAGGTGGTTGATGATGGAGCTAAAAACTCTTCCAAGAAAGTCGGCCTCTAAGGGTCGCAGCCAAAGACGACTATCAAGCAGGCTGTAGCAGAAGACTTCATGGTCCAATGACTTCCAGCCTAGGACTGTGCGCATTTGTATGAGAGGGCAGTTGTAGAGGAACGAAATGACATAGGTAGGCAGGCCACGATCAGAAATTGCTGGAAGCTGAAGGATGACTGTGGTTGGGCAGGGTGATTGTGACTGGGGTGCAGTCAGCTCGTGTAATCACCAGATCAAGACAGCCACCTAGGATACAGCGAATTGCATACTAAAAGTGGTGATGGGTTAAGCCAGCTGCTTGGCTCAATGCAACCAGGATGTCCACTTAGACAAGATCTTCTGTCATGACCAGCTGAATATTGTAGGTTACCATGATTTTAAAGAGGACTGTGGACACCTGGATAAACATCAAAGATGGTAGACAGCAAAGGTGGTGAAGGTATTTTAATGTATTGCTGCCAAATGGAAGAAAGCAGTCCCACTGTCCTAAGATTGAGAGGTGAGAATGTCAGATTTTTTATGGTGTAACACATCTATAATATGGCTTCCTGTTGTGTGCAGACCTTCATCATCCAAGGCACGTCTCAACTTTGATAAAAAATATCAAGATCACAGCTGGTGAAGGCTAACAAATTGTGTTTCCTGCTGAGACTTTGGAATTCCACATCCCAATCTGCAGTCTAGCATGTTTGGTTAACCCATTACAGGCAGTACGTGGCGGCTGTTCTGATGCATCGACACCTAGAACTATATTTGCAGCGAAAACAAAATCTTCAGTGCACGTTTCACCATTGGTCATGGGTTTTGACATCAAAAACATCACTACCTGAACTCTGTTGATGGCTAATTGGCTTCAATAATTTGGGATATATGAAAACCTGTTTGATTCGGTGTCCCACAATGCTCGTTAATGGACCACTTCTGTACATTTGTTTAGAGTCAACCTTACATGGATTATCGTTGCTCTTGGAACATATGGTTACCCATAAGCTGATGATATCGAAGTTCATCTGTACCTGTGCACATAAAAAGTGGCAAATGTTGGGTCAGAAGTACAGATTTGAATGTCTCCAAATCGGCTGTAGTTGAATCTGTCAGCAGATCAGAGCATCAGCAAAGTTGGAAAGCTTGTCAGTAGCAGCAGCATTCTTGGTCAGGGAACCACGTATGCGTTTGTTCATTTGCCTTAATCATTCATTCATCTTGTATGTCATTTCGATGGATTATTCGTCTGAATGTGGAATTTGCTGGATAAGTCATGCATGTTGGAACTTTTATTGTTGTTGAGTCAGCATGTCAGAATTATTCTTCACTTTCATCATGGGTTTAATGAGATTCAAACAATGTTTGTTTGAATACGTTATCATGGCCTCACATGACTGGTCTGTCCAAAAACAGAGGGGTCAGATTTCAAGCTCAACAGTCAAGCCACAGACCTACACAACTATGTATGCTGTCTGCAACAGGAAAAATCTTGGATTTGGTGGAAAAAGGGCAAAGAGAGTTGACTCGATTGGCATTGACTGTCAGCTACAAAATGGTTCTGTGACCTACTGGCTAGTGGGCAACAAATGCCCATCCTGCACAGATCCGGCGGTTCGAGGGATATCAAGATGCTGCATCATCTTTCATCTGAGGGACTGCTGGACGTTAACCATGTGCCGTTGGTTGGGAGATCATATTGCCTATCATCATTCCTCATGCTCGACGCAACGTGATTCAAGAACTAAGAGCATGATGTTATCTGTCAACTCTAGTTGGAAATCCATTGGCTGGGCACTGTGTGTGTGTGTTTGTATGTTTGTGTGTGTGTGGGAACTAGCCATTGGTGACTTCAATTTACCTGAGCATTGTTTGCTTATTGAAGAACTTTCTGTTCTAAATGATATTTAACAGCATTTAGGTTTTTGCAGGCAGCACTCTGATTGATTTCTCTTGAAACAGCGCTGTACAAATTTCCAATATCAACTACATGTCATCCAGACCTTGATTTGCTTCTAGACCAACTGGCTGATCATCTGGAGTCTACACCTGCAGAAACAGCTGACATGATCCACCATTTGTCAAAAGTGGATAACACAGCCATAACAAAGAATCCTGAATCTACACACACATACTTATAAGTATATATATATATATATATATATATATATATATATATATATATATATATATATATATATATATATATATATATATATATATATATATATATATATATATATATATATATGGCTAAGACATGTCTATATGTGATCTCTTGGTTCACTTAGTACAGTTCATAGATTGTTGTGTCGATGATCCATTTAGTACAGTAAAATAATGCTAATACCCTTAGAGGGTTGGAAATGGGGACAGCAAGTGTCTCAAAAAGCCTCTGCTACCCAAATGTCCACCACACCATCTTCATGGGGTCTCCTGTTAGAAACAGAGTGTGGTGGACGATCAAATTCTTGCGGGTATAAGGAAGCTCCCAGAGACAGAGCCTGAAGGATGGACAATGGACGACATTGACGCAGGAGATGGTGTCTCAATAAAAACACACGAGAGGAAGGCAATGGAAAGCCACCTCTTTAAAACTTCCTGAGTACACGGACAATGGCAGTAGTAAAGAAGCAGAACAACAATGTGAACAATTCGATCCAGCCATTGATGGAGAGTGTCGCGTTTGGCAGGGCAGGAAACGAGGCCTCTTGGCTGTTATCCAGCGAAATCCTTATAGAAATAAAACACAGCTCAAAAAAGAGACATGGAGACAAATGTGAATTTGAGTATCAGCATAGAAATTATATCCTAGCGAATGATTGTCCAGTAATGCCGCATAATGGAGTGGTGTATAGCTTAAACATAAGAGGACCAAGCACCAAAACATGTGGAACACCGCATGTCATCAGAACACTAGACAAATAATTACCATTTACATATACTGAGTGCATGGAAACCCAATTTAAGGCAAGACCAGAAACTTCAAACCAATGCTGAAGATGGTGTAGTAGAATGGAATGGTCCATCTCATCAAAAGCAGCAGATAAATCAAGAACAAGTGTGGTCACCCAACCCTTATCCATGGAACACATGATGTCTTAATGGTATGCAGACTGAAGAGGATATTAGTGAGTTGGTAGATAGGTGAGTTTGCATGCAATTAATAACAACCTGTTCAAGAATTTTAGAATCAAAATTCAAAGTAGAGCTGGGTCTGTAATTAGCCAGGTCACCGTGGTCAAGAGAAGGTTTCTTTAGCAGAAGATGAACGATGGTATGAGCTGAAACAGATGGGAAGGAACCTTCATACAATGAGAAATTGATAATGGATGTAATGGTTGGACCCAGAACATTAAAGCATTCCTTCAACAGTGATGTAGGAATTATCTAAGATGAAGAAGAATAAGGATGAAAAAATTTATCCCATGCCAATGAACTGACAAATTTCAGCTTTATCCCATGGATTTTATCTGCAAAAACGTAAAGAATTTACCGGCAAACTCATGGGTAGCCGAGCACAAAGCAGGGAAGAAATTTAACTTCTCCCAGTGATAATTATGATAATGGATAAAAAGTAATTAGATTTGATTTTCATTTGGTATAATGTGATTGTTTTAGGTTGTGCAGGATGCTTTGGAAAGGGCACAACAAGGACGAACGAGCATAGTCATAGCACACCGCTTGTCAACCATACAGAATGCTGACTGCATTGTCGTCATACACAGAGGAAAAGTCGTGGAGATAGGGAAACATTCAGAACTCATTGCAAAAAAAGGCGTCTACTTTAGATTAAACACCAAACAAACCACAAGCAGTCCCTTGTAACTTAATCATACAGAAGAGTAAAGGGACTGAAGTCAGTTCACTAAGTTGAGTCTAATTCTAGAAACCAGGTAAAGTGCAGAAATGTATAAATAATTCTTCCACACTGCATGGTGCCAAATAAGACTATAGAGAATGCTGATTTAATTTCTTTAGAGCCTGAGCTGGTGAAGTGATATGAACTAACCATTTACTTACCAGTAGTACATGTGTCCTGTCCTGTTGCTGGATTGTTTTAATTGATGTATTCAAATTTCACCCAAAAGATCTTTATATCCCAAGATGACATTCCTTACTACTGTATTGTCACACATTTTTACCGTGGATCAACCATCCTCCAAGTCCTTTGCTTTAGGCACGTAATTTTGTTAGTGTTTCGCTAAATTAGCTGTAAGGAATTCTAAAAGAAACTATCAGAAGTGTCTTTGGTCATACAGGCCTAATTCAAAGGCAATATCTTTATTGAAAAAAGTCCAACAAATGTTGCAATAAGATTACAAAACGTCAATTACGTTTCTTAGAGAATATGATATATTGATGGGCAAATGTAACTCAATTGTTGTGGATCATTTAATCTACATAAAAATAATGGTAATGCTGCAGGACTCACTTGTCATTCATTACAGTGGGCTACATTTGTGATTCAAGTCTATTTTGCAAGCAATCCCTTGTATAAATTTTTACAGACAATTACAAAAATAATTATGCATTTACTATTAAATACTACTACTGCATAATTCACCCATTCCATTTTTACTGAATTAGTGCTACAACATCCTTAAAACTTTATAAATAAAACTCTTATATGCATTGTAGACCAAATCCACAGACCCAACAGATGTGTAAAGTTGAGCAATCAACCAAAAACTGAACTAACATCAACAAACAGAAGTGGAATAGTTATGACACTAAGAATTAATTTCAGAAGTGGAATAGTTATGACACTAAGAATTAATTTCTAACAGACACAAAAAATTTTAATTCGCTTCATAGTTATTAGAAGGACAAATATAGGTGTACCCACTAAATATTTTTGGTCCTTTTTCATTTGATTCTCATAGGCAGCGCCAGTGACAGCAGATGTTGACGGTCGGCATTAGTGTTATTGCAGAGACATCATAAATTATTGTTGTTGCCCTTGTTTAGCAATAAAGTCAAGGAAATTCTGAAAAGGGACAAGGCAGCACGTATTATAGATTTATGCTTCAGATTGCATACATATACACTATCCTGATGCACACACCAAACCCATGCATTAACTGCATACATATTACATGACACACTTTGCACACACAAATATACATATAATTTTGTATAATTATAAATACATTGACACATACATACATGCATACATACATGCATACATAAATAGATACCGGCATGGACTGAGCACTAGGTCATACTAGCTCCAGTATACATGTACAGCCTTACACTAGGGATGTAGGACCCACATCCACACATTCGTACGTATATATAAAACACAATAATATCCACGGCTAGAGTGCAGGGCTGGCCTTAGCCTCTGTGACGCTCCAGACAAAGTATACATTTGGCACCCCTCTGACCCCAGCTAATTAAAATCATTTTTTAGTTTTTAATTAGGCCACACAAAAGACTGTAAATCTGAAGGCTAATACCTGCCTTATTGCTTCTCAACTCTTGCAAAATATAAAGGTCTTATCAAAATAGACCTGTTTCTAATTTTGTTAATAATAATAATAATAAGTAAATTTACATAATGCCATAGCACAGCCAAGGCTGAAGAAAAGGGCACTGTACATGGTTCAAAAATAAAAATCAACTACAGTCATAAGATATCCTAAAAAGATGTCGAGTCATGACTTGAATGTGTCCAGGGATGGGGCATTCGTCACATTCTAGGGAAGACTGTTCCATGCGGTGGGTCCGGCGACAGTGAAGGAACGTTCGCCGAACTTCGTGGAAGACCGCGGGACATGCAGTTGATTCCTCGATGAGGATCGTAGTCGATATGTGTTCTGGTTGTCGGCTGTTCGAATACAGAGGTCGGATATATAGTCTGGTAGAAGACCATTAAGAGCCTTATATGTAATTAGGCATAGTTTGTAGGTGATCCACTGAGGAACGTGCAACCAGTGCAGGTTGTCGCGAAGCAGATCAGTGACGTGATTGAATGGTGTCCGACCACAGATGAGGCGGGCAGCAGAGTTTAGCACTGACTGTACCCGCTCTAGCTGACAAGTCGGTAGACCTGCCAGCAGGCTATTTTTTAGTTTATGTAATCCTATAAATCAGTTTGAAAAGTTTTTATCAATAATGGAAAGTGATAAATTTATCACAGTTTTTCTAGTAATAAGTTTCGGCATAATTTTTTTATTACTTTCATTTTATTAAAACTATTAAGATCAAAACTATAAAATCTGTATAGTTACTAATAATATTATGATCTTAAATTAAAATTTTTACAAATTAAAAGAACTCTAGTTAAAACTAAAGATTAAACTACATTTGAAAAACAAACAAATCTGGCATTACAACGTCTGCAAAAAATAAAGATACGAAGATAATAAATACTAGCGTATTTCTGGCATTTTCTTTTGAAAGATGTCAGGTTTGTCAGCATAATATTTACCAGTCTAGTACAGACTGGTGAGGGGAAAGTTGAATTTTTTTAGGTTAACAAAAGTAAATTTGTATGGTGGTTGAATAGGTGCAATAAAGTCAGTATTATTAAGTTCTATTCCATCATTGCTGTTGTGATGTGTAAGCACTAACAGAATAGCTAGGCTTACCATAGGTTAGCCTACATACATAGCAATAGCATGTATTTGAATTTTGTTAGTGAGTAAATAGCCCTATAATGACCAGATTGCGATTAAAAGAAAATTTTTCGAATTCAAATGAAAAATAATCATTTAAAGAAATGATTGAAAAACATGAAAACATTAAAAAAAATTTTTTTGAAAATGGCACCCATAAATTGTGGTGCTCCAGGCAACTGCCTGCTCTGTCTGTACCTAAAGCTTGCTCTGCTACAGTGGTTGTGCTTTTTCCTGTCTAACCGCACTCAATAATAATAATATTTAGAAACTTCTAATGCGCCATTGTCTAATGCAAAGGCATCAACTGATCGCGCCAAAGCAAAGCCGCAATCAGTTCAATATCCAGAAGGTCTGTTCACAAGACAGAGAGGCAGCCAACGGTGGATAAGCAATTTGAAAAAAGTAAGTTTTAAGTTGAGAACGCAATGACAGAAGTGACCAAGCAAAACAAGCAGACATGGGGAGTGAGTTCCAAAATTTAGGTCCAGCAACCAAAAAAGCCCGTTTACCCAGAACAGTTCTAGTCTAAGGTGTGACCAGATAAAGGCAATCAGATCACCTTGCAGAATAATGGTAAGTCTTGGGAAAAGGACTGATTTTAAATATTGTGGTTGGCTGGGGTTTAATGTTTCATAAACTATAAGTCCCAATTTTAAACAATCCTTTGCTGAACAGGAAGCCAATGCAATGATTTAAGCACAGAGGTAATACAGTCATATTTTGAAGTATTTTTATGGCTTTAACCAAGGAGTTCTGAACTCTGGACTTTCTGCATGTTGGACTTTGTGATACCAACAAGAATCGAGTTACAGTAGTCAAGGCGACTAGAGACCAATGTGTTAGCTAAGGATATTCTAGAAGACATGAGGACATAACACCTAATTCTGTGTATGTTGCAAATATACACGTATGTTGATTTACAAATACTATTTACAAAGTTTGATTAGAATCGAAAGCAATACCCAAATCACAAGCATCAGTCAACTAAACAAAATGAATCATGCAGCTTTTAGGATTGAAGTTGCTGTGGCGTGCACTGTAGTAGAAATTCAGTCTTCGATGGGTTAAGGAGGAGTTTATTTGCTGCCACCCAAGATTGCAGCTCCTCAAAGGCATCAGACGACAGCTGCACAGATGAGAGACAAGATAAACTGTCAAATGTAATGTAGATTTAGGTATCATTTGCATAGAAATGATATCCTAGTGAATGATTGTCCAGCAGTATACCAGAGGTGTGGTGTATAATGTAAACAAGAACCAAGTACAGAACCCTGCGGAACAGCAAATTTATGTCAACAAAGCACTAGACGAATAATATCCATTTAAATTTACTGACAGGGCTGAGGTAATTAGCAAACCAATGTAGGGCAAGACCAGAAACCCCAAACCAATGCTGGAGACAATGCAATAGGACAGAATGGTCCACAGTATCACAGGCGGCAGACAAATCAAGGAGAACAAAAGCTGTCACTTTACCCTTATCCATGGAGTACCGGTATATGATATCAATATGAACAAGCAGACTGAAATGGAGAGAATAGCAAGTTGGAAGATAGATAGGTTTGCAAACTTTGCATACAATTCAAAACTCCATTTTAGATACTGTAGTGCACCAGCCTTTTAATTCGCATTTGCATTGTAATTTTGTACATACTTACTTGACTAGATTTAGCTCAAACTGACTAGTTGTCGTAATCTGTTAGGAATGAGTTAAGAATGACTAGATTTAGTGTAATCTTAAGCTGGCCAGCAACAGTATAAGTAAATAGTAACATAGAGAAGGCCAGTTTAGATAATTTATGGATATTAAGTAGGTTTTACTGGGGCTTTGCTGTGTGTTGACTAAGTATGTCCATTGAAATCCGTTGTTCAACGAAGCCAGTTTTAACTGTAACAAAAGCGAATTTGAAAGGGAGTCCTAGTTTGCCAGACGAAAGTTCTAACTGTTGAAAATGCAAGGCCAAACATGACTGACGAATTTTAAAATTCTGACATCATTCTGCAGACGAACTTTATGCAAAGGATTTAAGCGTGAAACGGTTGGAATTATGGGAGTTGTATGAAAGGTACCAGATCCGATGGTCGTTTCGGATGCCTTGTAATTCTCAAAGTTTGATGTCATTAGGCCAATTTGATAGCACTAAGTCGCCATGTAACACAAGTTGAAGCGAAGTCTTAGCTGCAAGGAGCAGTATAAAAGATTTACTGATCGAAAGTTGTCGATTAGTGCTGATATAAGATGATGGAGATTCGCAGTCAGTCATAGCGAATTGAAGGAACTTAGATCGTTGTATCCAAACAGGTCTTTGATCATGAAAATGTGGACTAACTCATCATCGAGTTGTGTTGTTGAATTGTGAAACTTTTGATCGAACATTCATCGAAAGAACAGAGTAACCACTTTATGTAAAGGATTTAAGCGTGAAACAGTTGGAATTACGTGAGTCTTACGAAAGGTAGCAGATGCATCTACCAAGTGGTAATCCAACGTTGTATTGAGGGTTCGCCATTTTGCCCTCTATGTTGAAGGACTGTGAGAAAACCGCATTGCTTCATGAAAGATGGAAACATATCCATTCTTCTGTTGGTGGACTTGGGAGAAAACTGAAATGGAGAATCTCATCTTGGGGAAGGGAAGTTAGATTTGACTACATCTTAACCACAGATAATTTGCTGGCCTTTTAAGTAAGGTAGGTAAATTGTTTCATTGTATGAATGTAAATAAACTGTTTGGATGAATTACTATGAATTGTTCTTAATAAAACATATAACGACATATAACGAGTCATATACTATTTATAATCTGACGATGACAGTAAATGCTTGTGTAAGGTGTGCTGCAACATAATATCAATGCTTGTGACACCTAGGTGGCTCAAGTACTTACAGAGCACACTTAGGCCTCTAGTTGAATAAGTAAGAATCTATTTAGATAAAGAGAACTAAATAAAAGAGACAAGACCGCTACAGATACAAAATTTAAAAAGCTGAGATGGGTCTGAAATTAGACAGGTCACCCAAGTCGAGAGAAGGTTTGTTTAGCAGAGGGTGAACTATGGCATGAGCAAAAGCAGATGGGAAGGATCCCTCAAGCAATGAGAAATTGATAATTGAGGTAATGGTTGGACCCAGGACATCAAAGCATTCTTTCAGTCAATCAGTCACTCAATCTTTTTTATTGCCACCAATAATAACAATCAAACTTAGTGATAAGAGTACACATATTCTCAGATACAGGAAGCAAAAGCCAGCTCCAAAGGGGTAAAACCCCGCTAAATGAAAACATCTATAATACGATACAAGATGTAATGGTGAATGAGTAATCTGAGAACTACCAGTTACAAGAATTAAAACAGTAGAACAAAAAATGATCACAAACATTTAATATGTAATTAACTTTAATTAGTACATATTGAGTTCGCATGAACACACATATGCTTCTTAAATATTTGTAAATTGGGCAGACTATGAATATCCAGAGGCTGTCTATTCCAGTAAGAAGGGCATATGCATTTAATAGAAAACATCCTAATGTTGGTTCAAGCAAACTCACAGTAATATTTATCCTCAGATCTAGTAAGGTAAGTGTGGTGCTCAGACGAAGTTAGAAAATAGTCATTGACGGAAGAAGGATGCAGATGATGTTCATACTGGTACATAAATTCACATATTTGAAATCTATTAATTTTACTGATTTTAAGAATATTCAAATTAGTCAAATATAGCTCAGTATGAGAAAAGGATGATATTCCTGCAATGACTCAGACAGCTCGTTTCTGAATTTATTAAATCGAGTATGATAATTAACAACCTCAATATCGCAATAAGATAAATATGGGTAAATTATAGTATAATAAAGGGCAAGTTCAATCTACATAATGAGGAATTATATTCTTGAAAGCATCAGTCAGTAGGTTAAACTTCAGAAAATGATAATATAATTATTATTATTGATAATCAAGTAAAAAGCACATAAGTAGTAAGATAAAAGCGGGTTTAAAGCCATCTCCATATGGAAGATGGGTTTTACTTAAGCTCACAAACGAGTTGGGTTTACTTACTTCCCGAACGGAAGTTGGTTTCAACTCACCTCCCAAACGAGTGTGCCTTTTATGTTTTTTTATGACAGTCAAGGCTGCTTCAAAGGCACCTGCAGATGTTGAGTAACTTTGTGATTTGTAACGTGTAAACATATTACTTCGATCAAGTCACGTACAGCTTTTAGCATGTAGCATTTCGTCGTGGCTACAGCACTAGGTCTCAACCCAACGCCCAGAGAGAGGATAAAATGATCATACAAATCACCGGGTAATATGACATACATGTATCGTTTTGCCCCGACATACCGGGTTAAATGACAAAGGATGTGTCTATTTATCCATTGCAGTAATTATTGTCATATGCCAAGTTGTTTGTCGGCACTGTCCTTGAAACTCTGCATATTGTTGATCCTATATTCTACAAATCTTTGCTCCATATCAGTTAATTATCTGTGACATCTTGTATACAGAATGGTGAACAGATGCTAAAGAAAACAGATCACCCATGTTGACATCCAGAATTTATGAGGCGAGTGATTAATGAAATTGGCTGGCTACGAGCTTCAAAAGAGTTCAGCGTGCCACAGGCCACGTTAAAACATAGGGCGAAGAATAAACAAATATGTCAGTGACACAGAAAAAGGTCTTGATTGCTTTTTTTGTCACTTGAGACATGGAAAAATGACCTTGTAATCCATATTCTAGAACATAAGTCCCGCCTGCTTGGACATAAACGTACATACAATATTGCAGAGGCAAACGGTGTTCAGCATATCTTCAGTCATGGGGATGAAATGGTTGGGAAAGACTGGTTGAATTGGTCCAAGGCAAGACATCCAGAAATAAGTATCAGTAAACCTGAAGCAACTTCACTTGCTCGGGAAAGAGCTTTTAACAAGCTGTAAGTGCCCAAATTTTTTCAGCCCTGGATGAGAAAGCACAGTATAAATTCATTGAGATTCTAGAATATGAATGAGTCTGGATTGAATTTTGGCGCAAAAGACTAAAAAAACTAGCATCAAGAGGGAAGAAACAGGTTGGAGCAGTGACCAGTGCGAGAGAGGCGTACATTGTACCATTGTATGCTGTTTGGGAGCAACTGGATCTTACATTCCATTTTGTGTTATATTTCCAAGCAAGCAGTGGAAACCAGAGATTGGTGTCTGTGGCCCATCAGGGACCTTAAACTTGTGACAAGAAAATGGATGGATGACTGGGGAATTGTTCAAACTTTGGCTGGAACATTTTGTTAAAAATGTTCCCCCAACTGGTGACGACAAAGTGCTCCTGTTGCTTGACGGACACTCAAACCATAAGTGCTATGATGCGCTGATGTAGGCACATGACGAGTTATCCTCCACACTGTACTCACTGGCTTCAGCCACTAGACGTGTCATTCTTTTGACCGCTTAAAAACTGCTTTAGCTAAGAAACAACCAAATGGATGAAAAATCACCCTAACTCAGCCGTGACTCAGTTAGAGATAGGCGGACTCCTTGCCCAAGCACATGGAAGGGCAGCTACAGCAGCCAATGCTGTAAATGATTTTCAGCAAACAAGAATTGTTCCATACAATGCAGACATATTTCCCGACTGGATGTTTGCACCTGCTGATGTCACTGACAGTCCACAGTCAGGTGGGCAGTGCTCCGACAAGCCATCAGCGTTGAGTGCGATATCAAATGTATCTCCACAGTATGCTCCTTGCAATGTCAAGGCTTTGAATTTGGACACAGACCACCTGCAGTCTGAACCATCTCCGGTTGTTCCTCGTTGTAATAAAACTTTGAAGTCAGACCATTTGGAAACTGAATCAACCGATGTGGCTCACCATCGTAGCAAAACATCAAAGTCAGTAGCAGGGCATAGCTGCATGAAAACTCAACTAACATGTCAGGCTAAGCATCATATGAAACCTTCAAAGTTCATCTCACAGACTAATAGCATGTTGAAGTCAAACAATAAGCAGCCTGTGTTTCTCAATTGTTGGCCAAATAAATGCCACAGTTCTGTTTGTCCCCAAGTTGTCATAAAATTGTCATGTCGTGGTAAAATGTAAAATTCTTACTATTGTTTTTCCTAATTTCTGCCATGGTTGCAGCAGCTGTTTTGTCACAATACATCTCTGAACTTTTAAGCCTATACCCCGGACATAAAATATGTAATAATTTTGATTTTACTCTAAAAATAACTCGTAGGCCTAACATTCAAATTTAAGCCTTACAGGCACACATTGGGTCATAACTGTGTATGTCATTTTGAACACCCCATGTCATTTTGCCCAGTGAGTGCCCCAAGATGGCACAGACCTAGAATTTCTAGGAAACTGCAGGTTTACCCTATTGTCATATATTTATTAGTATTCAGACCACTTCACTATGTAAGTGCATTAGGTGTCTACTGAACAGTATTACTAAGTCCTATATGTGCCATTAATTTTATGCTATCTCCGTCATTGCCGTATTCAGCAGTGCCAGTCCAAAGCCTGGATAGAGAAGGAGGGCGACATCAACAGCCTTTGATGCCATAAGATGTCATTAAACATTGGAACTACTACTACTAATTTTATGCTAAACTTGGAAAAAACCTTAGGTATTTCATGTTGGGCTTCTTTCCCCTAATGCACACCTTGCTCCATGAACTTGTTGACAAGCGCCCTCACTTTGCAAAGTTTATTATAGTTTAGGTTGTCCCGCGTTGGCATTTTTAGAATTGTCATTGGCGTGCAGCGCTTCACGGATCTTCTTGAATCGCTTTACTGTCATAACATCTGCAAATCGGTTGGACTATGAACAACAAATCTCTGCTCCAGAATAACTCCGTTGTCGGTGCTTTTTGCAAACCCATTGCAATAAACACGACAATAAAAGCATTCAGTTCCTTGATGGTAACCTTCTTACAGTGTCGCGTTTTTTTCTGCTTGGTGTACAGATTTGTCTGGATGACTAACCACTCATAGAAATCCATGTCAAACAATCTATGGAACAAATCAACTGGTCCGTCTTCTGGTGAAAACGCCTTTGGAGGAAAGTCCTGGATAGCATCAAAGCCAACTGACACCTGATTCAGCACAGTTTCTGTCCATCCCTTCTCTTCTTTGGAATCGCACACATTATATCGTCCGTACTGTTTGCCGAAGAATCAAATTCAGAGGCAGAGGTCCGGCAATACAAAACATCATAATAGTCTTCATCGTCATCAGAATCTGACTTGTAATTCTTGTCGTCACAAACACCAACGGATGCTTCTTCACCGTCACTAATACCCTCGATATCATCATCGGATTCATCCGCATCGGATGGCAGGGCACAGGCATACAGTCCTTCAGTTGATTCAGCAGTAACTGGTTCAGCAGTTTTCTTGTATACCACTTTACGGGCAGACATTTACACAAGCAACAAGTAAGCATATGCCCAGAGCTGTTATCATTTTCTCTAATAGGCCAATGGTCACATTATAAAACATTATAAAATACAACTGTGTTGTAGTTTATCAGCCGTATATGTAACATATAATAGGCCTACAACACCATAATCTACGAACCTTCTTTTGTCTTCAAATTTGCATATAAATCATTATAAATCGACCATAAGTCGCTAATCGCCATAGAAAAGTCATTATCCTCCGCGCCGAAACGGCTGCAACATATAGTTCACAGAGATACACTTAGACCTAGTCTACACCCCGGCAGTAAAGTAATACTCGCTGACACTCTCTCGCGTGAGTATCCCTTCTCAAGGCAAACGACACATCGGGGGAGCAGAATTCCCTGCAGAATTAGCCACGCTAATGGATGATGTAAGCATGATAGCCTCACAGAGAACCATTAATGCTATCTTGGCAGACGCAGAACAGGATGATGAATATCAACAGCTGCCGAGTTAGATCAAATCAGGATGGTACACCTCCCCAACCAGAGTGCCAGCAGCCATTAAGCCATACCTAGGCTTTGCATATGAACTAATTACCAGCGGAAGCTTAGCATTCAAGGGTCACCGCGTGATTCACCTCTAGAGAAGACATCTTGCGGCGAATCTATTCAAGCCATTTCGGAGTTAGCGACTGTATCAGACGACCCCGCGAATCTGGTTACTTTCCAGGCAAATAAGCCGCCGTTAAAGACCTAGTCTTCAAGTTCGACATCTGTGCTCAATATCAAACAGAGCTCAGAAAGAATCGTTGATGTCCCACACCACTCCACCACGCCCTTGGCATAATCTCGGTGTCGACATCTTCAAGCATTGCGGCCAAGACTATCTCATTACTGTCGACTACCTTTCTGGGTACTTTGAAGCCGACAGACAGCGGGGGAGAATAAATTACTACCCCATCTCCTACTTCAGTGAACACCAGAGCCATCACCGTCCATATACAGCCAAAAGCGCCAGGAACCACAGCGCCATCTATCGGCAAGGCCCCAGATGGATATTAGAACGCGATCTGATCGTTTAATACGGGTGCCGGTCAGATCATAGAACTAATTAAACAAGCGCTGGATACTACGAACAAGCGATAGATTTCAGATACAAACGCGTAGATACATTTAGATTTAGAAATAGCAGTAACGTTTGATGAACTAATTTGGAAAGGGAGACTAACTTTTTGAATAGGGATGCGGCGGTACCCCATTGGCTAGCGTAGACCACACCCACCACGGGGCGTTCTTCTATTACCTCGTTGCCACGGGGTAAGCGAGCGACGGATTGGGACACGAAATAATAATAATAATTAGCAACTTCTAATGCGCCAGTGTCTAATGCACAAGGCATCAACCGATGGCACACCAAAACCAAGCCACAATCAGATCGATATCCAGAAGGTCAGTCCACACGACAGAGAGGCAGCCTATGGTGGATAAGCAATTTGAAACAGGTAAGTTTTAAGTTGAGAACGAAATGACGGAAGCGACTGAGCAGAACGAACAGACACAGGGAGGGAATTCCAAAATTTTGGTCCAGCAACCGAAAATGCTCGTTTACCAAGAATGGTTCTATTATTATTTCTGCATTTATTAGGCGCCACTATCTAATGACTTAGCATCAATCGATGGCGCCGAGAAATTGTGAGTGAAGGACTTGCTCAAGGTCCCTACACAGTAACCGTCTCGGAGGAGACTCGAACCCGTACTCTCCGCGTTACAAGCCGAGCGCTCTCTCCAATATGCTACCGTGCCCCACAAGGTTCTAGCCCAAGGTATGACCAGAGAAAGACAATCAGATGACCTTGCAGAATAATGGTAAGTCTTGGGAATAAGGATTGATTTCAAATATTGTGGTTGGCCATAGTTCAATGTTTTATAAACTATAAGTCCTAATTTGAAACAAATCCTTTGATGAACAGGAAGCCAATGTAAAGATTTAAGCACAGGGGTTATATGCTGATATTTAGAAGTATTTGTTATGGCTCTAGCCAAGGAGTTCTGAACTCTTTGGAGTTTCTGCATGTTTGATTTAGTGATACCAACAAGAATGGAGTTACAATAGTCAAGACGACTGGAGACCAATGCGTTAGCTAAGGATATATTGGAAGACATGGGTACATAATGCCTAATTCTGCATATGTCTCGAATATACATACATGATGACTTACAAATACCATTTACATAGTTTGTGAGGGACATGGTTGAATCGAAAACAACACCCAAGTCACGAGCAGTATCAGTCATCAATACAAATCGAAAACAACACCCAAGTCACGAGCAGTATCAGTCATCAATACACTAATACAACACACAGAGCGTCCATCGCCGGTGTGGCATGAGAATGTGTCCGGCTCCCCCCACTTCCGATGCCAACAAATGTTGTAATTGGTTCACGTGACCGATGACGTCAGATAGCAACTGTCAAGCTTAACTATTAATAGGAGCGTGAGGTTTGGTCCGGGAAAGACACTCAGTACGCAAGATAATTATCCCAATATAATCAAAGATACGGAGTGTAAGTATATATGAGTTTAAATATTAATATGAGTGGAACTGTTACGGAAACAGTTTTAATGGCGGGCGCTACATAAATGCCAGTAGAAAACTGAGCCGATAATGCGTTGTAGGCAGGTGGGCAGGTAGTGGTGGTGATGATAGTCAATCCAACTGATGTTTGGCTGGCCACCCACGACGGCTGCTTTCTCATGTTTGCGTAAGGGCAAATATATTTAGATTATATATCAGTCGATATATTTATATATTGCTTTTATAGCGTGTCTTCCATTTGGGAGCAAAGATATTTAGATTATATATATCAGTCGATATATTTATAGATTGCTCTTAGAGCGTGTCTTCGATTTGGGCGCCCACCCGCATCGACAGTCGCTGTAGGCGATGTCCTGCAAGTTGTAGTTTGAGCTTGATTCGTCAGTCGGCGCTAGGTTCTCGAGGCAGTTGGGTATATTTGATAAGATTTGTTGATTTCTGTAATTTCTGCCTTAAATCAACGATTTGTTTAATAGTTCGATAATAGGCTGTAGTCAAATGAGAACTTAAGTTGAAACGAATCGAAAGTCGATTTTATTAATGAGAGATTTCGATTTTTTTGCGAACGGGATTTTGGCTGTCTGTCGTGCAGTTGTTGTTGAGGTCAGCCGTGCTCAGTCAAAACGATCGAGAAGGCAATCAACGCCGGGTTTTCGAAGCCGATTCGACTCGATTCGACTTTCTTTGGACAGGGAGTTGAAACATTTCTTTTCCAATCAAATTTATTGTGCTCCATGCCCGAGTACCTAGAATTAGATTGAACGTATAAAACTGATGTAGATAGGGACTTTTAATAATTAAGGCGTAGATTTTTGTGTATTGAAATTGTTACAAGGTTTGCCTTAATTAAGATTAAAATATAGAAAGTGAAAGATGTCTGTCTGAACTTGGCAAAGAATCAGTTGCGCAGGATCTCGGTTCGGATCTGTCCACAATTATAGCGTCTTTGGCTGAATCCATGACTACTTTGATAGTCAGCCAGAAACAGCTGAGAGAAGAATTAATAGAAAATCAGGCCCGATTGAGAGAAGAATTGATACAGCGCCAGAATGAAACAATAGAAAATCAGGCTCTGTTGAGAGACGAATTGATACAGCGCCAAGCAACTCAAATGATGGACGTAAAGGAAAATTTATTGGCGCATTTCTCAGATCAAGCAGGTAAGATGGCGAAGAGTGATATGCCAGTACACTCCGACTTTATAGAGCGCCCTATCGTGAGTGCAGAGGATAAGTCTGTCGGGAAGGTCAAAACGAACCCTTGTTCTCAAATGGGGGCAGTTTCCTACTCGGCAACCGCGGACTTCATGAAGCCACCTGGTGATGAGTTTAAGATGCTTCCTCCTCTCCGTCGAAGTGTGAGGTTATGTGAGAAAGCACCAGTATATTACGGGGAGCAAGCCTTTAGCGGTCGAACCACGCACCGGACCGTTTCGGGTTCGAATCCTGAACGCACACTTGCCAAACTGACAGCTTCCTCCTCCAAGGCCTTCCGACAGCACGCCGCAGAGGATGAGCAACGAGACCCTGCCGTTACAGAACAATCTTTCAGTAGACTGAGACAAACGCCCGCCCCTTACAACAACAATGCACACACAGAAATATAATACCAGGTCAAGCCACAATGTAACATAAGCTTACAGCCTTTAAAATAGTTATAGTTAAAAAGTTCAGAATACAGAGCAACATTAGATCAACTGTTGCAAAGATTAAACAGAATTTATATGTTGATAAGCAGCCATATAAAAAGAGAAGTTACAAATCTTTATATTTGTACAGTCGGCGAAAGATGAAGGATTTTTATGAAGCAGTGCGAACCCTTTTGCCTATCGATTTTGTTTTGACTGAGCGCCTGTGAAAGCTGGTCCACGCAGCGCGGCTTTCGTTAGGCGCTGTAGAAATCTTGGAATCACGATGGAATTACGTGGATGCTCGGCAATTCAAAAGTATGCCCCTCTCTCGCAAGGTGAATACGTGAGAATGTTTGCTTGAAGTAACTGGCGAAGGCAGTGCTTAGGTGCCTGGATGCTTTTAAAGAATTTCAAAGCACGTGTACAACAAAACAAATTCGTTGTGGTTTAGATTTTACTTTTGGGGGAACATTACACGTTGGTAAATTGTATAAGTTCTTATACAAGAACTTATTCTCTGCGCCTCAGATTCAGGTTTACTGACATTGCGCGAATTATAAGTGCTTTAAATTAATATATACAAACAACGATGCTATGGAAAACACGAAATATAACAGTAAGTTTAAAGTTACTCATTTGGAATAATGTCTACAACGTCAAATCAGTAAGTGTTCACCAAGTAAAGCGCTACAAAATGGGATTATGCAGCCTCGTCCTTAAACCTCATGAATATTCATGAGTTTACGGTCTCGACGAGGGATGTTTGGCCTCGCGGACTTTTCTCACAAGGGAATTTTGTTTCTAAAAATAGAACTCTAGCGTCGCCCTTGGACTTCTAGTTTTCCGCTTTAAAATATTGCTTCCCATCTAATTTTGATATGACGATAACACGATACTTCAAACGTCGTTGACAGAGTCGGACACATTTTTGTGACGGACACTAGCAATCTAATTTTTTTTTGAACACGATACTTCAAACGCCGTCGTGCCGTTGACGGAACCGGACAAACTTTCATGCCGGACAAGATCTCATGCAAGTCATGAAATTCTGTCTTGGTAACGGAAGTGGGCGGAGCCGGTGTGGCATGAGAATGTGTCCGGCATGAGGATGTGAGCGCCAAGGGCAGTACAGTAGAAATGACACGTGTACAACAGCATAAATTAGACACCAACACGACTTGTCTGTTATGGCCGTTGACCCGTATAAGTCTTTTTAGAAAGTACGTGTAGGCCTATATTGTTTTTAAATATTGATGTTTACATGTAAGCATATCATGTCACTGTCATTCATTATCAATCATCCGAAACACATTTCTTTTAAATTATTCACCCTTAACACTAGACTATAGGCTATGCTTATCTGATCCATCATTCGCCATTACTTCACCTCTTGCAATCTCTGCGCAGGTCTTTCACTTAAAACACTCCTCTTCCGCAGGTACTATCCTGATTCCTGCTCTTCCCCGTATCTATCCTGCAGAGCCAATTTCAAACACCACACACCCAGTCGTCTGACTGCCTGCATGCCAGCCTGACTCTTGTATCTCGTCCTGGAATCGAACCCTTCTTGTTTATCGATTTTGTTTTGACTGAACGCCTGTGAATAGACTGGTTCCCACGATTTAGCTTTCCTTCGGCTCTGTAGCACTCTCGAGTTTACGATTACGATTAGCCTAGTATTGTGATGGATTTTATCTGTGTCCACTGCCTTGCGTGCCACAAAACAGACCTTTGCCATAATTCCGTTATTAAAGTGTTGCAAATTTAGCTGGCAACAAGGCAAATTTTAGTTATTCGCATAAAAGAAATTTTCATGCGGAGCTTTATAATTAGATACCACTAAAATTTATAATCTATATAGAGATTTATGCGCATTGAAGGGTTGTTTAATATTGGCCTTTCACAATGCGTCACGTGATCAATCAACAGAATAATTGAACGCGTAACCGTAGGCCTAATCTACGATTGGAGAGCGCTTGTTAAATGATGAGGACCGATTTTGAAGGATTCAGTTGCATTCCATTATACGCATGAGTCGTTATGATGAGAGTGCCGTTCGGTTCGGGGTAATTATGTTTTCTTTGAAAAGAATGCTAGCGCACTAGCCCATAAGCATTAAGTTCAACTCACTTTGGATTGCTGGTGGCTCTATCAAACCTTAGTACATAGGGGAACTAGGGGCGAGATGGATCCCGTAAGGATTTTTCGGTTTTAAGAAGCCATAAATGTGCAACAAGAGCACAATTTTTGTTCTGCTCACAGCCCACAGGAGTAATATAGCTATGTGTAACACACATTTTATTGCATAATTGTTTGGGGAGAGACTTTTCTAATTAATTTTTTTGTAATTATGGTCTATCTTGCCCCTATACTGAGCATGGTGGACCTCTGTAATCCATCTAGCACATAACAGGCTTTCCTTTTTTGTATGTTTTGAGCTCATCTGGAATATAATTTTCCCGTACAAATGCCATCATCTCTAAAATAAAACAGTGAAAATAACACAAAAGATTTGCATTAGACTTATATTATTTCAACGTTTGCCAATTATCAGTGTCAAATTAATGCAAACATAGTAAAGGTAAAGGTTTTGCCCATACTCGTTTCGAGTGTCGGGCCCGGTGCTGATCTCCGGTGCTAGGCCATCAGCCCTCAGGTGGCATTGCCATACATCGGCGGTAGGTGGCCAGGTCTTTCCGCTGAACCCGAGGTTACCATCGCAGTGAAACTGCTACTCATTTTCCTGCCGCCATCTAGGGAGTAGCAGAAGGCTGAGTCGACCTTTTTTGTGGGGCTAGCGGGGTTTGAACCCGCTACCTTCTGCTCTTCGTGCCAGTGTGTTACCATTCAAACATAGTGGCATACAAAAATTCTGTTAGACTCCTTGTTCTAACAAAATTAAACATTTGTCCTGCTTTTGTTCTTTTTGTCCTGCTTTTAACGGAGGTATAATACCTATAAAACCAGATGCTGATGTGAACTTCAACCTCAGTTATAGGCCCAGCTTAGTCACTGTCACAAAAAATGCAATAAAAACTTCTGGGCTTATTCTCATTCGTTAGTCCTTGGCATTCGTTATGGAACCAATTCTTGCACAGGACCTGTAGTTTCTTATGGAACTGGGCAATTTCTTAGGTTCAGCAGGAGTAGTCATGCTCTTCAAAGATGTCTTTATTCAGTTGCCAAATTCCATTTTTACGAAAACCATTGGCAACTGTGAGAGCTGTGGCTGATTTTAGGTGGTCTGGAGTCAGTTACTGGGTTATCTGGAAAACAGTTACTTTTCGTCCTTATCAACAAAATTTAATGCCACAAACACTACTTGGTGTTAGGTCGACTGAGAGGGGCAATTCAGGTTGTAATAAGTGGAAAGAGGTTTCATGAAAGCTACATCCAGTGGCTGAAGCCGGTGGGAACAGTGGGGTGGTAGACCCAAAATCACTACACCATTCGCCCTTGCCATATTAATCACGTCAATATTTCTTACATGTGTTGCATGGCCATCTAAAATTAGGACAGAATTAGATCTTGATGCTCCTGAGACTTTGACAAAGTGGTAAAACCACTTTATTGAAAATTTCCAGTTTCATCCAACCACTAGGGTGACAAGCGCTAATTGAGCCTGGTGGTGCTCCATCCATTAGTTCTGGTTGCATGCGAACCCTTGGGAAGATAAAAAGTGGGGGCACAAAAAGCACCAGTGACATTTTCATGCAAACAACAACTGTCACCAATTGCCCTTCTCTCAGAGAACCAACCCGGCGTCGGCCTTTCAGTGCAGGAATCTTTGATCCTTTGCCTTGCACTGTTGTCATCCCTGTTTCGTCTACATTGTAGATGTTGTCTGATGCAAACTGGTGCTTCTGAATGAGTGACTCTAGTACATAACAAAAATTCCCAAATCGTGCACGTGCCGCCGATGTTGCTTCTAGGGTTCGGACAGCAATTTCTTTATGGCGATGTTGAAAACCATTAGCCCAATCACGTCCAACTTTTTCTCTGTCATCGCCAAAATGACTGGCTAACCCATTGCGTTCGGTCACCTGATAAGGAAGAATGCGGATGCCATTAAACAGTCAGGCCAAACAACATTTCCTCCATCTTCGTTATGTATGAAATTAGGTCCTGCTCTATAAACTCTGTAAAAACCGGTACTTTGCCACCCAAATATTTGGTTTCATTTTTGGCAATCTTGTTTTTATCTCGTGCCCTGCAACGCAGTGTGGTTACTGGCACTTTAAATGCCAGGCTCGCATCTTAACTCCCATTTCCTTATTCTTGACAGCAGCAAGAGCATTTTCATTGCTTCAGCATCTCAAGATTGACAGATCGATTTGCGTACGTATGTTCGAACCATTCTGTATAGGCTAGACATGAAACAAGAAATGATGCATTAGGCCTATATTAATTAATATTTTTATCACTGGCAGAGGCCAACTTACGCTACTTTATTAGGTCTAACGTTTTACGGAATAGAAGGTAAAAATATGCCTACATACTAATGCAGTTTTTCTATATTTTCTGTATGATTCTTGTAATAGGACATCTTATCAGTAATAACTACAATAATGATCATTCCGTAATAATAATAATAATAATATTTTTATGGCCCGAGGTACTAATGATCCCTCGGGACATATAAAAAACCGCTCCGGAGAAAAAACTGTCTGGGTTGGCTATTATTATTATTATTATTATTATTACTACTACTACTACTACTACTACTATTATTATATCGAATTTAATGTGGAAATAGTCATACTACAAGCAGAATTCACACTAATAACGGGGCAAGATGGAGGGGGTCCGTTTTGCCCCGTCACTGACTGATCCAACTCACCCCATGCAGAAGGCTTATGAAAGCTTAAATCCGCTGTGCAGCTCTCCAATACTTAGTTCGTTCTTCCAACACAAAAGGGTCTTGTAACAAAATATACTTCGGTCAAAGACCTGCCACAATGCGATATTGAATATTTAGCAAATAACCCTTATCTGAAAATAAGATCAGACTGGTCAAAAATCGATTTCTTATAAAAAAAGTTGACGTTCCGAGTCACACGTGTCGACAATGCACAAAGGAGTCAACAGTATTAAAGAAATTCAAACATTCGGTAGATGACGACATCATAGATGGGTTAAACTGAAGGGATCTATCATGCCTCAGTGATCCATCTCGCCTCTGGTTCCCCTAAATAGGTACATACATAACGGTATGTTATCAGATTAGGTCCCATGTACGTTTCCGCAGTTTTCTGTTAAAATGCACCACATATTAAAAGTATCCTTTCCAGGCAATTTACTTGAATGATGTTATTTCAAATAGTAGAACATGCAAAGTAGAAATGTCTAAATGTGTTATTGGTTATATTTTGTCTAATCACATTAAAAAATGGGTTTTAATATTTCTCCTACCCCAGCTGGCCCTATATCAGTATGCAGTTCTTGTCTCGTGCGCATCCGGAGAAAGAACATATCCGATTCTACTGCTATTCATATTGACAGTCGTTAGGCCTACATTTCGGTCACTGGCAGATATCGTCAAGTATTCGTCATTGCAGTCGTGGCTTAACGTCAGCGCATTTGGAAACGACGCCAACTGGATTCTGTAGATTGAAAGCGAATCAGATATTTTCCGTAAACGGATTTGAATCAGTACTACTACTACTGATAGGCCTATAGCGCAGGATATGGAGCAAATGCATTAAAACATATTTGGACCAAAATATAACTGGTAACAGACGTTTAGTCAACTTACCGTGTAGGCCTACATGTTTGTTCTTCAACTGTTCGGGATAAGTTTAAGTAAGTTTATAAAATGATGTGTAGTTTAATACTTTAGCGCATTTTCTCGAAGAAATGACGGATATGGACACAGAACCTAATCTCAGTTCTTGGCTATCTGCACAGAGGAAATTTAGCGTACCTCAAAGTAATTGCGATAGTTAGGGATGTTCTACAGACCCTTTATATAAGATCTCTCTTGAGTTGTAAATGAGAATTGAATGGGCCTTTTATGTATGTGTACACGTTTTTAAAGTAAAAGCCCATGATATGCGTGTACATAGCCTATATTGCCTGTGCAAGCCCATAAGTGTATATAAAAAGAACGTAGGCTGAGTGGTAGGTACTTAGATCTATATAAGCAAGGCTGGAGCTGGGAAGCGTAGTTCAGTAGACTGAGAGCATTGAGGAAAACAAAAAGTTGCCGCAGCAAAGGAATGATGACTTCTGTGTTGCTGTTGTTGATGGTGAGCTTGTTGTCTGTGGTTACTTCGAATGATTTGCCTTTAGAGCTCAATGAACAACTTGGAGTCAGCGACGATACGCTTTTGCGGTCCTTCAACGAAATGGAACTGAGCATGGAAAAAGAAGAGGTTAGAAACAACCCCTTGACTATGAATGTGTTCAATGTCGTGAACCCATATTAGTTGATAAATTGATCTATATAAATCGTTTGATCACTTATCGACAGTCGGCTCGACCGACTTTTGTGATGTTATACATAGTCTACAATCGGCTTATCAAAAATTATGCCGGAAATGCTTAAATGTCGTATCGCGTATTCAGACTTCTATACATCCTTTTTATCATTATATCCTTTTGGCCACACTTTTTTTATAAACAAATGACCTAAAACTGCAATAGGTAAATTAAATACAGAGCTCGTGGCTTCAAGTTTGCGACCATAATGCCTAGATCATAATCGTAACTGTAAACTCAAGATTTCTACAGGGCCAAAAGAAAGCTAAGTCGCGGGAACCAGCTCATTCGTAGGCGCTCAATTCAAAATACAAACAATAGACAGGAAGGGTCAGACTCGGTTTCAAGGGTCAGGCAGGCGTGAAGTCAGACGGCTACAGTGCACGGTGCTCGGAATTAGTCCTTCCACATCCCCTTATCTATCGTGCCGCTGCCCTTTAGCAATTTCTCTTAAATGTTTAATTTAAATAGACCATTGTTTTCTGTTGCTTTAGCTATCTTTCATCCATTCTTTATGATGTGGCACTGTTTACCTTTGAAGTGAACTTCCAAGGCTTTACTTACTAATTCTTGCCGGAAATTAAATTTTCGCGAGAGTAGGGTTACATTAGAGTGCCGCTTAATTAATTAGTCTAGATTGGTGTGGATTAAGGAGTGAGTCGGAAGTAAGGCAGTCATTAATCAGAGAGAAAACAATACGTTCAGTTAACTTGGAGATGAAAGACAGGATAGAAGCAGGTTGGTTGTTCTAAAGGATTTCTTTATCAAAGGAAAGAAGGGTAACCAGAGAGAGTTGGAAACAGAGGGGGGAAATTACCAGTAGACAAAAAGAGGTTAACTATTTTGGTAATGATTAGAACAAGGACAGATGCACAATCTTTCAGTAAGAATGTCTGGATAGAGTGTTAAGTTCGCACTGTTTTGCAGCGCCTTTGTGAAGTACTTAAAGGGCGCTATATCAAGTGTTCTGATACATATATACATACATACATACATACATACATACATACTGTTTAGTTGGAAGCAATTTTAGCAAATGTATTATTTCAGTCTTTGATGTGAGGTGGAAGACAGATGATAAGGATCGAGATAGTGAGGGTGGGCGGTCATGAGTAGGAAGGAAGCATCAGCAGGTGACTTGTTGGTGGTTTTGGAAATGAGAGATTGAAGAGGAAGACGGAGAGTACTAATTTTATCCAAAAAGAAAGAACAGTTTGAGTCAGCTATTGAAGAAGACATAAGAAAATTTGGAAGTGGGTTGGAGGAATTCCGATGAGGAGTTGGTCTCTAGTTTTCCAGAGAAGGCGAGGGCGAGGGGGCGGGAACAAACTAATGAAGAGCAAATTCTCTTTGCAGCCAAAGCTACAAGACGACGTTATTTATTGGTGGCAGATTTTAGGGCAGCGAGAAATTGAGGATCGCAGATGTCCTAGCAAGCGTGTTCAAGGCGTCAACGAAAAAATTTGAAGGCCTGGAGACATTGCACCAGATTTTGTTAGAGTAGGAGCGGGATTTGGTAATAGTCGGATCATATTTGTCAAGAATCGTGGAAACAGTGGCGTGGAAGGAAAAGATAAGGTCATAAAGGGAGGAAGGTGGATTCAAAAGAAGGTCTGAGCAGAAGATATCGTGTACAAAGGCTTCAATGTTTACTGAATTAATATGGCGAAAAGAATGGAAGACTGAATCAAGAGACGAAGTAGATAGCACGGTAAGGCAATTGAGAATGGGGTAATGATCGGATGGTGTATCAAAAGAGAAAGATATATCAGGTCGTTGCCAAAAGGAATACAGTTTTGAAGTCTTGATTACAGAAGTTGTGCTTAATTTGAGTCAGTTTTTAGATAAAGTAAATATGTCCGGTTGTTGTGAGGAGACAGCTAATTCTTTAATTTCTTTATCATGTATTGTTGGACTCTTGTGCGCGCCGACATTTGACATTGTGAAGCACCCTTGAAGTAGCTTGCTACTGACGATGCTGTATAAATCGTCGTGATTACAATTAGAATTCTTGTGAATGTGCAGAATGGAGAAGCAATTATATATCGAGCGTGCAGATTAAAAACTGATGGTAGTCTGTATTTAGAGTAGTGTCGACGCTACTGGATGGTAAATTTATAGATGCAGAGGCAGAAGAAGAGAAGGTGGATGAGAAGAGGTATGCGGCTCTTGGAGGCCAGATTTCGGGTGGATGTCTCCGGAGAGCAGGATTAATATGCTAGAGAGATTATGGCGGGTGGATTGCGGCAGTGGTCGTCTGAAAGAAGAGATTAGGAGATACGGTAAAGAAATGACAATGACTGTCTATACTGCGTTGTCGCAGAACCAAATTGGACGGAGTTAAAACGTTTGGGTGCTGGAGTTATATAGGGCAAGCCGGGATGGAGGCGTTGGCACCTGATATGGAAAGCGATCATACAGCGTAGGCTGAAGATGAGAAGAATGTTTGACAGATACATTATATGGGGGTTTAAGGTGAGTATGAGTTGGATGAAGGTAATATGGCAGCAGGCAGGGATGCAAGGAGAACAAAGAGTGTATGATGGCGGCGAATATTAGGCGATACAGCTGTTAGACGTTTTAAAAAGGATATGGAACAAGCTCACCAAAAACAAGATGCACATCCATAAATATCATGAAGTAACCACATCAAAGGAGACGCCGAAAGTTAGGAATACAGATGATGAAGAGAGCACGTTGTACATTCGCTGGCTTCCTCTGCTCTAAAGGACGAGGACAAAGGTATTCTATGCTCAATGCACCGGTAGACAAGCAGCGCGGATCTGAGCTTAACAGGTTTTGAAGTCACAAATTATTTAATATCAGCCCCCAGCTGTGATAAAGAAATCGGCCCTGTGTCGCCTTAAACATCCTTTCAACCCCCATGTGAAGTTCAGTTGCATTAATTATCATCGCGATCATGCTCTAGAATGAAAGATGCATGCAAAGGCTTTAAGGCTATGTTGCAAGCAGCTAAGGGCAGAATTGGTCTAACATAGAATCTTTTCAGTTCTTTTGTTTCATTTGGCTTTCAATAAATGCTGGAATCACTGTACCATCCTGTAGGTCCACAAACTACATTCTTTTACCGAAAGGTAAAAGTTGGCTGCTAGTCTGGGTTTCCCGGTCGTCTTGGGAATGTCCTATTAGGTCAAACTTCAAGTTCTTCATCCCAATCAAGCCCTCTCACTTGTGGAGTTCCACAGGGCTCTGTTCTTGGACCTCTTCTGTTTATCCTCTACACTACACCTCTCAGTTCACTCACTGAATGTCGATCATCACCTCTATGCTGATGACACTCAACTGTTCATCTCTTTCTCTCCGAACTGTTTCATTGACTCTATTAATCATCTTCCTCGTGTGGTCAAACAAATCTACTCCTGGATGACACCGAATCTCTTGTGCCTGGACCCATCTAAGACGAAATTCATACTTATAGGCCTACGCGACCAGTTCAAGAAAATTTGAGATCCCTCTACCTCTCTCAGCCTGGACTCTGCCGCCACAAACACTTTAACACTAACTCTTCTGTCCGCAACTCGTGTGATCTTCGACCAAAACCTCAGTTTCTGTTATCACTTTACCCATCTCTCGCGCTCTTGTTTCATGCAAATCTGTGACCTTCGCAGAATCCGTCCTGTGTTTGACTTTAAAACTGCATTAACCATCGCCACATCCATAGTCCAAGCTAAATTAGACTATTGCAATTCACTTTTCTTTAGCATAGGCTCCACCCAAATAAATCGCCTTCAAGGCATTCAGAATGCTCTTGCTCGTGCTGTCACCAAAATCCCCAAACACCATCACATAACTCCTGTTCTTAAATCACTTCACTGGCTTAAAATTCTTGAACGAATCGAGTACGAAGTCCTATCACTTACATAAACACAATTCAATCATTCCAACCCTCCTAACTTTGTCATTTATTTACAATCCAACCACTCCGTTCAACCCGCTCCTGTTCTGTTCTGACCCTTTTACGCCCCTCTATCACCTCATCCTTGAAATTTGGTAATCGCTTCATAGGTATAGCTGTCCCACCACTCTGGAATAAACTCCATTCAGAACTGCAACAGTTATCTGACTCATCATACAAACTCACTTATGCGCCTTCGCTTGCAATTTCTGCATTGGCCTTTTACTCAGAATGTAAACATTCCTCTTTCACAGCTCCTGTTCTGACTCTTATTCCTCTTTCCGCTCCATTCCCAAACAGCATCACCCGCCGTAGCTGCCACGCTGTCTCTCTGCCTGACTTTTGGATCTTGACCTGGAACCGAAATCTTTTTGCCTATCGATTTTGTTTTCACAGGCGGTGAATAAGCTGGTCGCCGTGACACGGCTTTGGTTGGGCGCTGTAGAAATTTCGGGAGTACGATTACGATCAGATGTTCAATGGTTTGTGATAATGCATGCGAAATCCAAGCTGCTTAAGCACAAATTAAGCTTTCAGTTCAGCTTCAGTTTTTTTCAGTTTCAGTTCATTGTTTGTCACTTTCCTCGCCTCACGTGTCGTCGTCGTCAGAACGTGCGTCCGGTGGTGCCCTCTGGTGTTCACTGATGGTAGCTGGAGGTGCGCCACCGGCGGGAAAATTGGACACTCATCTGATGTGAGTGAGTGCCAGACAGCTTACTGGTGAAATGCAAGACTCGAGCGAGGGAGTGTCAAACTAGTTTAAAAGGGGGAAGTGACCCTTTGAGTCAGACTGGAGCCAGACCGAGATAGACCGATGCCAGACTGGAGTCAGACCGATACAGACCGAGAGAGCGACAGAGTCGCTCGTCAGTCGATGTTTGACTGTGCAGAACTGCCGTGAACTGCTGTTAAAGTTTATGTTCGGTCGAAGTAACGTCTCGGTTAAATAATAATGAAAGATTTCTATTCGATGAGACTCGGCATCGTGACATAATTGAATCCTGACGCCAACATTTCAACATTTCTACAGTTATCAGAGCTCAAATTAATAACTTGTCTTAATCGCCTACTGTGACTTTCTATTATCAGGACCACTGCCCAAATTCCAATCTCTTCGATTCCATCACAACCACCCTTATCACCATCACTATCACCTGGTCATTAAATTTTTAATTACGCCGAAGATTACTGCATGCAAGTGGAATCATATATTGTTAGCATTAAGGCATGTTAAGACTAGCCAACTGTCAATTAAATTTTAAATTTGGTACCAGTCTACAGTTTTGGTACTACACTTGCTACACTAATTAGCCTACCACTTCTTGCCATCTCACTGTCATGACTACTGCAATTCGTATATTGATGAAAAACTGTCACTCATCTCATATTTGGCAGAAATTCGATGAGACGCATGGAGATCTTAACGACTATTACAGTCCGTTGAAGTGGCGTGCTGTTCATTACGACGATGAACGCGATGCTTTATTGGAGCAGAAGTCGAACATCGAAAATCGGATGCAAGGTATAACCCCTAAACAGCAGATGGAGATTCTTGCCCTACACAACGAACTACGGCGTCAGGAGGGTGGATCCAATATGTACAAGCTGGTAAGGCGGTGACTATACCTTATCCCTCATTTCCCGATGTATAATCATTATGTCTATCATTATTCTAACAATAATAGGCTTGTAGTAAGCCTACTGCGCATGTCTTCGGTCATGATGGTCGTTGTTTTGTATTCGAGATTTTCGTCTTATGCGAAATTCGCTTGATAATTCTTGTATGTTCAGACTTCTACTGTGTTCGGGCCTGTCTTTTCTGGGTTATTTCTCGTGCCCGCCGTTAATTTTGAGCGTTTTAAACGATGTTTGGTTGCATATGATCAAAGCCTGACAATAATTTTGGGCTGATACAGAGGTTCAGAAGGGAGACAGGTTCTCAGCATAACAGCGTCGAGCCCCAGATGGAAAGTGAACGTAATATTACGCTGTTTAGTCAGGAATTTTTAAACGCGCTTTTTGTATAGGAAATTTTTGAATCATTGGATTATTTATGTGTGTGAACGCGTTCACACACTTATAAATAATGTGTGTGATAATGTGTGTATATGTGTGATCACGTGTTTACATTTATTGGCGGTATCTAGTTGACACGCAGTGATTACATTCTTCGGGTTTCTGTATGCGTTTAGTTCACACGTTTCGGGGGCGTGATGGTGCGTTAGTGTGACGTCAACTTGTGTGTATTTATCGTGTTGGCGCTCGCACGGCCTATCTGGTGATGAGTTAGCGAGTTTTGGAAAAACTAACGAATGCGCAATAACGAGAGGTGGGACAAACATAGTCTGCGAGGAAAGGCCTATGTTAGTGAACGCAAGTGCATTGTTAGAAAGCGCAAATTTTTTTATCAGTGGTCTGTCGTGCGCTATGTTGAAAGTTTGAGCTACAAATATCGCTGACAAATCATACGTTTAGAAACTGTGACGATTCAAGTAATACTGTGCTCGAACTGTTTGTTTAATTATAACACGAAGTAACACAATTTTTGTGCCTGAGTAGTAAGTGTTATTTCTTACTTGCTTGTGCCTCAAAAGTATAGAAAATGGCTGTTATTCCCTTCAAACTTTGCTTTTGTGACCAGGACAATGATATTTCGAAATTTACCTATTTCCAATGAAGAAACGGGCGAATTTGCGTGTTTTCGTTCAATTAAAGTAAAAAACAATATATTTACACTACAGTTATACAAAAATGACCACAAAAGATTTAGAAGTGAGTAATCTTTTGAGATTTACGATTATACTGTAAATCACTTTCACGAATCAACCCCCAAATGTAGTCTCCCATCATGTCCTAGTTATACTGTCCTTGGTAGCGACGTTCAAACTTGGTAAAACTGCCTTGGAAACCCATCAGCAATGCTACCATTTTGAAGTCTCCGATGACCTCCCAGTCGTACTCATCATACTTCAAGACGTCTAGTAAGCTCTTAATGCTGTTGTAATCCTCTTTGAGGTGCAGCGAATGAGCCAGAAGAAGAGACGGGTACTTGTTCCCGTTATGGAGCTGCACGGCTTTGATGCTCATCGATGAAATCTCGGTGAATAGACGCCACTCATTCGGGTTACAGTCGATTCCAATTGCCTCGAACAGACCAGTCACATTGTGGCAGAAGCTGAGCCCATCTTGACTGGTGAAGAAGCTAGAAAAAGCTTGGTGATGCTTCCTCTGATCTGTGACCTGCACATTTTCATCCAAGAAATTCCACTGCTTGAGCCTAGACGTCAAAAGTTCGGCATTGGACTTGGTGAGACCAAGATCTATGATCAAGTCGTTGCGGTCTTTTTGGTTGAGATAGTATCGTATCTCCATAGAGAGATAGTATCTCTCCTCAACTCGGAAATTGTAACCTGAATCTTCAACGTCTTCCTCGCTTGCTGACTTACTGCTCTCTTCTGAAGATGGCTGCTGTCTTTCCGGAGGAATGGGTACGGGAAGCTCAGGGCAGTGTGGCACAGAGGCGATGGATGAAAGAAGGTTCGAATACGAGATAGCAGTGCATTCTTGCCAGTGCGACACCATGCAGAAGTAGCAATTGCTTGAGTGGTCAGTGGTTTCTCGCCAAATTCTTGGGATAGCAAACTTCGTGGGTCTCTTTTCGCCTCTGTACCATCCTGCAAAAGAACAAAATGAAATAGTGATCATAACAAAATAAATGTATGTCACCCGTGACTAATGTGTAAGACGTTCTCGCAACATATTTCATATATCATATATTTGTTCAGTAACATTGAAACTTTTTAAAAATTGTGAAATTACAGCATTTCTTACTTTTAAAACCTTTATAACATAAAATGTCGCCATCTAGCGAGTATCAGTTGTCCATCTTACCCTCCGGCGTTTTTTTTTGCAGTCTTCGCAGTTGAATCGATGTGCCCAGGGTTTGTCTTGATCCCCGAGAGGCATGCCGAAATATGCCTTGTAGTCTTCACACATCTTAGCAGATGCTTCCACGGAGTGATTTTTGGCTCTTGCCTTGATAAATTGGCTGCAGATATAGGAAAATGCGTCTGCCGGATGATTGCACTCTCTTGATGCCATCTCAGATATGTATTCCCCTTAGGCAACTACAACTAAACTGAACTGGTGGACTTAAGGCCAAACTGCTATTATATTTCTGGAAAGTTCCAGAAGGTTCTCGGACGTTCTAGAATATTCTCGAAAGTTCTAGAAAGTTCTAGGAGTTACTCCAAGTTTACTGAGCACTGAATTCATTTTGAATGTTCTGTAAAGTAAGTAAATTTTCGAATATCACTGTCTTGGTCACAAAAACAAAGTTTTTTGGGAATAATAGCCATTTTCTATACTTTTGAGGTATAAACAATTAGAAAATAACGCTTACTACCCAGGAACAAAAAAATAAAATTTGTTACACGGTGTAATTACAAAAATCAAAGACTGTGTGTCTTTACTCGGGTTAGCCCTACGCTACGAATAGGACAAGTCGAATCATTCAGCCCTGCAGCCTATCGCGGGAGTGCGAGACCTGTCAAACGACAACTGGATAAGTCGTCACTTCTCGTGTATTGGACGAGAAAGCACTGCACGCCGTTCACAATTGCATTATCAGCTCCACGAAAAGTGACTGCTCTCATTCTTCTGGCTTGTCTGCTACTTTCGGTAGCTTGCCGTTGATTACGATACACTTATTCACCGGCTCGAACACTAGTCTGGCGCTTGTGGTCCCGCCATTAGTAGGTTCACACCTTAATTACACTCGTTCTGGATCAGTTCTTTAAAATCAACTCACTTCGACACCATAAGGACTCTGTTCGGCGCGTGTTTTGCACTCTATATCATAGCACTCCGGCAGATACTTATTGATAACTTTCTTGCATAGAGATGATGTCCTTTATTTGACAGTTCTTAATCTAATCTAATTACTTTATAGCGTCGTTATTACAATGCACGAGGAAAACATCAATGGTCGCTTCAAGTAAAACCGTAGTCTAACAATCTGTTGGAGAAGCTTTGTCATTGTCAAAGTCCAAATTGGTCATAAAGACTTTGTACAGTACACTGCACTGCACATGTTTGCACGATATATCATAGCACTGAGAATGTAGAACGCTGTAGGAGAATCGATCCATGGTGGGTAAGCAAATTTAAAGAGGTAGGCCTACGTCTTAAGGTATGTCTGAAAGCAAGGAGCAGAGATAGGTCGGCTGATTTAGATATAACGCTTTGTGAACAATAAGACAGATTTGGGATTGAATTCTCTGCTCAGTGGCCAAACAGTGTAATGATATGCAACATGGGCGTGATATACGGATATTTAATGGTCTTTCTCCTGGCTCTGAACAGAGAATTTTGAACCAATTGTAATTGTGTAAATCACTCTTAATGAAGCCGATGACGAGTGAGTTGTAATAATCCAGTCGGCTGGAAATCAGGGCATTTGATAGTGATATTAAGACAGTTTGAGACATGCAAGATCTGATTCTACGAATATCCCGTATGTGAAAGTGACCTGATTTGCTTATGGCCTGAACATGATCGGAAAATGACATGGTGGAGTCGATGCTCCAAACTGCTTGCACATTTAGAATGATCACCAAACAATCTACCCAAAGAAACTTTATCAACCATAAACCGACTGGAAGAGGTAAGTTTTCAGTCTAGAATGAAAGATAATCTTAGTAAGTGTTGTGATTCTCCTGGTAACTGCGGCCTTAGAGACACTTAACCATTTGGGATCTATGAAGTGATTGAGGATAATGCTGAAAGATTATAGGTTAAACTACAAATCGACAACAACACGGTCCTGTACTTTCACAATGGAACATTGTAGCTGCGCTGTAGCTCGCCTTCATTCTGAAACAGGATCTCATACTACTTGCAACATGAGCTTCTTCTCCTTTCTGTCCTTTTTTACCTCTGTTTCGCCAGCGATTGAAGACCACTCTGTTGATCGTGGTCGTATTTGTCAGATCGGGAGCACCTTTGAGGAGTTTTCTTGAGGAGGCGCTGTATAAATATGCACTTACAACTAAAACTACAGTACAATAATTCTACATACTTGATTAGCGTCAGAAAGTTCAAGTTCAACAAAGCATAGAATACTATAACGTTGATCCTAAGGGATAGGAGAAGCGTATCGGGACAAGACGAAAACGACAGTTTGATCATAGCTTGCTGACGGCATGGACTACTCAGACGCGAACTTCGCGGGACATCTCTTGCCAGCAACGATGAACAGAGTTTCAGACGGGGTCCCACGATTTGATAATTAATCGAAGATCCCAGGGCTACGATACACTCGGTTCTTAGGTACATCCTCTTGTGCACTGACCCTTGGACTTGCAAGACATTTGAACTCTACCTCTATCGACTCCTAGCCGCCTTCCGCAGAACCATGCTGTCGGTGACTAATGCCTCGAAACTACTAGCTGTGATCTGTGAACTTTACTGAACTCTAACCTGTAAAACTGAACTGAACTCAAACTGTGTCCTCCTGGACTTCAATGGGCTTCATCATGCATAACCCCCTTTAATTTCAATCCATGTCTTATCTTGTCGGCTGAGGGCGACTACTCGTCTCACAAGAACCACTGAAAGATGATACTACTTTGCCCATGCGCATCAGTGGGATGGATACATTGAGAGCAGAAAGTTCACTCCGCGCTATAGCGTTTCAAGTTGTCTTGTATTCATTAACAATAGCCAAACCTGGTTTACCATATAGCACTATATACAAAAAGAAACTAATCGCATGTAGGCTAAACAAGGCTAGATATAACAGCTCAAATGTCATCTATACACCAATTCAGATTTCCAAAGCCTTTAGTCTATACTTCGATTTATCAATAAGAACTTACATGCGCAGCTGAAAGGAAGCGAATAAACTATACTAACTACTGTATACATAATTGCAGACTATATTGATATTAACAGGGTAACTGTGAGTGATGCCAATTCTATTGCTAACAATTTTAAAGATTACTTCACAAGTATTGGCTACTCCCTAGCACTTAATATTTCAAAATTCAAAACCCTGTGACAACTAACTACACAACCTCCAGTATAAGTTGCTAAGACCCTAACCTACCCTCTATTTGAAACTGATTGTTTGAGTGCATTTTCTTGGGTCAAGTACAGCATTTCATATCAAATCATCCGATAGAAAGATAATAGATTTTAATGTCTGTACAAGTCTTTTCAATATATGAAAGTAAAGTCAAAACTTGTTAAATTACCTTACCTACAACCAGCATTTATTCAGTAACAAAAATATTAGTTTTAAACTACCTTGCCCACGTTGGCCGGCAGAGAAAACTGGTTCTTTGCTGTAGGAAATTTCTTGCAGTTGGAAAGGAATTGACTCGGTGCACGGTACCTTCAGTCAGACATAGGTATGGGTGTGAACTAGCATCTCTCCATGTAGGATGAACGAACGCTTACAAACCAACAATCTTGCCAAAGTTTCAATAGATTTCTATCTTTTCCCCAAGGATACCTGGTTATCTTTGACAGATTTTCTTCCGCCATAACTCCACACATACAAGACAACGATACGTCGACGAATGTTCGAACTTCTAGCCAACTCGCGACTAAACTTACATCAGTTTAGAACAACTGTAGCTTCTTATCTCTACAACACTTCGATACGACACGTCATTATCCGCCTTTCGAAGGCAAACTCGGAATTTCTTGACGGTTTCTACAGTAAGCGTTTAAACGTACCCTTTCACCAACAAACTGCCGATCACAGTCATTTCGATATGTGGTTCGAAGTTCTTTACGACGCGAGCTCCTTTCTCGGCGACTTCTCGAGTAGAACTAACTTTAGGCGACTTGTATTGGGGTCTTCCCGTAAAATATCGTCTATTTCACAGACGATGCAGAACAACCGTTACGATTCAAAATCTGTCACCTTGGTTCTCAACTTTCCATTACTGTCAATACCAGCGTCAAGTTCTCTCCTATAGTGGTGGTGGTTTCTAACATTATATTGCCCAACCTAACTGTTGTTACCCTAGCAACGCTGGTGGTTTCTAACATATTATATTAATTTAAGTACATGCTGGTCGATCTACATTGATATAGATATAAATACGCTTATATACACTAGCCACCAACCAACACTGTACATAACTTCTTAATATTAATACATTCTCAATTTAACTAAGCGCTTCAGCAAGAATTAGTGCAAAGGATAAAGTAGAATAACGACAACTTCTTTTTAAAGTTTCTTTAAAATCCCGCCACTGCAATTGTTTGCTTTACATCAGCTGAGCAACTTATTGCCTTTTCACATTTATTAAGACTAACACACAGTCCGGGTAGCATAGATCCATACTTAGCTGGGCCTATTATGCACGTTATAGCTTCACAAATCGATTGTTGTTTTCTAACTGGTTTTGTTCCCAAAAGAACAAAAGTCTCGAAAGTGACTCTGATTTTTAAGTGAGGGAGTATGAAAATTGTTAGTAACTATAGACCAATATCTATATCCCCTTTCTTCTCGAAATATTTTTTAAAAGCTGATATACGAATGTTTGCACGACTTCGTTGTTAAAACTTTTATATTGCATCAAAATCAATTTATTTTCAATCTGGTCGTTCAATTTCTACGGCTTTATTAAACATGCATGACAGAATATCTCAAGCTTTCGATAATAATAACATTTCTATTAGAATATTCTTTGATATGGCAAAGCTTTCAACTCTGTAAACCAATCAATTTTGCTTTTAAAAAGCCGGAATTTTTTGTGTTGTGCAAGAGATACCGCTCTATTGGTTTAAAAAGTACCTTAACAACAGACTATAGCAGGGTTTGTGTGATGGAACCCTGTCTAACACGAAAATCATTCAAGATAGAGTACTATAAGGATCTGACCTAGGCTCTCTGCTATTTTATTTATATATATAGATGATCTCCGAAATCCTTTTACTCTGTTTCACTTTATCTTTTTGCTGATGATACAAATGTCTTTTTATCTAACAAATCTTTGGATGTATTGCTCAAAATTGTAAACAAGGAACTTGAATCAGTTGTTGATTGGTTTACAGCAAGTAGGTTTGTCCCTTGATTTGAACAAGACACATTTTATATTATTTTCTTTATATAAATTTACACCCACCAAAAATTTACACATTTTTATTGACAATCAACAAATCGCACAAGTTGTTTCTTGCAAATTTCTTGGTGTCTTTATCGAAAGCCACCGCAAAAAATACATAAAGAATACATAAACACACAATACTAGAAAGAATACATAATGGAAATATCAAAGAAAATTGCTAAAAGCAGTGGTATTTTGTATCGCATGCAATACCTTTTGCCTCAAGCTGTACTGCTTAACCTGTATTACTCGCGTATATATCTATACCTCTCTTATTTCAACCTCATTTGGGCTTCTGATTATCCCTCTCGGTTAAAAGGCTTATCGGTGCTGCGAGAATTGTTGATAAACAGTACCGTGGAATAGACACAATGTTCTTAAATTTTAACATTGTAAAATAGATTATGTAAAAACATTTCAAACTGCAGAATTTATGTATCGATAAGAACAAAGATATACAAAGATTATTATTTTACAGCTATTTCTTTAATTTTTCTCAACAACATATATATTCTACTGGATCACAGGGCAACTTCTGTAGTGCATTTGCGCGAACAAACACCAGGTTTTCTTAACATCAAATGCATTGGACGAACATTATAGAATATATGACCTCTGCAAATTCCAAATTTGACTAATTTGCGTTTATTACAAATTTCAGTCGTTTGTCATAAATAGTAAACTACACAATTGTTTTTAGAATAAACTGTGTGCTCTCCGACCGATAATAATTCAAAATTTGCATTTAGCCCAACGCATCTGGTGGGTCCCCACGTTTCCGGGACTGTGTTGTCCCATGAAATCGTAGAACGCCGACCGATGATAATTTCTCTGAAATGGACAGTCGATGCCAAGCCACAGCTCGCCATAGCAAAACCGAATCCAGGATTTTGGGATCGCAAACGGCATGTGACCGGCTCAGCATTGTCCAAATGGGCTTCGCTACAGATGCTTCGAGACGCGGAGTCCTAGAGTGTAGTAAATCGTCATCGTTGTGACCGAATGAATATCGGCAACTATTACTACGCGTTCTGCTGACCGATGTCTGAACGAACATTCTATCTCATGTAACTAATTATATGAAAGAGACACAATCCACTGGCTTTCGGGGGGGGGGGGAGAATAAAGTTCAAGATTCTCCTCCTGGGGAGGCCTCGTTGGTCGGCTCCGCCGTATCATACATCAACACTTCTCGAGTTAACTGGGTCGACGATCGTTGCGCGGTGCTGATGCTGGATGTATGCAGGCACCTTGCTTCCTCTCATCAGCTTAAGCCCATCGTGCCTTCTCCTGTCTCGACCTTCCTTTGAACAGTCTTCTTTCGTTATATGTACGTCCTGTTTCAACTGACTGTTTAGCAGAAATTTTTAACTGTCTTTAAAGCTCTTGTTTAGATCAATATTAGATGGTCACGTGTGTGGTGCTTTTTACAGATACACGAAAAGCCCCGTATGAAATGCATGCCCAGATGCGGAGATGATGCTGATTTGGAGTGGAGCGTCCAAGGATGCTGGAAAGCGACTTCCATAGCCGGTGTGAGTTCGATCTTTCTCGGTCGATCAGCTTCTCCCAGAAGAGCAGCTCCTTCTCCCTGAACAAACCATGCATTTGGAGCAGCCAGTGGATCCAGGCTGTACGGTCCACGAGGCTACGTGTGCGTCTAAACCTCATTAGTGGACTGTACTGCAGGCCAGCCCGGAAGGCCTCGCGGTCCAGGCCCCGCCAGCCCCGGATAGATCTGAGTGCGAAAACTGGTTGCGCATGAAGAAAGGGCGTCGTGAAGGTAAGAAGGCCGTGGTCCGAGAGATGCGGAGGCTCCACCCGGAGGTCCTGGATGACACAGTCGTCCCTCGTGATAATGATGTCCAACCAGCCGCCCAACTTATGTGTAGGCTCGGTGACGTGCTGAGCTAGGCCGAATTGTTGAAGCAGATCATCGAAACGACGCGACTCTGGAGAGCAACGGTCTTCAAGGTGAATGTTTAAGTCGCCAGTAATGACAAGTTGGCACTTATAGGTAGCGTATAAAGAGGAAAGCTCCGTGAAGAAGGAGGAGAGGAGCCCGGAAGGTAGACGACAAGCAAAACCAATGGTCCATGGGCCGTTGCACATGATAGACATAGGGCCTCGAAGGTACTCGGGGTGAGAGGCAGGCAGTTGACCTTGATCTTGAGGGTATTCTTGTGATACACCACTATGCCTCCGTGGTTCTGCACCAGACCCACACTCCGAGGGTCCACCATGCGTGGGAGGTCGCAGAAGGAATAACCCGGTGGGGCTGCACGACGGATAGCGACGTCGGAAGGTGATGAATGCCATGACTCCGTGACAGCAAGAATATCCAGATCGTGGGCAATGATAGAATTAGCCACCTCCATGAACTTGTTGCCCAGCGACCGGACGTTCCACGCAGCCAGCCGAAGGCCATAAAGATCCCCACTGGGGGAACCGAACAAGGAGAGCTCGGAGACGTAGCCGCAGACGTGGGGAACGAAGGATGTGTCGCAGAGGGTCGGTTAACTTTCTCGGAAGCAGGTCGCCACAGGTAGAGATGGAAAAGAGTTTTGCGTACGCTGCGATGAATGACTAGACCAGGCCGGTCGTATGCGTGTAGTTCTAACGACGTACAGTATACGTACGAATGAGAGGAGTGTTCGTTAGCAGCGCCATAATCCAGAGAATTTCGATTAAAAGTCAGAGAAATAACGCATTAATCGAAAACTAAATAGCATAACCGAAATCTTGAACAATAATCCAAACGAGCAATAAATACAAATATTAAATTCCGCAAGACAATCAGCCCTTAAAACGATGAAAACTTCAGCCGGCACTCACACGCCGAAGCGCAAACATACATCGTCAGCTGGCCAAGGGCTGGATCTATTCATCTGTTCGTCTTTGTGTTTTACATTGCCAATGCTAGCATTATGTACGTTGGTGACTTGTTTGTGAATGGCTGGCTAGTGCGCCGCAGAATAAATTATATACATTGCATACCTTTGATGCATGACGTGAGTCAATCTGTCTTCATGTGCGGCTGCGGACCCCCACACTTCCTTTTTGCACCACATTCTTATGCTATATAGCCACTTATGGGAATAGCTGATTATAATGAGCAGTCAAAGCAGGAGCTCAGCGTTGCCTTAATCTTATCTTACACACACAAAATCATACATACCTTCATATATACATACTTACATACATACATGAAACATAGATTTTGGAAGAATGTCAGATAATATAGTGAGAATGATGAAGATGGTATGATGGGTGAGGTATACGAGTAGATGGCAAGTAGAAGTGAAAATGAATAGCAAACGAATGCAGTACAAGCGCCTTATTGCATAGTTGCAGAACCCAGAAGCAAAAAGTGATGTAAAGTAGACAAAAGAAACGAAGGTAAACAATTAAACTGGTAAATGCAAGAGACTGAGCAACTTTCTGGCGCAGCAAGACGTTGGCTTACATGCAGACTGTGAGCTTGCTTTTTTCGATGTTGATTTTGGAAGAATGTCAGATAATAGAATGCGAATGATGAGGATGGTATGATAGGAGAGGTATTTGAGTAGATGGCAAGTAGAAGTGAAGAAATGGCAAGAGATGCTTCAAGTGCGCGTTTGTATTGGAAGTTTCCATGACGTCATACCAATGAGCCATCGGGTTGTTGACTTGCTTGTGAATGGCTGGCGAGTGCGCCGCAGAATTTTCTACGACGTTGGCGCGAGCGTATATTATCACGTGGGCGTTCGCGGGAGGAATGGACCGGTCTAAACCAGTCTGAAATGGTCTGCTGTTGTAATGGGATAGAGCCTATATAAAACAACCGCAAATGTGTTATTGAGAAGAGCGCGAAGATTATTTGAGAGCAATACGTGTCGTGTGCTCAGTTGTTATTACGAGTTTAAAATGTCGTTGATAGATTCGTGTGTTTAGAACAGTTATATTCAACAAATGGAAGTGTAGCTCTTTGTTTGTTCGGTTACATATAAAAAAACATTGTCTCGAGTTAACGCTATGCTATAAATCGGGCGAGTCAGCATTTCGAAGTCTGATCGATTGACAACTTCGGAAGAAGTGCCTGTAGAGAAAAATCACAGAGAACTGTCAGTTGCCCATGCTTAAATAAAACATAATAAATTCGAACAGAGTAGCCAGTCAATGAAGGAATCAGAAATGGTAAAGTGACTGTTGTTGTCACCACTTCTTCCTAGGCTGACAAAGTGTGTATGCTGACTATTGTGCAGAACTTGTCCTACAATGCCTGCCCTGGACTTAGCACTGTAACCTTACTTGTGACTCCTAGTTTGAAAATGCTCGAAGTTCGCCTTAATTCGCAGTTGAAAGAAAGTTCTCTCCTCTCCTCTTTACTGTCGAAATCAAACTTTATTTATTTAATTAACAGAACTATACCTATGGTTCCTTTACCCACTGCGCATCGTCCTGTTTCATCGTTTATTTGATTATCATTCTGCATACGAATGTCTTTCTGATACAATGTCTGTCGTAACGCAAGCATGATTCTAGTTCAATAGAGTTACGTTATGGAGCAATGAGGAAGTTAGCCTACGACAAACTTTAAACCTACTTCTACCCATAACGGATTACTGCAGTGTCTATATTGTCTACATTTTAAACTGGTTCTATCTCTCGCTCTCTCAGAGCTATTCGACTGTACTCTATGGCATCTGAATCCCGACTGCCTAGGATGAATCCTGTCTACGGGATCTTTTGTTTAGCCTTATGTGCTAGATTTTATTGGTCAATATTTTTAGAATTACCCCCTGGATGCCAATGGGCTCCTTGCTTCCAATCTCAGTTAGTCAGCTCTGTGTTCGTCTCTCCTTTTCTGTCTTGCCAGTTTGGTCTCTGCGTGTCCGCCGTACTGACTTCGTTTCAATCTCCGTCTGTATCTCTACCCGCCTGTCGTTATGTATCTTTGCTCTGGCTCTGTATTAGCTCTCTGGGTGGTGAACCACTTGTCAGTTAGTTAAGATTCCATCTTCCTGTCTGAACTAAGCGATCAGTCATTCGCCCGACTTCCTACGCTCTGGCACAGGCTCTATTATAAAGCAGATGTTGGTATCAGTTGGTATCTCTGCATTAGCTGTTCTCTCTTCCTCCTTACCTCCAACAACGACTAGACTGAGTAACTCTGGTAATATACTTTGACTACTACTACTAACTTTCATACTTGCATACGTACCTCGGTTATAGAACGATGCTTTTAAACATCTACAGACGATAATTTCGATAATTTTAACATATATTTTTAAACGATAATTTTAAACGATAATTTTAAAGGATAATTTCACACAGTCAGCACTTCTCAAAATCAGCCTCACAGACTTAATTCAAATCTTAGACTACTTGTCTAGACATGTCTTCTCATGTACACCCTAGACTAATACGGCAATATATACAGCTCATCAAAATGCAAGAAATCAGCGACTTTAAACAGACGCCATCGTATGCACTCCACACAGGTGTCAGCCAATCAGGAAGCTAGCCATAGGTCAGCTCTACCCCTTCCCGTAACAGGTACGTATCCCGCCTTAGCGTACACTGGGACTAACATCAATACCTGCTTGGGGAGCAGTTATACGCATACACCTCACGTACCGCTAGACATGCAAATGTGAACCAACCAAAACTGAACGAACAAGGGAGCTGACAGCTGTGGTTTACTCTGTTTATCGCGACCTGTGGGTTTATTCTGTTTATCGCGACCTGTGGTTTAGCCAGTAGTCGGTCGATTGGTCATAAAACCTCTCCGTGATTGACGGTCAACCCTACTCCAAAGACTTTGCCTCAACGTTGCTTCTCCGAATCACAGACTTCCCGATCACAGACGGCGTACGTAAGTCTTCGGCTCGACGCAGTCCAAACGGTAACCCCTCTAAATTTTGTAGGTCGATCGATTCAAAATGGCGGTCGGATTGCGATGACATGCGACAAAATCCCGTTGAAAAACGCACAGAGTCCAACTCCAAGACGACTTTCGCAATGTCAATCGGTCAGGCTTTTCTTCCTCGACTCGCTCGTTTCGTAGAATAGCGTTAACTCGAGTAAAGACACAGTCTTTGATTTTAGAAATTATGAATAATCGAACAGTTAAATCACAGCAGTACTTGAATTGCCAGTTTCTAAACGCACGAATCTATCAATGACATTATTTTGTAACTCAAACTTTTAACTTAGCACACAACACGCCAATTCTATAAATCTTCGCGCTCTCTCCTACAAAACTCTTCGACTCACTTATATAGGTCCTTTCCTGCCAAGACAGCAGACCAGTAAAAACTTGCTTAGAGCGGCATTCCTATATTGCGCAAACGTGAGTTTTTCACAAATCTGCTGACTCATCACAACATAGGCCGCGAGAGATCCCAGGTGATAAAATATGCGTCATCATTAATTACTGCTGATGTCAGCCCGCCTGCCCACCGCCCACCTGGCCGTAGGGCTATGCCAGCCAATCACACCTCCCGCGCCATGTATGTGATACGCGTATGTACAAACAAATCAATAGCCCGACGAGTTATGGAAATTTATTATGCAAACGCTCGCTCGAACCTGCTGGTTTAGCAACGCAATATTGCGTTCACAAACTTCGAAAACGCACGCTCATACACGTAAAGTCCAAAAATACTAGAATTATAAAGGAAATTTCGCACATCACGATCTAATCTATCGAAAAGAACAAGTACCAGAAGCAGAAGTCGGGCATGCGCAGTTACATACGCACATATCTTGTTACATACGAGATCAGTCCCTGCAGTTGTTGCCTCTCTCCGTTGAAATTAGGTTCAAAGTTCATTCTCTCATTACCAGGTGCCTTCATGGAAGGCCCCACCTATCTCAGTTATCTCTTTCATCCACCTGTTTTGACTTTCTTTTGTGGTTCTCGACATTCACACTTTGAGTTAATACTTCCATGACGCAGCACAGGGCCTTTGCTATGACTGTTTTTTTTGCTGTGGAATAATCTGCCTCATGTTTGTGCTCAGATACGTGTTGCTAGCAGGAGTTTCGCAGTTGGCTGTTGAAAAACATACTTTTGCCCACGAAGGTCTCGTACATATTTAAGCAGTTTTATTCTATAAGAGGCCCTGTAGAAATGTGCTAATGCGGTGCAAATAAGCTTAATTAATACGATATGTAGTGAGTTACAAACATAAGTAAATACATATCCAGCTTGTATAAAAGTACAAAATGTATATACTGTACACAGTACATGTAATTCGTGGATATTTAAAATAATAGGCTCATTTTATTAGCTAGGCCTATAGGCCTGTTACTGAGACAGTTCATGTCTGTTGTAGTAAAACAGCAAGTATTTGGCAAATAATAATGTAAAAACTCCACAATTTATTAATGAGTATTAATGGTAACACAATAGAAATGATACATATAATTCAAACTGTTAAAATTATAACCCAACACTTTCTAAACCTTACTGATGGAAAATTCACCTGCAATAAGGTTTGTTAAGTACTGTTTTCATTAACACTTTGCTGCTACCAAAATATGGCCACAAAAAATATGCGTAGCTCTGCGTCCACCAACACCGCCGCCACCACCACCACCATGTGCGGCATTCCTGCCCGGAGCGTTGCCGTTTCTACCCAACGTCGAAAGTCGTCTCTATTCAGGGTCTTTAGGTCGGTCGTGTATAGTCTGAAATTCACCCGGTGCATGTCAGACCCAACCGCTCGTGTCCATGTATGGCGAAGGCGTTCAGCTGGTCTCTTCCAATCCCGTAGGAACCGGTCATCACAGCTTGTAGGGTTCTGGTTTGGTCCTTTTCGCTTCGCAACGCGCAATGCCTCCAAACAACCAGATCATCTCCGACACTCATGGGATGTACATCGCGAGTCTATATACCTCTGCGTTGGTGACTTGAGCCGTATGCATGGGATGCTCAGTGTTCTTTTCGGGCACCACTGTTGCAAGGCACCGAATTTCGCCTCCAGGTCCTTGGTTAGCGTGCAGGTCCCGGTTTCTTGCAGAGGACGGAGACTGTGTATGCCTTGAATAGGCGAATTGGTTGTCCAGCCGGATGCTGGTACTCCAGATGCCTCGTTGTAGGTTATTCATGCAAAACTTGGCAAAAGCCACTGGCCGCCGTACCTCAGGTCCAATCAGTTTCAACATGACAACCGAGGTAGGGGATCCCATTAACCTACTTCATCTAGTTTCCTGCCATCTAAACTTAGGCCGACATACGACTGCATCATATGTAGCTCTGCGCTAGATGGTTCACTATGAATTGTAATGGTAAGTAAACTATTTGTATAGCGCAGTTACACTTAAAAGGCAGCTTCAAAAGCGCCGGAAAGCACATGAAGCAGTCGTATGTCTGCCGCCATATATCTGCGATAAAGGAAAAACTTAAGAAGACCCTTGATTTTTCTGCTCTTTTTGATGATCGTGTGTAGCACTGGAATGAGAAGTTGGCCCAGTTGGCTCAGCGTTGGTCACAGCGATGTGTCTTCGAGCACGGACAGCCGCCATATGACGTGAATAGCATCGGCTATAAAGACATCGGTCAGAACATCTACGCTCATACGTCGCCATCGTTCAATGTTAAACAAGCCGTGCAGGGGTGGTACGATGAAAAACCAGACTACAGTTACAACAGCCTCACATGCAAACCTGGAAAGGTCTGCGGTCATTACACTGCCGTAAGTAACTTTGCAGTTATATACGTATTTTTTATGTCAGCAAATTTTTGTGTAAATGATGTCTAATAATGTGTATGTGTGTATATGTAAGCTTACGTGTATGCGTTTATGTATAAATATCTATTTAATTGTAAAATTTTAGCGCCATCAGGAAACCATACGAAGCGCTTCTCGCCCAGATGGGTCAGCAGGGATAAAAGCGAGGTGTGTGAGCACGGACAATAATTTCCATCGTAGCCCCATGTCATCTCGCCAGCTTGACCCCGGATTCTGACCTAAGCCGAAACTGACCAAACAATCTTGCGGACTTGAGTTGATATAGCGCCAGTAATTTAGCTTATCTCCCTAACGCGCCTTTTGTGTGTAGCTGAGAAATTTCGAGGATTTACATTTACATGTACATGGACACTGGCTGTATATGAAGCGGATGGCTCTCGGTCTTGTCTACTGCACAAGACAGACTTGAGGATAATTACTAGCTCACATTACTTGTTAAAGATCTTTTGCCAATTTTAACTCATCAATTTATTGTCACTTTGTGAACATAATAGTAGGCCTGCGCTGCTTAGTCAGAGAGTTTTAAGCAAGCTTTGTATGGAAAGTTTCCGTGAGTCATCAGGTTATTGATTTATACACGCGAGGATCATTGATGAAATTTCGAACCTCAATTCGTCGACTGTTGGAGTTCCGTTGTTGGCTGGCAATGTCCATCCGTTGAAACTTCGTTCATCGGTCTTTTCGTGACCAACGGATATGCGAATCCCATCGCACTGGTCACCAGTTATTGCCGACGATCTTTCGCAGATGTCAAAGATGGGGCTTCAAACCTTCGACTTGCCCGTTTCATAGCGTAGCATTAAATCAAGTAAAGAACCAGAAAGAATCACGGCAGTACTTGAATCGTCACATGTTAATCTATCAACGATATTTTTAGCTCAGACTTTTAACTAAGCACACCACAGATCGCTGCTACAAGTCTTCGCGCTCTGTAACAATGCATTTGAGTCCGCTTATATAGGCCCTTTGTCACCGAGACAGCACACTAGTACAATATGATTTACGGTCTCCAGACATTGCGCAACCGTGGGTGTTCCATAACCCATTGAATCATCGCAACGTAGGCTTGTCGTTTTCTTGCGCGAGCGCCCAAGTGATAAAATGCGCCTCGGCCAGAATCACTGCTCACGTCAGCGCACCTCCCGCAATGTGCCTTCACCCAAACACACCACCTCACCATGTGTTCGGTACGTGCCCGCAAGCACGTGATCTAGGTGGCGCGTGAGGGCTAACATCTCCAGAATTCAACTTCGGTCGGTGATCTTCAGTTCCGTTTGAGTCATCCGAAGATCCCGTCTTCGACAAGAACAATCGTAATCGTAAGCTCGAGATTTCTACAGCGCCCAGTGAAAGCTAAGACGCGGGAACCAGGTTATTTACAGGCGCTCAGTCAAAATAAAATCGATAGGCATAAAGGATTCGGTTCCAGGCAAACAGTCAGACGACCATGGTGGATGGTGTTTGGAATTAAAATGGAAATTGAGATAAGGGGAAGAGGAAGAATCAGAATAGGATTTGTGGAAGAGGAATGTTTTCAGTTTGAGTTAAAGACCTGCGCAGAGATTGCAACAGGTGAAGTGTTGGTGAGTTCCTATGATGGATTAGATAATTGTCTTAATTCTGGCGGGAGTTTATTCCAGAATGGTGGGGCAGCTATATCTATGCAGCGATTTCCAGATTTAAAGGATGAGGTAACAGTAGGGCTGCTTGTCCTTTCCATTTCCATGCTCCTTCCTCTCGTCCTTTTCCTAGCCATTACCCTTCCCCTCCAGCTTTCTTTTCTTCTTCAGACAAGAATAGTAGAACTAGGTAAAGGACAACTCCCGGAGAAATTACCGGCAGTATCAACAAAGTGTAGACTACTTCAAATTAAGGTAAACAACCCATAAATCTCAGTGCAACTGTGAAACAGATCTTATCTGTCAGCGCTCAAAATCATGCAATCGACAGACGTTGTAAATATGTTAAAACAACGAATTAAAAAAACTTGTCAGAAAATTTATAAAGAAGACATGCCCTCGACTGCTTCTGGTTGAAGCAAAGATAATTACTGATGATTGTTTTCAGGTAACTTGGGGGGATACGAAAGAGATTGGATGTGGAATGGCATTTTGTCCATCAATCAGTGGATTAATCAAGGCTCATTTCATCGTCTGCAACTACGGACCGCCGTAAGCATAGAATTATAGCTCTACACAAAAACATTGAACTCGAGTTAGGTCTAGGCCTACATATAAAAACGCTTGTTTGCCGCTACAATGTTGAACAGATAGAACTGAGAGTATAACATAAAGTTACGAAATTAAATGTGTTTCCAACACCTCTCGAAGGCGCTACACAGGTACAGTCACTTTATTTTTCTTTAACATTTGGATCTAAATTTTAATTATTTCTAGTCTGCGGTATATTTATAAGGTTTCAGTCATCATTAATTTTAAACTTTTAGACGCAAGTTTGGTGCTGTCTTAATTTGCTTAATTTACTCGACATTTATGTAGTTGTTTCCAAGAACCTCTCGAAGGCACGACTCCTTGGCCTAATTTATATTTTGATCAGAACGATAGGGTCAGCTATAAGCTAATCATCTTGAGGAGTTGGAAGACGCTTTCATTTGCAGACTGTTGCACACACGTAGAAAAGACCAACAGATTATCTTCCTTCGTTGACTGCTGACTTATGAAGCTGTCGGACGACTGTTGGAGTGGCTTCACTCTTTTTGAATGGACGGACAATGATGGTCGCAATTGGCTTAGGCATCTCGGTGTTGACACCCGCTGTTTTATTCGATATCCAATAGGCCTAGGTCCTCCGGCCGTTTTGTATATACGGCCTATTTTGCAAGACTGATTTGACCTGAATCATCAATGCTCTCAGCCCAGGTCTATTAACATGCCGATGACGTCCAGCTGAATTTGACTTGACTTATCCGATTCACTGTCTGTTGTGTTCAAAATTCAGGCCATCGTGGAGAAAGCACGTACCTGGATGTCTTCAAATTGGCTGAGGTCGAATACGACAAAAACCGAGTTCATTCATCATGTTTTGTACAGATCTCCATTCTTTGAAACGCTCCAAACCTCTCACTACCTGTAGGAGGCTTATGAACTGTGGGGCCATATCTTAATTTCACGAGTTACTGACCAATGCGGATTGGACTGATGTAACAAAGCCTTGTAAGCATAATGATCCCTCCACAACTTATACGCATTTCATTGAAACATACACTCGGTTGTATGGTAGGGCATTCCAACTGTTACACTCTCCAGTGTCAAAAGAAAAATACGGCTCCAGTTGTAAGCAACCATGGATGACAGGTGACCTTTTTAAGCCATGTAATAAGAAATCTCGGTTATGCTCTAAAGACCTAAAGAACCCGACAGCAGCTGATAAATTGACCTTTACAATCTATCGTCACAAATTTAAACAACTTAGAATATTAGCAGAAAAGTGGAATTTTTCTAAAAAATTTCAAAATTGTCATATGAATCTTCAAAAAACTTGGAAACTAGACCAAAGTATTTTAAATAGTGGAGGTAACTCAGTAGCTCCAAGTCTATGTATAATAGATGGTATTGAAACTACTGATCGGTCAAAATAGCCAATAAATTTAATGATTATTTCATTAACAGTGGCCCAACATTGGCTTCTGCGATTACAGAAAATAAAACATCCTTCCACAAATTCTTAGGGGATCCACTTTCATCTTCGTTTGCAATTGCTATGACCTCCCCACAGGAAATCGTTGAAGTATCTAAATAAATTCGACCTTCGTACAGTAGTGGGACGGATATTAAACCAAAAATAGCAAAGGACACTACTGAGGCTGTAGTCCCACTACTATCAGAAATATAAATAGTTCTTTTAGCAATTGAATGGTTCCAGTTAACATAAAGATTGCTATGTTCAAATATGATACTAAAAATAAAATAAATAATTATTAGGCCTACTTCAATTCTCTCCTAATTCTCTAAATATTTTGAAACTTAATGCATAACAGGCTTATTATGGATTACTTTGCCAAAATGAATCTGTTACATTAAACCAACACGGATTTCAAAAAGGGCATTCGACTTTTATGGCTCTTTTGGACATGCACGGTAAAATTTCTGAAGCTATAGACCGCAATGAATTTTCATTAGGTAGTTTCTTTGATTTGACAAAAGCATTTGACACTGTGAATCAGAGGGTCTTGCTTAAAAAGTTAGAACATTATGGCATTAGAGGTATAGCGCTAAAATGGTTTTCTGATTATCTAAAAGCCAGGTCCCAGTATGTGTACTTTGAAGGATTCAGTTCTGATACAAAGGGCATTCACTGTGGCGTACCTCAGGGTTCTATACTGGGACCACTGTTGTTTTTTTATATATAATAATGATCTGTCTCGGACCTCTGATCAGTTTCACTTTGTTTTGTTTGCTGATGATACTAATGTATTTATATCCGATAAGTCAATTACTTCATTGTTTGAGCGAACGAATCGTGAATTGATAATAATATCATCATGGTTTGCAGCAAATAAGCTTTCTTTGAACTTAAACAAAACTGACTATATTTTGTTTTGTTCGCTTCACAAATCTGCTTCCATGTCCAACTTATATCTCGAAATCGATGACAAGGAAATAATTAGTGTAACATCATCCAAATTCCTTGGTGTATATGTAGATCAGCACTTAACCTGGAGTGAACACATTGCACACATATCGAGAAAAGTTAAAAAAAAATCTACTTGTCATACTGTAACCTATCTTGGGGATCCAGTTATGCCTCACGTTTAAAGTCCTTGCAAGTCCTCCAGAAACACGCGCTATGCATTGTTCATTTACTACAATGGTTTGCAAGTACTAAGCCCATATATAATTTACACAACATACTACGCTTAGGGAACATCACCGGTACCAAATTGGTTTACTCATGTAACACTAGCATCATAGATTGTTACCTGCGACCTTTGATAACTTCTTCCGGGAAGGTACATCGATAAACAGCTATAACACTAGGTCCTCCAGGCATTACCGTTGTCATGGAGCTCGTGCTAATGTATTGAAGTTCTCTAATCAAGGCTCAGGGCCTAAATTATGGAATACTCTTCTACCTGACCTCACACAAGTTCCTGGCCTTGGTCTCGTTACAGTATATTTGAAACACCACTTATTGTCCTCAGAGATTTAAACTGTTCACATGATTTATCACTATTTCACTTTGCACTGCAATGTTCGGGTTTATTTTGTACAAAATTAAACTTGACTTTGAATCAATTATGAGCTTACATCCCGTGTTGTATTAGCCGCCTATATATCAATTACACTGGCCAACAGAAAAATTTTTTTTCTTGTTGCCTTCGGTTTTAGACCTGTTCTTGGGGTAATTTTGGGCGCTGATTCAGAAAATGTCATTGGATTGAGTGCATCAGGTCTAGTTTCTCAGATATCGTCGATTTTGTAAAGAAAACCCAGTCCACTCTTTAAACGATGTCTTTGACAAAACTAAAATGTCATAATAAGCTTTATTTATGGCTAATTATAATTCTTGCTGATTCATATAATGCCTACATCCTTATAATGTAAAATCAGCATATCTTGCCGCGTGCTGAGATATTGCTGATTCAACGAAATAACTATTCCGTAGCCTACAGCTTACTCAGCACTAAATTCATGGCCTCATTTAGAATTTATTTGTGCTTATACAGCGTTTCATGGTTTCGAACTATGTAAATAGATTATGCTGAAGTCAGCATTTATAGCCTATATAAACCGCCTCCTGAAAGCTAGAGCAGCCGCAGTCGTCTTAGGGCATATTAAGAGTTGATCGCAAGAACAATCTGTGAATGTGAGCATTAAATAACTACATGTTCTTACTATTTTTTAGGTTAGTCGCTTAATTCCTCAGATGCGAACATCCTTAAGGTTATGGCTACTTCCAGACGGAGCTGCATTAACCATCCAGACATATTCTGCTACATTTGTGGGGAATACACACTAAAAGCAAACAGGAAACCGATTTCTGAGTTTGTAAAAAGAGCATATGTAGGTTATTTTAGTGTCAAACTTGGAGATCAAGATAAGCAATGGGCTCCTCATACAGTATGCAAAACTTGTATTGAACAATTGCGCCACTGGACAACTGGAAAGAGAAGCTGCCTGAAATTTGGTGTACCGATGGTTTGGAGGGAACAGATAAACCACTTCGACGACTGTTACTTTTGTATGGTTAATATCATAGGCATCAATCGAAATAATCGTCACAAGTTGTCTTACCCTGATATACCTTCAGCCAGGAGACCTGTTCCGCATTCGGATATTGTACCAGTTCCACCTTTTCGCGAACTACCTCAGCTCTCAGACGATGACACTTGCATGTCCAATATCGGACTAGATGACGAAAGTGAAGAAAGTGGGGTCAGTGACAGTGATTTCCAATCAACTTCACACAGTGAACGTTTTGACCAAAAAGAGTTGAGTGATCTGATCAGGGACTTAAATCTTTCCAAAGAGTCCTGTGAATTGCTTGCGTCCAGACTAAAGGAAAAGAATGCACTTCAGCCTGGAACGAAAATTACAATTTCTAGAAACAGAGAAAAGGATTTGCTGCCATTCTTTACCGAAGACAACAACCTAGTATTCTGTAATGACATCAGCAACTTATTGAAGAAAATTGGTCTGTCGGATTACAGCCCAGATGAGTGGCGTCTTTTTATCGACAGTTCAAAACGTAGTCTGAAATGTGTGCTTTTAAATAACGGCAACAAATTTGGTTCTATTCCAATCGGTCACTCCACCAGGATGAAAGAAGAGTACAATTGGAGCTCTTTAGTACTGGAAAAGATAAAATACAAAGAACATCAATGGGTAATTTGTGTAGACTTGAAGATGGTAAATTTCCTCCTTGGTCAACAAAGTGGCTACACAAAGTATCCCTGCTTTTTGTGTCTTTGGGACAGTAGAGCCAAGCATGAACATTGGACAAGAAAAGATTGGCCTTCGAGGAAAGACATGGTGGTTGGAGCTCAAAATGTAATCAAGGAATCTTTGGTGGCACGAGATAGGATCATACTGCCACCACTACATATAAAGCTAGGCCTGATGAAACAATTTGTCAGGGCTTTGAATAAAGAAGGTTCATGCTTCGAATACATAGTACACAAGTTACCAGGAATTACAATGGAAAAATTGAAGGCTGGAATCTTCGATGGTCCACAGATCAGGCAACTTATGAATGACCCACTTTTCATACCATCAATGAATGAAATCGAATCTTGTGCCTGGTCTTCCTTTGTTCTTGTAACTAAAAATTTTCTTGGCAACAAGAAGGCAGACAATTATGCACAACTAGTAGAGGATATGCTTCTTCATTTCAACAAGCTTGGCTGCAACATGAGCATTAAAGTCCATTATCTCCACAGTCACTTAGATCGCTTTCCAGAGAATCTTGGTGACTTCAGCGAAGAGCAAGGTGAAAGATTTCACCAAGACATCAAAACAATGGAAAATCGATATCAAGGAAGATGGGATGCACACATGATGGCAGACTATTGCTGGAATATTATGCGCGATTGTTCCGGCAGATGCCACACTCGGAAATCGTACAAAAGGAGCTTCTTCGGTGTCGAATGACTTGAAATTTTTATAACAAACTTGTTCTGTTTGGTATCATATAAGTACAGTTTCAGGTACTACCATTTTCTTTTAAGTATTTGTATTATTATGTTTATTTAGTGTATCACATAATAAATTGAGCACTACATAATTATAGCTATAGCCTTATGTTTTATGGGCGAGCAGAGGCAAGGACTGGTATATGGCATAATGTTCTATATCTCGAAAACTAGACCTGCTGGGAGAAAACTGGTGCCTTTTCTGGAATCAGCAGGTCAAATATACCCAGAAACAGTTCTAACATTTGAGGCAACAAATTATGTGTTGGCCAGTGTTATGTGACAGGGTAATCCATACTGTAGCGGGACATTCGTCCCTTCTGGATTGCCCTTTGACGCCAGCACATGTAATATTTTAGGTGAAACTGTTGTAACTGTCTAGACTGTTGGTTGTTGGTGATTCAATAAACAACTTCATCACACGACAACCATGTGCAAAGTTGGACAAGGAAACCGGTTGAGAAGCAAAACATATCATCAATGACCTTGTTATTCTTCTGTATGTAAACAAGCGATGTCGAATCAACCTGCTTCTATCGACTGCGTCGTACCATAGTCATTCGGCGAAATTTCTTCTTTTACGGCGCTCTGACTCTTGTCTACTCCATTTGATACGCCTAGACTGCTGTAGCTCTGTCCTAAAACAGCAAGCAGAGCCCAATGACTAGGGGGTCTGTGGGAGCGTCGTACGCTTTCCCAACGGGATCCGGAAAGCCAACGGATTTTTAAACATCTTTTATGAAATTGAGAATATTGAGCCATTTTGAAATAATTTTATAAAATTGAGAATATTTGAGCTAACGGATTTTGAAACAATTTCTATAAAATTGAGAATTTTGAGCCAACTGATTGTGAAACAATTTTTTGGAATTGAGAATTAAAGTCAACGGATTTAGAAACAGTTTTTATTGAACTGAGAATTTTTGAGCGACATGTGCTAGTCCTTATTGTATAATAATTTTACCCATCGATGGAGCATAATCATGAATCCGAGATCTGGTGGGGGTCACCTATACGCTACGAATCGGGTAAGTCGACAGTTCGAAGCCCGGTCGTTGACAACTTCGAAAGATCGTTGACATTGCCTGGTGACTAGCGCGGTGGTATTTCCATAACCCCAGGTCACGAAGAGACTTGTGGACGAAGAATCGCCGAAGATTCAACGTAATTCAATGCTGGGGCAAAACCAATGAAATCGGAGCGATCAAAAAATGAGGTTCGAAATTCGACAAGTGACTGCGGTGGCGCGTGATGGTCAACTTTTCCAAAATTCAATTTCGGTCGGTGATCGTGGATTCGAGTGGAGTCATCGAAAGATACCATAATCAGGAACAAAGAAGACCGCGGTGGAGGTCAAAGCCGACACGAAGCAACTGCATTTATCCGCATTTAAGACAAGATAACTTTAATAAGATACACGTACTGTGTCATTTTTGAATAACTTTGTAGTATTGCACTGAAGTGGTTTTTTGCATAAGGTGCAAAGAATTTACTTTTTGCTTACGTTGCAAAATTTATCGTTTTCAGGAGTCGAGTAAATAACTGACTGATAGCAGAAAAACAAGCAGAGAACGAAAGCTAAGTGCAAAGCGGCTTTGGCAGGCCTTAATTAAGTATGGTTTGAAGTTGATAAAGAGTTTCAGCTTAGAAGCACTATAAAAGGAATTAGCGAAGGAAAGGTTGATTGAGGAAGCAGCGGGAGGTAAGTCGGAGAGGAAGCTATTTGAGATACCTCTTTCTTTCTATCCCATAAAACTAAGTACGCAATGCTGCAGATGAATGATTATTATTATTATTATTATTACATGTAATTAATAATTTCTATCGCGTCGGTGTCTTATATACAAGGCATAATTCGAACCGATGGCGCACCAAAACTAACTCGCAATCAAGTCAGCATCTAGAAGATCAGTCCAATAAGACAAGCAGCCTATGGTGGATCAGCAATTTGAAAAAATTGAGTCGAGCTGAGAACAAAATGACAAGCGGCTGCGCAGAACGAATATATACAAGAAGAGTATTCCAAAATCCAGGTCCAGCAACCAAAAAAGGCCGTTGACCGAGAACAGTTTTTATCTTAGGTATCACCAGAGAAAGGCAATCAAATAACCTTGAACGGCGTACGTCTTTAGAATGAAGAATGATTTTAAGTTTTTAAGTTTTGCGTTTAGCTGAACAGAAAGCCAGTATAAATAATCAAGTACAGGGGTATATGCTCATATTGTGACGTGCTAGTTAGCTGTAGCCACAGAGTGCTGAATTTGTTGGAATTTCTGCATGCTTAACTTTATGCTACCTGTAAGAAGCAAGTAGCAGTAATCATGACGATTGGAAATGTAATGTAATCAAAAATTTATAAAGCGCCACTTCGAGGTAAACTCCTCAGAGGCGCTCCCGGCCCTAAAACCCAGAAGAACTGGGAAATAAGAAGGTCTTCAAGCGCTTGCGGAAAAGAGGGGGAGATAGACTAAGAAGTTCCTGGCGTAGATCATTAGGAAGCCCATTCCAAAAAGCGGGACCAACCACAGCAAAACTTCTGCGATGGGCCGTAGCTGTTCGAACCGATGGGGCAAGCAAGTCACCCCGTACCGCCGAACGAAGTAGTCTACAGCCCGGAATGGAGGATGCCAAAACACAGAGCTCCGTAAGATAAAATGGGGCGCAACCTAAGAGGCAATTACGTACAAGAACCAGAATGCATTCACCAGAGATATCCTTCAAGAAATAACGCCTAATTCTGTGTATATGACGAATATTCATGAATGACTATTTACAAATACCATTTACACAGTCGACGAGACACATAGAAGAGTCAAAAACAACACCCAAGTTACGAAAAGCATCAGCCAACTCAACAGGTGTCACCCAACTTTAAAGATTTAAAACCATTCAAATCTCTTAAGTTGCTGCGGAGTACCCAAGAGTAAAAAACAATTTTAGACGGGTCAAGAAAGAGTTTACTAACCCCCACCCAAGACTGCACTTTCTCAAAGGCAGCGAACAACAACTGTACAGACGAGTGACAAGACAAACCTTTCAAAGAAAATTTTAAAATGAGTATCAGCATCGAAATGATAATCTAGTGAATGACTGTCAAGCAATGTATCTTGTCCCGTCTTGTCTCGAACAGTCCTCGAGCTGAGGTTTGGCTGCACCACGGACAATTTTGTGTCTTCTGCTACTGTGCCTCGTCTTTTGTAATAGCTGGTCGAACGATAATTCAGTCGACGACATGATGTTGTCGATCCATGTCATTTTGAGTCTCCACCGATCTCTGGATCCAGGAATTGTGCCTTGGATGATCTCTTTCTCAAGGCAGTCTCCACTCTTTCGTAGCACATGCCCGAAATATGAAAGCTTCCTTTGTTGATTAATCCGACCAGACTCCTCTCTACATTTCACTTCATTTCAAATGTGTTGATTCTTGCCTCTTCATCTTTCTTTACGGTCCAGCTCTCGCAAGCATACTGTGTCATTGGCCATACAAGAGCTTTCAGAAGTCGTATCCTGCTTCACTGTTGAATCCAGCTCCTCATAGAACTGACCTATGTTTTCCTCAGGAGCCACTGAAGTTGATGTATGCACTTGCCATAGTAAGGCATCTGGGCGTTGCATTAATCCTTACAACCAGAATTCTGTCATTAATTGGCTCATACTCATTGTGGGCTCCAGCTGCTTTCTTTTTGTATTCACAGTGCCACTCCGCGTTGACCCTGTTCCTTAGCACCTAAGTAGATAATAGTGTGACCATCGAGTGTGGTGAAACGTCCCTGTAATGCCCAACTAACATCAGACAATCCGCACAAGTTTACTCTGTTCCTCTCTAATTCTCTGCCCAAAACCTGTACTGAAGCAGACTCTCGTATTCCAAGTTCCAACCCGCAACGTTCTACGCAATTGGATCGCTGTTCCTGCCTGACCAACAGATGCCATCATCTTGATTTTCTTGTATTCCTTTAAGTAGCTGAGAAAATGTCAAGTCTATGTTGCCATGAGTCTGCAGGTTTTTGGAAAACCCACAATTGTACAATAGTGGGAAGCATGTCTAAGCTTGTCTGCTGACTTGACGGAAAACAGCCTATATAAAGCAGTTGCGGGTGCATTGCTGAAGAAAGCGCCAAGAAGATTTTAAGAGCAGTAGACTGTTGTATCACCTGTTGATGTTTCTGGTTACAAATGTTGTTGATAGATTTGTGTGTTTAGAACTGTATATTCGATGTCTGAAGTATTGTTGTAGTTGAAGTGTTTGTTTTCTTAATTATATATTCGAAAATCACAGACTATGTGTCTTTACTCAAGTTAACGCTAAGCTATGAATCGGGCGGATCTATGTCTGGAAGCCCGATCGATAAATAAATTACGCTACAAATCGGGTGAGTCGATAGGTCGAAGCCCGAATGATTGATACTTCGAAAGATCATAGACAACAGAAATTTGAAAGTGATACCGTTAACAAAACTGTTTTAAAAGACAAAATTATGGGAAAATGTCATAGTCATTTAAAACAACACATTCTCTAGACTGCTTTCTTGTTGTTTTCCAAATAACAGAGGGTGAAGCTACTTATATTCCAATCAAAATGGCAGTTGGACTTTAACGATAGAAAGTTTTCAAATATATCGCTCAAAAACCGCATGACATCGAGGCAAACTAAAAGAATAAGTCTTGAAACGCGGGCTCAGCTGTTGAAATAGTGTGGTCATTTTACACTTCATCAAAAAAACTAAAATCGGTATTAAACAAGGTGTTTACTGTGGCCCCCATTTAGTAGTTTAAGGAAAATTGTTTATTACTAGTGCGCACTATTTAATGCTTTCGAGTTTTCTCAGAACTTCATGAAATAACTAAAACCATGTATAACAAGCTGTGTGTGATGCGAAGAATTGTTCCTGCCACGAATTGCCCATGCGACGAATTGTTCCTGCGGCGAATTCTCATGCGACGAATTTTCTTGCAACAATTTGTTCATGCGACAAATTGTTTTTGCGACGAATTGTCACTGCTACGAATTGCTTTTGCGACGAATTACCTTTACGACGAATTCTCTTGCGAGTGAAACAAAATCATTGAACTTTATTTTTTGTATGTTCAGAGGAAATTGGGGCGGAGAGAAACCATTCTTGAAAGGTACTGCGTGCAGCAAATGCAGCGAAGGAAAATTCTACTGCGACAATGGACTTTGCGATCGTAAGTTACCTACACTTTTTATTGATATGACTTCGGGGCGTCTAGACCTGGTGGGAATGACACACGATGCGACATAGAAATTTCAGGTGGAAACAAAAGTCAGAGTACATTTTAAACCAAGTTTCACGCAACATGTTCTCATTTTGTTTTACTGTAAATAAAATGTGCGCCTAGTAGTAGTTATTACTTTCAAGAAACTTCTATTGCATCCGTGAGGCTAATCCGAATAGTCCAACATCACTGAGGAACTAAACTGAGTGTTACATCAACTAATTATTATTTATTTATGCTATTTTTGCGTTTCCCACTGCATTTTCCCACGATGTCAGTTCGGAATGTCTGTTACGTTGTATACATAACCAATGCTGATGAAGCGGATGAAGAATTTAATTTGTCCCTGTCCTGACCTGTGTGACGACGCAGAGAATCCGTGCGCTAGTTCGACTAAATGTCTCTTTCTGAAGAAAATACTCTGTTGCTACCCGTTAGCTACGCTTGCCTGTCGCTGTCTCTGCCTCCATTTTTGCCTACCACCTAACACCCTCCTCCCTCCCTTGTTTCTTTCTTTCTTCCTTCCTTGCCTCCCTCCTCCTTCCCTGCCTGCCTGCCTCTCTCTCTGTTCCTGCCTTCCTCCCTGTCTGCCTTTCTGTTTGCCTTCCTCCATCCCTAACTCCGCCCTCCTTTATCGATCCCTTTTTGTCTCCATCCTTCTCTCCATCCCTCCCTAACTCCCTCTCTTCTTGTATTTCTTCATGCCCTTCTCCCTGCTTCTTGTCATCTCCTTTCTCTCTAACTCCCTCCCCTTGTCTTCATATTTTCCTTTTAACTCCCTCTCTTCTTAACTCCCCTTCATACCTTCTCCTCTTGCTCTATCCCTAACCGCTTAACTCTATAATTCCCTTCGTTCCTGCCTCTCTTTCTGCCACTGTTTCTGCCTGCCTGCCTCTCTGCTTGCCTTCTTCCCTCCCTCTCTCCATCTTTCTCCCTTTCTGCCTTCCTCTTTGTTGTAACCAACTTTGTCCTCGTATTAATCGTCAGCCTACTGAGAACCTGCAGATGTCTATGTGTTTCTGAAATTAGTCTGTTCTCACATTATTCCCGATTGGCATTGCATGTTGGCCATAATACTGAACGGTCCATATGTTTTCAATCGGCAATATTGAAATACGGCAATGCTCTATCCTTAGACTGTTTGAGGTCGTCAGGCTTTGGGATAAGAGATTCCCATAGTTTAACCACATCTTATGCCATCAGGGCCGTTGACGTCGGTAGGAAAAAAATGTCTAAACGCTAATGACACTCAATTAAGATAAAAGGCTCAAGAGCGATAGCCTATATACGACGCAAGCCGGATGCTACAGATCCTTTTGGCGCTTCTAGGACAATAACCTCCCGGACAATTACCCCCGGGACAATAACCCCCATGCAAATAACCCCCCGGACAGTAACCCACTACACTGATATATTAATTATATAAATATACAAATAATGTATATTAATCATACAGTTTATATATTAATTTATTAGACATATATTGGAGAACCATGCAACGTCACAGTATGAAATTAAATGTGTAAAAGGAAAATGCTGTTTATTGTTTATTGTTTGAGCTATTCCACGTAGATAGTCAAGAACATTGCGCTCATTGTAGTTGCTAATGACGGCCAAAATCCGTGCATTGGAGTCAGCATACTTCTTCCTCGGAGGTTGTGATGGGTGACCAGCCAGAAATTGGCTGCAGTGAACTTGCTGTAATGCTTGTTCTCTTTGAATAAATCCAATGAACTTCCAAATGGTTGGATGAAAACTGCCGACGTTCGACTGAAAACTTCTATGCCAGCCTTCAACCGAATTGTTTGTTTTTGGTAATTCGTCTTCGGATCTTCGATACATATTCCACATCCCAATGGCATAAGTAGGTTGTCGTCTTCCACGTCGTTGTGGTCTTCCTATGTATGCATCTTCGAAATAATCAGCACCCTGTCTACTCTCTGGAGGCAGTATTTCAGACAACTCCTCAAAGGCACCAGCAACGTCGTCCGTTGGCACAAATGCAAGAGCCGGAATCATTCTTAATTTCAGTGCAAATTCTTGGTAGCGTTGATGTAGACCGTTGTCCTGAATCTTGCGGTAGATATTCTGACTCAGATGAAAGAAACATCCTTTGATTTCACTGTCCGGAAAAACTCTTTCTAAACTGTTTATGACTGCCAATTCAAAATCAACCATGATGCTAGTTGGCTTCAAATTTACATTCAGCGTAAATAACGTCTAATAGGGGGTAATTGTACGGGGAGTTATTTGCATGGGGGATTATTGTCCGGGGGTTATTGTCCGGGGGTTATTGTCCGGGGGTAATTGTCCGGGGGGTTATTGTCCTGTTAACCCTTTCGGCTGCCATATCTTCTTCAAATCTTACGCTTCTTATCAGTTGAAAGTGAGGAGGCAGGCAAAGCGTAATTTGCCCTCCGGTCATTTGTGCTATTTGAATATATCACACCGAAACAGAACAGCGGTTCTTTTGGCACCAATTTTCTTCTTTTTCTGCCTCTCTCTCTCTTCCGTGTACTGTATCCTTCTCTTCTTACTTACTTATCCTTTCCTCCCCATATCTTTGTTACATCAGCTCTTTCATTTCTATTCCTATCCTCTCTTGCTGCTCGAACTTCTTTTCCATGACCTCCATTTGTTTTCCCCGTTCTTATCGTTCTGGTGCCATTTCTTTCTGTTGCATCTCTTTCATTTCATGTACCTTTTTATTGGCTTCTATTCGCTCTTGCTTTTCTACCTGAAACTGCTGCTTCTGCATTTTGTAGTCTTCAATTCGGCAGGTCTTTGCTGTTCCTGCGGCATTTCGACATGTCTCGCTTTCTTCGTGGCTTCTAGTAACAGTTTCTGAGCTTCAAGCTGCTGTTCTGCATTTGCAATTCAGCATACCTTATTATTTTCAGCTCCATTATTTGTTCCATCCTTTCTTTCCTATCTAGCCACATTTGTTGCCTCTGTAGCTAGATCTGGGAGTCTCTTAGCTCAGCCAATTTGACGCCACTTGACTCTAAACACGACCAGAGGTCAAACTGAAGGAGACGACATGGGATAGAATCAGTATCAATTCTAAACGGAAATCTAAGCGAAATCACGGGGATAGATGGGGATGTCCGATTACTACTGGTATATCCTGCCTCTTCTGCAGAAGGCCAAAGAAGTTTAAGTGCTCTCAGAAGGCTCAAGACATATGGCTAAGAAGCGCTATGACAGAAACAAGATTGAATTCTTTGGTTGTCTGCAACACCCATCAACACCTGATTGATTCAGTTGACACACAGAAGTTGATTTGCACATTTATTTCCAGGTCCACCATAAGATCTAAGTTGTTTGGTGCCAAACAACAAAATGAATGATTGCATGCCTCCCCATTAATGAAGTTTGTGTTCACTGGCACTACCACTATCCACCAACTGTGAATAAGAAGTGTTGAAAAATGTTAACAGAGTTGCAACAATATGCATAGAAATTGTGCTAAAACATACAGTAAACCCTCTGTTTGTTGTCCCTAACTAAAAACCATTAGCAGTTTCGGCTTATTTAGCCTTTACTTAGAATCTAGATATTTACTCCGTCCTATGAACTCTGTAATCTGCATGCAGTTGATGAATTATGAATATTTGTGTAGTCTCTGCCCCCCCCCCCCCGTTTATGTTTACTGTCCACTGAAAAACCAACGAACTTCTCTGGCAGCCACGTTCGTTTGGACCGCATTGTGTCCCTAGCTGGCCACCAGTGGCACAATGCTGGCCCGCTGTGGGTCCATCCAGCGTGGCTGTCTGGGTTTCTACTTAGAATTGGCTTCGGATAGGCACTATTTTAGGCAGCATAGCAGCATGGGATAGCATAGCATAGCAGCATCGCTCAGCCAATGGACACGGCGCGTTAACAGATGTCTTACTTACTTACTTATGGGATTGGCAGCGCAACAGCACTATCCTGCGATTAAACTACATAACATGCCGAACGGTCGCTATATAAAAACGTTTGCATTTATATTTATTTTATGCTGAGTCCTGAAAGTAACTGAGAAAATGTAGATATTAATGTGAACGCCCGAAAGTAGAAAAGACTATAAATCCTTATGATATGAAACCGAAAGAAAATAATAAGTGTTTCACAGATACGTAGAGTAAATTAGCACAGGTCTGGCCATTAGTTACTCAGTAGGCCTCTATATGAGTCAGCAACATAAGTGTGCCTCGCGCTCGCACCTCGACCATGCAGCGTCGTGCTTTCTCTGTTGCTGGCCCAACCCTCTGGAATGGACTTCCTGTTACTCTGCGTCTTCTACATCGGGACTTTACTTCTATCTTCTATTCTTCTATTAAGACTGTTCTCTTTCGCCGAGGTTGGTTTGGGAGCCCTTGAGTAGTTTTCTTGAAGAGGCGCTATATAAATGTTCCGTCTAAATAAATAAATAAATTCAATGAATTCGTGAGAAGGATATTACTTCTTCTTTCGCTCGGCTCCAGCATGACTTGCTGGAAGAAGTTTGGATAATCATCATGTATTACAGACACGATGCCATTGAGCTCCTCTTCTGGCTAAATATCAAGGCATACGTTGAAAACATTGCTCCAACAGGGATACTGATGAAATCGAAGGAACATTCCTTGCCAAGGTGCAAGGAATGTTCCTCTCCCTCTTCCTGTCTCCTCCTTCGAAGCCTTATGCCTCTCCTGCGCGTCGATTCGTGGACCAGTCACGGTACTTGCCCTGTATCATCCGGGCTCTGCGTCTCTTTCCTCCACCTTCCTCTCCGAACTCTCCGTGCTCCTTGAGACCTTCGCCACCTTCAATTCCCAGCTCGTCATCACCGGCGACCTCAACATTCATCTCGAAAACCCTGATCTTCCGGAGTCCGTTCGCTTCAACGACCTACTCTACCAGTTTGGCTTCACCCAACACGTTGCGGAACCCACCCACGTTTTGGGTGGCTGGCTTGACATCGTCATCACCCGTGACGACTGCAACATCTTGGACCTCACAATTGAACCGCCGCCTGTCTGATCACAGTCTTCTTCTCTTCAACATACCCTTCCTCTCTTCCCAGCCGTCTTACGCTCTCCGATCCGTACGAGGCTGGAATAATCTGGACCGTGATCTCTTCCGCGCTGGCCTGGTCAACACTGCCCTGTGCGGCGACCTCTCATCCTTGGCCTCCTGTAATACAACCGAGCTCTTCGACCTCTACGACTCCTCCATTCGCCTTCTCATCGATCGCCTTCTCCCGCTGCGAACGTTGCGGGCTCGTCAGAGGCCGCTGGCCCTCTGGTTCGATTGGTCCTGCGGTGCCTTGCGTCGTAGCGTCAGGCGTCTTGAGCGTAGACACCGTCGAACTCATGACCCAGCTGACCGTCTAGAGTGGCTACATCTCCTCCGCGCAATGCATCGGGAGTTCCGAGTCAAGGAGGCGGCCTACTGGGAGTCGCTGATTGATCGAGAGAAGAGCAATCCGCGTCGACTTTGGCGCTCGCTCTCTGCTGTCCTTGGTCGCTCCACCGCCTCCGGCTTTTCAGCTCAGCCTCAGTTCACCGCCACGGACTACCTTAACTACATGCGCGGGAAGATCGACTCTGTTCGCCAGTCTACTGAGGGCTCGCCTCCTCCCTCTTTCCCTCCCACGTCTTCCAGGCTCAATAGTTGGAGCCCTTTATCTCTGGATGATGTCCGTCAGCTAATCCTGAACTCACCAGCCAAGTCCTGTGAACTGGACACGCTTCCTTCATTTTTAATTAAGGAATTTATTGACGATCTTGTTCCTTTTTTTCATTTTTTGTGTAGCACTTCTTTGGCTGAGGGCTCAATCCCGCCCTCCCACAAACGTGCAGTAGTTTCTCCATGTTTGAAGCGCCAGGGTCTTGACCCTAGTGCCCCCTGTAATTACCGTCCCATTTCTAACCTATCCTTTCTCTCCAAGCTTCTTGAAAGATCCGTCTCTTGTCAGCTATCTCACTACCTCGACACTAACTCTCTTGCGCCTCCTCTTCAGTCTGGGTTCAGGAAATACCATTCCACCGAATCACTTATGACTCGCCTTCTTGCTGACGTTTTTGGGGCTATTGATTGCAGGCAGGTCACCCTTCTGGCCCTTTTCGATGTAAGTGCTGCTTTCGATACCGTTGATCATTCCATCTTATTAGAGCGTTTGGAGATTTCCTTTGGTATACTGGCTCTGCCTTCACCTGGTTTCGATCGTTCCTCTCCAACCGCCTTCAATCTGTCGTTTTTGGGCCCTCGCGGTCCCCTTGGTCTCCCGTATTTTTTGGTCTCCCCAGGGTTCCGTCCTAGCTCCTCTTCTCTATGTTTTATATACCTCTGATCTAGCTCGGACCCTCCTCCCACTGAGTGTTGCCGTCCTTCGGTATGCAGACGACACCCAGGCTTATTCCCATGGTCCGGCGGAGGCAGCCCCTGCCCTTGTCCAGAAGATTCTCGATGCCACATCTGTCCTTGACCTATGGATGTCCTCCAATCGCCTCCGTTTGAACTGTAATAAGACCCAGTTCACCTGTCTTGGTGGCCGCTTACAGCTCGCCAAGATCGATCTCTCCTCCTTACGCCAAAGATTTCCAGATATCTCCTTCTCTACTACGGTTCAGGATCTCCGGGTTGTACTGGATCAGGAGCTTTCCCTGTCTGCTCATGTTAACAGCGTCTCTCGCTCTTGTTTTTATCATCTTCGTCAGCTCCGTACCATTCGCCGTACTCTTTCCTTTCACGCTATCTCCACGCTGGTCCATGCCCTCATTTGCACCAGGGTTGACTTTGGGAACGCCATCTTTACCGGCCTATCGCTTGCCAACACTGCTAAGCTACAATCTGTGCTCAACTCTGCTGCTCGTCTCATAGGGGGCATTCCAAAGTATGGCCACATTTCGTCTTATATTCGTGACACTCTTCGCTGGCTCCCCGTCCAGCAGCATGTCCACTTTAAGATCCTCTCCCTCATGCGCAATTGTGTTCTTGGCTCTGCTCCCCTTTACCTCATTGACTTCTGCACTTTGGTCTCCTCGTTGCCGGGCCGTAGCAACCTTCGCTCGGCCACTCAAGATCTCCTGTTTGTCCCTCGCATGCGTACCGCTGCAGCCCAGTCCAGAAGCTTTGCCTACCTTGGTCCCACTTGCTGGAATCGTCTCCCTCAAAAATTGCAACTTGAGCTCCTTTCTCTCCCCCTCTCAGTGTTCCGCAGGCGCCTGAAGACTGTACTGTTCAACAGTGATTTTACTTTTTCGGGTCGAAAGCACCTCTGTTGAGTTTATCCTCTAAGAGGCGCTTTATAAATCTCAAATTACAATTACAATTACAATGTGAGCATTTTTGCTGCTCTCTTTCGGAAGTGCAGTGTATTCTCATCAGCACTCTCAGCCTCCAAAAGCAAGTATGTGGGCCTACGGGCTTCAGTTTCGATGTGCAGAGCAATATTAGACCCGATTTTCGATACCTTGAACTTCTGTACCAGTTTTTTGTTTACTCAATGTGATTTTGAAGTTCTAAATCCCGACATTTCACTTCCACGTGGATCAGTTCAACTACGACTGATAGCTGTTGGAGACGCTGTCACACGCGCTTGTGCGCTAGCACAATGAACTGGTCCATCTGATTAAATCGATGCTGGTGCCCGCATAGGTCTTTGAAATATAGGCCTACAGGCCATAGCAAGCTAATTGTTAGTATTGATGTGGCCGTACATTTATTGAATTCGGAATCACGTAACTGATTCACGTTGAAAGTTAAACTGAACGCAACATCGACAATTCTTTAGCATGTGCGGTTCGTTCCCAGCCATTTGTCCAGAGTAGCAAAAGGGCCATTTTATAGTTTGACGAGTCATTTTCCTAAATCAACTTACTGTACTACGCTGCCCATCTTCGACGGCGGCGTCCTTAGAATTCCGGTCTTATCGTACTCGGGCTTCCCAAGTCGACTCAAATCGACTTAGTCGAGTCGATTCCCACGTATAAGCACAGTCTGCGAGGCACTTACGCATAGGCCCCCCAACTATTAAGATCTTAAACCTATTGCGTTTTTGCATAGGTAGCCAGTACAGTTCCTCCCCCTGAAGCTCAATATATGCCCAAACATAGGTATACAGCCAATCAGTCAGCCCCCAGCGTTGAAACTAGATTGCAATTGGTTAATGCGGGAAGAAACAGGGCATTGAATTTAACCTGTCAACTGTTGTGGGAACGCGCGTTATCAGAAATTTCTATGACGTCACAGCGATGAGTAATCGGGACGTTGACTTGTTCATGATTGGCTGGTGGGTTACCCGCGCTTTAGGCGCAAAGTTTTGTTACGTAACGTCGACGTGTTCTATGGTTGTTGATATGTTTGTGATTTGCTGGCGATCGCGGGCTTTTAAAATTTGCGGTTTTGACTGTTAGCAAAACTGCGCAAATTTTGAATATGCGCTTCATATTAATCAGCGTTCGCCCGCAGTCTGGTGTTAGCAGTAAACGTTGACTTGGCGGGAAATAGGCTATGAAAGTGGACAATTATACTTGTTGGTAGAGCGTGAAGATTGGATACAAGTAGACTTTCGTGCTCTCAGGTGGTATTTTGAGTAACAAGTGTAACTCTATCGATAGATTTGTGCGTTTGGAAACTTGACGATTTATGTACTGCAATGAGTAAACTGTTCCATTATTTATTTGATATATGATCGAAAATAAAAGATTGTATGTCTTTTCTCGAATTGACGCTACGCTATAATATGGGCGAGTCGACGGTTCGAATATCGTCGGTAGGAACGCTGTATAACTACTATCAGATATGAGTTTTACACTACTTATAGAACCATTGGCGGATATGAATATGGCGCTGGCAAGAACAGTGAAATTAAATAATGTCGACTCCGTTTAGTACTTGGAAGGCTTTCCGTCCACAGGATACGAGGCCATCTGGGCCAAGTGGGTCATCCATCTCTTATGGTCTGTGATTGAATTAAGTTGATAGCTGAAATGCTGTGCTATTGTTTTCTGTTTTATTGTCGTTGTTTTTGCGCTTCAGCCGAAAGATCCTTCACCCCAAGAACAAACATTGAAGAGTTTCTTTAAAGACGTACGAACAAGCATGTTACCTTTACATTTTTACCTTTAGTAGTTGTTGTGTATAGTGCTAATTGGCGTGAAATTTTCTTTCTCTTAGATACGTGTAAAGCCGAGGGACCACACTGCAGTAAGTAAGCTATATATTTTCTACGATATTTTTTGTTCAGTATTTCATACATTGTCCGGCATACATAGACGAATGATACGACGCAGGCTAAAGTATGCGACACCACAATAGGCTATATGCTGGTGAATGGTTTAAAGAAATTCTGTTGTGATATAAAGAAGCTAGTGTTTAGCTGACATTTAAATTATTAATCTAAAAATTTGTGGCGTTCTTTTATTTTTAGTACATCGTGACAACACATTGCGGCAAAACGAGATTTTAAATTAGTGGAACGATCAGTAGCAGTGGGCTAGAAATAATGACGACGATGTAGCGATGGAACCAGCGTCGTGGCGTCTGCGTGCTGTCTGTTTGTAATCTGTTTTTCTAACTTTCGGCGTCTTTTCTGTCTTGATTACTTCTATCTTAACGGATTTATATTCTATATCGGGTGAGTTTGTTCCAAACTTAATTTTGGCAACTTTTAGTAGATTCATCGCCTAATATTCGCTGCTATCTTGTACCCTTTTGTTCTTGCATGCTTACCTTTCGCCATATTGACTCCGTCTAACGAACCCTACATTTCAGATTCCCCACATAATGTATCACATAATGTATCTATCAATCATTCTTCTCATTTTCAATCTGGGCTACACGATCGCCTGCAATATCAGGTGCTAACTCTCCCAACCCGATTTGCCCTACATAACTCTAACAGCGAAACATTTTAACATCGCCCAGTTTGACACTGCGACAACGCAGTATATGCGTCTATTCTTTATTCCTTTATTGTTCTTCCTAACCTCATCCTTCAGGCGTCCACCACAGCAACCCACCTGCCAGACTCTTCAACATATTAATCCTACTTTCCCAAATCCCGGTCCATATGGTCCTCGCTCCTCTCCTTCCCGTTCACCTTCTTCTCCTCCTCTTCCTCTTCCTTCTTCTAAATTTGCCCTCCAGCATCCTCGACAATACTCTAAATTTGGACAGTAACACCTTCTTAATTTGCACGTTAAATATTCGTTCATTTCTGCATCCTGCAAACTCCCAATAAATTAAAGATATAGCCCTCCTGACATAGTTGCTTTATTTGAAACTGGCTCCGTTTAAACATAACTCTTGGTCAATATCAAAACTTGTTTCCCCTGGCTACCATCGTTCAACTCTCCCTTGCAAATCATCAACCTCTTCCAACATAACTGGAGGGGATATTGCCTTTCTCACCCGTTAACCTGCCACCGTTCTGTATTCACCTGCTTATTGTTTTCACTCACTGAATGTGCATCTATAACACTTGAACTTCCTCACAAGAGTCTGACCATCTTTAATGTATATCGCCTTCCATTCTTCCCTTCATATTCAAGTCCTCCATCGGTATTCTTGAAAGAATTCACCGTCCTCCTCTCCACTGCCTCCACTACTCCACATGAATTTCTGATTACAGGCGACTTTAATATACATGTCGATAATCCCTGTGACACATTTGCTTCAGAAATCCTCACCTTATTGTCATCAACTAGTTTGCACGTTAACATGTCTAACATGCATCTAACATGTCAGATTCCCAACCCACATTCACAATCACACACTTGACCTCCTTATCACGTCACCACTCTCCAGTTTATCACCTGATATATCTTTCTCTTTTGATACACCATCCGATCATCATCCTATATTTACACGCCTTAACATTCTACCTAATCCACATCATGATCCAGTCTTTAATTCTTTTCGTCGCATTTGTTCAATAAACATTGAAGCTTTCATACAAGATATATTCTGCTTAGTAAGTAAGTAAATGTAAAGTATCCCATATTCCACAAGTGAAACGTAGGGGAGGCGCTCATCTCCTTTTCTTGGGCATTGAGCCGGGAATAGACGAATCCAAAGGGCCTGATCATGAGACCAGCGCATCGCAGGACTTGCTGTTTACTTCCCAGCTTACGACGGTACCAAATCCACCTTCCTCTCTTGATGACCTCCTGTCTTCTTATAACACCACTTTTTACGATTCTTGATAAAAAAAATGCCCCTAATATTACCAAATCCTGCAATCACTAACAATCCTTGGTACAATTCCTATCTACAGGCCACCATATCTTTCCGGTGACGACTTGAGCGTGCTTACAAAACACCAGAGATCCTCAACTTCTCTTCCCTTAAATCCGCAACAAATAAATACCATTACCTCTAGCTGCATCTAAAAAGATTTTACTCCTCGCTAGTTCGTTCCCGATCCTCTAGCCTTCGCCATGTCTGGGAAACCATAAACGAACTCTTTCATCGGAAATCCACTAGCCCACTTCCAAATTCTCTACAGTCTTCTACTATAGCTGACTGGTTCTGTTCTTTCTTTTCGAACAGAATTAGTACCATCCGTCTTACTTTTCAATATCTCCTTTCCAAAACCACAAATAATCCACCTGCGAATGCTTCCATTCCCATTCATGACCGCCCACCCCTCCTCAATTCGATCCTGACGATCTGTCTTTCAACCAACATCAGAGGCTGAAATATTACATCCGTAAAATCTCTTCCAGACAAACAGTGCGAACCTGACCCTATACCCACCTCCTTACTGAAAAACTAAATGTACATCTGTTCTTGTCCCAATCATTACCAAAATAGTTAATCTCTCCTTATCTACGGGTAATTTTCCCCTCCTATTCAAACACTCTCTCGTTACCCTTTTGATAAAGAAATCCTTTTTAACTACCGGCCTGTTTCTAACCTGTCTTTCATCTCCAAATTAACTGAACGGATATCATACCAATCATACATATATCGATCTCATATCAATGACTAGCTACCTTACAACTCACCCCTTAATCCAAGCAGTCTGGTATTACTAAACGCCACTCAAGTGAAATTCCACTCACATCTCTCTACAAGAAGCTTGTTTCTGCCGCCTCCATCAATAGGTTTTTTACCTCTGTCTCCTTGATATTTCAGCAGCCTTTGACACCATTCATCACAATATCTTACTCCAAAGACTTTCAACCTGGTTTGGTTTTACTCTCCTCTAGATATAGTAGTATCTCTCCTCTGTCAAGACTTCGGAAGCCTCTTCCCAGTCATATTCTCTCACTTGTGGAGTTCCACAAGGATCCGTTCTTGGACCTGTTATGTTTGTTCTCTCCATTACCCCACTCAGTTCAATCACTGAAGCCTCCTCAGTTGATCATCACCTCTGTGCTTATGATACCCAACTATTCATCTCTTTCTCTCCTAATTGTTTCACTGACTCTATAGATCATCTTCTTCATTTCATGTGGCTTCACAAATCTCCTCCTGGAAGACATCTAATCTCCTGTGCCTGAATCCATCTAAAACTGAATTCATACTCATTGGCCTGCGTGACCAGCTCATGAAAATTCCCGACCCCTCTGTTTCCTTGGGCCTGGACTCTGCTTCTATTCACACGTTTAATACTATTCTTCTGTCCACAAGTTAGGTGTGATCTTCGACCAAAACCTCAGTTTCTCTGATCATATTATCCATCTCTCCCGCTCTTACTTCATGCATATCCCCCACCTTCGCAGAATTGGCCCTTCGACTTCAAAACTGCATCTACCATCGCCACATTCATAGTCTATGTTAAACTTGATTACTGTAATTCACTTTTCTTAAATATAGGCACCACCCAAATAAACCGCCTTCAAGCTATCAAAAATGTGCTTGCTCGTGCTGTCACCACAACCCCCAACACCATCACATTACTCCTGTTCTCAAATCACTTCCCTGGCTTAGTATACATGAACGAATAGAGTATACAAAGCTCTATCGTTTTCCTATAACAGACTTCAATCCTTCCAACCATCATATCTTCGTCAGTTTTTTACAATTCAACCATTCCTCTCAACCCGCTCCTCTTTTGTCCTAACCCTTCTCTGCCCTCCCGTCACCTCATCCTTAAAATTGGAAATAGATTCATAGCCATAGCTTCTCCACCCCTTTCGAATAAGCTTCTCTACAACCCACCATAGGATCTCACTTTGCATTGCAATCTCTTCGCAGATCTTTAACTCAAAACTGAAAACACTCCTCTTCCACAAATCCTATCCTGATTCTTCCTCTCCTCCTTATCTCTCTCTCCGCTCCAATTCGAAACGCCATCGGCCGCACCGTCTGATTGTTTACCTATCCGACTCTTGGATCTTGACATGGAACCGAACCCTTTCCTACCTAGTTTTTTATTGGGCGCCTGTGAATAAGCTAGTTCTCGCGACTTGCTTTTCATTGGGCGCTGTAGAAATCCCGAGCTTGCGATGACGATTACGAGATGGTTGTGCATTACAATGTGCTGCTTCTGTAGCAAATCAAGCCCGATTCTACACCTAGATACACCTATCTCACGGCGTCTTTTACTTTGCATGTAAAGTGGTTGTCCTGCATTATCATTTCTCACGTTAGCACTTGCGTTCTCTCGAAAGCTGGTTATGAATGATGGTTTTAAAAGATGGTTCTTAAACAGGAAGCCTATTGAAGATTACCCTTTTCCAGAACAGAATTCTTTCAAAGTTCTCTCTATGCATTTCACAGACTTCCGTTTCATGTATGTCTACGATATTTCGTAGTTGTCAACGATAGGGCTTAGAACCTCAAATCCCCCGTTTCCAAGCGTAGTTTTAACTCGAGCAAAGACTCACAGACTTTGATTTAGAAATTATAATTAAACAATTACTACATTTAAGTCAGCCGAGCTCTATCTGTTCCATGTTTAACAGTCATATCAACAAATATCGCACTCGATCAATGGACCCTATGACTCTCGTTGTTCCTCAGTCCGAAACAGTGCTGAATTCTTGAGCGTTCTCGGCTGCTGGTTCATAGCTTTAGAATTCGCTGCCAAGTTCGATTCGCTCTGCCAGTTCTGTGATGTCATTCAAGTCTAAACTAAAAGACTCGTCTGTATCAACTTGCTTACCAACCGAAGCCTGACTTCTGATTTCTCTTACCTATAGGAATTCGACCTGGCTTCTCCAATGGATTATGAGTTTGATTACGATTTAACTATAAAGCGACCATCGATTGGTGCGTTGGGCATTATGATAACGGCGCTATAGAAGTCATTAGATTAGACAGTATTAGGAACGAATAGTCCAATCACATAAGTACATGAATTGTCACAGTTTCTAACGCAAGAATCAATCAACAACAATTGTAAGTCAAACTTTTTTCAATTTAGCGCACGACAGAACAGTGCTACAACTCACGGCGTTTTTGCTATCGCGTTTCCGACCGCATATATAGGCCCTTTACCGCCAAGATAACAGACCAGTACACACCGATTTAGACCAGCCTCCTGTTATTGCGCAGTCATCGGTTTTTCTAAACACCCGCTGACCACAACGTAGACCTTTCGTTTCCCCGCGCAAGCGCCCACGTGATAAAAAGCGCATCGGCACGGATCATTGCAGCCCGCCGGCCCACATGGCTCCGCCAGACAATCACACCGCCCCCCATATGTTAGATGCGTGCCAGACGGGCGTATCTGCTAACCGTAAGCGCGTCGTCCGCGCGTGCATAAACATATCAATAACACTGGCCAACACATAATTTGTTGCCTCAAATGTTAGAACTGTTTCTGGGTATATTTGACCTGCTGATTCCAGAAAAGGCACCAGTTTTCTCCCAGCAGGTCTAGTTTTCGAGATATAGAACATTATGCCATATACCAGTCCTTGCCTCTGCTCGCCCATAAAACATAAGGCTATAGCTATAATTATGTAGTGCTCAATTTATTATGTGATACACTAAATAAACATAATAATACAAATACTTAAAAGAAAATGGTAGTACCTGAAACTGTACTTATATGATACCAAACAGAACAAGTTTGTTATAAAAATTTCAAGTCATTCGACACCGAAGAAGCTCCTTTTGTACGATTTCCGAGTGTGGCATCTGCCGGAACAATCGCGCATAATATTCCAGCAATAGTCTGCCATCATGTGTGCATCCCATCTTCCTTGATATCGATTTTCCATTGTTTTGATGTCTTGGTGAAATCTTTCACCTTGCTCTTCGCTGAAGTCACCAAGATTCTCTGGAAAGCGATCTAAGTGACTGTGGAGATAATGGACTTTAATGCTCATGTTGCAGCCAAGCTTGTTGAAATGAAGAAGCATATCCTCTACTAGTTGTGCATAATTGTCTGCCTTCTTGTTGCCAAGAAAATTTTTAGTTACAAGAACAAAGGAAGACCAGGCACAAGATTCGATTTCATTCATTGATGGTATGAAAAGTGGGTCATTCATAAGTTGCCTGATCTGTGGACCATCGAAGATTCCAGCCTTCAATTTTTCCATTGTAATTCCTGGTAACTTGTGTACTATGTATTCGAAGCATGAACCTTCTTTATTCAAAGCCCTGACAAATTGTTTCATCAGGCCTAGCTTTATATGTAGTGGTGGCAGTATGATCCTATCTCGTGCCACCAAAGATTCCTTGATTACATTTTGAGCTCCAACCACCATGTCTTTCCTCGAAGGCCAATCTTTTCTTGTCCAATGTTCATGCTTGGCTCTACTGTCCCAAAGACACAAAAAGCAGGGATACTTTGTGTAGCCACTTTGTTGACCAAGGAGGAAATTTACCATCTTCAAGTCTACACAAATTACCCATTGATGTTCTTTGTATTTTATCTTTTCCAGTACTAAAGAGCTCCAATTGTACTCTTCTTTCATCCTGGTGGAGTGACCGATTGGAATAGAACCAAATTTGTTGCCGTTATTTAAAAGCACACATTTCAGACTACGTTTTGAACTGTCGATAAAAAGACGCCACTCATCTGGGCTGTAATCCGACAGACCAATTTTCTTCAATAAGTTGCTGATGTCATTACAGAATACTAGGTTGTTGTCTTCGGTAAAGAATGGCAGCAAATCCTTTTCTCTGTTTCTAGAAATTGTAATTTTCGTTCCAGGCTGAAGTGCATTCTTTTCCTTTAGTCTGGACGCAAGCAATTCACAGGACTCTTTGGAAAGATTTAAGTCCCTGATCAGATCACTCAACTCTTTTTGGTCAAAACGTTCACTGTGTGAAGTTGATTGGAAATCACTGTCACTGACCCCACTTTCTTCACTTTCGTCATCTAGTCCGATATTGGACATGCAAGTGTCATCGTCTGAGAGCTGAGGTAGTTCGCGAAAAGGTGGAACTGGTACAATATCCGAATGCGGAACAGGTCTCCTGGCTGAAGGTATATCAGGGTAAGACAACTTGTGACGATTATTTCGATTGATGCCTATGATATTAACCATACAAAAGTAACAGTCGTCGAAGTGGTTTATCTGTTCCCTCCAAACCATCGGTACACCAAATTTCAGGCAGCTTCTCTTTCCAGTTGTCCAGTGGCGCAATTGTTCAATACAAGTTTTGCATACTGTATGAGGAGCCCATTGCTTATCTTGATCTCCAAGTTTGACACTAAAATAACCTACATATGCTCTTTTTACAAACTCAGAAATCGGTTTCCTGTTTGCTTTTAGTGTGTATTCCCCACAAATGTAGCAGAATATGTCTGGATGGTTAATGCAGCTCCGTCTGGAAGTAGCCATAACCTTAAGGATGTTCGCATCTGAGGAATTAAGCGACTAACCTAAAAAATAGTAAGAACATGTAGTTATTTAATGCTCACATTCACAGATTGTTCTTGCGATCAACTCTTAATATGCCCTAAGACGACTGCGGCTGCTCTAGCTTTCAGGAGGCGGTTTATATAGGCTATAAATGCTGACTTCAGCATAATCTATTTACATAGTTCGAAACCATGAAACGCTGTATAAGCACAAATAAATTCTAAATGAGGCCATGAATTTAGTGCTGAGTAAGCTGTAGGCTACGGAATAGTTATTTCGTTGAATCAGCAATATCTCAGCACGCGGCAAGATATGCTGATTTTACATTATAAGGATGTAGGCATTATATGAATCAGCAAGAATTATAATTAGCCATAAATAAAGCTTATTATGACATTTTAGTTTTGTCAAAGACATCGTTTAAAGAGTGGACTGGGTTTTCTTTACAAAATCGACGATATCTGAGAAACTAGACCTGATGCACTCAATCCAATGACATTTTCTGAATCAGCGCCCAAAATTACCCCAAGAACAGGTCTAAAACCGAAGGCAACAAGAAAAAAAATTTTTCTGTTGGCCAGTGTAACCTCATAATTCGTTATAAGTTTCACACAAACGCTGGCTTAAAACTTTCTCACCAAGTAGCCGAATGTTACGTTCACATTACCTTCATACTCTTCTGAAGTTCATATGAGATGATTTGCAAATAGAACACAATGCATTGTTATATAGTCTACTGCCAAACACAGAATATATTGGTCAACGAAGACTGCTTCCCCAACAGTTTTGGGTATATCTTATGGACTTTGGGCCGCTGCTCACAAAAATCACCTTCAAATTTCCCTATCATGTACTGTTTTTGGGATCGCCTATTTTTGAGATTTCGTGTCACATTTTCAGTCTACTAATATGTTGCCAACAAAGTAAGCTGTTCTGTTTAGTCCGGGCACGCACTCAGTGCAGGTTGCACAACGTGCAATGGAAATGCCAACGCTTAAGAACGCCTGGCATGCTTAGTCAGGGTGGATGCTGGCGGGACATACTATAAAAGCAGCTTGAAAACACAAATGTTACGCATTACGTTGATATAAGTTTGTATGCATGTTGATGCACATGTTCTACAGGCACAGATAGTATAGTTTGTGTACCTAAAAATATCCCTTATTGTCTGTAGGACGATTGGTTACAGCAGAAATGTTTCAGCAGAAATGTCGCAACAGTCGCGATACATTCTGAACATTTGTGGCGAGTATACGCTTAAGCCTGAAAGACACAGCATGACTGTACTTATTAAGAAAGCGTATGGTTACTTCGGTTGTAAAAGTGGTGACCAAGACAAACTCTGGGCTCCTCACATTTGCTGTGCAACATGTGCTGTCAATCTGACAGCTTGACTCAGAGGTACTCGGAAGTCAATGCCGTTCGCAGTCCCGATGATATGGCAAGAACAGAAGGATCACGTGACGTACTTCTGTCTAACCAATGTCTCGGTCTTCTCTGCTAAAAATAAGAAATCTATTGAATATCCCAATCTGCCTTCAGCCACGAGACCAGTGCCACATGATGACAGTTTGCCAGGACCGTAGGCACCAGAGACATGGAGCCTAGATGAGGCAGACCAAGATGCCACATTGCACAAGCCAGATGTGGAAAACAACATTGATCTAGATTTACAACCGTTTATGTCCGGTGAGCCTCCTCGGATAACAGTCAGAATTAAATGATCTGGTCTGGGACATAGGTTTGTCAAAAAAGCAGAACTATTTGGTTCAAGACTGCAAGGGTGGGGTTTGCTGTCTCCAGGTACAAAAATTTCTGTCGGATCCGCCAAGAAGATATGAGAAATTTCTTTGCACAGGTTGACAACCTTTGTTTGTGCACTGACATTGATGGGTTGTGCACAGCTTTGGGTTGTGACATTGACCCACAACAATGTCGCCTTTTAATAGATTCGTCACTGTTAAGCCTGAAAACTGTTTTATTACACAGTTACGATGTCCACCCTTCAATACCTATTAGCTATTCAGTACACATAAAAGAAACCTACGAAAACATGGAACTGTTGTTGAAACACAAAGTACAACTACAACTGGAACATCTGTGGTGATCTAAATGTAGTGGCACTGCTACTTGGAATGCAGCTCGGATGAACCATATATTGTTGTTTCATTTGCATATGGGAAAGCCGTGCTAAAGAGTCTCGTTACATTAAAAAGCACTGGCTGCTCCGTAAGCGTTTGGTTCCAGGGCAGAAAAGCGTGATACATGATGCACTTGTCGACATAAGAAAGATATTTTTCCTTCCTCTTCATATAAAACTCAAACTGTTGAGAAATTTTTTGAAAGTGATGGAGAGTGAAGGTGAAGGATTTCGATATTTGAGGACTATATTTCCAAGAATAACTGACGTCCAGATTAAGAAAGGCATTTTTGTTGGTCCGCAAATCAGACACATGATCAATGACAAGCGGTTTGAAGATCTGCTAGTGGGGTCAGAGAAAATCGTACGGAAGGCATTCAAGGATGTTGTTGAGAATTTTCTTGGCAACTAATCGTAATATCAAGATTTCTACAGTTCCCAACGAAAGCTAAGTCGCGGGAACCTGCTTATTCACAGGCGCTCAGTCAAAACAAAATCGATAGGCAAAAGGGTTCGGTTCCAGGTCAAGATCCAAGAGTCAGGCAGGCAGGCAGGCAGGCAGGCAGGCAGGCAGGCAGGCAGGCAGGCAGGCAGGCAGGCAGGCAGGCAGGCAGGCAGGCAGGCAGGCAGGCAGGCAGGCAGGCAGGCAGCTAAAGTGGGTGGTGTTTGGAATCGGAGCTGCAAGATAGATAAGGGGAAGAAGAGGAAACAGGATAGGATCTGCGAAACAGGAGTGTTTTCAATTTTGAGTGGAAGACCTGCGGAGAGATTGCGAGGGGTGAAGTGATGGTGAGTTTTTAAGATGGATCAGATAATTGTCGTAATTCTGGCGGGAGTTTATTCCAGAGAGTTGGAGCAGCTATGGGTGTGGAGCAATTTCCAAATTTTAAGGATGAAGTGACAGGAGGACGGAGAAGTGTTAGGGCAGAAGAGGAGCGGGTTGAACGGTGTGGTTAAGTGTAAATAGCTGTCGAAGATAGAAGGGTTGGGAGGACTGAAGTGTGTTATAGGTAAGTGATAGGACTTTGTACTCTATTCGTTCAGGTATTTTAAGCCAGTGAAGTGATTTGATGACGGCACGAGCAAGAGCATTCTGGATTGCTTGAAGGCGATTTATCTGAGTTTTGTCTGCGTTCAGGAAAAGTGAATTACAGTAATCAACTTTTGCATGGACCATGGATATGGCGATAGTAGATGCAGTTCTGAAGTCAAGTATATGGCGGATTCTGCGAAGGTCACGTATATGTGTGAAGCAGGAGTGTGAAAGATAGGTTAAATGTGCACAGAAAAGGAGAGGTTTTGGTCGAAAATTACACCTAAATTGCGGACAGGAGAGTTAGTATTAAATTTTTTGTTGGAGGCAGAGTCCAGGGTGAGGGAGATAGAGGGGTCAAGAATTTTCGTGAGCTAGTCACATAGGCCAATAAGTATGAATTTTGCCTTAGATACGATCAGGCACAAGAGATTAGATATCATCCAGGAGATTTGTTTGACCACACGAAGATGATTTATAGAGTCGTTGAAACAATTCGGAGAGAAAGACAAGAATAGTTGGGTGTCATCAGCATAGAGGTGATGGTCAACTGAGGATGCTTTAATGAGTGAAGTGAGTGGGGTAGTATAGAGGGTAAACAGAAGAGGTCATAGAGAAGAGCCTTCTGGAACTCCACAAGTGAGAGGGCATGATTGAGAAGAGGCTCCCGATGTTTTAACAGAGAAAGAGCGGGAGGAGCGATAGGACTGTACCCAAAGGAGAGAGTTTTTACTACCAAACCAGGTTGACAGTTTTTGGAGTAAGATGTTGTGATCAATAGTATCGAAGACTGCTGAAATAGTATTGAAGGCTGCTACAGAGCACCAAACTACTTTCAGCTGGTTAACAACATGCTTCATGCTTACAAAACCACGGAGTGCAACATGTCGCTGAAGATTCATTTTCTGAATTCACACTTGGACTTCTTCCTGCTAATCTTGGTATATTCAGTGATGAACATTGTGAAAGGTTTCACCAAGATGTTGTGACAATGGAAAAGCAGTATCAGGCAACGGGTGCCCATCAATGCTGGTTGATTATTGTTGGACACTGAAACGAGAAGGATCAATTGCTGAGTATAATCGAAAGTCGGCAGCAACCACTTTTAGCTCAGTTGAACTTATAAATACATTATGTCAGCATCATTGTGCAATTAGACTCGCTAAATTCAACAAAGGTTAATTTCATGTTTCTACAAATTTTGTAATGTGCTCAACCTGAAATCATATTGTGTTCAGCTGGAAGCTCTTTATCATAATCACCAAATCACCAAGAATTTTTCAGGAAGCAAATCTTTTGAAAAATTTGCTGCTCAGTGTTATATGACGACGACTTTTCGAAGTGTCAATCGATTGGGCTTCGAACCGTCAACTTATCGATTTTTAGGTAAATGTAACTTGAGTAATGACACAGTCTTTGATTTTCGTACTTGTAATTGATAAAACGAACAGGTCAATCACAACAATACCTCTACTTCAGACGTTAATGCGCAGTTCTAAGTTGAATTTATCAATGGCATTTGTAGCTATCAACTGAGCACACGACAGACAACCGCTACCAAATCTTATCGCACTGTACTTACAATGTACTCGCAATCGCTTTATAGAGGATTTATCGTGCCAAGACAGCAGATCATTTCAGATTGCTTTAAACCGAATCAAGACTCATCGCAACGTCAGCGCGTCGTTTCCCGCACGAGCGCTCGCGTGATAAATTGCGTGCCGATGTCATGCGAAATTTCTTCCGACGACAAAATTCTTCCGGCCACGCCCACTGCCGTTACCAGGATGAAATTTTGCTCTGAGTACGTGCGAAATCTCTTCCATTGACAGATACATTCCGGATGAGTATAGGCGAATTTGTAAATAATTGGTTTGCTGAAGAAGCAGATTACTCTCCATGCAAAGAAATTTTGTAAATAATGCGTGTAAGTGGGATCCCGGGCTAATTACATTAGGATCATGCAATTAAATTTAGGACAAAACTTCATTTTGAGGGTCGAAGCGGTGTTAAGTTGGTCGTCGTAGTTCTATTTTTGGGAAGAAATTTCCGCGTCTGAAAACTGAAAAGTAAACGCTTATCATGTGGAGTCTATACTAAATAATTGCGAATGGAGCAGCAGCTCAGTTTGGTCAATTAGGAACAATTGGGTGAAATTCTATACGAGTGTAGCTATATTATATAATTAATGTATAAACAAGCCAGTTTCAACTGGTAACGTCGTTGTAGCACAGTTCTATTTTTAGAAATAAAATTTTTGGCGTCATAACCCCTATGAGTCTGTTGCAGTTCAAAGGTCAAGTTAGACCGCATATGCATATTCACATTCGACACCATACTAGTCAACTCAATCTCGACGAAACTTCGCCAGCAAAAGTTACATATTCATCCCCATCTCAAATCAAAGCGCATCAAACACCATACTCCTCGCCCACATTACTACCAAAAACACCCAGAACATGTCTGTTGCAATCACCCGCATCTCAGCTATAGCCCTTCAAACTTCCCATGTCAACGCATTGGACACTATGGTAAGAACTATTGCAAGTTCGCGAGCAGAAATGACATACTCATCCCCAATGGAAACAAAAGCGCTTAACAGACCACCCACCCCGTTCTTGCAATAGTTCTTGCCATACAGACCAATGCACTGAAATGGAAAGTTTGAAGGCTTCCCGCGGAAATGTTACTTAGTGTAACGGATAGCTGCTGGTCGTTTTGGATAGTCATAAGTGTGGGGACTGTGGGGTGTGTGGTCTATGAAGCGCTTTGGTTTCCATTCGGGAAGAGTACGTCATTTCTTCTTGCGAATTTGCAGTAGTTTCTACCATGCAATAAAATGGGCGGTTAGAAGGGGTGCTTCGGAGAATTGTTAATGTGACCAGTAGTTGTTGAGCGTTCTGAGTAAGTTCATGGGTAGAGTTTAGGACTTATGAAGCTCTTTTATGTTAATGAGAGCCGAGTATGTCTATGACTAACATTTCGTTAACCATAGCGGATTCTGGACATTAGCATGACCCCGAATTTAGCGAATATGAATATGACTTCCAACTTGACATACAGTACGCGCTGAGATAAAGGAAAGTGGGTCACGGGCGGAATGATTGGCGGACTTTCACAATTATCTCTTAAATATTAATTATTAAAGAATAATAATTATTATTATTACTTATTTGTTAGAAATTATTTACTTATCACGCGCATTCAGTAACATACCCAGAATATATCTGGCAATGAAGACGAGGCTCAGACGTCTACGTTGCTATCAGACATCATATGTCACGAGAACCAATGACACAAGTTTTCGGGAGGATTTATCGCCGGAAGAAATTTCGCATTACACCTGCTAATGTTGTGGAACATTTCACTGCGCGCTCGCCAGCCAATCACAAACAAGTCAACAACCTGAAGACTCATCTGCATTACCTCACGGAAACTGCCGATGCAATCGCTCGATTAAAACATGCTGAATCATCATCGAAAAAGTCACGCTCAGAATTTATTTGCTTTTAAATTGCTCAGATTTCTCTGTAGAGTACCTAAAAATCTGGCCAACAGGGATATGTACAAAAATCATCTTATGCAAACCTGGCGCCGTCACTTCGTGTGATAAGTAATAAGGTTTTAAATTTTCAGTTTAATTTATGGCGCAACTAATGCACCGTTCAGAATAATCGAAGTGTAAACTTGTTCCAACGTAACGACTTGTGTTGCAAATACTTGTGTGTTTTTATACCAACAGAGTGTCAAGCGTCGTGTAAGAATAATGCGGAAACAAGATTTTGCAGCTGCACTTGCAAAGAAGGGTTCATGGGTGTCGACTGCGCTGGTCAGTATAATTTTCTCGCACACTGAGAAGGTGATAGTATGTCATGGATTGGGCATCTGCGTTAATTGCGAAAATTCAGCTGTTATCTGCAGCATTATATGCGTCAGCTATTCTTCTTCTTCCAGTGCTCTGCCGTCAGGCAGGTCCACATGTCCAATGACGCCACTCTTCTCTGTTGTTTGCTCTTCTCTTTAGCCCTTCATATCCATCTTCTAGCATCATCCAGTCCAATATCATCTGTCGAGGTCTTCCGCGTGTCTTTTTCCCCTCCATTCTTCCCTCGAGTATGTCTCTTACAATATTGTCTCCTCTTAGAACATGACCCATCCACTTCTTTTGCCGGTTTCTTATTGTCTCCAGTATAGTTCTTTTCTCCTCTACCATCTGTAGGACCTCCTCATTCGTCCTTTTTTCTGTCCAGCTGATTTTTTTCTGTCAGCTATTATTCTCCTTTTAATTGTTTATTTCGGTTAAAGCACTAATTACCCGCGCAATGTCAGTAAGTCTGAATCTGAGGCGCGAGTGCATGTTCGCTAGAGTCATGCCAAGCCGGAGTAAAATAATGAGTCTTAAAAAGTGGCTAAATGATGGTAGCGAGTTGGCAAGTCGGGACTTTTGTGGTAGACGATTCCGAATACAACGAGCGCAGCAGCTAAAGGTACCTATACATGATCCTAAATGATCCTATACAATTGTCCTGAAGCTTGGTGCTTGAAACAAACCAGTATCAGAAGTACACAACAGTCTAGGAAGACGACATGGAGTTAGCATTGTATTAAGGTATAATGAAAGACTGGTGTTTTAGGCCTTAAAGGTCAAGCACGCAATCTGAAACATAGTTAACATTTCTGTTTTCTGTCTAACTCTAGTATCAGCATTTGATTTATATACCATCCATTTATTATTTATAATTATTGGACTCTTGTGTGCGCCGACATTTGACACTGTAAAGCACTCGTGAAGTAGCTTGCTACCAACGATGTTGTATAAATTGTCGTGATTATAGGTACTGTTACAAATAAATGTGCCATTCAACAGGAAGCGAGTAAAGTCCACGAAAGCTATTCTCATAAAGAAGAAGAAGAAAATGTAACAACATAGAAAGAGTTAAAAACCCTCTGGAGGATTTAAGGCTGAAAGAGAATATACCATATAATACCCCATTTGCACAGTGTAATCGAGAACCAACAAGTGCACAAGAAACTGTTTTAACCAAATGATTATTCAGTGAATCCCTGATATGACAAAATGCTCTCATGTAGTATTTAATCTATCTAATCTAATCTAATGACTTCTTTATCATAATGTCGAAGGCATCAATCAATGGTCACTTCAAGTGAAATCGTAATCAAAATTATAATCAATTCAAGAAGCCAGGTCGAATTCCTATAGGTCTGAGAAACCAGAAGTTAGGCTACGGAGGGACAGTAGTTGAAACAGACAAGTCTTGAGTTTAGACCTGAATGACTTCACAGAACTGTCAGAACGAATCGAACTCGGCAGCGAATTCCAAAGTCATGGACCACCAGCGGAGAACGCTGTGGATCCCAGCACTACTCTGGTACGAGGGTCAACAAGAGTCACCGTGTCCATCGATCGAGTGCAATATTTGTTGGTACGATGGTTGAACAACGAACAGAGATAGGTCGGCTGATTTAAATGTAGTACTTCGTGAACTGTAAGACAGATTTTAAACTGGATTCTTTATTCGATGGGTTATCAGTGTGTCACGGTTTCGTGGTTGATGGTAAGTTATGCCTTGTATACACATATCTAGGAGTTTTGTGCGGTGTAGGTACATTTAAAACTCGAGATAGACCTCAGTATTTTCTTTTAGCATTAGGCTATTTATTATTTACAAAAATTGAAATGTTCATAGAGAAAAACAAACAAAGTAACTGTCCGTCAAAGTGAAGTCCGTCTACAATATAAGCCCGGTCGATGGCCGTTCCCTTTCCCCAGTCGCCCTAACAACTAGTGAGACTCACAGTTCCGAAGGGGGGAAACGATGTTCCGTTGTAATGAGATGTCGTGGACGGCAGAGACGGCCTAAACAGCACCATGTGTCGACACCGTTCACCGATTGTCTGGTACCTTGTTCATTTGGCTTTAGCCCCGTTGGAGGCGGTGGCGAGGAGTTCTGAAAAAGACGTCTCGTCCGACCGGTAGGCGTGGTCCTTCCTTGCGGTGGACGCTATAGGGCTTTCCAACCACAGATGCGACGAGCAATTTTCAGACCCGCAGCGACCACCGAGGCGAATTTGACCGGCCACGTCTGTTGACTGGCTGCATCTTTCGACTTCCATTCGACCTGACACGTCCATCGACCGTCAGCGACTTTTAGGCGTTCGTTCGACCGACCACGTCTGTTGACTGGCAGCGTCGTTTCCAACTGCAGTCTGGCCACAAACTCCTCCTTTGAAAGAGCTCTCTCCTTTTATTCTTGTTTATACGAAGACGTCGTCGTGCCCTCTTGCCCTTGACCATCCCTTTTGGACCCCACAGCCACCGATGACCATCGACCAAAATATATTTATACCACGTCCTCGATAGTCCAGGCATCTAAATATGCGCCTATACTAATATATAGATATAGATAAAACGTATTATTTCCCTTAACTATTATATAACTACAAGGGCAATTCGGGACACAGTGTAACGAATGCATATTGGTGCTGATACATAGGTGATTTTGTTATGGCTGAGGCCAGAGAGTTTTGAACCAGTTGTAGTTTGTGCAGATCTCCGTCTGTGATGCCAAAAAGAACAGAGTTACAGTTGCCAAGCCTGTTGCAACCCAATGCATTAGCTAGTGGGGTTAAGACATTATGAGGCAAAAGAGGTAAGATTCTATGAATATTCCGTATGTGGAATTGAGCTGATTTGCTTATGGCGCCAAAATGATTAGAAAATGACATAATGTTGTCAAATATTATGCTTAGACTGAGTGCACATTTAGTATAACTGAGAAGCATGCCGCCCAATTGAATAGATGCGAGGTAATCAAATTTGTGGAGTGCTTGGCGTGTGCCTGGTTGAAACAAGACCTGCAAATAGAAGATACTTCATGTGCAGTCATGTTGAGCGAGTTATCAGTTGTGACACAGAGAGGTTTAATTTTTAATTTTGATAATTGAAAACTACGAAAGATCGTCGACAATATCTCATCACCAGCGCAGCGGAATTCGCATATCCCGGGGTCGCGTAGAGACTGGTGAACGAATATTCAACGAAAGAATTCGACGCTGGTGGACAATTTCGGCCAAAAAACGCCAGCGGAGCGATTGAAGGAAGGACTGAGGTTCGACATTCGACAAACAACTACGGTGGTAGGCAAGGTCCAACTTTTCCAGAACACAAGTTCGGTCGGTGATCGTCGATCGATTCGGTCCGACACATCCGAAGATCCCATCAATAAGGAGGTCGTTCGCGGATGAACATCACACTGGAGCAGCCAAAGAACAAAAGATTTTTACACAAAACAAAATAGAAACTGTCAAGGCATTCCCATATTACTGACATGGGTGATTATGGAAAGAAAATCGTTAATACAAACAAGATTCGGAAGTAGCCTATATTGCATGTTCTTTGGTTTATGGTTTAATTGCCGAAGATATGCGTGATTTTGAAGAAATTATGTGAATTACCGATCGAGTCCAAAAAGATTGTTAACCTGTTGAGTTAGATCATGAACAGATAAAGCAGTTGATAGTTAATCCGAATAGTCTTAGGACTTCTGTGAATTGGCAGCAGTGACCTTGCAGTTGGTGCTGTGTTGATAACAATTTCACAGCGAAGGTCGAAAAACACCTTTTTCGTTTATTAGTAAAAAACTGATTAAAACCAAAAAGAAATGGACAACTGAGAAAGAAGCATATTCCGGTGGATGGCCGTTGTCTAAACTGAAAGACAATATTTTAGGTTCGCATATTTTTATATATACTGTTGCATTTACGTTCGTTGACTGTTACTGTGTCTAAATCTGCAAAGCTTGTTTGGTAGTTTTTGGCGTTACAAGCTTTTAAAATTTTTATAAAATAAAATGTCGCCATCTAAGCTTTTAAGCCTTTTAGATTGAAGCGAGATATTGTGAATGTTAGTTGAATTTGGTGACAGATTGCCTCTCACGCCTGTAATTGTTTGTTACGTAGTTAAGGTTGTTTTGTGTGTAAACATGACTTTCTGTGTTTCACAGCAGATTGCAAATCACTGCATTATGTTTTTTTTACAATTCATCTGAGGTTGATTTGTAAACATGATAAGGGTTTGAAGGCAACATGAACGTAATATTGCCCTTTTTATTCAGCAAGTTTTAAGCGAACGTTTGTATAGAAAATTTAATGAGTAATCTGAGTATTGATTTGGTTTTTGCACATGCAGGTAACATGCTGACTGAAACGCATCGAACACGTAGTAAGGGTGATGTGATTGGCAGGCGACGTCCTGTCGGTAGGCGGGTTGATGTCATCAGTAATTATTGCTGACGCGTATTTTATATGCGGGCGCTGTCGCCGGAAACGTCAAGCCTACATGGTGATGAGTCAGCGGGTTTTGAAAAACCCATGATTGTGCACTATCGTGAGGCCAGTTTAAACGAGTTTAGTATTGGTCTGCTGTCTTGGAGAAGAGGACCTTTATATGCGGACGCAAATGCATTGCAGTGATGCAGGGAGGAGGTGCAAAGGATGTGTCCACCATATCACTAGCTGAAGACAAGTCAAAACGAAACACGTGATGTCACCCTACCATTATCAATAAAGCATATGATGTCATTATGAGCACAAGAAGGGCGGATTCGGTTGAATGAAACTTACAGTATGCAGACTGAAAGGGGATAATAGTGAGTTGGTAGATAGGCAAGTTTGCATACGATTCATAACTACACGTTCAAACATTTTAGATCCAAAATTCAAAGTTGAGATTGATCTGGGTGGACAGGGGGTTTCTTCAGCGGAGGATGAATCATGGCATGAGCAAAAACAAACGAGAAGGAAGCCTCGTGGAATGAGAAATTGATAATTGATGTGATGATAGGACCCAGGGTATCATAGCACTCGTTCGATATAGATGTAGGAATGGTATCAAGGAGATAATTTCTATTAGGTGAGGAAAAGATATGGTTGCGAACCTATACAACAGTTCTTGGCTAAAAGTAATCTAAGACAGGCGGTAACGAAGTAGGATGAAGAAGTTTATTCGCTGCAAATCAACCTTATACCAGAAATTCTGTCTGAAACAAAGGCCTGGAATTTACTGGCAAGCTCTTGGGTAGCCAATGACACAGTAAGTAAAAAGTACTTTAAGTAAGTAAGTAAGTAAGTAAGCAGGGAACAAATTTAACCTCTTCCGATATAATAACTTATTTAGTGCCAACCATAAGGTTTTGGGTGGTGCAGAACTTTCAGTGATTAAATTAGTTAAGTATTCAGATTTGATTGATGAAACAAGCTTTCCTTTGAATGAACACGATAATGGCGCCACCAACGTTTTAAAGCGTAGTGTGCACTGTACTACTCTCTTTGTACTAAAAAGAATTTGCCTGTGAAGGAGCTGAAGTTAAAGTAGATTGGAATTACAGTTTGTGCTGGAGGTAACCATAATGCAGATGACAAGGTATCATGTTTTACTTTATTTAAAACAACTTTTATGCCAAAGGAGAAATTTAAAAGTTTTATAATTTCGAAGTGAAATTTCGAGATGACAAAATGATCAGAACGACATGACTCAACATAAATAACAGAATGAAGCAAAGTCTGAGACTCAGAACGAGTTATTAAGACATCTAAGGTATAGCCTCTGTTATGTTTAGGAAAGGTAATGATTTCATGCCAAACCCTTCCAACATTTCAAGAAATGCTGAAGCACCATGACCAGCTGCATCAGTCTGAATATTGAAGACTCAAAAAAATAACTATATCAGAAGGGGAGGATATCAAATATTCAAGTAGTGATTGAAAATCAATCTAAAGGTCAGTCAAAAGAGAGGGGCGGTGAACGACGAATATTCGCAAGCAGTACCTATTTGTTGCCAGTAATGAGAGCAACAGCCAGGACCTCAAATGGCCTGGGTGCAGAAATAGGCAAAGTGAACCTATGCAGTGGTAGATTCGACCTAAAAAGAAAAGCAGACTTTCCACTGAACCGAGGCCAATTCAGCATCGAAAATGGTTGCTAGTTCATGAGATCGGAATTGAATGCAGATGTATCACCACGTTGAAGCCAGGTCTCATTAAGAGCAAGTATACGTAAGGAATGTTCACTAAGAAAATTATGTAGAACCGTAGTTTGACTTTGAAGGAAAAAATGTTTAATGGACCAGTATCCAGATTATGAATTCCAACTGGTCCAGGATTTATTTTAATGTCACCAGCCAAAACAAGCAACAGCAGCAGATACAAATACAATCCATGACAGGTAGTCGAATACGTTTTTCAGGAATTTGCATTTAACACAGGACGAAAAAAGTAATGTTACTGGTACTATACAACAGCTGCAAATAAGACTGAACTGAAAAAGCAGCACCAGGAACCAGATAAAACGAATTGGCCTAAGCCAAGTTCAAAAACAGACCAGACCATGCGTGAATTCAAAACAGACATGTCTCTACCAGATTTGATAAGAAACAGGAACAGGAACGCTATACCATGTGAAAGCAAGCAAAGTACTGAAGCAGACATAATCACATTCATAGAACTTGCAAAACACGAGTTCAAGGGACACATCAAGTAATAAAAGCTTGACCTAAATAAGAAAAGTGCAGTTCTTCAGCTCATGGGCGACTCATGACTCAGACAAAGAGAAGAGGACCAGCTTTTGATGGCGTGGACCTAAAGCCGTAATTTAAAAAGATTATGGTTATGAACTTGCTGTGCTCATGCAGACTATGCAGTACGTAAACAAGGGTCGGCCGGCGGTCACAATGCAAACGGCACATAAATAGATAAAAGAAGAAATAAATATTTAAAACTTATCTTAGAAGCAGAAAAGACAAACACTGAACCAAAACTGAAAATTCCCAGGCCAAAACCAAGAATTTAGCAGTTAAAAAGACAATTTTATGTGGAAAGACAAAAGTGTTCAACAGGAACCGATTGGAAGACATCCATGCCTGCAATTTTGCCACAACAGCCAGCGTAGACGACATTTAAGACAAGCGTGGGACACTGGAAGCAAGCAGAGCGCAGCGGAATGTCGTCGATGTACTGGTGTACCCGCGCTCCCAGAGCTGTGATTGTCTTTATCAGATCTGCCACATACAGTTTGTAAAGAAACGGCAAGAGTACTGAGCTCTGTGGGACCCCAGGTAGAAATGATGTCCAGACCGTTCGGTTTGAGTTCATTGTCACCGTCATCATGCGCTCATCCAGTATAGGCTGAAACCAGTTCATGCGTCGACCGGCAATTCATGAGGAGGTGCTACGACGCCTAATTAAGATGGCCTGATCGACAGTGTCGTACGCCGCACCAAGGGCTCCTGGCCGCACTTACATCGAGGAGAACCAGCAGCGTGACACATCCAGAATATCAACGGCGTCGCGCAGCAGCTGTCAGAGAACATGAATGTTCCCTTCTGAAACCTCTGCAGTTTCGGCAGAAAGTCGCTTGCTTCTAGGTAGCGGACGTTCTGCCAAGCAACTATCCTCTCAATAATCTTCGACAAAAATATAAGGTTCGAGATTGGTCGGGAATTGTCTGGATACAATCCTAGCTTCTTGAGCGAAAATGAAACAAATCCATGCTCTTGACCTGCTGGTGGACTTCTTTCGGCCAATGATGAATTACAGAGCTACCCAACGAAAGACAGCAGCTCATCGACGAATTCATGAAGGAGCAAGGTTGGAATAGGATCAAGAGCGAACGTTCTTAGGGGAGAAGATAGGATCAAGAGCGATTTTAGTTCTTCATCTTTCACCATTTCGAAATGATCCAAGTGGCATTTTGTTGATTTTATGTGGGCGGAACAGATCCATTTTTCTGCAGACATCATATATTTTCTTAGTCACATAGCGCAGAAATGCCTCAGCTGTAAACGATGGACTCTGCGTCTTGCACGATCGCCTAAAGCGTTCACATGTCATTCCAGAGCCGCCGGTTGTCTGTTGAGCGAGAGGCGATCATGCTTTCCAAGTAACACCGCTCCTCATCTTAGAGAAAGGAGTATTACTTTATTAGAAGCCAAATCCATTCACTGCGGTTCCTATCCGACCTTATTCTTTTGTAACGATTCTAAGATCGTCTAACTGTTCTGCGCATTATTCGGCACTCCGAGTTGAACCATGGAATCAGATGGTTGTATCTGATGCGAACAGAACGCGATTGATGATGGAGCTGAGGTCGAACACTTCTGCACAGGAAAGATTTGGCGTTCGTCTCACTCTACTAACAGATTATTTACTTACTTACTTATAATTATATGGCGCTGTTCCGCTCCTATTAATAGTTAAGCTCATACATACTTACACTCCATATCTTTCATATATTCAGATAATTATCTTGCATACTGTCTTTCCCGGACTAAACCTCACGCTCCTATTAATAGTTAAGTTTGACAGTTGCTATCTGACGTCATCGGTCACGTGAACCAATGACAACAATTTTCGGACACATTTTCCTGCTGGACACATTCTCACGCCACACCGGCTTAGAAAGGAAATCGTAATCGTAAATTTGTAAAGCGCCGGGGCACAATTCTGGGATCCCGCGATCGGGGAAGACCCAAGGTAACATGGATTGATAAAAGTAAGTCATGGACTGATTTATTGTTCGACCAATTCTTACTGGAGACGAGGGACAGAAGCACTTGGCACAAAATTGTCCGTGGTGCAGCCAATCTTTGGCTCGAGGACGGTTGAAGACAAGTCAAGATAATCACCCTATAGAGCTGTTTGATAATAATAATCAAATTTGCTTTCTTTATTTTCTTTCTTCATGAAAACCGCTTGTGAATTCGTCATTTCATGTCTATTCCTAAGGGACTTAAAAGAAATTTGAACTTCACTTTCCAGATACGTGTTAATTGTCGTTCTGATTATATTTGACTGCAGACCCGTGCAAAGACCTGAGTCCACTTTGTGGAGCAAATCCAGGATATCCAGCCCCGTTCTGTAAGATGAACGATCCTAACTGGGCCTTCATCAAAGACAAATGCCCGAAGATGTGCGGAAAGTGCAGTAAGTGAAATGCTATCGGTTTGAAATTCAAAGGCTAACATATAAGTGTACACGCGAAAGAGATATTTTGTGGCTTAACTAACTAGTATTTAATTAATGCAAGACAAACGTTTGCGTTTTACGAAGTTAGCAGGTGCTGCTGCAAACAGTTACCGTGAATCCGGAAAAGCCATTGAAAAACATTATGGTATACATAGTTAGAAATGGTAAGTTCATCGATAGCAGAATGATGCTTGAAAAAAACGAACTCAAAGTATAATGTCCGATATCTGAAGAATCTCGCCGATAATGCTGCATCTGAAATCCTCAGCCATATCGAATCTTACCCCCGAAGCCTCAAAGCCGTGCTGCTCCATAACAGGAACAGGTACCCATCTCTACCCCTAGCTAACTCGGGTCACCTAAAAGAGGATTACAACAGCATCAAGAGTTTACTAGACGCCTTGAAGGCTGGGTGGTCATCGGAAACTTCAAAATGGTAACATTCCTGATGGGTCTCCAAGGCGGTTTTACAAAGTTTCCCTGCTATCTTTGCCTTTGGGACAGCAGGGACAACAAGATTCACTACCACAGGCGGAACTGGCCACAGCGGACCGAGTTCTGTGTGGGAAGGAACAACGTCAAGTGGGAACCACTGGTGGACCCCCAGAAGGTGCTGATGCCACCACTGCACATCAGAATGGGCCTTATGAAACAATTTGTCACAGCGCTAGATAAGGAGTCGGCAGCCTTCAAGTACCTTGAAGACTTCTTCCCTACGCTGTCTGAGGTAAAGGTCAAAGCCGGTGTCGGGCCACAGATAGAGAAGATCCTGGAGTGCAAAGAATTCCCCAAGGAGCTCACTAGGAAGAAGAAAGCGGCTTGGAACAGCGTTGTTGCAGTGGTTAGGGGCTTTCTGGGCAATCACGAGGCCAAAACCTATGCGGAGCTGGTTGAGATTCTGGTGAAGAACTGCGGCAAAATGGGGTGCAGGATATCCCTCAAACTTCATATCCTTGATGCTCATCTTGATAACTTCAAGGAAAACATGGGAGCATACTCATAGGAGCAAGGCAAGCGCTTCCACCAGAATATACTAAACTTTGAACGTCGCTACCCAGGACAGTATAACTAGGACATGATGGAAGACTACATCTGGGGCTGATTCGTGAGTGTGATTTACAGTATGATCATAAATCTCGAAAAACTACTCAATTCTAAATCTTTTGTGGTCATTTTTGTGTAACTGTAGTGTAAATACATGTTAATGTTGGTTCATATGTTTTTTTTTTCTTACTTTATGTGAACTAAAAGACGCTAATTCGCCCGGTTTTTCACTGGAAATAGGTAAATTTCGAAATATCATTGTCCTGGTTACAAAAGCAAAGTTTGAAGGGAATAACAGTCATTTTCTATACTTTTGAGGCATAAGCAAGTAAGAAATAACACTTACTACCCAGGCACAAATTGTGTTACTTAGTATAATCCAATAATGAAATAATCCAATACTTTTACAGTCAAGTGCAGATATAAATTTTGACTTTCTGATCTTGTTTAAAACTTCAGAAACCTTAAGCATGGGATGCTGACACTCAGCAGTCAAACTGTTAATGGAACGATAATCAGAAGCAAGTGGCAAGCTACCATCTTTTTAACAATAACCAACGGATTAGCCATGCAAGTAGTACACGGTTTGACTGTCCCTGCTTTTAGAAGTTTCTCTATCTGACGCTGTAACTCAGTTCAATAAATCAATGGTAGCCTGTACGCATTAAACTCTTTCTTTTTGGTCGTAACAAAATTTCATTTTCAACAGCAGTACACAAACCAGATTCATAAGAAAACAATTATTATCTGCATATTTGTTTAAAATTCCACTAGTTTCTTCCGTTGCTCACTGTTAAATGTTTTATCTGTTCATTAGCTAACTTCACGCTTTTACATTCTGTTTCAACACCAATTGGTAATTCATATATTTCTCAAAATCCACTGTCATAATCGGCAATTAAACCACTTATCAAAGAACGTGTAATATGTTTCCTAATCTCGTTTGCAGAACGATTTTCTTTCCATCGTCACCCATTTCAATCAGATATGTTTTAGCCGTTTCTGTAAAACAGTAGGCCTACACAGTACGAGCTAACAAGACATCAGTTTAGTTCTGGAAGTCGGGTAGAACACAATCACGGTTTCTCCCAGTTCAAACGATTTCTTTTTTTCCTTCATATTGTTCTGGGTCGCATACCAAATTTGCTTTCCCTCGGAGTTAAGTAGGCTACAGAGGTCATATTGTGTATTTTCCCTTTATTTATCAACCGTACATATACAATGTATTCGCTAGCTTATTTCTGACTCTCTGGCCTACGGCGTTGGCTATCTACATATATGTGTGTGTCATTTGTGCCCTCTGGCAGGCCAACCCTGGCTGGCCAATGAATATCAAGCATTCTGCTAGACCCTGCATGCACTACAGGTCATATGTTCATATTTTGGCGTATCAGTTATGGCTATAGCCAAAGATTTTCAAACTTTTGAAGTTTCTGCATGTATGTGATACAATGCCTGCACACACACCTTTAACACAAACTCTTCTGTCCGTAACATAGGTGTGATCTTCGACCAAAACCTCAGTTTCTCCGATCACAATACCCATCTCTTCCGCTCTTGCTTTATGCATATCCGTGACCTTCGCAGAATCCGCCCTATGCTTGACTTCAACACTGCATCAACCATCGCCACATCCGTAGTCCATGCTAAATTAGTCTATTGTAATTCACTATTCCTCAATATAGGCTCCACTCAAATAAGCCGCCTTCAAGCCATACAGAATGCTCTTGCTCGTGCTGTCACCAAAACCCCCAAACATCATCACATAACTCCTGTTCTTAAATCACTACACTGGCTTAAAATTCTTGAACGAATCGAGTACAAAGTTCTATCACTTACCTACAGCACACTTCAATCTTCCCAACCCTCCTGTCTTCGTCAGTTATTTACAATGCAACCGCTTCGCCCCACCCGCTCCTCTTCTACCCTAACACTTCTCCGCCCTTCCGTCACCTCATCCTTAAAATTTGGAAATCGCTCCATAACCATGGCTGCCCCACCACTCTGGAATAAACTTCCCCAGAACTGCGACAGTTTTCTGACCCATCATACAAACTCATCGATGCTCCACCGCTTGCAATTTCTGCACCGGCCTTTCACTCAAAACTGAAAACATTCCTCTTTCACAGATCCTACTCTGACACCCCGTCTTCCTCTTATGACTCTCTCCTCTCCAACCCCAAACACCACCACCCCATAGCTGCCACGCTGTCCCTCCGTCTGACTTTTGGACTTTTGTTTTGACTGAGCGCCAGTGAATAAGCTGGTCCCCGCGACGTGACTTTCATTGGGCGCTATAGAAATCTCGGAATTACGATTATGGTTACAATTAACTGTACGAAGCGGGTTACAGTAACTAAGACGATTGGCGATCAATGTACTCATCAAAGATATCCTCGAAGACATAACCCCAAACCGGTGGTAGAGACGATGCAGAAGAAAAAGATGCTCCATTGTTTCAAAAACTGCAGACAAATCGAGAAGAACAATTGCTGTCACCTCCATGGAGCACATGATGATGTGCAGACTTATGGCGTGCAGGTTAAAAGGGGGAATAATAGTGAGTTGGTAGATAGGCGAGTTTGCAAACGATTCATAACTACACATTAAAGAATTTTATATTTAAAATTCGAAGTTGAAATGGTTATGGAATTAGAGAGGTCGCCTGGGTCGAGAGAAGTTTCTTTAGCAGAGGACGAATCATGGCATGAACAATAACAAAGGAGAAGGAACCCTCATGCTGTGAGAAATTGATTATTGATGTAAAAATGATGTAAAAAAAGATCCAGGGCATTAAAACATACCTTCAACAGAGATGTACGAATGGTGTCAAGGAGACAATTCTTGTTAGGTGAGAAAGAGATAAGTTTGCAAGAGTTGTTGGCTGAAAGTAATCTGCGGCAGGAGGTGATGAATTGGAATGAAGAAATTTATCCAATGCAGATAAACCGACAAATTTCAGCCTTATATAAGAAATATTGTCTGTTAAAACGTCAAGAATATACTGGCAAGAATAATTATTTCTCTGTGGGTAGTCGAACACACAGAAGGGAACAAATTTAACTTCTCACGATGCCATAACTTATTTAAGACCAACCACAAGGTTTTTAGTGATGCAGAACTTTCAATTATTTAAAAAATATTTAAATATTCAGATTTTGTGGATGAAACAAGTTTTCGCACAAGTTTGCATTGTTGCTTATGCCTAGTGTGGTCCAAGGAACGACGAGAATAACGCCACCAGCGTTTTAGTTGACTTCTGCTACTCCTAGCCTCAGTTAAACCAAAGCTTATCCTATTATATTATTATTAAAGGCTGTGGTGTACGCAGTATTACTTACTCTCTTACTTCTAAAAGGAATTTGCCTGTAAAGGAGCTCAGTTAAAGCAGACTGAAATGCTGAAGTAACATGACCGGGTACATCATGTACCCGGTCATGTTGCTTCAGCATTTCTTGATGCGTTGGAAGAGTTTCACATGAAAAACAGCTCATTACCTTTCGTAGACTTACCAGAGGCCATATCTTGGATGTCTTGATAACTAGTTATGATTCTCAATTGATGCATTCTGTTACTTCTGTTATTCTCAATTGATGCATTCTGTTACTTCTGTTAAGTCATATCTTTCAGATCATTTGCCATCTTTTCAAAATTTGACCTTCCATTTAAATCGCCTCGAATTATAAAACTTTCAAATTTTGCCCTTGGCATAACATTGATTTAAATACACTAAAACATGAAGTCTTGGCATATTCGTTATAGTTGTCTCCTACACAAACTGCAAATGAACTGGTCGACTGGCCTGACAGAGGAGATCCTTTAACAGTCCAGCTTGGAAGGTCTTTCGGTCCACGTTGTTCTGTCTCCGCATGGACCTGACCATATAGACCTGCAACGCGTGCAAATAAAGAGTGGTGAAGAGTACGAGAACGTGATCCAAGAGGAGCGATGGTTCCACCATGAGATCTTGAGCGACATAGTTATCTCTGATTATGACTATGTCGAACCAGCCTCCCAAGTCGTGCTTTGGCTGCAAGACGTGCAGAGCCAAGGCAAACCGCTGGATGAGGTCTTTGAATCGGGCTATGTCTGGAGAACCAGGATCCTCAAGGTGACTGTTAGGTTGTCGGGGATGGCTAGTTGAATGGTGTAGATTGCGAACAATCCAGCTAGGAGGCGAACTCATAGTTGATGCTGAAGAAGCAGGTGCAGCGCCAGAACGGTAGAGAACGAGTAGCACAAATTGAGCACAGGCAACTACCTGCGATAGATAAAGGGCTTCGAAGGTCTTTATCCGGTCTGGTAAGGCTGTGAACTTAACCCTAAATGTCCTGAAAATAAAAGAAAGGTCCAGGATTGGCTGCTTCCTCAAGGGAGTCAACACTGTAAAGCTCTGTCTCGGGATCTGACTCTGCCTCTTCCGCGGTCGCCAGATGAGCAACGTCCTGAGGATGGCCTTCTGTCAGAACAGGGTTCGTTCCGTTACCGACAATAGTCGGTCGCTTTTGGGGTGCCTTTTAAATTGCGGGCCTTTCTCTTCATCACCATTCTACATCTCCTAATTCTGGAACTTTAGGCATTAATATGAGACACCAGTCGTTCTTTTAGTTCGTGGAACAGAGGCGTCCCATGACACGTCTCTCTGTCTTTTAGTCTAAGGTAATGGATATCGGGCAACGCATCTCCCCATTATTACATGTCTGTCGCTCCATTTCCCAACCTCACACGTATTTGTCATGCAACAAAACTTACGAAGTAAGTTCTGGTGTGTGTTTGGCCGTTCTTGACCAATATAGTTAATAAATTCTGCTTTAATGGATACAGGCAGGACCTCTATGGAACTATGACAATGATGGTTCCCTTTCACCATCGCTATTTGCACACCGTCCTTCGCCCCGACATACGCAAGAGGGGCCTGTCCCCGCACATCAGTTAATTCTCCGACTTATGTGTTGTGACAAGCACGTATGGAGTTGCTAACAACCGCGTCGACTCCTATTCCACCTGATAACCCGATCCGGACTCTGATCTGTTATTCTCTGGGTGTGATTTAAGCTCTTTTTTATCTGGTGAAGTCTGGGTGTAGACTTTCTTAGTCTTTACCTTGGAAAAACTGACCCGCTGTATCTTCCCGTTATCGCTTCCTACCGTCTCAATTTTGACAAGGACTAATGCGGTCATGTCTTTCCCGAGTTTCGCACGACCTCTTATCTTCTCGCTCTCTGGAATCAGTCCGTCTCGCGATGTCTCAACGGGGGGGGGGGGGGGGGGGGGGGGGGGGGGGACCCGAACCATGAAATCGGATCCTTGTGAGTCTGTGTCTTTTCTCGAGTTAACACTGCACTAAAAAAAACGGGCGAGTCTACGATTCAAAGCTTGATCGACTAATAACATTAGAAGGTCGTTGACAGAGGCATAGGTCAATGTTTACTCAATATCTCTGCTTTTCCATTTTCCATTAGTGAACATTTAGTGAACTAGGTCTAGTTAGGTCTGTTTAGAACTAGGTATATTTAGGTCTATTTGTGACTCTCTGCTGGTAAAATACAATGTTCATGGACGAGCTAACGATGCAGAGCAATGCCATCGTCCTTTGGAATGTACATTACCAAGATTTTATAGTTTAATAGGTGTGACACTTCAAGCATGGCAACAGATACACTGGCCTCATCTTGCCTCCGTTATTGTAGGAGCCACAATTACATTCCTCTCACCTCCGCTTTCATCTTTTTCATTTCACTTACCTGCCCACCCATTCATGAAGAAGCTGGTTCCAGCTGCATCACCGTTAATGCCCCTTTAGGACACCAGTTGAGGCTGAGGGTCCACATGGCTGACCATATCGCACTTGTCTTTAATCGTCCTATAGCCGAGGTTGGCCGCACCATGGACAATTCTCTACCATCTGCTTCTGTTCCTCTTTCCTGTAATACAGATCGAACGCTGATAATTCAGTCAACGACTTGTTGTCTATCCATGTCATCTCAGGTCTTCCTCTAGCTCGGGATCCAGAAATTATGCCTTGGATGATCTCTTTCTATTACTATTAGCCTTCTGATTCACGCTTCAAAGATCATGTTAAGAATTCTAACAAAGAGAATGCAGGCAAAGTCAAAAGCAACAGATTGCTTAGGTGATGACCAGTTTGGATTCAGAAGGGGCAGAGGAACAAGGGATGCTATTGGAGCTTTGAGAGGAGTTGTCAACGTGGCCAAGATGTGTATATATGTTTTGTGGACTATGAAAAGGCATTTGACAGAGTCGACTGGAAAAGACTATTGCAGGCACTCAGAAGACTGGGAGTGGATTGGAGGGATAGAAGGCTTATAGGAAATCTATACATGGGCCAGAAAATACAGATAAGAATAGATGGAGAATATTCAGAACCCGGAAAACTAGGCAGGGGAGTGAGACAAGGGTGCCCATTGTCACCACTACTCTTCAATATCTACATAGAAGAGCTTAACCGAGAGGCACTAGAAGATATGGAAGAAGGAAATAAGGTCGGAGGCAGACTAATAAAGGCTCTAAGATTTGCAGATGATCAAACAATATTGTTAGGTAGCCAAGAGGGTCTGCAAAGAATGATGGACCGTCTGCACACCATATCAATCGAATATGATATGAAAATAAATATCAAGAAGACAAAGATCATGAGAATAAGCAAAGGAGAAGAAACATTGGTAAGAATAAACATCAATGGAGAAGAAATTGAACAAGTAAAAGAATTCTGCTTCCTGTGGAGCGTTGTCACGCAAGATGCCAAATGCCACAAGGAAATTAAAAGAAGAATACCATTCGGAAAAGACGCAATCTCAAAATAAAAAGAGTTACTGAGAGGAAAAGTGAACAAGAACTTAAAGAAACGAATGATTAAAACTCTGATATGGAGCGTGGTGCTGTATGGATCTGAAACATGGACCTTGAGAAAGGAGGACATCAAGAGATTGGAGGCCTTCGAAATGTGGATTTGGCGCAGAATGGAAAAAGGTAGTTGGATGGAGCACATAACAAATGAGGAGGTGCTGAAAAGAGTTGAGGAAGAATGACATATGATAACTACAATCAAGAGTCGACGAAGAAAATGGATTAGTCACATACTGAGAGGGGACTCACTCTTGAGAACCGTAATTGAGGGCAGAATGAAGGGGGAGAGGACAAGAGGAAGACCCAGACGGATGCTGTTGGATTGGATGATGACAGACGGATACAGCAGGCTGAAAGAGGAGGCTTAGCACCGACAGAAGTGGCGTCATCGGACGTTTGAACCTGCCTGAGGGCAGAGAACCAGAAGAAGATCTCTTTCTCTAAGCAGTCTCCACTCTTTCGCAGCATATGCCAGAAGTATGACAGCTTAGTACTCCTGCAGTCTCTAGGACCCAATCGTTTGTCTTCTTGGCATTCCACGGTACTCTAAGAATCTGCCGCAGACACTTCATTTCAAATGTGTTGACTCTTGCCTCTTCATATTTCTTCATGCCCCAGCTCTCACAGCCGTACTGTGCCACTGGCTATACAAGAGCTTTCAGAAGTCTTATATTTGTTGCAAGCAATATACCGTGACTTTTCCATACATCTTAAAGCTGCCCCAACACATTGTCCTTTTGCCAGTTATGAAAGAATCTCTTTACTGCACTCAGAATCTTCGGTTATCAGTAAGACAAGATATGGAAATGTGTAAACCTGCTCAAATTGTTTACCTTATACTCTGATGTGGCAGGTTGTACCATTTGTCACCATGATCTTAGTTTTGTCCACATTAATCAATGGGCCCTGGTTGCTTCTTTCTCCGATCAGGACGATCTGTTATCTCCTGCAGTTCTGCTTACGAGGTTGCCAACAGAATGATGTCATCATCATATCACAGATATGTATCTCTTCTCCCTCCTATTTGAATTCCACCAGCAAAACCGTCCAGCACTTCCCTCATGACCATCTCTGCCAAGATGCAGAATAGGTGTGGTGAGAACACACAGCCCTGCTGAAGCCCTTTCGTGACACGGAACCCTCGTGATAGTGTATCGGCTGCTCTCACTCTAGCTTGGTTTTTACAGCAGAGTCAGGCAAGCAGGTTCACGATATGAACAGGGTAAGCCATGTCTATTATGGCCAGCCAGAGCTTCTCATGGGACACACAATCGAAAGCCTTCTTAAAATCAACAAAGCACATGTAGGGGCTGCTGATGCTCTCTAGTTTTGTGCATGATGACTCTAAGATTTGTGACTTGATCTCGTATTCCCCTTCCTCTGCGAAATCCAGCTTATTCATTAGCCACCTCATCCAGTTTTCGTCGTAATCCTTTCCAGGATGATCTTTAGGATGATTTTACTGCCATGCGAGACTACTGTCTTGTAATTCGTGCATTGTCGCGTATCACCTTTCTTTGGAAGAGAAATGGAGAATGAGTTTGTCCAATCTGCTGGCCATTCCCCAGTCTCCCATAATGCCTCACATATTCGAATCATCCTTTCCACTGTTGTTTCTCCACCGTGCTTGAACAACTCGGCTGGAACCTCATCTGGACCAGTGCTCTTGCCATTAGTTGTCTCACCAATTCCACGCGCAACCTCAGCTTTTAGTGAAGCTGGTTCATGTATAAACTGTCTGTTGATGTCTTTCACCTCACTGTCATCATATAATGCTTCACAGTATTCACCCCAATGCTCAGCAATTTTCGAACTCTCTGTGATCATTTCACCTGGTGCTGATTGGATGCAGAATAACTGAGGTTGAAATTTCCGTGTAAGTGTCCTGACTGTTTGGAAAAGATGTTTCTTTTGCGATTTGTTGCCTCCAGCTCCTCACCCAGACCCTCAAGCAGCTCTTCTTTATCTTCCCGCAGCTTTTTCTGAACCTCCTTTTTCAACGCACGGTACTGTTTAGGGTCTTTTATTTTGGCTTCTTTTTTCTCTACTGACTAATCAAGTACTTGTGTTTGTAATTGCACATGCTACCCTAGTGATGCTTATTATGATAACATGTGTTATTTTAGAGGCCAAGAAGGGTGAGGATGTTTCGACGAAAAGCGATGAAGGTCACCGTGTTGTGTCGCTGAAACGCCTGATCAGCCTCTTGGAAGACGACCTGAGTAATACCGAAGAGAGCTGAACGCTGAATGTAGCAGGCGTTCAGACGTTTTCCATGCCCAGAACGCAAGCTGCCCGCAACCTGATTTACGTGGAATGCCCGACCTAGCTTTATTACAGGGCTGTTGTTAGGGTAACAGGACAATAACACCCCGGACAATAACCCCCGGACAATAATCCCCCATGCAAAACCCCCCGGACAATAACCCCCTATACTGATACAGTACATACAGTAAAGAGTAGACATGAAAGAATGACCAAACATCCAAGAACTAAATATTGGACAATTATTAAACAATTGGGCACAGAATACTCATGAAAGACTTACCATACATCAAAAACTTATTATTAGACAATTATTAGACAATTGGGCACAGAGTAGACATGAAAGAATTACCATACAACTTGAAAGAGGTCAACTCCTAAATAATAAAAATGGTTTATGGAAAGTACAAGTTTAAAAATTTGATCTATTTCTGTCTATGATGGAATTTATAAAATCTGATCAAGGAAAAGATAAACTTAGTTTTGAAGGTTAAGTATACGTAAAGCAGGAAAATTTAGCAAATGTTGTAGTGTCGTTTGAGTGCAAAAAGAGGCGTAAATGTCTAATAAATTAATATATAAACTGTATGATTAATATACATTATTTGTATATTTACATAATTAATATATCAGTATAGAGTTACTGTCCGGGGTTTTTTGTATGGGGGTTATTGTCCCGGGGGTTATTGTCCGGGGGGTTATTGTCCTATAACCGTTGTTAGTTATCATTAGTAGCCTAGCGCTTCCTACAATTAGGCTAATCATTATTTCGACATATATGTTTCTGAATTAGCTTTCTGTATAGGCCTAAGCAGAGAACAGGAACTACAGTTATCATAGTTGCAAACTGCCTTGAAATTATTTTGAGCTAACTGTGCTATATAAATTGTCCTTTTTTACTACTACTACTACCCGCCACCCTGACAATGATCAAGGATTCAGAGGAACCTTGAATAAACTATGAAAATGTCATAGTTTATCAGTTACAGCCAAGATGAGATTTCTGATGGCATTAATAGGGCCAGTTGTTAATGTCACTGATTACTAACATAGGTTGTTTGACAGGATTTCCACGAGTCATTTACTGAAGACAACACAAGAAAGGAACAATTCGAGTCATTTACTGAAGACAACGCAAGAAATGAACAATTGGCGACGCATGGTTTATAGTGCGACGAATCTCTGGAGCGAAGACGGCTAAAGACAAGATAATACACATAATCAACGCCGCCACTGATATATATATATATATATACACATATACATATAGAGAGAGACCTACAATAAAATAGCAAGATGTTTACATAGTATATATAATCATAGTCAAAGTTACCAAATTTCTTATTTAAGCAGCATCGACTGAAATTGTAAAATCTTCACTTGTTGACAATAACCGGCTTCATTAATTTTTATACTAAAATGATCTACTTGCAATAAAATGTGTGAAAAAGTAAAGACTAAATTAGTATGAATGATCGAAGTTGGGACTTACAACGACTTCTGTATGCTTTCCCTGATAACTGACTAACACAGTCTTCAAGAAATCTTCCAGTCCACGTTTTGGCAAGAAATCGCAATTCAAACATATCCACGTATTGGATGCTTCTCCTCCATATACATCAAGAAACGCCTTTATACATATAAGTACATCGACCGAGAAACGGCTTGTGCATTTAATTATTACGCTGTTGAGTCTGCAGATTTAAAGTCGCGTAATTATTTGAATTGTCCACGGCGTCATCAGATTGTTGACTTGTATGTGACTGGCTGGCGAGCGCATAGTACAGTTTTCCACGCTACATCAGGTCGTTGACTTGTTCGTGCACACGTTGGTCACGTGCTTGCAGTTACTGGGTGCGTCTAACTATCCCCTGCGCTGATCACGTGCGGGAGTGGCATGACATCGGCTGGCGCGCATTTTACCACGTGGGCACTTACGCGGGAAACGACGCACTTTCGTTGCGGTCTAGGCCAGTCTGAACTGGTTTGCTGTCGTGGCGGGAAAATCCTATTAAATACAGTGGCAAATGCATTGTGGAGAGATTGCGGAAGTCTGTCGGTAATCTGTCGTGTACTCAGCTGATAGTTTGAGTTTGAGTTACAAGTGTCGTTGCTATTTTCGTGCATGTAAAGACTTGTGTCAACGAATATTTTTATTTCTTACAAACAAATATTAAACAACGTAAGTTTGTGACATACGTAAAAGAAAGTTTGAGATCATTTTCTGGCGACGAAATGCGCTGCGGCACACGAACTCCTTCAGATACGTGGGAAATCAATCGCGGTTTGACACGCATCTTCATGTTCTCCACGTTATGTGTGTACCTTATCGTCGTTCGGATCACAATAGAATGCAAGAAAAGGCCGTTTCCCAAGTTGTCCAGACTGGAATAAACACTTCGTCGATCGATTACTTAGCTATTTATGTCTAATCGATCATTTCCAATGTGCTTGTAGCGCTCCATGTTCTCTCAATCTGTGGTGACCATATTCTTTGTTAAATATAGCCGGACTTAGCAAACATTAAGCGAGATTTGATCTAGGATTTTAAAAGTTTCCGAAGCCTCTCTATATTCGCGTCAATGGCCAACCGTTCTTTTGCTACCGCCACAGTTGAGCTAAAGGTTCTAAGTGAGATCGACAAATGTAATGTATATACCCAGAGTGTAGGCGTAAGTTAGGGGGCCCTAATTTTCTCCTTTTCGAAATTTGTAACTCTCACCCTCTCAAATGGTTTCATTTTAGTTACAAACATTTTGCGTAAAATTTGACGCAGATATGCGTTTAGAGGTCACTCACGGGGGCCAAAGTTTACTATGTAATCAACATGGTATGAATTTTCATAAACTCTTATGCACAATGCACAACTGGTCTTTTTCACACGCGACCGACTTCCTATATAAGACGGTTAACTAGTCACAACAGATGCAATGAACGTCCACTCACCGAGAGACAATCGGAGCCGAAGAAGACAAACAGAGCCGAAGAAGACGGTAGAAGCCGACACTCACCCACATAGAACAGTTGGAACAGCAGACGAAGAAGGCGATCGGAGCAGAAGAAGATGGTCAGAGCCGACACTCACCCACCGAAAACGGTTGAAGCAGCAAAGAAGACGGTTTGAGCCTAAGATGTTGGCAACGCGTTCACAAGATTACCTAGTTAGCCCTGCAGAAGGGATAGAAGGAAGTAAACTACCGTCGGAGAAGCAGGTCCTTAGACACTTTATGCATCGCCACAGTGTATAGAAAAAGGGCATCCAAACAGTAGCGACCCACACCATACAGCGAGTCGAAGATTTCTGGTCTCGCTCTAGAATTCCAACCAAACATCGCCAACTCTCGATCAAAAAAACTCGAGCAACTGTTCTGTGAATGGCAGGAGCTGAAGAAGAACAAGAGTCGTCAGTCCCAGACTCAAACAGCCAAAGAAGCTATGTTTTCAGACAGGATTGGCGCATGCTAACGCCACGGAACTCGTCAAGGATCAAGAAGACAAGGTCTTCCTCGAATCTCGTCGGAAAAAGGGACGACCGGGCTGCATGACAGGAGTCGACAAGGCGCTGCTCCAACAAGAGCAAAAACAGATGGAGAAAGAGGAGATGCTGCAAAGGAGGCGACAGCGATCCCAACTTCAGAAAGATGCCCTTTTGGATAAAGTTATGTTGGAGAGCAGCACCAACTCAGAAGAAAGTCAATGTGATTGCGAAGATCAAGATCCACGTCCCAGTATGAGTACTGTTAACCCGCCACGAAAACGAGGACACCAAAATGTTATATCACAAGAACTAGCAGCTATGCTTGATCGAAATGGACTGAGTGACAGGGCCGCCATAATGATGGTCTCTGAAGCGTCTAGGGCTCTCGGACAAGACCCAGAAGCACTGAAACTTAACAGGTCAACCATCCAGCATCTACGTCAAAGAAACCGAAAAGCAGCAGTAGCTGGTATTGTACAGGCATTCAAACCAAACACGATCTTGACAGTCCACTGGGACAGCAAGCTGATGTTTGATTTGACAGGGAAAGAGAAAGTGCATAGGCTGCCTATCCTGGTTTCAACGATAGGGAGAAGAAACTGTTGTCAATTCCAAAGATACCCGCAGGGACTTGCCGAGCTGTGGCTGAAGCTATACACAACGGAATGTGAGAATGGGTCCTGGAAGGCTTGGTCCTGGGCATGTGTTTTGACACAACCAGCTCTAAAACTGGCTGACTATCAGGTGCCTGCATCATTCTGGAGCAGCTACTGGGCCGGCCTCTTCTACACTTCGGCTGTCGACACCATCGTGGAACTTGTATTGCTGCCATCTTTTGAGTATGTATGGGGCCTAGCCACGGACCAGAAGTCCTCGTCTTCAAACGGTTTCAAGAACAGTGGTCGTCCATCAACAAAGAAAGGTACGATGATGTCTTATCTGAGTTAATCGATGTCCGAGACGAGGTCATTGTATTCTGTGAGCAGCAGCTGCAGAATCAGCAACCCCGTGAGTACTTCCGCGAACTACTCCAACTAATGCTTGTCTTTTCGAGAAGAACGCCAAATTATTGGACAAACTTCCGAGCCCATGGGCCGATACATCAAGCTTGTTGGATGTCGAAAGGAATATACGTATCAAAGTTTTGGCTCCTCAAGTCGCAGTTCAAAATGTCGGAAAGAGAATCTCGGGGACTGCTACGTGTGAATATATTTCTCGCAAAACTTTACATCAAGTAACGGTTCCTGGCATCTGTGGCTTCCAGAGCAGCTAGGAATGACCTCCTCTTCATGCAGCAACTTGATGCTTACCCTAATCGCGATATCAGTGCAGCAACTTCATGCAAGCTAGCCGGTCACTTATGGTACCTTCCCGATGATTTGATCTTTCTCAGCCTCTTTGATCCGGAGGTTGACTTGACCACAAAATGGGCCATGCTGAAAGCATCATCAGAGAAAGAAGAAGCAAACGACCCATTGAAACGCACAGAGGTGGACTTGGCGACGGTACAACAGAAGACTCTGATTGATTTCGTGACAATGTGGAGCAGAAATGTTTTGGATCTAAGTTATCAAAAGAGTGAAGAACAGTTGCAGAATGCGCTGGTCTTGCCGGTTGGATTCCTAACCGAAGACCTTGATACATGAAACAGTATGGATGAGTTCAGGGCTGCAGAGGCAATCGTCAGCACACTAGCAGTCACCAACGATCATGCACAGCGAGGTGTCGCTATGATCCAAGACACTGCACAGACAGGATGCTTTAAGAGTGAAGAACAGTTGCAGTATGAGCTTCAAGTTATCGAACAGCGTCGGGAAAACTTTCCCGATGCGAGAAAATTAACGCTACTTAAGAAGCCACAAAAGCATACTGTATACTATACATTCAGTATACAGTATGCTTTTATGATATTCAGATTTTAAAAACTGTTCTGTATCGGTTCGAGATTGTTAAATAAACACTAAAACAGTAGTTTTCATTGCAGCTTTATTTCTTGCATAGCTTAGTCAAACTGATGGCAAACACTTTTTAATTCTACCATTATATATGCTATATGGGGTCGTTGAGCGACCTGTAAATGCTAAAAATCTTTTCACTCAAAAATTTGCACATATTTTTATAATAGGCCTAAGGAATATCTTGAAATGATGAGACTTAATATTGCTTTGCAATTAATTTTCGCCATGTAAATAAGGGCCACTCTAGCGTACATGAATGTTCATGAATTTCTGTTAATATGGAATTTAATTTAAAATAATTGATTATGCAGTCCAATTTAAATTTAGGTGCAATGAGATATAAAAGCTTTGCAGTGGAACTAATTTTGAGGCTGTAGAAACGTATCTAAATGAGCCGGATCAAAAGAGAAGCGACTTAATGCCAAATTAGTTCGTGTGCTAACTTGTCTTAATGTTTTCAAGTGTACAAAAATGTATTTATTGCATGCATGTATACGGACATTTATATAGCGCCTTTATAAGTACTTGTCAAAGGTATTTAGTTACTTGGCTTTGTGAAACTAACAGGTCACCATATGTTACACTCTGCTTATGCCCTCATTCTAAAAAGTATAATACGTCAATGCTTAACAGTCAGACACTGAGGGCAGACTTTGAAAAAGTAGGCAAATATGTCTAGCTTTAGGCGACATTACTAAACTAACAGGTAATTCATGTATTTGAGCAGTCTGGCCACATTAATGATTAATGTCTACTGTTATCAGACATTCCATTTATGATAAGACGACAATTAAAGTCTAAAATATCTGAAAATGAGCTTTTAAAATGGCAAACACTAACCCGTTATTTTGCTAACGTAAGATAATAAAAATAAAAGCATCAAAAAAGCTTTGGCAAAACATTTGCATTAAATCGAAGGACAATGATCTAGCTATTTAGTGGCGTTACATATTTAATTATACAATATTTCAACTGCAACAAGGCACAATTTAGATATGTTCAAACTGATTGGTGGATTGATTGTTTGATTGACTCTTTATCTTTTTACAAATTCAACATATTAGGTCACACATAAAATGTACAGTTTGCCAGAATACAAAAGGCAAACCCAGAAGAGACCAGGGTCCCGCTTAAATAGTGTCGCCTATTAACGTCGATAATGTAAGATGGCAATCGAAATGTAAATAAAGCAATTATCATTATATAAGCAAACCAAATACGCTGTGTACAATCCGTACATAAATGCAACTCTAAATAAAACTATATACAAGTCCAGTGCACTAGACCGTTCCATAAGAAAATCGAAAAGAAGAAAAGCCTAATAGTGTGTATAAACGATTCACTTAGCAGTCAAACAAATGATATTAAATACTGCCTTTTAAAAATTTCAAACTAGACAACATGCGAATGTTCATTGGTAAAGCGTTCCAGACTGAAGGACCAGCGCATTTAATGTTAAATAATTGAGTGTTGGTGCGAGCAAAATTGCCATAATAAATACTTTGAGTCCTAGTAAAATATGAGTGATGATCAGTAGGCCCTAATGTTGAAGTAATCATCAAACTTCGAAGGCAATAGTTTATGTTGATATTGATACACAAACACAGAAATTTGAAACTTATTAATATAATTAATTTTTAAAATATTTTGATTAACCAAACACTGTTCAATATCCTTCCCTTGGAAGGTTTTTGTAACAATTCTAAGAACACGTCGCTGCAAAACAGACAAGCATTTTATACGCGATGGATAATTAGAGGCCCATAATAGGTTACAGTAGGACAAGTAAGGATAAATCAACGAATAATGCAGATTAATTAATATCCGCTGGGGTAGGATATAACGAATACGTGACAATAAACCAGAGCATTTAGCAATTTTTCTTGATATATGAGATATATGCTCTTTCCATATTAAATGAGAGTCAATATAAACTCCAAGAAATTTAAAGAATTCACTTGAGTACTGAGTTCGTTATCGATAAAAATATTAATGGTCGATTTACAAAGAACCTTTCGATGCAATCTAAATAATATATAAATTAGTTTTATGTAAAAATTCAAGGATAGCCTATTAGCACGAAACCAGTCAGCACCTGGTACAGGTTCGCTATTGACAGACTCAGTTAGAGCATCCAACGATTTATTAGATAAAAAACATTCGTGTCGTCGGCAAACAATATAAAATGACGTGAGTTAGTTGAGTTTTCAGAAGTAAGTAAGTAAGTAAGCTAACATTTATAGCGCGCTTAAACAAAACCAGTCTTGCACGAAAGCGCGTAACATAAACTAAGTTAATCATAATAAAGTCTAAATAAATGAGTTTTAAGTGCAGCTTTAAATGCGACTATCGTAGGTGAAGTTGCGATGGCGATTGGTAGCTTATTCCATTCCGTTGGTCCGGCGAGAGCGAACGCGCGGTTTCCGAACTTACTGGTTGAGCGGGTGATAGCAAAACAGCCGGATGTTGATGAATGCAGTCCTCGTCTAGATTGAAGGGAGGAGCACGAGGTGACTAGAGATGTCAAGTAGGATGGGGAGGAGTGGGTAGATATGCGGTACATTAAAAGACAGATCTTGAAAATAATGCGGGCTGGTATAGGAAGCCAGTGGAGTTCACGTAGAGTCGGCGTGAGATGATCACGTGGGGAGAGATTCTTAATAAGCTTTGCAGCTTTGCAGCAGAATGAAGAATGGAAGTAGTGGATGAAGAGTGGAGGCAGGGAGGCCATATAGAACCGAGTTACAGTAGTCTACACGCGAAATGACAAGAGCTTGTATTAGAATATGGAAAGATTTTTCGTTTATGCTTTTCTTGACCTGGCGAGTGCGTCTGAGATGGAAGAAACAAGATTTGATTATAGAGGAGACGTGATTTTTAAGGGAAAGGGATGAGTCTAGCAGGACACCAAGATCGCGGACAACTTGAGATGGAGTGATACAGCAATCGTTTGAAAGTTTGAGTGTAAGGTCTTGAGGATCAGGGGCGCCGGAAGGGCGACGAATAAACCAAATGAGTTCCGTCTTTGAGGCATTAAGTTTCAGGCGCATGGAAGGACACCAATCTTGGATTTCAGAGAAACAGGAAGAAAGACGATGTTTTGCATTGCCTATGTCATGGACAGATAGTTTAATATAAAGTTGGGTGTCGTCGGCATAGAGGTGAATAGAGATGCCATGTTTGAGAGCGATAGAAGATACCATAGAGGTGTAAAGAATAAAGAGAAGAGGACCAAGTATAGAACCCCGAGGGACACCAAAGAGAATATAGAAACGTTTCGAGGTGTTAGCGCCAATGCGCACACAGAAGGTACGATCTGTGAGGAAATTTGCTATACAGAGGAGTGCTGAGGACGTTATTCCAAATTGCTTCTCAAGTATTTGGAGGAGGATTTGATGGTCAACACAGTCAAAGGCAGAGCTGAAGTCGAGCAATAACAAAGCAGAGATGAGGCCAGCGTCCAGTGCTAAGGTGATATCGTTATAGACTTTAAGAACAGCAGTTTCAGTGGAGTGAAGGCGAGGGAAACCGGACTGGATAGGAGGAAGTAGTAAGTTAGATTCAACATAGTGTGAGAGTTGTCGGTGGGCGGCACGCTCGACAAGTTTCAACAGGAAAGTAAGGTTGGATATAGGACGATAGCTAGACGGGTCAGAGAGGTACAGACCAGGTTTTTTGACGCGAGGACGGATGATTGCTTGTTTATGAGAAGAGGGGAGAGTAGCAGTGGAAAGCGAACGGTTTATAAGTAGGACTAGAATTTGGGCAAGAGTATGCTTGAGGGATTTGATCAACCAGGTAGGAGAAGAGTCAAGCTCACAATGCTTAGTAGAGGAGTCAGTGAGGAGGCCATCAATGTCAGAGATGGTGATCTCATGAAAAGTAGAGAAACCAGGAGGGTTAAGGTAACAGGAATTTAAATCAGATGGAGGAGCGTTCTTAGTGGAGTTTTGGATGGCTGCAGTCTTAGCTGAAAAGTGGTCTAAGAGTTCATCAGGTGAGAGTGGACAATCAAGGTTCGAAGGGGGGGGGGGTAGAATGGAGTTTAGTGATTTCCAGAGAGTTTTACCGTCGTTTTTCTGATTCAGTGATGTAGCGGTGAAGATAGGTTGAACGTTTTAGTTAGAAAAGTTTCCTTTGTGAATGTCCTTGTGTCTTCAATAGGGCTTTTGCGAGTAAATCCGTTGGTAGACGTTTATATTTTCTTTCCAATTTCCGAGTTCTCCGTTGAGAGATAGCACAGTCAGTGTCAAACCAGGGACAGTCGGCTTTGTGACGAATAGTAATAAGACGAAGAGGAGCATGGATGTTGAGGAGTTCTTCCATTGTACTGTCGTAGAGTGCAAAGAGAGAATCTGTACACATTGGTGGAGAGGAGAGGGTGGAGAGTCTGTACAGGTCAGACTCTTGTAGGTCATTCTGTAAAGCGGAAATGTCGAGATTCTTATAGGATCTTCTTTCAACTTTATGATAAATTCTGGCTGGAGGAGTGATGAAGAAGGAAAATTGAATGACGGAGTCATTCGAGTAAGATGGACAGCGCGATATTTCCAATCATCGAGGGTGAACGTGTAACAATTATGTCGAGGGTATGACCAAGATTATGGGTGGGAGCGGACAGGAGTTGAGAGAGGTCATAGGTAGATAGAATGCGGTTCATACGCTCCATGTTCGAGTTTTGAGAGAGATCGAAGTGAATGTTTAAGTCTACAAGTATTAGGATATGGCAGTTATAAGTTGATAAGGTAGCGATTAAACTTGAAATTTCATCAAAAAATGTTGAGTTGATAGTTGACGATCCAGGGCGATAGATTACGGTAAGGAGCAGGTGAATGTCCTTTAAGGTGAAGTAGGCCGATAGATGTTTGAAGGTAGTGAAAAGTCCGGTAGGCCTATCTTTCGTGGAGACTCTGAAATGGTTTTTGTGGAAGATGCATATTCCACCACCTCTCGGGCCTCGCTGAGTAGAAGTAATTTCTTCAGGTGAAGTTTTTCTTGCTTTGTCAAGATAACTGTAGTCTTGTGGTGTACAGGCAATGAGTGACGGGGAATTTGTGGCCCCGTGAGAAGATTCAACGACAGCAAAGATGTCGAGGTCAGAGGAGGATATGTGATTCTCTATTAAAGCACATTTATTACTTAGCGAGCAGGCGTTCCATGATCGTACAGGAAGTCGATGTCCTGTTGTTTGTAGAGGTGAGTTTTATCTGACGGAGTTCACGTATTGGTGAAGGCATAGTTGCCAGTATGGGTTTGGTCTTGACTTTATGGTCATTTATATAAAACAAAAACAAAAATAGGCCTAGAATAGAGCCTTGCGGAACTCGATAACGGATGGATCTGATGTTAGACAGGACTCCATTACAAAAAACTTGTTGTCTGTCATGGAGGTAGCTCTTTAACCAACAAAGTGGATGTCCCCGTACTCCATAAAATTCAAGCTTCCTTATCAAGATAGCATGATCTGCAGTGTCAAAAGCTTTCGCCAAATCAAGAAAAATTCCGACATTGAAATGATTGCTGCCTGAGAAATTTTATCGTGTAAATCTAAAAGTGCCATTGAAGTAGATAGGCCTGTTTGGAAGCCAAACTGGTTATGATATAGGCTTATTAGTACATTCATTTCTAAATGTAGTTATAAAAGCTTTCGTGCATCAATTTTTCAAAAATATTTTGAAAAGAAACGAAGAATAAAAATTGGCCTATAGTTCCTGACATTGTCTTTAGCTCCCGATTTAAAAATGGGTATTACCTTTGCAATTTTTTATACCAGTAGGAACTATCCGTGTGGGAAATCAGCAATTAATTATTTCAGCCAACGGTGAGGCAATAATATGGAAAGTAGGGCCTGCAATACAAGGATCAATACCATACTATGCGTAATTCTTAGAGAACGGGAAATAGTGATGATTTCTTTGGCTGAAGTTTGACATCTATAGACCAAATGACTGAGACAGTGAATTCCTCAAAAAGGATTCAAAAGAAGTTTTAGTTTTTGGAATGGCTTGCGCTAGCGACTGTCCAACACCAGTAAAGAACTCATCAAACTTATCTGAGATAGAATTAGAGTCGGTATACATCATTCCATCTATACTAAGACCATCAACAGATTTAACCAAATCGCCTGACCCGACCAGTGATCGCAAAATTCTCCAAGTTTGTAATGTTATTTTTACAAGCAGTGAATTTATCAGCAAAATACTGTTGTTGAGCTTTAATTCTAATTTGTTTAAATTTATTTCTACAATTGATGAATTTATATTTATTTTCATCAGAAAGATTTGTTAGATATTTAAGACATAGTTTAGATTTTTCCTGCAGGACTTTGAACAGAGCAGGTGTCATCCAAGGTTGCTTAATACAATTTTACTTAGAATGGTTGACAGGGAGCAGAGGGAGTGCCATATCGTAGGCATTCTTATACAGGTCAATTAACAATGTATAAGCTAGTGAAGGGTCGCGATTTTCACAAGCATTAGTTATGGGTGTCCAGTCAATCCTACCTAATATTGAGTGGACATGTTTGATCGACTCATCAGTTAGTAGTCGCTTAGTATGCAAATTTGGACTGCTTATTAGAGCAGGGTTTAAGTAGCCCCAAGCAATGGCCATCATCTATTATTATTATTATAATTAGGGCCTACGAAGAATTTCAACGCGCAATGTCACACACAATGCGAATCTGAGGCGCAGTAAAAGACAGATATCCAGATATCTGAACGCCATCGAGAAATAGTGAATTTCAGGCGTTTGTTGAAGGAAGAAAGAGAGTTTGAGTTTCTAATAAACATTGGTAGTTGGTTCCATTCTTTTGGGGCAGCAAAGTGGAATGCATGAGAGCCCAGGATAGTTCTGCATCATGGCTCAGCCAGGAGGCCAGTACCCGTAGGCTGCCAGGAGGGATGTAAGGAGAGACTAGTGACTGAAGGTAGTAGGAGTGCTAATAGTTAGGATTTTATAGGTCAAACAGGCTTGTTTCGATTTATCCGGAATTCCACAGGAATGCAGCTGATTTAATAAAGATAAGGAATTTGTACGAGTTTTTGCAAGCAGCACCACACGAGCCAGGGAATTTTGGATGCGTTGAAGCCTTTTGATATACCTGTAAAAACCGAGTTGGTATAATCGAGGCGAGAGCAGACCAGAGAACAGGCTATGATTTGTGACATGTCTTTGGCAAGGACTGACTGATGTGATGTAATGCCTTGCTGTGATGGAAACTAGATTTGCAGAGGTTAGTAATGTGGGGTGATTAGTTAAACTACAGTTTAAAAGGCCATCGAAGGTAGTAGTACAAACTTGAGACTCGAGCACTTTAGCTACGATTAGATTAAACATTCACATTAAGACCTCTCAGGACTCAGCGTGCGATAATTACAGTTGTATCAGTTTTGCGGCTATTTTTGGGATATTCTTAGACTAAATTGCTCTGGACTTCTTGCTGCAGGAATATTTAGATCTGGATTTATAACTTATACAAGTTTTACAAACTTCTGACTTGAGTTGCTGCATTTACTACTACTGAGTCATCAGCTATGGAATTCATCTGTTCTAGTATTGACTGATGCTTTACAGGTTTAAAATGCCTTCTGTAGTGCAAAGTCCGATTCTCGTAGCAGCGGCTCTTGAGTTTGACGATTTGGACACCCAAGACTATTCGATCATGGATCACGGACTCGGTCTGGTCACCGAACTTGCATTATGAGACCTTTATCCTTAAAGTTGTTTCAAAGTAATCAACCGATTCTCCTTACTGCTGTGCTAGCTGTCAGAAGTAAAATATCTCGTAGACAACGTTCTTTCAGGGTAGGCACTGTTCCCTGAATTTCTTCTGATGCATTCCATCATTCTTCGACAAGAAGGCGGCGGATGTGAGACCCAACCCACGCTGCGCTGCTGACCCAACCTACGCCACTACATCTCATCATCTGTCTTCATTCTCCCCTGTTTCAGTTGGTGATGTTTTGGATTCATCCACTGCACTCCAAACAAGCAATCATCGGCAGACCCGTTGCCCACGTGGCTGCTGAAGGAATGTGCGGACACGATCGCCCCATTCATTGCGCAACTAAGAAACAGTTCCATTGCATGTCATCCACCGTGCTTAAGTGGATGACGCCTTACTTGACAGGCAGACAACAAAGTGTCCATCATGCCGCCGCCTCGTTCACACCTACCATTCTAACCTGCGGCGTTCCTCAAGGCTCAGTTCTGGGACTCGTTCTTTTCCTCCTCTATACTGCCGAAATCCTAGACATAATATCCAAGCACGGTCTGCATGGTCATCTCTACGCCGATGACTCACAAATCTATGGCTCCTGTCGCCCTGACGACACTGATGTTCAGCACCTAAGGGCCATCTCAATGAACTGCATTAATGACGTTGTTCACTGGATGAAATGCAATCGGCTCCATCTGAATTCATCTAAGTCAGAATTTCTCTGGTGCTCGTTCTCACGTAGGGTGGACAAATTAGACACCAGCCCTTTCGTCTTTGGTAAATGTGTTGTTGAGCCAGCGACTGAGGTTCGTGATCTTGGCCTCCTATTTGACAGAGATATCTCAGTGACATCACATATTACAGGACTTGTGAGGAACAGCTTCGCCATCCTGAGACAGCTGAGGTCTGTCTCTAGGTCCCTCACAAAGGACATAACTCGTCTACTTGTGCAAAGTCTGGCCCTAAGCCGAATCGACTACTGCAACATTGCTTTCGCTGGCTTGCCACAGTGCAGAACCCTTCGGCTTCAGGCAGTCATCAACGCCACTGCTCGTCTGGGCGCTCGGACTAGAAAATCCGACCATATCGCGCCGTGCTTCAGGACCAACTTCAGTGGGTAAGGACCGGCGGGCGCGTAAAATTCAAACTTTGCCTTTGTGGCGTTTTCTGGTCGGGCTAACTGTCCACGGGGTGGGGTACTCCAGCCCAGTTCTACGCTCAGAGCCACCCGCCTAACTGCCCCTTGTATTTTTACTGCAAAATGGCCTCTCCGTATCACCGTATCGTCTCTGCCCGTATCGTTCGTTCTCTCTAAGGAAGTTTCAGGATGGGCCGCTTCCTTGAGAGAATCAACACCATAGCACTCGGTCTCGGGATCTGACTCTGCCTCTTCCGCGGTCGCCGGATGGGCGACGTCCTGAGGATGGCCTTTACTCAGAACAGGGTTCGTTCCTTTACCGGCAATAGTCGTTCTCTTTTGTGTGAGGACTTTCTCGTAACCACCATTTTACATCTTGTAACTCGCCCGCTACCGCCAATATTCTGAGACACCAGTCATTTTCTCGGTTCCGGAAACAGGGACACTTTACGACGAGCCTCCGCATCTTTCCACCCTTGGCACATGGATATGGGCGACGCATCTGCCCGCTATCACCTGCCTCTCGCTCCAGCTCCGTGGACTTTCGGAGTAAATTTCCGGTCTCTGTGGGCAATTATCGACCAACAGTGCTTCAGAAGATAGGATACCCCTATGGAACACTCAAGAGAAGGTCCTCTCTCTAACCTTCACGGACCTTCGTACCGATCTACGCACGATGGGCCCTTCCCCGCACTTCAGTCAATCCTCTGATCAGCATGTGGTGACAAGCATATAGAGGAGTCGGTATCTTCCCGTGTCGACTCTGGTGTTATCGGGGGACCGACCCGGACTATGTTGTACCGGGTATTTTCTTGGTCTGCGTTAGTTTCCGGTCTCTTACGTACCGGGGCTTTACTTGGTCTGCGTTACAATCCGGTCTCAAACATTTCTTGATCTGCGTTATGATTCCACGTTATCTCTTCCTGCATTTCGACGGGGAGAACCGCGGCCGCATCTTTCCCCGAGTTTCGCACAACCCGTTATCTTCCAACTATCATGACTACTCAGACCGTCTCGTGACTTCCTAACAGGGTGGGCCCAAGCCCTGCTGGACCAACGGAGCCAGTCAGAAATCAGACAGATTGGTTTGCTTTGGTTGCGACTACCTCAGGAGCGCACGGACAAGTATTACGGCACCAGTGTTCTCTTACGGCAAATGCTACCCCTTGAATTCACACAGACCTGTCGCCGCATCTTTCCCCGAACTTTGCCCAGCCTCTCTCTTCCACCTATCGTGACTTACTCGACCGTCTCGCGACTTCCCAACAAGGTGGGCCCGAGCCCTGCTGGTCCAACGGAGCCAGTCCGAAATCAGACACATTGGTTCGTAACGGCTGCGACGTTCTCGGGAGCGCACTGATCAGACTTTTCTCTCACGCGGTCAAAGGGGTAGCTTTCGCAACTTTCCCACTTGTTTTACACGGACCTGTTTAATCTGGCACTCGCCGACTACTTGGGTAGGCTTCCCGATGCCAACCCTTTACTTGCCACAGACCTGTATTTATTTCTTACGAACGGGGTCTTTCCCCGGGTTCTGTGCAACCTCAGCGTCCACCGTCGTGGCTCAGGCCGCCTCGCGATCTACGGTAGAGTGGGCCCTCGCCTCTAACCGGATCGGCGCCGTCAGCCCGAAACCAGACAGTGTTTGTCTCGGTCGTCCCGCCGGGAGCGCACAGATTAGTCTTTTTCCCGGACTCTCCCGTCCGTATATTTTATCGTAACCGGGACTTTATCGAACACGGGCTTCTCCGGACGTCACCCTCGTCAGTATATGAATCCGCTCAAAAACACTCCGACTCGTACCGGTGAAGGCTCGCAACCATCCTTCACTCGGTTTTCAGGAGGCCCGCATCGCTCCTTCTGTACTGTCGCATATGTGAAGGCACGCTACCATCCTTCACAACATAGGCATCGCAGCACACGACACCTCTTATTCAAGCCCCTTTTTTCTTAGTTACGGCGGTTTGTTTATATACTAGCACGCTCAATAAAACGTAAATAAAGATGTCTAACTGTTACCGATTATTTGCCTTTAAACAAACGTTTTAGGGCCTATAAATTTCAACAATTTTACTCGTTACTTTACTAAAATTACACTAAGAATTTTCAACGACCTAATTATTAAGCTATTATTAGATTAAGCTTAAATTTAATAAAATTTAATTCCTTAAAAATCCCGTGCAGTTACCGTGCACACACGCGCGGCACTCAGCGGCTACCTAAAGCGCCTCATAGCTACTCCTGCCTCTTTCCCAGCAGGCTTGCGTTGTGGCCGATCCGCCACACCTTCTTGTGTGCAAATGTCTGAACAGTTGCGCACCACGCTATCTCGCAGACAGCATCAGGGCGCTATCTGACGACCCCAACCGACTGCTACTGCAATCATCAAAGTCCGCCAATGTATTTGTACCGGCAACTAAGACTAAACTGGGTGATCGAGCCTTTCGGGTCGCTGGCATCCATTCGGGAGTCCAAAAGTGTCAACCTGTTAAAAACAGCTGAAATTTGCAATGTTTTATTCTGTTCTTTTCTGGAGCAATAAACTTACTTACTTACTTACTTACTTACTTACTTACTTACTTACTTACTTACTTACTCTTAGTAGGCTACCTGGGTTGACTATTAACTTTGTAAAACACCTTAGAAGTAGCCTGCTACTTAGGATGCTATATAAACTGTCGCAATTACAGTTACAATTACGAATGGCTATATCTTTCACATGCCGGTTTGAGTCACTGTATGCGGGACAAGATACTACCTTTCTATATGCATACACGCGTGAGCTTTCCGTTTGAACTGTTCATTTATCACATGTATGTTTTCTATGTAAAACTTGCCTCTAGAAAATATAGTAATAAAAGATATAGCATGCAGTGATCTCTATTGGTGGCTATTAATACAGATAATTGATAGAATGCATGATTTATACGATTTTGCCAGATGACGAAAGTCAAATTCGTCTGAACTTTGCACTGTCAGTTTTTCTATCCACCTCTGAATTCTGGGGCCATAAATGGGAGAACAAAACCGGATGTTTTGCGCAATCTATTTATATAGTAGATGATTTCGTGGAATCAGTGTAAATGTTCAAGCTGTTTATAGCTGTTCCGTTTCTTGATGTTGAGTATTAATTTTTTGGCGAATACAAAGACTTTTGAGTTAAGAACATTTGTGTTAATGTGTTAACTTAAAATCACAAATTGTCCAGGTAATGTAACGCAGTCTTAATGGATTTATACGCAGGATACTAATCGTAACAGTAATCTCGAAAACTTCAAAAGCGCTACTTTAAAGCAAAGCACAGGGCACCAACTTATTTACGAGCGCGACTTCAAGTCAGAAGGTTTGTCCAAAGATACCACGTGAAGAACAAAGTCAGGTTGCCAGTGGTGGGCTATGTTTAGGTTGAGGGAAGGCGGCGGAGTGGATGGATGAGGATTAGATTTCTTCAAATGTGGGACTTGGACAGTTTTGATTGGAAAGCCTGAGGCGTAATAACTAGAGGCACTTGAAACAGGTGATGGTGGGTGAACGATGGAAGGGATGGAGGATAAGAGAATTTGCGGAATTCAGAAGGGAGATCCTTTCAGAGTCGAGATGCAGTGTGATATATGGATTGGTTAGAGAACTTAAGATGAATAGTTACTGGGGTATGTGAAAGAGTTAGATAAGAAGGTGAACGGGTAGAGCAAAATAACTGGATGGTAAAGAGAATTATAGGTTACAAAAAGAATGTTGAAATGAAAGTGTTTGGGGATTTTTAAGTATAGAAGTGATACAGTGTTGCTTGGGTGTCCTGGTGACAGCTTAGGCAAGTGAGTCTGGATGAGTTGAAGGCATTTAATTTGAGTGGATTCAAGGTTAAGGAAAAGGGAATTACAGTAGTCAAGCTAGGAGTGGACAGTAAAGGCAGCAATGGTAGAAGCAGTTCAAAATTGAGCTTATATCGAATCCGAAGGTCACGAATATGAATCAAACAGGTGCGTGAACAGGTTGGAGATATGATTTGAAAATGAGAGATGTGGGTCAGAAGTTATGTTCTAGATTGCATATAGGCAAATTAGAGGTGAAAGTGAGAGTGGAAGAATTAGTTGATAGGTGGATACAAGAGTCAAGGATTTTCTGAATTTGATCTGGTAGACTTAGAATAATAAATTCAGTTTTGGCAAGGTTGAGAATAATAAATTCAATTTTGGCAAGGTTGAGGCAAGGGAGGTTAGAGATCATCCATTTTGAGATTTGGTTGACAACATTAAGCGATTGAGTGGTGGATGAGGAAAAGGAACCTGGATAGAAAGATATGAGGAGTTGATGGGAATACAAAGATATGAGGAGTTGAGTGTGATCAGCATAAAGATGATCAGCTGAAGAGGATTCTATGAGATGGCTCAGTGGCATAGTGCACAAAATGAAGAGATCTTAGGACCTCAAGAGAGTGGAAGGGGTTACGAGAAATGACTTGCAGCATTTACAGAGCAAGTGCTGGAAGAAAAGTAAGACTGGATCCAAAGAAGGGCAGTATCAGAGATGCCAAACCAGGCAGGTAGTCCTCGAAGAAGTAAGTCTTGATCAGTGGTGTCAAAAGCAGCAGAAATTTTGAGAAGACAGAGACAAGAGACTTGCTGTTGACTAATGGCAGAGACTAGTTTATTGAGATGTTCACCTGAGATGTTCACCTGGCAGTCTGAACTGAGACTGAGATTGAGATATTGCTTCTCCAAGACGAGACTGAGACTAAGCCCTAGGGACTTCAAGATGAGACTGAAATGTTTGGCTTCCGAGATGAGACTGTCTGAGATGTCCCTGGAAGCATATTTTACCACCAGCACTCGGCAGTTTTGTCACTGTTTGACTTCCGTTAGATTTTTGCATTTGCATAATTCGCTTGGAAGGCTGTCTATATGTCGTGCTTATGTGGGCAGTTAATTTGTTTTTTTTTGTAGGTTATTTTGACTTTTGAAAAGTAGTCAGCAGTGTAGTTAATACTATTAATAGATGATGAGAGAGCAACATCAGAAAGGCAGAGAAACTACTGTGCAAAATTGTAGGCTTTCCTCTTTCATTGGCCGATGGAACAGCTGCCTGAATAGGTGGAAATAGTTGCTGACTGCAGCTGGCTTTAAATCCTACAGTGGACAGGATGGTTTCAGGGAAGGTGAACTTATATGGCTGCGTATGTGTCCACTCCCCAATTGAAAAAAAATACCACACCTAGTAGCTAGCAGCTGTAGCTGAGATAAATTAGTTTTCTTGTGCCCTTGCCTGCCACAGCCAATCTAGCAAATACTGGCAGGTGCTTAGCTGCTGTCTCAGCCAAGGTTTGAGAGCTGTGTATTGATAGGCTTGGCTGTCCATTTCAGAGACTACTTTTAAAATAATATCTGGAAATTAGAGGTGAAAAATGTGAATGTAGCCTGAAACATAAGTTGAATGGTATTAAATCAATCATTTTGTCCATAGCAAGAACGAGGCCTAGAGTAATTGGACAAAATCATCTGGTAGTGGGCTACGGTGAAAGTGCCTTCACATCAGACAGCCTGTGTTGTTAAGCTTTCTAAGGGGTCGTCCATAGAGGGTGACACTGTAGAAAGCTTTGAATTTGGTGAAAACCACATGTTTCTGTCACAAATAGATAAACAGTTACAATTTTTGGAAGATTGAGGTGTCTTCACAGCTACTGTTGAGAAATCGCACAAATAGTTACCGTTTAAATATACTGATTGAGTGCATGGGCTAAGTAGCAAACCAGTGCAGGGTGGGACCAGATACACTACACCAGTGCTGAAGACAATGCAAATGAAGAGAGTGGTCCACAGTATCGAAAGCAGCAGACAGGTCAAGCAGAACAAGTACTGTCACCCTACCCATATTCATGGAGCACATAATATTATGAACAGCAAGAAGGGCAGATTCTGTTGAATGAAACTTACGGTGTGCAGACCGAAAATGAGAGATTACTGAGTTGGAAGATAGGTGAGTTTGATTCGTAACTCCTATTCAAGAATTTAAGATACAAAATTCAAAGTTGTGATGGGTCTGTAATTAGATTGGTTGCCAGGGTCAATGGAAGCTTTCCTTAACAGAGGGATGTACCATGGCTTGAGCAAAAGCAGATAGGAAGGATCACTTATGCAATGAGAAAATGATTATTGATGTAATGGTTGGACTTAGGACATCAAGCACTGTTTCAGAAGAGATGTGGGAATGCTGTCCAGGAGGCTTCTTTTTTTAGATGAAGAAAATATGAGTTTGCATATCTCTGCTAGAATAAAAATAGTCTGGACACAAAGTTTAACACTAGGATGAAGAAATTTATCACATATTGGATAACCAAAAAATTTCAGCCTTATTCCAGAAATTTTATCTGCAAAGAACGTTAAGAATTTACTGGCTAGCTCTTGAGTAGCCAAGAACACAACAGGACAAATTTAACTCCTCTCTATGTAATAACTTATTCAAAGCCATCCACAGAGTATTTGGTGATAAAGAACTGTCAGCAATTAAATTTCTTAAATATGCAGATTTGGCAGATGAAACAGGTGTTTGTGCTGATGCTTTTACCTAGTGTGGACAGAGGGAAGGCAAGAGTGGTGCCAACAATGCTCCAACTGACTCCTTTGATGCCTAGCTTAAGAAATGGCAGAGTTTCTGAAATGTCAGATTTTGTGGAATTTTTTGAGATGTCATTCGTGCTTCAAACTTGCATGGATGTTGGACACCTTATTTTAATTGGTTGACCTAACATTGGTTGACTGGTTCCTATTTAGACAGTGTCAGACCCACATATATGCATGCATCTTAAATTTGGTGATGTAGTGGAGAGCCAAGGTCCCTGGGACGGCATCAGCCATTCACTGTAGAGAGGTCTTGTGTCAGTTGGTGATGAACCAGGCACCTACTGACAAATGCTCATCCTGTACAGACCTGGTGGCCTGTGGGATATTTTCCTCAGTGCATTACCAATTTCTTAACATGGTGTGAATTGTCAACCCTAGGTAGAACTTGTTGGTTATAATATAATAATAATAATTAGAAACTTCTAATGCGCCGGTGTCTAATGCACAAGGCATCAAACTATGGCGCACCATAGCCAAGCCGCAATCAGGTCAGTATCCAGAAGGTCAGTCCACAGGATAGAGAGGCAGCCTACGGTGGATAAGCAATTTGAAAAAGGTATGTTTTAAGTTGAGAACAAAATGACAGAAGCGACTGAGCAGAACGAACAGACACAGGAAGGGAGTTCCAAAATTTAGGTCCAGCAACTGAAAAAGCCCATTTACCCAGAACAGTTCTAGTCCAAGGTATGAGCAGAGAAAGACAATCAGATGACCTTGCTGAATAATGGTAAGTCTTGGGAATAAGGACTGATTTTAAGTATTGTGGTTGGCCACAGTTCAATGTTTTATAAACTGTAAGTCCCATTTTGAAAAAAATCCTTTGCCGAACAGGAAGCCAATGCAAAGATTTAAGTACAGGGGTAATATGCTCAAATTTTGAAGTATTTGTTATAGCTCTAGCCAAGGAGTTCTGAACTCTTTGGAGTTTCTGCATATTTGACTTTGTGATACCAACAAGGATTGAGTTACAGTAGTCTAGGCGACTAGAGACCAATGCATTAGCCAATGGTATTCTAGAAGACATGGGGACATAACGCCTAATTCTGCGTATGTCACGAATATACATATATGATGATTTACAAATACCATTTACATAGTTTGTGAGAGACATAGTAGAATCAAAAATAACGCCCAAGTCACGAGCAGTATCAGACAGTTCAACAATTGAGTCACCCAGCTTTAAGGATTTAAGCCATTCAAACTTTTTAAGTTGCTGTGGAGTACCCAGAAGTAGAAATTCAGTCTTCGATGGGTTAAGGAGGAGTTTATTTGCTGCCATTCAAGACTGTAGCTCCTCAAAGGCATCAGACAACAGCTGTGCAGATGAGTGACAAGACAAACTGTCAAATGAAATGTAGATTTGGGTATCATCTGCATAGAAATGATATCCTAATGAATGATTGTCCAGCAGTGTGCCTAAAGGTGTGGTGTATAATGTTAGCAACAGAGGACCAAGTACAGAACCCTGCAGAACATCACAGGTCAACAAAGCACTAGATGAATAATATCCATTTTAATATACTGATTGAGTGCGTGGGCTGAGATAAGTGGCAAACCAATGTAGGGCAGGACCAGAAACCCCAAACCAGTGCTGGAGATGATGCAAAAGGAGAGAATGGTCAACAGCGTCAAAGGCAGCAGACAAATCAAGGAGAACAAGAGCTGTTACCTTACCCTTATCCATGGAGCACATGATATCATTATGTATTACATGTGTGCAAGAACCCACCAGTCGTGACTTTCCCAGCTGTTTGAGCATCATTTACTTATAGATGAACTTGCTGTTCAGAATGAATTCTAAATTCATTTCGTTTGGCAAAGAGTGCCTTCTGCAGGCACTTAAAAAGGACCCAAAAATGTTCATTTTCATATATGCATAGTTACTTATGCTGTTATTGTAATCAGAAATTTGTATACTCTTGCTTCAAGATTAACTATTCAGAGGCACTCTCTGTGCCAGCCTTAATGATGTTAGGGTTCATAATTACCCAAAAAAATTATTTAGAAGCGAACAAATTCTCAAATTGCTAGAAAAGTCACCAGCGGTGTCTCCTGCATGCATATATAGTCCAACTAATTGATTCCCATTCAAAGTTGATAATTGACACCGTGTTCAAAGTAACAGGACCGCATTGCATCGAGGATGAGGAACAACAAAATGCAATGGAGTCTGCAGCACACATTTACCTTGCTGTCTAGCACTTCCTTACAGTTGGTAGATTACACTGCATTTAGTCACCACTCACACCACCAGGTCTGTGTGGTGAGACGTTTGTCTACTGCTGCCTGATTGGACATAGAACCATTTCATGATTGACAGACGATGTGACTCCTAGACTCCTGTAGACTCGCCTCTTCTTAACCAAACATGATTTCTCAATGGCTGATGGCAGACAAGTCTGAAGATCAACACTGACCAGGGGAGAACCTGCCCACTTTTATACATGTGCATTAGTTCGAAATGATGATCATGTTACAGTAATATGCAACTACACACCATCCACAAACACATGAAATTAGGGAAGCCCATAGGGGACATGCAATTTTTTTATTTATTTAGTGCACACTAGATAATATGTATTGCGCACTAGATATTATCTATGTAAGATGGCAGATGTAAATAAAATCCATGAATATCATAGACATCACGAATATTAATTAGACTGCTGAACGCTTGGGTCTACCCGAGCTAAAATTGATGAAGACTTTCAGGGAATTGTGGGTAAACATATGGCAGAAAGCAGCTAACCGCTCATTATTGTTTTAAGTTTAACGAATAAGTTTAGCAACCTCATCCCCTTATTGTAAATTTATAGATTTATTAAGCAGGTCTGCTCTCACTATAACAAGTGCACTAAGTTCACTAGCATGTATTATTGTACTCCATGTACAAGTTTGGTTGTCGAAAGCGAACTATTCCTTATTGAGGTTCCGCCGAGTTTTATTAGGCCATTTACTTCATTGCACTATATCTTCGTGAGGATGCCGGTTCACGTACAGACTGTGGCTATATGTAACAGATTTGGATCTCGGGCTAGCACGGCTGTACAAGCCTTAAATGGCATGTAACCATTCAAAAGGGCAGCGGTGATGAAGGATCTCGCCCTATAAATTCACTGAAAAATGAATATCAGAGCTAAAGCAATACTCTAGACGAACATAAACATTTTGTTGTGTGTGTGTTTCTTAAATTTGATCACTTCATGACTTGAGGTGAAATGAACCAGACCTATACATAATATCATAAGTCAAGGAATTACTTCATACAATGCTGACACTTTAGTTTTGCTCTTTTACTCTTAAATCAAATTTAAGGACTTTAATTAAATCACAGGTGTTTTCTGACTGTTTCTTTGGTCATAACAGCAGTTTTAGAAGAGGGCATGACTTAAATTTGTTTCATTTTATATAACATTTCCAATAACTGTCAAAAGAAAAACTCAGCAACTGCTGATGCTAGTAGCGAATACCTAACAGATGGAAGGCAATGGGGCATTACTATAGGCCCTTTAAAACAGTCCTTTTAACTATAGCAATGCAGCTGAAGGCTCCATTGATGCACAGACAAAAATAGCAATCCAGGCACTATACTTAAGTGTAAAATGTAAGATCTTGTTGATCAAGTATCACTCCTATTATCTGGAACAATAACTTTTTAATCACAAGCAACAAAAATCAAGTCAGTTGAAATTCTGAAATTCTTGCTAAACCAATCTGTGTATACATGTACATACACAACAGTAATTTGCAAAAATAACTAAAATGAAAAAAGAATCTCAGAAAGCTGTAATTATACATGTTCTATATATAAACCAAAAACACATATGAACAGTGACTCAAAGACAAAGAACTTCTGGGTATGCTGAATGAGTTGGCATTAAACATTTAAGAATACTAGCCCTTCAAACAACCAGGCATGAAAGAGTGACATAAAATTTACTTGTGGGCAAATAATACATTCTATTTGCTGTTAAATCTAAGATTTTTCCCTCTTAATTTATCTGAAAAATTTACCCATGGCATAAAAACGAATGTTCACATATTCATTGATGACTGAACATACAAGATTGATAATATGGCTTTCAAAAACATCAAGTACACATGAATGATCTTCAGCTGCTTCCAAGAACAAGTGAGAATGCTGTATTCTTTCCAACACTGCTACCTGCAAAGCAAGGAACAAATTCTGTTGCTTTGGAACTGAATTACCTGCTCGACCACACAAAACGAATACAATGTTCAGTAACATTACATACAGTTACAACTGACTGGCTGGGATACAACAAACCACCAGCTTTTTACCATCAGTTTGCAGTTCTCTACAACTTTGGAACTACAAATAAAGGATGATCTGCACCCTGCACATGCAAGTATCATACATAGTTTGCGAGAACCACATCCAGCTATGCAGGTGACAATGTTTCCACTGAACTCAGACAATTGAATTTGATTAGGAGTAACAGCATAGGGATGATCACTGATATTAACATCACTTTAGACCAAACTACGTCGTTTTAAAGTCTCTGCACTTGATGTCTATGATCAATTCTTTTATTTACGTCCGCCATCTTGCATAGATAATATCTAGTGTGCACTAAATAACTATCTAGTGCACACTAGAAACTATCTAGTGCGCACTAGATATTACCTAGTGTGCACTAGATAAATAAAAAAATCGCATGTCCCCTATGGGCTTCCCTATGAAATCCTTGGCAGAATCAAAAAGAAATTTTGAAATGCGGATTCGGTTGCAGGCGAAATTCAAATATATAATAACTGTTGGCCAAATGCCGCATGAGATCAACAATTTTGCAAAATGAACATGATAGGCAAATCAGTAGCCAACATGGCTGCATATATATGCAATTACACGCATGTATATATATACACTGTAATCAGACCTGTTTCCTCGATCAAGTTATTCATATGCCAATTTTTAGTTTTGCCAACTTGTGTGCACAGTCATTCTGAATACGTATGTAGCCATCGCTATGGTTAGTTTTTGACAGATATTGTGAAGTGAAAGAAAAATTGGTACCTTTTGCCAACCTAGAGGAACCATGAGTATGAAATGTTAGATACACACTATTGTGGATGGCAAGTCCTCTCGTGTTTTCCCATAAATATAGTAGTCCATGTTTTCATTTCATGGCCACGTTTGCTAGAAGGTACCATTTGGAAATTCCTAAAATGTGCTGTATAAATATCTAGATATATACATGATATTTTGATTTTGTACATGATATCGTTCTGTCCTGGGTGGGATTTGATCTATAGACCTTCAGCAAGCTAACCATTAGAATGTGGCATTACAGACATTTAAGATTAAATGGGTTAAAGAGAAAAGCAGTGAAATAATTTGACTGAAAGTCTTTAGATGTTTCTTGTCTAATTTGATCTTAAAATGGCTTTATTTGTACAGATTTAAGAATGAAAAGCTGTTTTAGAATTGAGAAGTTTCTTTGTACATTCTTTACTTTCTGTATGTGTATTTCATTTCTGATCTGTTTGTATTCTTTGGTTTTCAGATAATATATTTGGTCTTGTTTTATTGTGTATGCTATGGCTAATACATGTAAGTATTTTTGGTTTTATTACTTCAGATGAATAATTTATAGCATTAAGGGATGAGAGTTATATAACTTATTTAAGGATCATTGCTGATTGGCCACATACTACAAAAGTTTGTTGATGTTTTCATGTTTTCACTGTTACTTACGTATTTATGGTTAATAGACTAATTACATGACACAAAACAAGAAATTACTACCGTATATACCCGCGTATAAGTCGGAAAATTTCTAAGTTTTTAGCTTACCGGAAACCGACTTCCGACTTATACGCGGGCAAAGAAGCAAGAAAATTTTCTGCACACCGAAGATGATGATATTTTTCAAGAATATTCACATTGTATTAATTATGTTTAATTTAATTTTATAAGAAATTATCATTGTTGTGTTTACTTTTTTTCACGAAATTATAAATGGAGATTTTCAATCTACTTCCGCTACATAGACATTAACGTTACGTAACGAACAAAGACAACAACTTTCTGGCTTATTACATGCTTGGCTGAACTTGACAAACGAATCTACTGTAATGTTCTTTGTTGTATTCTCGGGCGCGACATACGAATCGATAGTCCCTCTCACATCACCAAACCCAAAGTTTCTTCTTTGTTGTCCACCCGGGTTCGACATAATTATTTTGAGTTAATAGATTGTTAATTCTATTACTTACCTGATAATCTTCAAATACGAACACAAAGGGCTCGATCGTCTGTTCTTGTGGCATTATAAAATTATTCAGAGTTACAAATTAATAGCATTAACCATATAAATGAGAATACATCAAAGAAAGAACGAAAAATCAAAGGCTTTTGCTTCTTTAGAAGTAAAGGTATATAAAGCAATCCAGATTTAACATGAATCATAATTCCGTATTTCGAAGACTATAGAGCTACGTAGTTTACAAATTGAATAATAGTTTTCCTGCTAAAATTTTTATTGCATTTATATTCAATACCGTTAATAAAAAATGAGTTCGCTGAAAAGAAAACGAAATTCGTATGAGGCTGGCTTTAAGTTGAAGGTTGTCAGTTATGCGGAGGAGCATGGAAATGCCAACGCCATGCGTGAATATGGAGTGGATGAAAAACTTGTAAGAGATTGGCGGAAACTTAAACAACAGTTAGAAGACATGCCGAAGACAAAAAGAGCAAGAAGAGGCGATGTTTCTAAATTTCCTGAATTAGAGCATCAACTTGACGAATGGGTGATGGAACAAAGGCAGAATGGAAACATCGTCACTCGGGGCATGATCCGTCTTCGAGCCCTCCAGATGAAGAAGAATGGTGCTTTCGTCAACCATCCTGGAATTAATAACTTCCTTGCATCGTCCGGATGGTGCACAAGATTTATGAACCGCCACGGCCTCACGCTTCGCCAAAGAACGAAGATCGCCCAGAAACTACCGGCTGCACTGGAAGAAAAAATCCAATCGTTCCAGAAATTCATCATCGGACTCAGGAAGACTCACACCTATGATGTAGCGCACATAGGGAACATGGATGAAACACCGATGACGTTTGATCTGCCTGGCAATAAAACCGTCAATGCAAGCGGAATGAAAACCGTTTTGGTGAAGACAACTGGCCATGAAAAAACCCACTTCACAGTTGTCCTTGCTTGCATGGCCAACGGGACGAAGCTGAAGCCAGTCATAATCTTCAAACGGAAGACTCTGCCGAAGGGGTCGAAATTTCCAGCGGGAGTCATCGTTCGCTGTCATCACAAAGGTTGGATGGATGAAGAAGGAACAAATCTGTGGTTCCAAGATGTCTGGAACAAGCGACCGGGGTTTTGTGAAACCGATGATGAAGAAGAATTTTTAGGATTTTAATAATTCAAAACTGCCGCCGAGTATTGCAAACAATGGTAAATAATTATTCCGCTTTTTTTGTAAACAACGTTAAATAATTCTCTTTGTCATAATGCCGGTTAGATTGACAATGATTAAATTTTAATATTATGTTCGCTAATAATTATCTTTGTATTTTGCTAATTATTATAATGTATTGTTTTATTAAACTTTGCTATATTGTGAAACAACTCTGCATAGTTATCAACGTATTAGGTTATGATGACGTTAAATAATTCATTGTGTTCGACGGAGGTCGGTTTCACGGTCTTTGATGTCTTCTTTAAACTGCAACAACAACAACAACAATTTTTTTATTATTCAGATTAGATTAACCGTTAAATTTTTATCATCGACTTATACGCGGGTCTTGAATTTTGTACTAAATTTTCGGTCTAAAATCCGACTTCGACTTATACGCGGACGGACTAATACGCGGGTATATACGGTAATCTGATCTAATGTTTTCTTAGTGCCCTAATCATATTGGATAAAGCAGCAATTGATGGTTGCTTCAAGTGAATTCATAGTCAAAGATCTCAATTGGAGAAGCCCGGTTGAAATTTAATGGTTCAGGGAATCAGAAGTCAAGCTTCATTGGGTAAGCAAGTTGAAAAAGATGAATCTTAAGTTTTGACTTGAGTGGCACTAAGGAAGTTACAATACACAAAACTGGGCAGTGCCCTAAAAGATGAATCTTAAGTTTTGACTTGAGTGGCACTAAGGAAGTTACAATGCACAAAACTGGGCAGTGAATTCCAAAGCTTTGGACCAGCTATGAGAATGCCAGGGACCCATCACTGCACTGGTGGAGGCAAAGCAAGAGTCAGTGTATATTTTTGAGTGCAATGCTTTTTGTTAGCGGTGGTCATGGAGCAGAGAGATGGGTTGGCTGATTTAAATGTAGTATCTTGTGGGTTATATGAAAGATTTTTTAATTGGATTATTTTCTCGGTGTGTAAATGCAATATGGGTGTTATATGCTGATATTTAGGAGCCCTTATCATGGTCTGGCAAGAGAATTTTGAACCATTTGTAGTTTTTTTGCAAATCTCTTTTAGTGATACCAGTAATCAAATGTAGTTAAAGGTGGATTTTCCCACCAGCACAGCCAAATTCAGTGCTTGAATTTTGTGTTGGAGAATGTATGGTCACTGCTGTTATTGAAAATATATTAAGTGATACACTGCACCCTTTCTATAACATGCATTGATATGCTGCTCACCTTCTACTTCAGCTTCCTCCAAGTTCTCCAGTTACAAACTTAATGTCTTCAAAATTACATTGGTTATCTTTTGAAGCTCAGGTCCAGTTTAAAATTGCTTTACTTGCATGCAAAGCACTTCATAATCTAGAACCAAGCTACCTTGCTGACTTATGCATTCCACTCACATTTAATCCTACTAGGACAAACTTAAGATCAGCCTCCTGTGATCAAATGTTTGTTCCAATTTACCAAAAGAAACATGTGGTTTTCGTGCCTTTTCACATGCTGGCCCACATCTATCGAATTCCCTACCACCAGCTTTGTGGGACCCTTCTCTTTCTCTTATTTCATTTCTCAAACAATTGAAGACTTGTCTTTCCCCAGCTATCTACACTTTGAGGTGAATTCATAAATTAGCATGATATAATTATCCTATTAATAATAATAATAATAATACTCTACACAATGCACACAGCATTTTGCACCGAATGCCCCAGTCTAACCAGATTTGACTCTTTTAAGAGATGGATTATCAACTATCTTAAATGTTGAGCTGTCGGATGAGAAATGGCTCCAGGCGTCCCTTCCGGTTAAGGATGGCAGTCTTGGGATTCGCTGTTCTTCTACGCTGGCACTTTCTGTCTTCTTGGCCTCTGCTGCAAGCACAAGCGAACTCCAAACACACATACTGCCGCCAGAATCAGCTGATACCTCAGACGAGCTAGTGAATACCGCACTGAATGCATGGATGGTCTTCACGGGTGCAGAACCACCGACTGGACCAGCAGCTCATCGACAAAGGGAATGGGACAGTCGCTGGACAAGCAAGGTGTCGGCGAGCTTACATGAGTCTGCGAACAACCCACTAGACCACGCTCGTCTCTTGGCCTCTCAGGCACCACACTCTGGAGATTGGATGCTGGCTCCTCCAGTAACTGCATTGGGACTCCGTCTTTCGGATGAGGTGATACGGATCGCGGTTGGAATGCGACTGGGAACCATACTGTGCAAGCCACATCTGCGTCACTGTGGCGAAAGGGTCGACGTCAGAGGACTTTACGGTCTGGTCTGCAGAAAGAGTACTGGCAGACAACAACGCCATAACATGCTCAACGACATTATATGGAGAGCGCTTGCCAGAGCGAACATCCCTGCTCAGAAAGAACTGTTGGGACTCACCAGGGAAGATGGCAAATGACCGGATGGCGTGACTCTTATCCCGTGGTCTCGCGGAAGGTGTCTCACATGGGATGTGACAGTTTCTGACACATTTGCAGCGTCACATCTAGGATTTACTTCAACCGGACCAAGTGAAGCTGCAAACCGGGCAGTCTCAGCCAAAAGGTTAAAATACGCCACTATAGCCCAAACCCACTCTTTTGTGGCGGTCGCACTGGAGACCAGCGGCGCTTGGAGTACGGAAGGATTGGATTTTATGTTGGAGTTATGACGAAGGATGACAGTGGCAACCCACGATCCACTGGAGACCAGCTACCTGCTCCAAAGACTCTCAGTGGCTGTCCAGCGTGGGAACGCCATCTGCTTCTCTGGAACTCTACTATGAACATCTAGGATAACAATAATACCAATAACTTAGAAATGTAATAATAATAATAATAATAATAATAATAAAAGTAATAATAATAATAATAATAATAATAATAAAAGTAATAATAATAATAACAACAATACTTACTTGTCTAGGCACGTTATTACAGTCACTTGTTATGTGTGCCCACTCTCTGTCCATATCCTGCCCTATCCTTGATCCTCTCCCTGGCCAAATGCAAAGAAATTACTTTGTTTTCATTGTGAGGTATTTCAGGCATCTAAGGCCATTATTTGACATAATCTGGATGGTCAAATTTGGATTGACTCAAGCTTCTTACCAATCTGCTATAGATCACACACGTTGTGGAGAAACTCAGGCCAAAGTTTTGAAAGACCTTAGGGTTAACAAATCTGTGTTCTGAAGTTGGCCAAAAAATGAGGCCTAACTATGTAATTAGTAACTTGGGAACTTGGAAAAGCCATGTGGACGTGGTTTGCTCAAGATAGGCAATATGGAACACTGATAAGTGGCTCAATTCTTCAAGCAAAAGCGACGAAATTTGGAAATTTAGCCAGGGATGAGTAATTCCAAGCCAGCCAAGCATTTACAAGTCAGTTTAAATGGTGCCATGGAACAACCCAAGTAATAGCATATGGCAAAAGCCAATCTGCGATGAAACAGCTGCTAATGCATTTCCCACGGAGTGAAAAAGTATAGTCGATTATATACGATAGGTCTTTCAGAACCATCCCTAAATTGCGCTAAACACACCCACTGCTTAATTGGATGCATCTATTTGAATTATAAAAGTCTTCTGAAAATCAGATGCAATCAAAACTTGAGAATTACTCAAAGCTTGTTTTAACTTAACAGAAACCTCATATGCCTTACACGAAGCTTATGATCAACCAAAGATTTGCCCTTAGTTAACTCCGTTAAAGGCAACACAGTATTTGCATAATCAGGGATGAATGACCTATAATACTGTGCCAAACCCAGAAACTGTCCAAGTTCCTTCTTGGCGGTTGGTGGTGGGATATTCTGAATAGCACATATTTTGTCCTGATTTACTTCCTTAATCCCAGAACCAAGCAAATGACCAATTTAACTTTAGGCTTACAAAACTCACATTTAGCAAGTTTCAGTGTCAATCCAGAACTACTAACTGAATCCAGAACACCTTCCAAGTGCTTTAAATGATCCTCCCAAGATCTGGAATAACAGCAAAGTCATCCATGTAAGCATCTGTATAATCAACATGAGGTTCTATAATTTTGTTAGCAATCCTTTGGTAAGTTGCACTTGTCCCTTTCAACCAAAAAGGCAGACTGATACATCGCTCTGTGAGTTACAAATGCTGTTAATTCCCTTGAACCTTCCTCCATGGAAACTTGCCAGTAACCTGACGAACAATCAAGTGTTGTAATGTAATAAGCACTTGCTACTCAATTAATCAAATCCTCAGTATGACACATAGGAAAACTGTCAGTTACAGTAAACGAATTCACTTTGTGGAAATCACAACATAATCTAAGACTTACCATCAGCTTTTTTCACACAAACAATAGGATGAACCCATGGACTATTTGACTCTTCAGTCAATCCATCAGCCAACAGTTGATTGATTTGGTGGTCAACCTCTTGTTTAAAAAATTGGAGGATTCTATAAGGCTTCTATCTTCGTGGACAGACTTCTCCTTGCAAGTGGATCGAATGAGTTCCCACCTTGCATAATCTTGTTTGGTCATCAAAAACTTATATAAATTTCTTTAAAGTGCCCTTTAACTGATTTTGCTGCTCCGTACTCAAATGCTTTAGGTCAGTTTGATCCAATGCAGTTGTCCCATCCTTTACATCATTCAGGTCATTTTTGGGTTGATGCTCAGCACGCCCAAAATCTTCCTCCCCTTTGCATATTAAACCAATTGCACTAACCCTTGGGTTAAACTGTCTCAAGTAGTTAGCATGCATGGTTCTCTCACTTCCATCTGGCAACTGTACTGCGTAACCGTATGAGGAGACCTTCTTTGTAATGATTCCTGATCCCATCCAACTTGCACTTAACTTATCAGTGTGATCTTTCTGCAAAATCACCACATGATCTCCTGTCTCAAACTTCTTATCCTTTCACCTTGGGTTGTAATAATGAGCATACTTTGCATGCTCCTGAGCAACCTCTTTGGTCAACTGCAGTTGCTCTTTTAATCTTTTCATGTACTTGCTGGTATCAGCTAACTCACAAGGTGAAATTCGATTCCCTATCCAGGTTTCTTTCATTTTCACTTTGGATACGACCACTTGTTGAACTATCTCTCCCTCAATATTATCTTTATGGAATAGGAGTTTATCCACTGCTCTGATGTAAAATCCATTTTCCATTTTTCCTTCTTTTATCCAACACTCTTTCGGTCCATCATCAGCCAACTGATCCTTTCTCATCAACTCGGCTGCCTTGGTCAGTTGTCCTGTATCATCCAATTCATCTAAGTCATCAAATACTTCCTCTGTTAAAACCTCATTGGAATCCCCTTCTTTATTTAATTCTACAATCAAATGCTCCTCATCTGAACTATCCTCAACCTGTAACACATCTCTTACATCTAAGCTGCCGTATCTACAAGGAGATAATTCAGTGTCAATCACCAGATCAACATCACCTACCCACTGGCTCTGTTTCAGGGCATTATAATCGTCTAAAGACAACAGATATTCTATATCAGCAGTAAGCTTTCTATATCATTAGTCACATCACAAGTCAACATTACTGCCACCTTTTTAGATCCTCTATCAATCAACAAATTTAGAATATCAGTTTTGGTATGTACTCCAGATGCTCCCCGCAATTTCACTTTGCCCACAGGTTGACTGCCAGAGACAACCTTAGGTAACATCCTTTTGTTTACGACGGTAATTTCACTGCCTGAATCCAACAAAGCATCACACTGAACATTGTCAATAAGTTACTTTACCCTGGGTATGCAAGATAAAGTTAAACACTTGTTAACTGCAGACACTTGCTCAGCAGCTACTTCCACTGAGGGTAAACAAAGAGCCTAATTCCAAATTAACCTCTTCCTATTTCTTCTTCTCTGTTTTTTCCTGAGTTCAGATTCCTGCTCTCCAAGAACAAATTCACATTCTCTAAAATAATCATAAGCACCGTACACCACTTCCCAAAGATTACAGAAACCCTCACATTCAAACCATTCCTCCTCCTTCTCCTCCTCATCCTTTTCAACCAAAATACGATCACATTTGCCTCCCTTACCTCATCCTCCACCACCATATGACTGACCTTTGCCTCAGATGCTTGAAGTTTTTTACCAGTATTTTTGGGACAATTGGCTTTAAAGTGCTGGTCAGAAGAACAAAGGAAACACTTTGGTTTTTCAGATTTTCCTCCCATTTCTCCTTTGTTCATTCCCACAGTGTTTCTTCTCAACCTCTTTTGAATCCTCTTGACATTTTTTAAAAGGTTTTCTTTCCCCAAATTTTGATGGAAATTTGTAACAAGTGTCCTTGAAATTTGGATTCTCAGACATGTTTATCAAAAAAATGTCCATGAGCTCAGCCAAACAAATTGGATCAAGCCACCCATCACCCTCTTTGGCCACAACATGAGACCTAACCACACAAGACATACACTTTTTCATCTTGTGTGCCACCCATAAGTCTTGGACTTTCTGAAATGTATTAACCTCCCTAGACTCAAGGTAAAATCTGAGACGTGTGGCACGAGTCTTGTTGCAAACTGCATCTATGATTCCGTACCAGACTCTTCAGCTTTAACAAACTGGGCACGATAGTACTGCTGTGGTATCAACCTAAACTCACGCAGCAAAGCAGCTGTCAAGTGTGACTAGGTGCTTATCTGATCAGCTGGAAGTCTTCTTACCAACTTCTTAGCTTTCTCAGACGAGAACGACATCAAGAGGGCACATTTTAAATCTTCTGGAACCTGATACAGTGCAAACATTTTTTCAACAGACTCAATATACAAAAGTAATTCAACTTCTTTTGCAGGCATCTTATGTAAAAGATTCCTTAGAATATCCCCAAATTTCTTTTTTTTTGTACCTGCTGATGTTTCTTCCTGGGTCATTCTTTCTATTTTCCTCACTGCTTCATCTCTAACCATCTTTTGTCCATAGAATTGTTGATCCAACATTTCTCTTTAAAACCCTTAGCCACCTGGCTAAGTTCAACAAGTTGTTCTTTATCTAGCTCTACTGCAGCTGCAACATCAGAACCAGCTCATGATAAAATTCCTATTAAAGCGTCCATACTAAACCGTTTAAGTTTTTCTCTCTTCTCTCATGGTTACAAATTACCATAAAATTACAATAAGTAATACCATAAAGCCCAGACCACTGGAACTTGAACTGGAACTTGACTTCCACCAGAACTTCACTGGAACTGGAACTTGACTGGAACCAAAACTTGATTCCAACTAAACTTCACTGGGACAGTCTGTTTTCACATGGAGAGTCCATTAACCGGAAAGTCAAAGGCACACGAACCGAACAGTTGGAACAGTTGTCGTCGTTCATCATCACACATGGGAACGCCTTCATCGTCTCAAAACCTCGGTTGCTCCAGAATTCATCCGATAGAAGAGGCAAATGGCTGACTCACTGTCTGCCATGTCAAACCCGTCAGAATTGACCTCTCCAGCTAATGTCTTCTAACACGTCAAAACACTTCATTCTGATGTCTGAGCCCAGAAGACCGACTCCACAGTGTTGCTCAACATCACCTTTCTTGACTAATTCTGCAACTTGAATTGAAACCAGTTCACTGAGCAGTGTGACACAATGCCTACCCACCTGTCAAGGTCACTGTGGCTATGCCTCTAAGCACCGTCCGACTTATTTTTCTGAAGTTTTCTCGTCAACTTTCAACTAAACTCCATGACCAAAGTTCTTCCTACAGATCCTGGTCATGGCACCAAAATGTCGCAAGCTAGTCACAGGGTCAGAGTTCAGAAATAAGTCTATAAAATAAATTTTCACACGTTTCTTTTCTCGTTGTGTCTTTTCATACCGGCATAACTTCGACTCTTCCTTAGACTGTCCTCCTGCCCCATATATAAGCAATTATGTAAGTAAGTAGGACCTGCCCACCCCTTGGTCCTGACAATATGTAGATATATATTCTGTGGAAATAAACAGTGTGAACTTGCGTGAAACTAACTTGAAGCTGTTCTTTTGTCATGTGCTTTTAATGGTAACATATGATGTAAGCATTTATCATTTAAATTTATATTTTTTAAAGTTTTAATTAATTTGGTTTAGCTTTTTGTTTGTTAACAATTTTGTAACTGAAGTCAACATGTAGGCTTACTACAAGGAAGCCAAATATACATGCTCATTTGCATTCCCAAGTAGGCTATATGCTAATACATAAATGCTAGCCCTAGATATTTGGTACATTCCAGTTGGAAGCAGCTCAATATCATGCGGTTCTAAAAGCTTGACTTCTAACATCCACGTCTTACTGGGCTTTTACTGTATATTTTTTTACAATTGGTTAGATATTACGTATAAAATCAAATGTGTGTCGTAACTGCACCTGATGCAGTCTGATGTTTTGATGATGTTCTTTTCTTTCCATAGCATTTAAAATTTTGGTATGTTATCAGAGAAATATTGAAAAATCTACATTGCAATTCTATTTAATGAGAATGTGGTGAAAGTAAATTGCATATACTGGTTCAGACTTTAAAGACGTAGGTTAATGCTTGCAGAACTTCCTCATTTTTTGGTCTTTGAGTGCCTGCAGGGTATGCGCATGTGTGGGCCATACCAAACGGTTTTGTTGTTTACATTTTTAGTGAAATTAAAGTGTTATGGTCTTCCTTAAATCTATTCATAAGGAGACTAACTAATAAATCTAAACTTCTGCATTTTAAGATATTTCGAAATGTATGCTGTACAGAGTCAGATGCCACAGTATGTTTATACAATGGGATTCTGTTTCAAGAGGAAAGGTCCAACACCGGAGAATTCACGATACACTAGAGTTGATGTGCAGAAAACACGCAGTGGCATATCTCAACAGGCAGATGAACTCAATGGTTGCTGACCAGGTCTATTCAAACTGGAACACAGAGCCCCCTGATGTATTCCAGGGAAGAGCCAGTCAGCAAAATCTGCTCCAGGAGAAGAATCTTACATCTATATATGTACTGAGTTTCAGAAGAACCACTGCTAAAGTTTTGCATTCAGGCCATAGCCTATTTTGCAAATAATACATAGCAGGTTGTAATAATTTTCCTTACTTGCAATAGGATAATGAGTGATATTTGGTGGTGGTAAATGATGAACAGTGATTTTGATATCTGTTTTGAGATCCTGAGAACAGCCTCTACGTGTCGTGGCAGGACAGTGCAATGATTCCTATGCTGAATGCTTCCAACATCTTAGACTACTTCACTCAACGAAGTAATCCATTCTATGACCGACAATGTAACAACGAAGTCATTAAGATGCAGCATGCAAGTCTTGATCATCTCAGGTTTGGTTTACATTTATTTTTCAAAAATCTTACTTGTCTGTAGGAAATCTAATGTTTTGTAATATTTATTTAACAAATCTCCAATTGTACAGTATATTCTTCACCAAAGTTATCAAGGAATTAGTGGCATGGCAGATGCTGTACTATCTGGAATATTTTTCTCCTGAGGCAGGCTTCTCTGCTCGATGCTTTGTGTCCATTGAAAGAATGAGATGTACCAACTTTGAGTTGCTTTAAGCAAAGTTAAAGCATAATGATTAACACGTAGAACACTTCTTACATTTGTGTGGTGCTTTGCAGGACATGCTGTTTAGAATAAAATGAATGAAGTGGTTTGACAAGAGAAGAATATAGTGCAAACTGGATAATTTCTTTGCCTAAAAACTTTTGGATTTCAAAATTATGAAGTAAGCTCATAGTTTGGTTTTTGAGTTGAAATAAAAAGATATTTGAATGACTTAAACATTCGAATATGCAAGTTGTTGTGCGTTTAATTTGTACTTGTTCTCATGATGGCTGGGTGTTGTAAGAAACTCGGAAGGATGACTCAGTCGAAAAACTAGCGAGTTTTGAAGTTCCTTTTCTATAGCTGAGTTTCAGAGGATATTGATGAGGTTCTTACACTCGCATTTTCTGATGTCAAAGAGAACATTATCACTGACAGTGTTTCGCTGCCTTAGATGAAAAGTTTAATGGCCATGATGGATGACTGACTGATGTAGAAAACCAGTGCTTGTCAGTAGAACTGAGGCTGTCTGAACAGTATAAATCCATCACAGATGTCAGTGTGATTGTATTGTGGAGACCCCCCTGGTTTGTGGCTGGAGGCACCAAGTTCCACCTCCCCTTGGGTCGAATACATGACAGGGCCCGTTGGCCAGGATGAGGCCGAGGACTTCCGCGTCCCTGTGACTTGCGGCAACCCATGGCCAGTGGGTTGGGGTCCGGCTAGGGGGCACTTAGCCCTATTCCCTGCACCTCTTTCCGGTGATCCAATGGGAGACTGGTATCGGTGGTAAGGGGAGGACATCTTTGTATGACGCGTTGTGGATCTGAATTAAGCAGACAGGACACGTACACGTTTCAATATGTTCTATTGACCAAAGATCACTACTAGTAAACACTAATATCAATAAGACTACACAATAAAAGTTGGTAACACAAAGAAAACAAGCAGTTGGCCCTGTGCCAGATATCCTAGGCTTGGCTTAAGAGCGTATAACCGCGCTTGATTCAAAGACAGGGCTGGTAACCTTACCCAGAATCTGCTGCCACCCAAACGAAACTCGAAAGGCTGTGGGTCTCTCGAGCTCAAACGGAATGGGCAGATCTTTCCTTATCCACTAGCCCTATCCCTTCAAGACTCAAACGTCTCACTCTCTTACTCACTTACAAAGCAAACCTTTACTACGTCTTACTCTTGTTTATGCCGTGTTCTTCACTTCCCAGCGACGACCAACGCCGAATCCTCTCTCTACCGCTGGCTGCAACACAAGGAGCTCCCTAAGCCTGCTCCTTTTCCCTATATCCTTCCTCTGCTGGGGGCCTACCTACTCACCCCACACGGCTCCCTTCGGCCAACACCCGTTGCCCGCCTTGGCCCTGCGAGCTGGAATGGTCGGCACCCTGCTGGCCTTGCCCACCCGCGTGACCCGGTTCCAGCCAGACTACTGCCTCCAGCCGGCCTGACCTCGCCGCGCAGGTTCTCTCACCCCTACCCCATGCCAAGACTATGATACCCTGCCTACACCATTGTTGCCAAGTCCTACAATTAATTAGAAGTCCTTTGTACTAAGAGTCTGTTTCTTCACAGTATCTAAGCTTTGATCAGAACTCCAAGCAGTCAAGGCAAGAAACAACAACCTAGGTCAAGCCACCTTTGTGTGACATTACAAATGCATGGCTTATTTCTTGATGGGAATTCAACTCCAGCTGACAATTTATCCTGAAGTACTGTGATTAACTATGCATCCTGACTCTACAAAAACTAATCTTGAAGCTGTGTTTTCTCAGAGGGTTCTTCCGATGTCCTTGTTTGGTGATTATGTAATCTTGGCGATTATGCACAGGAATTTGTATTCTGATCAAGGAGGATCTAACTGTCCTGAATCAAGCCACCTTAGAAGAACTTAGTAAAAATCCTCTAGTTGGCACTGCTTGGTCTACAAATGGGAAGTTATTTGCAACAGTCAAAGCATCTGGGCAGAAGATCTGAAAATAAATCCTCCAGGACCTTGTGATGAACTGCTAGTCAAGACTGGATAATTTATAGGTCTATTGCTTGCCTAGAGTTGGGTATGTTATAATGCTACCTCTGTGTTGTCATTTGCATAATTGAATCATTTATTTGACTATTGACAGCCGGCGTTTTGGACTTTTCTCACCATTGGAGTAGTGTGTTGTTAAAGATGATTTATTTTTCTTATCTTGTTCTTATTTTTCTTTTTTTTCTGTAGACCATACTGTAATTTCATTGATTATTAATTTAGATTTTGTTTTTGGATGTTTAAAGATTTTCTGGAAATTACTTTTATGTACACATGAATGATGGAAATCATTGCAATTATCACATTTCATTATTCGCTGTCATGTGTACAATGCAATTCTGTTACATCTGTCTAAAGTGCATTAAGCTGAGCCAGTATTTACTTTTGTATGTATATTTGTAAAGGGCCGGTTCATAAACAGTGTTTTTTATATTCTCTAATGATGATTGCGATAAATTATGTTGCTTCAGTAGACTGGATTTGTATAACCTGTTCGTGCGACCTTTTCCCTTTTAATTACTTAGATGATGATGTCATATAGTGTCAGCACAAAAACTGTGCAGAAATCATTACCAGGCAAAACTCTAAAGAAATTTTGAAAATATTTTGATAAATGAAGGAGATAGAATATTTTTAGTATGTAGACCATAGTCATAAAAATCAAAGGAAATATAAGAGAATGCCTGAAAAGTAAGAAATTTTTAACTTATCAGATCTTGGTCAAATATTGGAGTACCCAAAGTTGCCTGCCCACCCCATCACCTTCCAAACAATTGCACAGCAATACTACTGCAACATCGAAAACACTGCAATATGCACAACAGCAGTGCAACAACAGAAACATTACAACAAGCCAGACACACAGAAAGGCAGATAGATTGATGTTTCCTTTTCAGTTATGTGGTGGCTCTGAAAAGAGCCATTTTTATGAATGCTTGATTGTGCTGGATTGACAGTGAATGGCTATCTTGAAGACGACTGAAGCATCCTGGATCGACTCCTCTTTCTTAGCAGACTGGTTTGAACAGTTCTGGGAGGACAGTTTAGAATGAAAATTTGAACAGTTGTTTAGATGTGCTATACTGCTTACTTTCCTTACACTCCACAGGCACTTATTTACTCAGCACTGGTTCGTGGAACCATTATCTGATTTTGCTCTTGAGTCCGATCCGCAAGACTCATGTTCCGATAGCATGTGATGGATGCCATAAGTGAATTCTGCATCGCTGTCCAAATGTCCTTTAGCCAAAGCCACTTTGTCTTCCTCACTTGATGCACCAGACAGGTCTACATTGTCAGACAAATCAAAACATTCATCGTTTGGCACTAATTCATGAAGCATTTGCTGAATTTCGTCATCTGTAAGGCCACACCATGCCATCTTGGATAATTTAAATTTATGATTTAAATGTCCGATTTGATTGGTTGAATTTCATGTTTATGACCCATTTCTAAAAGTATTTTCCACTTATTTCTGTGATTAATTATAGTATCTTGGCCTAAATGGTCTAAGTTTTCAAAAATATAACGTTTGCGATAGGCTGAGAGCCATCTAGATAATAGTACATGCCCACTACCATACTATGCGCTTGTCATGACCCCTATCATAACCTTTAGTACCTATTTGTCTGTACGGGGTTAAGGCAGGAATGATCAAGACATTTGATGAAGTAGTGTCTTACATCCTGTATAATGAAGAACTTTGTGAGTTAGGTGTGTGTCATGTGAACCTTCCAGGCATCTAGTGTGGAGTGTGAGCTCGGTTTCATCATTACGAATGATAAGAATCAAGACTTTTTAATTGTGGTCAGACAACCAACCTGGATCATGCAAATGTATGCCTGTTGGTAAATGCAAAAAGACAACCATCAGATAGTCTAAGTTTCACTTGTCCTTAGTCATTTTATTTTTATACAACATGAATTTACAGTCCTATAGTTGGATGGAGAGGAATTAGAGACGGTAGCAAGCTTTACATTCTTGGGATCAGTAGTAGAAAGAGAAGGAAAGTGCGATATGGAAATAAACCGAAGGGTGGCGATTGGAAAAGCCGCAATGAATGGACTAGAAAAAATATGGAAAGACAAACATGTGAGCACAGACACGAAAAAAAGATTGGTGAGGGCCTTGATTATACCAACAGTAACATACGGCAGTGAGACGTGGACAATGACCAAGAAAATAGAGAAAAAAATCAATGCTTGTGAAATGTGGATATGGAGGAAGATGCTGAGAACATCATGGACGGAGAAAAGGACTAATGAATGGGTACGCAGGGCGATTGGAATTGAGCAAGATGAGACGTTACAACAAACAGTGCTAAAATCAAAGCTGAGGTTCTTTGGACATGTTATGAGATCAGATGGATTGGAAAAAGAAATGATGCTGGCTTGTGGAGAGGGAAAGAGAAAACAAGGGAGACCAAGGAAAAAATGGATGGACAAGATACAAGAAGCAACTGGAATGAACTTGGCACAACTAAGGGACGCGACAATGGAAAGAAAGAAATGGAGAAGATTGATCATGACGGTCGCTAGAGCTCAAAGAGCTGACAGCACAAGGTGACAAGGTGATAGTTTAAATGTAACAGATGTATGCTCTGCACAGACCAGAGTACAGGTTCCAAAATGTGCTGCCCACATAAGAGGCTAGTGTATATGGGGCAAAAAAATATAAGAAGGAGCATTGCTAGTAACTGATGAAGATGAGACACAAATGATATTTCAAACACATGAACTGCTTATGCTTTCCTATGTGTGGTAAAGATATGCAGACGCTAAACATGCACAGATGCCTTTCCATGTCATGGAAAATCACCTTAAATTGTGTCTGATGTTGTAGCTTTAAGACTTTGAAGCCAACCTGTGAAGAAAATAGTTATTGCACACCAGCACAAATTAATTTCTGAGTAACCCACCTAGTGTAGTATTATGGAAAAAATTGTTGCAAGAGTTTGGCTGAAGGTTAATTGCTCTACTTCTTGCCAGACTAGCTTCACTTTTTGCTGAATATTTACGAAATAGCAAGTTTGCCACACCATATGTTTGAAAATATGTTAGTTAGAGCTAAGTATTTAACATTTCCTGAAAGTACACATCAAACTAAAGCTATGTGGAAAGTTTTATGCTTTTATGTGGAATATCTATGGGAATGCAGTGATGGGAAAACATAAAAAAACATAATTTGCTCTGGCAATCCCAGTTGTGTTGTAAGCCTCATATCTCAGGAGCTACTAGGTATTAAGATCGGAAACATTGCAGGCCTTCATGATGCATACTTATCTACATACTAGCCAAAAATTATAAACTCAGATGATGTTTTGGGGACAACTGGTTGACATGAAATGACCCGATTACTTTTATTATTGTTATTATTGCTGTTGTTATTTTTTGTTTTATTACTATTATTTTATTATTAATACTGCTGATGCTGTTGCTACTGCTACTACCACCACCTTTACTACTACTATTAATGATGTGAAAAACTGTTTTTTTAAATGTTAGTAGTATGATTAACTTTAATAATTCATCAGTGCCCAGCCATGGCTTTTCTGTAGTATCATTTAGGTGCAGTGGCTTGTATGTTTTGTGTTTTATTGCAGTACAATGCAAGGAGTTGAATATGCATTGGTGCGTGTACAAGAACCAATACTTTATGTTATTCGCCAGCAGCATCGACAATCACCTACTCAAGGTCTGTCAAGGCTGTCTTCCCTCTGTCTTTTCTTTCTCTTGGTCTGTCTGCTGCTTTTCCCTCTTCTATGCCTCCTCTCCTGATGAACCCTTCTTGAACATTATTCCTGCCCTTTCCTTTAACTTGTCTCTTCACTCTTCACATTTTTCTCTTTCCTCATTGGCCTGCCATCCCCTTCCCAGAGAATTGCAGGTTGAAATTGCTGGTATTCCGTAATTAATTTCTGAGAAGAAAAGCTTTATGAACATACCGGGTTGTGCTGTTGCATAGAAATTTAGACATACCGAGTCTAACACTGAATGCTTTCTGCATTACTGGCTGCACAATACATGTTTACCATTCATGTCATGCTTGATTTGTTTAATCTGAGGCACAGTGGCACTGTGTTGTGTAAGTTACTTGTACTGAATATGGTTTTACTGTTGATTATCACAGTGACTACTATGGCTGATTATTACATTGTGGCTGGAGTAGTGTATCAGGCACCTGACTTGCAATCAGTTATTAATTCCAGAGTGGTAAGTGGTCTGTTTTATCTTTCACTGTGCTGAATGAAATTCTGAGTATAACTAGAGAGGAACTGCCATAACACTTACTAATCTGGTTAGGTTTTGAGCCAGCTGAGTCAATGGTCACAATGCCCTGCAACCAGTGCTCACATCAAACAGTTCAACAACCTCTTACTTGCATTGGACCATCTTTCTGGAGCAGTCTTCCACTGAAAACTCCAGAACGTCCCACAAGAAACTACACAAAAACATCTGTATCTTATTGGAAGTACTGCCTTTTAGGTCTGTCAGATAACTACATTTGATTGCCTCTGAGAAGTTCTTAAAGGTTGCTATATTAATGTGTGTGTGTGTGTGTGTAAAAACACTTTGTGCACTTCATGTGCTTATGAGTTGGTACATAAGCTGAAGATATCTTGACTTGTCTTCTTTAGACTATATAAGCTCTGTCTATAATAATTGCCGTGCATTTTTAGGACTTGTCTGTTATGAATATCAACAGTCATCTGGTTTCCTTTTTTCTGTTCACTGTCACACTAGTGTAATGAATCTCCCCAGCCATTGCCTCATGTCATTGTTGGAAGAAACTCCAATACTTTATTTCACCTTCCTTCTGACTTCTACTCTTCTAACCTTTTCCAACCAGCTATTTCGAGAATACCCACATGCGTTTTTAAAACTCACCATCTTCCTATTTCTCAAAATCTATATCTGGGTTCAAAACTGGTTGGAGTTGCCTGTCATTTGTTTACTTTCTGCTGCTTCTTTGTGGTGACATTGAGCTAAACCCTGAAACAATAAATTTTTGCCACCTTAACGTCCATTCTATCCAAAATAAATCTTCTTTTAAAATTACATCTTGGATCATCCAGTGGATATTCTCAGTCTCAATGAAACTCGGCTCAAACCGTCAGACACACCTTCCTTCATTTTGGGCATAACACCTCCTTCCTTTTCTCTCAGGAAATCAGTGCCTCACCTTTGTCAATGTGTATTGTTGTCCCTTTCTTTCACTTTTTTACTTTCTTGCACAATTCCGGTCACTCCTTGAATTCCTTGTTTCTTCTCTCTTTGAATTTATAATAACAAGCAACTCCAGTAGATAGACATAGATACTCTGAACTATACTTCACAGATATTCCAAGATCTCCTTGCTGCCTTTGACGTTATGCAGCATGTCTCTTTAACTCATGAAATCCAATCATGACATGGGTCATACACTTGATCTCCTTATAACCTGATCCAGTTGTTCTGCTGTTAAAAAATATCTCTCTTTCTGAGTCATTTTACGTGACTATACTGCCACTAATGCTTAGGTTTCTTTCCATCATAAGCCACTTTCCACTTACTCTTTCATCAGTTACCAGCCTTAGAAGTGCTCAGCATTTCAAACTTCAAAGCTGACATCCATGTGGTTGTGCCCAGCACAGACAGCTTTCAAACTTGCCACCCAGCTCGATTTAACTTTGTCTGAAATCCTGGATAAAAACATTCCTGCTAACTCCAAGAGGGTTGTTGCAAGCCCTTCACATTCAGATATTGCCCCTGCCAAGCGGCTGCGCAGCTAGCTCGAAAGGTGATGATGCTTCATTTCATTTACCTTTCCATCTCCTTAAATTCAGGCGCCAGTGTCGTATTATCCATAAACTTGTGTCAGCAGCCAAATCTACCTACTTGTCTCGTCTGGTCCCTAAGAGCTCCTCTTCTTCAAGGTTATTATGGCAGACAGCGAACAAGATCCTACACCACGTCAAATGCAATATATTACTTAGTTCCTCATCACACTCTTCCCTTGCCAGTGTGTTCCTACAATTTCTACAACAGCTTCATTGTCTCTAGATTGACTGGTGTTGAGGCCCCTTGATGTAGCAATAGCATGCTGGCAGGTCTGCCAACTTTTTCAGCTAGAGCAGATACAGTCAGTGTCTGCTGCCCACTTCATCTGTGGCCAAACACCATCCAATCATGCCAGTGATCATCATCATCTAAGGCATTCTCCTCTCTTGAACATTGCTGTTTCCACAACGTGCAACCACCTGTCTCCGTTCTGGGCTTGTCTCCAGGCCATATGTAACCCGAAGTTCAGTAGGGCACAGATCAGCTTCCACTGTTCTTGTCTATGTGTGGAAAGGGGGTCCAACAGGTCTCTTCCAACCTCTTGGAGTGTCAGAAAGCATCGCTCACAAGGCTCTGTCATGGTCCTGGTCACCTTTGCAGTGTGTAGTGTGTCCAAACAGCCAGAGCCTCCTTGTTTGAATCATCTTTGACACTGGGATGTGCAATGTGCAGTGATATATCTCTGCCTCATTGACATGCGCTGTGTAGGGAATACAATACAATACAATTTATATTTATAACTTGCCTTAATAAAACAATGCCTTACTCAAAGGACGCATTACAACATAATAATTAGTTATAGTACTGAGAGAATAAATGAGTCTTAAGTTTTAGTTTAAAAGTATCTATTGAAGAGCATCTTCGAATAGATTCAGGTAAAGAGTTCCACTCAGCTGGACCAGCAACTTCAAACATTCTTTTACCAAACTGTAGGTATGCATAGTATCTTCCTGAGGCTGCATTGCTGGAAGGCATCAAGCTTCGTCTCCAGATCCTTGGTAAGGCACCAGTTCTCTGCTCCATTCAGGAGGACTGGCAGTTTATGATCAATGATCTGCTGTCAGTCACGTCAATGATCTGCTGCATGACAAACTGAACTAGTATCGCATTCAAAGTTCAGTGGATCACCGACAAACTGTGCCTAATCACATTCAAGGCTCTGAATGGTCTTATCCCGGACTATATATCTGACTTCTGCATTCGAGTAGCCGACAACCGGATCATATATTGGCCTCAGTCCTCATCAAGGAATCAAATGCATGTCCCACAGTCTGCCATGAGATTTGGTGGACCCACTACTTGGAACAGTCTTCTTGTCCATGTGGCAAATGCCCCTTCTTTAGACACATTCAAGTCAAGACTTGAGACCTTTTTTTTAAAATAACATATGACTCATTGATTTTTGAACTCTTATACAGCATCCTTTTTATCACTAAAGAAGATCTGCACAAACTACTAATCATTCAAAACTTTCTGGCCAGGGCCATAGTAAAGACCCCTCAGTAGCAGCATATTAAGCAGATATTACATTCTATGCACTGGCTGTCCATTGAGCAAAGAATTCCTGCTAAGACTCAGTTGATCTGGTTTGGTTCTAAATACCGTCTTGCTCATTTTGACTACTCTTACTTATCTGAAGCTTCCCCTCTTTTGTTTTCATCTAGTGTTCGTAATCTGGGCATTATACTTGACTGTTACCTTACAGTCGCAAACCATATCTCTAGTTTGACTCGATCTTGTTACTACCAATTAAGGTGCTTAAGAGTTGTTCGTTGTTCTGTTTCTTCCTCTGTCTTTACTACTATGATTCATGCCATGATATGCTGTTGCATTGACTACTGCAGCTCTGTACTTGCTGGTTTGCTTAAGTATCGGCTGTCTTCCCTTCAATCAGTACTAAATTCTGCGGCCAGGTTGATATCACGTCTTCCTCGTTTCTCTTATATCTCTGACTACATCATTCAGCAACTTCATTGGCTTCCTGTTCAATCTTGTATTCAGTTTAAACTATTGTCACTGGTACTTAGAGCTCGCATGGGCCAGGCTCCAGAATATCTTTGTGATCTTATTCGGCCTCCACACTCCAGTACCTCATCCTGTCCTTTATGTTCTCTAGATTGTCTAGATATATTTGTTCCTTGTGCTACGTCCTCGTTTGCTCAGCAGAAGGCGTTTGCTGTTGTTGGCTCTTCTCTATGGAATGAACTTCTGCTATCGTTTCATGCAAGGGTCACTGTTGGTGATAGAGCTGACTCAGCCGGTTGTTTAAAGATGTTCTTATTTCCCAGGGGCTCTCATGCTGGAAGCGCCTCTGAGTAGTTTTTTCTGTAAGAAGCGCTATATAAGTTATCAGATACAATACAAAAAAGAATTCATTTTAAAATCTGTCTTACAGTGCACAAAGTATTACATTTAAGTCAGCCGACCTAGCTACATTTCATGCTCACTTCTCTTGCTAATAGACATTGCGCTTGATCAACAGACACTGACTCTTGCTGTGCCCTGTAACCGAACAGTGTTGAACTCTCAGGTCTTCTCGGTAACCGGTCCAAGGCTTTGGAATTCACTGCCCAGTTCAGTTCATTTTGTCAAATTTTTTAATGTAATTCAGATCTAAACTAAAGACTCATTTAGACTTTCAACTTGTGTACCCCCTGTGATTTGCCTTCTTGTTTCTCTGACCTATTGGAATTTACCCTGACTTCTCCAAAGAATTATGATTTTGATTGCGATTTCACTTGAAGCGACCATCAACTGATGCCTTAGTGCATCGACGTCTTTAGATTAGAAAAATTAGCTGAAGTGGAGTATAGGAAACAGGAGGATTGTGCCTTTGGTGTTGAGGCCCCCTTGATGTATGATGTGCATTCACTATTAGTTTTAAACCTATTTATCTTTTGAGTTTCATTTTGGCTCATCATAAACTGATAAATAATTAATATGGTGTAGATGTGACTCTTTTAGATGAATGCTGTCAACAGTTTGGAATCAGCATTTGAAGAAGGTTAGTGTTATCACACAATTTTCGCAATTTTATCAATATTTCATCATCATCAACAACCGTGGGCTCAATGCCCGTAGGTGTCCGATGCCCGTTTCACAATGTGTCTCCACTCGATTCTGTTTTGAGCCGCATGTCCCAGTCTCTGCAAGTCCGCGCCACACCACTCCTCAATGTCATCCACCCACTCTCGATGTGGTCTGCCTCTCTTGTTCGTACCTTCCATAATTCCAAACATCAGAGTCTTAATATTTCTGTCATCCTTCATTCTACAGATATGTCCAAACAATCCAAGTTTTTGCTGAATAACCTTCTGCAGTAGATTCTCGGTTATAGCCACTCTTTCGTAAACCTCTTCATTCCTAATCTTCTGAGTCCATCCGATCCTTAGGATTTTTCTGTAACATTTTCTCTCAAATGCCAAGACTCTCCGTCGTGAGTCTTTTGTCAGGACCCATGTCTCACATCCATACATCATGGTGCTAAATACACATGTCTTTAATACCTCCAGTTTTGTTTTCATGCTGGTTGCTCTGCTCTTCCAAGTTTTATCCATTGCTTTCAACACTGCTATTCCCCTCGCTATTCGTATCTTTATTTCACTTTTGCAATCTAGGTCATATGTCATATTACTTCCAAGATAAGTGAACCTCTCTACATTCTCCAGCTGCATTCTTTCAACCACTATCTGCTGGGTGATGTTTTTGTCGCCAAATACCATTGTTTTTATCAATATTTCCTGACAGTTAATATTTTATATTTTTTGAAAGTGCATAAATTTTGGACTAGCAATCCTGAAATGTTTGCTCTGACTTTCTTAAGGTATCAGCTTATGGAAAATGCTAATAGGCCAATTTGTGGCAAATGGTCCATCTTCTCTGCTGGGGTCACATATGCTTATTTAACAGGGCAGTTAATGGTCTCTTCCCTCTGGTTAGACATGCCCTTGAACAAAGCACCCAGATAAATAATTAATAAGAAATAAGAGTGCATGACGGTGCTTAAAATATGAAATGTCCTCACTCAGAGCTGAGTTTCTTGGCTAAAAGTTGTTCAGAACTGCAGATTTATTTACAATTCATTAGGTAAGTTAGTAACAGAACAATATTGAAAAATTATTACCCTATACTTTATACGTAAAGTCTTGTGTTTTCGGGTTGTGTCATTTTTCTTAATCTGAACTGCTAGTTCCAATAGTTTGGTGAGTTATAGAAGTACAGAAAAGCATAGGCTTTGGCAAACATGACTATTTAAAGATCTTTGTTCTCCAGTCCTTTTGCCATCCAGTAAAACATGTTGAGATATTTGATGCTGAATCATCCACGACGATGAGATATCAGCAGACGACATGTCCCAGAGTCCTGCTGTCCTCAGCATTCTCTGATATAGCAACCATTACAGTGATGAGCATTGGGCTCAAGCATGATTCTTGATGTACCCCAACTCGTAATTTGAATTCTACTGTGTTCTCTGATACTCCCTTTTGCCTTAGGCTTCAATGTATGACTTACCATTGGCACTCTGTCAAAGGCTTTCTCCAAGTCCAGTAGCTCTTACTGTTTCTGTCCAGAATTTTCTCCTGCATTTGTCTTGATATGAATATTAACGGTTGCGTCCCTACTAGGCATAAAGCCAAATTGATTGTCCTGTAGCTTGTCCTGTATCTACCTGCTCTCAAATTCACCTTTAAATCACCCTTTCACGCACGTTCAGTCCAATCTCTAGCAATTTGATTCCTCTGTAATTTCCTTATTTCTTTGTACCCTTCAATTATTGCATTTTAGCAAAAATCCTGTTGTGTGGCATTTTTAAAGCTTTTACAGTTTTTTGATATCTCATGACTATATATCTGCCCTACTTGTAGTCACTTCTGGAGGAGAGGTCATTTCGCATGGGTAACACTAGGATTCTTCAAGATTCAGCTTTTGGTTGTGGGATGTAATAGTTAACTCTGGGCCGGTTTTTGAGTGGTTAAGCCTAACTCATAATTAGGGATGCAAAACTATGTAATATGCATATAGACTTATTCCATGTGAAATCAACCAATTTCCTAACATTTTCCCACCTTCAACCTTAGATTTGGCTGAAAAATTTTCCATGTCTCTGTCCATCATTTTGAAGCACAAATGCAAACTTTTATTACACTGTCTCAAAATTTGGTTTAGATATACCAAATTAAAGTGAGGTGGGGTAGGCGAAAATGTTCTGTGAGGCCATATTCAATTTGAAATAACTCAAGAAATAGAGCAGGTAGAGGCATGAGGTTTTCACTGTTGTATTCAGAAAGTTATTGGTGACATAATGAGCCTATTATAATGACTGTGCCTTGAGTAGAGACTTTACAGGACAGCTGTCAATATGCCATCTCAGAAATCGCAAACTGTATTTTTTTCAATTTGCCTGACCAGTATGACAAAAAGCAGCTGCAAAAATTTTAATCTGTTCATATTCTGATTTAGCAAGTAATGGGCTGCTATTGGATGTATTTTACTCTGGTGTTTATTTACAAATGAAATCATACTGGCATGCTAAATTTGGTCAAACTGATGAATGACAAAACACCGTTAGCTGACTAACAATAGGTATGGAGACAATGCATATACAATAGGCAAGAATAGTAAATGAAATGAGGAATAGGACAGCTCTTTGGGAGGTTGACAATGGTGCTTATAGTTGACCCAAAACACTGAAGAACACAAAAACACCTCAATGAGCTTTAACAAGGAGACAGGGTGTATTCTGGAGAGAGCAAGGACTTCAACTAGTGGGCTGTGTTAGTTTAGTTTGTTAGTTAGTTAGTTCGTTAGTTTGGGCCTTAAAATTTTGAATTACAACCTTAGAGAGTGGAGGTAGGCTCACTGGGTTGTGTTGCTAACCAATCAGTGTTAAGGTCAAAGTGCATAAATCTCAGTATAACTGAGAAACAAAAACTGATGTGTTGGCCAATGAAACTGTGAAATTAACACATGTTAAAAGTAATAGTGTAAATTCGATTATTTATTTAAAACAATAAATTTAAATTTGTGCCAAAAATCTAAGAAAATGCAAAAACACTTGCTGTTGACTGCTTCTGTGACCAGTGGATAACTAATTTAATGCCTTCTCAGCTTTTGAGTTGGTTGACTAAGATATTTTGTTGTGTTGCCTGGAGGTGACCGTCATTTTGGAATAGACTTCCACATACTACTCCAGTTCAGGTGGCTGTGGGAGGTCGGATTGTTGCAATTCTTTGCCTTAAAACTGACCTCTTTCCTCAGTATTGTCATGCTGGGAGTGCCGTTGAGTATTTTGTTCTGTAACAGGCAATATGTGAAATTGACATATATGCAATACAATACAGTGCTTGGTTTAAATGTGGTTTTCATTAGTGCCAGGCAGGAAATAAATAAACTAGTGCAGTTGTTACTATTATTGCTTTATGATTAATCTGATGTCTTCTTACAATATTCTTTCCTCTCATTTAGGGAAAGGAAAAATGTGCCAGCTTCAGAAGCTTATGTTGAAAAATGTTCTCACTGTGTGGAGACTTTTTTATTTGGAAAAACAGAATCATTCATTAAAGACACTCACTTTTCAAAATGAAGAAAATTATGGACTGTTAAGAAACCCAATCCACTATGACTAAGACTATAACGAAAACTCTGAATATAATAACTAAAACTGAAATGCTTTAGCTTTTAATAATTATAAGTAAAACTAAAACTCGAAAAATAATGATAACTAATTATAACTCATACTCACAATGTCAAAATAAATAAGAATTATAACTAAAACTAAAATGGTAACTAAAACTTCACTACAGTGGACAAGCATTGCGTTTGTAATAAGAATTATGTTGAAACAGACTCTGGTTAGCTAGTAAATACTGAAGCAGTTCATATTAGTATTTTAGTGTAAATTATAAATGGCTAAACAGGTGTATGGGATGTAAAACCAAGGGATTGCATCACTTTAATCATTTTTTACCATATTTTACCAGTAAATTTGCATCACTAATCCGAATTACTACCATTACCACTTCCCCTGTATTTTTCACATTGCGTGGTGACTGTTGAAAAAAACTTTGCATGAGGCTTATTAAATCATGCCAAAACCTGAATGCCATTAGTTTTAAGGTTATTAACTGGTAGCTATCCTTTGTGCAGTCTTTCAGGGCAGTGCATGTACAACATAGGCATTGTTTTGTCTTTTGTGTATGAAAGCAGTCTCTACTGCCATAAATCATATTCCCAAACTGGATGAAAATTGTCGGGTTTCTGAACTGCCATTAATCATATTCCAAAACTGGATGAAAATTGTTGGCTTTCTGAATAAACATCAGACATGTTGCCATTATACCATGAATAAAGTGAAAGCACTTTTGTATACTTATTTTCCTTTGCCACACTGTTAGTATCTTTCACTCTCACAGTGTAGAAGAAATGCTCATGAAACACCATGCTCTCCATCCGTTGCCTTGCGTGATGCCCCTTAATAGTAGACATTCATAGTAATCCTGCCAAATATAAGTCATCCTCCCTACTTGTCTGAAACAGATTAAAGGCTGATTTGAGCTGAAACATGCATCATTTTATATATGATCAAAGTACTTCTGCAGTCTTCTGCAGTGACATGGTGGACCAGGTACATAACCCTGAAGACATGACTTTTTGCAGTCTCCCATCTTTAGTGTTTCTTGGATTTGTCTGTAACCTTTGGTGATTCAGAATCACCAAATCAGACATCATAAGGATTATTAAACGATTATGTATAAAATTTCAATGAACTATTATCTTCCAAATGAGCAGTTGTCTTCCAAGTGACCAAAACATGCACTGCATGCATAATAATGAGCTCAAACATAAACATTTAATGCTTAAAAGGGAACTCAGACATGAAACATTATTATTGGACTGAGTTGGTTCCTCCAGTTTACATCAAAATTTATAGGACTTGATATATGTGGAGCATCAGACTGCTATAATATAGTCCAGCTGATGCTCTAATTCGTGATGCAGCTAGCTAAATTTTGGAAAAAATAGACTTGGTTGGTTCTTCTGATGGAGCCCCCAGTTGTCCATGAATGTTGTTATGCCACTATCAAGAAGTGGAAGGATGAAATAGACAACTGTTTTCTCAGTAACTCCAGTCATGGCATTCCGCTGGCAGTGCAAGAGAAACGGCTGTCTCTGGGTCTTCTTTGCCAGTGTGTAGCCGGAACCTGTACTTGTGTCCTGAGGGCTTAGTGAAATGGGAGAGCTTGATGCTAAATTTTGCATGCTTTACTGGAAAGTACTGTCAAAATGTAGCTTTCCTTTCCAGATGGGCCTAATTTTGAACGGTTGCAGTTTTGGATCATTCTTATTCAGTTGATTGGTATTATGACTGACGTGAAAAAATTTCCAAAGTATGGTAAATCCATTGTGTGAAATTATAGCTAGAAAGATGAGTGTTGAATACACAGCATCAGTTTTACCAGTACATTTTAAGGTCTGGCTTCTGCACAGTACACATCAACATCACCAACCCAATAAATTTTCTAATCTTTTTTCATCAGTGTTTATACAAGAATGCATGTGCAAGGCAGGTTTGGGAGTGAATGTATGTATGGTCTGCTCCTAAAAAAGATTTGTATATGTAACAGAATGGTGAATAACATCTGGTAAAACATAAACCATAGAATTGTCCAGCTGTGAAATTGGTGACTTAACAGGCAAACCAGTCACGCCCACAAAGGGTAAATTACTAGTAATTCATGGAAAGCAGGCTTCCATACAAAGTTGGAACAACACGAAGCTTCTCCATGCAACTCACTGTCATGATTGGAGCTTGCAGTACAGGTGAACTACACTGACAACATTTTTCAAAAGTTTTGCTTCCTGAAATTTTTTTGGTGAACTTGGAAACAGCTTCAAGCTGAACACAAACAATTTCAGATTGACTGTATCACGTTGGAATTTGGAGAAACATGAAATTAACTTTTATTGAATTTAGCGTGTTTAATCGCACATTGAGGCTGACATATTGTATTAGTTCCACTGAGCTAAAAGTGCTTTGCTGCTGATGTTCACTTTGTATTCAGCATCTGATGCATCTCGTTTCAGTATCCAGCAATAATTGGCCAACACTGATGGGTTCCAGTTGCTCTGATACTGTTACTTAACTACTAGACCTGAAGTAACCCATAAAAATTATGTAGCCAAATTACAGCTATAACCTAGTGGCACTGGCATTTTCTGCTGGGCACCGGATTTATTGACGTGTGGCGGTTAAGGCATTGACTGTCTTGAAATAAGTGCAAGTACCAATCTGTGATGCAAACATCAATACTGGACATGACTCCTTCCCATTGTCTGCATTTGGGTGTCCCTTCTTTCCCCCTCGTTGCAGATGTCTTTTGCGGACGTCATTTTCAGCTCGAGACTTGCCTTCTTCAAACTGCTCATCCTTCATAAGCTGCCTCTCTGTCTTAGTGGACTCACCTGGATATTGACCTCCTTGCAGTTTTGGCTTTGTTGTGCAATCTGTTGATAAGACACCAGTGTGATAGAAGTTTGCTAATTACAATTATGTCCTTAATGGATGACCCTTTAGGATTTTTAGCAGACGATTGCTTCTATGTGCAAGAAAGTGTGCCATGCTCAAATCAAGTAGGGTCAAGGGAGCTCAAGCTGCAGAATGTAGCGATTAACCTGCCTGACCTACAACTAAAAAAGGATGCCATGATATATTATGGGGTTGTTTCAACTATTTAGGCTTGTTAAGAGGGGAAGATTTTGAATGTGAATCTATCCTTTCTTGCAGTCTGATACTTTTGTTTATAGCACTGTTCATCCCTTTATCTGCTCTTTCACTCTTCATGTTTTGAGATATAATAAATAGTTATGGCTACTACAATGAGCCAAGTAAAGACTGGCGTACTTAAGATTTTCTTAAATGCCTTACGCAGTATTGTCTATGTGGAGGCTTGAAATGGCACATAAGGCATCTCTCAACCAGTCTACTAAAGTGGGTGACTCCTGTGCTGTCCATAGATCACAGCAGTTCTGAAACACTGGTGGACTTGTAAAGATTGCTCTGTTCAGGGACTGCATCACTGCATTTAATAATAATAATAATAAGACAATTTATATAGCGCCGTAGCACAGCCGAGGCCGAAGAAAATGGCGCTGTACATGGGTTTACGGCATTTACTGCATTTACAGAAGTAAACCACACTTCTGTCTTCAGCAAAATGACTAAAAAATCTGAGTTTGTCCTCATCTTCCCTGGTGGCGTACTCTGGTTTCAGTGGTTTGTTCAATAATTGTTGCAATTTTTTGCAGATCTGTACTTAGTGCTCTTACCAACCAAAGACGAGAGCACTCAAAAGTGGTCAAATACTTTGATCATAATTTTGCAGAGAACAATTTATGGTTAAGTTTTAATTTTTTTCCCTCTTGCTTCTGTGGTTTTATCTATCTAACAATTTTAGTCTAGTCTACACTTGGTCCTGCAATCAGCTGAAAACAGTGAGCAATCAAAAGTAGACAGAAACTTTGATCAAGATGTGCTAAATCTGAATAATAACCAAATACTAAAAACATTTCTGCTTACGTGGAAGGCTCCCAAGTTAACTTTAAGAAATTGTTGGGAACATGGAACCACTCTGTGGTATAGACTGATTTTAAGTTTCTAATTGCGGCCTTTTTCTTTGTGTTCAGCTCAGTCATTCTCTCGTTATCATCCTTCTAGAGGTTATTCGTGGGAATTTAAAGATAACACACAAACAGGTAAGAAAATGTACATTTTAAAGTGAACAAGATGCTGTATTTTAAGATCAACATCTTACCATGACCATGCCATCAAGTAACATATTTGATGGCATCTTCCATGTTACCATATCTTACATGAATTGTATTTAATTCTTTAGCAAAGACACAAACTCATTATGCAAATATCTTTGTATGTAAGTGCCTTACCATACTTCAGTTTGTTTTAGCATTACTATAAAAGTGGTAAAAGCATACTGTATATTATTAAGAAAATATGTCATATATAATATGCACAAAAACACCCAGCAGTATTAATGTGAGACTAATAATCATTCAGATGAAACTCTGTTTTTTTTTGGGTTTTTGAGAATGTAGGCCTGAGGGCATTTTGTACCCCAGCTAGGCATCTAATTTGATTGTGAATATTGTTCTAAGAAGACAGTTTTATGGAGAAGCCCAGAAGCAGGTGACAATGAGATCAAGGCACATCACAGAATACAGTATCTGCTGACAAGAAGTGGTGACAGCAGGCAAAAGACTAGGGATGGGACCAAGATGGTAATACCAAGAAGTACTCCAGAACCAAAACTGCAACCCTGAAGACCAAGACACTTGTCAAGGCCCAAAACTGGCCCAGAATGCTCATGCACTGTAACTAATTTTGTGCTTTGAACTATTATGCATAAGACTAGAGGAGTAAGGGAAAGACCAAAACCAAGGCAGAAGCCCTCAAGCACTGCTGTTAAAAAGAATGCCTCAAGACAAGGTAGCAATAAATAAGTTGTCACCAATGTTACTGCACTAAGTTGTGGAGATTTCTGAAACTATAACTTAAATTTGTTCAGTCTTACAACTTTGGGCACTAATGGGTTAAGGTAACCATGTTAGAAATAGGTGCATTGTGGGTAATGTTGAACTCTGCTGTTCACAAGCAAGATTCCATATTATTTCATAAGCAAAGTCCTGATTTTATGCTAGATCTCTTTCATGACTGGTACTCATCCAATTTATAAAGGATACATGTGTGTAAAGTGCAGGGTATAAGCATGAAAGTACAGTTTTATGCACACCAACTGAAGTCTTAAAAGAAAGAGCTGTGCTGAAGTTATGCAACAAGGGTTAGATTTTGTTTGTATGCTGCATGTCGTATGATTAATTTTTTTACAGAAAAATTGGCTGGCAAAGAAAAGAAACGAAAAAAAGAAGAACCAAGTTCCTTGTTTCAGAGACAGAGAGTGGACATGCTTTTGGCAGAACTTTCACAAAAATTTCCACCAAGGATTCCTTGCCTTCCACAGTCAGAAAAGACTGGTCAGTATGACTTGTTACCTTACTTACTATAGTGCCATAGCTTTATAGCCTTAGTGTATAATGAAACTTTCATCATCATCATCAGTGGCATGCCCCTTTCTAGAGTGTTGCTGTTTTCACAGTTCTCCATCCACTGCCACGGTCCTGGGCTCGCCTCCAAGCTATATGCAGCCTTAGGTTCAGCTGCCGAAGATCTGCCTCAACCATCCGGGTCCATGTGTGTCTTGGCCATCCTATTGGCCTCTTGCAGATCCTAGGAGGGCCAAGAATCAAGGTTCAGAGAGCCCTAGCATGGTCCTGTGTCTGCCGTTGCTATGTGCAAAGTGCCCAAATGTCTGAAGTTGTCATGCTTCAACCGTTTCCAAAACTGGTGACTGTCTTATGCATCTGTATATTTCTGCATTTGTTATGTGCACAGTGGATGGAATTCACAAGATTCATTGTAGACACCATCATTGGAAGACAACTAATTTCTTTGCAAGGACCAACATGAACGTACAGGTCTCAGCATCATAAAGAACAGGTAGTACATAGGCTGTAAACAAGCAGATTTTGGTGGCAAGCCAAATATTTGTTTTCCAGATTCCCTGATCAAGGCTGTTCATAAAGTCACGGGCTATTGCTGTTCGGCATTGAATCTCAGGTCCACTGCTGCCATCAGACTCTATGTTTGACCCAAGACAGGTGAATTCTTCTACAAGTCCCACCATGTTTCCTGCAAGTTGTGTGTAATCCATTATTGGGGGTGATGCCATCATTTTTTTAATCTTGGTTTTGGCCCAGTTGATCTCCAGCCCAAACTGTTGGGCTTCTCTGTCTAGTATTTCCAATGACAGGACCAAGGTCTCAAGAATTTCACCGAGAAGGGCCACATCATCAGCAAAGTCCAGGTTGGAAAACATCTCATGTCCCTTGCCAACTATCTGCTTCAAACTTTGGTCCATTTTTGGCAAAAACAGGTCTAGGGCAAGTTTGCAGCTGTGCCATACTCCACTTTCCATGTCAAACCATCCGGAAGTCACATCATCAGTGCGTACAGCACTCGCTGTGTTGGTGTAAAGCTCTCTGATTAAATCTGCAATCCTCTGGGGTATCCCAAGAAAAGTGAGTGGGTTCCAGAGAGCAATGTGGTTTGCAGAATCGAAAGCCACCTTGGGGTCTGCATATGCAATCCACAATGGTTACCTGTACTCCCTTCTTGTTTGAATCAAGCTATTCAGCCTGAAAATTTGATCCACTGTGGATCTGCCAGGAATGAAGCCGCTTTGTTCAATACACCTGAGTTGTATCAGGTGATTTTTGATCCTTGCTAGGATGACACCTGCAAAAACCTTCCCAGGTACGGATAAAAGGGTAATGCCGTGTTAATGCTCACTATCCAGGTGGCTACCTTTACTCTCGTAGAATGGAAGGACAGTGCCTTTGGTCCAGTCAGCTGGCACAGAGATAGTATTCCTGACGTTCTGGAAGATGTGAGTGAGCCACACGATGCCAGCCTTTCCTCCTGCCTTGAGTAATTCAGCTGTTATGCCACAGAATCCCGGGGATTTGCTGCTCTTAAGTTTGTGGACTGTAGCTGCTACTTCTTGCTCTTTGGGAGGGGAGTAGCCGATTGGTTGATCCAAGATTACCCAAGAGTACTGTCCTGGATCTGCTGGAATTGATGGAGAAGGTCGGTTTAAAAGGTTGGAATAGTACTCCTTCCACCGCTCAGTCTTTTGGTTCTTGTCACTAAGCAATTGCCCGTCGCTGTTTTTGATGGGGCTTGAGACACACAGCATAGCAGAGCGCACGCTCTTGAAGTTGGAAAAGGCATCTTTGAGTTAGCCCTTATGAAGGGCAGCTTCAGCCTCAGTTGCCAAATATCTGCTGATTGTAGACAGTCATGTCTCAAGGAGTCTCTGCACTCCTTTTGTAGGCATTTGTATTCATCTGATTTCGTATCTGATTTCAGTCTGGCCTGGCATTTTTCTGGACCAGCTCCCAAGAGTCAGAGCTGATCCATTCTTTCTTGGCTGTTGTAATTGTGCCTAGATGTTTCCTGGCAGCATCAGTAAAATTATTACTGCAGAAGGTCTTCCAGCTGTTGTCGGTAGGTGCCATATTCAGGAACCTATTGCCTATATCATCAGCAAATGCACGTTTGGTTGAAGGATCCCTTAGTTTATGGAATATTAAATTGATTTTTGGTGCAGATCTTTTATTACATCCACCCAGTCTAATCTCTAGCCTGGCTGCTATTGCCCTGTGATCAGTGTCAAACTCCATGCTTCAACAGACTGCGATTCTGGAATAGTCACCATCTTTGTTGACTAGGATATGGTCAAGCTCTTTCCTGGTATGGCCATTGTTAGAGTATCAGGACAGTTGGTGGATGTCTTTCCGCTTGAACCTCGAACCTCCGATCCCAAGTCCAGCTTCCACACAGAAGTCAATCTCCCTGTCTGTATTGTCATTAGCTGTACCACAAAACTTTACATTGTAATAATTTGTATCCCTTCCCAGTTAGGTGGCTCATTTGAATGATAATTCATAGGAGTGTGAAACCTTCATGACAATTTACCAAAACACCTTTAAAATCCAATGCAGTTCCTGGCATGAGTAGGAGGACCATAGTACCATATTTTCCAATCTGTAACTCATGGTTTTTTATATGAAATTCTAGGTAGTCATGTCATTCATCTCTTATGCATGGAAATTTTAAAAAATTTGGAATGTTATATTCAGCAAAGATCAATATCAAATGAAATAAATTAATTCACATTTATTAAGAGTAAAATTTGTGTAATGACTGCAATACTAGGTTTACCATAGCACCACTTGGGCCAAAGGAATACGGTAGGTACGTTGTCGTCTATTTTGTTTAATTGGATTAAACTAGCAACTGTTGATCATGTAGATTTTCAGTAGGTTTAGTTAATACTGGTTTTGATAACTAAGAAATGATCGACTAATGTCTATAACCTATATATTTGTTTTCAAACAGGTAATCTTTACATGCATCCATTTTCAGCCACTAACTTATCAACAATATGGCCAACTCCAGATTGTGAGAAAATAGAACATTGTTCCCTCTGCAAGAACTCATAAATTAATTACTGCACAAGACTGCAGTAATAAACTGTATGCCTGTTTCTAATTAATAATTATGAATAAATTTAACAAAGACTCAAATTTTATAAGATCCAACCTATAATGATGCAGCATCTCATAATTGGACATAATTATCTTTCAGAGCAGACCACAGACATTAAGAACAACAGTGTTTTTAGATCACCTATTATTTCTGTTTTTGATGGATTTAAACAGAGTCTGTTGCTGGCAATCCAATTCAGTACTTCCCTCACACAGACTGATAGTTGAGGTACTAATGCAGGACTGGTTGAAGGGTCAGAATGTTGATAAATTTGCAAATTGTCAGCATATGCATGGGCTAAAACCCCCAAATTCATGATGACAGTGACGGCATCAGTGGCTCACAGGACAAATAATACAGGTCCAAGTACGCTGCCCTGGGGTACTCCACAGGTAAGGTGCACAACTTCTGAGGTCAATCCGCCATACTGTACTCACTGCGACCTGTAAAATAAGTAAGAAACGAACCATTGTTGCACAGTGCCTGTCAGACGAAATCTGTGCTGTAGCCTCTTAAGCAGAATCTGATGATCGATGGTATCAAAGACTGAACTTAAGTCAAGCATGGCGAGGACTGTTATCTTCTTTCTATAGGCAGCTGAATAGACGTCTGATAAAACCTTCAAGAAGGCAGTCTGAGTTGAGTGGAAATGTCAGTATGCAGATTGTTTGGCAGGTGTTGTTATGCAGAAGATAAGCGTTAAGCTGCGAATTGATGCAGCATTCAAGAAGTTTTGATAGAAATGACAAGTTCAAAATTGGCCTGTAGTTTGTAGGGTTATAGAGATCCACCTTAGTCTTTTTCAAAACAGATGTAACTATTGCACATTTTTGACTTGAAGGAAAGATACCTTGCTGAAGTGATGCATTGCAGAGTTTATTCACTCTGCTTTTAAAAAGATACCTTGTTGAGATGATGCATTGCAAAGTTTATTCACTCTGCTTTTAAAACTGCCCTTGTGACACCTCTACTAAAAAGACCTGATCTTGATAAGGACTGTGGCTAATTATAGGCCTATTTCCAATCTGAATGATATCTCCAAAATGCTTGAACGCCTGTTTGGCATACGTCTTCAGGGGCATGCAACATCTTCTCCAAAGTTTAGTCTTTTTCAGTCGGCTTATCATAAACATCATTCAACTGAGACTGCTCTTACTGGCACACTTAACAATATATTTAATTCAGTTGATTTTGGCAAAGCATCTCTTCTTATATCTCTTGATTTGAGTGCTGTATTTGATACTGTAGATCGTGGTATTTTGCTGTCTCGACTCTACACATCTTTTGGAATTACTGGTCCTGCTTTTCACTGGATATCTTCTTATCTCAATGATCTTTCTCACCGAGTGGCAATAAACTCATCTCACTCTGATCCTGTTGCCTGTCGTTCAGGTGTACCTCAGGGTTATGCCCTTGGGCTTCTCCTTTTTTCTGCCTTTATTTCGCCCATTTGTCAAATTGCTTGCATGCATAATACATTGGTCCAGCAAGATACTCAACTCTACGTTGCTCTGCATGCCATAGATCCCTCTATCACCCTCTCAGATTCTTATGTTCTTCTGATACTGGTTTCTTGCAAGAACCTAGGTTCGGGACAGTTATAGGATCACATGCCTTTAGCTGCTGTGCTCCTCGTATTTTGAATTTAGCACAAAAGGCCTGACATGCAAACTCACTATCATCTTTTAAATCACTTCTTAAGACTAAATACTTCACCCTGGCTTTTTGCACAATTCCATTTTGGCCCCTAGCAAACATAAATCCGCACCTCTGATTCAGGTGTACTGACATTGTATTATAAGTGCTTTAAATAAATTAAATAAATAAACAGTGTCAAATACAACAGTATGTAAATGCAATGGCAAACCTTTCCATGGTGATGATAGTCCAGTCCATGAGAAGGCATGATGGGCTCAAGTGCAGAAGCGCAGCACCTGCATGCGTCTATGGGCAGCAGGGCGCAATGATGTCCTACCCTGCTAACTCGCTAATGGAACACAGAGCTCCCTGATGCATGCCAATGCAGTGCTGTCAGGTGACGTGTAATCAACGTAGGTCATAATGTCAAACTGACGTTGGTTGATATCTTAGATATGAGTAAATTAGTGGACTGAACTACAGAAGCAGTACACTTTTGCAACAATGATAAAACCTACATATTCAATATAGACTGAGCAAATTTTTCATTTTACTTTCAGTATGTGCTTTTTACAGTTACCTGAGTAAAGTTAATATGTACTTAATGTTAGATACTTTGATGTGGTATTGGAACAACTGCAAATCTCTAGAAACTCCTCAGAGCTTGTTCCACAGTTGAAGGATTTTTTAGCTGAGGCATAAACAAGACCACAACAATCTAATGACATCTTTTTAACTTACAGACTTGCGTTAGTAGTGACCTCGCAAAGATGAAAGGCTTGGTAGGTACCAGAATGGTGTTATGTTCCATGGTCAGTCAAAATCCAACCATGCAGGTATCAGGGTCATTATTTGTTTTACTTGCTGACATATTTGTGACTCTGTGCATAGCAATATGCATAGCACATACAATGTGCATAGCACTGCTAATGATGCAGTAATCTACTCTCATCCTCTGGGTTGTAGAGGATCCAAACTGTGTAATTTATCAAACAGATTCACAACTTCAAGCAAGGCAACAGACATATGGGTGTAAACTTGTCTCTCCTTACTTCCTTTGTCACCTATCATACAGGAAGTGCACCAGATGTATGATGCTGAATGTCCCTTCAGGACACCAGTGGTGTAGGGTACACTTTGCCAGGCATGTTGCTAGGTCCTGGTAAATTGTCAATACGATCCATCAATGGCAGATCTGTTATAAAAATAATTGAAATCTCACTTTTGAAATCTTGCTCTAAATTGCTCAAATTTGCTTCCATAATAATCAAATTCTAATAATTTAAATTGCTGCATTTCCCTGTGCAAGTCTGGTTTTAGGTTATTGGTCAATTTTTATTTGGTTATTGGTCAAGACCACCTTTGAAGAGGTGCAGTGTTGGGTGGTGGCTAATAAACTCCTCCTTAACTCATCAAAAACTGAATTGGCCACTCCACAGCAGCCTAAGAAGTTTGAATGGCTTAAATCTTTAAAACTGGGTGATTTGCTTGTCGAGTTGGTTGATGCTGCTCGTAACTTGGGCATTATTTTTGACTCTACTGTCTCTCACCAACTGTATAAATGGAATTTGTAAGTCATCATATATGCGTATTCGTGACATACGCAGAAGTCAGTGATATGTTCCTATGTCTTCAAGGATATCTCTAGCAAATGCACTGGTCTCCAGTCGCCTTAATTACTTTAACTCACTTCTTACCGGTATCACAAAGTCAAACATGCAGACACTTCAAAGAATATAGAACTGTTTGGCCAGAGCCATAACTGTTACATCAAAATATGAGCATATAACCCCTGTGCTTAAATCCTTGCACTGGCTTCCTATTCAGCAAAGAATTTCTTTTAAATTGGGACAGCCACAATACTTAAAATCAGTCCTTACCCCTCACACTCATCATTATGCAACCAGGTCAGCTGAATGCCTTTTTCTTGCTGTGCCAGAAACTAGAACTGTTCTTGGTAAGCGAGCTTTTCAGTTGCTGGACCAAAATTTTTGAATTCTCTTCCTGCATCAGTGCGTTATGCCCAGTCTCTTATGTCATTTCGTTCTCGACTTTACCAGTTGCCTTTTCCACCATAGGCTGCCTCTCTGTCTTAGTGGACTGATCTTCTGGATATTGACTGAATATGGCTTAAATTTGATGTGCCATCGGTTGATGCCTTCTGCATTAGACACCAGCACTCTAGAAGTTTATATTAATAAATAATAATAAAAGTGTACCAAAACATCTGGCAATCATGGCTCAGACGTGGACTCTACTGGAAGATTACAACTAGAAGTGGGTATTATTGCATTCCCATTGCTTTAATACAAATGTAAAAATTCTTTACAAAAACTTTTATTGGCTAGTTGTATGCAGGCTTTCACATAGGCACCTATGGCACCCCAAGACTTGATCAACCTAATTTAAAATCTGTACAAATGCACAGGATTAAAAGTGGAAACGTGTGGGGCTGTGGACTAAATACTGGCTTGCTAAAATACACTTTTTACATGTTTAATGAATTTGCATTTCCAGAGTTAGCCATCAGATACAAACACAAATGCCCATGGATTTTGTACAGGTTAGTTCCTTTTCCATATACTGTGTGCTTGCATCATTGAACATGTTTTGGTTTTATTTGCTGTGTGTTGTAGAGGAAACAGTGAAAACAGAACCTAAAACTGAACTGAAAACTGAAAAATCCGCTGATCGAATTCAAGTTAATCATAGTGGCATCACAAAGCCTCCACTGGAGAAGAAAATGAAGACGATAAGATGAATAAAGAATAAACAAAAGACATTTCCATTTTTCTTCGTTGTTAATTAGATTTTCCAACTGCTGAAGAGATGCTATTTCTTCAAATCTTTATAGTCAATTTTGCAGTGTGGTAAAGCATCAGTTAGTCTACTATAACAACCTTGTTTGTCTCTGACTGCAGGAAGGTCCTGTAGAAGAAGTGTCTTCAGATAGCTAAAAACATAAGAAGTGAAAACCATCAGTTCTATTAAACATCAGTTCACAAAGTTCATACCTTCTTTACAATTCGTTTACTGGCAGAAGTTGATAGTGGATGACACTGCCTGTTCTTTACTCACTGCCTTATCTTTTTCATTTTGCTTATAATGTTAGTCGAATCCACAACCTCTAGCCTGTTAGTCTATTATATTATACATGTCATTGCGTGTATATAAACACAATGTATATCGACAAGTAAAATGCACACACATGGACACATTCTTATTGAACTGTGTGTAGCTCACAATCAGCCAAATGTTTGAAAGCCAGTGAGAAATAATAGTATTTAATAATTAATAATAGAAATAATAGGAATTCCCTGAAGGATGAAAAGCATTAAAGCTTTGGAGAAGGGGTATAGGTGTTTGACCTAAGGACTTTGTAGGTTAAACAGATCAATTTGTATTGTATTCTGAATAATAGAAACATCACATGAACAAGCAAACGTTGGAGGCTTAGAAATACCTAAAAAAAATACCTTTGGATAACTACTAAAAGCAAGTTGGCATAATCAAGGCAGGAATACAGTCTTTGCTCAGATCCAACCAGGCTATGTAAAAAGAACTACGGCAGTGAATATTTAATTCTGTGTTCAGTGCTGTGGTACACGCCAGTGCTGCAGGATTGGCTTAAACACTGCAATTGGAAAATAGTGTGAAAGTCGCTTTTTATGCATCCTAAAGATGTACATATGAATGTATGAATTATATATCAAGACACTTATCTAGCACATGTTAAGTATGCCACAAAAGCGCTGCACAAGTAATTGGTAGTCTTGCGCATGTCAGCAGCCTTATTGGATGTTGACTCACTTCGTCATTGTGGTGGATTTTTCGTCTTAATATGGAATTTGCTCAATAATTTCTTACACCTTTTGACATTTGCTGGTGGTAAGTTTGTATCAGAATTAATCTTCGTTTCTGCCACATATTCTGAATATTTTGGACGGTATTTTCTACGCATATCATCTTGGCATAGGTGACTGCATGAGGAAGGATGGGTGTCTAATGCACAGGCATCAACCGATGGTGCACCAAAACCAAGCCACAATTACTTCAATATCCAGAACAGAGCAGCAGCAGTTTCAAAATGGTAACTCTGAAGTTGATAGTCAGATAACAAAAGCGACCGAAGAATGAACAGATGCAGGAATAGAGTTCCATAATCTAGGGCCAGCAACCGGGTATCACCAAAGACAGTCACTAAAAACCCCAAATCTTAAATCTTGTGCTGAACAGGAAGCGAGTGCAGATACTTGAGTACAGAGGTAACGTGCTCATATTTTGACATGTCGGTCAGTTTTCTGAACATTTTGGAGTTTTTGCATGTTTAACTTTGTAATACCAGTAAGAAGTAAGTTTGAGTAATCAAGGCAACCAGAGACCATTTCTTGGAGTGTAATTTTGCACTGTATAGTCAACTAGTTTTAAGTGTACATTTGCATAGGAAATTTCCATGAGTCATCAGATTGTTTGCTTTTCCCAGCGCTGATCACATGCTAGCTGCGCACACCAAACACATGGTGAGGGCAGTGTGAGTGGTTGATAGAACTCTGCCGGCAGACAGGCCGATATCAACAGTAATTATTGCTGATGCACATTTTATCACGCGAGCCCTTGTGTGGCCTACGTAGTGATGAGTCTGGATTTTTCGAAAACCCATGACTTTGCAATATTCGGAAGCCTGTCTGAGCCAGTTTGTACTGGCCTGTTTTGGTGAGACCTTTACACTGTTTAAACCTCTAAAGTCCGTTACCGGATTTCACCGGGAAAGCGCTGGAATCAATAACGAAAATGTCCGGAAAACTCCGGATTGTTTTAAAGCCTTTTTTGCTAAATAAAATGCTTCCACTGTTGATTTCTATTGTTGGGCGGGAAGATGAGAAGTTAATCCACAAAAATAAAGGCTGCTCTTCATCAGGAAGCTGAGAAAATCAACTTTTAAAACATCTAAATGTTAGGCTTGATGGATGATTAAACTCTGAACTCCCACGTAATTACCCAATCAACTTGTTTACATTAGCTGACAAACAAGACCATCATCAAACGACTGCACTAAAAATAATCTGGCAAAGGCCGTTTGACCTTGTGTTCATTAAGACTGTCAGATTAAATTCAAAGTATTGGTACCTTAGAAATAGTTTACTGGCTGTAGCAAAAGACGTCAACACCCCAAGCTCTTGGCCATATTACCAAAAGTTAGGCCAGTTCAAATGGCTATTTCTGACAGCACGTCTGATTGGAACACCACACCTTCTTTCTAGATTTTAATATATGTATAATGTATAACATTTATATGATATATAGACCTTGTTAAAAATTAAGCACCTCTATCTAATGACAAAGCATCAGTCCATGGTACTGAGCAATTGTACGTGAAGGATTTGCTCAAGGTCCCTATACAGTAACTGTGTCAGGGAGGCTTGAACCTGTACTCTCTTCATTACAAGCCAAGCGTTCCAATAGGCTACTGTGACCTGGATTACCTACCACTGGGACTAAACTTCAGGAAACTGACCTGAGTTCTGGCTAGGCCTGGCATTGTTTTAAATGTTGGATGGGTAAGATGACATCAGAGTTAGAACCCCTATTGCTATTTACTCGTGGGTGTAGACAACTAACTGGATCTTCTGCAGAGTTATCAGTCCTTACAGCCTTACCTGGTGGTGTAACTATAGGTCAGTAATTCAGCTCAAAGCCTAATTAGCTTGTGTACCTAAAGTCTTATTTGAGAGGCTTACTGGTTCTGCCTTTATTTGCCTACCTGTGTCTTATGTTATACAGAAAAGCAGAAACATTCATAGTTTATGTATGTATAGACATCATAGTATATATTATATATATGTATATAATTATTATGTGTATATAATATATATTAGCTTTGCATTTGTAATTATGAGTCAGGTATTACCCCTATAGGCAACAGTCCTGGAGCTGACTTTATTACATGTCCCACCCAACAGCTGAGTAACTAGAATCCCCATGTGAAACTCCCTTATCCACAAGTAACTCCCAAGTGAAGCACAACAATAGTTGTGCGAAACCAGAAAATTGTAAAGCTTTCAAGTCACGGGGTTGTGGGATTATTAAAGGCTGTGAAAGTATGTGGTTTTTCAAGTTTTGGGTTATTTATTATTTGATTTTTAACACTTTTCCCACTTTATTCAGTATTAAGTTCATAACACACCTATTGTCATTTTCAAATTTTATACACATCATCACACATTATTTCTACTTAAATATAAAAACTGTGAGTGCCTACAGTTTCAAGAAAACAGCAGCAGTTCCCAATATTTGTTTATAAAATAGATTTATATGTGCAAGTTAACTGTTAAGTAACTGTTCATTACCGTATAAATGCGACTATAAGTCGAGAAATTTATTCAGGGCGATGAAAAAGGTCTTCGACTTATACTCAAGAGCCAAAATAGACGGAAGATTTTCGGACCGAATATTCAACATTACGATAATGGACTTAAAAATTAAACCCTCAGTTTATATTAGTTGCCTTTGTTTTTGTCGTTTTTTTAAGAAAAATCACATTTCAACAAATTACTGACTACATATAGATCAAAACGAAATATTCTTCTCTTAAAACAATTTATTATGTACTTCTACGATATATTTCATGCATCGAAAGCGATGTCCTTTATTATCGCTTGCCGAGACCTCCGCCAAAAGAAATCAAATATCATGGATAGGTGTAGTGATGTCGAGCAAGAGAAAGACCTCCAACATAGGTGTAGAGATGTGTGCAAAACAAGGGGGTCGGGCTGCGAGCCTAGCTAATAAACCGTTTGAAAGGGGAAAGTCTCATAAGAAGCGATTGCAGAGGTCATATTTCTAAGAGATTAAAGACACGTGATTCTGGCTGAAATGAAATAATTTACTCCGCTCTGATATTTGAATATTGCAAACTATATGCCATTGTAAATGCACTTGATAATATTTATTTAAAGGCTTATAGTGAAGAAGAAGCGATTGCAGAGGTCATATTTCTAAGAGATTAAAGACACGTGATTCTGGCTGAAATGAAATAATTTACTCCGCTCTGATATTTGAATATTGCAAACTATATGCCATTGTAAATGCACTTGATAATATTTATTTAAAGGCTTATAGTGAAATTTCATTGCAATATGCTGATGGTCTTCTTGATTGATCCCGGCGACTCAATTCGCTTCCTACCGACTCTTTCCAGTATATGGCCCATCTATATATTACGTATGCAATGAGGGGAGGAGGTGATCGGATTTAGGCGATTTTGCGTACGGGTGCATATGGCGAGGTGTGGGTCTCGACAAAATGTGTACGTATGCAAAATAAATTTCCACATTAGCCTCTTTATAACACTGCATTATCCTGTAGTCGTCCAATGGAATTTATTACATTATATACAAGCCATGTGCAGTTATTCTGTGCTGAGAACCAGGTCGACCAAGGGAACTGAGTCACAGGCAGTCGGACATACAGACCTTAAGCAACACACGTCGCCAGAGGGCACAGGCAGTCTATAGCAAGATTTGACAGAACCCTGAAAAATTAATGGAATGCAGGTCAGACAGACATCACTGCCATCGCCATCTGGATATCATCTTTGACCAGTCAGGCAGTACTAAGGGGTGTAAGCTGACCCGCTAAATTAGTTCCTTCAGTTACAAAACCATATACATGTACCTTATGTACATATGGTTTTGTAAATATGGGGTGGATACATATATACCCATATTCGTATAGTCGCCTTTTATAATTATATTCCCCACACAGTCTCTGCATGCTAGCCGAAGAAAGCTCCCTCTGTTAAATATATGAGAGGTATGAAAATATAATTTTCTTTGCGTACGTAATATATGGATGGGCCCATGTTATAAGACTGCATATATGGGTTCGACTTATATTTGAGCCGTTGATTTTGAAGCTTTTTTTTCTCAAAAAAGTACACTTCGACTTATACTTGAATCGACTTATAGTCGTGCATATACGGTAGTGACTTCCATTATGCAGCTTTGTGCCCTTTTTGGTACCCTGCAACAATAACAGTCATTATCCAGATCACATTCCATGGACCAAGGAAAGTAACTGCTCTCATTCTCATCGCATATCTTCTGCTTTTTGATACTGTTGATCACGTCATACTCCATTGTTTAAACACTGGCTTAGTCTCTCTGATCCCACTCTCTGCTGGGTGAGAATGTTAGTTCCCTTCAAGCTATTCCTTTACAAACAACGAGTAAATGCCAGTGTGCAATTATTTTCTTGCTTATATGCAAAAATGAGCATTTATTCCTTGCTACCATCTGGATTGCAGCACAGTGGTCTATTGGTAACTTGTTTGGTCAATGATCATGTGGTCATGGGTTTGACTCAGTGTACAACCCTGGGCAAATTGTTGGCACACATGCGTACCTTTGTCACCAAGCAATGTAATTTGGTACCAGCGTAAGCAAGGAAGTAAATGGCAAGTCCTGCAATGCACTGGCCCCGCATCCAGGACCTTGGGTTTCATCCGTTGCTGGCTCAAGGGCATAGAAAAGGAGATGAGTGCCTCCCCTACATCTCACTTGTGAGATATGAGACACACTTTTTAACATCTGGAGGCTATTTCATGGAATTACATAGGAGATAGTTAGCCTGATAAGGGAGTTGTATGCCACACAATAACTGTGGTTCACTGAGAGAGTGTAATATCAGAATAGTGGAGCACAAGGAAGATGTAGTATGGCTCAGACCTGTTCCTACACCCTATGGAGAAGATCATGAAGGAGACAATTGAGCAGGAACACCAAGGTTCTTGCATCAGATCTCAGCACTTTACTGATCTGGACTATGCTGATGATGTGTTTCTTCTTGCCAAATCCAAGAAAATGGATTATGAGGCACATCATTTAGGGCTTGAAATCAACTCAGCCAAGACGAAAATCCAGACAGGGATGTGGTGTACTACATACAGGTGGACACCAAACTCCTTCCATTCAAAGCTTGCATACTTCCCATTCAACCCCAAAAGAGGTTGGAAGAGACCAACTGGATGCCCTCACCACGCACGGACTCATGCGATGGATTCTGACCTGAGCCCGCTGAATTTTGGACTACACCCAGCCAGGAGATAAGCCCATAATATAGATGGAGAACTATCATCATCATACCTGGCAGAAAATTGTGTGCTTGCTTCATGGGTTCCAGGACAGCCTCATAAATTAGGGCTCGAAATCAACTCTGCAATGAATTATGATCTAACATGGACAGAAAAAGCCAGCAGGTCTATGGCAAGTACGTCTGCTCCATCATATCTTAGGAACTTCTGCATTTCGGTCTCCTTGGTTCCAGGCCGTAGCACTCTCCGGTCGGCCTCCCTTGGACTCCTGACTGTCCCTCGTACACTGCTACAGCTCAGTCTAGAAGCTCTGCCTATGTTGGACCTAATAGCTGGAATCGCCTTTCCCGAGAGCTCCGGCTTGAATTCCTCAGTTTGTCCCTTCCGCAGTTTCGCAAGCGCCTGAAATCTATTATTTGACAGTGGTCTCACTGGTTCGGGTCGGGAGCGCCTCTGATGAGTCTATTCTTGAAGTGGCTCTTTATAAAAGTCAGATTACAATTACAATTCACTGTATTTGGCTAAACAGCATAGAACGCTCTGCCTGTTAATAATAATAATAATAATAACCACTGCACTCAAATCATTACATTAGCTTCCATTCAGCAAAGAATCTTTTGCTCCTTATTATTACTGTTATTATTATTACTATTTTAAAACAATTTTAAATATTATTATTATTGTTATAAAGTTCTGTCAGCATTTATTCGATGGACCAAGAGGACATCTGGTGGGGATCGGGAGGACGTCCAGCACATCCTCCTCTTCATCGCTGTCGTTGTCTGCTTTCATGGCACCTGCGTCGTGAACTTTGATGACCCAAGCACCAACGTCTCCATGACCTTGACTCGCTGGCTGACCTTCATCGGGCACTGCAACTCCTTGACCTTGAGGACCGGTTGGGGCTTGTCAACCAGTTCCTGGGTTTCTCCGCTTCTTTAGTCTCAGCTACAGACACCGTCTTCTCTCATGCTTTGATTTTGGCTGTGTATATAGGCGTCATCTTCTTTGTATTCATGTCAATGAGGACCTTGAATTGCAAGTAGATGCGCTCTCTCACTGCACCATATGTGGCTCTGGAGGTCAAGAATTTGTCTGACTGCCTCTTCTGGATGAACTCCTGCAGGTCTTGTTCATCTTTTCTCCCGTGAACCTCGGCTAATATGTTGTCATAACTGAAAAATGTCACTTCTTTTTCCAATGATTGAAGGTCAGACGACAGTAGTTCTCAGTTAGGCAGAAGATGAGAGAAATGATGAGTAAACGAAGAGGCGTTGCCTCAGGTAGAATGTACGTCGCGCTCAACTGGGCTGTCATCTGACCAGAGATTGATCTCTGTAATGGCCAATCCTCGCTCAAATCTGGCTCCAAAAAAGTGCCGTGCAAAGCAACTGCGTTAAAGCGCTGTATAGCATTATATAGCTGTAAAATAACAGTAACAATAACAATAATAATGTTACACCATATCAAGTTAAGTTCGAGGAGCCAAAAGACCTTAGCTGTGTAATGGAAGCGAGTCCTCTTTCAGTGATGTCTCCACAGCTAGACAGTTCCAGATGATACAGAGAATCTTTTAGCTTCTGCACAGCCACCATCAGTGTCTCATCTTCGAAATAGGGACAGTGATGAAATCGTATGCGACGGATGTGATTGCAACCATCTATGTTAATTAAAACATACAGTTCAAATAGTATTCCATTCTGAAACCTGTCACGCATGCTATTACAGAAGTTATGAAATGCATAAATTTTTATGGTAGAGAGTTTTGTTTACTGAATTTTTGCACAAAAATTCAAATAAAACAAATACACAACCTAACATCAAAATAGCACCAAACTACAGTATATCATAGGGCCCTATTGCCACAGGTTTGAGTAGCATTAGTCTAACCATTGTCTTCATGGGTAGTAAAAGGTCATCTTACACTAAGAGGATATTTATGCAGACACCAGTCATAAGACAGGATTTGAGAAATTAAATTATTATTAGTGTTGAAATAAAAATTCAATCTTAGTTACCTAATCAGTGTGAGGATTTTTCTGTTGGGTCCTAAATCAGCAAAAGGCTACTTTGTGGTTTTACAGTTTTACTGACAAAATTAAGCACTTATCTGCAGAAAAATATAACAGCTAAACACTGCCAACGAGACTCTGCAAGCCAATACTCAGTTCTCTTCCTTGTCGTCTTTACGACTCCTTACAATCAGCTGCTCACCTTGCTCTTCCGCTTCCTCCAAGATGTCCAGTTACAGACTTAATGTCTTCAAAATTACGCTGGCCATCTTTTCCACCTTGGTAACAGTTTTAAAACTGCTGTCCTTGTATAAAAACCATTTCATGGTCATTCCACTCACACTCACTCCAATCAGTACAAACTTAAGATCAGCTGCCTTTGGCCAACTGTTTGTCTCAACTTACCAAAAAGACTTGCGATTTCCATGTGGAATTCACTACAACCAGCTTTGAGGGACTGTTTCTCCTATTTCATTTTGCAAACAACTGAAGACCAATCTTTTCCCAGGTACCAGCACTTCTGAAGTGAATTCATAAATCAGCTCGATATAAGTACCTGGTTAATAATAACTTTAATTGCTTGACTGTATGGACAGTGTTCATCAACTGTCAATCACAGAACTCCTATGACCAATAGGCTGACTATGGATGAATGCCTATCCCGCACAGACCTGGCTGGCTACTCAAGGGATACATGGATCCTGCATCTACTGTCTATGGGTGTTGGATGTTGAGGTAACTGTATGCTGTGGTTTTCATCGGCTGTTGTCATTCCTCATCTTCAACACAACATGAACCATGAACTCTGAACATGGTGTCAGCTATCAACTCTGAATAGGAATCCATTAGTTGGGCTCTGCATGGATGCAGGAGCTCACCAGTTGTTACTTTTCTACTTATCTCAGCACTTTTTGTTTACTGATGAATTTTTTGTTCTTAGTGAACTTTAACACCATTTAGGCCAGCACAGACAGTGCTCCTGTGAGATACTTACATGGCACAAGATCATATATGCATACAGTTTTTAGAGAAAAGAATACTTAAGAATACTATACAAACCGAAATGATCAAAGCCAATCATCATTATTCCAGCTTCAACTGCTTCAACTTCTTCGATCACATAATTTTTAAAGTTCGCTGATGGAAGTAGATTGAAATCAGTCAGGAATTTTTCTGCACCCTTCCATCGAACTGTTGCACCACATCTGAGAAGCCACTCTGCACACGATCTGTCTGGTCCAACTTCTCTTATTCTCTCCCTATCTGGTCTTCATAGGAAATAACACAGTAAAAGTTAAGAAAAATACCAGTAGTCATTAGATAACTACTGATCACATTACTCATTACTAGTAAAATTTCTTTAGTAAGAAATTTTAATATTTTATTACTAGTATTAGTAATGACTGCTAGTCATATTACTAGTAAAATTTAGAAAACACGAAAACTAGTCTTTAACAGAGCTTGAAAAGACAGCTACATGTATTTAGCAATGAAAAACTGCAGGAAGCAGAAAAAACCAACCACATGTCTTGTAAGGAGAGGGGCCAGGACAGAACCCTGAGGAAGGCCAAAAGGTATAAGGGACCAGGCGGAACGTGTAGGCCCAAATATAACAGAATGAGAGCGGTCTGAGAGGAATTACTGAAACCAAAGAAGGGCGGTATCAGTAATGCCAAAAGATTTTTCTAGACGCTCCAAAAGTTTGAGGTTGGATGACTCTCGTCTGGGCTGAGAGGTCATGGCTGGTCTACACAGAGATAACCAATAGGTGTGTTGACAGGATGACTGATGGAGAGTTGGTGGCTTTGTGCCAGGTCTCAACAGCATAAAAGACATCGAATCCAGAGGAAATGATTAATTCTTGCATTGAGAAAAACTTGTTCCTACATGAGCGAATATTCGGATATTAAGGATGCCAAGGTCATGGGGACAGTGGACTGGCGTGGAGGCTTCTGTTTTGAGCAAGAGGTGCTACAATCTGGTCTTTATATTTTATAATAAAAGAGTAGCTTTCGAGTTCGACAGGTATCGGCCCAGTTGAGCTGCAGTGCGAGTAGTTTATCTGCTGAGTAATACAAGACCATGTATAGCCAAGTGGACCCCGATAGCTTCACTGTTTTTTTGCATGGGTGCACTTCCTGCACTGTTGCTGAATCCACTTGATCCCACTAGGTTGCCACTACTTTTAGCTTGCCACGGGGATTTTTCTTGGCCCACTGCTCTACATCTTGTACACTGTCAACGCTGCAACTGCCCTTTTCAGCCAGGTCTCTGCCGATGTCTTCCAAGCTTATCTGCACTACCCATCGTCTGAGGCTCTTACTGCAGTGGCTATAATGCAGCAGGCCTTGTTAGTGCCAAGGACTTGAGTGTCGTCCATTTGTGTACATCTCAATGCATCCAAAACAGTTCATACGGCTGGATTATAAGCAGCAGCTGAGAAAAAGACTCTCTGACTATAGCTGTTTCCTCCTAGGGCTCCTTCTGTATGCTCTACATCTGTATGCAATCTTAGGGCCATCCCTGACCCAGAACTTGCCTTTTCTGAACAAGTAAATCTCATTGCACTTGTTTTTATCAGCTGTGCCAACTGTGTGGTTAATTCTCATTTTTTTCATCCAGTGCTGCACTTACCCTTGCCCAGGTGTTTATCAATAGTAGGATTGACTTATGTAATGCCATCTGTGCAGGCCTCCCTAAGGGGCACATTTGGCTGCTTGAATGTGTGCTGTGTGCAGCCACTGGGCTTGTTGGTGGCATTTCAAAATCTGACCAGTTGACCTTGTTTCGCATTATATTGGTGATGTACTTCATTGGCTGCCTATTTTGCAGCACACTGAATTTAAGATTTCATTGCGAGTCTGGTGATGGAAACTGGGGAATGACCCTGCCCACTTTACAAGAGCTTTGTTGCCCCATTTCAGGTTTCATTTGGTCACAGAAATTTCCGTTCCACCACTTGAGGTGAACTTGTTTCTTCTGCAAGCACTCTGAAAATCCAACTTCACAACTTTGCAGTGGTTGGCCCATCCACCTGAAAAAGCCTGCTTTTACATCTGCACGTTCTTTTAACCAGAGATGCCACACATACCTTCCACTAGCACTTGAAAACTTTTCTCTACTGGTGGGGCTAGGCTCTGAACACCTCTGAGTAGGTTCTTTGGAGGGGCACCATAAGCATACACTGAACAAATGATTAATGAATGCACAAGTGGACAATAATGTATTAACAAAACTTAAGCGGAGGTTACTCAGATCTATCTTGAACAGTTTTGTGGGGCTGATCCCTACCTGTTTGTGATAGCAGTAAGAATTCTGTAGAAGCTTCTTTCCTGCTTGTAAAAAACTGAACCAAGCTGAGGTGATAGATAAACATTCCTCTGTGATAGAAACACAAAGAAACTCCAGAAATCAATTCCATAGCTGCTCATTATAAACTGACACAGAGCAATTAAATAGCTGAAACACACATAACTACACGGTCTGCTTTGCAGTATATATCTAAGTACTTCCTGCACAGCTTAACAAAGAAAGCATTTGAGTTCTGCAGACATACAGAAGGCCTAGCTCCAACAATGTACCCCTCAATATAACTTCAATCTTAAGAGTTATCCAACTAGACAATGATCATGCCTGAGGAAACCATCTGTTATACAGAAAACTTCAAAAATTGACTTAATATATTGTAATTGTAATTTTAATTGCATTGGACATTTATATAATGCCTGTTCAAGAGAAACTAATCAGAGGAACTCTCTACGCTAGCTGAAATGATGTTGAATGCCATTAAGAACAAAATGTTCAACAGTTAGCACGCAACACTCTTATAACCAGCAATATCATCAGTAAGAGACTTGCACACACATGCCGAGCTCAACCAACGGGTTCCCATCTAGAGTTGACGAATGACATTATGTTCAGAATTTCTGAACCAAGAAGAGTCAAAGATGTAGAATTATGAAGGGTGACAGTGTCCACAGTACATAATACAATCATCTAATGTGGTCCCTCATAGGTGGTAGAAGATGCAGCATCTGGAAATCTCTCAAGCCACTTGATCAATCTATGATGGACACCTATTCAATTGCCGGTAGAAACCTACATCTGGCACATGATCGATGCCATTCCAGAGCTTCTTCTACCCTTTCAGTGGCTTATGTAGGTGTATAGGTGTGAGCCACAATCATCCATCTGGAATCTCATCATCTCGACTAAACCATCAAAAATCACAAAATCCACAGCACACTTGTGTACATAACTCTAAAACACCAAATCGCAGTAGCATTCAAAACACAAAAGCATTATTGAATAAATTCTGCTTAGAGACAAACTTTAAGACAAGATCACAAGCAGGTTAACACAGCCACGATGACTGTTTTTTCACCACTATTATGCTGGAAATGCTGAATAATTTCCACGCATGCCGTAGCTGCAGACGTGCGACATTGTAGGTAGGCTTACTAAAGCAGTTGGATTTAGGGAACCATCATTCATCCTATGTAAACAAAGGCACAGATTATTAGGGCGATAAATTGGTTACAATTGAAATCGGTCATTCTCTCAGTTATTCACCAACTATTGATTGCCATGGCCAGTAATGGTAACACCATGCGTGCGATTTTCGGAGAATCTGATTCAGAGGAAGACTTTGAGGGCTTTGATATGGCTACATATAGGGACAGCAAAAGTTTTAGTATGATTAGTAGCATTCATACTAGCGACCTGTTGGACATTTCCAATGAATCGGAACATGAAATTCGGGGTAGTAGTTCTGCATCAGTTAGGCTGGGCTTTGTTGTTGCATCAGCCTGTGACAAAAATTGGTTGAAAGATTTTACCGAACACGTTGGCCCACACGTTCACAATGACGAGTCGAGAGTTTATGAAATATTTTTGCATTTTTTACTCGCAACATTTTGGACCATACTGTTATCTAAACAAGTTGTTTTGCCAGTGATCACATTACAAACAAAAACCTCGAACTGCATGCACGAGCAAACAGATAGACCGATGTAATCAAGGTCGATATGTGGCCATTTTGGCACTTATCCTCATCATGGGACTCATCAAAAGGCCCAGTTATGAAGAGTACTGGATGACCAACAACTTCCTGTAGATTCCTGGCCTGTGATTCATCACGACACACAAGTTTTAGTTGATTCTGACCTATTTTCATCTTAACAACAATGCCAACTGCTTGCCATGTGATAACCCAGCCTATTACCATCTGAACAAAGTTCAAACTCACTTCAATGCCACCTGGAAATCTGCATACCATCCGAATTGTGAAGCGAGTGCGAAAGAAAGCGTGATTACATTCAAAAGCTACACAAATTGGTGTTTATAAACCAAACAAGCCGCATAAGTTTGGCCTAAACACATTGGAGTTGTTCAACGCGAGATCTGGTTTTATGTGGAATTTAGAAATGTCTACTGGTTGGAAGGCAGAGGTGGAAGTTGGCATGACAAAGGTCATTCTCAGCTTGTGCCAGCCCTTGTACAATGGACATATCTGGTGACATACCCTGGCGGGTTCATGTCAAACTTGATGGCATTGGGATCATCAGCAGAGATCCAAGTCTCGCAGAATCCAAGTCTCGCAGAATCCCAGTACATCTAACTGGTTTGATTCAATCAAACTGATTATAAGTGCTCCTTTGCGGACGGCCCTGCACGCGTTCAGGAATCCAAAGGTAAGTGGCTCAGGATGCTGGTGAGTTGCAGCAGGACCTGGGTTGGGTTTGACTCCTCCTAATAGAAGCAGTAGCGCTACAAATACACACACAGGCGAACGATGACGAGCCGGTCGGTAGAGCCAAACAGCTGTTGCTGAGCAGCTGAAGTCCTGCGCATGGCACGAGTTGACAAGGAAGGACGGCAGCGACTGCAAACAGGTACGTGGGATATTCGCTTTCGAAACGGTCAATGAAACAGCTGGCGTGTATGGACGAGTATTTACTGGTGATCAAGCCGGTAGGAACGACACAGCACAACGTAAATATAAAGCTTAGAAGAGCGTTGCTAGGTGAATGAAAGCCACGTCACGGGAAGCCCGCCTCCAAAGGCCCTCAGTCAAAACAAAATCAATAGGCCAAGGTGTGCAGCTCCAGGTCAAGATCCAAGAGTCAGGCAGAGAGATAATGTGGCAGCTATGGTAGGTGATGTTTGGGATTGGAGCAGAGAGGGATGAGGGTGAAGGGGGAGTCAGGATAGGATCTGTGAAACAGGAATGTTTACAGTATTGAGTGAAAGGCCAATGCAGAAACAACTTGCAAGCAGTGGAGCATAGGTGAGTTTGTGTGAAGGGTCAAACAACAGTCGCAATTCTGGGGGTTTATTCCAGAGTGATGGGGCAGCTATGGCTCTGGAGCAACTGCCAAATTTTAAAGATGAGGTGAGGTTGTCGTGTATTTCGTGGATAATCTTTACAATATGCATATGCTATCTGTTTAATCTTTTGTCGTTTTGTGTGCTACCGTGTCTGGTGAATGAATATTGATAAATAAAACCGTGTACATTTACATTTATTTATCTCTGTTGTTTAAACCAAAGATGTTAATAAGGGAATAAGATGAACCACTCTACAAAATTCGGCTGGCCCTGTGCATAATTAGGTTATATGCAAATACAAGGCTCACGATTGGATGGAATGAAACTCCGCCCACTCGTAAGGGAAAACAAACTCCTGGAAGCAATTGCGTACGATGTCGTTCTAAAGTTGTTTTTATCGAAAATTTTCTGTAAAATTTAGAAATCAGATCAAGCTGAAAATTAGTTAACATGCCGCATATTTGTGCAGCTATTAACTGTGGCAACGCAAGTTACAAGAAACTTCGGTTATCGTTTTTCAGATTCCCAAGCGAAGCTGAACGGTAGGCATTATTGCATTATTTATACTGATTAACCAGAATGATGCAGCAACAAGTAATGATTATTAAATTTGATATTTTGATACACCGGCTTCATGTTATTTTGTAACTTTGTTCCAGCAATTGCAGTTTTAAGTATATTGTACTAAGCAGATTAGTTAGATACGAAAAGTAAGGTCTTTGCTATTAATTAGGGTGCGTAGCGAATTCCCGGAACGAATTTCGACCTGATCTGCGAAATCGATTTTCCTAGTGCGACCCGGATTCCCGAAAATTAAGAAGCTAACGCTTGTGTGGCTGAATTAGGACTTTTTCCTGAAAGTCAGTGTCGAAATTTCAAACGTTAAAATACAATCCAGTTTCGAGCTTAACATTATCAAGTGAGATGGAATCAGAAAGGAACCAAGTCAAGCAAGAATGTTCTCAAAATACTTCTATTGCTTGCAAAATAAAGTAAACAGAGTGTTAAATTTCAAACTTTAAAATCAAGCTTTTTGGGAATATTTGATCAGCAGATTAGATGGTCCAAGATAGTTTTTGGGACTGGTTGCTATTTTCAGCGCTTTTGGGGATTTAGGTTTCAGGGAATCGGGATGACCCCATTAATTATAACTAACCCATGTGAGGCTGAAGGTCAAAAGATCCAACACGTCAACAGCTTTGCATATAATGAACTGAACATTTCTTGCAGCTCAGCTTATATGAACTTAACATGACTGCTATTAAGTTTCTTAAAGTTCTTGTTAACATGCTATGTTAGGTGCAAGAAGTGGGTGATAAATACCAGTCGTTCAGACCTCCATGGGAAGACCCCAGAAGAACTGTGCAAAAATTTTGTATTGTGTGGTGCCCACATTAAAGGGCAGGCAAAGGCAGAGTACAAACGTGACATTAGGAAGAAGAAAGACGGCGAAGATTCTTTTGTAAATGGCCATCAGTGTAAGTGGTTTTAGGGGTTGTGGATTAGTTACATTCAGAAGTTAAAATATTTGGGCTGTTTTTTGTTGTTGAGGGTAAACCATTCAAAGTCAGTCTGCATGACATGAGAATAAGATTTTGTAAGTCATTTAATACACTATACACCGAATGTTGTAAACTTAGTGAGCCTGTTTTGAATAAAAATGGGCTATTATGAAGAAAGATGAATGGAATCAATGAATCCTATTGGTGACTTGAAAAAAAATGCGGTTTATGACTAGAAATATGCAGTTTTAACAAATTTTCAACTGTTGATAATTTTGCGGTAAATTCCTTGTATAATCTTCATGTATGCATATGTTATATGTTTAATCTTTTGTCATTTAAGGTATAGATGGGACTGTCCTCCTGTAGATTTTTATTTTTCTGTTTTTTTGTGCTGTTTCCTTTATGTCCTTTCTGTGTGATAATTAATTCCCATTGTTATGTTGCTTTCATACTTGTGAACAGTTTCCTAAACATTCATATTTAAAAGTATTGTTACAGGTCAGTTGAAACTTACCGGTTTAGTGTGCTATTTATTTAGAATATCGTTGTTATTTTGCTTTCATACTTGTGAACAGTTTCCTAAACAGTCTTTTTGTTTATAAATTAAACCTTTGCACTGATTCATATGGGTGTTATGTTTCACTGATCCATAACATTTTCGACATAGAATTTTAAAAGAATATTATTAAAATATTGAAAAGTTAATATATTTGATGCATACTTTGCTTGTTCCAGAACCCACAAACCTTAGAGGCTTCACGCCTTTGCTGCTTGCGATCTCAGGTCCCTCAGTTTGCACACAAGCACTGCACCCCCACTGGCTATAATGCTCAAGGACTCAGTCGAAATTGGCTGCAAAGCAGTCTTTGTGCATACTGAATTCCAGGGTACATTTAGTCAAAAACCAAGAGTGGTATCTGAAAAGACATAGAAACAGCCTATGAAGGAACCGAGTCCAGGAAAAGATGGGTTTTTAGTCAAGATCAAATGGCCAACACACTGCAGACTGAATGTTTGCTGGAAGAGAATTCCATATTCTGCCAGAATTGCCTCAGTGGACAGAATTCAATAATTTACAGTTCTTAAGTTGCTACACAGTACCAACGAGTAGGCACACTACACAATAAGATTGCAGCCTTTGCAAAGTAGAACTGTATCTGTTAGTCACAAAACATATAGACTGGATTTCTCTGTGCCTCAATTTATCAATCTTTTATTTCACCAAACAATGGCAGCACAAAAAAACACTTGAAAAAGAAAAAACCTCAAAATGATAATGACAGCATACCTGCCTGTGAATTTTATACTACTTACAGCATCAGCAAAAATTCAATCAATTGTGAATACTGAGAAAATCACAAAGAAAACAGACAGCGGCATTATCAATAAACTAACACTTCTGGAAATACCACAGTCTTCTGGTAAACCAAGTCTTTAATGCTAGGTTCCTGTAGGATGTGTAAGTAAGTTTCTTATAGCCTCAACATTTCAGATAAGGCAGTGCTGTAAGTGTAGGCCTACTGCAGAGTTCAGCTCTGGTTAAGAAAAACAGCTTTCATTCCATAAATATTTTCCAGGTACTTGACCTGTGGCTAAAAGTCGTCTACACCGCAGTATGTTACAAATAAATGTTCTTTTTTGAAATATATGCCATCTTTATCACCACAACATTTATTTGTGAAATTCAGCGGCGAACTCGTCTTTTACACGTAGCATTCACGGAAAAGCAACTAGCACCGAAGGTTTCTCAACCCATACCCGATAATGTACTGTGAATTTTTCCCTTAATATATACCAATATCTGCAAAATATATATAATCGGAAATAAAATACTGCTAATATAAATTCTGTGATTTCTATATTCTCATATCTTACGCATAAAGCTACTGTTCAGCGACGGTCCGACAATTCGCTATATAAACGATTCGTTGTTTTCCCTTGTCTAGACCAGAATGCATCACGCGACCTCATAACGCATTTTTTGCCAGAGTGGTTCATCTTATTCCCTTATTAACATCTTTGGTTTAAACATACAGCTGCAAGAATGGCTGCCGTATAATTTTCGTCATTTTTCATTTATAACGGTTACTCAAAATGATGCTATATACAATTTAAACAATTACAATTACCACAAATTTAGACAGGTAGAGTTTTAGCTTTTAGTCAATAACTAATTTACCAATGACAGAATCGTTCTCAAAGATTTATCAAACAATTTCGCGGCCATTACAACTCGATGGCCCAATACCACCCAGGCTGAAAACTCCTAGTAAACTTTGTGTGGTGTGTTGTGCCCAAAGAGGTTATACTACTTACACTTAGAGTATATATCATTGGTTGTGCCTATGCACCGCAGCGCCCCTGGCGATAAGAAATTATCATCATTTCATTTTTATTGCTCCACACAAAGACAACAGCATATAACATATTACATAAAAATCATGTTGGATACAACAGGCAGACCCAGAAAGAACCATGTTCCACTTATTAGGGACGCCTATGTCACATGGAATGCTATTTGAAATGACAATCAACTTACCAGGCCTGTAGTCCAACTGGACTTGAGCAAACAGAACCTTTGTAACAAGAACCAAAAAAAAAAACTTAACTAAGAAAATGAATTAATTCACATGAATTCACTTATTGAGTTCATTCAAATATGCACGTATATAATGCTTAAATGATTTTATATTGGGCAGAGAGATAAACGAGATAAACTGTTCCATAAAGGACCAGCGCATTTAATAAAAAATAGACGAGTTATTATTATTAAATTATTATTTACATATGAAATGCATTGCAGTTTTCGAAAAAATTGTCAGGCGCGTTCGACTACTTATCTCAAGGGCTATCATGGGGTAAAATAAAATTTCATGCCATTCGGGAACAGTGGGTAAATATTCATCCGTACTGTTTCAGTATTTTTCTTGTAAATTTAATTTTCAGTTGTTAGACACTCGACATGTGTTTGTGATATTTAGCGACCTTATGGGCGAGTAATAAATTTAGGTTATAGGAGATATTATGAGTGTAATGCTAGTCTACATTGAGCGATAAAGGGTGTGCAAAGCGGCCGCGACAGCTTGGCAAACATGTAGTATCGGGGTCCGCTATAGGCCCCTCTATGTTGGGCTTTGTTTTTGGGGATAATGTGCATGGCCAAATCTTTGGTCTGAATGCTCAAGATTTATGTAGCAATTTTTAGCTCAACCAATCACCTCAAACAGGAAGTTCACAATTATCACCAATCAAAGAAGAGTATTGTGCGTTAAGTTGATTTGTACTCCATGACTTTGCCTCTTTGGGCGCCGTAGAAATCTCAAGTCTACGATTATTAAATTATTTCTTTTACGGCGTGCTATATTTTCAAGTGAATTTTACTATTTTTCATTTTATTTGCAACAGCCATCTGTTCGTTGTTATTTTTCCTATTTCTATAAGCTGCACCTTATATTGTGTTTCCAGTTGTTAATGCAGAATTCAGAGTAAACGAGCCTATTTGTTTCTCTCCTTTGATTGGTGGTAATTGTGAACTTCCGGTTTGACGTGATTAGTTGAGCTAAAAATAGCTACATAGATTTTTGAGCATTTAGACGCAAGTCTGTAGTAGCTGCGTTAAGTTGTCGCAAAAATGAATATATTCGAGCTGTATACGACCTACAAAGACGAGTTAAGCGTTCTAGCGTACTTACTAAGGAAAAAAATTATCCGAAGTTATGTGAACTGTGTTAGGTGCCAGCAACCGTATAGCCTCGTCAAGGATTCCGCAAAGGGGGACCCCGCCCCTTAATGGAATAAGCTACCAATCGCCATCCGAACTTCACCTACGATACTCGCATTTAAAGCTGCACTTAAAACTCATTTATTTAGACTTTATTACGATTAACTTAGTTTATGTTACGCGCTTTCGTGCAAGACTAGTTTTGTTTAAGCGCGCTATAAATGTTAGCTTACTTACTTAACGCCGAGTTTAGCCCAAAATTAAGTGGACCCAGATACTACATGTTTGCCCACAGCTTTTGCTTCAAAAATTGTTTCATTTATATGATTAAAAGTTCTCTTAAGCTACCAGAATAATTACAGATTGAACATCATTAAGTACTGAGTAAATGGTAATATAAGATACGAGTGATTTTCAGGCATTTGTGAACACTTATTTACCAAGCTTCTAATCACTCGTATTCATCAAATGTCATATAATCTAATAACTGCAATAGGCCTTTTATCATAATGCACTAGAGATCAATCGATAGTCGCTTCAAGTAAATCCTAGTCTCATGGCTTGACGTCGACCTGGTATTAAAAGTGATCAAACACTTCCAGATCCATGAGCATCGATTTTGTGTGTTTTGGGAGAAATTGCACGATTATACATTACCTCTATAATTTTCTCACGAAGATGATTACTTTGCAAATCATTTACTATATTTTAAAAAATTGTATATTCGCGTTTTCCGAGAGCTGCGGCTTGAGTTCCTCAGTTTGTCCCTTCCGCAGTTTCGCAATCGCCTGAAATCTGTATTATTTGACAGTGGTCTCACTGGTTCGGGTCGGGAGCGCCTCTGATGAGTCTATTTTTGAAGTGGCGCTTTATAAATGCCAGATTACTATTGCAATTACAAAAAGTACTAAAATACAAATTAAATAAATAAATAAATCGCGGACGATTAAACGAAAAATTTGCCACATGCGACCAACACACAAGCTTAAACGAGACTGTTTGCATTTCTTTTCGAAGCACGCATTAAATAAAGGTACAGAAATGCACAAAAATAACAACTTACCGATGAAATCGTATTCCGGCGGCCTAGGTTTCGAGCGTGAATAAATTGTTACATCAGTATGCCACACAATTTAAAGTCGATCGTTTCGACATTTGCACACAGCTATTCAGTCATCTAACCATTGGGTCAAGGCAGTTTTATACGGCTGCTTTAAGCAAGTGACGTCATACTCCCTCTAGCGTAAGAAGTGTAATCTCCATGCCTGAATGTGAGCTGGGACCAAAGATCCCTTCAGCAACCTGCGGAATGATCCATGAAGGATCCAGTGAGCTTGAGGGATCATTCGCATCTGCATTTGCTCAATGCTCATGTTATAGTTCATCCTCTGTTAAAGAAACCTATCGATCCCAGCGAACTGTCTAATTACAGACCCATCTCAACTTTCAATTTAGTAGGTAAAATTCTTTAATGGATAGTTATGAATCAGATGCAAAGTTGCCTATATTGCTATATTCCAACTCCCTAATCTCGCCATCTCACCATACCATAAGAGTCCCCCCTTCTTGGTGTGTTTATAGTGATGTCATATGGTCTGTGCTGGTAGGGTGACGGCGCTCGTTCTTCTCGACTTGTCTGTTGATTTTGATACTATAAATCATTCTCTTCTACTTCGTCTACAGGACTCGTTTAGTGTTTTAGACACCGTCCTGCATTTATCTGTTGCTTATCTTAGCCCACGCTCTAAGAAAGTATATTTAAATGGTAAAATTTCGTCTAGGGCTTTGTTGACATGTGGTGTTCCGCAGGGTTCTGTGCTTGAACCTATTTTATTTGCATTATATACCTCACCACCACTTACACTACTCAACAATCGTTCACGGGGATTTCATTTCGGTGCTCTTGATACTCAAAACTACATTTCGTTTGACAGTTTGCCTTGTCACTTGTCTGTGTAGCTGTTGTCCACTGCCTTTGAGGAGGCAGGTTCGAAAGTATCGAATGGCTCCATTCCTGGCGTTTTTGGGCCTCCTCCTTCAGTTTACCGTATCCGTGCTTTCTAATGGTCCATGTTTTCGATCCATATAAGACCACGGTCCATGTCAATGTTTTGACCGTTTTTTCCTGTTAACCCTTCTCTCGTTAATTCTTTCTTCTTCGTAAAAACGTCTTTTCCCATCGGTATCCTTCTTTTTATTTCATTATGACATTTTGCATTTGTTGTAATCATACTTCCTAAGTAGCAGAACTGCCTGACCTGTTCCAACTCTTCGTAATTTACTGTTATTCTTACTGTTGTTTCTTTTCTGCTCATCTTCATAACCTTTGTCTTTTTTATATTTATCTTCATACTATATTCTGTCGAAATTAGGTTCAGGCGGTCCAGCATCCTCTTTAGACCTTCTAACCTATTTGCCAGCATTGCCTGGTCGTCTGCAAATCTCAGCGCCTTCACCAATCTTCCTCCAGCTTTTATTCCCTCTTCTGATTTTTCTAGCGCTTCTCGTATCAGTTCTTCAATAAAGATGTTAAACAGTAGTGGTGACAATGGGCATCCTGGTCTTACTCCTCTACCAATTGTTCCTGGTTCTGAATATTTGCCTTCTATTCTTATTCTAACCTTGTGGCCCATATACAGATTTCCAATGAATCTTTTACCATTCCAATCAATTCCCAGTTTCCTAAGTGCATGGCAATAGTTTTTTCCCCCAATCTACCCTGTCAAATGCCTTTTCGTAGTCTAAAAACATGTAAACATCTTGATCGTATTCAAGGCTTGTTTCTATCAACACCCTTAGTGCTCCAGTGGCATCTCTTATACCTCTACCCTTCCTGAATCCGAACTGGTCTTCTCCCAAATACTCGGTCCCTTCAGTCCTGGCTTGTACTCTTTTTGTGATGATCTATACTGGCCTAGTTAGCTACATCGGTAAGTGCGTACGCCAAGGAGCTTCTGTGCCTGAGGATCCAGGTTCGCGTCCCGGTCGTGGCTTGTTTCAGATATTTAAATCTCGGGCTAGTATGGTCCGTGCACGGGGACCTTAAATGGCGTGGCGCCCATTGAAACGGGCAGCGGTGGTGAAGGACCTCACCCGAAAAATTCATTGCAAAAGGAGCAGGGTCGAGGCCATACGATCGCTATATAAAACATTTACATTTATTTACATTAATCTTGGAAGCATGTGCGCGTCGTCGACTGATTGTTCGATGATCCTCACAAGCCGTTGCATTGTTCTTTTACATCGGGATTATGATGAACTGTAAGAAGTCCTCCGGCTATGCTTCTGTGTTGTATATGTCCTGGCACAGCCTTACCAGTCCAGCCATTGATTTTCTCACAGATTTTTGAGTATCTCTGCCTGTGTGTTATCAATTCCACCCGCCTTGTTATTTTTCATTTCGCTGATGGCTGCCAGTACCTCATCTTTCACCACATCTGGTTCTACATCTTCCCCGTCCTCCGGGGTGAGTCCTGATTAAGATGCGTGGGTCTGTTGATCAATAGTGGTGACAGAGGGCATCCTCTAGTAGAGATCCTCTGTATTTTCCTTCCACCGTCTTCTGACATCATTTGGATCTTGTAGGATCCTATAATTCTTGTCTTTTACCGCTATTCCACTTCCGCTGGTCGACCCTTTTGTCATCTTTAGTTACTTTTCCGTACATTTGATCATATCTTCCGTTTTAAATGTAATTCCTCCAAATCTCTACATTGCTCTTCACACGACTTTTCTCTGGCCTTCTCTGTTGTTCTTTGTAGTTTGTTATTCAGTTTCCTACATTACTTTTAGCTTTCTCCATACATCAACGTGTCTTTTCGCCTCTCTTCCGTATCCTGAAGCATTTGCGTCGTAACCCATGGCTTTCGAAGAGAATGTGCTTTTAGATATCCCACAGCTTCTAACAATTCTGAAGATGACGGCCAATCTACGATTAATATTCATCACGAAGAAGAGGAAACAAGTACAGAAATGGGATCAGAAAAAATTAAAGACTAGGAGTAAAGAACTGTCGGAGAAGATCGAGGAGCACATAGTCGAAAGAAGTACAGCTATGACAGAAGGGAGATGGAGAGGGCTGAATGAGATTATTACTAAGGAAATACTAGAAACTGTTGGATATTTTTGCTGGCATATCAAAGTCAAATGTGTCAGAAACCCCAAAGAGTTCAGAACTTCTTGGTTAGAGCCATAACTAATATGTCATAATGTGAGCATATAATCCCTATGCTTAAATCTTTGATTTTGGCTTCCTGTTCTGGAAAGGATTTGTTTTACATTGGGCTTATAGTTTATAAAACACTATCTTTGGCCAACCAAAAATACTTTAAATCATTCCTCATTCCCTAGACTCGTCATTGTTCAACCCTGTCTCCTGACTGCCTTTCTCTGGACATACTTAGGACTACAACTGTTCGTAGACTTTTATCTAATTCTTCTGTCCACAACTTGTTCCTATTGTGACGTCCCGAGGTGCTACTAATTTAAGGCTAGTGCGGGATTCGACTCTGGTGGTCTACCTAGAGCTTTTCTAAGGAGGAAAAGAAGAAGTCGACACGTGCTGACGTAACAGAACTCCCTTTTATTTCTTCAACGAACTTAACTAAGAACTGTGCTCGGGTTCGAGTCCAGGTCCAACTGTTTGCTAATAATCCGAAAGTACTCCACAGGACGGCTACACGTAATCCAAGAGAATCGTCGACAGACAAACGACGACGTAGACGACGACGACGATGTATACTCCAATGCGAATCGCCGACAGACACACTGACGCAGACGACGCAGACGACGAGTAATCCAAAGAGAATCGTCGACAGACACAAACGACGACGTAGACGACGATGTATACTCCAATGCGAATCGCCGACAGACACACTGACGCAGACGACGCAAGCGACGAGTAATCCAAAGAGAATCGTCGACAGACACACTGACGCAGACGACGCAAGCTACGAGTAATCCAAAGAGAATCGTCGACAGACACACTGACGCAGACGACGCAAGCGACGAGTAATCCTTCGGCCGATACTCCAACAGACGACGGCCAACTGACGACAACTCCGTACTCGACGACGATCAACTGACGACTGCTCCAACAGACGACATCCGTACGCGACGACGACCGACTGACGACTGCTCCGACTGCTGGTAAGCGTCGCCTTTATATACACATGGCGGTGGAGCGTTGCTATGGTTTCAGTCCACTGGAGCGTTGCTATAAACTGGAGCGTTACTATGGTTTCAGTCCACTGGAGCGTTGCTATGGACTGGAGCGTTGCTATAAACTGGAGCGTTGCTGTGGACTTAGCCCACTTAGTCCAAGTTCACCACACTATGTTGCGGACAGAAGAATTAGTAATCACTGAAAGTGTGAATAGGGTCAGGGTTGTTCAGTTATGTAGGGTTTAATAAAACCAGACTGGCGTAGTTTAAGGAATTATTTGGAGGCTAGATAACACTGGCCAACACATAATTTGTTGCCTCAAATGTTAGAACTGTTTCTGGGTATATTTGACCTGCTGATTCCAGAAAAGGCACCAGTTTTCTCCCAGCAGGTCTAGTTTTCGAGATATAGAACATTATGCCATATACCAGTCCTTGCCTCTGCTCGCCCATAAGACATAAGGCTATATCTATAATTATGTAGTGCTCAATTTATTATGTGATACACTAAATAAACATAATAATACAAATACTTAAAAGAAAATGGTAGTACCTGAAACTGTACTTATATGATACCAAACAGAACAAGTTTGTTATAAAAATTTCAAGTCATTCGACACCGAAGAAGCTCCTTTTGTACGATTTCCGAGTGTGGCATCTGCCGGAACAATCGCGCATAATATTCCAGCAATAGTCTGCCATCATGTGTGCATCCCATCTTCCTTGATATCGATTTTCCATTGTTTTGATGTCTTGGTGAAATCTTTCACCTTGCTCTTCGCTGAAGTCACCAAGATTCTCAGGAAAGCGATCTAAGTGACTGTGGAGATAATGGACTTTAATGCTCATGTTGCAGCCAAGCTTGTTGAAATGAAGAAGCATATCCTCTACTAGTTGTGCATAATTGTCTGCCTTCTTGTTGCCAAGAAAATTTTTAGTTACAAGAACAAAGGAAGACCAGGCACAAGATTCGATTTCATTCATTGATGGTATGAAAAGTGGGTCATTCATAAGTTGCCTGATCTGTGGACCATCGAAGATTCCAGCCTTTAATTTTTCCATTGTAATTCCTGGTAACTTGTGTACTATGTATTCGAAGCATGAACCTTCTTTATTCAAAGCCCTGACAAATTGTTTCATCAGGCCTAGCCTTATATGTAGTGGTGGCAGTATGATCCTATCTCGTGCCACCAAAGATTCCTTGATTACATTTTGAGCTCCAACCACCATGTCTTTCCTCGAAGGCCAATCTTTTCTTGTCCAATGTTCATGCTTGGCTCTACTGTCCCAAAGACACAAAAAGCAGGGATACTTTGTGTAGCCACTTTGTTGACCAAGGAGGAAATTTACCATCTTCAAGTCTACACAAATTACCCATTGATGTTCTTTGTATTTTATCTTTTCCAGTACTAAAGAGATGGCATTGTACTCTTCTTTCATCCTGGTGGAGTGACCGATTGGAATAGAACCAAATTTGTTGCCGTTATTTAAAAGCACACATTTCAGACTACGTTTTGAACTGTCGATAAAAGACGCCACTCATCTGGGCTGTAATCCGACAGACCAATTTTCTTCAATAAGTTGCTGATGTCATTACAGAATACTAGGTTGTTGTCTTCGGTAAAGAATGGCAGCAAATCCTTTTCTATGTTTCTATAAATTGTAATTTTCGTTCCAGGCTGAAGTGCATTCTTTTCCTTTAGTCTGGACGCAAGCAATTCAGAGGACTCTTTGGAAAGATTTAAGTCCCTGATCAGATCACTCAACTCTTTTTGGTCAAAACGTTCACTGTGTGAAGTTGATTGGAAATCACTGTCACTGCCCCCACTTTCTTCACTTTCGTCATCTAGTCCGATATTGGACATGCAAGTGTCATCGTCTGAGAGCTGAGGTAGTTCGCGAAAAGGTGGAACTGGTACAATATCCGAATGCGGAACAGGTCTCCTGGCTGAAGGTATATCAGGGTAAGACAACTTGTGACGATTATTTCGATTGATGCCTATGATATTAACCATACAAAAGTAACAGTCGTCGAAGTGGTTTATCTGTTCCCTCCAAACCATCGGTACACCAAATTTCAGGCAGCTTCTCTTTCCAGTTGTCCAGTGGCGCAATTGTTCAATACAAGTTTTGCATACTGTATGAGGAGCCCATTGCTTATCTTGATCTCCAAGTTTGACACCAAAATAACCTACATATGCTCTTTTTACAAACTCAGAAATCGGTTTCCTGTTTGCTTTTAGTGTGTATTCCCCACAAATGTAGCAGAATATGTCTGGATGGTTAATGCAGCTCCGTCTGGAAGTAGCCATAACCTTAAGGATGTTCGCATCTGAGGAATTAAATGACTAACCTAAAAAATAGTAAGAACATGTAGTTATTTAATGCTCACATTCACAGATTGTTCTTGCGACCAACTCTTAATATGCCCTAAGACGACTGCGGCTGCTCTAGCTTTCAGGAGGCGGTTTATATAGGCTATAAATGCTGACTTCAGCATAATCTATTTACATAGTTCGAAACCATGAAACGCTGTATAAGCACAAATAAATTCTAAATGAGGCCATGAATTTAGTGCTGAGTAAGCTGTAGGCTACGGAATAGTTATTTCGTTGAATCAGCAATATCTCAGCACGCGGCAAGATATGCTGATTTTACATTATAAGGATGTAGGCATTATATGAATCAGCAAGAATTATAATTAGCCATAAATAAAGCTTATTATGACATTTTAGTTTTGTCAAAGACATCGTTTAAAGAGTGGACTGGGTTTTCTTTACAAAATCGACGATATCTGAGAAACTAGACCTGATGCACTCAATCCAATGACATTTTCTGAATCAGCGCCCAAAACTACCCCAAGAACAGGTCTAAAACCGAAGGCAACAAGAAAAAATTTTTTCTGTTGGCCAGTGTAATCATTCATCTGAGAGAGGAAAACCCTTTCAGTTAATTTGGAGACGAAAGACAGGTTAAAAACAGGACTGTTGTTTGAGAGGATTTCTTTGTCAAGTGATGATTTCTTGGGAAGAGGAGTAACAGAAGAGTGTTTGAAAATGATGAGGAAATTACCGATAAATGCAAAATGTAAAAATTCACGGTTTTATACAGCGACCGTATGGCCTCGACCCTGCTCATTTTGCAGTGAATTTATCGGGTGAGATCTTTCCACTGCGTTGCCTGTTTGAATCCAGTAGACCTGGAGAGGTTAACTATTTTGGTAATGATTGCAACAAGGACAGTAAGGAGGTGAGATTAAGGTCAAATTCGCGCTGCTTTTTGAAAGAGATTTTAACAGATATACAGTAGTAGGCCTATTTCAGTTTGTGATATGGGTTGAAAACTGATAATGAGGATCGGGGTGGGGAGGATTGGCACGAGTTGGGAGGGAGCATCAGCAGGTGTATTATTGGTGGTTTTGGAAAGTAGATATTGGAGAAAGATGGGGGTTCTAATTTTGTCCAAAAAGAATAGGGCTGGAGGTGTTCCAATGGAGAAGTTGGTTTATTATTTTCTGGAGAAGGTGGGGTTAGACGTTAGCGAACAAACTAGTGAGGAAATAAAATATCTTTTTAGCCGAAGTTAGAAAGGTGATTTTTGTGGCAAATTTAAGGGTTAGTAGTAGTTGGGGATCAACGGACGCGTTTATAGGCATGCTCAAGCAGTGGCCCAGGAAGTGTTTAAAAGTTGTGTGAGCCCAAGTACAGGCCTAAGGAGGATAAAATTAATTTGTGGGGTAATATATATCACTGTATTATTTTTTATAGTATTAATATTTGTTCAGTGGCATAGGCAGATGTCTCCACTGCCCAAAAAAGTTGTGTGAATATGCCTCTGCCTCGGCGTCACCGAGTCAAAAACTTGTGAGCATCGGCGCCATGGCTCCCGGGCCTCTGCGCTCAAGGTGTCGCCTGAAGGATTTGAAGACCTGGAGATAGGAATTGTACCAAAGATTGTTGTAAGGGGATGGTTTAATACCGTTTTAAGCCTTTAATATGATCTACTGTTCTAACTATAATCTAAAGCAACAGTTATGCAACACCACAGGTAAATGTAAATTCTCTATATGCGTGCTAGTGTTACAATGCGTCTTTCGCTTACCCCGTGGTGGGTGTGGCCTACTCTAGCCAATAGGGTACCGCCACAATTGTTAGAGAGAACAGGATTCAGTAATAATAGTTGCATGTTTTTCTTGAAAAGAGTGATGTTGTCATCAAGGGAGGAGTGTGGGTAGAAAACAAAGTCTGAGCAGGCGATGTTTTGCATGCAGGCTTCGCTGTTTATTGAACTAACGTAACGAAAAGAATGAAAGACAGGATCAGGACGTGAAGTAGGTAGAGTGCTAAGGTGTATAAAGATGGGTAATGATCGAATGGTATCAAATGAGAAAGAAATGTCAGATGATAGATTGGCATGATGAAGTCATAATGAGGTCCAATGTGTAACTATGAATGTGGATGGGAAATTTGACATGCTGGACCAGTTAATAATTACATTATTTCTAAAGGAAAAAATGTATCGGAAGGATTATCGATATGTATAACAAAGTCGCCTGTAATCAGGAATTCATGAGGTGTAGTGGTGCAACGAAAAAGAGCGGGGTGAATTCCGATGGAGGACTTGAGTATGCGGAGGAGGATAGAGGTGATATACATTAAAAAGTCGTCAGATTCGTGAGATGACATTTAGATATTATTGATATGCATTCGAATGAGCGAAAATAATAACCAGCTGAATCTAAAACAGTGCGAGTTTTCCGGGTGAGAAAGGCAAAACCCCAACACTTATGTTGGAAGAGGTTGATGATTTGCAAGGGCGAGTTGTACTGTAAAGATGGTAGCCAGGAAGATTACACAGTTTTGATATCGAGCAAGAGTTGTGTTTTAACTGAGCCAGGCGTCAGATTAGGCAAATGTTTCGGACAGGTGAGAGGGGAGAGAGCATTATCTTTAATTTTTTTGTGTTAGGTGCCAGCAGCCGTATAGCCTCGTCAAGGATTCCGCAAAGGGGGACCCCGCCCCTTAATGGAATAAGCTACCAATCGCCATCCGAACTTCACCTACGATACTCGCATTTAAAGTTGAACTAAAAATTCATTTATTTAGACTTTATTACTATTAACTTAGTTTATGTTACGCGCTTTCGTGCAAGACTAGTTTTGTTTAAGCGCGCTATGCAGGATGCAGAAATGATCAAATATTTAGCGCGAAAATTAAGGAGCCGTTGTTTTCTGTAGAGTGTTGTCGACGATGCTTGAAGGTAAATTTATGGGTTGAGGAGGAGGGTAGGTAAGAGTACATGAAGGAGGAGAGGAGATTCTGTGGGCCATATTTTGGTGGATATCTCCAGAGAGTAGGATTAAGCTTAATGTTGTAGCGGACTTCCCCCGCAAGGGAACACATGGAGCTCAGCGTGTTCGCCCTTCCCCCGCACGGTCACGCAACGGGTTCGCCTCCCCTCTCACGGGAACGCAACGTGGAACGCAACGTGTTCGCACTTCCCCCGCACGGGAACGCAACGGGTTCGCCTTTCCCCCGCACGGGAACGCAACGTGTTCGCAAGGGAACACGTGGAGCGCAGGTGTTCGCCCTTCCCCCGCACGGGAACGCAACGTGTTCGCCTTTCCCCCGCACGGGAACGCAACGTGTTCGCAAGGGAACCCATGGAACTCTGCGTGTTCGCCCTTCCCCCGCAACGCGAACTCGCCGCCTATATAAAGGAAGGTTGCGGTTGAGTTGCGGCTCAGAGAGAGAGAGTGGCTTAGCAGTAGTTGAGTTACTGTTGGGAGTTACTGCGGTTGAGGATTGCTGTTGAGTTATTGCTGCGGTAGTTATTGCCGTCGAATTATTGCTGCGAGGGCACGGGTCTTAGATTAAGGACTGTTTTAACTAGATGCTACATGTTCAAGTCTTTTGTGAGAAATAAAAGGGCAATAGCTGATCGATCGACTTGGCGTTCAGTCTCTTGAGGACCTCAAGGGCTTATCTCGCGGACTGGCAGTAGATAGGCGCTGGTAGGGAGCCTTCGGGTAGAGTGACAGAACACCAGCACCTTGACAGGGGATTCGGCACCCCCGGTTTGTCACAATATGTTGAAGAGGTTACAGCGGGTGAGGTGCTACAGTGGTCGTCTGAGGGATAAGTTTAGGAAGAACTGGTGTTGCCGCTGTCGTGTGCCGTGGCGTTCACCCAGTGTGGGGTTTTCTTCTACTGCGTTGTCTGCTCGTATGAGGATTGGTGGCTTGGCGGGAGTTTTTCACACACGTCGTGCCATCCTCAAATCGCACGTCATACGACTGGTGTGAGCTACTTTGGCTTTGCGCCAGCCGCCTTCAACAAATCGCACGCGGACTGTTTGGTCGACTGGCAATGGAGGCCACTGTTTGGCACCTCGGTTGTAGTAAATGCGTGACGCTGTTTGAAGCGGTTCGTCGTATGTGGCAGCGACATAAAAATCCAATTCGTATTCATGCACTTTGTGTAGTTGCCTTATGGTAACCGTAATGATGCCGCGCGTTTGCAGTTCCGACCGGTCAAGCACACGAAGGGTCGCCGTCGTCTGGCGGACTTCGTGGTTTCAACCTAAAGCATGGAGATAGATAGTGTCTTGTATCAGATTTATGTTTGCAACGTAGTCCAGCAGGAATCGGATCGTGTTTTACCGATCTGCCTGCGCGTGTACCATCTGTCGGTGCTCAGCTTTGAGAGTTAACAGCTTCCTGTCATAGCCAATTTCGCAGACTTCTGACCTGATATTCTTTTTGCTGGGTAGCTTCGAATGGCACATGGACTCGAAACTGTGCGCTTTTCAACACCGCCGGCAGACTTGGCTATACGTTGGGCACAATTCTTTACGCTACTTATGCGTTTCGTCGCAATATTTACATCAACGTGTCTTGTTGCTGTGATCTGCAGACTCTGCTCGTGGTCGCAATCACGACTGCGCATCAACGAGTGCCTCGGTCGGTAGAGGGCCTGAACGTGGTCTGGTGCTGAAATTGCAGTTAGCTGCTATCCCGCTGCCTCGCTTGCCTTACAGATGTTTAGCGTTAGGTCACAAACACGTGAAAGGATATGGCGGATGGCGTCATCCTTAATGTCAACGACGATGTGGTCGAGGATCAACGATTCTTCAGCGCTTTCAAATTTGCATGACTTAGTCATTCATCTGACATAGTTGAGGAAGAGATCAGCTATCTCACCGAACCGCTCGCTGCTCTCCTGGACACGACGATAAAGCATGTAGCGCTCGTGTGTGACGTTGATGGCACCAACGCAAGATGTTTCGAAGGCCTCGACGATGTTGTCGATCTTCTTTGTGTGGTTCGTCGCAAGTTACATGCTCCGATCTACGGCGCAGGCTTCGCTCCGAAGGCTCGTCAGGAAAATAGCTGCGTGCTCTTCTGAGCTGGCTTTTTAAAAATCAGGAGCCAACTTATAGTATTCTCACTGATGTCTACCCTAACACGCAGACGCAAGTGTGTGGTCATATCGTAGACTATTAAAGATCAAGCGATTCTGACACCAAATGACAATATGCAATATACTTCGATATAGTTTTCTAACTGTATATTCTTTATTCCAGTATAGTAATAGCGACAATAGTAGGAGTAGCAACAGCACCTAGTCCTGCCAGTGTCTAGTGAGCGAGTCCTCAGTGCGATTCTCTGGTAGGCCTATATTTAATGTTTCTGCTTATACGGGTAGGCCTTGGTAGGCGCAACTTGTATTAGCCAGTGGCGTACATGCCTGCTACTGTAGTCTATTCCGTCACAAGTCTGGACTTCAAAAACTTTCTTTAGGCTCACGAGTGCAATTGCGTTCTTGACAAAAATATCAATACAAATGACCGATTTTCCCGGTTTTTTGATTCTGGAGCTTATCTCGAGAAGCTCTTGGAAATGGGCGGGCATCTTCAGGTGAGATAACAGTTAGTTTGATAGTGTCAGAGGTTCCAGAAATCGCTGGTGACACATCGTTTAAAGGTTCCCCTTCTGCACCACCGACATCAGTCACCATATATGCTGTGGCTAGTGGGCGATCACAGGCTGATGGCATGAAATCAAGATCTGCGAAAAATTGCGGAACAAATGGATGGGGGGCCTATATTCCAGTGGAACAGTAATCTGCAATATTGTTCGTCGGAGTGAAAGCGTTTGGAGGGAATATGACACAACTGCAGGTCGGACGTGAACAGTTATGACTTTGTTGGCGTTTTATGGATTTTGTATCCAGCTATCCATTGCTTGACAGGAGTATATAGGTTTTTAGTGGGCCAGATATAGACCGATCAAAAGGTTGGAGTTCAGCTGAACAGTGAAGCGCGAATGCAGAGTCAGTAAGACTGACAAGCAAGCCACTCAGCTGAATAGATGTGAGGTAATCAAATTTATGGAATTGTTAGCTAGTGCCTAGAAGAAGGAATTCAGTCCTTGAAGGATCTCGAAGAAGCTTGTTACTCGCCGTCAAAGAATGAACTACATCAAACATATATACAGCAAACTTCAATCTGTCTTGCGTAGTGCCGTGCGACTCATACTCCGTCTGCCAAGTTCAGCCAATTTGTCAGATCTGATGAGGCAGCAATTACATTGGCTGTATTTTCCACAAAGAATTGACTACAAACTAGCTATGATTGCCTACAAATGCCAGCATGGACTGGCTCCATCCTATCTATCCCAGTTCTGCATTCTGGTAGCGACAGTTCCTGGTCAATCTTACTTATGTTCTGCGACCAACCAAAATCTCATAGTTTCACAGACTTACATTACATTTGGCTCTCGTGTATTTTGTTACTCTTGCCCCACGGTGTGCAATGTGTTAATGCCTTACCCACAAGCATAAAAAATAACACTCTTCCAATAACAAGTTTTTTAAAAAAGCTTAAAAATTACAGGTTTAATAGGTCTGCCTAGATTCCTATGCATTCCTATCGATCTATAAAACAAGATATTACTCGATATGACTCAGTAGGACTTTTTATAGGGCTGTTTCACACGCCGTCGAGGCTGTTGTTAATTGCGCGCGTTATAAATGTCTGTTTAATAACAAAAAATAAAAACCGAAGCAAGTCGTTGGAGATCACGATTAGACGTACAACTGTCAAATGCGAGGAATAGCTGAGTATCATCAGCGTAAAAGTGGTAGTCAAAACAGCTATGAGGAAGTAGTGAATCAAGTGGAGTCGTGTACTATGCGAATAGGAGTGGGCCCAGTACAGAACCTTGTGGAACACCACAATTCAAGAAAGTGGGCGCGGAACTGAGTTGGTTGATAGAAACTGACTGAGTACGAGGGTGGAGGTAAGATGAAAACCAGGGGGGCCAGAAAGACCAAACCAATGTTCGAGGCGATGAAGGAGTATTCCGTGATCAACAGTATCAAAAGCGGCAGACAGGTTAAGGAGAATAAGAACTGTTACTTGTCCTTGGTCCATGGTGTTGAATATGTGATTGTGAACGGCAAGTAGTGCGGTTTCAATGTAACGGTATTTGCGGTAGGGAGATTGGAAGCGAAGGTACAGGTTATGTGATGAAAGATGATTATCCATGTGTGTAATTTGACAAATTGCTGAAATAAAGATTTAAAAAGGAGAGAAAGCCCGAGGACAGAACCCTGAGGTATACCTGAACGACTGGCAATTGGATCAGAGCAAGATAAGTTTATTGTCACTCTTTGAGACCGATCATTAAGTTAAGAAGATATCCAGTGAAGAAGCAGAACCAGTAATTCCAAAAGATGTGTTGATTCGAGACAACAAAATAACATGGTCTAAAGTATCAAATGCAGCACTCAGATCAAGAGATATAAAAAGAGGTTCTTTGCCATAAGCCATTAAATTTAAATAATATTGTTAAATGTGCCAATAAAACCAGCCTCAGTTGAATGATGTTTCTGAAAAGAATGGAGATGCTATATGCTCCTAGAGATGTTATATGCTCCTGAAGACGTACGAGAAATAGGCGTTCAGTCAGTTTAGAGATATTATTCAGATAAGAAATAGGATTAGTCACAGAGTCCTTATCATGACCAGGCTTTTTAAGAGGTGTCACAAGAGCAATTTAAAAGCAGAGGGAAAACAGCCTTTGCAAAAGTAGGGATGAGAGATTATGACTTGATGCCGCATCATAAAGCCTGCAAATTGAACAGAGAAATTTTACAATGCAAAAATGTGGCAGGTACTGTGACAGGGTAATGGGTATGTTGCCTGAAGCTAAGAATTGCTTGGGGTATAATGCTAAAATTTGTCCTGGTTAGTTAAATCAAAGCTTAAGTCAAGGCGCCTTTGAATAATTCTCAGTTTCATTTTAGTTATACAGCCAGCCTTCAAATATAATATGTTGCCTTTGGCGATTGTGTCGTCGTAGGCCATTTAAAGAATTTAAATATGGCTTGTTTTGTCTTGTCTTGTTTTCAACCGTCCTCGATTGGCTGCACTACGGATAAGTTTGTGTCATCTGCTTCTGCCCCTCGTCTCCTGTAATAACTGGTCGAAAAATAATTCAGTCAACGACTTGGCAATATCGATCCATGTTATCTTGGGTCTTCCCCGAGCTCAGGATGCAGGAATTGTGCCTTGGACGGTCTCTTTGTAATTGTAATTTAAGATTTATAAAGCGCCTCTTAGAGAATAAACTCAACACAGGCACTCCCGACCCAAACAAGTGAAATCACTGTTAAACAGTAGGCCTACAGTCTTCAGTCGCCTGCAAAACCTGAGAGGGAAGGGAAAGGAGCTCGAGTCGCAGATCTCTAGAGAGACGGTTCCAGCAGGTGGGACCGATATACGCAAAGCTTCCGGGCTGGACGGTAACAGTTTGCATGCGAGGGACAAATAAGAGATCGGGGTGGCCCGGTAACTCTTTCTCTAAGCAGTGTTCACTCTTTTGTAGCACATGCCCAAAGTATGAAAGCTTCCTCATTTTGATTAATCGAAGCAGACTCCTCTCTGTTTATTGTAGGACCCATTCCTTTATCTTCTTGGTAATCCAAGGTTCTCTAAGAATCTGCCGCAGACACTTCATTTCAGATGCATTGATTCTTGCCTCTACATCTTTCTTTATGGCACAGCCTTCATAGTCAACTGTGCCACTGGCCATACAAGTGCTTTCGAAAGTCATATCTTTGTTGCAACCAATATGCCGTGACTTTTCCCTACATTATTTAATGGTGCCCCAACACATTGTCCTTTTGCCAGTCTTGACCGAATCCCTTTACTGCATTCAAGGTCATCGGTTATCAGTGAACCAAGATATGGAAGTGTGTCAACCTGCTCAAGTTGATTGCCTTGTACACTAATGCTGCAGGTTGTACAGTTTATTACCACGATCTTGGTTTTGCGACATTAATCAACAGGCCTTGGTTGCTACTTGCCTGGTCAAGAAAGTCCACTATCTCCTGCAGCTCTGCTTCCGAGATTGCAAACAGAACAATGTCATCAGCATATCGGAGATTTTAACTATTCTCCTGCCTATTCGAATTCCACCAGCATAACCGTCCAGCACTTGTCTCATGATCATCTCTGCCAGGATGTTGAATAGATACTATATGGTCAGATCACACAGCTACTCTCACTTTAGCTTGCTGTTTATGGTATAGTCCAGAAAGCAGGTTGATGATTTGAATAGGATAACCCATGTCTATTATGGCCAGCCAGAGCTTCTCATGGAAGACACAATGAAAAGCCTTCTTAAAGTCAACAAAGTACAGTAGAGAGGCTGCTGATGCTCTTTAGTTTTCTGCATTATGTTCTAAGATTTGTAACTTGATCTCGTGTTCCCCTTCCTCTGTGAAATCCAACTCGTTCATCTGCCACCTCAGATTCTGTCTTCATCCTTTCCAGGATGGTCTTTAGGATGATTTTACTGGCGTGTGAGACCAGGGTTATGGTCCGGTAATTCGTGCATTGTTTCATATCGCCTTTCTTTGGAAGAGAAATGAAGACTGAGGTTGTCCAATTTACTGGCCATTCCCCAGTCTCCCATAATGCCTCACATATTCGATGCATCATTTCCACTGTTGTTTCTCTGCCATGTTTGAAAAATTCGGCTGGAACCTCCTCTGAACCGGTGCTCTTGCCACTAACTGTCTCACCAACTCCACGAGCAATCTCAGATTTTAGTGAAGCTGGTTCACATATAAACACCATGATGATGTCTTTCACCTCGCTGTCATCATATAATGTTTCACAGTACTCACTCCAACGCTCAGCAATTTTCGAGTTCTCTGTGATCATTTCACCTGGGGCTGGTCGGATGTAGAACAATTGAGGCTGGAATTTCCGTGTGAGTGTCCTGACTGTTTAAAAAAATGTTGCATCTTTCTGTTGCGATTTGCTGCCTCCAGCTCTTCACCCAGACCCTCAATCTGTACTTTTTTTATCTTCCCTCAACTTTCTCTGAACATCCTTCTTCAACTTCTTGTACTGTTTAGAGTCTCTTGTTTTGGCTTTTCTCTTCGCCTTGATTAATGCGAAGCTTTCAACAGATTTCCTTGGTTTCCAATTCTGTATCATTTTGTAACCCAATGTATTCTTTGCCACATCAAGTAGAATTGTCTTGGTCTCTTGCCATAGCTCATCTGATGTTTTCACTCCTTCAACCAGTTCTAGTGTCTCAAAACGATTTTTGACTTCCAATGTTTAAACTCCTGGCTTCTCACCTTTTAGCTCTTCCAGATTTAACCTTTTTTGGCTGCTCCAGTGTTTTTATTTTTAGCCAATCTAAGCTTAATCTTTGTCACTAACAGATTATGGATAGAATCACAATTCGCCCCGGGTAGACTCTACAGTGCCTGATGCTAAATTTCTAACGCTGTGCTACTGCAGTGTAATCAATTTGGTTCTGTGTTTGTCCATTTGTTTACATCCGCGTAAACAAGTGCCGCGGGTGATATTCGAACCATGTGCTGCACAGAGTCATTTCGTGATCCAAACACAAATCCAATCAATAGTCGCTCACCTGCCTCATAGCTTACTCCCGAACCACCTGTTCCAAATACAGTTGCAAATTCGTCCGATGTACGTTTTCCGACTTCCGCGTTGAAATTCACATCAACAACTGTGCGCCTCGTCTTGGTACTTGCTTCTCTGCTGAATCCAGCTCCTCATAGAACTGATTCCTGACTTCCGCAGTAGCCGTTGAGGGCGATGCACACACTTGAACCACAGTGAGACATCTCGGCTTTGCATTAATCCTTACAACCAAGAATTTGTCGTTAACTGACTCATACCCAGTGAATGCTCCAGCTGCTTTCTTGTGTATCCACAGGGCTACTCCTCGTTTTCCCTGTTCCTTGGCACCTGAATAGATGACAGTGTGACCATCAAGTGTGATGAAATGTCACTGTCCTGGTCCAACGAACTTCTGACAGCCCGCACAAATCTACGCTGTTCCTGTCTTATTCTCTGCCCAACACCTGTATACTTTGCCTAGCTGAAGCAGACATTTCAAGTTCCAAATCGCAACGTTTTAGCAACTGGATGGGTACGACTGCATATTTACTGTCCAACTCCGATTCGTATGATATTATACCTGATGATAGTTCTCATCATGAATATTCGAACGCGCCTATTCCCGTCTTCTGCAAACAATCCGGCGATTTTCTACGATTTTTTGAAAGTATACGATTTCATGTATTTCATGCACACACATCGACATCCGCCATGTGTAATCCCGGAGTGTATATCACTAGCCGGAGGTCACATGCAGCGATGCATAGCATTTACAAGAACTATCATCAGGTATAATATCATACGAATCGGAGTTGGACAGTAAATATACAGTCGTACCGTTCCTTGTATTCCTTGTATTCCTTACAGTAGCTGACCCTTTCTGACCCTGTCCTGGTTGCTCGACAGGGGGACACGGATCTTGTTCAGCCGGGCGATGTCGGAGCTGGAGTGAATTCTGCTGTGTCATATTACCCATGGTGCCTATCGGGAGATGAGATGGCAGGTTCCCACATCTTTCCACCTCGCAGTGTGGGAAGAGCCTACACCAGATAGGCATTCCCATTTTCACAAGTCAGCCATTGCCGCAGTGCTTATTTACCACAAGGATACAGTCCTCCGCCCAACTCATGATGCAAGACCCGCTGCTGCCCAGGACTTTGCCGCCCATATTAGCCAAATGTGTCGGGGTACTTGCAGAACCTGTCCACCTCGCGTAGCGCCCTAGGCTGTACTTCAGCCGAAGCCTTCACCGCTAATGGCATAGTCTCAGCAGTCATTCTTTTACTCGTTTGTTTCATCTTCTCACCACGTTGAGGCGTGGATCGGTCTTAAATATGGCTCAAACTAATTTGATCCTACTAAAGCTAATGCATTGGTTTTCAGCAGATTAACTATTGTAACTCTCTTCGTACTGGTATCACTATTGCAGATTTGCACAAACTATAAATCGTTCAAAGCTCTATCGCCAGTGTTACAACAAAGACCCTTAAATATTAGTATGTTAAACCTTCTTCAAGCTTTCTGTCAATGGCGCCATTTCTGACGCTGTTGGGCTTCCTGCTTCAGTTTACCATATCTGTCCAGAATCATCCAGTCTAGTACATGTTAAGCCAATATTACATTAATTGCAGTGGCTGCCCATTGAGCAAAGGATTCATTTAAAATCTGTCTTATAGTTCGCAAAGTCCTACATTTCAACCAGCCGATCTATCGATGTTCCATGCTCCCACCTAACACTAGTAGACATTGCACTCGAACAGTGGACATTGTGACTCTTGCAGTACCCTGTATCAGAACAGTGTTGTAAAATTGTAAATTGTACACGTTTTTTTATAGCGGCCATATAAAAACGTGTACAATTTACAATTTTACAACACTGTTCTGATACAGGGTTGGGCTCTCATGCCTTCTCGGTAGCTGGCCCAAAGCTTTGGTATTCTCTGCCCAGTTCAATTCGTTCTGCCAAGTCTTTGATGTCATTCAGGTCTAACATGGGTGACAAGATCAGAAAAGGAGAGGTTTTAGTCGAATATTACACCTAAATTGAGGACAGGAGAGTTAGTATTAAATGTTTTGGTGGAGGCAGTCTAGGGTGAGGGACAGGAATTTTCTTCAGTTGATCACGTAGGCCAATAAGTAAGAATTCCGTCTATGATGATAACGGCGCTACAGAAGTTTTTAGATTAGATAGATTAGATCAGTCTTAAATTAACAACGAGCTAAGATTGAAATTATGTACTTACTTACTTATTCATTTTTACAACAGCTGCATGAACGATGGCGCAGTGACCTAAGAGCAAAATGCGCGTGGGATGCGTATCACGTGACCAAATTATGCGCATCATCCGGGTCTTTGGCCGCCATTTATATCTGCTTTCTCAGAAAAAATGGCGGCACCCATACTGAAGTGGAAGCGAATTACAACTGCAACAGGGCCATGTCCGAGGCCAAGGCACGGCCATCGAGCGGTCGCTATCAAAGATCTGATGATAATTTTTGGCGGAGGAAACGAAGGTATCGTCGACGAGCTGCATGTTTACAACACAGGTTGGTTGAAAATTTTAAACAGCTCCAATATGGCGGATGCCTATGAAAGTTGGTTGTCAGCAGCTGTTGTGCTTAGATGATTGGCCAAACTGGCGCGCAAAGGTTGATGTCACGTCAGTTTATGAAATTCACCGTGTTTCATTTAAAGCTGGTTTATGGCTATTTTTTGTTTGAATTTGTAGAATTCATTCTATTCAGTGTTTGATCTAGTTCGTAAGTGATTGCAGGCAGTGAACTCTTCCAATTGCTTCAGTTAGGTTTGGGAAGTTTTGCAAAATAATTTACTTAATACAATTTAATCGTTCTTTTATGTAAACCTGGCCAGAATTTACTGACAACTACACATCAGAGTAATTCGCACGTTTGCGTCTGTATTATTGGCGATTACATTCAACTCAGTTTGAGCTTGTGTTCTTAACAATAACCAGCCTGATACGAATGAGTAATTTCATTTTACCCAATTAGAGGAGTTTGGAAGAAGATCATTTGTTAAAATTATAAAGTTGTGGTAAACATGTAGAATCGGCGCTTGCAACAGCCCTAGTTCAAACAGTTTGACCATCACAGACTGAGAAATTTGAGTGCTGCCACTTACGGATGCACACCCAGTTAATAAGTAAGTGAGTCATCTGTAGTAAGCATCCGTAAGTAACAGACTAACAAAGTTTATAAAAATACTTCTGTTGGTGAAATAAATGGTAAAGTAACACAAGAGTATCAATAAATTAAGAAATTGGGTAAGTTTGTGCAATGCAAGTAAGAACGCTTGTGAAAATGTTGTTGCAAAATGTGTTTTGCCAGATGAACTCCTGCAGATATGTTGGAAACAAATCACTACTTGTGCCAAATTGTTTTCTAAATTTGTGTTTGGCACATGTCCAAGTGTTTTCCATGTTTAGTGTATGTTCTTAACATGGTTCAGATCTACAAAGTTACGTCGATGCACAACAGCAGAATGCATAAAAATGCAACCTTCTGAGTTCTCTAGGTTAGAATATGCGCTCCATCTATCAGTTTGAGTTCCCTGAAGGATGTGTTGTAATATTATGCCTTCCAGGGTTGCAGCAGTCCGATCTGCTACCGGAACGACAGATTGTCTTTCAATGCTGCATAATGTAAATATTACAATGAGCACTTCAAAAACACAGGAAACAAGAATTGTAATTGTAATCTGACATTTATAAAGCGCCACTTCAAGAATAGACTCATCAGAGGCGCTCCCGACCCGAACCAGTGAGACCATTGTCAAATAATACAGGCTTCAGGCGCTTGCGAAACTGGGGAAGAGACAAACTGAGGAATTCAAGAGGGAGCTCTCGGGAAAGGCGATTCCAGCTATTAGGTCCAACATAGGCAAAGCTGCAGTGTAGCAGTGCGCATACGAGGGACAATAAGGAGTCCAAGGGAGGCCGACTGGAGAGTGCTACGGCCTGTAACCAAGGAGACCGAAATGCAGAAGTCCCTAAGATATGATGGAGCAGAGCCAACGAGACAATTACGCATAAGCGTTAGGATCTTGAACTGGATACGCTGCTGAATGGGAAGCCAGTGCAGAGTGTCCCGCATAAAGGAAGTTATATGGCCATACCTGGGGACGCCTCCAATGAGACGGGATGCAACCTCACCGTCGTAGCGATTCCTTATGGAGTAGGGACACGTAATTTGACAAATATTTTTTATTGCACTGCACATACAAATAAAATTATTTTTTAGTGTGCTGTGCATGTCATTTCCGATATGTGGCAGTGCGATAATTTCTCTTGCAGTCTGTAGTGACCTTTTTTTTAACCGAGCGATTGCAAATGGCCGATTTTACATGTTAACCAAAGTTGTTCATAATTTAAATAATTTCAGTGGAGTTAGTGATATTGTCACATTTTCTAAGTTGAACAAAGGAATTGGTAAAATTGGCTTCTAGCATTGTAAATTATCATAAAGTACAGATGTAGATTATCCTAAAGAAATGGCTGATTGCAATCACTGTACGTATAAACAGAGAAAATACTGGAGGAACTATCAAAAAAATAAGTTGGAAACAAGTCGCAACTTGTGCCAAATTGTTTTTTCAGTTTGTGTTTGGCACGCATCCACATGTTCTCGACATTTTGTGTGTACCTTAGTGTTTGGATCTATGAAGACACGTTGATGCACAATAACAGAATGCATGAAAATGCTACATTCTAAATTTTATGGCTCTGCTTATGTCGTTGTGAGAACCACTTTCTGATTAATTACTCATTTCATCGATAGTCCTTTCAGCAGGTTGCAGCACTCTAATTTCTCTCGGTCTGGGGTGGCCATATTGTTTACAAGTAGGGTGACCCAAATTGGCCGTTTCTTAGGATTACACAGATGTAGTCAGACTGAGGCTTGTGAGTTGCAGGCTGCTACTGAATGATAAAATGCTGGTTGCAAGCAACAGACTCAGCAAATCAGTTTTTCTCATGTAAAATAGCTTTGCTGTGATGAAGAATTGTGCCCTGACATACTGGATGTTGACCTGACTGTGGCTTGATTTTGCGAGCCATCGGTTGATGCTTTGTGCATTTTAGTAGCAGTATAGCAGTTGCTAGCTACACACACAGTCGTTCTGTCAGTATGTTGCTTTTCCTTACTCACCAATAATTCGTTGGAATGTTTGTTGATTGATTCCTTGGATATCTCCAAATGTGCCAACAAAGATATGTAATTTTCTGAGAGAGGTTCATTTTTCAGGAAGGATGTATAAATACTAATTTGGATAATGGTCTGAACCTTTCAGGTCCGTGGATGTGGTAAGAGCCCACAGCAATAGAAGATATGACTATTTAGTGGGAGATTATATCTATTCCTGATTATACACTGAAGTGAAAGACCCTTAGGCTTTTTTTTAAATTGATGCATATAATTTCTGTTCCTTATGTAGACAAATTCAATTTTCAGATTAAGTTAAAGTTCTGAATTAAGTCCTTTCTAAGTATGATGTGAATTAATAAAAAAACAAAAGAAATGAAAATAGATATTGAAAGCAGCAGAAAGGAACATGGGCACCTACAAAAATTTCTGCAGCAGAGAGCAAAATATGAAAACAGCCTGGTATGGGCCAAAAATGTTCAGATGTGAATTCTGGGAGGGTACTAGTGATCTATCTTACCTGTGTGGTGGCACCCACTGAATGGAAAGATTTCATTCACTAATGACAGAGGTCTGTCTCAGCAATACTGAATACAAGGGTTGTTGTGGACATCTTTCCTCAGTAAACTAAACAGGGAGTTTGTTATTTGTGCCCATGACCTGACTAATGAGTTTGGGAAACTAATGAAAGACTTTTATGTAGCCAAAGGAACGACATTCTTACATGTGGGTTTAGGCTTTATTAATTGTGTGAAATGTAAAGTCTGATTTCTGTATAACAGCATGAAATTGTAAGCAATTACTTATTTGATCTCCTTGTTGTTCAGTGCATAGGTTTTGACTACCTCAGCTATTACAAATGGCCATGGTATAACAATGCTTTTAATGCTTTTTGTGGATATTTAGTAACTGTATAAGTATTTATGCTACATTTCATTTGCATCAGCTGGCATATGGATCCTTGTGTTTAGTGATATAATATAAAGGAAACTGCTGCTGTGAAGCTGTTTTGTTTTGTATATTTATGTTTTCAACTTTTAAAAGAGTTTTTTCAGCATGGTTATCCTTGCACCTCCTTTCTATCTCATTCTACAGACCCTTGGAATTTACCAGACTGCAATGTTGTTTTTGGATTGCCATCAGTTGATGCCTGAAGCATGATTATAATGATGCTTTAGAAGTTCTGATAGTATATTAGATTATGTTTCATTTCATATCTATGTAAATAATCATGTTAAATGTATGTTAATATTCCTGAAAGCAATATCTAATTTTTACACTAGAATTGTTTTGTACCTAGCAACCAATCAGTGGTTCATTCCTGCGCTGAAAGGTGACAATCCTCCAGGATGTGCAGCATATGGATTTGTATGTGATGGAACTCGCATACTTATGTTTGGTGGAATGGTGGAATATGGAAAATATTCCAATGACTTGTTTGAGTTAAATGCAACACGATGGGAGTGGAAGAAACTGAAACCAAAGCCCCCCAAAATGGGTGCTGCACCTTGTCCACGCCTTGGTAAGTAATTCCATTCTTAAAGCTTCAATTAGCATCAGGTAAACTAATGTTAAGTTCATTGTGCCCTCACCTAGATTACTGAAGGTCATGACTTCAGGTTAAATCTTCAACTGTAGAACAAATTTGTGCAAGAATAGAAACCTCCAAAACAGTGTAGTTTGACGGTGAACTGCCAACTTTGTAGAGGTCAACGATAAAGGAAGTCTGCAAAAATAACCTACTTTAGACTCCTCCCTCCTGTCTGCATTTGGCATTACAACCCTCCCCACTCCCCCTTGAAGATGTTTGCACTGCAACGGAGTACCAAGGCCTGGACTAGGCTAGCCTGTTGATCTTGCTTGGCTAACTATGCTCTGGGATGGGGTACTTTGATACTGTCGCATCCAACGAAGGGATGCATAATTACATCCAGCGCAGTACAGGCTGACTGAAGTTGGTGTTTATGGCACTGGCTGTACAAAATAACTACATGCCAATTTTGGATGTGGATGTCCACATTGAGCATAACTCCTCTCTTCTTGTCCATATTTGGGTTACCCCCTCTTTGCGGATGTGCATAATGGACAACCCCATACAGTGCTAAGTAACTCAAACCTCAGACTGATTTGATTTGCTAAAAGAGTAGTTAAGTGCACTATTTTATAGAAAATATTAACAGATTTAAGACCTGCTACTGTCGTTATTTACACAGCCAAAGGATATGTTTTGTTGTGAGTTGCCATTATTTATGTTAGGACACAGTTTCACTCTGGCAGCGAACAAAGTCTATCTTTTTGGAGGACTTGCAAACGAGAGTGATGATCCAAAGAACAATATACCGAGGTAACTATATATACTCTGCTTATTCACTAAAATCAAGAACTTTATAGTAATGTTCTTTTTATAGGGTGCTTACTGTTAATTTATGAAAGTGTTGCAAATAGTTCTTAACCCTTGAACACTATAGGTGTTTCCTTGTGATGTTGAATGTTTTATCATGCTTGTCATAGGCAGCATATGGGTGCTCTTAAGTTGCTGAAAGTAAGAGAACTAGCATAATTTCAAATGAGTTCACAGTAACTTAGGTTGACCAGCAAGCTACACCTCTTCCGTTGGTTGCTTATATCCATACGAACGAGTGCAGATATACCTGATCTGGGAGGTAAACGTGTGTATTTTTTTCATATTGGCTGTGCTAGTAATTAACATAGAAGCAATCAGCATAAAAACAGTTTTGCATTTCTACTACTTTAAAGTGACTGATCTTTAAAAGTTAGAGGTTCTGCAAGTTATCCCAAAGTGTGCCACCATAATACATGTAATACAAAGTGTTCACATTAAAACAGGAAAATTTGTAGTGAAAACTTAGTAACTCATTGAATATCATTGATGCATCCATTCAATATTGACTACATTGCTGCACTCACCATAGTTGCACAAGTGTGATATTATGGGTGCTCTAGCTTAAGCTGCTGGAAGTTGAAGTTCCAAGTCCTTCCTTGGGTTAAATAAACATGCGAAACAACTGCAGAGATAATTTGAACTAAAAGTTAACAATTTCAGCTGTAACCAAGCAGAAGACTGTGTTGGTTTTTGGTAAATGTTGTTTGGAAGAAACTTCTAAAAGTTAAAAAATTTTGCAGTTAATGAGACCACTTTTAACATCCATACCAGCAATTTGTAGGATATATGAGTGATGGAGAGGACTGTTTTGATCTCCATAAAAATTGTGGGATCCCCTTAACCAAGTACAGTGCAAATCATTTAACAAAAATGCAGAGGATTAATGTGAATAAGTCATGTTAAGCGATGTTCTTGTAAAACGGTTTATCAACTTATCAACTAACTATGAGCAAAGCCTATTATGAGCCTTGTAGTGGAGTTAAGGAGGCACTCATCCATGTATTATGATGATGGCCACATTGGTTTCGCACAGTTTGGCAATACAGTCTATGTCTAACCCAGGGAGATGAAGGCCAAGGAGTTAGCTGCTTGGCCAGATTTCAACTCTATGCAACTGATGACATCTTAAGCCTATGTTGCTAATATATGTAACTCTGGTGCTTTATTATGGAAAGCAGATGTTCAGGACTATAATGTTGTCGTGGTTTATTATTAGACTCTCTTTAACTCAATAACTTACTCATTGACCCAGTGCTAGAGGCATAATTGCGCTCTATAACCACGTACTGTAAGTACTTGAGGCCACAACGTGTGACAAACATTGATCTTATGCTGCAATACACCTTACCCAAGCACTTAACCCTGTCAACAGGTTTCGATAGTATTTGGCTAATTAAAATGTCAGTTTAAATGATTTTATTAAGAAGCTTTAGTGATGGCCAGTGTTGGACAGTTACTTCTTAAAAGTTATTAGTTATAGTAACTAGTTACTGGACAGTATGAAGTAACTAGTTACCATAAAAAGTTACTTTAGAAAATGAGTAACTTATTACTGATTACAGTGGGTAACTTATTACTGATTATGGTTACATCATAAAAGTAGCTACTTTTTTAATTACTACACATGGGAATGTGTACACCAAACTTGGCTACATTGTCAGTTTAGTATAATATAATAGACAGGTTAATAAAAAATATGAAGTATTTTTAGCATGCATTGAAACACTTGTCACGTTAGATAGCTAGATCTCTATTGGATTGCTACATGAGCAGCATCTCAAATGCGTGTCACTAAGTTGATTGCATCTGTGTATGACTCTGACCAACCGCTCTAAAGAGTCGTTCAACTGGTGCCCTAAATTCCAATATTGAATTTAAGGAAAACTTTTTCAATAAGATGTTGCCAGCTGGATTGGAAGTTCACTTCAAAGGTAACCAATGTGACATCATAAAGGATGGAGAAAAGATAGCTAAAGCAACAGAAAATAAAAAAAAACATACATAGATATGTACAAATACAGCAGCTAATTTTCCCTTTGTAGTGTATAAATATTGATGTTTGACTGCTGCCATTACCAAATAAGGTGTACTATATATGTATAAATAAATCTGTGATGACTAGGAACGATACTTCTTATCAATACAGCAATGAAAAGGAGAGGTAGAACATGTTCCTGTGATTTAATTATCCTGACTTCCTATATTTAGCAATACACTTCTTTATTATTAGTATCAGTAACTTCTAATGTGTAGTATCTAATGCACAAGGCATCAATTGATGGTGCACCAAAGGCAAGCAACAATCAGTTCAACATTCAGAAGGTTAGTTCACAAGACAGAGAGAGCATTTATGCCATGCATTAACTAACTCTGTGTTGGGTTAATGGCTTTGTGGGACGTGACACCGCTTCATCTTAGTGGAAACTGTAGTGCATAAATGCATCTACACTGTACCATGTGAAGTCAAATATAAAACTTAAATAACACTATGCATCTTACCATATGTTTCAGGACTGTTAGTTGGCCATTTGTGTAAATCCCAGTGCCTTTACCTTTTTACTTTCTAGATACCTGAATGATCTCTACAGTCTGGAACTGAAGGCAAACTCAAGCTCATTGGCCTGGGATTTGCCAGCTGTTGGAGGCGAGCCACCTCCCCCCAGGGAGTCTCATACAGCTGTTGCATACAGCGAAAAAGATGGACAGAACCTACGACTGATCATTTATGGTGGGATGAGTGGCTGTCGCCTTGGAGACCTTTGGGTTCTAGATATAGGTTGGCATTTTGTTTTAATTACCTTTTGTTTTGTTAGTTTTTGCCAGTTTTAAGTTAACCATATTTAACTTGACCACGTGTGAAACAGATAGAGCTTCAGTGTATGTCACTGTTCGGGAGCACTGATAGACAGTTACACGTTATGCTGCTTGCTCTCCTGCAGGTGAGCACTGCGTCTGACATGGTGGAACATGACAGTGCCTGATTGGAACTGATTTGAAGCATGTTGTGTATGCTCTCTCTACCTTATGCTGACCATAGAACAGGCTGCACTGACCATTGCTTTGTTTTTCTTTACACCATCAGTAGAACTAGAACTGTTCTGTTTTTCTTCAAGTACTGGGAAAACTGTACTTAAAACTCATAAGTAAGAGGAGATGGAGCCTGAATTTACTGCTTCCAAACCATAATGGAAAGAGAAACATAACCTGGGATAAGCCTTTCAACCCTGACTATTCTTGTAACTAGTACAGATGCAGCATACACAATTTACCTGTTACCAGTGCCAGTCAAGTGAAACTTTTCACTTGACTGTCTGATCAGGTATTTATTGGTTTTTCTTATTTTAACCAAATCCTTCAAATGCTAAATGTCCTGAAGAACAGTTGATAAACTACTGTGCTGAAGGAACTCTCTCTAGCTCTTTTGTTGTCATGTGTTACCTGATCTGGATTATGCCATTGTTTTATTGACATTATCAAAATGGTTGAATAATGGACGTTGGTGGTGTTTGTGTGTAATAGCGACACTAATGTGGACAAAGCCAGTTGTTCAGGGTCTTCCACCCCTTCCAAGGAGCCTTCACTCATCAACAGTCATTGGGAATAAAATGTTCGTGTTTGGTGGCTGGGTTCCACTTGTCATGGATGACATTAAAGTAGCTGCTCATGAAAAGGAGTGGAAGTGTACTAATACACTGGGTTGCTTGAACCTTGGTTTGTATCAAAATTTTTCCATTTGTTTTGCAAACAGTTTTCTTAGGCAAGTCTTGCCTATGGTAGTTGTGATATTGCACATATTTAGAATTATGAGTGGCACATTGGTAACTCTAGTACTGGACGTTGATACTGGCATTTTCTTTTGGTCAGATTAATGCATTCATGTTTTGCATCATCCATCTTAAAGGCATTAATCGTCTATCTCTGTAGTAGTTTGCCACAGTAGACTTAATGTACTAGACCAAGACAAGCAGGCAAATGACAATACAAATTGGAAAGTACTAGGCAGGGAGTATAGAAGTAAAACATTTACGAGGAGGTGCAGTTATCCTTCACGGGAAGTACAGGCTCCACACATTTTGAGTCATGTGGAACTGGGATGAGTCAAATGCTGAACTATCACTGTCTGCTATCACAAGTTAGGCTCTTTCCAATGATACATGGTCTTACAGTTCACTGCTCAGATTAATAAATAAGTTGTTAAAAAGACTGAGCAGGCTCAAGCCATGTTTAGAGTAAGACTTAAAACTGGAATGTTCCCGCACATATCCGTGTGACTGAGCAAGTCCATGACCACCCAGGCTGTGAGGGCCATGAAACTAAAATGCCCATATCATGATAATAGTAATGATTATAATAATTACATTGATGTTTTACAACCAACTGCAAGAAATGTAAATGGTAAGTAAAGTGTAAGTAAATTGCCCAAACTTTTCTTAACAAGTCATGTAGATTCAAATAGAACATGAGCTTATGAGCTAAATTTCGCATGCCACTATGTGTATGTACATGTAGTTACATATATGTCTCTTGACACAAAATCTTTCTCTGCACTATTTGTGCTTATATCAAAAACTGTTAAACTACAAAGTCATTAAGTTAATTGTAATTGTAAGCTTAATTGCACATTTATTTAACACTCCTTCAAGAAAACTGCTCAGAGGTGCTTCCGATCTGACAACCCAAGACAATGATCAAAGAGAATGGTCTTTAATCACTGACAAAATAGAGGCCGAGAAATGGCAAGAAGTTCATGTTGCAGGTTGCATAACAGTTTGTTCCAAAGTGAAATGCCAACTACGACATAGATACTATGTTCCATCATGGAAGTACTCAGTAGAGAGACAACCAGAACACTTCATGCTATGGAATGAAGAGATCTGCAGCTGCAACAAACGATACTGAAATACATAGCTGCTTAGGATAGGATGGAGCACAACCAGCCAGGCAGTTGCACTTCAGCAAAAGGATCTTAACCTCAAAACATCTTCACATGGGCAGCTTTTTCCATATGACATTATAAATATGACACAACTTTGGAATCACACTAATTAACCAAGATCCAGCATTTAAAATGGATTGAAGTTGATTATTCTGAGAAAGAAGGGGCCCATAATTTTTCTAGCACATATGAATGCATACATCAGGGTAGAAGCAGCTTTGAGTGAGTGGCATATAGTATGGATCTGACGCAGATGATAAAAGTACTTTCAACATACTGTCTTCGCATGCTCACAGAAGGTCCATTGCTGGTCCAGTGTCACATACAGAAGTAGAGCAGGCATTTGGAAAACAAAGCTGCAACTTATATAAGTGTATCTTTTTGAGCTGCCGACAGAAACCAAGCCAGATCATGAGTTTTTCTGGGATTAGCCAGAAGTGGTTGGATGACATCCACAAGCCTCAGATTTCTTAACCATTTTTTAGTTAAGGAGATTGGCCATGAATATGTGCCAGAGTATCATCAGATATACTTGTGAGCAGCAACACCCAGTGAGGACAGAACATGGGTTAAGTCTGCAGTGTAAAGGATTTAAATCAGAGGACCTAGAATGGAACCATATGGCAGCACAAATGAGACCAGGGACCAGACCTGTTGGGCCAAACCAAACACCACCTCGAGTATGGTCAGAGAGGAACACCTTGATTCATGTAGGTATATGCAACCAAAGGAAGATTATTGATCAGCCTGATTCACTGAGGGCTCATTTACAGAGAATGTATTCTGGTTCCATTGCTTCCAGTGGTTTAAGTATGAGCACCTACGGTGTCACAAAATGTGATGATGACGAGACAGGAAGTTTATCCTTGTATATGCTTCCTAACAGTCATTTCAAGCATCCTTTCAACACATTTTGAGCTTATATGTAGGTCTTGCCCATTTCTTACATTTTAAGCATGAAGAAAAAATGTTGGCTTACAAGTGTGAGGCCTTATTTGTTAGTATGTATAGTAAGTAGTAATGGTTCGGTTAGGTCTAAAGCTCTTAACTTGTTTTGTGTAATTTAGTTGTAAGGTTTTTCAGTTGTACTGTATTTGCATAAAACAGCATAGACGATATGTGATATGTTTGTCAGATACAATGACTTGGGAACAGTTATCCATGGAAACAGTTGAAGACTCAATTCCACGGGCTCGTGCTGGTCACTGTGCTGTTGCAACCCACACCAGGTTGTACATTTGGAGTGGGCGGGATGGTTATCGGAAGGCTTGGAATAATCAGGTTAGGCTTTTATTTTGGTCTAATCTAATCTTATGTGAATATCCTATGTATTATAGTAACACTGCTACCAAAATAAGTTGTGCTATCATAACAAGCTTTTGTCAGCAGCCAAATCCACATACTAGTGTCTAAAAGCTCTTCTTTAAGGTCTTAGGGCAGGCATTGAATATGATCTGATAACAGAAGGAATGCTAAATATTACCCAGCTCATCATCACACTTTTTTATAAACAGGTTCCTACACACCTCAGACAAGATCTTAGTTCATAAATTTGAGTTTTCCAGTAATTTTTCTTCTGATGGCCTGTGATTTGTGACTGGTTTTGTCTTCATCCAGCAATGATTGCTGAGAATTGTGACTTCTTTTCTTCTAATTAACCATGTGCCTTAGACCTCATAACTACTGCTGTGTTAAAAGAATGTTTAATGCCATGGGCCCATTTGCCATATCCATCATTGACCTCTTTCTTGCTGAAGACTACTTCCTTGCAAGCTTTCGTGAAGATGTATCAAACTGTTTCCACATTCCCACTCTTAACTTCATTTCCAAAATTTTTTAAAAGGTTGTTACATATTGCTTGGACTGCACTCTGTCATCCCATGCCCCGTACCTCCATTTCCAATCTCCTACCATTAATGCCATTCCACTAAGATTGCGCTACTTGCTGTTCTTGATCACATAATCACCTCCATGGACAAAGGAATTGTAACAGTTCTCATGCTACTGGACCTGTCTGCCACTTTTGATGCTGTTGTTGATGATATAATCCCTTCATCTTCTTGAACAGTGGTGTGTTTTATTTCCACACAGTGTGCTTGCAATTCTCTTGTACAACTGTGCTCATTCAGTTTGTATCATTCATTGACACTACTGAACTGTGGTAGTCCACTCGACTGGCTTCTGTTTACATAATTTACTGCACTGTGTGGTCCACTTTGTACTCACTGATAGCTGTCTGGACTACCATTTGCATGCTTATGGTGACCAATTTTCCCTTTAGTTTGGTGGTTCCATTTCTACTTGTCTACTTCTGCTTTCCACTTATTTGCATCTACTTGCCTGCCATTCATAATTCGCCTCAGTGTACATAAGAGAATATTTCAGCTCTACCTATGGCGGCTCACCTCCGAGAGGGCTATCCGTCTCTCCACAGTATAACTGCCTTCGCTTCCTCCTTCTGTGACTATGCCTTTGGGCTCTGCCTGGTCTGTTGCCCCCGCTGCCATAGCCTTTCTTCTGGTCTGTTGAATTTTTACTGGACTTTCCCATCCGAGTATGAATTTTGATAGTTTTGCTTGAAGCGACCATAGATTGATGCCTTTTTATTAGATTAATGTAGAGTAGATATAATAGATGCCAAAAATTTGATGCCGAAAATATTTCTTGAGTTGTTTTCTGGCAGATATTGGGGCCAGACAGCTTGTTTATATCCACCGTGACTATCTTTTGCGACTTTTGACAGCTTTCTTGGTTTGTTTGTGGCTAAATTGATTCTGTTTGGATATTTTATTTGATCAAGTGCCCTGGACTTGCTGGACTGATGAGTTTATCTTGAAGTAGTGCTTTATAAATTCTTGGACTTTAGTTCATGTCTAGTATGATGTCCTTTGCCACGTTTGATGTCTACAGTTTGAATGCCCAGAGGCTACCTAACCATGACAGTCTGAGGTGAAACACACTGTAAAAATCATGTTATGAGTTGTGTATATAATGTCTACATTTCCAGAAAGGTGACCCATTTAAAAAGAAGACATGTCCTGCCTGTACAACTCAACAAGCCAGTTGTGAAATGCAACAGGCCGGCTTTAAGACAAAACAGGCGAGAGTGTGGCTTGGGATGTGGAATGCCAGGACTCTTAGCAGAAAGCATGATGTGATTGATGATGTCATCACCAGCCATGATCTGAATACTTTCATCATGGTTGAGACATGGAATCAATCTGCATTGTATGTCAGATTGTGATGATCGGCACCTATAGGTTATTGTAATAAAGATTAAAGGATAAAGAAGAGCTACCATGTTGTAATTCTGATCTTCTTGCATCTCACTGTAGGGTGGTGGGATTGCTGGTTTTCACCAGGAAAATTTACATGTAAAGGGTGTGAAACTTGATGTGACCTTTGCTGCCTTTGATGTCCTACTCAGTGCCTTCAGAACAGTATGCAGGTCGATTGCCATTCACCTAACGGAACCTCTGCCACCATCTGTAACACTAGGCCAAGAGTTTACAGTCTTTAAAAACATGGTCACTTACAATACTTGGCTAAGCTGGTTGCGAATGGAGACCTTGCCATCTGCATGGTGTACCTGGGCTGCCTGGGCCATGCAGCTAAAGCAGTTCATTGCCAGCTTCAGTATGAAGCAACTCATCACTGCCCACACATACCTGTGGTGATTGTCTTGATTTGGTCATCACGTGAGATTAATGCAGCCCATTCGCAGTCACCTTTGAGCTTCTATCAATTTCCGATTGTGGCTTGCTGCATTCCATTCTTTAACTGATGCCCACTTGTCAAGGAGGTTACAACCTTAAGATGAAAATCACTTGACTGAAGAGTCAGTGACCAGTCATCTTTGTCAGTTGCCTGCAGAACCTGAGCTTTCTTGTGCAGAGCTGTTTGGCCTGTACAATGATCAGCCACCTGATGTCATGTTCTGTGCGCATCAGATGCAACCATCTCACTCCAAGGTTTCATGTGGAATGCGGAACAATGCACAGAAAAATCATATGAGTAGAATGCCATTTAATAGTACAGGGCTTGACAAGGACTGCAGTGAATGGATCTGGCCTTTGAAGAAAGAGCACTCTTTCCAGAACAAGGAGTGATGCAGCTGGAAGAGTTTGATCATCCTTTACTCAAAGGACTTCTTGTGGATCTGGAATGAAGCATCAGCGCTTCTAGGCTATTTGTTCAGATAGCAGAATCCGCTGTTTATTGCAGACTACCAGTGCCATATGACTATAAAGGTCTTTGGTGTGCACACAGACAGAGAGCTCGGATCCACCCGCATACTGAAAAACACAGTGCAACTTAGATGAATTTGAAATGGTGAATAGTGTCGTGAATGTTGAAAAACGGAAATTGCTTTTTTATTTTCTTTGCCGAAAACACGTGAGCCCTACCCAATTCTAACCTTCCTTCTGCATATATTTGCCCTTTTCATGTGAAGCTCTGCTTGAAGGATATATTCCAGCAAATCAAAAGCGTACAATAGTTCCACCTTTAATGAAGTAGCTAGGACTTGATTGGGACAGATAATCAACTATTAGCCTATGAGACCTCGCAAAAGTTATTGAGAAAATAGTCACTTAGCAGATGGTATAATCAGTGTAGAAGCAAACAACCTCATGCTGAACCTATAATCCGACTTCAGGAAGGGACAGTCTACGGAGATGGTCTTGCTAATACTTATTTTGGAAATCTGAGATGCCCTTGATTCTGGACGTGTCAAGTTGCTCACTCTCCTTGATTTAAGCACAGCATTTGACGTGGGCAGTCATGGTATTTTGATTACACATCTTGGAACATGTGGAATTGGTAGATGACCAGTGGACTGGATTCACTCATTCCTGGATGGATGGACAACAGTGGTAGCCATAGGCTGTTGCTACAGCTTGGATGCATCTGCCTTTTGGTGTCCCATAGGGCTTTGTACTCAGGCCCCTTCTATAGATTATATGCATGACTGATGTATATCAATATGCCAATGACATCCAGCTCCACATGCCACCCATCTGACGCACTTGCCTCGTGTCTTTTGCATGGGGCGTTGAAGCAGAAGCACAGAAATTGATGTCTTCAAATCGGCTGCAGCTGAATGTGACAAACTTGCAGCATATGTGGCTGGGCACATACCAGGTGTGGTAAAAAAATTGATAAAAATCGATACTTCACAATTCTGTGACTGGCAACTTGTTATCCAAAATCTGGATGTGCTGCAAGATGGAGACCATTCAGTGGCAGTCTGTGTGAACCTCCTTTGCAGGTCCAGCAGCAATCTGTTTAGTGCTGCAGTGATCTTTGTTCACATTTGTTTTGATGTGATGGACTGCTGCAATTCATTCCTTGCAGAGCTACCAAAATTCTGGTTGCATCAGCTCCAATCTATCCTCAGCTGTACCACTCGACTTGTAGCCAACAATCTTAAATATTCAGATGTTGGAATATTTGTGTGAGGAATGCTATACTGGCTTCTTGTTGCAGAGTGAGCATTCAAGATTATCTTGCTGGCATGTGCTTCAGTTGTTACCACCATGCTGGCATAAATAAAATAGTTACTAATCTCCTGAGCTGTCACCTGTCTTCCCACAACCTGTACCTTCCTTTAAAATCCGCCTACTGCAAATGTCATTCCACTGAAACTGCACTATTTACCATTAACCATCACATAATCAGCCCTTGGATAAAGGAAAAGTAACTGCTGTAATCCTCCTTGACCAGTCTGCTGGTTTTGATACTGATGATCATGACATACTCTTTCACCACCTCTAACGTTGGTAGGTCTTTCCTGTCCCGCCTTCCGTTGGTGCACATCTTACTCAGTGAATCCGTATCAACCAAATTATTTCTGAGCTTACTATCTTAAATTGTGTGGTTCAACAAGGTTCTGCTCCTATTCACATTGTACACGACTCCACTTGGTTCGCTACTGACTGATAGCTCTCTTGACTACCGCTTGTATGCTGATGATGCTCAGCTGTTCCGCTCATTTGACGGTTGCACGTCTAATCCGGTATTGGAATTTAACCCAGCTTCTCTAATGGATTTTGATTTTTTATTACAATTTTGACTTGAAGCAATCATTGACTGGTGTTTTGGGCTCACTCCTTCCCTCCCACAAACATGAATTAGTTTTCCCCTCCTTGAAGTGCCAGGGCCTTGACCGTAGTGCTCCCTCTAATTATTCGTCCTATTTCTAACTTGTCCTTTTTCTTCAAGTCAGCTCTTGTCAGCTATCTCACTACCTTGACACAAACTCTGTTATGCCTGCACTTCAGTCTGGATTCAGGAAATATCACTCAGCTGGATCACTTTTTACTAGCATTCTTGCCGACATATTCGGCACTGTCGATTGTAAGCAGGTCACTCTTCTGGCCCTCTACGATGTTAGTGCTGCTTTTGACACTGTTGATCACTCCATCCATCTGAAGCATTTGGAAATATCCTTTGGCATCACTGGTTCTGCCCTCACCTGGTTTCAGTCATTCCTCTCAGACCGCCTTCAGTCAGTTGTCTTCGGGCCCTTGTGGTCTCCCTGATGCTCCGTCTTATGTGGTCTTCCCCAGGACTCGGTCCTGGCTCCTCTCCTCTATATTCTATATACCTCTGATGTAGCTTGTACCCTCCTCCCTCCGACTGTTTCTGTCCTACAGAACGCAGGTGACACCTTGGCTTATGCCCATTGTCCAGCAGATCCTTGACAACACCTTTTGTCCTCGACTGGTGGGTGTCTTCCAACTGCCTCTGTTTGAACTGCAGCAAGACCCAGTTCTTCTGGCTTGGTGGCTGCGTGCAGCTCGCCAAGATCGATCTCTTTAAGCCAGAGATTTTCGGATATCTCCTTGTCTGCCATGATCTGGGATCTATGGGTTGTATTAGAGCAGGAGCTCACTTTGTCTGCCCATGTTCATAGCATCTCTTGTTCCTATCTTTACCATCTTTGGCAGCTTCACACTCTCTGCCGTACTCTTTCTTTTCACGCTGTCTTGACTCTGGTCCACGAGCTCATTTGCACCAGGGTTGACTTTGGTAGTGCCGTCTTCCCCGGCCTATCCCTAGCCAACACTGCTAAACTTCAGTCAGTCCTGAACTCTGCTGCTCGTCACATTGGGGACATTCCCAGATACGGTCGTATCTCGTCCTATATTTGAGGCATTCTTCATTGGATTCCCATCCAGCAGCCTGTCCGTTTTAAAATTCTCACTCTTATGCACAGCTGTGTTTGACGTTTCAGTTCCTGTTTACCTCTTGGTCTTTTGCACTTGAGTCTCCTCGTTACTGGACTGTAGCACCCTCTGCTCGGCCACCTCTGATCTCTTGTTTGTCCCTCGCATGTGTACTGGTACTGCCCAGTCCAGAAGCTTTGCGTATGTCAGTCACACCGTCTCGCTGTCTCTCTCGCTCTCTTTCTCTCTCTCTGTGACTCGAGCTCCTCCCTCTTCCCCTCTCAGGGTTCCGCAGGCGCCTGAAGACTGTACTGTTCAACAGTAATTTTACTTGTTCGGGTCGGGAGTGCCCTTGTTGAGTTTATTCTCTAAGTGGCACTTTATAAATCTTAAAATTTATAATTGGGCATTACGATAACGGTGCTATAGAAGTTGTTAGATTAGATCAGGGAATTCTGTTCTAGTCTCGAGTCAGCTGGATGGATGATCATTGTGGTCTGTTGCCCATGGATGTATGCAGGTGCCACACTTCACACTTCAGCTGTAACCGGTTGTGCATGCTTGTGGACTGTCCTCCTGGAAGACTCTCCCATTGCACTTATGTACTGTTTCATTTGGCTGTGGGCAGCATACATTTTCAAACTGTATTTTAATGCATTTGTTTAGATTAGTTATTAGTTATGTGCAGCACTTTTGTGAGGTACTTACAATGAGCTGCAGAAAGTGTTCTGATACATACATGCATGCGTGCATGCATGCATATATACATATATACAGTGCGGACACGTTAACACGCTCCTGATTTACCCACAATTCCACGTCACGCGAAGTGGTTGTATGTCTCCCAAGGCTATTAGCTTAACATGCCGTATCGGTTAACACGTTTTGCTACTGGGAATAAGGCTAATTAAAACAGTGGAGACATGCTCAGGCAGCTGTAACTTTCCATTCATTCCTGAACTTGGCATTAGTCATACAAGCAGGAGGGTGTCTTCTAAATAAACGGCCATGTGACTCGACCGTGGGAGGTAGCTAATTTGGGCAGGAGGATGGACAAGGAAGCCTGGCTGGAACCGGTTTTAACCGGTTAGGAGGGGGAATCAACAGAACAGGGCAGGTATGGCCTGACCTGCGTGACCGCAGAGAGGTACCGCGACAATTCGTCTACAGACTTTTCGTCTACGACACTTCGTCTGCAAACATTTCGCTGACCCACATTTCGCCTACTATGACGTTTCGTCTACAGACTTTTTGTCTATGGCACTTCGTCTACAGACATCTGCCGTTATCTGTGTAATTTTATAAAGAAGTAAAAACTGAAAGTGAAATAAACTATGAAGATGGCGAACGGAAGTTAACGAAATAGTGACGTCGTACATCATACGTTGAATTACTGAGTAAGGACAATTTTCATTTTAAGAAATTGCCCAAAACATAATTTGATAAACATTACACAAGATTTCACGAAGCGGTTCCATTTTTATTGCGCCACCCTGTTTTTTTCACAGGAAATACATCTGTCCATGCGCATTCTTCTACCAAAGAAATAACATTTACTGTTAAAAATAAAGAAATAGTCCCGGTGACGAAAAGTCTGTAGACGAAACGCCATAGTGGGTGAAATGTCGGTCGGCAGACGAAGTGTCATAGACGAAAAGTCTGTAGACAAATTGTCGTGATACCTCCGCAGAGAGGTTGGCTAACTGGGCGGCCAACTGAGTACAGACCTGCCTGCTGTGCGAAGAGGAGCTTGGCTGGAGGGAACTGCGTGGGGTAGGGGAGTGTGGGCGATCGAGTAGCAGAGGCGATATATTTCAACATTGTCCCGTTTAACGCGCGAACTGGTTTACTCTCTGTTTTGAAGGTGTGTCCCCCACAACTTCACGTTAACGAGTCTGCACTGTACAAGGTGTGGACGATGGGATATGGGTTATAGAACTTTGAGCAGAACACTTTGTCCTCCACACCTAGAGAGATAATATGTATAAAAGTTGAAGGTATTTGAAAGCTGTATATCAGCATATTAAATAGAATCCTTAATGTTTATTTACAAAACATGGTGAGTAAGCTTGGCTCAGTTTGTACAAACCAAATTTTATGCTGTTTCCTTTTGTAATCATCATGATGTTGTAAGCAATTGCTGAAATCTCAGAGTGAGCACTCTTGTACCTTTTTAGTGATTTATTGAATACTGCTTGCTGTTCGTGAAAGCACCAAAAATCATATCATATTCAGCACTGTCACCGTGCTATTAGTTTAATTTGTAGAAATACTGTTTGAACATTATTTTTGTATAATTCTTCAGACCCCTACAGTATACCTATTTACTTTCTGCTATAAATTTAGTCTTGTTTTAGCTCTTGGTTTCGTACATCCTGTGTGTTGACATTTTACCATTTGCTAATTGTAAAATATGTGGTCTTTGAATGTGTTTTTAAGTTCTAATTAAACTCAAATATAAAGAAATTCAGTTTAAAAATATTAGTTTCGCTGTTATTTTACATTTTATGAAACTAAGAATATGTTATGCAGTATATTATGGGTAAATTTATCGCAGCTGTCTCGGAAGTTCAGTGCAACCCTTCATACCATGCATTAAAGCTCCAAATAACAATCCGTCCATGTGTGTGCTACTACAATTTGTCAACTGATGAATGTGATGCCAGTGAACTGAGACATAATTTTTGTGACTATTTCTGGAAACAGTAGCGATGATAATGTTGCAGTACATTTATTCCAGAAAGCTGTAATCTGAGTTTGCACAGAAAACATTTTTTAAATTTTAAGATCTAGGAGGTGTTCCATGTTGATTTTAAATTGGTGTAGATGGTTTGATTGTGATGGTAGAAGGTAGTAAGTTTCAGAGGGATGTGGTCCTGTCTTATATTAGGTCGGATTTAATCATTTGTGCAATTTCTTTGACATCCTTATAAAAATAGGAATATAGCTAAGATAACAATCAAAAGCAACTGGTAATAGTTTATGTTTATTTATTTATTAAAAGCGCTTATAATGCACGCAGAGTTGATAAATCTGGATCTGAGGTAGAGATGCATGCTTGCTAGATTGGTAAGAAGGAGTTATGCGAAAGCCAGAGTTAAATAATGAGTCTTGACAAGTGATTTAAATGGTGAAAGTGAGTCGACAGTTGAGCCTTTGTGGTAGACTTTCCAAGTATGAGGAGCACAAGACGTGGTCCTACATTTGTCCTGAACTTTGGTTTTAGCATCAAGCCAGTATCAGAAGAATGCAACAGTTGAGAAGGGCGATATGGTATTATCAGTGTATAAAGATATGATGGAGAGCTGTCTTCTTGGCATTTAAGGTGGCATGCGATGTTAAACTTAATACACCATTCAGTAGGAAGCAAGAGAAGAACATGTAGCAACCACGGAAAGAGAATTTTGAACGACCTGGAGCTTTTTTTAGATTAAAGGAGGATATATCATAACACCGCATTTGCATAGTCTAAGCAAGAACCAGCAACACTCCTGTTTGCAGATCCTATCCTGATTCCTCTTCTTCCTTTTATCTATTTTGCAGATCCGATTCCAAACACCACCCACCTTAGCCGTCTGACTGCCTGCCTGCGTGACTTGGACCTTGACCTGGAACCGAACCCACCTTGCCTATCAACTTTATTTTGAATAAGCTGGTTCCTGTGACTTAGCTTTCGTTGGGTGCTGTAGAAATCTTGAGATTACAATTATGATTCATTTTAAACACTGAGTGATGTAATTTAAAAATTATGTATAATATATGTTATATGTATGCATATCTGTGTGATAAAATCCATTTAATAGATGCTGTGAACTTTGCTGTTTTCAGGTTTGCTTCAAAGATTTGTGGTTTCTGGAAACAGAAAAACCACCAGCACCATCTCGTGTTCAACTGGTAAGAGCTAGTACAAACACCCTAGAAGTGTGCTGGGGTGCCGTTCCAACAGCTGATGCATACTTGCTTCAGTTGCAGAAGTATGACATGCCCCCAAGCCCTGCAATGGTGCCTTCGACTACAGCAACAGCTACTACTCCTGTAAAACCAGTAATAAGCATGGCACCTACTTCTCCTCTCAAGGCAACAATTGTCAGAGCACCAGGTATGTGATCTTCAGCTTAACTTCCCTTGTGATGTCATATGATCAGATGGTTTTCTTAACCGTTTGCAGCAGATATTTTTAAGCCTTATTCTGACCTCCGCCAGATCTTTCTGGGAAAAACGTCCTATAATTAGAATAGTTTTCAACGTGTGATATGTGGGCCAGTTCTTTACCTACAGACATGAGGTTAACATCATTCTGTAGCATTTTATCTCCTCTAATTATCCATCCATCTAGTTTTTGATACAAAAATTTGGGGTATGTATAGTTGCCCATAATACCTCACTCCATTTTTTTTACTTTTTTATGCTTAAGTCTCTATAGAAAAACATTTTTTCGGTGACAACACATGAAATGTGGGCACAAAAACTGTGCAGAAATTAATACCAGACAAAACTCAGAAGAAATTTTGAAAATAATTTCATAAATGAAAGAGATACAATATTTTTAACAAAGTGTCTAGGGGACCTCAAGGAGGCCCCTAATTGCGCGGACTAGGGAGCCTCAAGTGCGCGAGATCTCGCAGACTCTCGCGTCATTATTATAAACAGTCAAAATGGCTGCGGACGTTGAATCTGAGTTTTCTGTTGGGATGAACATTTTGTTTGAAATTTAGGATTTACAAACTGCAAAGCAAACATAAGAACATCATCATTTTGTTTGGTGACATTTTCCTGACTTTGACCAACTGTAAATCTTTCTGAATGTGGTTGCACAGGACGCGAAAAATCGGCCGCAAAATGGGTTAGGTTTAGGGTTAGGGTCATGGTTAGATTCTGACCCATACGGCATTTATAAAGAATTAAGTTCATATTCACATTCACACTGACGTCCTAGCATATCAGTTTAGGTGAACGCCTTGAGGTCCCCTAGTTTTCCAGTTTAGGCGACCTCCTTGAGGCCCTCGAGTATTCCAGTTTAGGCGACCTCCTTGAGGTCCCCTAGCAACGTCCTATTTTTAATTTGTAGACTGTAGTCATAAAAATTGAAGGAAATATAAGAAAACATCTGAAAAGTAAGAAAATTTTAACTTATCAGATCTTGGTAATTTTAAGACATGCAGACTTTAGGTTTACATCATTCTTTAGCATTTTATCTCCTCTATCTATTCATCTGTCTGGTTTTTGATACAAAAATGTTTAGGGTACTTATAGTTGCCCCAAACTGTACCCCATCCCATTTTTTTACTTTTTTCATGTTCAAGCCCCTGTAGAAAAAATTTTCAGTGACAATATATGAAGTGTTAGCACAGAACTGTGCAGAAATTAATACCAGACAAAACCCAAAAGAAATTTTGAAAATATTTTTATAAATGGAGATACAATATTTTTAGTTCATAGACCACAGTTGTAAAAATCAAAGGTGATATAAGAAAACATTTGAAAAGTAAGAAATTTGTAACTTATCAGATCTTATAACTTTTTGACATACAGACTTTAGGTTTACATCATTCTTTAGGATTTTTCTCCTCTTTCTATCCAGCTGTACAGTTTTTGATACAAAAATTTTGGAGGTACCCAGCGTTGCATTCCAGTAGCACATTATCTTCCTCACTTAATGCACTAGGTAGGTTTTCATTGTCAGACGAGTCGAAACTTTCGTCATTTGATGCCATTTCATCAAGCATTTGCCAAATTTCTTAGTTCATAAGGCCACGCCACGCCATCTTGGATTATTCAAATACATGATTTAATGTCCACTTCGATTGATCGATTTTCATGCTTATGACCCAATTCTAAAAATACTTCCTCTTATTTCTGTACTTAATTATATTATTTTCATGCTTATGACTCAATTTTAAAAATACATTCCACTTATTTCTGTACTTAATTATATTATCTTGGCCTAAATGATGTAAATTTTCAAAAATATAACTTCAGTGATAGGCTGAGAGCCATCTAGATAATATTACACACCCACTACCCTTTAGTATGCGCTTGTCACGACTCCTATCATACACTTTAGTATGTACTGATGTGTAATGGGTTAAGAAGCTAATGTGTGAATTTGCTGTTACATTAAATATGGGCTGTAAGGAATAGGACCTAAACTGAATTTCTGATAATGTTGCTTGATACTATCGATAGATCAGATCTCAGATTTATCTTAAATCCCATTTGTTTTTGTTGTGGACCTAGTATCACAAGTTCGTGCTTCAACTGCAGCAGCTGGAGTGGCTGGTACTTCTGCGTCTGCAATTCGCCTCACGATTCCACAGGTGAGACAGAGGTCACCAGTTGCTGCAAGTGCCCCTCAAGTCTTGAAAGTAATGGGCACACAGGCAGGAAGTGTTCCACAGATAATTACTCTGGCTTCTGCCAGGGCTTCCGGTATTGTGGCTTCAGTGAGTAGTTTTGTGTTCTGTTTACTGACTTTTGTGATAATTAGACTCTGAGTGTACATCTGTATCATCAGTTTACGACTTTCTTGAACCTTCTCTTGTTACAAGTGAAAGGGTCAAAATGTGTAACAATATGCTGTGGAAAATCACTCGGCTTGAACTGTGTCCTAAGTTAAATGATATTGGTTACTGATCATTCAAGACGTAAGCATTGGTATATATGAAAGGGGATGGGGAAGGGATCAAAGGTATGATGTAACTACTGGAAATAGTCATTTAAGGCTAAAAATGGTGTAAGATCTATGGAAAATACCGGGTATGCTCATATTTGTAGGATGGCAACCTGGTTACCCAATATGTTTTCTCAGCACTATTCTTTTGAGGAAAATCACACATTTATCACTTTATGACAATTTTCCTACTATTATTATAGGAATATTTTATAAAATGCAAGGTATTGTAACTTGGTTTACTGCTACAGTAGATCATCGTGATCAGTGATGCAAACAGGATTTGTTTTTATGAAACCTTTAAGGGAAAGTTTGGGAGCATGAAGTTCACTGGACAAGGCACACGAAGCCATTGGCTTAGTTTTGCTGAATGTTCATGCTGCAGTGCCCTTTATAACATTACTGTAAAAAGTGCCACTCTACCTTTTTCAACATTAATGTAAAAAATGTTTCATTTTTAAAATAAGCGTCAGTGGTGACATTAGTGAAATGACTCGTGGAACAGCAATGAATTATATGGCAATACATTTTGAACCTTATTATTATTTCTGCATTTATTAGGCACCACTTTCTAATGGATTAGCATTACTTGATGGCTCTGAGCAGTTGTGAGTGAAAGACTTGCTCAAGGTCCCAACACAGTAACCGTCTTAGGGGAGTTTCGAACCTGTACTCTGCGTGACAAGCTGAGCACTCTCTCCAGTAGGCTACCATGCCCTTATTGCTGATGATCTGACACAGCAGTCAATTTTGAGAATTACTGACATTTAGTTTTGGTGTTTTACATGTGTGTGCTATCATTTGTATTGCTGTTGGTATTTGGTCTTAAGCTGCAAAGTCTTTATAATTTGCTTGTTTCTGTCATAAATGTTGATAGGCTTTTAAACAATTTTTTTGTAAATCTTTTTTAAACCTCTACTAGGTGACCATTAAAAATTAAAGTTTGTAAATTTTACTGTCCCATCCATAATAAGCAACAGAAATGTATTGATAGCTGGTAGTTCGACACGTTCAAAGTTTTACTGTACCACATAATATTTCATTGGTGCTGCAGTGTTCCGGATTATTTCTGTCACAACCAAAACATTTTATTCTCTCTCTTTCTTTCACACTCTCTCACTCACCTGGAATTAATTCCTCCTCGGGAGGGGTCACTCACACAGTTCCTTTCTCTCCACTTGTTCCTGTTTCCCTCATCTTTAATTTGAATAGTTTGATGTCCTGTTGGATTATGTCCCTCCATCTCTCTTCCTCTGTCTTCCTCAAATGCGGTAGCCATGAATTTCTGCCTTCATAATTCTTTTGGTGTAGCTTTCTTCTTCTGCATGCTCCACTTGACCATGACACACTATTGTTAAGTACAGAGGTGCTTTTTAGGATTATGAAAGTCCAGACAATGTTTCTCAACCACCTGAAGAAGGAATGTTTCTGTTCCTCTTTGTTGATGAGGATACGGTTGAGCAATTCAATAAATGCAACTCTGTTGTCATTTGCATTCATTCACTACATTTTTTGCAATTGTCTGAAGAACTTATGGTTGTGCCAAGATACAAAGTCACATAGTTGCTATTTTGTTAAGAAGCAGTTACTGCACATCAAAGATTATTCAGCTCTTTTACCATTCCCAGTTTCAACACGTATGATTGAATCAAAAAACCAATGAGAGTTTTGCACATGTACAACAGGTGAACGTAGAATGATGTGAGAGCTGCATTGGCAATAAATGCTCTAGTTTTTCTGTAGACATCAATAAGTTGCAAGGGATTCAGATTGTTGTATGGGGTTGATGTAGCACAAGTGCACCTGTACCACACCTGTAGGCACAGCTTGACTACAAATGTATTCAAGTTTTAAAGGCCTGTCAGTTGATGGGTGCTGTGGCAGAACTGGAATGAGACTAAGTAAATCATGAGGCAATAATTTAGTTTAGCCATTTAGCCATCCACATATTCTTTTTCATTTCCAGTTTTTATGCAAGTACGAATTGCCACCTATGAAAAGTGGACGACATGGCGGGTATTGAGTTATTCATATGCCTTTGATCAGCCAAAACATCTCAAAATAATGACGTATAGTGTTGTATAATGGAAGTATTATGGTTTTGATGTAGAATTTAGAGCATGCTGTACCTGGAAGATATAATTTTTGGTGCAATTCATTTAAAGTTAATAAAGCCCACAGAAACTCCATTTGTTGGAAGTTACACAAGTGGCAGTGTTATGCTGGTAGTGTTCCATTTTCATGAACAGTTGTGCGGGATTGATAGACGGCAGCGTACTCTAGCAAATGCCAGTGAAAACCCAGTTTCAGAGACCTGCTTCCCAGCAAATAAATCCCATGCTGTGGTTCCTTTTCATATCCAGCATCACATATGTATGTACAGTAGGTGGAAATTTTATTCTAGTTACAGAGTCAACTCACTTTTGTGGTAGTAAAGCAGCAAATATTGTAAAACTTGACAATTTAAGAATGGATGTTAAAAAACTGATGTGACACATGTACAGCTGCAATACCGAAGCATAAACCAGTACAGTGTGGATGCGTTAACGCTCTCCCGGTTTGCCTGTAATTATGCACATAACGCAAAGTGGTTGTATGTCCCCCAAAGCTATTAACTTAACATGTTGTGTTGTTTAGTGCTAAATGTAAGGGCTCACCTATTTACTACCGGGAATAAGGCTAATTAAATCACTGGAACATGGTCTGTAAGACATATGCTGGCAGCTGTAACATTCCATTCATTCCCAAACTTGGCATTAGTCATACATGAGGGTGTCTTTTAAACAAATCTGCATGTTACTCCACCACCGGAGGGAGCTATTTAGTGCAGGAGGGATGGACAAGGAAGTCTGGCTGGAACCGGTTTTAACCGGTTAGGAGGGGAATCGGCAGGGCAAGGCAGGTATGGCCTGACCAGTGTGACCACAGAGAGATTGGCTGGCTGGGCAGCCAGCTGGGTACAGGCCTGCCTTGCAAAGAGGCAAGGAGGAGGTTGGCTGGAGGGAACAGCATGGGATAGGGGAGTGCGGGTGACCAAGAAGCAGAGGAAATATGTTTGTCCCATTTGACGCGCAAACTGGTTTACACGCTGTTTCAAAGGCGTGTTCCCCATAACTTCGCATTAACACGTCCGCACTGTACTTCATAAGCATTACTGCTGATGCAGATCAACAGTCATAGGTTTAGAAAGTATTGGCACTTACAGTGCAGTTCGTTTAAGACGAAAGACAGGGTACCAGCGTAAATATTTCGTCTTAACCGAACTTTGTATTTACCATTAGGCAAACATAAAAGCATCATGCCGACTAGAAAACGTTATGCTGCATGACTTACCATGCAGCAGCAAATGACGCATTACTTTATATTATCACAGTAGGCTATGAAATTTAGCGGCCATTTTCAGACGCGAGTCTCAGTAAACCACTAGTCTGTTTCACGTTGGAGCAGCAAGCGAGGGGTATTTTAAGATTTTATGGAAGGGTTAAGGCCGATACATTCCATTATGATGCTGTTTCGACAGCGAATCCGAATCGGTCTCAGAGAGGGGTGGGCGCATCAGACAGCGAGAAGCCTTTGAACGAGGGTACAGCACATGTAATTGTACGTGCTGATTGATTTGGGGCAGATGCCTTTGTATTTTGCGAGGCGCTTAGGAGAATCTGACCATTGACCAATATCTTCTCCATATGGCAAAGACTTGTCAACGAGGATATTAGGCTACTTGAGAAGAGCCGTGAAAGTTAAATGTCTGTCCGATAACGGCAGGCACTAATCTGGCTAGAGTAGTCGACGATACTTGAAGTGTCTAATGCATCTAGCTTTAGGACACTTCCACTGTGGTAACATATCTCATTACCGTAAATGTGCCACATGACTGGCTTAATGCCCTTTACTGTTAGACAAAACATACCCACAAATGAAATGGCCACATTAGTGTAGACAGCTATAAAAGTTTGCTTCCTTTGCATAGGCATCATTATGGTAATTATGATACCTATGGTCCATGCACCAACACATTTTCACGAGCCTGATGCTGTGATCTGCGAGTCTCTTACCGGTAATCAGTCACCCAATTACAGTTTAAACATGTACGCTATCTCATTCCTCGGGTGGTGACATTCATCAAAGACCGACGCTGTCAAATTATCTTAGGCGTATACAGAAGTGCGAACCCGAAACCTTACTGTAGGCTGCAGCTGTTGTGTTTCCGCCAACATTCGTCTTATGCGCCGGACTTAGCACTGAAATAAATGCACGGGACCGAACATCATTTTCGTAATAACCGATCTTTTCGTCTTATAAGTTTTGTCTTAAGAGAATAATTTTACCTTATTATCGATTTACATTGGAACGGACCAAGTTTTCATTTCGTACTAAGCGATATTTTGTCCTATCCGTTTTCATCTTAAGTGATTTGCATTGTAATTTTTGCTGTTACACATAAACTTTGTTGTTTCTGTTGTATTGCAGTTATTACTTAGTTTTACAGTGGTCCTAAACGAATTTGAGAAAAAGGTTATCAACTTTGTGTATGTGATTTAATGCCATAAAGTAAAATTTTGTAATTATAGCAAACTGCATGATTTCATTTATGCTTTGATGGAAATTAAAAGTGTTGAAAAATTGGCGATAATTCTGATTAACAGAGCATTGCAGCTTCTCAGTTCAGTGTCACTGGACAACAGCAGGCTTCAGCTGGGGTTGCAGTTGTTGCTGGGACTACAGCAGCAGTGGCTGCAGCTAGTGCATCACCCAAGGTTAGCACTACAGCTGCAACGCCAGTCACAGGCATCCGAGTGTTGACACCATCGATGGTTGCACCTTCAGCCATAAGAGTGACTCCAGCAGTAGCACGACAAACAGGTATGCAGTAGTGACTAATCTCTCTGTAGCTGTGATTTTTGAATGGCTTGTGGCTGCAGCTGCTGGTGAGCTGAATACTATATTATAACTTAAAATGAATAAAGTAATGATGTAAGCTTTGCCATGCATTCACTCTTCCAAAAAGCCAATATTATGTCTTACAGTCTAACATATTTTCTGGACTATAAGTTGCACCTTACCATCACTTGCAATGACAAAAAACAGCGAAATTTGTAAAGTAATGTATGTTGCACCCGGAAATAGTAGTCCATCTTTATGTTATTATTAGCAATCAAAGCCAGTACTAATTAAATGCACTATAGATCCACTATTGCAAGTTTAGTCCAGTTTAACAAAATAGACTACTCCATACTTATTTATCTGGCCCATGTGAAGGTATGGTAAGCCTAGTACCACTTTCATTACCTAGATTTTGCTTTTTAAAAAATATGATTTACCGGTAGTTTATTTTATTCGTTATCGGTCTTTACCGACCATAGCGACTTTGAAAAGTTTTAAAAAATTTCCGCACACAAGTTGCACATTTAAATAAGACACACCCCAGTAGTTTATGTAAGAAGCTGAGACTTATAGTCTGGAAAATAGGGTATATATTTTATTTCCTTAACGACGACATGCAATGCCTGCTGTGTTTACTGAATGGCATTTGCTTTTAGTGGTATGTCTTGTAATGAACTGGAAGTTCTATTTATAATTGTGTTATAATAGGATCAGTTCTAGTGAGTCAGATTTTACATGAATTTCTTGGGAAGTTTCTTGTTGAAAGGGACCATTTTTGTGCAGAAATTTCAAGCAAATTTTGATAAGTTATGTTTAGCAAAGATTGAAGTGAATGCTTAGGCTTCCTATAGCAGCATGTGGACCAGTTAAATAAGTACTTTGTCATCTATTTTGTTAAGCGTGATTAAACTTGGAATTGCTGAACCCTCTAGTGTGCAGTAGGTTTTGTTAATACTGGCTTTGTTAACTAATAAAAGAGACTAATATTTAAGCAAATATTTGTATTAAACTATAACCCAAGCAGGTAATCTTTAGCTTGTAACCACTCGCCCCCTCTTACAGCCGCTAACTTATAAACAAGAGAAAACAGAGGGCTGCTCCATCAAGAGAATTCATAAATTCTCTGTCAGTATTGAACCGGTGCACAAGGCTGCAGTGATAAACTGTAAGCCTGTTTCCATTTAATTATGACTTTGCTAGCTGTCCAGGTCTTGGGATCATCTCTACAGTAGATGCAAAAGTCTGGTTTGAATTCATCTAGTGTTTTCCACCCTCTTGCCCTGCCTTTACCAAATCCGCCACTGCATCTCCCACCTACAGTTCAGGGGCTGCTTTGGTTGATGCCCACTCCCACCCGGCCGACATTGGGTTGATGTTCCATGGCCCAGGCCCAACCGCCGGATGTGATGCACCGGCTGAGTCCTCCCACGAAGCAAGCACAAAACACACCGATTGCACTGGACAACGAAGATTTTGATTCCTGAACACTTTTGTGTGTATCTTATGGATTCTAGGCTGCTGAAAATATGAAAATCACATTAAAATTTTTCTGTCATGTTGTTTTGGAATTGCCTATTTTGGGGATTTCCTCTCACTTTTTCATTCTACTACTATCTTGCCCACAAAGTAAGCTGATTTGTGTAGTTCAGGCATGTCGACAAGACAAAGGTGATGGGAATGGGTGGTGCTACCTAATGTAGCAAGGTCTGGGGTGAACGGCTGGAACAGATTGATACATTCCTGTACCTTGGATCTTCCATCATAGAGGATGCAGAATGCACTACTGGAAATCAGAGCTAGATTCAGCAAAGGGGAAAGGAATCATGGGAATGTTGAAGAAACTATAGAAAAGTCATGGTTTACCAGTTACAACTAAAATTAGACTTCTGAGGGCACTGGTATGGCCAGTTGTAACTTATGATTGCAAAGGGTGGACCATCAAGAGAACAGATGGAGATGAAGTGAGAATAAATGGATTTGAAATGCACAGACTGAGGCAGATACTGAGGGTTTCTTGGATGGCATGGAAAACCAATGAATGGGTATTGGAACTAACCGGCTTGGAACGTCAGCTGTTAAGTAACAGCAAGTCAAGGAAGTTGACACAATTTGATCATATTATGAGAAAACAATGGAGACTGTCTGGAGAAAGAAATAATGCAGGGTACAACATCAGGATTGCGAACATGTGGAAGACAACAAACAGCCTGGATTGAGAACATACAGTCTTGGACAGGATTAACTATGAGTCATTTACTAAGGACAACCGAAGATAGAAACATCTGGAGACGGGCGGTTCATGGTGTGATCCACCTTTGGATCGAAGATGGCTAAAGACAAGACTATCTTGCTCACAAAGTAAGCTGTTTTTTTTTGTTTAGTCCAGGCATACCTGGGCTTGGACTCGGTGCAGGTTGCACAACATGGAATGGAAATGCTAACGTTTAGGTATGCCTGGGCATGCTTAGTCAGGATGGATTCTGGCAAGACAGGCTATAAAAGCAGCTTTTCTACACGGTTCTATGCATTATGTTGATATCAGTTTGTGTGTTTGTTGACTCGTGTTTCCTGCAGGTATCGATACATAGTGTGCCTGCTTAACAATAGCATTTATTGTCTATGGGATAATATGTTACAACAGAAATGTCTTGTCAGTGTCACAACAACCACGATGCATTCTGCTACCTTTGTGTTGAGTATATGCTTTAACCTCAAAGATGCAACATGACTGAACTTATTAAGAAAGCCAATGAGCTCTACTTCAGTTGTAAAATTGGTGATCAAGACAAACCCTGGGCTCCTCACATTTGCTGTGCAGCATGTGCTGTCGATCTGAGAGCTTGGCGCAGAGGTACTCAGAAGTCATTGCTGTTTGCAGTCCCAATGATTTGACGAGAACAGAAGGATTACATTACGGACTTTTACTTTTCTGTCTGACCAATGTCTCTTGCTTCTTTGCTAAACATAAGAAGTCTATTGAATACCCGATCTTCCTTCGGCCATAAGACCAGTGCCACATGATGGCAGTTTGCCAGTAGCAAAGCCACAAGAGACATGGAGCCTAGATGAGGCAGATGAAGATGCCACAATGCACAAGCTAGATGTGTTAAATGACATTGATCGAGATTTTGAACTGTTCATGTCTGCTGAGCCTCATCGAATAATACAGTCAGAATTAAATGATCTGGACGGGACATAGGTTTGTCAAAAACAAAATCAGAACTACTTGGTTCAAGACTGCAAGGATGGGATTTTCTGTCACCAGGTACAAAAATTTCTGTCTTTTGGACCTGCCAAGAAGGGATGAGAAGTTTCCATGCACAGGTTTGAAAACCTCTGTTTCTGCCCTGACATTGATGGGTTATTCATGGCTTGGGTTGTGAGCATGACCCACAACAATGGCGTTTGTTTATAGATTCATCACTGCTAAGCCTGAAAGCTCTTGTTACACAGTGGCAATGTCCACTCTTCATTATTGCTTTCCAAAACAAGAAAACAGCTTTTAAACTATGTAGCAGTTTTACTGTTGTATTTGTTTAACAGCTCCCACCCAGATTTTGTCAAGTGGTCAGGGTCTACGTCTGGCTGCCCCTGGCAGTACCACTGTCCTCAGAACAATGCCAGCTGGTCAGATGGCTCAATTGGCCCAGATGCAGGGTGGAAAGCAAATCATCACTGTTAAGGCAGGTCAGGTGACTAGCAGCCAACCACAGATTGTAACTCTTGTCAAGACGACCCAAGGAATGCAGGTTGCACAGGTCAGTTCTTTCTGTCGCTGAGCTCTATATTTTCATATACTTAACTTGTACATCTATTTAAGTGTGAGATGTACTTTTTGTGTATCAGTCTTCTGTTAAACTCACGCATGCACACACACACGCACGCATGCACACACACTTTCTTTGCCCACTGTTATGCTTATCTCAATCCAAGTTACATGTATACTCTTCTTACCTTCACAAACCTAGGTATCTCTGTTAGATAGCCATGTTCACAGCACTTAAAAACTTCTTAAAAACACCAAACAATTTTGTCCAGATACATGCATACCACACAGATTATACCTGAGTCAAGCACTTGGTCAGTAGGGGACCTTAGCATAACCCATGCAACTAGACAGGCTGTACCTGTAAATGTAATTATAAATTTTTGTAATGCAGTTTCAAGATAAACTAATCATAGACGCTGTCTACATTGCCTACAGGATGTAAAATGTCATTAAGAACGGATTGTGTATCACTTTGAAAGCAATGCTTAGATAGCTAGAAAGGTCACCTGTGGTGAGCTCACACACACATACAGAGCCAAATCAGAAGATCCCCCTTCCAAGATTCATAGTGACCCTATGCTCAGGTATTCTGGACCATGTTGCTTTGAGGATAAGGAACAATACAGGCAATGTAGACCACTGCCAGGGGCACTTGGTTACCTCACCATCTGGATGTCTCTTGAGCCAGCAGGTGTGCACAGGACAGGCATTTGATTGGTAACAGAATCTCACCAAAGTTGACATTTTATGCCACTAGAGAAAGATTCTCGTTGCCCTTTCTTCTCTGAATCCGAGGTTTCCCAGTTGCTGATGGCATGCAGCTTTGTAGGTCTGAGGATTAACTGTCCCAACTGGGGAATCTGTCATGCCTTAATGGTAGTTGTATTCAGTGGTGGTGAGGTATTGATTGCAATGGACAAAACACTGTAAGAACCTCACAAAACCATTCTCAGAAAGTCACCTTAACTACAAGGTCATGATATCCTTCAGACCTACATTACGATAGAGCATAATGTATTTGGACTCTACAGATTAAATAAATTTTGTTCTGTATGCTTCATGATTGATAACTGTTGACACCCCATGGATTTGCAGGCCACAGAAAATTACACATTATTAAGCCATGAGTTCTTGACTAGTGCCAGTCTGTTGAAAATAAACGGTTTTCTGGCCGGGTTTCAGGTATATGATTCACAGCCCTGTTTCCACCCTAACAGGGCCTCCAGTAAAGATAGTAATGCAGCTGGCAAAACACCGATAGGCAAATTTGTGACAGGTGGCAAATTAGCAATGACTGCTAAGATTAAATTAAGATTAAGATTAAATTTGTTCAGACTTAATTCGAATTTAAGATTTGTTTTACTTTTGTTGCTTCATACATTGGTATTAGATTTGAAGAAACGATTCTACTATACAATACTAACCTACCCAAAGAATCTAAATATGGCATCTATGGATATTGTATAGAATGCACTCGTGAACTGTTATAAGTCTTATTAGTGAAAGAGTATATGGAAAACTTGTGTGCTGTTGATGTAAGCATGTAATTACAGATACAAAATGAATGTAAGCTGTGTTCGGGTGCTAATGCAGTCTTTGTTTCGCACAATGATTACATAAGCAAGATAATGACAAATGCGCCTTGTATTGTACCTGATGCAGTCCCTCTTCCAGAGATGTTATGTTCTTTATGTCACCAGAAGCAAACAGAATATTGACAAACAAAAAATTCAGCATTTAAAACATTGTTATGATTCCAAAAGAAAGGTGGAAAAATCTACATTTCCATTCAGTGTAATGAAAATTTAGTAAAAAAGAAATAGTGTGTACTGATTCAGACTTTTAAGGACTAATTCAGCACTTGTGGACTAGTGCTAACAGACATTGTTTTATGGTATTTGTGGGCCTGCTCTGATTGAACCCAGCATCGTTGTCTTCTATTATTTTGTCTTCAAAATGTCTTCTGTAGCAGCAAAGCACATTTCAGTGACATTGCTTCCTGCATCATCATAGTCGTTAACACATAATTACGTAGTATTATGTATTAATATATTTTTATGTAATATATTTTTATGATCAATTGATATGTGCCATAAAAACAAAGGCGTCTCTTGAATTTCATTTCAAAAATAAATCATGACTGTGTAAACATTTTTAAGATGAAGGTTAGTGCTTCCTGACTGTTTGGTCTGTGTGGGCCTTTGGGGCATATGAGTGTGCAGGCTATACCAAACTTTTTACATGTTTGCGAATTTCCAAGGGGCATATGCGTGTGCAGGTTGTGTGTGAAAATACAGTAGGCAAACCACGACCTATATGGCCACAGACATTTGCATTCATTCCATTTCCTGTGCGATTAATATGCATGTACTGTAAATGGAGTGCACTACGTGTAAGCTTGGTGGCATAAGAAAATATTAATTTCTAGGCTTATCTGGTAGCATTTTTGTGTTTTTTCATGTAGCAAGGTAAAACTCTTCCAACGGGGGCAACTATCTTGAAACTTGTCACCAGCCAAGCTGGAAACACTGGCAAACCCACAGCCATTATCAGTACAAGTCTGCAAAACTCTGGTGCTCAAAATGTCTTAACAGCAACTGGAATACAGCAGCAACAGCAAACCCTCCAACAGCAGCAACAGCCTCAGCAGGTTTTTAGTCCAAATTTTTATATTTATGTTTCTGTATTGATTTGTCGCTTTTGGGAATGGCTTATTTTGCATGTAAAGCAAGCTTTATAGAGTTTAGGACTATGTACCGTATTTTCTGGAATATAGGACAGTTTTTTTTACCCGAACTTATAGGGGTGCGTCTTATTTAACGGTGCAACTAACGGTGCTGTTAAATCACACTTATCAAACGCGGAATATACATAGTGTCCATTTGTGGAAATTTTATAAATTTTTTGAAGCAGCTATATATAGATAACGAAATTAAATCAAATCACATTTATCAAACGCGGAATATACATAGTGAAAGCAGTAATAGGCTTGCCACTGGTGTCCATACCGAACGATGGAGTTTGCGGTGCACCCTTGGCTTTCCCGTGCCCTCCGCCCCTGCCGCATCCCACTACCTCTGCCTCTGCAGCATCATGTGACCTCCCAAGGGTTTGCCCGAGAGAAGTGGAGTGTGGGGGCACCCTGCCAAGCGTACATGGCAGCTTTCTTGGAAAGGGCGACAAAAGAGGGGTCAGGAAGCCACACTGGGCCTGCGGGGGTTGTGGGGAGGCTGAAAATATGCTGGTATTTATGCTTCCATCTGCCCTACGATTATTCAATATATTATCATTGGATGCCTCCAGCTGACTGGTTTACTTATGGAGCCAAGTAATTACTATCAAATCACAAATAAAAAAAAATGTTGGAAATCTTTAATTCAGAAGTGCAGTTATTTGCTAATGATGGCCATGTATTTACGGCCATCGTTAGCAAACACCCTTATGCGCAGTGTGACTGGAAATTTTTGCATGGGTGCATCTTATTTACAAGTGCAACCTATGTATTGATTTTACAAAAGTTACCGTTTTTGCTTCACTGCGTCTTATATTAAGGTGTGACTTAAAATCCGGAAAGTACGGTAATAAGGTTAGACTACTACTGAGATGGTCACCAGTTCCTAGCAGGGTGCTTGTGTGCTGTGAGCCTTACCAGTATGGCTTTCTGAAGTCTGACCTCTGGCTTCTATATGATGGATACTTTGTGAAACGGTGGTCTAAGCCTCACTGCTTTCTCTGCTAACAGCATATTGTACAAGTACTGTAAATATATTTTATATCCATGTAAAATTTTGTTTGAATTGTTTAAGAAATCCGTTGTATCATACTGCACCTGCTGTTCTAAACACCGTTCATAAGGAGTTAGCTGACTTATAAAATTATAATGCACCTGGGCGAAAACAAAGGTTTCTACTGGTTGCCAATTTGAGTCGAGATCCAGTTTGAAAGAAAGATTAATGATTTGCCGGTCCATAGGATGCTGGACACATTTCCTCAAAACTGAAAATTCAAAAAGTAAAATCATACTGCTGTATTTAATTAGTAGTGTCAGCAAAAGTGATTGCCTCGTGACTTGGACTGGTACTTTCTGATATCTCTCAACTTGACATCTATTCTAGTGGATCAGTCTGTATAACTACTATAGTACATTTTCACAAACTGATAATGTTTTAACCCTTTAACGACCGCACATTTTTGGCAAAAATGGCCGAAAAATAAAAAGTTGGGAACTTGTGATATCTCAGTCAGTTTTTGACATATTTACACGAGGTAAACACCATTCTTTAACATTTTACCTCAAATTCCCGTAAGTCCGTCTAGTTTTTGAAAAAAGAAATTTGTGGGGTACCCAACATTAGCCCAGACTGTACCCTCAAAAAATTTGATATATTTTTATGTTAATGAGAGTCTACAAAAATATTTTCAATGACAACATATGTTATCTGAGCATTAGAAATGTGCATAAAATGTTGCCAAAGAGAATGCAAAAGAAATTTTTAAAATATATTTATAAATGAAGGCGATACAATTTTTTTAGTATTTAGATCATAGTCGTAAAAATGTAAGAAAGTTAGAAAAAAGAGACAAAAAGTAAAAGAGTTTGAATTTGTGATATCTCTGTCAGTTTTTGACATATAGACATGAGGTAAACATCATTCTTTAGCATATTACCTACTCTTCCCAACTGGCTATCCAGATTTTGAAAAAAAGAGAAATCTTTGGGGTACCCCAGGTTACCCCAAACTGTGCCCTTCCCCCCAAAAAAATCTGATATATTTTTATGTCCAAGAGAGTCAACAAACAAATTTCAGTGATAACATATGTTATTTGAGCACAAAAATGTACCAAACATGTTTTCAGACAAAACTCAACAGAAATTTTTAAAATATATTTATAAATGAAGGAGATACAAATTTTTTTTGGTATTTAGATTGTAGTCATAAGAAAATTAGAAAAAAGAGCATAAAAATAAATTAGTCTGAACTTGTGATATCTCTGTCATTCTCTAACTTATACACATAAGGTAAACTTCATTCTTTAGCACTTTACCTTCTTTTGACATCTGTCTGTCCAGTTTTTTGAAAATAAATATTTTGGGTACCCAAAGTTACCTCAAACTATAGACCACAACTTTACCGACAAAAAACATATATTTTTATGTTCATGACAGTTTACAAAAACATTTTCAGTGACAACATATGTTATTTGAGTATAAAAATGTGCAGAAAATGTTGGCAGACAGAACCAAAAAGAAATTTTTTAAAATATATTTATAAATGAAGGAGGTACAAATTTTTAGTATTTAGACCGTAGTCGTAAAAATTTAAGATTTATATGTCCGTTTTGACTGGTTGTTTTTTATATTTTGAGGTGTTTTTCAGAGCATATCATGAGGTAATCTAGCTTACAATTATACATAGTGCCCAAAATGACACAATGTTCTAAAACTATAACAACCATGATTTAATAGGCAGCTACAATATGGCAAGACCTGGCTACTACCATTTACTACCTTGCGGTCGTTAAAGGGTTAATGTTAATGCTAATTCGAAACTTGCCAGATTTGCTGCTGTTTAAAAAGCAAGTGGCACATTTTTCTAAATGAAAAAAGTCTAATTTATGTGATGATGGTTTTCATTATCCATTTTTAGTTAATTATCTTTATTATTATTGTTATTTTGTTAAGCTCTTACTCAAGAGTGCTTTTGCTGTCATATTTTGTTTTTCCTGGACGTCAGCATCCTAGAGTCAGAAGAAATTTGTCCCAAGTGTTCAGTGTGTTGCATCTTGCCTTGTTTGTAATGACAAATTATTATTATTATTATTATTATTATTATTATTATTATCATCATCATCATCATCTTTATATTAATTACTAACTTCTGTAGTGCTGGGTTCTCTTGTGCAAGGCATCAACTGATGGCGCACCAAAACCAAACGCAGTAAAGTCAGTCTCCAGAAGGTCAGTCCATAGAAACAGAGGCAGCCTACAGTTGATATGCGATATGAAAACGGTGTGTATTGAGTTGAGAATGAACTGACACAGATATGGGCAGAGTGTTCCAAATTTTAGGCGCAGCAACCGAAAAGCTCATTCACCGAGAACAGCTAACATGTTCAGCATCTGACAGTGAGTGAAAACGGTCATGCTCATGGTCATGATGCCGTCACAGTCGTGGAGGGCTGGAAAAAATAGTTGTATCATGCTATTTGTAGCAACCTGAATCTGCTGAATCTGGTGTGCCAACACGTTCGGACCAGAAAGGTGTGGTAGTCCATTCTATTTAAAATGAAGCTACTCTTGAGAGATATAACTGATGCTGTTGTCAGGTGATGGTAGTGGACAGAGAACATGAAAGAATTACGATCATGTGTAATGGTGCAGTCCTGGAACAGGTGGAGTCTTTCAGATACCTGGGTGCTGTGATAGAGCAATCTGGAGATGGGGGCAGAGAAATAAGAGCCAGATTGGGGATGGCGCGCACGATCATGAGCTCGCTTGCAGTGATCTGGAAGGACAGGGCTCTGGGAACCTGGCTGAAACTAAGGCTCGTAAGCGCACTGGTGTGGTCGGTGGCGCTGTATGGGTGTGAGACCTGGACACTGCGGAAAGAAGATAGAAGAAGAATAACAGCGTTCGAAATGACGACGTACAGGAGGATGCTGAGGGTCAGTTGGAGCACAGGACAAATGAGTCGATTCTTGAGGAACTGAAGCCGGAGCGACGCCTGCTGGAGGTGGTGATGAGCAGAAAGCTGGGCTACTTTGGACATATGATTAGAGCAGACAATCTACCGGCCTTCATATGCCAGGGATATATGGAGGGAAAAAGACCTCGGGGAAGACCGAGAAGGCGCTGGAGGGACGACGTGACGGAGTGGATGGGGATGTCGATGGCGGACTGCACAAGGAAGGCAAGAGACAGAACTGAGTGGAGAAGACTGACGTCGCTGGCCATGGTCTCCGATCCGCAGCAATGAGGAGGGACAAGACAAGACAAGTTGTCAGAGTTCAGTGATCTGTTTTCTTGATCATGGCTGATTCTGTATACAGATTTATTGAAGTTCTTGACAGAAGTTTCTGTCCGTTAACTGCCAGCCCTAATTAAGTTTTCTGATTTTGGTCTGCTGTTTGTGTGCCATTTGTCTTTGTATTTTATTTGAAGTTTGGGCTAAAAAAAGATGATCATGATAATGCAGTTGTTTTGTTTCAGCCTAACATTGCATTGCCTAGTGGAGCAACTATAATCAAAAGTCTTCCACCTGGCATGCTGAGCATGGCCAAGCCAGGCACTATGCCACAGTTGGCAGCTGGTGGTTCTGGAAAGCAGACAATAGTTATTGCATCACCAAAGCCAAGCGTTGCTGGTGCACTTCCAACCAAGATCATTACAGCTGTTCCACGAGCTACCGCACCTGGTGGCACTGGCACCCAGTATATTGTGGTAACAACAAGACCTGGAGGAGTTGCAGGTGCAGTCCAGCAGACAACTGGAGTGACATCAGCTGCAGGCAGAGTGATACGTATGTATGGAAACACGTTTATCAGCTGCAGCATTACAGCAAGGATGTTGGCATGGTTTGAGAGTGGACCATTGGCAAATTTTCTTAAAGGGGGTCAAGAAAAAAAGATGCTTTGTTGCCAGAAATTGTGATGAAATTTTTTTAGTCATCAGAACTTAAATGAAGGTATTGAAATCTTCCAAATTTCTTATATCCATTTGTTTATCACGTTTTTTTGGGTTTGCAAAGTCATTCCTACTGTAACCCTAAACCCTTTGGAAAATTTGGCTTCTCATGCTACCTTATCTTTTCCTTCCTGCATCTTTCGGCCTATCTGCAAAATGTGTTGACCAACAAATATTTACCTTTGTGGATAAATGTGGGCCAAAAGCACCTTTGTCCCAAAACTTTCTGAGTTGGGGCATGGTCACCTGGCCCATCCAGTGCCAACATCTTTGCATTCCAGCTTTAACAGACTATGATTGCTGTTTTTATTGAATAAATTATTAATATGTAAATTTGGTTTTTATAGTTGTGTGATCAAGATTTTGTAATGAGAATATTGTGTTTGTATGGATCACATTTTTGTGATGGAATGGTAGGTAATTTGAGGTTTTGATAGTACATGATTTTTTTGTGGGAAACGCACTTTGATAGACAGGCAGTGTTTAGGAGCTTTGGAGTTCTTTTCCTTTGGCAGTTGGCAGGGATTTAACTCTGCATTATAGAGAGTTCCATCATATTGTGTTTGACAACATGCCAACTCTTATGTAACTAAAGCAGCTGTTTCATCTTATATAGCTTATATGAATACAAAATGGTGTAAATTAGAAGATAATCATGACCTTTTTGTGCATTATACTGTAGTGTGATAGCTGCATTATTTTTTAAGGTATGCCAGCTGGGACTCATATTATCAATGCAGGTGCTGGTGGAAAGCAGTTATATACAATGGTGTCAACAGCTGGAGCTGCAGCAGGTCTGAAAGGTGATTTACTAATTACAGGAATGCTTTTAATGTTCTCCTCCTTGCGTCGTCATTGAGGACAGTAGAGTAACTCCTAACTTACCCATCTACATATAAGGCTGACTGAACCAGCCGGTGGTTAGTCGGAGCACTTTTGCTGTTTAATAGAAACCATGCTGTTGATCATAAGAGTACCTGTACTGAAAATTTCTGGTTGCTGTTATTTAGAAGGATTTGTAGTTTCGATAATAATGACATTCTAGTTCGGTGAATGCTGAGCTTTTTACTCACTACCATAGATACTCTGCTATAAGTCGACTTTGCCTATGAGTTGACCCCAAAATTTTCGACCTGATATAGGGTAAAGTCCATGACCCGCATATAAGTTGATGTGTATTTTTACATATAAATTTGGATATTTTAAAGTGCTTTTATATGACGTGTGTTTTATAATGCTGAACATTTTATGGCGCTTTACAACACCGTCAAAGTCACAAAGTTAGACCCAAAGATGGGAACACATGCTCCTTCCAGAATGGTGTTACCCGATAACACAGTAGATATCTGCCAGTAATAAGTTCCTAAACAGATGTCCATTGAAATTAATAGTTTGTATAAGTCCTAAGTTAAGTTTAACAATTGCAGTTTGACAGTTTTTGCCATTTACCTGTGTTGCAAGTATTTGTGGACATTATGTTTTCATGCTGAAAGTCGTGGTGGAAGTTATGGTGCCATGACTTGGAATCAAGAATACAGAGGAAAGCCAAATATTATAGCGCTATTACACGCTTTACAGAAACTAAACTAGCGGTACCATTTTACGTTTGGAACACATCCTCTTATTTATAAACTAGCAGATTTACTCAGTTCCTTCAAAGTCAGAATTATCATCTTCATTAAAAAGTAAATTAGATGTCGCTTCAGTTAAAGCTGGTTCATCCGCATAGATGTCGGTTTCATCGTAATTATCGTCTATATCAGATTTTTTTTTTTTAGGTGCTGTTTCATAGATAGTGTCTTTGGTGCCATGGTGTTACTAATGTCGCATTTTAATAATAACCGTTCGACCATTTTTTGGGCAAATCATCCCAGGCGAGCTTTACCCATCCACAAACCAAAGGCAGATCGAATTTCTGTGCGTTCCCACCTTTGGTTAATGTTGCCATGCCCAGTATCATCCACTGTGTTCATTTATGGAAGTGGTGTTTAAACGTCTTGTTCAGGCAAACGTCCAACGATTAAAGCACAGGAATTGCACACATCTTGGATTTTACAGGATCAGTTAAATGTGCTTGGAACGTGTCCCACACTAGCAAGTCTCTTTTCTTAATCAGTGCACCTGAACGTTTGTTCCATCTTCATCCATCCAACCTTTTGGATGAGCTTTTACAATTATGCCCCTTGGAAATATCATTTCTTTTGTCAAAGTCTTCCCTTAAAAATAACCATCGGCTTAATTTGGGTCCTGTCTGCTAGACAGCTAAGGACAACAGTAAAATGTGCGTTCGAAGCCAGTGGTTTTATAAGCATGGTGCTTTCTCCTACAGCATTTACAGTCCGATTCCCAGTCTAGTCAAATGTCGTTGGCTTTTCGTCCATGTTGCCGATCTGGGATTGCTTATAACTGTACTTTTTGTGGAGATTAACTACAAATTTTAAAAAGGAATTGACTGTCCTCTAAAGCTTTAGGTAACTTTTGCACAGTTTTTGTGCATTTGTTGAGTGTAAGATTATTTCTATTCATGGATCTTGTGTGCCAACCAGCTGATGCAGAAAAAGCAGAACCAGTAGACTGACCTTGTGAAGACGTTGATTCTTTGTGCATTTTCAGCGCATGGAAACGAATTGCCAGTCTAGTTTTAACAAAACCGTTCTGCCGAGATTTCCAATCGGCAAGCACTGTCTCCGTTTCTGGAAACGAAGCCTCGTAACCTCAGCATGCTTTTCTGGCCTTCTGCGTTTCTTCAAGTGTGCTTTTCTGCTTGCGCCAGTGTCTGATAAGCTTCTAAAAATATGCATGCCACTACACAATTGTTTGAAGCCTTGGCATGCTCAACAACTTTTAATTTGAAGCCAGCATCAGCGCTTACTGGTAATATCAGCCATAGTTGCACTCTAAAAAATTCTAAGTTTACTGAGATAAATGATAAGTGCTCTACTTAAAAAACTCAGGTAAATAACTGATGACCAAATGAAGAAAGGAAAGTTGTACCGAAAGGTGAGCATGAATTTCCTGTCGTAGTGCGGAATGATTCTGCACTATAAAATCCAAAGATCTACTTTAACCTTGTCAAGAAAGCACCATGCTCAGTAAAAGAGAACAAGAAATAAGGACATATTTGGCGATCGATGGCAGCATGGTTTTAATGTAGCACAATCTCATTTTATTCTGCCAGATATTTTGTTGGTATCTTAAGCAAATGTTTATTTTCTTTGTTAAACATTAATTCTTGGTAATACTATGTGTTTTATAACAGTATATATGAATTTCTTTACTGCACTTATGTTGTGTGGTATCCCACTGATATGTCATGCAATCGCTGCTGGGTGTATTGACGTCTGCCCATTATTGTGTTGAGCAGTCAGATGAATCTTGCGATCCTGGCTTGACTTTCCTATAAGTCGACCCCCCAAATTTGAAATTGTCCAAAATTGCTTAACTTATAGTCGAGTATCTACAGTAGCTATTCTAACACAGCTGCAGATAGAACCCACCAAAACCACTAGATACACAGCATCAGAAGATGTATATTTTATAGAACATGGTGGTTTATGTATGGAAAATTGATCACACTAATAGTATATTTTAAACTCTCTGCTTTCACTGATAAAATACAAACAGTATTTTTCTTTTGTTCATTCATCACTCATTTACAGAAAAATGTGTCATTCTTTTTGAACTCTAACATCAGTTAGGTTATCGAGAAGTGCTTTGTGATGTACCTAAGAGGTGCTATGCAAACGCCCATATACATACATACATAGAAAACACATTGGGATACATCCCTTGCAGAAAATATATTTAATAATTGAAGTTTGTATGAGTGATGTTTTTAAAGGATTTGATTGAAAAAAATTGTGTTGCAGGAAGCCTTACTTTGACAAATCCAGTATCGACGTCACTGCTGACAACATCTGTTGCAGCACCAGTTGCTTCGACTCAGCTCGCTGCAATTTCTACGATGCAGAATATTTCTACAGCTACCGGAGAGATTACTTCTGGATGTGATGCACTTGACTTTGGAGTGGATGCCAATACCATGGAACAGCTGCATGCAGCTGGAGATTCTGGTCTGACTGAGGTGAGTCTGGTGGAGGGTTCAGAGGAGCACCACCAAGCACCTATGCAAGTTGATGGAGCACTGGATGACTATGTGATGGCTCTGCCTCAGTTTGATGGGATGGGTGATGGGGACGATGCTGCTGAGGAGGATAACACTTCTACTCAAGTGCAGGTAGCATCTGATCAAGCAGAAGATGATAATCCAGATGAGCTGCATCAGCATCTGGAGACATCGGATGCCTTGGAAGAAGGATTTCCATCTTCAGAACAAGGGAAAGCACTCCTTGATGATTTCCAGGGAGTGCCTGTTGAACCGCTAATGGAAGGTTTTGTTGGTGCAGACGAGGCACCAGAAGCAAATTACCATCATGGCGGGGACACAGAGGAAGGAATGCCATCTGAAGAAGGAGTTTCTATAATGCATAGTGAAGAAAATGAACACTACCCAAGAGAAGAGGCAGAATTTCTTCTGCAGGTAACTTGCAACTTCTAGCTCTCATGCCAGTTGTTTATTTTAGGCACTGCAATGACCTAATTGTGCATTCAGTTACAATCATTTATGAATGATTACAGAATGTCAGTTTATTTCTCTTTTTTTGTATCTTGCATTTCCAACTAAGAAGTTATGACCTGTTATTTTGGTGTTAACCCATTCCCTCCTGAATTTTTTTCCCCGAAAATGAATAAATTGATGGTACACATGGTACAATGACAACAGTGCAACAAGGGTTACAGTAAAGTATAATAAAGTGTACATTTTCTGAATCAGCACACTTCTGGCTATAAAATGCACATTTTATTGTGAACAAAAGTTAATTTATATAGCTGCCTTAGAATTCCAAACGGCAAAACAGTCACCGATGCACAGATGAGCATTGCATTTCTCACAACAGGTAACAGAAAATAATTATAACTGGTATCTTTATATTTGCCAGTCTTTGGGTTTTTATGCTTAGCCCAGACTCTGCACCTTTGCCTAACAAGTGAGTTAGAGGGAAAGTGCTAGACAAGCAGCTTTAGTATGGGTGTAGGGCATCTACCGGGACCTGGCATAACAGCATGATCAGTGACGGGCAGTGTCTGAAGGTTCTAGTGCTCCAGTAAATGGAATGTCCTTTCTGGAAAAAGTTGTTTGCTAGTTCCAGTGATCATCATCAGAAGCTGCTGTTGGTTGGTTGAATGATGTCCCAGCAGCAGAAGGGAAGGAAGCGAAACGATGGCCTGGACAATGACCACCTCGACCGCGACTTCGACCATGACTTTGACTACGACTAAAACATCGACAGTGACTTGATCCACCTCTGATGCTGCTGTTGGCTGAGAAGTCCTTTTCAACAGATGCAGATGTTGCCTGGAAATGGAAAATGATATACAACTGAATTAGAAGGGATGAATGGAAAAAGCATCATTCATCGTCAGTCAGCTGATCAACAGGCACGCCCACTTTTGCCATCAAATTATTTTCATTATGTAGTTTTTGTAGTTTTGCTAGTATTGAGCATCAGTAAATATCACTCGGCTTTCAGTCAACATAATAACAAAATTTCACATCACAGCCATCAAGAATGTTACGCAAAATAAAAACAAAATAAAACAACATTGTATCACTTACCTCTCCAACCTCATCATCAGTCAGCAATGCTGCTGAGTCCAACAGGCACGGTTTCGTTTTCGGACTGGTTTCGCATGCAGGGCCGATTCCAAACAAACTAGTCCCTGCCGAGCTTCAAATCGCCTACGAATTTATATTCCGAAGAGGTAAACTCGTCATCCGTGTCATCCAGAACATGCCTCAAAAACTTCCGATATCGGAATGCCTTTTCCCATCACTTTAAACTCTTTTTTCTCACAGTAAATCTAATTATTTCTCAACAAATCGCAACCCAATATGTCCGGAAATTTACCAGCAACAACACTAATGCTATTTTTAGGTATGACATAATTGAGTTATAATTATTTTCTAGCCTGTTTCAACGCCTCCCATATCGGGTCGCTAGCGACCCGATCTGGCGGGAATGGGTTAATAGGCTGAACGTTACCCCTATACATTGACGTTTGTCGACAACCGCCTTCAGCCTGTAATGTTGGCTGTTGTCGACAAGAGCCTCAGAAGTGTTACCAGTTTTTTATGATTACACTGACATATTTTCCGGACTACAAGTCGTGCCTTACTTTACTTAGTTATAGTGATTCAAAATTGGCAGAAATTTGTAGTCCATATATAAGTTGCACCTGTGATGCACTGATTCCAGTGACTGCTGAAGGTAACAATAACAGGCTACCAGAGTAATAATATGGCGTTCATGAATCACTAAGTTATTATATAACAACTACTAAGATGATGGTGTACAGTTGATACAGGATAATGAATATTAGACTGGCTGCAATCTTGGCTGCATCTGGGATACAAGCCAGCTGCAGCAGTGTCTATATCCAGGCAGCCCTGTTGCGAATTAGGTAAATTTATAATAGCTTATTCAGTAGTAGCACCAGCACAAAGTACAGTAATTTAGCCTTCCTCCTCAAGACCACCACAGCTGGACTGGATACATGAATGATACAGGAGCTCTTACACTACTTTTAACAGCGTTGAGAGTCTGATGTATAACAGGACAATAATCAAATATGTCATCCACAGTAGGGAGAAAATAATTTTACTATCTGTCCTTTTTGTCCATCTTTTCAGCATTGCAACCGAAAAAGCTCGTCCACCTTAACTAGTTAAGGTACTACCAGAGGAAGACAGTTAAATGACCTGGTTAAATAATGATAAGTCTGGGGAATGAGGACAGATTTTAAGTACTGTAGTTGGCCAAAGTTCAGTGTTTTATAAACAGTTGGCCCCAATTTCCAACAGATCATTTGCTGAACAGGAAGCCAATGCAAAGTTTGGGATTATATGCCAATTGTTGGATGTGTTAGTTTTAGCTCTAGCCAAAGAGTTCTAAACTCTGCATGCTTGAATTTGTGATACCAGCAAGAAGCAAGTTTCAGTAATCAAGGTGACTGGAAACTAATGCATTTGGCAGAGAAATCCTTGCAGACATGAGAACTTAACACTTAATTCTGCGTATGTCACAAATATACATATATGATGACATACAAATACCATTTACATAGCTGGTGAGCTATAGAATAAAAAAAACAACGCCCAAGAAGTGCAGGTCCCAGCACCCACAAGACAAACAGGATGAAAATCAATACAAATGAGGAGCAAATGAGTACAAGTTATTTCAACAGGAGGGAGACAAAATTATCCGGAAAATTAAAATTCACAGGTCAAAGGTGGTTATTTAGTTGCTTAAAGAGAATTTTATGTAAAAATACCATTAAAATGAAAACAGTTTAGGATTTCAGCTGATACCTTGTAGTAGAGATATTAATCAAAAATACCTCTTGTTATAGTGGGCAGGTTTGCAAAAATATATGATCAGAATCACGTGTTGCTATACAGCCTGCTTTTTAAGTATTAATGACTTGGGATAATGTTATTATTTGCCAGCTGCAGCGATATGGTTTATTTCATTCTCTGATAATTGTGGTTTCTCAGCCTGGTGAAGAGCAAGACGATGGGACAAGTGCTGAGAAGGCACTACCTGAAGAAGAGCAGCAGGTGCATGCTTCTTATGATGCATCACAGCAGTTGCAGCCTCAGTCTCATCCTGATAATGTGATGATGGAAAGTTGCATGAAAGAGGAACCAGGTTTTTCCAACCTGGCTATGACACTTCCAGATCCTAATGCAGGTAGGTACTAATTATGTCGTCAGCTTCATTTATATCATGATAGATAGATAGGTTGATAATTTATGACTTACAAGTTGACACAGTAGACTGGTAAGCAGTGCCTTGTATTTGATTTAACAAAATTGTGTCCATATGAACATTCAACTTTTGCCTATAACCATTCGTTGATTCATGAATGCAACCTCTTGAGTGACTTGATATCATAACCCACAGAGCGCTATCATTATCGTGTTTGTCAGTGCATGAATCATGTGTCCAAATAGCCGGAGTCTGTGTTTCTTTTGTCTGCGATGCTAGGATGTACATCGGGTGTCGTTACAGCACCACATTGGTGACTTGTAGTGGGCCAGTGGCATAGCTGGGGAGGTGAATGGTGCAGCCATCCAAGGGGCAAAGAGGGCAACAAAATGAAATTTTTGAAGACATATTTTTGTCATGTGCACCCAAAACTTCAGGGGTGATCACATAAAAGGCAGTGAGAGCCTTTATCCGAAAGATCAAAAGATTGTGTTAATAAAAAACTTAACACGCAACAGGCCTACTGTACACGTTGTGCACAGGTGGCCTATCAAGTTTTGAGTTGAACTAAGCCAGTCTCTCTGTGTGTGTGTGTCTCTCTCCATCTGTATATCTCTCTTTGAAACCCCCTGACTCCGGTTACTGCCCTCTCTGGACTTGACCATGCTCACCCCAGTCCTCTCCCTTTCTCTTTCTGTGTTGCTGGATGAAATGTTATGCCTTCTAGTTCAGCATTCTGCTCCTAATGCAAATCCAGGAATCCAATGATGCCATTCTTCTCTGTCCTGTGCAGCTTCTTTGTAGCCCTGCCTGCTTCCTTTATCCATCATCCAGTCTATCGGCATAGTTCTTGGCTTTCGTGTGGCCTTCTTTCCCTCAATTCTTCCTTTGAGCACTGTCTTCAGGAGAAAATTTCCATTAAGTATATGACCGATCCATTTGTCTCCTCTGTATCATATTGGTCAGCATTCTATCTTTTTGCGCCACGGTCAGCACCTCCTTGTTTGTCACGCAAAAATATTTGTAAGTAAATTTACATAACTGTGTTCAACTCACGCAGTTCCTGTAAATTGCTGGTTTTCGTTAAAATTCAAATTTTTCTCTTTAGAGGGGCAATTGCCGTCACTTGCTCTGGGCACCAAACTACTTAGCTATGCCGCTGCATGTGCCATGTGTGGAATGTGCAGTATTCTCTGCAGGAACCATTGTTGAAAGGTATCCAGCTTCACATGCCAGTCTTTGGTTAGCATACAGGTCTTGGCTCCATATTGGAGGATGGGCAGTTTGTATGAATAGGCAGAATTTGGTGTCCAGCTGGGCGTCGGTTCTCCAGGTTCCTTGTGGTAGGTTGCTCTTGCTTTCCTTGGCAGTGTGTGGATGTCATCGTGTTTTGGGCTTACTGCCGCTGTCTGCCTCAACATGAGAACCTAGGTAAGTTTCCTGGCACCTGTACGTGACCCAGTGTCAGGTTTGGGACCACTGTCGCCTAATGTTTTTCTGATCTGAACAAATTATTATTATCAACACTAAATGTGCTATAATCCTACAGAAATTCTATAAACTTCATTTGAAATCACAGTTACCAAACTCTGAATGCAGAATATCATGTTGGGTCACTATGGCTGTAAAACTGTGGGTGTTATATTTGAAAAATTGGTTGTCTTTTTGTGGGAGCCAATTTTTAGTGATGGAGCAGTGGGTTGTATTACTGAGTTTGAATATTTAACTGAAGGTTTCATGTGCAGGCAAGTGCCGAAGATGACTGTCAGTCAGGCACTGACACGAAACTTCTCTATCCGGGACTTATATCTTCTGTGACTGGTAAAGTGTAGTCGGATGCAAAAATTGTATTGTGTTTGTGCTCATCATCATCATCATGATCCATGGGCCGAGAGCCCGTAGGTGTCCACTGCATGCATTGTCACTTGTCTCCACAGTTCCCGATCTTGTGCTGTTCTTATCAAGGCGTGCAAGTCTTGCTTACACCAATCCCTTATATCATCTGTCCACTCCCTGTTAGGTCTTCCTCGTCTCCCATTTCCGTCCATAATTCCCATCATCACGCTTTTTATTTTTCTACTGTCATCCATCCTGCATATATGTCCAAACAAGCGTAATTTCCTTCTCATTATTACTTGTATTAGATCTTCTTTTATGCTCAGTCTTCTTCGGACCTCCGTATTTGTTACCTTCATTGTCCAATTCAGATGTAATATTCGTCTATAGCAGTACATTTCAAATGCTAATATCTTATCTTTATCCGTCTTTTTGATTGTCCATGCCTCGCATGCATACAGAGCTGTGCTAAACACACATGTTTTCAAGACGTTTAGTTTGGTCTTGTGGCTGATTTTCCTGCTTTTCCAGATGTTGTTTAGCCCTGCCATAACTCCTTTTGCCTTTACTATTCTTGCCTTTATGTCTTTTGCACGATCATTATTCCATGTCATGAGACTTCCTAAGTACACAAACTCCTTTACATTTCAATCACCTCATCTTGCACTTTAATTTCCATGTGTGTTGTCTCCTTGCCAAATACCATTGTTTTTGTTTTATCCACATTTATTTTTAGTCCAGCATGTTCGGCAAGTAGGTTCAGTCCGTACACATTTTCCTGCAGCCTGTTGCAGCTGTTCTCCAACAGGTCAATGTCATCTGCAAATCGTAGGTTATTGATGAGTTCTCCCTGCACTGAGATTCCAGTTCCATTATCTTGTATGTCCTGCATGACTCTTTCCAAGTAAGTGATAAATATACTAGGTTTGTGCTAGAGTGGTTGAAGTTCGATGGAGATTACATGACTGAATGGGCTGCTGTTGTTTCCATATGATGATCAGATGTAGACAAACAACATGGATATGGATTGGCTTGGTAATGAGCTGGCAAACTAAGGCTAAGCCCTAAAGCATGCTGGATACTCCATATGGATATTCATTTCTCTTGTATGCTGCCAGAGTCAGTTGTAGACACGTCTTTGGCACAAGTCTTCTACGTTGTTGAGGCACATAGTCAAAGTGGCAAGAATTTCAGAGAGATGAATGTACTTCAGGATTAACACTGAAGATAGTTGCTGTAATCTCAGTCAGTATATAGAGGTGAGGGAGAATGGCACATAGAGAAAGGACTAAGAAAGTAGTATAGTCTTGCCCTGTTTGATCCAGTTCACCTGAAGGTTAGTCTGCCGGCCTACTACTGGGCAATGTATGTCCTGCTTAAACAAAAGATGATCAGTCTTGGGTGTCAAGTAAAAAACAAGAGGAAAGTTATACAGAAATGGAGAACAAGGTCAAAATGCAATCATGATCAGTGGTTTGGCTATAGGAGGTAATACTAGAAATTCATTTTTACTTTGCATTGTGATTTAGAAAAAGTTTCTATTATAACAGTCTGCTGTTTCATTGACCTTATAAAGAAATTGACGATGTATGTTTAAACTCTTGGTTTGATTTGTCTTAGATCCTTTGGCCACCCTGGCTTCTGCTGCTATATTTACAGCTCCCAGTTCCAGTTTTGGAACTGATGTCAAGGCAAAGACTGAGGACTTGAAAACAGTAAGAATACTGCATGTGATTTACCAGCTATTAGAAATGATTCTTTAAGTAAATTAACCATCATGTCGAATTATAAAACTACACTGAGCTAAAGTAAAAGGTTGATTCACTATATTTTGCGTTTGTTACATAACTTTTGCTTTTAATAAATGTGATTTAATTTAATTCTTTGTTATTGATCTTTGATAAACTTAACTTATATGGAAAAATTTTGAAATTTCCACACATGAGTTGCACCTTTCAGTAAGACGCACTCCTAGAAGTTCATGTATGTAGTCTGAAAAATGCAGTAGTTTAATTCCTGCATCAGTGTTGTTTAGGCTGAATGGCATTACTGCCTGTAGCACCGTGTGGAATAGATATGGTGATAAAGATGCATCCTTGACATACCCCTGTTTTTGTCTGGAAGTAGTCTGTGATCTGTGTTGACATTTATTGCACTCGAAGATTTCCAGTATATTCCTTGTGCAAGTTTGATAAGTTTTTCTGGTATCCCTGCATTTAGCATTGCTCTCCACATTCTGCTGAATGCTTGTTTGATGTCTATAAAGTTTATGAAGACTTTCTGATTGTGTTTGATGCTCTTTTCAAGAATCTGTCTTTTTGTGAATAGCTGGTCAGTTGCACTGCTTCCCTGTCTAAACCTGGCTTGCTCTTCTCTTAACATACTTTTTCATTCTGTTTTGTATTATTTTGGTGAATGTTTTTCTTGGTTTGCTGTGTAGGCTCTGTAAAGCTTACATTCTTGTATATCTGCCTTTTTCTTTTGTATATTGTGACGATTATCGATTTTCCTCAGTCATCTGTTTTTCTGTATTGATAATAGGTATCTCATTGAGGATTGTCGGGTCATTATTTACATCAGAATTTAGTAGTTGTTCGAAGTGTTCTTTCTATTATTCTTGTCAGCATGCATTGTCTTCTAAAACTTCACCATTTGTGTCTTTGAGTTTTACAACTTTGAGTCCAAATTGCCCACTAAATAACTTTATTACTATACACTTCCTGCATTCTGTTAATTTTGAAAGCTTCTGCTTCTCCGTGTTGTTATTCCATCCAGTTGTTTTTTGTCTCTTAATAGTGTCCTTGTGATTTCTCTGGAGAACCAATTGAATTTTTCCGGTTTGTAACTTTAGTCTAGTGCCTGGCTATATTTTTCCTTTCCTTCATTAGTTCTTGCAATTCAACTTATATCCATCAATTTTTAGTGGCTCTTTACTGGCCCATCCAATTACGTTGATGGCCGCTGTTGGTATTCCTTTTTTTATGTTTTTCCCACGTCTTCTGTGCTGTTTTGATCATTGATTTGTATGTTTCTCTACCTCCTCTTCATATTTCTGGCAGATGTCTTCATCTTTTACTTTTTTGGTATTGGACCTTGATGTTCTCTGTTTGTTGATTCTTGTTCTTGTCCTCTTCTTAAGTTGGCGGTTACTAGCTCGTGATCAGTACCAATTTAACCCTTTACCCGTTTATTAAAAATTTTCAGGTTCCGCCCACAGCGTTTATTTAATTTTGCATAAACATGGTGTTTTCAGGTGTAAACATTGCTGACTGTTTTAACTGAAAAAAATAAAATGCAAAAATGTTTATTGTTATAATTTGTTTATGACATTTGTCTCTGGTCACAATGCATAAGAAATGTACCTGAAAATAAGTATAAGAATTTTTTCTTTGTGTGATACACCTCAACCCGTGGAACTAAGCAAAGTGAAACATTACAATCAGGTCCTGACTCTTGAGTGTCTTCCTCTGCCTCCGAAAAACGATTATTGGATAAATCATTCAAATCCTCTAGTTACGATAAGTTCGATTCATCAGATGAATCTTCAGCTAAAACATGCTCTGGAATGAGGTTGACATCATGCGTGCGAAAGTTATGTTTCATAGAAGAATTTGACGTTTTTAGGATATGTTTACAGAGAACCGAAACTATATTTTGCAACTGAAAATACCAATACTAAAAATAGAATGACGCCATTTGTTTCCATAGACGATCTAAATAATAGAGCAATCCAATAGTAATAATAAAAGCGAGATATTTCGGGGTAAACTGTAGCAGTAAGGTTAGGACTATGATCCGCGAGTTATCTCGGGGTAAACGCTGTGGACTCGATTACCGCCGGCGAGTATACTCGGGGCAAACGGGTAATGGGTTAAGCATCAATTGATCTGCAGTTTGTCATGTTTGAGCTCCATATTTTGTTTATTGTGATGTAGTTGATCAGTTTGCGTGTCCTTCCGTCAAGCGATGTCCATGTCCTCTGATTTTTTTGTTTAAAAAATACATTCACTGGTTTCAGGTTGTTTGTAGCTCAGAACTGAAGGAGTTTCTCCCCACTGTTGTTCATATCTCCCCATCCATATTTTCCATTGGAGCCTCTCCAGGTATCAATGTCTCTGCTGACTTTTGGGTTGAAATTCCCTGCAAACGATGATATCATGTTGTGGAATGTGAACGATCTGCTGAGTTGTTCACCCATTTACAGTTTCTTAATTAAGTAAAAATGTGTGATGTAAGTTTGTAAAATTTCAAAGTAATGACAGTAGCTTTATTATTAATTTAGTACTGAATGAATTGCTAAAAAATTATGAAAGTCCTATGTTAAATTACCTCAAAAATATCTTTACAACCTTGTAACATCAAGTTTTGCATTTTAATGGTCTCAGCCCGTAAAGAGTAAATATTTGAAATCTTTAATGATTTTCTTATTAATGATCACAGCCAGCTTGACTTAATAATAATAATAATAATAAGACAATTTATATAGCGCCGTAACACGGCCGAGGCCGAAGAAAAGGACGCTGTACATAAGTTCAGGCGACAATAGAAAATTAACTACAGTCACACGATAATTTAAATAGAAACGTTTTAAGCCCTTTCTTAAAGTTATCCAAGGATGGAGCATTCTTCACGTGGTCGGGAAGGCTATTCCACGCAGTGGGTCCGGCAATCGAGAAAAAGCTTTCGCCAAACCGCGTGGTAGACCTTGGGACCTGCAGATGGTTCCTCGACGAGGACCTCAGCCGACATCTGTTCTCATTATCTCCGACTCGAATACAAAATTCGGAGATGTAGTCTGGCATGAGGCCATTCAGTGCCTTGAAAGTGATCAGACATAGTTTGTATGTTATCCGTTGAGGAACGCGCAGCCAGTGCAGATTGTCGCGCAGCAGGTCACTAATATGATCGGATGGTGTCCGGCCGTAGATGACACGTGCTGCAGAGTTCAGCACTGACTGCACCCGATCTAGCTGGCAAGCAGGCAGCCCCGATAGTAGGCTGTTGCAGTAGTCAACCCTGGAGACTTTGAAGCTGTTGACCAAGGTGATGGCTGTCGAGGTAGGAATCAGTCTGCGGATGGACTTTATTCAACGCAGTTGATAGAAACAGCCTCGAACAAGTTGACTCGCATGGGCCGACTTGGTCAAACAGCTGTCGAAGTGTAATCCAAGGTTGCGGATGGTGTCGGCTGGTCAAACTACTGCCTCGTTGACGGCGAATGAACTGTCGTTGAGTAGATGCTGACGTCGGAGAGTGGTGCACCATAGGAACTCAGACTTCGATGGATTGAGTCTGAGACGGTTGGAAGCCATTCACTCCGAAATGCGTTCAATACACAGCAGCACTCTCTGTTTCAACTCCGCGGTTTGCGTTGGCTCACAGAAGAAGTAGAGTTGTGTATCGTCCGCATAGAAGTGGTGGAGGAGACCATGGGCTTGTATAATCTTCTCCACGTCAGCTGTGTATAGCACGAAGAGGAGGGGCCCAAGGACTGATCCCTGTGGGACGCCACAGGTGACCAGTCTAGGTGGTGTTGCCTCCCCGGCCAAGTGGACAGATTGAGTGCGGCCTCTGATATAGGATTCAAGCCAACTCAGCACTTCATCCTTGACTCCGAACGTGCGCGACAGACGCTCGAGCAGGATGTCATGGTCAACAGTGTCAAATGCAGCCGACATGTCAAGAAGTGACAGAAGTGCTAGTTGGCCCGAATCGATGGCGTTAAGTTAACTAAATCAGAGAAAACTTTAAGAAGTGCCGTTTCGGTGGAGTGGCCACGCCTGTATGCAGACTGGAATCGATGGAGAAGGTGCGATTCAGACAGGTACTCAGTGAGCTGTTGGTGAGCAATCTGCTCGAGCACTTTTGAGATGAAAGTTAAGTTGGAGACCGGTCTGAAATTCGCAGGCGACGACTCATCGATTCCAGCTGTTTTAGGAAGTGGTCTGACCAAAGCATGTTTCCATTTTGATGGAAAGCGGCCGGTGGCAAATGAACAGTTAAACATCCGGGCAATAAAATTGGCCAACAGTGGAGCCGCCTCCTTCATCAACCATGCCGGAAGTATGTCAAGAGGGCATTGTTTCGCAGGTGACAATAGAATTACCTTGATGACATCTTCTGCTGTGATCGGTCTGAACTTGTGCATGCCCGGGGATGAGCAGTTGGTGAACGTCGCCTCACTTGCGTCAGACGTCGACGCTCGGATGTCAGCGATTTTCCTGTCCATAAAGTCGTGGTAGGTAGCGGCAGAAAATGACACCAAGTTCGAAGTAGCTTTACTTTCGCCCAGAAGCTTGTGCACTGACTGCCACACGTGGCGCTGATTGTTACCAGCCGACGTGATTTTTGACTTCCAGTAGTCACCGGCCTTCTGATGCGACAGTTTCCTAGCCGATCGAAGGGCCGTGCGCCAGGCTTGCTTGCTTTCCACACCAGCCTTGTCAGAGTGGGCGCGCCGCGCAAGACGTCGAGCCTTCCGCCTCGCTTTGCGGCATTCACTGTCGAACCAGGGCTGATGAGGACGCTCCCTTACAGTGAACTCTGAAACTGGAGCATGCTTATCTAGCAGGCGGCCAATTACGTAGTCAAAAATGCCTGCCAGATCGTCTGCAGAGGTATCGGTCTCGAAGTCACAGAAGGAACTCAGTTCAGACTTTGCGAGTTCGGCTAAGAAGGCTGCGGTGTCAAAATGCTGCCATTGGCGCCTAGCGATCTTCACATAGGTTGGTGCTGGTGGTGTCATGATGATAGACCATGAAACGAGCGAGTGGTCCGACAGTCCGACCTCGGTGACCCTGACGTCCAGCGGCCATACAGTCTCAGATGAAATCACGTGGTCCTGCAGGCCACCCATTCGGTGCGTCGGTGACTTCACGTGCTGACGGAAACCATAGGTCGACAGGACATCGTTGTATCTGATGACATCCGGGTCAACCTGTCGCTCGAGGTGGATGTTGATGTCGCCAGTGATGGTTATTGGCAGCGACATACTGGCAAGGGCCGCAAGGAATTCAGAGAGCTCCTCGAAGAACTTGGGTCTGATCACGTCTGACCCGGACCCGGACTTCCTTCAGATCACTTGTGAAAGGGTAGTTGTTTTATGTGGAACACTGAGATTTTATTTATTCTGCTTCAGTTGGGCAGGAATGTGATAAAATATGCTCAGGCCGTTGGCTATATGTTGGTTACCAAGGGATGGCTAACTCAGTTGGGATGTATGTATATATACAAGTACATGCCTTGTATATTTATACCCTACATATGTATATGATACAATGCTGAACTTTATCAATGTTCATTTTTTCTGTATAATATAAGGCAGGATAATAATAGGAACATTAAGGTACAACCAGTGACAACTTCATTCTACAACTTACACTTTCATTCTTTGCTAGGCTCTGAGCAGGCCTTCTTTAGACGATCTGGTGAGCCCCCCTGTGGAATTGCCAACCTACAAACTATACCACTGGATAGGCCTGGAAGACTAATATCTCCTTCATTTTGCATCCATAAAAATAAATTGGATATCACCCAATATTTCAAAGCAAGGCCTAGCCAAAAGTTTGATCTGTTTCCTGAAGTTCAGTCCTCTATGGTAGGTAACCTTTCAAAAGTTCAGATCAGAACTACATAAATAGAAGAGCTTAACTGTTGAAGAATGATTCCTAAGAAATGGACCATAAGGTAACTGAAAATGATAATGATCAATGAATCCTATCTTTTGGTAAAACTAGAGCTACACTTCTGTTATATGTGTATGAGAGATGTGCATATGGTAGCCTTATTAACTGCTTTAAGGTTAATATCGTTTTTTTTGGGCAAACTGATTATCGGTTGTAGAAATCTGATTTTAAACTGATTATCGGTTTTTATTTGGTCTTCATAGCAATTAGCAAATTTAATATATTGTTAAATAAATATAATGCAAGTTACTTTATGTATTACATACCGTAAGTTACGTACGTACATGTAACGCAGTGTCAGTCAACACTGAAATGTTTATTTTCTACTTATAGATTTAAATTTTAAGTGAACATAATTTATACTGTACGTTTATTTAAGAAATCTTTTATTCATTAAACAACATAAATAAAAGTTTTAAAACATATTCCTAATAGTGATCATATCGGCAGTCTTACAGTATCGTGGTCCAAGGCTGCCATTAGCATGTGGGCGTGGCTTCAGCCCTGGCTGCAGCAACTGCAGCCGGCTGTAAGAGGCGCATCCAGCAGGATGCACAGCTCAATGAATATGACCACATACCTGTGCAGAAATAGTAATAGCCAAGATAGCATGGATGATGAGCGGCATTGCCCGGGCTGCAGCGGCCAGTAGAGCGAACATAGTTTTGGATGAGGACCGATGTGCAGTGCATCCTACTGGATAAACTCGGACACCCGCTGAGCCCTAGGGCTGCAGCCTGGTATTGGCGTGCCTGAAGCCACGCCCACATGCTAGTGGTAACATTGGATACTATAAGATTGCCGCATGGAGCGCTCACAAATTTTGAACAAACGCACCTTTTTATCTGCAGGCCATATTGGATCAAAACACTAAACAAATCTATGAATTATTTCTTTCTGGCATTTCTTATAATTTTCACTACGAAAATGAAAAAAAATTAATTCGATTATCGTTTTGTAAATAAGAAAACCGATAATTGTTTTCAAAACCGATTATCGGATTTCCGATTATCGTTTAACATCCCTACTTTAAGGACAATTGCCTTCTTCCTCCTAATCAGTCAGTTGGTCAGTCACACCATTTCACAGAAACTGTCATCCTCATTCTGGCTGACCAACATCCTCTGCTGCTTGATGGCCACTTTACTTTTATTAGCTATTGTGACCTAAGTTCTGCATTTGATATAGTTGATCATGGTATTCTCCTGCTAGGCTTGGGCACTACCTACGGGCTATGGACTAACTAGTCCAGTTCATGCCAGATTTACTGCGTGTGTTTTGGGTCAGTCACAAGTTAAATATCGTGGCCTATCATTTCTGTCACCAGACATGTGGTGTTCCTCAGGGTTCTGTTTTTGGTCCTTTACTATTTTCCTTCTGTTCAAGTCCAGTGTTTTCCCTTATATCATTGTCCAATCACTATAGTTACGCATATGAAAAGGACATCCTAATATACTCATTTTGTTTAGTTCATTTAGCTTCTGAATGTCTTTGCATATAAAATAATTTTACTCTTCCAGCTGTAAGCATTCATTAGTGCAAGAATGTTTATGCTCTTTCAGCGGGAATTAAGTGAAATTAACTATAAAATTACTTTTTAAGTTAGCTATTTTAACTAATGCTTGAGACATTTTTTGATCAGTTTACACATTTATTTTGATCCCTGTTGTCATGAAAGTTTATCAGATGTTTTCCTGTTATTCTGAAATTTCTAATTGTGCTGTAAAACTCTCTGGGACTGATCAGATCTGTCTACAATTTCTACTAGAATGAAGTTCACTAGGCAGTATTTGCTGTCACTCTAAATACAAAATGACCCAGTTGTGGGCTCTAGTTGTTTGAAATTTGTGGCTTTGATGGCTAAATGATTGCTGTGGTAATTTGTAAGACAGCGTACAGTATTTGTGTAATTTCTGTCACAGGAGGAACAGGCCCAGATGAAGCCAGCTGGTGGTGTGGGTGAGCCAGGTGCCAAGAAGGAACAGAGTCAGTGGTGTGATGTTGGGATTATTAAGGGCACAACCTGTGTTGTATCCTATTATCATCTTTCATCAGATGCTTTACAGGGCAATGGAGAGGTAATCCATTTTGTGATTTATTAATTACTAATTAGAAGCTGGCTATGAATCTGCTGTCTCGTGTGTTTTTCATTTATGTGATTATGGGAGAAGGGAAGTAATTTACAGAATATGTTGATTTAAAATTTTGTGTCACTTTTTACACAAATTTTTACATAAATTTCTAAGAGCTAAATAATGGATTTTTGTCTTAAAATTTTAATTTTTTGCCAGTTTGTTCTTATGTTCTGCTTCTGAGATAAGTTTTAATTTTTTGTGTTCTTTTTGTTGATTTGCATGCTATTTGTGCACATATCATTGGCTGAGCTGCTCTTTCTTTGCTTCATGACTTGTACTGGCACAGCAACCCCCCCTCTATGTTCTCTTAATTTTATATAATGTAATGTAATGACGACAATTTATATAGCATCGTAAGTAACAGGCTACTTCTAGGGTGCTTTACAAAGTCAAAAGTCGGCCCAAGAACTAAGAGTTATGATTCAAATACAATTTCAGCTGTTTTTTAAAGAGGTTGACACTTTTGGACTCCCAAATGGATGCCGGAAGACTGTTCCAGGCACGCGGACCTGCAACCCGAAAGGCCCGATCACCCATTCTAGTCTTAGTTGCCGGTACAAATACATTGACAGACTTTGATGATTGCAGTCGCTGTCGGTTGGGGTCATCAGATAGTGGCCTGATGCTGTCTGCAAGATAGTGTGGTGCATAGTTGTTCAGACATTTGTACACAAGGAGGCAAAGTTTGAACTTTACGCGCTCGCTGATCCTTAGCCACTGAAGTCGGTCCTGAAGCACGGGTGTGATGTGGCCGGACTTTCTAGTCCGAGCAGCCAGACGAGCAGCGGTGTTTTGATGACTGCCTGAAGCCGAATGGTTCTGCACTGTGGTTTTTAGGTCCACTCTAACATGTCTGGCAAATTCTAATTATTTATGTTCATGAATTCTTCATGAACTGAAAAATTCTTCTTTTCACTTTAGCTCATGCCTTTTTAACCCTTTAACGACCGCAGAAATTTTTTCACCTATCCCTCACAACCGCACATTTTTGGCAAAAACGGCCAAAAAATAAAACATTTGAACTTGTGATATCTCTGTCAGTTTTTTTACTTGTAGACATAAGGTAAGCGCCATTCTTTAGCATTTTATCTCCTCTTCCCATTCATCTGTCAAGTCTTTTGAAAAAAGAAATTTTGGGGTACCCAAAGTTGCCCCAAACTGTACCCCCAAAAAATTTGCTATATTTTTATCATTAAGACAGTCTTCAAAAAATTTTAAATGACAACATAGATTGATTGAACACAGAAATGTGCAGAAATTGTTGCCAGATAGAACCAAATAGAAATTTTAAAAATATTTTCATAAGTGAAAGAGATGTAAATTTTTTAGTGTTTAAACCATTGTCATAAAAACTGAAGAAAATTAAAGGAAAAAGCCTAAAAGTAAAACAAATTAAACTTATGATATTTCTGTTGGTTTCTGACATGTAGATATAAGGTGGACACCATTCTTTAGCATTTTATCTCCTCTTCCCATTCATCTGTCACATTTTTTGGAGAAAATTTTTTTGGGTATCCAAAGTTGCCCCAAACTGACCCAAAATATTTGGTATGTTTATCTTCAAGACAGTCTACATATAAATTTTAAGAGACAACATGTGGTAACTGAGCACAAAAAATGTGGAGAACTTGTTGCCAGATAGAATTAAAAAGAAATTTTTAAAATATTTTCAAAATTGAAAGGGATACAATTTTTTAGTATTTAGGCCATTGTCATAAAAAACTGAAGAAAATTACAGGAAAAGCCTAAAAGCAAAACAAATTGAAGTTGTGGTATCTCTGTCAGTGTTTGACATATAGACATAAGGTAAACACTATTCTTTACCATTTTATCTTCTCGTCCAATCTGTAAATTCTATTTCCCAACACAATATTTTCTGGGTAACCGAAAACTGACCCACAATTGCTGCAGGCATATAGCGTATGCCATTGTCATCAAACTCCATGTCAATGTGCGACTCGTTCTCTTCATATTGCCAAAAGACTCGTGTGATCCATCTGACACGTTTTATTCATCAGAAGAATCACAACTTTCGTTAATATACGACCAGTCGTCGATCAATCAGCGAATTTCTACCTCCGGTAAACAACGATTCGCCATTTTGGGACATTTAAATATCCATTTAGCTACACGCTGGCCGATTTAAATGCCCATTTTGATTGGTTGTTTTTTATATTTTGAGGCGTTTTCCAGGGATTCCACTGATGTAATATAGATTAAAATTATAGCTATTTGCCCAAATGACGCTGAATTCTAAAACTATAAGGATTACAAATCGATAAGAGGTTACGATATGACTCGCCTCCTGCCTAGTACCATTTAGACCGTGCGGTCGGCTGCCATTACTACCATTTAGTACTGTGCGGTCAGTAATGAGTTAAACTTGCTGTGCCTCTTTTTTTAAGTTTTTAATTTCATTGGCCACATGTGAGAATCATTGGCTACCCATCAGCGAACTCCGGAATTAAAAAGGTGTTACGCAAAATTTGGCAAACTACAGTATAGAAATTCTCCAAAACTTTGACTATTCTGGAACAATCAGAGCCAAAATTTGCATTCCAAATCCAGAAGAATTAATCATTAACAAGACAAAATTTGAAAAAACTTTAGCCGCACGATCTTAGACTTGAATTATTTATTTATTTATTTAAAGCACTTGTAACATGCGCAGTGTCAGTGCACCTGAATCTGAGACATGGATGTATGTTTCTGAATCTGAGACACGGATGTGTTTGCTTGGGTCCAAGATGGAATCAAGCAAAATCCGGGGAGAAGTAGCTAGTCTTAAGAAGTGATTTAAAAGATGATAGCGAGTTTGCAAGTCGGGCCTTTTGTGGTAGACAATTCCAAATGCGAGGAGCACAGCAGCTAAAGGCACGTGATCCTACAATTGTCCTGAACCTAGGTTCTTGCAGCAAACCAGTATCAGAAGAACGCAAGAATCTAAAAGGCGATATGGAGTCAGCAAAGTATTAAAAATATGATGAAAGGCCAGTATTCTGAACCTTAAAGGTCAAGTATGCAATTTTAAACTTAATATGCCACTCAGTAGGAAGCCTGTAAAATTCAAGAAGGCGATCTAATGCATTTGATGAAGAAGAACATGTAACAACCCTAGAAAGAGAGTTTTGGACCCTCTGGAGCTTTTTTACTTTAAGAGAGGATATACTGTATAACACTACATTTTACATAGTCTAATCGAGAACCAACAAGTGCACTTGCACTGTTTAGCCATATCATTAGTCAGAGAATGTCTGTTGTAACGAAATGCCTTGATGTGGTAGAAACAAGACCTGCAAATCGAAGATATGTGTGAAGTCATAGTGAGTGAGTTGTCAAGGGTGACACTGAGAGTTTTAATTTTAATTGCTTAATTTTGAACAACTCTTGGTCAGAGTCTAACCTAAACAATAATTCGAATTAAACGCTGTAAAGTTATCGTCTGATCTACCGCAAACAACCTTTGACGTTCAACCTCCGCAAGGCTAATCTCCCAGCAAGTGATCTATTGGGCTGCCTATGCGAGATCATGTCACTGCATGGAGCATTGGCACATCATTAGAGGATGCTTTTATTGCTGCCTTGACTATTTGGGAAAGCATAAAGACAGTCTACAGGATATGTTGGTGCCTGATCTGTTCTGGCTAGTTTGTGCTTTTATTCTGCTGCTGAGATCTAAGTTTTAATTATTTATTTCTTCTGCATGTTGTTTGCATGCTGTGTGTGTATGTGCCATCATCTACCTACTCTTTCTGTGCTTCATGACTTGGATAGGCACAGCAAGCCCCCTCCACATTCTCTTAATTTTACAGTTTTCAGGTGCACACTAACAAGGATGACATACTTTCAGTTATCTGCATTTATGAGTCACCCATGAAACAGATACCTGCTCTTTACTGTTTAGGTCAAGCATTTTTAACTGCTGTTTCTCTTTTTTCGTGTGTTTTGATTTCTGTCGCAGTGATTGCTGATTTAATTTCTGTCACTGTGATTATGGCTGCTCCCTTAGATTGCTTGGTTTTATACTGTATAATGTTCATATTCCTTCTGCTTACCAAATCTGGTGGAACCAGTCATTTAAAATGCATCGCTGCACTCTGGTCTGGTTTTGAACTTGGCTCAAGCCCAATCATTTATCTGGTTCCTGGTGTTGCTTTTTCAGTTCAGTTATATGTGCTGCTGCTATGTGATACGAATAACATTTTCCGTCCATGGATTTATATAGAACATCATCGACTGCCTGTCATGGGCTGTCTTTGTATATTCTTCTGTTGCTCCTTTTGACTGGTGATAGTGAAATAGATCCTGAACCAGTTAGACTTCAGAGTCTGGATACTGGTGTATTAAACATTTGCTCGCTTTGAAATAAAGCTGTGGCCCTTTGTAATTTTCTTTGTGAGCATTCCTTGCATGTACTTGCTCTTAATGATATTTGGCTTCAACCTTTTGATACATGAGCATTCATTTCTATCATACTGCCAATCTTTGGTACCCTAAATAAGTCTTGCTGCAGTGGTAAAGGTGGGGAATTTGCTTTCCTTTTCCAAGTCATATCTCGCTCTGCATAGATTCACTTCGTTTATTTCAGCAGCCAAATGATTTGAGAACCTGGCTGTTATTTTCATTTCTGGCAACAAACAGGTGTTGCATGTGAATATCAATCATCTCCCTGTCCATCTCTTTGACTGGTTTTCTTAGTGAATTTCGGTCGCCTCTGGAACATTTGATTTCCTCCCATTTTCAAATAATTATTATGGGTGACTTTAATATTCATCTAGATGTAGCTAGTTTTTGTTCTTAAGCATTACGTTGGATTTGACACTATTCAGTGTGTTACCTTTCCGACATGTAACAAGGTCATACCCTGGATATCCTGTTCACTGATTCTGATTCACAATCGCTTCATTCGATTGCTCCAATTGAGTCATCTTTCAGATCATTTTCTTCATGCTTGACTTCCCATTTAAACCACCTCCAAATTGCAAAACTGTTGGATTTTGCTCTTGACCTAAAATTGATTTAAGTAAAGCATATTTTAGCATCCCCATTATAGTTAATCTTAGTCATCTCCAGCACAAACAGCTAATGAGCTAACTCTGCAGTTCCAGTCCACTTTAAGTGGGCTCCATGACAAGCAAATTCTTTCTAGCACTAAGGGCATAGAAGAGTGCAAACTGCAGCCCTGGTTTGACTACCATTTCTGAAACCTGGCATCGCAGGAGGCAGTTAGAACATTGATGATACCTCTGTGTCATCCTCAAACCACACTAGGTTTAAGCAACAGTGCAAACTTGTGCGAAAACTTGTTTTGTCTGCCAAATCTGCATATTTAATAAATTCAAAAACCTTGTGGATGGGTTAGTAAAATGTATCCTTTTCTGTGTTCTCAGCGACCAAGAGCTTACCATTAAATTCTTGACCTTTTGCAGATAAAATTTCTGGTACAGGGTTGAAATTTTTTTTGATTCCTTGGTATGTGATAAATTTCTTCATCCTAATTCTTCTTAATTCCTCCTGTCTTGGACAAGTTTCTGACAAGTTTCTGCCTTCAAATATTGCAGAATTTTGCAGATTCATCTTGCATTCAAGTAACAAAAGCTGTCTCCTTAACACCATTCCCACATCTCTTCTGAAAGAGTGCTGTGATGTCCTTGTTTCCAACCGTTAATTGATGTCCTTCGTCCAACCATCAATGATCAACTTGTTATTGCATGAGGGATCCTTCCCATTTGCTTTTGCTGATGAATTCAGTCCTCATTCCTAGATGCACCATTATTCAACCCAGTTATCTGATTGTCTGTTTTGGGTTATATTTAAGATTAGAACTGTTCTTGTCAGTGGGCTTTTTCGGTTGCTGGACTTAGAATTTGGAACTCTCTTGATGTATATGTTCATTCTGCTCAGTCCTTGTGTCGTTTCATTCTCAACTTAAGACTTACCTTTTTCAGATTGCTTATCCACCATAGGCTGCCTCTCTGTCTTAATGGGCTGGTCTTCTGGATGTTGACCTGATTGCTGCTTGGCTATGGTGCACCATCGGTTGATGCCTTGTGCATTAATTAATTAATAAATAATAATAATAATATACTTATACTCCTAACTTAATTTTTTAGTTCCTGAGGGATCATTTCTATCCCTAGGGAAAAATAATCATCCATTCTCTTATCCTATTCATCTAGCTGGAATGACTGTTGCACCTCCATTGATTGCCATTCTTAAGAGTCATATGGGAAACAACCTTGCCTGCTTAAGTTAGCCAGAATTGGTCATGTCAACTTGATTGCCTGTTAGCTTAAATATTAGGTTATATTCTCTACCCACTCCAAAAATGTAGCTTATGATCTGCATTACACGATGAAATTAAACATTACTCCCGAGTTGAGAAGTTGAGATAGTCATGCTGGGGATATTTACATCGCACCATCTAAAAACTGAGTGGTGCTTCTTGCTAGCCTAAATGACATTAGAGCTCGTTATGAAAAACAAGTTCATCTGGAGGCTGTTGATGCTCAGACAACTGGAGAAAGTCTCCATTGGCTGGCTCTTGCACATGGATAAAGCCAATCAACGGCATCCCTACCTAGCTTGACAGTTGAGAAACATTCATCATCATGAACCGTGGGCTCAGCGCCCGTAGGTGTCCGATGCCATTTTCACCATGTTCTTCCACTGTTGTCTGTTCAGTGCGGCATGGCTCAGCTCTTGAAGCGTTGTTCCACACCATTCAGTTACTTGGCATCAGATTTCAGTCGTCTTTGTTTTTTACTGTCAGCGCATCGACACTCACCTGACAAACCCTCCTCCTTTATCCGGGCTTGGGACCGGCACGAAGAGTTGCTGGTTTGCAACCCCCCGAGGCAGAGTTCATTGTTAGTCTCTAAAGTTATGCATGTTTATGAAGTATTAGTTGGAGTAATACATGAGGTGATATTTTTAAGAGTTTGTCAGTGGTCTAAATTCAAAAAAAGATCAGGTACATGTATCATCTTATTTGTTTTATGGCCAGTGATATCTGCAACTGACTGCCCAGCCCTCCTCCTTTATCCACGCTTGGAACTGGCACAGGTGAACATGCAGTGGACACATTTTACAAAACATCATGTCAGTCCGCAACATGTGCAGCACCAGCTTGGACATAATCAGGGTGAACATCACCTTAATGTGCTACTTTAAGTACACAGCACCTTCTTAATAAGTTGATGCCTTTACGTCTTTTACTTTTCCTGGCCAAATTGTTTCTTTTCCATTTGTTTTTGATTGGTGCTGGTGGCACGTAGCAGGGAAGTGTGAAAGGAAACAGTGGAGTGTCAGCACGGTGATGATGAAGATGACGTGGTATGGATAACAACCAGATAGTCAAACAAGTGCAGGTCTGCAATTGATGCAACCAGGCAGTGAGCCCATGGATTTGAGGAAGGATTGTACATACATATGTATCTACATACATACATACATACTTATATATTAACAATATGCTTAACATTGGTATGTCTTTTTGTGTGTTAGGACATTGATGTTGTGAATGTTGCAAGTCACAGTGTTCTTAAGCGCCTAGAATTGCTACCAGGTACAGCGTACAAATTCCGTGTTGCTGGGATTAATGCTTGTGGACGTGGCCCTTTCAGTGAAGTCACAGCCTTCAAAACGTGTTTGCCTGGATTTCCAGGAGCACCTTCCTCTATAAAGATCAGCAAGGTCAGAGAATGCTATCTCATTTGGTAACAACTTATTACTTGATTCTGTTCTTCTGTGTATTTTCTGATACTGTTATTTTGTGCATGTTGCATTGTGTTTTAATAACATTGCTTGATGTTACAAAGCCGGAGTTATAAGTAATGGGAGTAATTTCTTTTTGCTTGCGTGCATCAATTCTCCAAAGCATGGTTCTGGGGTAGAAGGATTTGTTGGCTGCAGCACAAACAGGACAAGAACAACCCAACAACTGGAGAACTTTTAATAAAAGAACCAGGCATTAAAAGAAGTACTTAAGGATATGAAGTGTTAACAGGGGAAATACAGGAGCTTACATTTTGACAGTGTCTAAGAAATCAAAATTTGTAAAGTTCTGAATTTGCTTTTTATCAAACTGTGACAGGAGTCTAGAATTGCTGAATTCCACTATTTGTAATGTGCGCATTTTTGTCTTTATACTTTCAGAGTACAGAAGGGACTCACCTTTCTTGGGATCCTCCACAAAATACAGCTGGTACCATACTGGAATATTCTGTCTACCTAGCTGTTCGAAATGAGGCCAAGCCAAGTGCGCCGACTACTCCGGCACAGCTTGCTTTTGTTCGAGTTTACTGTGGGCCTAGCCCACAGTGTGTGGTACCTAATTCCAGTCTAGTGTCAGCTCACATTGACTATACAACCAAGCCAGCCATCATATTCAGAATTGCAGCACGTAATGAGAAAGGATATGGACCAGCAACCCAAGTTCGATGGCTTCAGGGTTAGAATTCTAAAAAAAATTTATGCTTTCAGGGAAAGTTGCATTGAGGAATGAATTCTGAATTTTTATTTCGTTTTGATTTTTGCTATGTTTATTTATTTATTTGATCCCAAAAAATTTGACAGTGGTACAAGGTTTATGTAAAGTGAACGGGTATTGGGGTACAAATGGTAGACCAAGAAGGGACCGTAGTCCCACTTAATTAGGGCCACTTATTAACAAGCAATACAGATAGCAAATGTAGAACATCAGGAAATGTTTAACATATCTTAACTAAAGAAAACATCTTAACTAAAGAAAGGAAAATGGTCTTTTATGAGCTACTAAACACCGAATCATACTGAAGAACAAAAAATATACAACAAAATTACCCAGAGTCTATACAGTTACAGTTGTTGGTCATTAGTCAAAAAGGATAATTAGAAACTCAAATGAGGTTGGAATAAGAGAGTATGAGTATTCATATGAGTGAGCAATACTAGCAAATCAATGTAGACCAAGGCGAAACATTGTATGCGGTGCAGTTTACCATTGATTTTGGCAGTTTTTATTTATGTTTGCATTATAAGTTCTTTTCACATGACACAGCTGTTGATGAAGATGCCATGAAGCAAGTTGTGCAACTTGCTGACTCTGAATAGAAATGTGTAAATTTGGGTCTGGTATCACTTGTTATGTGAACACCGAACACCCTTATTTTCTCTTGACAATTACAGTAATCTCTTCAGTTACATAGTACTGTATTTTTATGCATATATCCCACAGATTATATCAAATTTTACACACCCCACCCCATGAGTTGGCTCATTGTGAGGTTTATACCATTTTATTTTGAACAGATGATTGCCAATTTTTTACACATTGTATAGATTTGTTAATTTTGTTGTCTCTTGCATTAGTATCAGATTTGATTTCATAGTGCTACTTTATGATGATGACCAACCCAAGAATTATGGCAACCAAAAATGCTGTATACTGATAGAATCCACTTGCTAACTGTTAAGTAAAATAAGGAATCTATTATTAGTGCATCAGTTTAGTAGAAGGCAGATATAAGCTAATGTTCAGGCACTAATGTGGTCTTTATCTGGTATCGGAACGATTAGATATGTGCTATTAAAACAAAATGAGTCTTGTGATTGCACCTGATACAGTCTAATATCCAGATAAATTCTTTTTTCATGTGAAGCAACTAGAGCATTGATTTAAGCGAAACTGCATTCCCATAGCACTTAAGACATTCTGTGTAACGATTGAAACTTTCCATTAAATTCAATGTGAATGTAGTAAAAATAAATCGTTGGTACTGGTTCTGATGTTTTAAGACATGGGTTAGTGCTTGCAGACTATTCCTCACTTTATCGTTTGTACAGGACTGCAAGGTATGTGCATCTAGAGGGTTACCAAACTTATTTACACCTTTAGTTAATTTTCATGAGATATGTGCAGTTATTTTGTATGAAAATATGGTAATTAATCACCATGTTACTCAATTCACGTAACATTATTATTTTACAGACTGTCAGTTAGAGGTGTCAGAAGTTAGGTAAAATACAGCCCAGGTTCCTGGGTCCATTCTGAACAAGTGCCTGACTACCCCGTCGCACAGGTCAGGCCATGCCTGCCTTGTTCTGCCGATTCCCCCTTCTAACCGGTAAAACCTGTTCCAGCCAGACTTCCTTGTTCATCCCTCCTGCCCTAACTAGCTCCCTCCCATGTTGAGTCACATGCCCATTTATTTAGAAGACACCCTCCCTCTTGTACGTCTAATACCAAGTTCAGGAATGAATAGAATGTTACAGCTGCCAGGGTACGTCTCCAATGTTTTAATTAGCCTTAATCCCAGTAGTAAAACGCGTTAACCGATACAGCGTTAAGTCAATAGCTTTAGGAGGCATACAACCACTTTGCATTATGCGGAATTGTGGGTAAACCGGGATCGTGTTAACGCGTCCGCACTGTAGGTATAATTCAAAGTTACCATAAATATTTGCCTATAGTTGAAAAATTTGGGACAATTTTGAAAGTCCAAAGTTGGGGGAGGTCGCCCTATACAAGGTCAAGCCAAACCTGGAGATTCTTTGATATGTGAATGGGAGGATGTCAACACACCTGCAGAAATCGAATGATGCATCTATGGGAGATCACACAATACATCCATAGCGAAGGTCATATATAATGTTATAAGCACGTTATGCTATAGAGAATAAGTTCTTAGCAAAGTGGAATAAATACTTGCTTTAGCCCTTTTATGACTGCATATTTTTGGCTGAAAAATAAAAAGTTTGGAACTTGTGATGTCTGTCAGTTTTTGACATTTATATATGAGGTAAAAACCATTCTTTAGCATTTTACCTACTCTTACCAACTGTCTATCCAGTTTATGAGAAAAGAAATATTTGGGGTTGTCACATCCTCAATTCCCCTCTAGTCTAGCGGAACGAGATGTAGTGGGTTCGTTCAGTACGAAGTGATATTTTAATAAAAAATATATTAATTAATAAAACTAGTGGAAAGAAGGGTAGCATTCGATCTGGAGAGTTTAGCTGGCGTTCACTGCTGTGTTCTGTCTGATCTCTACTTCACTCTGTTCAATTCTGAATCGCCTGAGCGCATTTTATCCCAGTCCACCGAATACGTTCCCCTTCTGGAATCGTTGAATGTATAAGGATGTCCATATAGCTACATTGCCTATCCCCTGTACATATTCCTTGCTGCTGCAGTCTGGGTGATTCACGTCTCTATCCCCATATACGCTCATCGGAAGGTGTAGCCTGTTCTCTGATGTCATTATAAACTCCATTCATTAGTGCTTTACCTCCTTTTCCCATCTGTCTGTCCAGTTTTTTAAAAGAAATATTTTGGGTACCAAAAGTTGCCCAAAGTCAGCGCAAACTGTATAACACAACTTTTGCCAAAAAACTGATATTTTTATGTTCATGACAGTCTACAAAAGCATTTTCAGTGACTGCATATGTTATTTGAGCATAAAATTGTGCAGAAAATGTTGCCAGACAGAACCAGAAAAAGTTTTAAAATATATTTATTAATGAGGGGGATACAATTTTTGGTTTAGACCTTAATGGTAAAAATTTCAGATTTATATGTCCATTTTGATGGTTGTTTTTTATATTTTGAGGTGTTTTCCATAGGATCCCGTGACATGATCTAGCTTATGCATGGTGCCAAAAGTGACACAGTGTTCTAAAACTATAACAACCATGACTTAATAGGTGTCTACAATATGACAAAACCTGGCTACTACCATTTACTACCTTGCGGCCAGTAATGGGACTGACAAATATCTGGTAGAATAAAATAAGAATGTGTTACATTAAAACCATGCTGGCATCCATCATCAGTAAACAGTTCTTATTTATTGTTCTTTTTTGACTGACCACAGTGCTTTGTATGCAAGCAAGATATTTTGATTTTATGGTGCAGAGTGCTTTGGCACTAAAGAAGGACATTTGTATTTGCCTGCCAGCACAACTTTCCTTTTTTCAGTTGGTTGTTGATGAGTTGAGTAACCTAGGAAAACGACTGTAAATGCTGTAGGAGAAAGTGCCGTTCTGGTCAAGGCTACTGGCTTTGAACAGACGCATTTTGCTGTGGTTCTTGCTGTCTAGCAGACGGGACGAAACTCAGACCAGTAATTTTCCAATGGTTATTTTTAAGCGAAAGACTTTCCCAAAGGAATAACATTTCCAAGAGGCATCATTGTAAAAGCTCATCCCAAAGTTTGGATAAGCTAGTATGGGACATGTTCCATGCACATGCAACTGATCCTTTGAAATCAGAGTGCAAACAAATAAACACAGAAATATGTGTAATCCCTGGTGGGTTTACTTCTGTGCTACAGCCTTTGAATGTTTGGCTGAACAAGTTGTTTAAAGACCATGTCCATAAACTTTGGATGGAGTGGATGGTATTGGGCAACATTATTCTGAAGCAGGAACATGAATTGACCTGGTTTGCTTTTGGTTTATGATTGGATGAAGCCCACTTGGGATGATTTCCCCAGGCAAATGTTATGGTGATTGTTTTGAGATGCGGCATTAGTAATGCCATGGACAGTTCCAAAGATGTGGTGTCTGTGAAAAGTCACCTAATGCAGAAGACTCAGAAATCAATAATGACAGTGACAAAACTGACATTTATGTGGAAGACTCATAATTAACTGAAAAGACAAGTCACATTTGCTGCATTTTAAAGTTTTCTTATGAAAGTTTTGGTACTTTTGCTGTTGGTCTGTTATTCTAAGTATCCTTGTGGCTTTATGAGAAAATTGTTGTTCCAAATTCTATCATGTGCCTGATCTTAGTATTTTAAATAAAATTTGGTTGATGCTGTTAATTTATTTTAGATTCATCAACAAATAGCACTTCTCCAAAAAATGTGGCTAAGCGAACAGCAAATGATGGGTAAGTGACTTGATCCTGCACATTTTTATTAGAACCAACAGTTAAGAAATGTAAGCATTATTCTAATTTGGTAACCGCTGGACACTGGCACAACCAGTTTTTCTGTCTGCCTCCCTGTCATTTGTTATTTCTTGATTGGCTCTAGTTTATGTGTTTAGAGGTCATTTTAAGTACTTTCTTATTACTTAGTCCTTCCTGTGCAGGTCTGCACATCAGGCAATGAAGCTTCTCCATTCATCTCTATGAACTGACAGTTCTTCCTTGGTCTTCCCTTCCTCCATTTCCCTTCAGGAATCCAGTTCATCTCTTCATTGGCTCTTCTGTCTTTGTTCTTATGAATTACATGTCCCATCCATTTCAATCTTCTCTTTCTGATGATATTTTCTATATCCTCTTGTCTCATCCTTTCTCTTATGGTTTTATTTGATATGTTATCATGCCACGAAATATGCTAAATTCTCCTCAGTCATCTATGATGTGCTGCCTCCAGTCTTTTCTTGTTTGCCACCATCATTGGCCAAGTTTCTGATCCATATAGCAGTGCTCTTAATACCATGGCTTCACGTAGATGAATCTTGGTCCTCAAACTGCACCTGTTGTTCCATTTCTTTTCAAGTCACCCAAAAGCAGCATTTGCCTTTCCTGTGCGTATCCTTACTTACCTGTTACAGCTGCTGTCTGCTGTTATTATTAAGCTACTGAGGTAGCTGAAATCGTCCATGACCTCAGCCTCCTTGTCATTAATTGTGATCTTGTCCATTTCATTACATTTTCGTATCTTCTTTGTTATGCTATCCGGATTCGTGCAATCTAACGCCACGTCAACAATCGGGCTTCAAACGTGGCCACTCTCCCGAGACGGTACTACTGCGCCTTTTCTCTGATTTCTGTGATGCCATCGATTCCAGCTGTCATGCCTCTCTCCTTGCTTGATGTCAGCACAGCGTTTGATACAGTTGGCCATGACATCTCCTGAAGCGACTTGGCACGTCATATGGCTTTTGTGGCTCTGCTCATGATTGGCTCAGTTCATTCCTTACTGGGCAGTCTGTGCAGGTGGTTATTGACTCCTGCTGATTCTGGGCCCTTGCAGCCTTTGGCATACCTCAAGGATCTGTACTCAGTTCACTACTGTATATCCTCTATACTGCTGATCTTACTCAGATTTTTACCGCTTTGGGTTCCTCTGTCCATCAATATGCAGATGAGGTTCGGCTGTTCTCCTGTTTTCCATTGGACTCTCTCTGTCCTGCGTTCGCTTCATCCTAGCTGCTGTAACCTCAATGCATGACTGGACGTCATCTAACTGCCTCTGGCTTAAGCCATCAAAGACTAAATTCCTCTGGATCAGCATTCGTCAAACCCAGGCTAAGATCAACTTCACCAACCTCACGTCACTATATACTAATTTCACATCTCAGTGAACCGTATAAGATCTGGACATGCTAGTTGACAACGAGCTCTCACTGTCTGAACATGTGAACTTTCTCTGTAAGACCTGTTACCGTCGTCTTCGGCAGATTTGATATATACGACATAACCTCTCATTCTCCCCTGCCTCTGCTCTCTGATCTTCTCCATTCCTTTGTCATCACTCATCTGGATTATGCTGATTCCATTCTCGTCAGTCTTCCATCTTTCCATGTTCTTCTGATCCAGTCCTTGGGAAATAATTCTGTCTGCCAGGACCTCTGTATCGCCAGTGTGAGCCAGCTAAACTCACTTCATTCTTCTTAAGCATCTGTGGTGTGATTCTTTAGGGCCTGGATGACACGAGGAACCTCTGCCTCTGAGGGTAATTTCAGGTTAATCTCAGGGTTTTCAATCTGGAAATCAATCTGTGTGTACATTCGGCTTTTTGACTGTTATGCATTAGCAGTACCCAAAGTAATGGAAGGCATATTATTTAATGTTAACATAGGTGGACTGAGAACTGGCTGACAAAGCAGCGGTATGGTATGTGCGTCCATGCATTACATTGAGGCATTTCTACAGTGCCTTTAAAGTAAATTTTAAGTACTGTCTTTAATTCCTGTTCCCTGGATTCATCTTGGCACTCATCATTGTGCGTCGACCTAGGACTTTGACCATGCTGCATGTCAGGATTGAAGAACATGTGGTCAGCGTAGGACTGTGTGGGTCGTCATGGAGAAAGGACTAGCAGACCTGAACTTCAGCCTTTATACTGCACGGAGTAAGGTCCAGGACAGAACAGCATGGCATCGCGTCTTGGACGCGGCTATGCTTAACTGAGTTTGCTACCAGAGAGATTTGAATATGTACAGTACAGTATGCATTGCTGGCTTCACTATGTTGTCATAATTGTGTATGTTAGAAGCGAGAAATGTTATGTTTTGAATGCTTTAGATTTTCTGGTGAGTGGTCTCTTGTTATTTGTTGTTAGATCAGTGATGCATTCTGGACCAACCAAAAGGGTCAAGATGGATGGCAGTGAATGATGAAAGTAATTGTGCTGCACTTGACCAACTTGTGCATGTACATGGACCTATTTTACTTAATGAGCCTGAAGAATTTGAAAGATGCATTGATTTTTTGTTTGTATGACGTTACCTACTGTTGCTGCTGTGTGGTCATGTATCTTGGTGGGCAGATTTATGTGCTCTCGATCAGCATTGCAAAACTGATAATATGAGAACTGGATCGTAATTGTAGAGGTCAAATGTGGTTTTATATGTAGACCTGTTGGACCTTGTGTTAGAATTGTGAACTGTTTGATGATATAGGTCCAGCTGGAACCTTTGAGCAACTGTTGACATTTAAATTGAAACTAGCAAGCATCCTTTGCTGTTGTGTTTTAATGTCTAGTTATCCCACGTATTCTTAATATGAACTGCAAGGTTTAGAGACTAACTAACGAAGGGGTCTGTGGATGGTGGTGATGTGCATTATCTATTCCAGAAACTGTGCTGTAGTGTTCAGAATTTTGTTCATCTGATCATTTTGTATTCAGAAGCTTGTACTGAACACTCCTGTTTGAATTTTAGTTTTCTGTTTCAGATGTTGAAGACATTTTGTAAAATGGAATGTCCTGTTTATTTCCTTTCATTCCCACTGGGGAATGTCTAGTTTTATTGGTTTTCATTTCTACCAGTAACTGCTGTCATTTGGGGGAGTGGAATTGCAGTCAATTAGTGTGCAACTTACTGTAATCGGACTGATTTAAGATTCTCATGTAGCATTTGTAAGTGACCGAGAAAGTTGTCTGCTGTTTGGTTGGTTGGTGTGGATGGGTCACTTAGAAAGTGTTTTAATGGAATACAAACGAGTATAAACAAAACTTTTTAAAGATTTTGCCTGATGTGGTGGGTCAAGATGAGACAGAATGATAGTAGAGTGTGTGTACATTCAACTTTTTAACTGTTATGCATTAATAGTATCCAAAGTAATAGAAGGCATATTATTTAAGGCTAAAATAGGTGGACTGAGAAATGGATGACGTAGCAGCAGTATGGTAAGTGCATGCATGTATGTATATCGAGGCATTTCTACAGTGCCTTTAAAGTACCTCACAAAAGAGTTTTTCACTACCCTGACTGCTCTTAGAGCTCTAAAAGATTAACAAGTTCATTTGTTTTGAATAATGCTTGTGGAGCTGGAAAAGGTCTCAGCTGGCATTCTCATGTAGGTAGGTAGACATGTATCCAGAGTCACAGGGCTGGATTGCACCAAAGATGCAGATTCCAAGTGACTTATTTTTCAACTTTGTTATAGCACCATATTTGATTCCTGTTTGTTTAGTCAGTATTTGCTATTAGTAACTAAATGTCAGTGTTACTTAAGGGAAATAAACTTGTTTAACCTATGGAATTTGTCTGCAGGACTCTAGATTCCTACTGAAAACAAAAATTTATACCCTCGTTTTGAGGCTCTCCTGTAATGAGGAATTCTTTAAGCTGTGGTTTTCATTTTGGAACCCTGACCAAGTATTGTCGAAATGTATCAACATAATAACCAGGTTTTAATTCTAACACCAAGTGAAAAATACCAGTACATTGGTCACTGATTACAGCTAAATAGCTGAATTGGCCTAAAGTGTAAATGGCTTTGCTGAAAAATTGAATAGTTATAAACCAGTTAAACTGACAGTTTGAAAAATTGAATAGTTATAAACCAGTTAAACTGACAGTTTATGGAATGTCATTCTGTGTCAGATCAACTAGAGCTACAGTACATGCAGGGAAAACCATAATTGTAACAGGTTAACAAATGGTCACTTCACAGTGAAGATAAATTGCATAACTGTAATCAGACAGAGTCAGAATCCAAGAAATCTGGGAGCAGAAAGATATGAGAGAAATAGTGGAGCAGATAGCAACAGAGAGCAAGTGCCAGAAGCCAAGGAAGCTCAGTTAAGTTATTGTTTGGGTGTATACACAGTGTCCAATGTTTGAGTTGAATACCTGAGCCTGAGTGTGGATCGGGAAGCAAACAGGTTGGGTGACCGAAATGTGATAGTTTAGAAACCAAACCAGATTTTAAACTTCTAGCATATGCAGTTCATGCCTTTTGAAAGACCTTTGATGCCGAGTTGAAGAATTCTCAAGACTTTTCCGATGACTTTCAAGTCATAGGACAGCAGTGCATTGGGGTCTGCTGCCATCGACATAGTCACTGGCATGTGACAGATTCATTGTAGAATTCGGTCCACTGGTTGGATCATTGCTACCTTGGCCGGGTACGGGCAAGGAGCATGCTGATCTACTGCTCCATTTTAAACTGGACTTGCTTTACAAGAAGTCAGTGCTAGCAGTATATGCATGATATGTTGGAATTCAGGGTTTTGTTGTGGCTTAACCACAAAAGAATTTTGAAATTTTAGTTAACGGGGTAAAGCTTACAAGGCATAATTCTTGTGTGAAAATGAAGAAATTTACAAATGGTCTAAAAACTGGAATTAAATGTAACAAGCTATGTTCTTACCCGCTTTGAGTTGCTGAATATAACAGCAAATCATTTATTTTCCATCTCTTGTAAACTAAATATAGCCAACAGGATTTCTTGAGTTTGTAGAATGTTTCTTATCACGTAGGCAAAGTGTTTAGATTATTTTTTGCAACTAGTTATGTGCTTAGCATAGTACTTTCTTTTGACAGCTTTTTTTTATTTCCCAGAATTTATCTCTACATGTGATGAACTGCAATTTATTAGAGTTTCATCAGATGTTATATACAGTGCAAATCATTAACACAGAATGCAGGGGACATGTGTTAACAATTCATGTTAACCGAATTTCATCTTAACTGTTTTTCAATTTCAGTGTGTGAAATTTTAATATAAGGAGGTAATGTAATTCGCACACAACAGTCAGTGGGTATAGCATCTGGCGTATACACATTCAAACAAACTACACAAATAAATACAAATACACAAATTCATTTTATTCTTCCCTGTGTGTAATTAATTTACAGGATGATAAAATAAAAACTTGTACAAACTTTAAAGATACTACTTTAAAAATCGAAGTTAATAAAAGTTCATATCGTATGTTGATCACGTTGTCAGGCTTCTAAAGACGAGTCATAAAAAAGAACAAAATTTTGATTTTGTTGGCATCGGCCTCAACAGATGGAAAATATCTACTGCAGTCCATGTAGTGTGGATAAATTATAGATGCTACATCTTATTTTGTATTCTACAGTAAAAGTATTTTCCCACAACGAACTGGCGAGGTTATAAGTGGAATAGGTCAAATGTCACGGCACTGCACTTAACGTCTCAACTGCCACCAGCAGACAGGCCCAAAAGTGCAACTTGAAACAAAATACGACCTTGCAGTGGATGAGCAGAGCCATGCGTTCAAACTAAATCAACATTTCATGTTACCCAGCATTTTGTAATTAAATTATAAGTATTATCAAAGTAGTTATAAGCTAATTTGTTATTATTACAAGCTTCGTAAACACGTGAGCAGTCAATGATTTGGTAAATTTTGCTTTTGTTGGCTTATATAGGTGAGCCTCATGCTATAGTATGTGGAGCTAGTTCGGTCGCTGCAAGAGAATGAACAAAAGATTTAGATGGAATTTATAAATATCTGGATTGCTTGTTATTGAAAAATGGTTTACTGAAAATATTGTCAATTAATGTGGTGAAGGGGTTGTTTGTTTTTGACATAGAACTGTTGGCTGAAAGTGGTGGGATGAGTGTTTAACAAGGTGTCCATGAATTTGTAACAGATCCAAGTTGTGGTCTTCTGCCAGACAAATTTTGCTGTTGGTGTGTGATAATTCCAAAGTAATATTGGGTAGTAGTAAAATATAGTCAAAATGTTTTTTAAATAAATCAAAATTGGACCCTGGAGGCTGATAGCAAGCCACCTGTGACTTCCTTCAGCCTAACTTCCCACAGGTTTACATATGCACACTCGTATGAGTTTTTCAGCCGTCAACCAGATAGCTTCTGTTTTCTAATGTTGTGTTGGTCTTAACAGCACAATGTACTCCACTGCCCTTTCTTTCGTCTGTACATGTGCAAACAAATGTATCCATGCAATGAGACAGAAGAAGCCAGATCTTGATCTAGCCAAATTTCAGTAATGGCGAGAACTGTGAACTGTAATTGGGCGAAATTCGTTTGTCTGTTAATTTGCCTATTAATTAAGCTTCTAGGAAGAATTACTATGTGTACCAGTAAATGCCAGTCTTCAATTATAGCTGTTAGAGGCAATGAGAGTAAAAACGATTTAAGCTATTATTGCCAGGCTCTAATAAATGCTGGATTCTTTCTGGCACTGGTATGCTGGTACCAGCCTGTATGCTATGATTCGTTATCACGAACATGGCAGTCAAAGCTTAGAAAGACATGCAGTTGTGTTTAGCAGTAGGTATATTTGTAGTAAAAAGGTATATTACCATTATCAAAACAATTTGTGCAAATAAAGCTGGCCTGTTTTAAATGCCAGTCTTCAACTGCTGCCAGAGGTAAAATGATTTGTATTTAAACAAATGTCGAAGAAGCCTATAAGAATTTTTATGGTTGTTGAAAGCGGCATTTGTAATTGTAACGAACATTTATAAAGTGCCACTTAGGATACAGTGGCGCTCCCGACTTGAACAGACAAAAAGGATTTCAGGCGTTTGCGAGACTGGGTAGGAGAGAGACCAAGTAACTGAAGCCGCAGTTCAAGAGGAAGGCAGTTCCAGCTGGAAGGGCCAACAAAGGCAAAGCTCCTGGACTGGGCAGTTGTAGTGCGGACACGAGGGACTATCAAGAGACCACGGGTAGCTGAGCGAAGGGAGGCATGGGCAGGCAACAAGGAAACCGGACTACAAAAAGAAGTTAAGTAGGACGGAGCAGAGCCTAGAAGGCATTTGACCTCTTCCTCCATAGAAGTTTTTTATTAATGAAAACCAGCAAGTTAGATAAACATCATCAGTTGAACATTAATTGATGACAATATTATGAAACTAAAAACTCAAAATTTCTAGCCTTGATAATGGTAAATTCTTTGAGACCTTCATTCTCAATTTCCTAAAATGAGCCTCGATTAAATTCTGTTGCTTCACTTCGATAAAGGCAAACGATGTGTACAGTAATGACAGGCAGGGAGACAGTCTATGTGCTGGTTGCTTTTTGAAATTTAGTTTAATTTTCATGGTTTCTGGTTTTTATTAATAAATGTATATAGTCATTAAGTTTGCTAAAATTGTCTGGGTTTGAGATAAGTATCGCTTTTCAATTACTCTTGTTTATGTTTTGATAAAATTGTCTTTCATCGGACACTATTATTGCTCGATGTTGTTTACACTGTTCTCGGCTGATGTTGGTCCCATGCAACAAGTTCCCTCCACTTCTCGGTAATTGTCCTGGTATAGCTCCACAATAACCCGACTGGCACACTTTAGTATTCTGCGTTCATGAGTCGATCATGAAGATTCTTCTCTTTTCTTCTCTAATTTAAGTTACATCCTCACACTTGTTGCATGGTTCGAGCTGTTCTGGTTTTCTTGTGACTTCATTTCTGTCTAGTAGTATGGGCGCTTCATTATGCTACTCGCTTTGGTACTATTTTTTGTTCATGCTGTTCCTGGTTGCCAAATCTGGTGAAGACAAGTCTGTCACTTTTACACGTGCATCCTTATGGTCTGGTCTGTTTCAGAACTTGGCTTAAGCTCATTCATTCTATTTGATTCCTGGTACTGCTTGTTCAGTTTGGTCATACATTCTGCTATTATGCAATACCTGTTGTGGTTATCTCCTGCACAAACTGCTAATGAACTGGCTATGCAGTTCCAGTCTACTTTATCTGAGCTTCTTGACAGGCAAATTCCTTATAGAACTAAGCGAGTGGTAGAGCGCACTTCACAGCCTTGGTTCAACTATGCCATTTCCAAAGCTAGGCATCACAGAAGTCAGTCAGAGCATTGGTGGTGCCACTCTCGACTTCCCTCAGATCGCAACAGGTTTAAGCAACAATGCAAACTTGTTTCATCTGCAAAATCTGAATATCTAACAAATGTAATTGCTGAAAGTTCTACATCTCCAAAAACTTTGTGGATGGCTTTGAATAAGTTATTACACAAACAAGTTAAATTTATCCTTTGGTGTGTTCTATGCTATGCCTGAGCTAACCAGTAAATTTCTGACCTTTTTGTTGATAAGATTTCTGGCATAAGGCTGAAATTTTTTGGTTATTCGGTAGGTGATAAATTTCTTCTTCCTAGTTCTTCACCCCCAATCTTAGACAACTTTCAGCCAACAACTCTTGCAGAAGTTTGCAGACTCATTTTCTTCACCTGACAAAAGTTGTCTCCTAGACACAATTCCCACTTCTTTCCTAAAAGAATATTTTGATGTCCTGTGTCCAACCATTACATCAATTATCAATTTCTCATTGCTTGATTGATCCTTCCCATCTGCTTTTGCTCATGCCATAGTTCATCCTCTGCTAAAGAAACCTTCTCTTGATCCAGGTGACCTGTCTAATTACAGACCCATCTCAACTTTAAATTTTGTATCTAAAATTCTTGAACGGGTAGTTTTGAATCGTATGCAAGCTCACCTGTTTTGAAACCCAGTAATCTCCTCTCCATTTCCATCTGCATACCGCAGAATCTGCCCTGCTTGCTGTTCATAATCATGTGCTCCATGGATAAGGGTAAGATGACAGCACTTGTTCTCCTTAAATTGTCTGCTGCCTTTGATACTGTTGACCATTCTCTCCTTTTGCATCATCTCCAGCACGGGTTTGGGGTTTCTGGTCCCACCCTACATTGGTTTGTTACTTATCTCAGCCCTTGCACTCATTCCGTATATTTAAATGGACATTCTTCAGCTAGTGCTTTACTGACTTGTGGTGTTCCGCAGGGTTCTGTACTTGGTCCTCTTTTGTTTACATTGTATTAACTCACCTCTAGATACCTCACTGGGATATCATTTCTATGTGGATGATTCCCAAACCTACATTTCATTTGACAGTTTGTCTTGTCACTTGTCTGTGCAGCTGTTGGCTGCTGCCTTTGAGGAGCTGCGGTCTTGGATGGCGGCTGATAAACACCTCCTTAACCTGTCAAAAACTGAATTTCTACTACTTGCAACTCCACAACAACTGAAGAAGTTTGAATGGCTTAAATCCTTACAGCTGAAGGACTCACTCATTGAGTTGACTGATGCTGCTCGTGACTTGGCCGTTGATTTTGATTCTACTATGTATCTCACAAACTATGTAAATGGTATTTGTAAGTCTTCATTTATAAATGTATATTCATGACATATGTAGAATTAGACATTACATCCCCATGACTTCTAGAATATCCTTAGCTAATGCATTGGTCTCCAGTTGCCTTGACTAATGTCGCTTCTGTCATTTCATTCTCAACTTAAAACTTACCAGTGATTTCCAAATTTTAAGGATTAGGTGACAGAGGGGGCAGAGAAGTGTTAGGACAAAAGAGGATCGAGTTGAACGGAGTGGTTGGATTGTAAATAACTGATGAAAATAGGAGGCTTGAGATGATTAAATTGTGTCATAGGTAAACGAAAGGACTTTATGCTTTTGAAGAAGGCAGTGAAAGATGGCCCCCGATGCATATAGAGCTCTACTGCAGAACAGAAATGTACCAATCTCTGGTTTGGAATTCATTCCTGCTGAACTGCTGTCACCTTCTGCGATCTAAACTTCTTGTTATGCCATTGCGATTACAGCCAGTGTCAAGGAATGTAATGCCAGCACTAAAGAAGTGCCAGCTAAACCAAAAGAAGTTTTATAACCAACATGCTTGACCACTTCCACCTCTGCATGAAGGAGTTACTTAAGGAGATATTCAGGTGAATCAAAATGGTCAGTGGTGCTCTAGTGTGGTTATAGACAAGCAAAACACCTCAGTCACACATAGATCTTCTTTCACATTTTCCATCCATGTCTATGTTTGCCTTCCCCGACTTCGTGTTCCCTCAATGTTGCTGTAAAGTGCTGTGGCTAGTAATCTCTTGTCCATCCTTGTTACATGCCCAAACCATAACCTTAAATGACATGGCAACCATTCAAACGGGCGGCGGTGGTGAAGGATCTCATCGATAAATTCAGTGAAGGACAAGCAGGGCCAAACAGATCGGTATAGAAAAACGTGCACAATTACATTTATTTATTTGCATACATATTTACGAACAAACATCCTTCTGTGTCAGTTTATACACATTTTGTGGGCATGAGGACTTTACCATACATGTAGGTACATCAGCAAGGTCACTTAACCTCTTCTGTTTGCTTTGGTCTGTCCCTCTCTTTATCCCTGTATTAGTCTGTCTGTCTTTGTATTAAAGCTGTCTCATTTACTTTACCTATATAATCTATGATTGCTACCACAGTGTCGTGTGTCTCTGTCTCTCTCTTCTGTCCCATTCACTCCATTTTTGGAGTCTTTGACTGGTATAGCCCAAGAGTTCACAGAAGCAGAACTTGTTGGTCTACTATTGTTAACAGAGAAAGACTGTTTACCTACACAAAGTCCAGGCATACCCATGCTCTCTCTCTCTCTCTCTCTCTCTCTCTCTCTCTCTCTCTCTCTCTCTCTCTCTCTCTCTCTCTCTCTCTCTCTCTCTCTCTCTCTCTCTCTCTCTCTCTCTGTATATATATATATATATTGTAGTATATAGCATGGGTGGTCCAAAAAATTTGAAGTTCTTTGCTGGAACCCGTCATTCATCATCATCATAATAATTTCTTAATGCCAGCTATTTGGCGGTGCGAGGATCCTCGCATTATCCAGCATTCTGACCCATATAGGGAAATTGGATGTATCATACTCATACATTCTTGTCTTGATTTTCTTTTTTATTTCTCTGCTTCTCCTTGCCCTGCTCATTTTTGTGAGGTGCATCTAATTCTTTATATATCTGCATCACTGTTGCTATCTGAGGTTATTAGACCTTTTACAGTCCATCTGTTAAAAACTAATATGCTGTAAAGTTCATCCAAAATATTTAGGGGTTGCATGAGTTGATCAAAGATTTCTGGGTTTACAATGTTAGGCCTATAAATATTGTTTATAGCACCAAATGACAACCAGTACACAAACCTAACAAAGTATGCATTAAGCCTAAAGGCCAACTTAAACTGTTAATATTAGATTACTGCAATAAAGTGAATTAAACTAATTGCAGGTGCAATCAAATTTGTCAGTCGTGAGGTATGACATGTTCTTGCCGGTCTTCAGTGCGGTGACAGATTGCTATTCAGTATTTGATTCAAGTCTTCTTGGAGTCAGGCAATGTTCCTGAACATCTTGCAGCAAATACAATTTTTTATTGGGCACAGCCCCTACCCTCCCTATGCTGACGCCCTTATTGGTAAAGGATGATGAAGAAAACCCGTCCCTCAAGCTAGCCCTGAGAGACAGCTGTGTATGTGAAGTGTTAGCAACTTGATTTTTTTTCGTCTCGGCATGTGAGGGGGCGGCCAGTCCTCCCCACGCCGCTTAATCTTCCCACTGATATTGTACAGTCAGGATACTTGTATGTATGTATGTATCACTAAACTTGTAAAGCGCCTTTTAAGTAACTCACAAAGGCGCTGCAGCACGGCTACCTAACGGTCTCCAAATAGGAACGTCTTGAGACTTATTACAGCTGTGTTCGCTAGCGGTGCAAATCTCGAAACAAATTTCCGCCCTGGCAGGGTTTGAATCATCAACCTTACAATTGACAATCCAGCAAGCAACAATCCAGCATTGGAGTCTAGAGGATGAACTAAATAAAACTCCTAATAACTACTAGTTCTTCAATGACTTACGGAGTAGCAACGTTTATTGATTATATATTTTCGTACGTACGCTTTTGTCCCATTACTCTCGGCTTAAACACAACCCACCCTAACAGTCCCTTTCTTTCCCAGACTCTGAATCTTGACCTGGAACTAGGGCTGCCAACCATCCCGGATTCGCCTCGACAGTAACGGAATCGGCCTTGTGCGTCTCGGATCGATCCCAAATTGTCCCGGAACATGGTGTAAATATCCACTTCACCAAATGTTCTTTTCGCACACTAAACTCGAACATCCGGCCGTAAATAACTTTTACAAAGTGACCCTAGAATCCGTAGAATAGAGGGTAGTTAGGTTAGTAGACATGTCTCTCAAGCTGAAACACATAGGCTATTCATTTTCAACATATTCATATTCCACAGTAGACCCAATAAATGACTCCTCCAAATTGCATGCATCATGCATGTATATATGAACTTCGCTCGTTGTAAGCTCTGAAGCCTGATAGGTTACTGGGATTTAATAAACGTTTTGCTCTTGAAGTTGATTCAAATTTTATATATAAGCCACTTGTTTCTTGATGACTTGAGTCGTGTCATTTGACTATAGTTTTAACGACTATTTGCAGTAGATCCTACATTCTGCTGACGCAACATTCGTCATATACAGTGATGTGGACGGGGTAAATTGGTACTGGCATAGCGAATGACTGTGCGGGCGTCCCAGATTGGCAGAATCAAAAGTTGACAGTCCTACCTGGAACCGAACACTTTTGCGTATCAATTTTGTTTTAACTGAGCTTGTGAATAAGCTGGTCCCCGTGAAGTGGCTTTCGTCGGGCGCTGTAGAAATCTCGGGATTACGATTAGCCCTTTTCTCTCTGGTCTTCTGGCTGACGCTTCATGTGACCCATTATCTCAAAATTACGGTGGCATCGTCGTCTTCTTCCGTGATCACCTCCGTATCAAGAAGATTCCTCCACCCTGTTTGCTCTCCACCTATGAACTTCTATGCCTTTCCTGTTCGACTACTAGAGGGCCTCTCACCATTCTCGCCCTCTACCGACCTGGCTCATCTCCGCTTACTCCGGCTTTCTTCTCAGAGTTCTCATCTCTCCTGGAAGTCTTCTCTACATATAACTCCCAACTGGTCATCACAGGAGACCTCAACATCCATCTCGAGAACCCCTCCTCACCCGACTCTGCTCGCTTCTTAGACCAACTCGCTCAGTTTGGCTTAACTCAACACGTTTCAGAACCAACCCATACACTTGGTGGGTGGCTTGATGTAGTCATTTCTCGCGATGACTGTCCTATCACTGACCTCCTCGTCGAACCTCCTACTCTCTCCGACCATGGTCTCATCCTCTTCAATGTTCCCTTCCTCTGCTCCCAACCTTCCTTCGCTCTTCGTTCATCTCGTGGCTGGAGGAATCTTGATCGAGAAGCCTTCCGTGCAGGTCTCCTCAGTAGCTCTATCTACGCTGATCTCTCCTCCTTAAGTGAGTGCTCAACCGAGGATCTCTTCACCCTATTCAACTCATCGGTTCTTCCTCTCATTGATGCCCTCCTTCCTCTCCGTCCACATCGGTTTCGCTCGAGACCACTACGACCTTGGCTTGACAGCCAATGCCGCGCTTTGCGTCGGAACACCAGACGTCTAGAGCGCCGATATCGTCGCACTCGTGATCCTGCTGATCGCCTTACCTGGACCCATCACCTTCGAGATATGTATTCCGTTTTCCGAACCAAAGAAACTTCGTATTGGGAGTCGCTGATAGACAGAGAAAAAGGAAACCCTCGTCGCCTCTGGTCATCACTTGCTGACGTCCTAGGTCGTTCCTCACCTTCCTCCTCCCACTCTCAACATCCGTTCTCTGCAGACGACTACTTGGACTTTATGCGATCCAAGATTGACTCGATCCGTCGATCTACTGAGGATTCACCCCCACCGTCCTTCCCTACCACAACTGCCAACCTCTCGTGGTGGGAAGCCCTTCAACCGGATGTCCTTCGTCGACTTATACTGGACTCTCCCTCGAAGTCATGCGAACTTGACCTACTTCCTCCATTTATAATGAAGGAATTTGTTGATGACTTTCTTCCTTTTCTACATTTATTATGTAATTCGTCAATGAGTCAGGGTTCCATTCCAGCGTCACATAAAAGGGCAGTTGTTTTTCCCTCCCTCAAGCGCCAAGGCCTGGACCCTAACTCTCCTTCTAACTATCGTCCTATTTCTAACCTTTCCTTCCTCTCGAAGCTCCTTGAAAGATGTATCTCTCTTCAACTGGTTGAATACCTTGAATCTAATTCTCTCATGCCTCCCCTTCAATCTGGTTTTAGGAAATTCCATTCGACAGAATCACTCATCACCCGCCTTCTAGCTGACATCTTTCATGCCTTTGACCATGGCCATGTCACTCTTCTTGCTCTCTATGACGTTAGTGCTGCCTTCGACACTGTTGATCATTCCATTCTTCTAGAACGACTGTCTAAATCCTTTGGCCTTACTGACTCTGCTCTTCTTTGGTTTCGCTCATTTCTTTCTGGTCGCTCCCTTTCTGTTATTTTTGGGCCCACTCGCTCTGCCTGGACTCACATTCCCTATGGTCTTCCACAGGGTTCGGTACTTGCACCTCTTCTATATATCCTGTATACTGCTGACCTGGCCAGCATACTTCTTCCCTTGGGTGTTTCATCTCACCAATATGCTGATGACACTCAATCCTTTACTCATGGCCCGGCTGCCTCAGCCACTCTGATGGTTGAGCGGATCCTTGAGGCCACCTCTGTTCTAGATCTCTGGATGTCTTCTAACCGCCTCTGTCTTAATCCTGATAAGACTCAATATATCTGGCTAGGTGGCCGTGTCCAGCTTGGCAAAATTGACTTTAGTTCCCTTTCCTCTAATTTCCCTCATATCCACTTCTCTTCCTCAGTCCGTGACCTCGGAATCACCCTGGATCAAACTCTTTCTCTGACTGACCATGTAAATAATATCTCTCGCTCTTGTCTTTACAACCTACGACAACTCCGCTCTATTCGTCACTCGCTTCCTCTTCATGCGATCACTACTTTGGTCCATACCCTGATTTGCACTAGGATTGACTTTGGCAATGCTGCCTATATTGGACTTTCTGCAATTAACACCTCCAAGCTTCAGTCTATACTTAATGCTGCTGCACGCCTTATCGGTAGTCTTCCAAAGTCTGCCCATATATCTACTTTTATTCGTGATTCACTTCATTGGCTTCCTGTCAGTCAACGGATCCAGTTTAAGATTCTTATCCTTATGCGCAACTGCCTTCTAGGCTCTGCTCCGTCCTACTTAACTTCTTTTTGTATTCCGGTTTCCTCGTTGCCTGCCCATGCCTCCCTTCGCTCAGCTACCCGTGGTCTTTTGGTAGTCCCTCGCGTCCGCACTACAACTGCCCAGTCCAGGAGCTTTGCCTTTGTTGGCCCTTCCAGCTGGATCTGCCTTCCTCTTGACCTGCGGCTTCAGTTACTTGGTCTCTCTCCTACCCAGTCTCGCAAACGCCTGAAATCCTTTTTGTTTGTTCAAGTCAGGAGCGCCACTGTTTCCTAAGTGGCGCTTTATAAATGTTCGTTTACAATTACAATTACAACCAGACTTGGTTCTTGACAAGGCATCTTTGGACAAACCCATTGATTAAGCTCGTGTACAAAAGCTGGTGCCCTGCGTTTAGCTTTTAATTAGCGCTTTAGAACTTTCCAGTTTACGATTGTGTGTGTGTGTGTGCGTGTGTGTGTGTGTGTGTAGGTGAACGTGTGTGTGTGTGTGTGTAGGTGTGTGTAGGTGTGTAGGTGTGTGTCTATGCATGTATTTATGTGTAGATGAATGCATATATCCATGTAGCTTATGTACGTATATGTGTGTGTATGAATGTAAGCCGCTGCTTAGATTTGTGTGGCTGTGCATGCACGGTGTGAAGGCCTGTGGATGCAAGCGTAGCATATGCAGCAGAAGCAGCGGCTGCTGTTACAGTAAAGGCGAAGTTTAGGCGAAGTTACTCGGCGTAAACTGCATTGGCTGCAGCGGCAGCCCGCCCAGTGTGTACACTGGCAGCCAGTAGTCTGCACTTAATGCGAGTTGTAGCTGCTTGGTTCTGGTGCACAACGTCGGCCGAAAGAACTACAACCATGTCCCACAAGTAGGAAATAGTTACGGCGCTCAGCTAACACAGGAGCCTTGGCTACTTCCCTTGCGGGAGGGAGGGAGGGAGGGACTGAGGGGTAGGGATGATTTCGGAAAGCGGCATTAAGAACGAGAGCACGTAAGAGGTTATCATCGATTAAAATACTTCGCGATTTTCTGTAGCATTGAAACGGCTGTTAACAGTATGTGCATCTACACAGGATATTTGATGTATCTTGAAACGCCTCTTGGCAGCGCATGGATCCATACAGCATAATTCGTATGATGTTTGCCTATAATTCGTTTTAGTGGCATACATTTGTAAGCGTCTGTGTGTCTACAGGGCACCAAACCAGACATGAGCAACGTGTTAAATGTCAGTCAGAATCTATCTTGAAACAATCGTCCTATCGGTTCTGTGCTCGCAGCTTAAACATTGCTGGGGGTTCCCTAAGCATAGCAGCCTGACCAGCTGCTGTGAGCGTCATAATAAGCCCTTCTGCGCGTCCTTTTCCATCCTCCATCTGTGTCTCAATCGTTAGCCCCTACCGACGTCGTGTGTTTGTGAACTGAGAAATAGGTGACTCTTGTAACTCTGGTCAATTATTTTTTCAGCCGGGGTCAACAGCAGCTCTGACAGTAGTAGCAGCTACAATCGGAAACGGCGCCCGGTGATATCTTGCAGACCACGATTTGGTTGCCTGGCAGCGTCCTAGTTCTGACTGTGCCAGCGGCTGCTTCATATCAGTGTCTTAAAGTCCCAACAACTGATAAGATGGCGTGGCTACGTGAGTAGATTGAGGAACAAGCGTTCATCCGTCTGTTCAATGTGCTGCCATTGCTGGTCTATGCCTAGTGTCGCTCTAGCATAAGGTGCGCAAGTGCCCGACCTACGATCGATGATAATGATGATGATGGCCAAGTGCAGACAACAAATGCCAAGTGCTGTTGCTGCACTACGTCGCTGTCCGCTGCTGATGCTGCTGATGCTCGCGCTGTCTTTGAGTCTTCGATACGTCTGCACGACAGAAATTTCTGAAAATTCTGACGACTCGGGATTTCAGCAGCAACCATACATTAGAGATGTAGGGTTAGGAGGAGAATGGGGACTTCCAGACATTGTAGCAACAGTTGGCAGGCTTATCTATTACCAACTGCCAAAATACGACACCACTCTGGGCAACTTCACCAACTACAAGGTAAAGATTGAGTCATCCTCATCATCGGCATGCTTGTCGCTGTCCTCATTTTAAAAATCTAATGACCATCATACATACTTATAGAGAGACAAAGGTACAGGTAAGACAATTGTTTACAAGCCCCTATATAAACTCTCCAGGAGCAATATCCCGAGGTCGAAGGGTGTTTTGGCTTAGGCGTGTACACGACAATAGCAATTCAACAATCACCCGATAAATTCATTGAAAAATGAGCACGTGCGAGGCCATACGGCCGCTGTAGAAAAACGCGTACATTTACATTTTACATTTAACAACACGACTATCGAACTTGCGTTGGTATTCATTTATCGACCTCGGTGAGATGGAATGTTGAATCAGGTACTTTGGCGTTACTTTTGACTTTTTATATATTGATGTATACATGTACAAGGTATATATATATATAATTCGCAGCTTTGTAGCCGCTTATATAATTATATAAGCGGCTACAAAGCTGCAGATCATGCCACCTGCCGTTTTCTTGCTAGCTTGTCGCAAGATTCAGTTCTAGTGAAGCTTGACTTTAGTAATGCATTTAACAGCCTTAGCCGTAAATTTATGCTGAAGGCGGTGGCAAATTTGGTCCCTGACCTCTACCCATATTGCCATCTTGCTTACGGAACGCCTTCAGTCCTGAAATGTAGTGACTTCATCTTACCACAGATTGGTTCTCAGCAGGGTGATCCCTGGGCCCCCTCCTTTTTTTGCCACTGCAAACGCTGCTCTCACGTTTGTCCTTTTTCCTGGTGCCGGGATATCTTGATGACCTCACTTTGGGAGGTAGCCTTCTGTTGTGGCAGGTGATGTCGAGGTCGTCATGTGAGAAGGAAGCTCCATGGGCCAGACTTTGAACACCACAAAATGCGAGGTCAGCTCACAGCCTCAGCACCTCACTCTTCCAGATCCACTAAACTGCTTCACAGCAACTTTACCTGATGATGCCTGCCTCCTCGGAGCACCCTTATCTCTTGGGGGAGGGCCCTTCAGGTCCGTTCTGAAGGCCAGATGTTCAGAAATCAGGGTCGGCGTCTCACGCCTAACATCTACTGGGAGGCATGATGCCCCTATCTTCCTTTGCTGCTCTCTTAGCTCGCCCACTTTGCTGCGCCCCTTGTATGGACCACCCCTGCCTGAGCGATTACGACCTTATTCTGCGCGAGGGTCTCACAAGTGCCTTGAACTTGGCTTTGTCGGACATGCATTGGCTTCAGGCCTCGCTCCCGGTTAAGGATGGTGGGTTAGGTATTAGGCGTGCAACCTCGCTGGCACTTCCAGCCTTTTTGGTCTCGGCTGCAAGTACCATGCCTCTCCAGGCGTCCATTCTGGCTGGTTCCGGGATTGACACTATCGGGGATGACTTGCTTCTCATGGCCAGGTCTCAGTGGAGTTTGGCATCAAATGTACACTTTCCAGACGACCTAGTTGCACACAAGCAATCAGCGTGGGATCGCCCTTTGATTGCAAAGAGTATTGAAACCCTACAAGCATCCATTGCATCGGAATATCACAGGGCACGGGTCACGGAGGTGGCTTCACCTCATTCGGGTGACTGGTTGGTTGTTTGTCCTTCCAATAAGTGCCTGCGGCCTAAGACTCGATGATGATTCACTACGAGTGGCCGTGGATTTGCGCCTTAAGGCTTAGATCTGCGCCATCCATAGGTGGCCCTGTGGTTCAATGGCTCCCTTGGCATGGCTTGCCATCTCGGGCCCGGTAGGACTGCTAGACATGCAGCTGTAAGTGATATAGTTTGGCGAGCTTTGGTGAAAGCGGGTTTCCCTTCTTCTAAAGAACCAGTAGGACATTCAAGATCCGACGGTAAACGCCCAGATTGTGGCACTGTTATTCCCTGGCAGGAGGGTAAACCTATGGTCTGGGATGTATGCTGTCGATACATTGGCTTGACTCTTACTTGCACCACACAGCCACTGACGCAGGCATAGCAGCAGAGCTGGCTGCTCAGAGGAAAGTCACCAAAATGCTGATTTATCGGCTTCTTACCAGTTAATCCCTTTGGCTTTTGAGCCGATCAATTTACAGGGTTTGGAGTTCATAACCAATATGGATCGACATTTGACCAGGGTTTCTTCAAGGGAGACTGCCTTCCTTTTTCAAAGTGTTGCCTCTACCATTCAGCGCTTCAACTTGACACTTTTGAGAAGACAGACATCAGCAAAGACTAGCCTTCTCAGAATAAAACTTTCTTTTTCCGGATAATTGTTTTTACTTCCTGAAGGATCATAAATAACTTGGGGCTAAAAAATAATTATAATAATGACGACGACAACAACAACAACAATAATAATAACACAGGTCTGCGATGAAATTTTTTTCTTCAAAGTAAATTCTTATAGATTTTTACACGGTCATTTCTGGAAAAATATTGTAAAAATTCTAACACATACAGTTTTGACACAAATTGGGATTTTTTGTTGGAAAGTTCAATTTTTCCGCAGAAATGCTATTTTACATTGAAAACACAATTACAAATACATGCACATAATGAAAAATATATTTTATTATAATGTAGTAATGAAGACACCCGAATTCTTGTTATGTTTTCATAAATGCGAAATTGAACCTCGGCCTGAAAGGGTTAAGTCCGGTTTTTACATTAACGACGTGAAAGGGTTAAGTCTGGTGTAGGCCTATACATTTATGACTGTCATGGCTTCAAGAGGATGTGTTAATTCTCCTGACAGGTTTTGTTATATCTGTGGCGAACTGTTAGTGAAAAAGCAAGAGCGGAAGGTCACGGACTTTGTTGAGAAAGTGTATTTTGCATACTTCGGTGTAAGGCTTGGAGACCAGGACAAGGCATGGGCCCCACATCGAGTTTGTTCCAGTTGCGTGGAAGGACTGCGCATGTGGTCTAAGGGTAAGGTGAAATCTTTTCGTTTCGGAGTGCCTATGATATGGAGGGAGCCCCGAAACCACAGCGATGACTGTTACTTTTGCTCGTGCAACATACAGGGATACAGCTTAAAAAACAAAGACAAAATCTGCTACCCGAACCTGGAATCTGCACTGCGCCCTGTGTCTCATGGACCTGGCATTCCCATACCTTTGCCTCCAGAAAGCCTAAGCGATGTGAGTGGGCCATCGGGGAGTGAGTCAGATGGCAATTCTGATGAGGAATTTCCACACGACAGCAGTGAGCCCGAACTGTTTTCACAATCACAATTGAACGACTTGATTCGAGATCTGGCTCTTTCGAAAGATTCCGCTCAGTTGCTAGGTTCTAGGCTCCAGGAGAAGAACTTGTTGACTCCTGGAACTTCTTTTAGTTGGTTTAGAAACCGAGAGAAAGACTACGTGCCTTACTTTTCTCAAGACGGTGAACTTGTTTACTGCTCCGATGTTACCGGTCTGATGCAAATGTTCAGAGTTCAGCATGAGGCTCACGATTGGAGACTCTTCATTGACTCATCACAAAGAAGTCTAAAAGCTGTCCTTCTTCACAATGGCAACAAATACGCCTCTATACCGGTTGGACATTCCGTTCATTTGAAAGAGAAGTATGACAATTTAGCCTTCATCCTGACCAAATTAAACTACAAGAAATACGAATGGACCATCTGTGGCGATCTTAAAATGATCTCTATGATCCTTGGTCAACAGGGCGGCTACACCAAGTACCCCTGTTTCCTCTGCGAATGGGATAGCCGTGCTAAAGCCAAGCACTGGACTGAGAAGGTGTGGCCAAGCAGGACACTAAAAGTAGGAGAAAAGAACGTGCACTTCGAATCTTTGGTGGAGCCAAGAAAAGTACTCTTACCTCCACTTCACATCAAACTTGGCATCATGAAGCAGTTTGTGAAAGCCCTTCCAAAAGATGGTGATACTTTCAAGTATCTTGCAAGCAAGTTTCCACGGTTGTCAGAAGCGAAGCTGAAAGAAGGGGTTTTCGTCGGTCCTGACATTCGAAAACTCATGAGGGACGAGATATTTTGATACCAAAATAAAAGAAATTGAGAGATCGGCTTGGCAATCCTTTAAAGAAGTGGTAAAGAAGTTTCTTGGCAACTATAGAGACAGTGACTTCGAGAACATCGTAGGAAACATGATGAAGAACTTGAAAGCCTTGGGCTGCTCAATGAGCTTGAAGCTCCACTTTTTGAACTCCCATCTAAGCTATTTCCCAGAAAATCTAGGTGCTGTCAGTGAAGAACAAGGAGAGAGATTCCACCAGGACATAAAGAAAATGGAACGGAGGTATCAGGGTCAGTGGAACGTTAACATGATAGCAGACTACTGCTGGATGTTGCATAGGGAAGAACCGCAAGCAGTGTACAAGAGAAACAGTTCTAAAAGGAGCTTTGAAGGGAAGAAGAAAAGATATTATAAAGATTTCTGACTTCTCGGCACCTGTGACAAACATTTACAAATGAATGAATGAAAAATCCAGCTGAGTTCATTGTAACAATTTTTAAGTTCTTTGTAAATAAGCGTTTTCCACTCTGCTAGGTCTTCCTGGATGTTTGTCTTCACTTGTGGAAAAAACCGTACGTGATAAAGGAAAAACCCGTGCATGTTTGAATTCAGCTAACTGAATACCAATGAAAACACCTAAAACGGTGAAGAAAAAAATTGGAAACCATTAATATGCAGGCCTGTGTAATTAGTAACTTCTAATGCATCGGTGTCCAATGCACAAGGCATCAACCGACGGCGCACCAAAACCAAGCCACAATCAGGTTAATATCCAGAAAGTCAGTCCACAAGACAGAGAGGCAGCCTATGGTGGATAAGCAATTTGAAACAGGTAAGTCACAGGTAAGTTTTAAGCTAAAACGAAATGACAGAAGCAACCGAGCAGAACGAACAGATACAGGGAGGGAGTTCCAAAATTTAGGTCCAGCAACTGAAAAACCCCGTTTACCGAGAACAATTCTAGTCCAAGATATGACCAGAGGAAGAACTTGCAGAATAAAGTCTAGGGAGTAAGGACTGATTTTAAGTATTGTGGTTAGCCAGAGTTCAACGTTTCATAAACTAAGTCCCATTTTAAAACAAATCCTTTGCTGAACAAGAACCAATGCAAAGATTTAAGCACAGGAGTTATATGCTCGTATTTTGAAGTATATGTTATGGCTCTAGGCCAAGGAGTTCTGAACTAGCTTGAGTTTCTGCATGTTTGACTTTGTGATACCAACAAGATTTGAAATTACAGTAGTCAAGGCGACTGGAAACCAATGCGTTTGCTAAAGATATTTTAGAAGACATGGGGCATAGCGCCTAATTCTGCGTATGTTACGAATATACATGTCTGACGACTTGCAAATACATTTACATAGTTTGTTATAGACATGGTAGAATCAAAAACAACAGCCAAGTCACGAGCAGTATCAGTCAGCTCAACAAAGAGTCACCCAGCTTTAAGGATTTAAGCCATTCCAACTTCTTAAGTTGCTGTTGAGTGCTCAGTAGGAGAAATTCTGTCTTTCACAAATACCAATGAGGTTAAATCCCGGGAAAACTTAAAAGATTATAGAAATCAAAGAAAAGAATATTTATCAAACTACCTTGAGTCATAAAAATCTCTGTATATAATAATAATGATAATAGTCTTCAATCCTCCATGCTTTACAATTTTCAAGTACCCGAGGACTCGCAGGGCAAAACTCTGCTGGATCGCTGGTGTGCTGATTGTGCAGTTCCCAACCCAGACAATGCCTTTGTTCACAGGCAGTCATACTGGGACAAACCATTAACTGACAGGGATGCCAACTCTCTCTGCACCTCAGTCACTGATGCATACCAACAAGCAAGGCTTAGGGCCGTTGTGGCAGCACATGCGAGCGATTGGCTTTTTGCTTTGCCCATTACTACCTGTGCCCTGAGACTGGACATGAGGCCGTGAGAGTCGCAGTAGGCCTCAGGCTTGGAGTCAACATATGTGAACCTCATGAGTGCCGTTGTGGTGCCCTTGTCACGGCCAATGGCTCCCATGGACTTTCTTGCTCCCCTGGACCAGCTCTAACCACCAGACGTGCGACCTTCAATGACTTAATCTGTCGAGGACTTATTCGGGCAGGTTTCCCGGCTGTGAAGGAACCGCCTAGACCCAGTAGAAAAGACGGAAAACGACCTGATGGTCTAACCCTGATTCCGCGGCGTAGGCCTACGGGCCGAGCTTTGATTTGGGATGCCACTGTACATGTAATAGACACTCTGGCCGCATCTTACCTCCCATCCACATCGACCAGCTGCCGGCGCAGCCGAATTGGCAGCAGATAGGAAATGCCAAAAATATAACACTCTTGCACAGAATTACCACTTTGTACCTCTGTTGTTCGAGACTCTTGGCCCAGTCAAAAGCATAACAGAGTTAGGTCGCTATCTCTCTCGTATAACCGGTGACACTAGAGAAACCAGTTAGCTTTTCCAGTGCATTGCTATCACAATTCAATACTTCAATTCTGTTGCCTTCCACGGTACTTTTGCTCCGCCAGATCTTGGCGATTTCTATCCCTTCCAAAATTTTGTATTCTCCGGAGAATTTTTAAATCCTGATGGATCATATATACCTCGGATAAAAAATAATAAGAAGAATTAGAATAAGAATAATAATAATTAGGTTGGGCCGCAACAAGATAATCCCTTGAGTCCACCCCTTTTTTGCCTCCCTCTTCAACCTATTTTACTTAAGCTGCTATACCCTCACACTGGGCTACTTAGACGACCTCACACTAAGTGGAGGGCATCAGTAGTTGCAGTAGATGTAGAAATCATTCAGCAAAGCTGCGCAGCTCTGGGTTTAAACCTTAACCGCGAAAAATGTGAGATGATCTCACACTATAATGTGATCAACTTACCCAGCTCGCTTAGTCATTTCCAGCATATTGGACCAAATACAGCAACACTTCTCCGTGCCCCTCTGTGCGCTTTTGAAGCTCTTCAGACCACACTTGAATCACGTATTACCGAACTTTCGTTTGCTGTTCATAAACTGATGATGGTCGCTAGACATGATGCCCTGGTACTATTAGGAAGTTATTTAAGCTCACCGAGACTCCTACACATCTTACGTTGCTTTCCTTGCTATGGTCATTCTTGTCTAGAGCGTTACGACTCCCTTCTACGTAAAGGTCTCTGCTCCATCCTAAATGTATCCCTTTCGGATCGTCATCTGGCACTTCCTGCCTTTTTGGTATCAGCCCTGGGCACCCTGACTCTCCAGTCATCTATGCTTGGTGCATTGTACACTTCCTCAGGCCCTCTGTTGAAGTCATGCTAAACCTCTGGCAGGCAGAATCGTTGATTTCACAACTCGACAATGCCCTGGCTCATAGGCAATCATACTGGGACTGGCCACTTATCGAAAAGGCTGCAGCTGACCTCACTTCCTCAATCAAGGATGTAGGACGGTTGAAGGCGGTTTCTACCCCCACACTCTGGCGATTGGTGGTATGCTCTGCCAATATCTGCTAATAAGATATTTTCAAAGGACAGATTAATTTAGCCTATTGCGACTCATCACATTCAATATTATTGCTTGGCATAAATTTCTTCAAGGCTAGGCCTATGTCTCTGCGCACCTTATCATAGTGGGCGTAGTTAACGAGTTGTTTCACCAAAGCTGGCCGCCTACTGAGCTTAAGCTCTCTCTCTCTCTCTCTCTCTCTCTCTCTCTCTCTCTCTCTCTATATATATATATATATATATATATATATATATATATATATATATATATATATATATATATATATATATATATATATATATATATATATATATATATATATATATATATATATATATATATATGATATTATATATATAATATTATATATATAGCAGATTGTCTAAGGATATGTAACAGGATACCAGCTTTAGGATAAAATGTTGATTTCCTGAGCTGTTTACAAGCGTAACGGACTCACGTAGAGCAACAAGACGTCGACCTAAAGCTAGTAAACCAGTGAAAAACTGATGAAGAGAAAACAAAACGTCCACCAACAGATGTTGACAAAAACCGGCTCGAAAAGAGCCAAAATAGCTCGGAAGAACCAAAGAAGTCATCCACGCAGGGAGACTAAACCCCACTTGTTGAAAGACTGGCAACAAAACGGTCGCGCAGGACCAACAACAAAAATCTTGTCTGAGCCAAAGTGATTTGATAACACCTATTCAATGACGAGATGATTGACGTAATCTAAGCCAAAGGTTAGACGCAATACATTATTATAAGGGTTGGCTTTTCCACCAAATTGTAGGGCCACAGAAGGCGTACAACGTGCAACTTAACTCACTAGGTCTTTCTGAAGCGACAGGCCCCCTGCTTCCGCCGCACGGGCGACCAGGCTGCTGCCGAGAAGAGTGAACTGGTTCATATCTGAGTTGTCTGCGCAAGGGGATAGGGTTCAAATCCAGTTCTGGTACTACGGTCTTCCTAACACGAAAACCTCCTTCCCCATAATAAGGCAGAGTCTTCTTACTCAGCCTAACGCTGCGGCGCAATGCGGGCAAACCAGGCAAGACTGCATCGTCAAGATTTATGCCAGGTGGCCATTCATTATCTGAATATAGGGTGGTGTCCACGGTACTCGGGCAAAGTACTACAGCTTCTAAGGGCTGATGTGGGTTCTTTTGGCTCTCCTCAGCAGTCTTATTTACTACACTTTTTCTCTACTCCCTTGTTCAGTGTGGCGCGATATAAATTCGGACCTTAATTCTACCAATTCGTTCTTGAAACGACCTTCCAAGGCTGACTGCCTTTCCATAAGTTTCTCTGCTAACTCAGTTTGGCGCAACATAAAGTCTCTTCCTAATTTCTCATGATTTCCCTGTATTTGTTCGGCAAGAGAGGCCAAAGAAGTAAGGATTTCTTGCGGCACAGGCCCTACTACAGGACTATCTTCTACTTCTAAGTCGATAGACCTTACCTCACTTTCAGCCATGTCTTGTTCAGTACTCATAATCTCTAATGCAAAGACACAGTTGATCACAAACTGCAACTGTAATATTTACTTGAATTATCTGTGAAAAGTTAGCCAGACTTCTAACTTACTATTTTACAATTAATCATATATCTTCTCTATCAAATGACTTAGATCCAGAGCATTTAAATTAAATTTCTCTCTTTAAATAAAGAGGAAGAACCTAAAGGAAGATAATTGAAATAACTCCCTGCCCAAAACAACCTAAGTCGAATCTCGTCATCAGCCCAAGACCAGACGACGACCGACGACGGTCCCTCCGCAGTAGATTTGACTAAGCACTCGTCTTATCACATCCCACGACGGCACAGCAATAGAACGCATCGACGCTATCAATTACGATCAAGGTTCGACTACTCGACCGCTCAATTCTATCGGCTTGCGCCCTACCACTACGGCAGTTATCTAAGTGCGACGATTGTTTCACTATTATCACTGCTGCCACTACTGTTCGATAGCGCCTCTCTCTCTCTCTCTTCTTGCCTCGGCGCGACTCGACCACCATCTTCCATCGGCTGGAATCGACCGCTCCCTTCCCTTGACTCGACTCGACTGCGGCCGCAACTGCGCAGTTTCACACCTGCCTGCGAAAGACCACCCAAGACGAACCTATGTGACATCTCTTTGAAAGTTGCCGGCTGCCGCCCGGCCAAGATCTCTTCCCACGGTCGCTCGGCCTGGCCAATGCGTCACCTAATATCAACATCACTGCCACCTTGCGATTGCAGTTCCAGGCAGCTCCTACTGTCATAATCACTGCCAGCCGACACTTATATAGCGCCAGTATCATTTCCGTTACATTTCCTGGACGCCGTATATAACATTATATATACAACGACCTAGTATGCACACCTATATATTATACGTGCGCAATACATATGGGTCGTCCATAAAGGACGTCCGATAGAGGGGAGGGAGAGGTCAGACAAATGCGGAAAACCACCACTGGTGGGGTCATGATCCACACGTAGAGCCAAGCGAACAGAGTCCCAGATAATGTTATTAGTTACTGCACTAAGGAAGAGTTCTCGTTGAGTGAGCGGAAGTTCACTGGGCCAACGCAAAGGAAACGGTGAACAGGCGATGGAGTGTGCCGTTATGAAAGAGTATGATTTGGTGCTGGGTGAGTTTAACCGACACCGAAAGGATATCACGATATTCAGAAAAAACCGACATCAAAGTCGGTATTCAGAAAACCGAATATATACCGAAAAAAGAAGAAAAATCCAACAACACTGAAAAGTCGATATAGGCCTACGCAAAATTCAAACATCAAAATAGTAGTTTCTCTCATGGATATTATTTTTTGTTTACAGGCATTTTGTAACATTGTTCACAGTTTTCATAATATATACTGCCCATCACTAGAATAAATGGTGTACTACGTAGCGTGTGTTTGAGCCAGAAGACAGTAATCAGTTAAAATACTTGGCAACCAAACGAAATTTATAAATATGACCCAAGTCGCTATAGGTCGCATTTGAGAATTCCAGCCCCATCTGTGGCAAGTGAAAGAGTAGTGGTATTAGGCCTAATACAAGCGTGGGATAGTTTATGCAAATCGATAGACGCTCATCCTTCAGTCCACAGTGCATTGATCATGTCACCACCTCCTCCTAGGCTGACAAAGGGTAACGTGTCCAAATGGTTGGCGAACTATTGAGCTCATGTGTTTGCTGACTATTGTGCAGAACTTGTCCTGCAATGCCTACCCTGGACTTAGCACTGTAACCTTACTCTGTGACTCCTAGTTTAAAATTTGTTCAAAGTTCGTCTTAATTCACAATTGAAAGACTAAGTTCTCTTCTCTCCTCTTTAATGTTGAAATAAAACTTTATTTGTTATCCATGCGTTGCTTTTTTACACAGACAAACAGTCACAGTTAAAACAATAATTTATGATAATCTGCAGTCCTTCAAAATCAACCACACAGACTTAATTCAAATCTCAGACATCTTGTCTAGACACGTCTACTCACATACACCCTAAACTAATACGACAGTATATACAGCTCATTAAAGTGCAAGAAATCAGCGACGCGAAACTAGCCGCTCTCGTATGCACGCCACACAGGTGTCAGCCAATGAGGAAGAGAGCCGTAGGCCTGCTCTACCCCTTCTCCACCGTTAAGAAGTGTGCGTTCCGGCCTTAGCGTACACTTGGGCTAGCATTAAATAATCAATATCTGCCTAGCCAGCAGTTATACACATACACAAACGTGTATAGAGATCGTTTTAAGAATTAATATATCGCAGTTGCACGCATAAAATACAATTTTAATTACTAACACAATTTTTTTACCGTAAGCAGCATTGCACACAGTGTTCGGTTGCAAAGTACATACTGCATGGTAGCAAAGTCGGACTAATGATTTAACCCATACAGAACACCGAAAACCTATGGCGATATTTAGCAAAACCGAAGCCGAAAACCGAACCAATTTTGAGAAAACACCGAGTAAAAAACCGAAAACCAACACCGGCTATAAATACCGAACTTATACTAGTTTGAAATGGTCATTTATATGTGAAGATGTTATGCCGGTGTACTGACGGGCGATGACAGAGTATAAAAGCGTCAGAAAACGCAATCAGATTTCTAGCGGTAAGAGGCAAACTTAGCTGGTGATGCTAAAAGCATGTAATGTTTGCCGACCGAACTTTAATCAGATTTAATTAATACTTTCAAGTTTTTCGGTATTTTCAGGTGACGGTCGCCAAAGAGGACAGTTTGCCGCCCTGGCTGACATTCAGTGAGCAAACGTCTTCGATCGAAGGCGTTCCAACAAAGAACGTCGCTGGACAGATGTATAACATCCTCGTGTTAGCCGACTGTGTCAAACCCGGCAGCAGCAGAGTCGTTTCCGTCAAGGAGTATTTCAGTATCAGGGTGTCTGACAGAGAGGATATACTGTCGAGCGAAGATTATACTCCGCTAACACAGGCGCCTTCCAATCGCGATAATGACTTCAGGTACGTCAGATGCCAGTCTAATGCCGCAGTAACAACAGCAACCGTCATCATTGACGCTGAGGAAGCTTCCTTTCTGGCCAAAGAGCGTGTGAATCTGTTGCGAAAAATCTCTTCCCATTTAGGACTTCCTGTTTCAATGCTACGCCTCGCGCCCTCTCACGACGACCATCCGATCTTCGATGATAGCGCTCTGGTGGCCGGTCCAGGAGACATCAAGCACCAGAACTACAATGGCGTTTTGGTCCAATGGAACGTCGGTTGCGGCAATGTCTTTGCTGAACATATGCCTGTCCTTGAATTACTCGAGGTCACTTCTAGCAATGGCATGATGACCAAAGCGATCGGATACGGAATAGTAGGATGGCACATCACCAGCAAAAGGCCTCAGCAGCCGCGAAGACTCAAACGGCAGCTCCACATCAGCAACCCAACAGCCACCGCAATGCCTTCCGTTGTACGACCAACCGGTCAACCAGTGCCAACAATGACTGTTTCTGAGGAGACGAGCTACGTGGACATCCCTGAAACTAGAATAGTGCCGACGACGAGCTCAGCAGTCAGTCCAGATATGACAAAAACCTCAGCGCAGGTGCCCATCTGGCCATACCACAGAGAAACGTCGAAGGTTAGGCTGAGCGCTCTCACAAAGAGCCCGATACCCACTACAACCTACGTCACAATTACACCGTCATTGTCACTGAGCACAATGACGAGCACAGTAAGCGTCATAACGAGCAGCTTCACGCCATCCTGGCCAGTTGATGCTATCGAACCGTCCGTAGGGACGGAAGAGACTATGGTTCGGTTTCATTCCACTGAGATACTCCCCAGTTGGACGACTACCGTCTTCATGACCGACCCCGTCCTAGTAACCGTTCTTCCATCGCTTACTGAATCAGTTACTACCCCCTCAGCTACTCCGTCTAAACTGTCAACATCGAAAGTGACAAGGCGTCCGCCGAAGACCCCGAAGCCGGAAGGTAAGACGACGCCAACCAACCTGGCTCCAGTCGTTTCAAAGCCACTCGCGGTCCTCGAAGCAGTCGTCGGAAACCTCCTTCTTTTCAGAATTCCGGACGACTTGTTCACGGACAGAGAAGACGGAGGAGCCGAAAACCTGACGCTTTTGTTTCTGCACGACGACGATCAAATGCTCGATCCGCGATCTTGGATCAAGCTGAACGAGACGAGTCGAACGCTGTACGGCCTTCCTCTGGAAGAGCACATCGGAATGCATTACTACCAACTGGTAGCTGCTGACAGGCAGGGAAAACTGGCAAAGACACCGTGCAATGTATCTGTAGAGCCACACCCTGAGTCGCACAAGCTCAGCCACGAGCTGAGCGTCACTTTGGACTTGGACTTTAACAAAGTTTTATACGACTTAGAGACCAGAGTCAACCTCATTAACAAAATAGCAGCAGCATTTGGCGACAAAGACGCAAGTAAAATGACCATCACGAGAATTTCTTCTGGGTCAGTTGTGATTTCTTGGACAAACAACACCATCCCTTTTGAGCCGTGTCCAGAGAAGCAGATTCAGGCTCTTCTAAAACACCTCCTCCTGCCAAACGGAACGATTAATGAAACATTTGCCAAAGGCATGGAGCCATATCATGTCCTGAAGGCAGGCGCGACACACCTCGGCTCCTGTGCACACTTGGATAGTCACGAGACATCTGGGCCCGACGAAGAAATGACAACGACGAAGCCTATGGGCGTCGAGGTGAAGCCTCGTGAGCAACCAGAGAGTAGTCTCATACTCTTGATCCTGATCCCTCTCGTAATTATTGCAGTTCTGTTGCTGATGCTAATCCTCATCTGCGTCGTTTGCTACAAGAAGCAGAAGAAACGACAGAAGGAACAGGACAAGCTCAGCGGTCTCCATAAGGGCATACCTATCATTTTTGCTGATGAGTTGGATGACAAACCGGACACACCAACGTCGACGCTTAAATCGCGCAGTCGCGATGACGAAGAAAAGCAGTCTGTACCTCCTCCCGAATATCCAAGGTCAAAGCCAGCAAGCCAGTCTTCTACTCTACGATCAGACTACAAGTCGCCTCTGTTAACAGACAACGAAGAAGACGAAGAACAGGACGAACGAGAGGAAGAGCTAGGCAATGGTACTGCTCCTCCAACTCTCCCAAGGCAGGCTCTTCAGACTCACATTGCAGGATAACCCGATAGCTACTAGAACTCAGTGAAACTTCCACTCTGAGCCACCGAATCTATCGAATCTGTTAGAGAACGTAATTTTGTACTCGTAGTTATGCCGTCCACACGAACAATTCACAGACCGTAAGGTGCATCAACACATCGAATATTAATTCAAAACCGTTTAAGCCATCGGAATTAGCACACAGGCATTTTAAGTTAGTGTGATATATGGCGGATCCAGAAGTTGGCAAAGGGGAGGCAACTTTTGCCATTTTATGATCGAGATGTTGTCAGATGAAAATTTTCGACGACCTTTTTCAGTCACTGCAACCTTTGAGGACCCCAGCCTGCTTTCAAATCTAAACTATTTTGCATCTTTTTAGAGATCACCTTTTCTGGCAATATTCCATAAATTTCCCAACTCTTTTGCACAATTTCAGTGACTTTGCAGTCTCTCTTCTTGATCTTCCCCTTGTTTGTGTCTCCTTTTCACTTTCACGCATTTTGCGAACTTTTTAGTAATTCACAGTAATATCATGGCCATTTTTAATGTACAAATTCTTTTGGTACCCTTACGCAAACCGATTTGTAGAGGGCAACTCAGTGGCATGCTCCAAATATAATGTCCCCGGAACCGCCCTTGGAACATTACTCTATATATGTGCCGTTGGTTTAAGTCTCATTTCATGTAGTATCTAAAATAATTGTGTACATGCTTGCATTATTGTTGTGCTATTTACATTAGTCCATTAACAAAGCATGCAACTGTAGCATATTCTAACGGCAGTTTTATTAGCATGTCTTTAGTTTACTAGCTGTAGCCTTTACATATGGCAAGTCGATATATGAGTTGTTTTTAAACATAGGCTATTCAATTGTCGTAATTACAATTACAACGTAAACCTATGTAGACAGTAGTAACGTCCAAGCTGTCCATAAGTTAAAGCAGGGACCGATAGGGAAAGCTGTCACCAATCACCGCCATTTGCAACTCAAACAAATCTTACGTTTAATGTACTTTCAACTGGTCACAAAACACACTGCTTTAAAACATACTCTATGCAATGTATTTCCTGCTGCCTTTTATAGCTTCAAACCAGCTTTGTATTTCCTGCTGCCTTTTATAGCTTCAAACCAGCTTTGTATTTCCTGCTGCCTTTTATAGCTTCAAACCACCTGAGTCAGCAAAAACAAGTCTAGACACGAATCACCGCCGACGCCAGCCCACCAAACACAGACAGGTCAAACATACAGTATGTGCTAATCAAGCACGTGCGGGCCGGCCCAAAACTTGCTGACTTTTCACTTCTACGCTGTGTAAAATCAAGTTCACATTATCGCGATACCCTTTAATTTTACAAATCAACCAAAGATGATTTAAATGTCAAAAACACATTGTGATTCAGTTTATGTTAGCATCTAGAGATTGCCAGCCATAAAACGTTTACATTGTTTAATGCGAGATTGAAAATTTCTTCAATTGCTATTAGTAGTTGGAAAGAGAACAAAGATTGTGTATTTTTGTTTGTCACAGATTGTTTTAAAGAAACGTTACCGCCAAGACCTTTGCAGCTTGTTTGATCCAGAGAAGGAATAAAGTATTTCTCCTCTTACGTAATTGCTAATTTAGCATGTATCCAAGTGAATAATTGCTTTGGATTTGCTTTTTCAGATGTTAGAAAATGCAAATACAGAGTAGACCCTAACATTAGTTACCACAGTAAATGGCATAGCATTAAGAATAAAGAAGCAGAAGTAGAAAAGTGATACAAAAGAACAAGGTAATTTTGTACGGCAGCTAGTAAAGAATTCATTGAAAAGAAGGATGCATTGCAAAGCGTTGCTGTAATTGTAAATCAAGCACAAATTTCATTAACAATTGCAAGCAAACTCAGCATAAGGATTTTAGCGCTAGATTTGTGTTGTTAACCCAAACAAAGGACATCAACTAGACTGCAACTGGTTAACATCTCAAAGGAGCAGGCTGACAGAGAATGCTTGAATAAAACAGAACCGAAAACTTTAATGAAATGTGGAATAGAAAGACAAAAATTGATTGAAAGTCAAGCAAGCGAGCTAATGAAAGAAATTAAGCTTGTGTCGAAAAGGACAAACTTTCCAGTAAACCAGTACACGTCAGCTCGATGTCTATTTGATATGGATAAATGGCTATATAAGAAAACATATAAATATATCATGTCTATTCGAAGCGTTCTGGACTCCTTGCAACTATTGCAACGTATTATTTTTCGATCACTCGACGATGCATGCTATAGCATCGAAAAACCAGTGGCCATTTCTGCTCGTTTCGACATAATTTTGTGAAATAAAACTTTAGTTGTACGGTAAAATTCGTTACTAAAATTTGCTAACTTTGTAGTACTTCACTTAAATCTGATAATAATTTCCCGCCTCAGATTAAGATTCACTGACCTTGAGCGCATAATGAATAATAATAATAATAATACATATAATCCCAGACTTTGACTTTGGAGTCTCCCACGAGTCAGATGACTTCGATATTTAGAAGTCTGATCAGTTATTATTATTATTATTAATAGTAGTAGTAGTAGTAGTAGTAGTAGTAGTAGTAATAATAATAATAATAATAATGATCCCGGAGGGTTCGGCTGGCGGCCCCGATGGTATAACCCCGCAGCACCTAAAGGACCTCGCAGACTCTGGAGTGAATAACAACATCGGCCAACACTTATGCGACCTTGTCAATCTGCTTTTGAAGGGAGGTCTTCCAGAAGAAGTGAATGAAGTGATCTACGGTGCAAACTTGATAGCGCTGAGCAAAAGGGACGGAGGCATACGACCTATTGCGGTAGGTTATACGTGGCGCCGCCAGGCGGCTAAATGCGCGAATTCGTACGCTGTGGCAAGGCTGGCTCATCAGCTCGCCTCTATTCAGCTGGGGTTGGATATTTCGGGAGGCGCTCAAGCAGCTGTTCATGCGACACGTCGTTGGGTATCTACAATGCCTGAAGACAACGTTCTGCTCAAGCTAGACTTTTCCAATGCATTCAACACGCTGCGCAGAGATTCGCTTCTAGAGGCCGTGGACAGAGACATTCCGGAGCTCTACCGTTTTGCGCACGCTGCCTACTCCAGTCGACCGCTCCTGCTGTACCCCTCCAAAGGCATATATTCAGAATATGAGACCCAGTAAGGTGATTCTTTGGGCCCTCTATAGTTCTGTCTCGCACTACAACCTCTTCTGACAAGTTGAGGTCGCATCCCCGAATCGGATATCTATTGACCTCACGTTGGGTGGTAGCAAGGAGACAGTGGCCGCCGACGTCCAACTTATTATGCAAGAGTCTAAGACTCTGGGACCGCTACTGAATCGCAGCAAATGCGAGATTGCGTGCCCCGATATCCTGGCTTTGAATGAGGACCCTGCTTTCCACGGGTTTAAGAGCATGGATTTCGAGGAGATGATTTTGCTGGGCTCGCCGTTGATGCCAGTTTCAGCTGTCGACAGGGCAGTTGGAATGAAGGCTGACGATCTTGAGAGAGCCATTACAAGATTATCCCTGCTTCTTGCACATGACGTTCTGGTTCTGCTGCGTAACAGTTTAAGTGTTCCAAAGCTGTTCAACATTATGCGCTCATCCGTTTGCGCTGAGTCCCCGAGCGTGGCTCGGTTCGAACACTTGTTTGTCTGCCAAATATTTTAAACGTGGACCTCGATGATGACCATTGACTGCAGGCTTTGTTGCCGGTGAGGGATGGTGGTATGGGAATTCGCTGTCCATCTACGCTGGCACTATCCGCCTTTCTGACTTCTGCTGCGAGCACCAGCGAACTTAGGGCATGCATTCTGCCGCCGGAGTCGGCTGAGATGTCAGACGAACTCGTGAGCTCAGCACTCACCGCATCGATGGTCCTAACAGGTGCGGAGCCACCAACGGTAGCAGCAGCAAAAAGATTGGGATACTCGTTGAATAAGTAAGTCCTGCGCGGATCAGCTTGTGTCCGTTAGCAGTCCGTGCGATCGCGCTCACCTCCTTGCCTCACCAGCACCACATTCCAGTGAATGGCTACTGGCTCCTTCTGTATCTGCTTTGGGACTGCGTATCTCAGACGAGGAGGTACGGTTGGCAATTGGAATGAGACTGGGCACAACACTTTGCGAACCGCATTTATGCCACCACTGCGGTGGAAAAGTCGACGTCGGCGGACTACACGGCCTGGTTTGCAGAGCAGGAGGCGGCAAACAACAACGGCACAGTATGCTGAATGAAGTCATTTGGAGAGTGATGAACAAAGCCAAAATTCCTGCACAGAAAGAACCTATTGGCCTCTCGCGGGAAGACGGAAGACGCCCTGACGGTGTGACGCTCATCCCTTGGTCGCGTGGTCGTTGCCTAGCATGGGACGTCACAGTACCGGACACCTATGCAACGTCTCATCTACCTCACACATCGGTCAGAGCAGGTGAAGCTGCCGACCGCGCAGTCTCGTCCAAGAGGATGAAGTACGCCACCATCACTCGCTCTCACGCCTTTGTGGGGGTGGCCTTAGAGACCAGTGGAGCCTGGAGCAAGGAAGGACTGAGTTCATCACAGAATTGGGAAGCCGGACAACAGATGCAACCCAAGATCCTCTAGAGACATCTTTTTTCAGAAGATTTCGGTGGCTGTTCCACGATGAAATGCCATATGCCTCTCCGGAACATTGCCATCATGCTCTGAACCCTCTAGAGATGGCGCTTCCGACATTATTTAATGAATTAAATTGTTAACGTAAATTTAATAATGCATTTGATGGATAAGTACTGAGTACATCTGAGCGAACTATTGCCGAAACCATTTCTTCGTTTCCAGCAGTTATGCAGCTGGTCCAGACGGTATTACCCCACAACACCTCAAAGACTTGACTTCGGCGGATGTAGATTTAAACCTCATCCACCACCTCAATGACTTGGTCAATCTGATGTTAGAAGGGGGGCTACCGGTCCAGGTTAACGAAGTTATATATGGGGCGAATCTGATGGCTTTGAAGAAAAAAGAAAGAGGAATCAGGCCAATTGCGGCCGGATACACGTGGCGACGCCTAGCAGCCAAATGTGCGAACGCACACGCTGTTGGAAAATTATCTCCACTGCTCGCCCCGATCCAGCTGGTGATTGGCGTACCAGGAGGCGCCGAAGCAGCAGTACACGCAACCCGCCGCTGGGCCACTTCGATGCCGACTGATCGCCCAGGAATCCGCTAAGCTCGGACTTAACCGCGCCAAAAAATGAGATTGTCTCCCAGAATTACGAAAATAAAGTCGACAATCTCGCGTTCTTCGGCTTCAACCATGCACCATTAGGAGATGCAACACTATTGGGCCCACCACTGATGCCGGGGCCAGCCGTTGACAATGTGGTGAATGAGAAGGAAATGACCTGGAACGATCAGTGAAGGTTCTCCTTGCTTCACGCACATGACGCCCTAGTGCTTTTGCGAAACGGTTCTAGCGTGCCAGTGCTGCTCTACACTATGCGCGCAGCCGTTTGCACCGAATGCCCCAGACTAACCAGATTTGATTCTCTTTTAAGAGATGGATTATCGACTATCTTAAAGCTGTCAGAGGACAAATGGCTCCAGGCGTCCGTTCCGGTTAAGGATGGCGGCCTTTGGATTCACTGTACGTGTACTTCTACGCTGGCACTTTCTGCCTTCTTGGCCTCTGCTACGAGCACAAGCGAACTCCAAGCACACATACTGCCACCAGAATCAGCCGATACCTCAGACGAGCTACTGAATACCGCAGTGAATGCATGGATGGTCTTCATGGGTGCAGAACCATCAACAGGATCAGCAGCTTATCGACAAAGGGAATGGGACAGTCGCTGGACAAGCAAGGGGTGGGCAAGTTTACACTATATGCAAAAACCCACTAGACCGAGCTCGTCTTTTGGCCTCTCAGGCTCCACGCTCTGGAGATTGGATGCTGGCTCTTCCAATAAGCGCACTGGGACTTCGTCTTTCTGATGAGGTGACAACGGATCGCGGTTGGAATGCAACTGGGAACCACACTGTGCCAGCCACATCTGTGCCACTGTGGCGAAAGACTACGCCAGAGGACGATATGGACTATCTTGCGGAAAGAGTGCTGGCAGACAACAACGCCATAGCACGTTTAACGACACTATATGGAGAGCGCTAATAGTCACTGGTGGTTTGCCGTTCCAATAAGTGCCTGTGATCTAAGATGAGGCAGTACGAGTGGCCGTTGGTTTGCGCCTCGGTGCTGAGGTCTGCACCATTCATAGGTGCCCTTGTGGTTCAGTGGCCTTGACAGATAGATCTCATGGTTTGGCTTGTCGTGTTGGACCTGGCAGGACTGCCAGACACGCAGCTCTAAATGACCTAATCTGGTGAACTTTGATGAAAGCGGGTTTCCCTTCCTCTAAAGAAGCAGTTGGACTTTCAAGATCCGACGGTAAACGCCCTGCGGCAGGCGGGCAGGTCTACGGTCTGGGATGTTACTGTTGTCGACACTTGGCCATTCTTACTTGCCTCAAACAGCCACAGGGGCAGAGTTGGCTGCTCAGAGGAAGATCACCAAATATACCGTTTTATCGGCTTCCCATCAGTTCATCACTTTGGCCTTCGAGACCCTTGACCCGATCAATTTACAGGGCCTGGAGTTCTTAACTAATCTGGGTGGACATCTGACCAGGGCTTTCGGAGGCCCAAGGGAGAACGCTTTCCTTTTCTTACGTGTTGCCTGCACAATTCAGCGTTTTATTTCGAATGCCTTCCGGGGTACTTTTGAGGAGCCAGACATCAGCGAAGATTAGCATTCTCACAATATAATTTTTCTTCCGGATAATTTTTTAACTTCCTGAGGGATCATAAATATCTCGGGGCTAAAAAAGAAAATAATAATAATAATAATAATAATAATAATAATAATAATAATAATAATAATAATAATAATAATAATAATAATAATAATCCACTTCTCTTCTGCCTCCCCATTCAGCCGCTTCTGACAGGTCTTTCTTCTCCTCTACGCCTTGGCTATTTGGATGACCTCACCCTGGGTGGGAAAGCATCCGTAGTGGCGGCAGATGTCGAATCTATTATCAGGGTCGCGGGCGAAATGGGTTTGATACTTAATGTCAGTAAGTGCGAAGTTATAACACACATCCAATCTAGCAACCTGCCATCTCCTCTAGACCGTTTTACGGTCACACCTTCTGACAATGCTTGTCTTTTGGGAGCACCTCTTTCCACTGGCGGAGGTCTAAGGGATGCGCTGGAGAAGCGATGCGCACAACTATCACTAGGGATTGACCGTCTGGCTTCCATATCTAAGCATGATGCCATAATTCTTCTTCGCAACTCACTAAGCTCTTGCACCCTGCTCCACACACCCCGCTGCACACCATGTACAGTATGGGCTCTTGACACATTCCACCAACTGCTGTGCAAAGGCCTCATTAACATGCTCAACTTGGCTCTGACTGATCAGAGCTGGGATCAGGCATCTTTACCTGTTCGAGACGGAGGTCTTGGTACACGTCGCGCGTCCTCGCTGGCACTTTCGCCTTCTTGGCTTCAGCCGCAGGCACCACGACGTTACAGAAGTCCAGTCTTTCCTCTTGCGACCTGCCTGTGGATGGCCCTTTGGAACAAGCCCGGACCCGCTGGTCAGCAGAATCAAATGCGAAATTGTCGAACACTGTGTAAATATCGAATAAGGCGTTAAGATTTAATTTAGTATAAGATTTGCGAGAAGCGCTGAATAAATGAGTGATATCAGAATGGAGGCTTCTGATTCGATTTCACTAGTTTCTGAGAGCAACTTAGGCCTAGATATAGCTACCGCCTTGTTAGCTTTAACTAACTCAATAAAAATGCTGATAGAGCGTCAGACCTCCTTTCAAGAACAAATAGAAGAGAAACATGTTAGGTTTGAAGAAGCAGTAATAGAGCGCCTGGATCAGAAACAGACAGAAGAAACATTTATGAGGCGCCTAACGTTGAGGGATAACTCCGAACCCTGGTCAGCTTGAGGAAGCGGCTGTCTTTAGCTCAAGGACCGCGGACACACGCGGTGCACCTGTTAATGAAGATCAAGAAAGGGCTGCCTCGCCGTCGTAGTGTAAGGTTAAGGACTAAGGCCCCCGTCTATTGTGGAGAAAACGGATCTCTGGGCCGCTGCGTAATTACAAACGACAGGAGTTCGACTCTTGAACGAAAACAAGGGAAAGGTTGATTGCCTTCCTCCCAATCCTGCCGAAAGTACCTCGCACGTGAATTTAACGCAAGGGCGATCGTGAAAGAATACCATTTCTCCAATTGGTTGTTCTTGGTCCACTGACAGAGATTGCTGCTCTGGAATGGCCCTTCTTCGCACCGCAGTGGACGGTGCTCTGCAATATCCGTGGGCTTAGAAGGTCCCCACTTTCTCGTTCTTTCAAGAAAAAATAGAAGAGATACATGTTAGGTTTGAGGAAGCAGTTATAGAGCAGTTATAGATTGTACTTTCTCTTCTTCTCTTTCGTCGTTTTCTGCTGCTCGGCGCATCCTGCCGGACGGGCCGGTACCACGGCTGCGCTCTGCTATAGGGAGCGAGCTCCCATTAAGGCAGAGTCCTCGGGGCTCTGCCCCATACCACCTGGACATGGAAGGCCCGGCGCGACTTTTTCTGTGTCGGCCCCTAGCAGCAAGCGTCGTTCTCCTGCACTGGGACCTGTATCCCGGTTTTCGCTCCGTACTCCATGGGCTTGGAACGTCCTGGGACCGAGATGCACATGTTTTCTAACGCCTGGGCAACAGCTGCCTCCAGTTCGGACTTCTCGTGCACCAGCTATCTTTGGAAAGGGTCCTTCCTTGCTTTGCACACGGTCCTTCGGTGGACCTGCAATGTGTCGCTTCTGCCGTATTGTTTCCGCAGTCTGGACACTGGTGTTGCTTTCCGGACGCCTGGTCGCACAGGCGTATCCTGTTCTTGTGCTCCAGTTCTGCCGGTCTGGCACAGACCTTGTTACACTTGAGACATGTGCGCTCCATTTTCGGTGCAAGGTAAATATGTGCGCGTCTGGTGTGCTCACGTGCGCGAGAAATTGTTTCGCCTGCCGAACAGGCCACATTGCCGCCTGCACGATCGACTCTGTTTGCTAGAATCGCACCACAAATACACTATCCAAGCTGCTTCGTGGAATTATGCGGAGTACGACTGTGGCTGGAACCACACCACAAATGCATTATTCAAGCTGCGCCCTCGATGGTTCCTGCCGTCAATTTGGTAGCTGAAAACGTATTAGCCCTGGCAGAAAACTACGCTCTCCTACAGTATATCCACTGTCGCGGGCGGCTTCAGTTGGGTGCCCCCAAACCGCGACCTAAGGATTGTGTTGGGGTCAGGGGCGGCTGGAAACCTCGGTGAGCCCCAAAGGGCCTTGTACAGGCTACAGATGGCATAGCTGTTTTAAAAGCCCCCTTTTGCATCTACTTGCCATAAGATGTTAAACGTTGCAAACTACTATGGTTAAGTCAGTCCTTGGGTTGAGTCAGTCCCTACAAGAATTCGAGGAATTCGAAGGTTTTTGGTCAGAAGAAGGAGTGATTAAGTTTTATCGCCTTTAGAGGAAAAGAGCCCAAAATGACACTCTCGGGCAAAATGACAGATGGCTTGTGGACTGGACCGCAGTGTATACCCTCAAGTTACTTACTTACTTTCCTCCAGCGCGGCAAGCGTTGTTGCTATTTCTAGTGAACAAATTTGGTGGAGTGCACAAAAGTATTTGGTTGATGTTTCTCCTATTTGTGACATTTCGATACAATTTCATAGTTTTCGACAGTCAAGGCTGCTTCACAGGCACCTGCAGATGTTGAGTAACTTTGTGATTTGTAAAGTATAAACATATTACTTCGATCAAGTCACGTACAGCTTTTAGCATGTGGCATTTCATCGTGGCTACAGCACTAGGTCTCAACCCAACTGCCAGAGAGAGGATAAAATGATCATACAAATCACCGGGTAATATGACATACATGTATCGTTTTGCCCCGACATACCGGGTAAAATGACAAAGGATGTGTCTATTTATCCATTGCAGTAATTATTGTCTATGCCAAGTTGTTTGTCGGCACTGTCCTTGAAACTCTGCATATTGTTGATCCTATATTCAACAAATCTTTGCTCCGTATCAGTTAATTATCTGTGACAGCTTGTATACAGGATGGCGAACAGATGCTAAAGAAAACAGATCGCCCGAGTTGACATCCAGAATATACGAGGCGAGCGATAAGAGCAGGTGAAAATAATGAAATTGGCTGGCTATGACCTTCAAAAGAGTTCTTTGTGCCACAGGCCACATTAAGACATAGAGCGAAGAATAGAAAAATAAGTAAATGACACAGAAAAAGGTCTTGGTCAGTTTTGTCTGTCACTTGATAGAGACATGGAAAATAGCCTTGTAAATCATATTCTAGAACTCAAGTCCCGCCTGTTTGGACTTACCTGTACGGAAGTCAGAAAGCTTGCATACAATATTTCAGAGGCAAATGGTGTTCACCATAACTTCAATCGTGGGACTAAAATGGCTGGGAAAGACTTTTCGGAGGGGTCCAAGGCAAGACATCCAGAAATAAGTATGAGAAAACCTGAGCAACTTCACTTGATCGGGCAAGAGCTTTTAGCAATATGTAAGTGCCCAAATTTTTCTCAGCCCTGGATGAAACCAAGAAAAGAACAGTATAAATCCACAGAGAGTCTACAATATGAATGAGTCTGGATTGAATACGGCGCAAAAAACTCAGAAAATACTATCATCAAGAGGGAAGAAATAGGTTAGAGGAGTGACCAGTGCGGCGAGAGGCGTACACAGTACCATTGTATGCTGTTTGGGAGCAATAGAATCTTTCATTCCACATTGTGGTAGATTTCCACGAAAGCGGTGGAGACCAGAGCTCGGTGATTATGCCTATCATGGACCTTAAACTTGTGTCAAGAAAATGGATGGATGACTAGGGAATTGTTCAAACTTTGACTGGAGCTTTTTGTGAAATATGTTGCCCCAACTCCTGACAACAAAGTGGTCCTGTTGCTTGACGGACACTCAAGCCATAAGCACTATGATGCACTGATGTACCCACGTGATAATAGAATTATACTGATGAGTTTTTTCCATACTGTACTCACCCTCCTCAGCCACTAGACGTGTCATTCTTTGGACCGCTAAAAAACCTAATTTAACCAAGAAAAAAACAAAATGGATGAAAAATCACCCTGGTTGAGCCGTGACTCAGTTTCAGATAAGTGGACTTCTTGCCTTCACATTCTGACGGGCAGCTACAGCAGCCAATGCTGTAAACGGTTTTCAGCAACCAGGAATTGTTCCGTACAACGCCGACATTTTCAGATTGGATGTTTGCACCTAATGATATCACTGATAACACAGGCCTGCATATTAATGGTTTCCAATTTTTTTCTTCACCGTTTTAGGTGTTTTCATTGGTATTCAGTTAGCTGAATTCAAACATGCACGGGTTTTTCCTCTATCACGTACGGTTTTTTCCACAAGTGAAGACAAACATCCAGGAAGACCTAGCAGAGTGGAAAACGCTTATTTACAAAGAACTTAAAAATTGTTACAATGAACTCAGCTGGATTTTTCATTCATTCATTTGTAAATGTTTGTCACAGGTGCCGAGAAGTCAGAAATCTTTATAATATCTTTTCTTCTTCCCTTCAAAGCTCCTTTTAGAACTGTTTCTCTTGTACACTGCTTGCGGTTCTTCCCTATGCAACATCCAGCAGTAGTCTGCTATCATGTTAACGTTCCACTGACCCTGATACCTCCGTTCCATTTTCTTTATGTCCTGGTGGAATCTCTCTCCTTGTTCTTCACTGACAGCACCTAGATTTTCTGGGAAATAGCTTAGATGGGAGTTCAAAAAGTGGAGCTTCAAGCTCATTGAGCAGCCCAAGGCTTTCAAGTTCTTCATCATGTTTCCTACAATGTTCTCGAAGTCACTGTCTCTATAGTTGCCAAGAAACTTCTCTACCACTTCTTTAAAGGATTGCCAAGTCGATCTCTCAATTTCTTTTATTTTGGTATCAAATATCTCGTCCCTCATGAGTTTTCGAATGTCAGGACCGACGAAAACCCCTTCTTTCAGCTTCGCTTCTGACAACCGTGGAAACTTGCTTGCAAGATACTTGAAAGTATCACCATCTTTTGGAAGGGCTTTCACAAACTGCTTCATGATGCCAAGTTTGATGTGAAGTGGAGGTAAGAGTACTTTTCTTGGCTCCACCAAAGATTCGAAGTGCACGTTCTTTTCTCCTACTTTTAGTGTCCTGCTTGGCCACACCTTCTCAGTCCAGTGCTTGGCTTTAGCACGGCTATCCCATTCGCAGAGGAAACAGGGGTACTTGGTGTAGCCGCCCTGTTGACCAAGGATCATAGAGATCATTTTAAGATCGCCACAGATGGTCCATTCGTATTTCTTGTAGTTTAATTTGGTCAGGATGAAGGCTAAATTGTCATACTTCTCTTTCAAATGAACGGAATGTCCAACCGGTATAGAGGCGTATTTGTTGCATTGTGAAGGACAGCTTTTAGACTTCTTTGTGATGAGTCAATGAAGAGTCTCCAATCGTGAGCCTCATGCTGAACTCTGAACATTTGCATCAGACCGGTAACATCGGAGCAGTAAACAAGTTCACCGTCTTGAGAAAAGTAAGGCACGTAGTCTTTCTCTCGGTTTCTAAACCAACTAAAAGAAGTTCCAGGAGTCAACAAGTTCTTCTCCTGGAGCCTAGAACCTAGCAACTGAGCGGAATCTTTCGAAAGAGCCAGATCTCGAATCAAGTCGTTCAATTGTGATTGTGAAAACAGTTCGGGCTCACTGCTGTCGTGTGGAAATTCCTCATCAGAATTGCCATCTGACTCACTCCCCGATGGCCCACTCACATCGCTTAGGCTTTCTGGAGGCAAAGGTATGGGAATGCCAGGTCCATGAGACACAGGGCGCAGTGCAGATTCCAGGTTCGGGTAGCAGATTTTGTCTTTGTTTTTTAAGCTGTATCCCTGTATGTTGCACGAGCAAAAGTAACAGTCATCGCTGTGGCTTCGGGGCTCCCTCCATATCATAGGCACTCCGAAACGAAAAGATTTCACCTTACCCTTAGACCACATGCGCAGTCCTTCCACGCAACTGGAACAAACTCGATGTGGGGCCCATGCCTTGTCCTGGTCTCCAAGCCTTACACCGAAGTATGCAAAATACACTTTCTCAACAAAGTCCGTGACCTTCCGCTCTTGCTTTTTCACTAACAGTTCGCCACAGATATAACAAAACCTGTCAGGAGAATTAACACATCCTCTTGAAGCCATGACAGTCATAAATGTATACACCAGACTTAACCCTTTCACGTCGTTAATGTAAAAACCGGACTTAACCATTTCAGGCCGAGGTTCAATTTCGCATTTATGAAAACATAACAAGAATTCGGGTGTCTTCATTACTACATTACACTGGCCAACACATAATTTGTTGCCTCAAATGTTAGAACTGTTTCTGGGTATATTTGACCTGCTGATTCCAGAAAAGGCACCAGTTTTCTCCCAGCAGGTCTAGTTTTCGAGATATAGAACATTATGCCATATACCAGTCCTTGCCTCTGCTCGCCCATAAAACATAAGGCTATAGCTATAATTATGTAGTGCTCAATTTATTATGTGATACACTAAATAAACATAATAATACAAATACTTAAAAGAAAATGGTAGTACCTGAAACTGTACTTATATGATACCAAACAGAACAAGTTTGTTATACAAATTTCAAGTCATTCGACACCGAAGAAGCTCCTTTTGTACGATTTCCGAGTGTGGCATCTGCCGGAACAATCGCGCATAATATTCCAGCAATAGTCTGCCATCATGTGTGCATCCCATCTTCCTTGATATCGATTTTCCATTGTTTTGATGTCTTGGTGAAATCTTTCACCTTGCTCTTCGCTGAAGTCACCAAGATTCTCTGGAAAGCGATCTAAGTGACTGTGGAGATAATGGACTTTAATGCTCATGTTGCAGCCAAGCTTGTTGAAATGAAGAAGCATATCCTCTACTAGTTGTGCATAATTGTCTGCCTTCTTGTTGCCAAGAAAATTTTTAGTTACAAGAACAAAGGAAGACCAGGCACAAGATTCGATTTCATTCATTGATGGTATGAAAAGTGGGTCATTCATAAGTTGCCTGATCTGTGGACCATCGAAGATTCCAGCCTTCAATTTTTCCATTGTAATTCCTGGTAACTTGTGTACTATGTATTCGAAGCATGAACCTTCTTTATTCAAAGCCCTGACAAATTGTTTCATCAGGCCTAGCTTTATATGTAGTGGTGGCAGTATGATCCTATCTCGTGCCACCAAAGATTCCTTGATTACATTTTGAGCTCCAACCACCATGTCTTTCCTCGAAGGCCAATCTTTTCTTGTCCAATGTTCATGCTTGGCTCTACTGTCCCAAAGACACAAAAAGCAGGGATACTTTGTGTAGCCACTTTGTTGACCAAGGAGGAAATTTACCATCTTCAAGTCCACACAAATTACCCATTGATGTTCTTTGTATTTTATCTTTTCCAGTACTAAAGAGATGGCATTGTACTCTTCTTTCATCCTGGTGGAGTGACCGATTGGAATAGAACCAAATTTGTTGCCGTTATTTAAAAGCACACATTTCAGACTACGTTTTGAACTGTCGATAAAAAGACGCCACTCATCTGGGCTGTAATCCGACAGACCAATTTTCTTCAATAAGTTGCTGATGTCATTACAGAATACTAGGTTGTTGTCTTCGGTAAAGAATGGCAGCAAATCCTTTTCTCTGTTTCTATAAATTGTAATTTTCGTTCCAGGCTGAAGTGCATTCTTTTCCTTTAGTCTGGACGCAAGCAATTCACAGGACTCTTTGGAAAGATTTAAGTCCCTGATCAGATCACTCAACTCTTTTTGGTCAAAACGTTCACTGTGTGAAGTTGATTGGAAATCACTGTCACTGCCCCCACTTTCTTCACTTTCGTCATCTTGTCCGATATTGGACATGCAAGTGTCATCGTCTGAGAGCTGAGGTAGTTCGCGAAAAGGTGGAACTGGTACAATATCCGAATGCGGAACAGGTCTCCTGGCTGAAGGTATATCAGGGTAAGACAACTTGTGACGATTATTTCGATTGATGCCTATGATATTAACCATACAAAAGTAACAGTCGTCGAAGTGGTTTATCTGTTCCCTCCAAACCATCGGTACACCAAATTTCAGGCAGCTTCTCTTTCCAATTGTCCAGTGGCGCAATTGTTCAATACAAGTTTTGCATACTGTATGAGGAGCCCATTGCTTATCTTGATCTCCAAGTCTGACGCCAAAATAACCTACATATGCTCTTTTTACAAACTCAGAAATCGGTTTCCTGTTTGCTTTTAGTGTGTATTCCCCACAAATGTAGCAGAATATGTCTGGATGGTTAATGCAGCTCCGTCTGGAAGTAGCCATAACCTTAAGGATGTTCGCATCTGAGGAATTAAATGACTAACCTAAAAAATAGTAAGAACATGTAGTTATTTAATGCTCACATTCACAGATTGTTCTTGCGACCAACTCTTAATATGCCCTAAGACGACTGCGGCTGCTCTAGCTTTCAGAAGGCGGTTTATATAGGCTATAAATGCTGACTTCAGCATAATCTATTTACATAGTTCGAAACCATGAAACGCTGTATAAGCACAAATAAATTCTAAATGAGGCCATGAATTTAGTGCTGAGTAAGCTGTAGGCTACGGAATAGTTATTTCGTTGAATCAGCAATATCTCAGCACGCGGCAAGATATGCTGATTTTACATTATAAGGATGTAGGCATTATATGAATCAGCAAGAATTATAATTAGCCATAAATAAAGCTTATTATGACATTTTAGTTTTGCCAAAGACATCGTTTAAACAGTGGACTGGGTTTTCTTTACAAAATCGACGATATCTCAGAAACTAGACCTGATGCACTCAATCCAATGACATTTTCTGAATCAGCGCCCAAAATTACCCCAAGAACAGGTCTAAAACCGAAGGCAACAAGAAAAAAAATTTTTCTGTTGGCCAGTGTTATAATAAAATATATTTTTCATTATGTGCATGTATTTGTAATTGTGTTTTCAATGTAAAATAGCATTTCTGCGGAAAAATTGAACTTTCCAACAAAAAATCCCAATTTGTGTCAAAACTGTATGTGTTAGAATTTTTACAATATTTTTCCAGAAATGACCGTGTAAAAATCTATAAGAAGCACCATTTACTTTGAAGAAAAAAATTTCATCGCAGACCTGTGTAATCCATAGTCAGGTAGGCAGTGCTCTGGCAAGCCATCAACGTAGAGTGCAATACCAGATGTACCTCTGCAGCAGAATCCTTGCAATGTCAAGGGTTCGAGTTCGGGCACAGACCACCTGCAATCCGAACCATTGCATGTTGTTCCTTGTTGCGATAAAACTTTGAAGTCAGACCATTTGGTGACTGAATCAACCGATGTTGCTCACCATCGTAGCAGAAAGTAAAAGTTAATGGCAGGCTATAGCTGAATGAACACTCAACCAACATGTCAGGCTAACCGTCATATAAAACCTTCAAAGTTCATCTCACAGACTAATCTCATGTTGAAGTCAAATAATAAACGGCCTGTGTTACTAGATTGTTGCAAATAAATGCCACAGTTCTGCTTATCCCCAGTTGTCATAGTAAATTTGTCATGTCATGGTAAAATGTAAATTTCTTGACAATGTTCTTCCTAATTTGTGTCGTGGTTACAGCAGCTGTTTAATCACAAAACTTCTCAGAACTTTTAAACCTATACCCCGGGCCTAAAAACGTTATAATTTTGATTTTACTATATAAAAATAAGTGGTAGGTCTAACATTTCAATTTAAGCCTTATAGGCCTACATTGGATCATAAACGTATATGTCATTTTGTACACCCCCGTGTCATTTTGCCCTCTGGGTGGCCCAAAATGGCATATCCCTAGAAGTTATAGAAACCACCAGGTTTACCATATTTGTCGTATCTTTATTAGCATTCGGACCACTTCATTATGTAAGTACATTATGTGTCTACTGAACAGTATTACTAAATCCAAAATTTGCCATTAATATTATGCTAAACTTGGAAAAATCCCTTAGGTATGTCATTTTGGGAGCCTTTCCCCCTATTAATATAATTTCTAAGCTAGGAGCATCTGAATTTCTTATAGAAATGAAGAGAGCAAATAAAAGTTTGCTACTTTTTAAATTTTTCCATTGGCCTTTCACTCAAAGCTGAAAACATTCCTCTTTCACAGATCCTCTCCTGACTCCCATCTTCCTCTTATCTCCTTTTCCGCTCCAATCCCAAGTATCACCCACCGTAGCTGCCATGCTGATCAAAAGGCGGAAGGAAGAAAGCGACTTCCTTTCCTTCGCAGAAGTATAAGATTGAGTAAGAAACCGTCCACTTATCGTGGGAAGGGCACTGTACGTAGTCGAACTGCAAGTGCGACTAACCAGGGTTCGAACCCGCTATTCTCACCAAGTCCGTAGTTCTGTCCTTCAGGCTGTCCTGACAGCCCGCGGTGGCTTCCATAGGCGGAGCCCAGTCGGTTACAGTTCCAGCACCCCGACGTACAGGCGCGGGGCTGTACACGTATCGAGGTGTCGCTGTATGCCTGCCGCAGCGGAAGCCGGCTTCCTGCTGCTACGGCCCAAGAGGTCGTGGCCGGAGCCCTGGCTCTGGTCTCGCTCGACGATGGCGAAGGCATGTTCGTGGTCCAACCTCCGGCGCAACAGTGGAACAATCTTGCTAGTTCAAGACGACCTTGTTGTAGATCTTTGGTGCGGGTGGTGCAGCCTGCGGCGATGCTGCGGATCCATATGCACACGTGGTTGCCGATGCTGCCGGTGTTGGCCAGAATGGTGGCGTGTGCCTCGCCGCACATCGTATCGTAGAGGGTGCCTGCTCGCGGAAGTCTTCTTTTTTGCGAAGATACTCTACTAGCGCCTTGATGTCATTCAGGCCTAAACTGAAGTGGCATCTCTGTAAACTTGCTTACCCACCGTAGCCTGGCTTCTGGTTCCTCTGACCCATCTGCATTCGACCAGGCTTCTCCAACAGATTATGATTTTGGATCAGAGGCGATGGATTGTGCAGTGTTTGTGGAAAGCAGAAGGACCTACGATGTCAGGGCCGCCTGGGCCCCGAAGGGGCCAAGGCTCGGTTGCTCACAGTGGCCCGGGAAGTGTTTAAAAGTTGTGTGAGCCAACCTCAGCCAAATGCAGACCTAAAGTGGATAAAATTAATTTGTGATGTACTATCAGAGTATATATCATTGTATTAATTTTTATAGTATTAATGTTTGTTCAGTGGCATAGATAGATATCTCCGTTGCCAAAAAAGTTGTGTGACATGATCCCGCCTGAGCGTTACAGTGCCAAAACTTGCGTGAGCATCAGCACTTTTGGCGCCATGGCCTCCGGGCCCCTGGTTGCTCAATTACTTAAAGCAAAATAGCCAAAGTTATTGCTCAATTACTTAAAGCAAAATAGCCAAAGTTCATAGATATTGTGACGTTTCTGGGGGCACTGCTACTAAGAACCCCCGAGTGCTTCTTCACGGAAGCTGGTCCAAACTACACCAGGATGACCTAACCAGCGCCGTTCTGGGGTCGGTCCGCGGGGCAAGGCTCCCGTGGTCTGTCAGGAGGCTGAACACAGAGTCTTCAAGTTTCAAACGTGTATTGTTCGCAACTCAAAACGACAATTATGACAACTGAAGTACAATTACGCCAACGACTTAACTTCTATTCCACTAAACTAGGTTAAAAACTCAACTTGGCCGACTAACTGGCTAAAACACGACCGCGGAGTCGAACTCGACTACTGCTGACGACTCTTCTTGCTCACTGCCAGTCCTCCGTTCTCCGTGCGTGCTCCGTGCTCCGTACTGACTGTACTGACTGTGCTTATATAGGCATCCTTAGAGGCTTAGAGGCAGAGGCTTAGAGGCAGAGGCTTAGAGGCAGAGGCTAATTAGCATAGAGGCTAATTAACATAAAGGCAGAGGCTTAGAGGCAGAGGCTAATTAGCATAGAGGCTAATTAACATAAAGGCAGAGGCTAATTAGCATAGAGGCTAATTAACATAAAGGCAGAGGCTAATTAGCATAGAGGCTAATTAGCATAGAGGCTAATTAACATAAAGGCAGAGGCTTAGAGGCCAGAGGCTAATTAGCATAGAGGCTAATTAACATAAAGGCAGAGGCTTAGAGGCCAGAGGCTAATTAGCATAGAGGCTAATTAACATAAAGGCAGAGGCTAAGACTTAGAGGCTAATTAGCATAAAGGCTAGAGGCTAATTAACATAAGGCTTAGAGGCAGATGCTTAGAGGCCAGAGGCTAATTAGCATAGAGGCTAATTAACATAAAGGCAGAGGCTAAGACTTAGAGGCTAATTAGCATAAAGGCTAGAGGCTAATTAACATAAGGCTTAGAGGCAGATGCTTAGAGGCAGATGCTTAGAGGCTTAGAGGCTAATTAGCATAGAGGCTAATTAACATAAAGGCAGAGGCTTAGAGGCCAGAGGCTAATTAGCATAGAGGCTAATTAACATAAAGGCTAGTTAGAATAAAGGCAAAGGCAGATTCTCCACATCCGCGCCTCACCAGACAATCCGAAAGCCCCCTTTTCGGAACAGCAATAAAGTTCTTACTCCGTAATAAAGTCAATAACAAGCAAAATGATTTACAAATCACCAGCAAAATCAACATAAAAATAAAACAACTGTTCACAAAGGCAACCCCGCCTTCCAGCAAAATCGATACAACAGAACTGTTTACAATGGCGATCTCGGCTCCCATCAAATGGGTTACAACTTCTAATTCGTAATAAAGGCAATAGCAACCAGCAAAATCGATTCAACGAAGCTGTTTACAATGGCGATCTCGCCTTCCATCCAGCAAATTACAATCGCAAATTCAGAACATGTTTAAGAACTTAACTTCGAAAAGGCCTCGCTAGTCCAGCACCACAACGTCATCGTCGTCGTCCTCCTCAAGTCCTTCCGCAACGGCTGCAGGCATGGAACGGAAGAGAGCACGTTGGTCCGGAATTGTCGGCTGAAGACCATCAAAGACGGCACGAAACACCCAGGCCGGGTATCGTGGGAAACGCGACGCCAGACGTTCGCGGAACCGATCCCAGGTGACGACGGAAGCCATCCTGCGACCCATTCTCACGATCTCTCGGAGGTCGTCCTCAGCCTCTGCCGGCGGCAAATCTTCAAAGAGGCGAAGGAAGTCATCGTCGAAGTCCAATTCTAACGGGCTCGGATTCGGCAGTAGAAACGGGCCGCCATCTGCGGGCACGTCGACGTCTTCCCCCAGCATCAACGACGCAGGCGACCGAACACCTCTTACAGGAGTCGACTGAGCGCAGGGAAGGTCGTCTTCCTCCGCAGCAATCGTAGCCGAAGCAGTATTTTCCACTGGGTCAGGAGCTGACAGCGTGTGAGGAGGCGACTCCTTCACTCTCCGAACTTGAGGTCCATGACGCATACGTCGATGTCGGTTCAACAATTTGGCCGCAAACATCCCTCTGTACACAACTCCACACTCGTCGCATTTCCGCAGGAGTCGATCTGCCATGATAGCTGTTCGCAGAATGAATCAAGTCTCCCGCCTGTCGTCAACTATATAGGCTGCGACGGCGGGGGAGAAAAAGAACGTCCTTACTGAAACCGAGTCGGCCTCCGAATAATTCGCCGTGGGCGGTCCGGTGGAGTCTCTGTGATAGTTGCGCTGGTTCCTTCCGGCTGGCTAATCTCTTGCAAGGGAACCACTCCATCGCAGGCACCCTTATCCGTCAAATAACAAAGTTTCAACTTGTCAACGTGTACTGCAAATGACTTGGCCTTTGACGACTTCTGTATAAGATAAGTAATCGGCCCTAACTGCTGTACGACCTGATACGGTCCGGTATACATCCGCTGCCATTTTGGACTGCGTCCTTGATACCTCCTGGGTGTGAAGTACCAAACCCAGTCTCCAATAACAAATTTGGCCGGATGCACTCGCATATCGTACGCCTTTTTTCGTCGTTCCGCGGCCGTCCGTAGATGTTCTCGCACTACTCGGTAGGCCGTTTCCATCCGTTGAACCATGTCCTCGGCATATGACGAATAGGTTGCGTCGGGTCTGGCGTTGCTGGGAGGTCTTCCGTAAACGACGTCTATCGGTGCCCGATTCTCTTTTGCGAACATCAAGTAATTGGGCGTAAATCCAGTAGCTTCGTGAACTGACGCCCTGTAGGCCGCCAGCACGTGCGGTAAGAATTCGTCCCAGTCTCGTTGGTGACCCGAAATCACTTTCCCGAGCATAGTGTTCAGTGTTCGGTGAAACCTCTCGATTAACCCATTCCCGCTAGGATGGTAGCTGGTAGTCCTCACTTTATCTATGTCGAGGAGTCGGCAAAGTTCCCGAAACAAATTCCCGTCGAAATTCGTTCCTTGGTCTGTAAGGATTTGTAAGGGAACGCCATATCGTACGATCACCGTCTCGACTAGTGCTCTGGCGACCGAAGTTGCTTCCTGATTTGACATCGGGATGGCCTCCACAAATTTCGTGAAATTGTCCATCACGGTAAGGATGTAAGTGTATCCTCTCTTACTTCTCGGATGAGGCCCGGTTATGTCTATACTCAACCGTTCCCAAGGTTCTCCGCACGGAAGTGGTTGCAGCGGACCCTGCTTGGGGGGATGGCCGCGGCGATACTGACAGCATTGTGGGCAGCGTCTGCAAAATCGCCAAACTTCCTTCGACCACCCTACCCAATATGCTCTGCGTCGAACTTGCCATTTGGTCCGTCGAACTCCTAAATGACCTCCTGTCATTCCCGTATGGGCCCACCTCATGAAGTCTTCCCTTAAACATTTCGGCAGAAGTACTTGTTCCATGCCACTTGGCAATTTTCTGTAGACTTTGTCGTCACGTAAGTATAGATGGTCTCTCTGATACCAGTACGTTTTTATAACTTCACCCTCGCATAGGATGCTCTGCAGATCGGGGACCTCGGCGTTCGTACTCAGCCAGCCTCGGACGACAGCAAGCTCTGGGTCGTCCTTCTGTGCCCCTACTATACAGTCGATGAATCCAAGACCAATACTTCCGAGCATCCGGTCTCCTTCTCCCGTGGCGACGGTGGTTGCGTCAGGAGTGGCGGCATCAATTGCTTCTCTTGCGACGGCCACTCTAGAAGACTCTTCTTCCCACCCACACTGGCGGCACGGTCTCCTGGAGAGCGCGTCGGCATTGCCGTGCCTCCGACCAGGTCTATGGATGATCTCAAAGTTAAATTCTGCCAGGCGTTCGAGCCAGCGGCCCTGTTGACCAATGGGCTCCGGGGTTTTCTGCAGCCACTGTAAAGCAGCGTGGTCGGTCCTTAGTGTGAACCGTCTGCCCAACAAATACTGTCGATACAATTTGGTAAAGTAGACTATTGCCAATAGTTCCTTGCGAGTAATGCAATAGTTGCGCTCAGCGTTGGAGAGGAGACGGCTCCCATAAGCAATCACCCTTTCATTCTCACCCGTGCGCTGTGACAGGACAGCGCCAATCCCGTAGTCCGAAGCGTCGCAATCCAATATATAAGTTCCATTATCGGTAGGCAATCCCAATACTGGAGCGGTTGTTAGAGCTGTCTTTAGACTATCAAATGAGGCCTCACACTGTTCGTCCCATACGAAAGGCTTATTCTTTTTAGTGAGTGCGAACAAGGGTGCTGCCACAAGCGAGAAGCTGCGGATGAACTTTCTATAATAGGCGCAGAGTCCCAGAAAGGCGCGTACCTCTCTCAACCGTTGAGGCGTAGGCCACACCGCCACCTCGTGAACCTTCGTAGGATCCACCGCTATCCCTGTTGGGGTTACGACATGCCCCAGAAAACTAACAGTCTTGCGCAATAAATGGCATTTATTAGGCTTCAACTTGAGATTAGCCTCACGAAGTCGCTGGAAGACTTGTCTCATCCGGTCTAGGTGCTGGCTAGGCGTATTGGCGAAAATTATGACATCGTCCAAGTACACTAAGCACATTTCAAAATTCAGCCCTGATAAAACAATGTCCATGAGGCGTTGAAAGGTGGCCGGAGCATTACACAGACCAAAGGGCATGACTCGCCACCTAAAAATCCCTCTTTTCGTTACAAAGGCGGTCTTGTGCGCATCATCCGGATTCATGGCGACCTGATGATAACCGCTCCGCAAATCTAGCGTGCTAAACCAGCCGGCACCGGACAAGGCATCAAGACATTCATCGATCCTCGGCAGCGGGTACGAATCCTTCTTCGTTCTCTCATTCAGCTGCCGATAGTCGATGCAAAACCTCAAAGTGCCATCCTTTTTCCGGGCCAGTACTACATTTGAAGCCCACTCACTCACTGCAGGTTCTATAACTCCATCAGCCAACATCCTATCTAACTGCTGATCAATCTCTGCCTTATAGGAAAGTGGTTGCCGCCTCAGCGGCTGTCTCACCGGGGCCGATGCTCCTGTGTCAATCCGGTGCTTACAAACTGTGGTCCGCCCCAAGTCTCCTTCTGCGACGGAGAAAACGTCCCGATATTCTAACAGCAGGTCCCCTAACTGCTCTTTAATTTCCGGTGGTACATCTTCAGGGAGGTCCTCCACCAATGCCTCGATAAAGGACGTGGTCTCTGGGGTAGTTGCGCCCACGTTACCTTTTCTACCGGTGTCTACCTGTACCGGGTGCAAGCCACCTATCACTTGATCTTTGCTAAGTGTTGCCGGGCTTTCGTTAAGGTTCATCACACGGATCTGCAATGCATTGGCGTCGTCATCAACGACAACCCGGGCCACATGTACCCCTGGTTGGATCTCTCTCGCCTCTGTCATCCAGGCTGGAGCTGTTACGGAGAGGTCCCTATACTGTGTTTTAGCAGGTACATTGCATTGAGCCATAGCGGACACGGTCACCTCCTCAGCGACGATAACCCGTCGACACCACTGAGACCCATCTCCCTTTGCAAGCGGAATTCTCTGGCGGCCAACAAACAGGGCTCCTGTGCCAAAACCTAAGCGGCAGCGATGCTCTCGTAGCCAGTCCATGCCAAGCATTGGTTCTACTATCTGGTCAGATACCAGAAACATGGTGGGAATCTCAAATCCCCGCCGGACCTTAAGTGGAATGTTGATCTCTCCCAAAACTCGGATCTCGGTCCCGTTAGCAGCCAGCAATGTGCGAGTGCTAGGGCGCAATTCTAAGCCCTCTACAGTGACGGACGGAACTAGGCTTACCTCCGACCCGGTGTCGACCAGGCACATCTGTGATCGCTGGTTGATGGTGGCTCTGATGTAAATCGCATTGCAGCTTGTGGAACTCCATGACCTCGTTCGCGTGGTGTGATTGACTGCGGCGACTTCCTCGGGTAGTTGCGTCGCTGGCTCCGTCGCTGTCGCTCCCATTGCCTGATCGCGAGGTCTTCGAGGCTGACGGCACCGACGAGCGATGTGGCCCATCCTTCCGCAGTTGAAACAGACCACTTCTCTCACCATGACTCTCGGGGTGGGTTCCCGGTCGTCATTCGGGCTGGCTCTGGCGTCGATTCCCGAGTGGCTTTGGAGACGATCCAGCTGCCGTGCAATTGTCTGCTCCATCTCTCGCTGCCAGCGTTTCAGTGCGTCTCGTTGCGCCGTAAAGAACTGATCGAGCTGACTCTGGATCTGGCTGGGAAAGTCCGTATCTTGAGTTCCCCGCACGCGGTTGGATGGCCGTCTCCGGTCATCTGAATCTGCCATCCGTTGGTAGGCTTCCAATCTCAGCGCCATTCTGTAAGCCTCGTCAAGTGTCTTCGGCTCCCGTTCTCTCACTTTCAACGACAGCTCCCGGTCCCGTATCGCCTCGAGGAAAGCATCCCGAGCAACGATTTCCGTCGTTTCGCTGGAAGGAACTGGGTAAGCGAGTACAACCAACCTTCGAATGTCATGCAGGAGGTCGCTCAGATTCTCGTCGGTCCGTTGTCGACGGTAGTATAGCTGTGCCCGGAACGTCTCGGCCTGTCCTTCCGCTCCATATCTCTGTCGTAGACGCTCCGTCAGCTCCTCGTACGTGACATCTCGGCGAGCCCCGAAGTCCCACAGCAGCTGAGTGGCAGCCTTCTCCAAGGAACAGCGCAGGAAGTCGACTTTATCAGCGCCACTCCATCGGTTGTGTCGGGCGCAGACTTCGAATTGCACCAGGAACGACTCTAAGGACCCAGTCCCATCAAACTTTCCTGGTTTCATTGGTGCTTTCCTGTAACTGATGAGATCGCCTGTTTCCCTCGCTTGCTGCGGAATTGGAGACGGTTCTTCCTTTCCTCGCGTTGTACTTTTCCGCTTAACAGGCATCTCGACCATTGAAGGACCGTCAAAATCAATGCTTTCCAAGAAACGGCCAGAATCAAGCCGGGGCCCTTCCAACGTCGTTCTCGTACCGGGCGTCGAACTGTACGGCGGTCGTGGCGAGTCGGCAACGTCCAGCACCGTGTACACTAGCGCGTTGTTGTCGTCGGCGGCATCCATGACTCTGAGCTGACTGATACCCGACTTCTGGAACCAGTTGTGACGTTTCTGGGGGCACTGCTACTAAGAACCCCCGAGTGCTTCTTCACGGAAGCTGGTCCAAACTACACCAGGATGACCTAACCAGCGCCGTTCTGGGGTCGGTCCGCGGGGCAAGGCTCCCGTGGTCTGTCAGGAGGCTGAACACAGAGTCTTCAAGTTTCAAACGTGTATTGTTCGCAACTCAAAACGACAATTATGACAACTGAAGTACAATTACGCCAACGACTTAACTTCTATTCCACTAAACTAGGTTAAAAACTCAACTTGGCCGACTAACTGGCTAAAACACGACCGCGGAGTCGAACTCGACTACTGCTGACGACTCTTCTTGCTCACTGCCAGTCCTCCGTTCTCCGTGCGTGCTCCGTGCTCCGTACTGACTGTACTGACTGTGCTTATATAGGCATCCTTAGAGGCTTAGAGGCAGAGGCTTAGAGGCAGAGGCTTAGAGGCAGAGGCTAATTAGCATAGAGGCTAATTAACATAAAGGCAGAGGCTTAGAGGCAGAGGCTAATTAGCATAGAGGCTAATTAACATAAAGGCAGAGGCTAATTAGCATAGAGGCTAATTAACATAAAGGCAGAGGCTAATTAGCATAGAGGCTAATTAGCATAGAGGCTAATTAACATAAAGGCAGAGGCTTAGAGGCCAGAGGCTAATTAGCATAGAGGCTAATTAACATAAAGGCAGAGGCTTAGAGGCCAGAGGCTAATTAGCATAGAGGCTAATTAACATAAAGGCAGAGGCTAAGACTTAGAGGCTAATTAGCATAAAGGCTAGAGGCTAATTAACATAAGGCTTAGAGGCAGATGCTTAGAGGCCAGAGGCTAATTAGCATAGAGGCTAATTAACATAAAGGCAGAGGCTAAGACTTAGAGGCTAATTAGCATAAAGGCTAGAGGCTAATTAACATAAGGCTTAGAGGCAGATGCTTAGAGGCAGATGCTTAGAGGCTTAGAGGCTAATTAGCATAGAGGCTAATTAACATAAAGGCAGAGGCTTAGAGGCCAGAGGCTAATTAGCATAGAGGCTAATTAACATAAAGGCTAGTTAGAATAAAGGCAAAGGCAGATTCTCCACAATATCTTTTTCATCCAACTGCTGATAGAATTATCCTGCAAAAACTTTACACAATTGATTTCTTCAGAAGTAGCCTACAAGATCGTAGAAAAAATCAAAAAGTGAAATTCGATTGAAGGAGTCTGAAAGACCTAAACTATAAGCAAAGAAAACAGCAAATTGTGAAGGAAGAGTAAACTTCATTAAGTTTGGTCTAGAGCACAGGAAAAAATCCTCCCTCCCTCATTCTGTTAGGGCAGGTATTAGGGTTGGGTTGTCGGCTCGCAATACTTTTCCAAAAGCGACTGAATGAGAGTGAATGTTAAGCAACCATAAAGTTTCTAACGGAAAATCTTTTATGTTTAGAGACAAATTTATAATTAATATCATGTTGTGTAAGGAAGCCATCATCGCAGTCATGAGTGCTCCCCGAGTCGCAATAAACAACAACAACAACAACAACAACAACAACAGAGAATATCTTTGCTCACAATGTATGCTATCACAGTCCGTACACGGAGACCTTAAATGGCGTAGCGTCAATTCAAATGGGCGGCAGTGGTAAATGATCTCACCCGATCAGTTAATTGAAAACTGAGCAGCATCGAGGTCATACGGTCGATATAGAAAACCGTGTAGCCTACATCTACATTTACAGTTAAATTTACACTTAGGCCTATGCTCACTGAGCCACTGGTAGCGGGCTATGGGTAGGCCTACATTTTGCACTCGGTGGCACGGTGGCCAAGAGGCTAAAGCGTCGGCTCGTTATATATTCGGCTCGAGTTCAAATAACAGCTTCATAAGTTGGGCCATTATTCAAATAAGCCCACTTTCAACGAGTTGATTAATAATAATAATAATAATAATTAGCAACTTCTAATGCGCCGGTGTCTAATGCACAAGACACCAACCGATGGCACACCAAAACCAAGCCACATTCAGGTCGATATCCAGAAGGTCAGTCTGCACGACAGAGAGGCAGCCTATGGTGGAAAAGCAATTTGAAACAGGTAAGTTTTAAGTTGGGAACGAAATAACACATTAAAGAGTGGGCTGAGGTTGGTGATCGAGTGTAAATTGTGGGGTAAACTACTGTATCTTGTGCCAACGTTATTGAACGAACGTTGGATCGGATTTAAAATGAGCTGTTGGCCGATGTCGGATGTGCGTTCCAAGGGTCAACATGAACCGAATGCGTGCGTGCTGGCTGGGAAAGAATCCAGTTTAAAATCTGTCTAATAGTTCATTTAATTCATCCAATCTGTCTCTGTTTCATGCTCAACCGTTATACCAACAAATATACTGAGCTCGATCAGTTCAATGGACGCCTTATGACTCTTGTTGAGCCTCGTATCAGGACAGTGTTGCTGGTCCACAGCTTTGGAATTCGCTGAGGATTGGATATATCAGTGTAAGATTTACTGAAGGGTTGGGACTTCAGTTTTGAATGGAAAGCCTGACAGATGATGTGTGAGTGAACAACGGAAGGGACAGAAGAAAAGAGAATTTACGAAATTCTGAAGGGAGATCGTTCCGACATATAGGAAACAAACCGATCTGACCTGACTAAGTGAGTTAGATTTCAATGAGCGCCTGTGAAAAGTTCCATGGTTCCAGTGACTTAGCTCTTTCGGCGCTGTAGAAATCGGAGAATTACGTTCGCAATTGTCCTTCGGGCGGAATGTGCGTGTCAGAGATCAATATCTGCTACTTAGCATGAGCATTAGGGAACCAGCGGCAGCATCAGTCTGCGCATGTCACATTCCTGTTGCCGAGCACCGCAGAGAAGCTGATTGCAAGGAGTTCAAATCTTGCAAAATACTTTTGCATAAGATGAAGGTATTATTTGATTTTTAGCTTTAAGTAATAAATTGTGATGGATTGAATGCATGCGAAGAGAGCCTGTTTTTTTGTGACCAAAGAGAGAATGATGTTGATTTAAAGTTTGTTTTTTGATTTACTTCAGTCTGGTTTGTTTTTACTGCCACTGCTTTCCTCTGATTACATTCCAATCTCTCCTCGCGCTTTCACTGTTAAAACATCGGAAGCCTCAAACCCGTCATGCCATCTCACTTGCGGAGTTCCACTAAGACCGTTTTTTGGACCTCTTTTGTTTATCTTCCACAGCGCCCCACCAGTGATGGGTAACTAATTAATTAAAAACTAATTAATTACCTAATTAATTAGCTTGGTTGCTAATTCTAATTCTAATTAATTTTGCTAATTCTAATTAATTTTGCTAATTCTAATTAATTTTGCTAATTCTAATTAAGCTTGTCCAATGTTAATTAATTAGCTTCATAATTACCTAGCCTAAATATTTCCTTACTTACTTGCTTTTTCTACGCAAATATGCAGCATAATAAGGTCAGAAGTGAAATCCATTTCTTCAGTTAATTATTCTTCTGAAGTTTCTGCATCAACCTTTGGACATTTTGAAGATCTTTTCAGTTTTATAAAGGATGAACCTGTGACATGATTGGCTCACGGCACCGACCAATAGCAGTTAGGGGTTGCAGCGTGCGTGAACTGACAGACACTTAGCGTGCCCAGCGCAGCAGTTACGAAAAGCTCGAACTCATGAAAACTACTGCGAGAGAACACACTTCTGTAATTATGCTATTAGTGTAGATAATATTATATGATTATAATCGCAGTCAAGGTGTTAAGTTTATGAAGGTCGAAACCTTTACATGGTGTCATCAGATACTGAATCTCACGGAATTTATAGATATTGAGGCCATCTGAAAGTATAACGATCGTCAGAAACGATGTCATCTTTGTCAAACATACCATTCCCCTCACAGCTGAAGATGTCTGGAGGTAACATGGCATCGGACTGGAACAGATTTTGCAGCCAGTATCGTAACTATGAAGTTGCAATTGACTTGCACACGCAGCCTTGCACGAAGCATGCCGCTGTCTTCCTGGCCTGCGTGGGCACTGAGGCATATGAGACGTTCCAGATGATGGAATTTGACATGGAAGACGAGCGTAAGGACATCGACAAAGTGATTGAGGCCTTTCAACGATACTGCATCTGGGAAGTGAACGTCACGTATGAGTGATACGTATTCAACCGCCGAGGGCAGGAGGTAGGAAAGATATTTGATTCATTCCTATCCGATTTACGCAGACTTGTACGATCGTGCGACTATGGTGCGCTAGAGGAGTCCATTCCACGAGACAGAATTGTCATTGGGCTCTGTGATGACGCTACTCGCCGAAAAATTATTGCACAGTTTCAACAGAGCAGGGTGGACGAACAGTGACGCAGATAACGGGATGACGGACGCCATCAAAGACATCGTATCGAAATGCGACATCTGCTCCCGCTATCAGACAGAGTCTCAAAAGAAACCGGGTCATCTAACAGCCAACGGGTCACAACCCTACCCGAGAAAGATGCTGCCATCTAAAGAGATAAGAGAAGCCGCCCAAGCAGACTTACAGTGCAGCATGCTGAAACGCCACATAGCAGATGGATGGCCTTTGACCTCAGCAGAAGCAATTTGCGAAAGATATCAACAGGCCAGTCCAAAAGAAACATTACAGCCTCACCTAGCCCACTCGCGTCCATCGGAGAACTGCTCAATACTGGGCGACTGTTTAAGTAGAGACTTTGATGTGGATAGAGTCCCATCAAAGCGGTGCCGACCAACCCTCCATCGCAACTCAAAGCACATCCGTTTCAAAGCGAAGCCGCCTCTTATCCTTCAGGACTACAGGGTCAGGGGAGAAGAGACACGATCCGTACCGCCGTCAGCAATCCCCGGATGCAGTCACCATACCGTCTGCAAATACAGTAGGCCTAATAATGTGATCTGGCCCTCATGTTATGAAGATAGAGACTGATAGAGCGGGACCCAATGGACTTTTATTATAGAGACTAAAACAGCGGAATACCAAGGACTTTTATGAGATTAGCAGATTAGATTAGATTAGATTAGGCTGTCAGTAGACTTGAACACTTTTATAATTTTCTGTAAGAAAAGAAGGATGTGACGTGATTGGCTCACGGCGCCGACCAATAGCAGTTAGGGGTTGCAGCGTGCGTGAACTGACAGACGCTTAGGGAGTTACAAAAAGCTCGGACTCGTGCAGTAACATGCTTAACTTCTGGGAAGAAAATAAAATGAGATTTCCCAGACTTTTCCAAATGCATCTAAAACATCATGTTGTTCCTGCAAGATCAGCAGCAGTGGAGTGAGCGTTTAGTGTTGCAGGATTTATTGCAAACAAGCGAAGAAATAGACTTGAACACAATACTTTAGAACTCAGGCTAATTGCAAAGTGCAACTCCGATCTCTTATAAATAAAAAACATTTCTACAGTAATAAGCAGAAATTTTTAAATATTGGATGAAGACCATTGAAATTTAAGTTACCATTATTTGAATTATTTGTCTAATAGGCTGCATACCAAACTAGAAAAATACATTTTGTGTCATTTTATATTCCAATGTCAGCAACTAATTCTAATTAAATTAGTTGAGTGCTAATTCTAATTAATTAGTTCTTCTAAGAATGCTAATTCTAATTATGAAATCTGAACTAATGCTAATTCTAATTAATTAGTAACAAAACCTTAATTATCCATCACTGGGTAATGCCAATTGAAAAGCAACGTGATCCAAAATCTAGTTTTATGATATAGTAAGCCACAAACAACACAAAGTTAAGAATTTTTCCCATTTATCATTTCCCGCCATTTCCTCAGTGACTCATCCTCCTTCTGTTGTTTCCTAAACAAAGTGGATCTGTCGTAGAATATTCACCTTGTCTGCTCTCTTCTTCCTAATCTTCAGTGCTAAATAAATCCTCCAAATCTAAATTTTCATATTCATCTTTGGGTTCTATCACATCATCTGTCTTCTTTCCTTTGTCTTTCAATTCCTCGCTTCACTGTATTTAAAGTTTTTAGGTTATTAATAAGCTACAGCCAGTGACACTGAATGTCTACAGTTGGCCTTGCAGATGCTGTCTCAGATAAACTAAGCTACAAGTTAGTGTGAAAATCCTTGGTTGATAAATCTTTAATTGATGTTTCATGGTCAGCATTTTCAAGCTTGGTTTCTGCATTGCTAATGGCATTACTCATGGCAGTATTACAACTGCTGTTGGCTGAAGGGGACAGAAACACAGCTGAGGGTCTGAAAATGACAGTGGCATTACTGGTAATGACAATAATGATATAAACGCTGGTTGTAGTGTAAGTAAGTCAGTAATACATTTGTTAACGCACCATGTGTCTGTTGACTGAGCGAGGAATTGTAGATGTGGGTGGGTTATAGTGGTCAGACGACAAGCAAGACGATACAAATCTGTCTTAAGCCACTTTACGAATATATCTAGCAAGATATTGTCATGAGTGATGTAAACAGGGAGACTATTCCAGATGGTTGGTGCAGAATTTTTGAAACCATGTCGTGAGAATTCAGACCGATAGTCTCTGATGTCAGGGAGAGAAACAGTTTCGTGTAGCTGATCACAGAGATCTGGATGTCTGGTAGCACTGTAAGTAAGATGACAGGTAAGTAGATTGATTGGTCGAGAGAGTCTTACTTGTAAGGAGAGCTATCTTGTAAGTGATTCCGGAGCTGACAGGCAGCCAGTGTAGTTTTGTGAGTACAGGAGTGACATGATCAAACCTTCAGGTACCTGTCACCAGATGGACTGACGGTTTCTGGACGCATTGCAGTTTGGCGTTGTTGAACTTTGTAGTGCCTTACAGCAGTTGAGTTTTGCTCTGACTGCACTACAAGCAATATTTTCATAAGCTCCGGTGGCAAGAATGATTGAACATGATACATGGCTTTTATGTTGAAACATGATTCCTTGCAGACCAGCAGTGACTTGCTGGTTCGATGTTAGTTTAGAGTCGAGTATCACCCCAAGACTCTTAAATGTTCCTGATAGCAGAATGTCCATACCTACAATGTTGACTGTTTTAACGTCCTTGATTGATTTTCTTGATGAGGAAGTGCCAAGTACAATGACTTCAGACATCTTTCACTTCAGGCATAGTCCATTTGTTAGGAACCAGCAGCTGCTTCGGTACTTCGTAATGGAGTAATGGAGCTGATAAAACAGTTATGATAATGGAGAAGAAGAACAATTCCTTAAGCTAGCTTGAGAGGCAGCCCCAGGTATAAAGTGTTAGCAATGTCATTTTCTTAGCCTCAGCTTACGAGAGTGGGTGGCCAGTCCTTTCCCTTGCCATCTTGTCTTCTCACTTACAGTGTATGGTCAGTGTATGCATTATAGCTGAGTTCACTAGGGGCACAGGTGAAGTCAAAATCTTGAAATAGGTTTCTGCCGTGGTGGGGATTTGAACCCCTGACCTCTGGGTTGACAGTTCAGCATGCTGACCACTAGACTGTCACACAGTGATAGCAAGGATGTATAAAATAATGATGATGTGATGCATAATCATTGTGATGTATACATATGTAACGCGTTAAATGTGATGCATGGGAATATAGGGAATTTTCATTGAATTTCTGTAATTCCTTTTACTTGTAGCGTACTTTTACCATTAGTGACAAAGTTCACGGACAAGGTGGCATATTCTTTTGTTGGCAAAAGGCTTTAGGAAATTTCCTGGCAACAACTGGGTGAGTAGATGTTATTCTGGTGTAAAGTAAACATACCATATATGATTGTCTTTAAGTCGAACCTGTGAACATGTCGATGGCTGGTTTTGAGGTCACAAAGGTGAAAATCTTGCAGAACTTGGATAAGTTGAGGTTTAAAAATGAATGGAGTGATGCTGGAAATGACCATATCAAGGACCGTCTTACAACAAAGTTGTGTTGTAGGTGAATCGCTTTCTAAAGTTCACCTAAAGTTAAGATGAACTTGTTCCTGACCATGTTATATCAGAAGTTGTGTTATGATGAAGTGTGACACAGAGTGTCTGATGAATGTTTAAACTGCAGTAGAGAAAATATTTGTCAGGAAACACTGCCATAGGCGTCAGTGATATTAATCAGCATCAGTTCCACGGGCAGTTTTATTCTGTGCGTTCTTGAAGTAATTTTTTGTCTTAAATAATATAAGTTCAAACTTTAAAATACTCCATTCCAAAAATAGAGCTATAAATTTAAAGTTAAAAGGCTTGATGTGTTTTCTAAATGTTGTTCACAAAGTGCTGATCATATTGAACCCATGTAGTTTCCAGTTTCTGATTTTAATCCTGGAATCAATAAGAAAAATCTGTCTTTGCTGGATGGCTGCCAGATTTATTTATCACTATTGTGATTGCATATTATGGTTATTTCTGGTCTACAAGTTGCACCTTTTTTTAGGATGCAGTGATGCAAAAATGGCAAATTAAAAAAAATTAATACATAAGTCGAATTGGTATTCAAGCTGAAGTTCCAGTGTGTCAAAGTTCATTATTTTTAGATACACCATTAATTAGTAAAATTCTGTGAAAGTAAAATTTCTTGCACTTTCTAAATTAAAAATTTGCAACTCTTTTTGTTTTTGTTTAATGTCTCATTGTTGGTATATATATGGCACAATTATAGTATTATTAATCTCACCCAATGGAACCAAAGATATCAAATGGTAAAAAAGGTAGAAAGGCACCAGAAATAAAATAAGTAAGTTAATAAAGCTTAGTTTATGTAGCATGTCAATCTGTCTTTCTTTGATCATCTAGGTGGTGAATGGAAAGTCTAGGTATGACTCTCTTGCTAATAAATGTTGAATTTCTATATTCTTAAATATGCTAGGTTAATTTTTCAATCATTATAACACAAACATGAAACTGAAAGCCAGTGAGACAGAATCTGAGGAGCACACCTTGAGAGCTCAAGAAAAGAGATCGATCATAAACTTGTGTAGCAACTTCAAAGTAACTCACAAAGGCTCACTGTAGAAGTGGAGTTAAGCAGTAACAATAAAACAAAGCTGAAGGAGACAGTGGCCCTGAAGGTGCTAATGCTATCAAAGAAAGTGAGAAAGCAACATCCAGCTAGTAAAAATTTCAGCAAGAATCCCTTTGTCATAGAGTAGGTGGCTGCTGCATTGGATCCCAACTACTGCATTGGATCCAAAATGGCAAATTAAAAAAAATTTATGTATAAGTCACATTGGTATTCAAGCTGCAGCTGTATTGTGCCTAACTCACCTATATTATTTTTAGATGCACCGTTACTTAGTAAAATTTCTTGCACTTTCTAACTTAGATTCTTGTTTGTTGGCTGTGAATCGGTATAATATCCTATAATCAGGAATCTTAGATCGATTTGTGCAACCCACAAATATGGTTCAGTTTGGATAAAGCATGTTAGTTTTACAACAGATCTATGGACTGTAATGGTGGGTTCCATCATGGAAATTTGAACAACAAATTTCTTGGACCACCATAATGAGTCTATTATATTTTATCAAAACTTTATCTGGTTTGAGCTTCAAATATTCAGTGTAGCATATACTAGGTGATTGATCATTGACATCTGAATGTGGCTTGTTGAAACTGCACATCTGGAAATGAATATCTCTGTGTTTAGTGAGTGGTTTATTGTCTTGTCACTTTCCTCAGTTTTCAGATACAGTGCCATCTGTCAACAGCTGGCAAATGGAAATTAACTAACCTGACATTCTTATTAACAGCTAGCATGCTAGATGAGCTGTTTTGAGTATAACAAGAGGGCACCTTATTAAACCTCTGAACTCGTGCTGTTATTTCCTGTGTGAAGCTGTTTTGAGTAGCAATTAACTTACAACAGCATGTGGTATTGATATGGTTGAGTTGGTTTGTGGAATAAATATAAATGTAAGTCTTCAAAATATCTCAGTGCCATGCAAAAGCAGTGTCAGAGAGACCAGCTCGTTCATCGGTGTTGTATCAAATGAAGTCTGCAAGAACCAGGTTGTTTGGTCAAATTTGGTGTTAGGTCAGAATCCGAGTGGTGAAGAAGCCAGGGAGATGGCGTAGTGCTATGGTGGAAATCATTGGTGATAGTGGTCATGAAATGGTGCAGAAGCAGGATAGGATAGCTTAAAGAGTTTGGTTTTCAGTTTTGAGAGAAAAGCTGCAGGAGAGAGGGTGAGTGGCAGAGTGCATGTGTATATGCTATATAACAATTTTTATAATGTTTATAGGCCTCATTAAAAATTATGCATGTGCATACATTGTAGATACATACATATATGTATTGATTTATATCTTATAGATGCACACATGCAATGGGAAACTGTTGATCTGGTATCACCAGAAGACATGGGAAATGAGCTTTTCAGTTGCCACATGATCCCATTCTCAGGGACCATTCCTCACCTGTTAGCTTAGGCCTACCTCTTTATTTTGTTTTGGTCTGAACTTCAGCAGATTATTTACCACTGGGACTAAATTTCAGGAAATTGACCTGACTTTTACTAGGCCTGGCATTGTTTTAAATGTTAGGGTTAAGTATATGTCAGAGTTAGGTCCCTATTAGTTACTCGTACATGTAGACAACTCCATATACAAATACAGGTGGGTGTAGACAACTAACTGAAGAATCTTCTGCTAATATGAAGGAGTTAATATGATCTTTCCGGCTGTATTTAATGGCATAACAATTCTGTGGAGGGGCAGGTCCTATGTGCAAAGGAAGGGCTGCTAAGAGCCCAGTTAGCCTGTATGCCTAAAGACTTATTTGAGCCCCTACTGCCTCTGCCTTTGTATGCCTGTCATTGTCTTATGTTATATAAATACAGAAACATTATAAAGTTTATTTATGTACATACAACATAGTATATGTATGTTAGAGAAAAATATATATGAATTGTATCCCTAATTATGAGTTAGTTATCACCCCTTGGAAATGGACAGTATAGGCATGGGACCCAAGCTGACTTTATTACATCTGCCACTCCCAGCTGAATAACTTAAATTCCCATGTTTTCCTTGTGAAATGATATATTTTTGGGATTTTTTAATCTGATTTTAAAAATGTTTTCACCACCTTATTGAGTATTAAATTCTTAACACAACTACTGTCATTACTTTTAAATTAAAAAAAAACTTCATCACACAGTTTTTTTCAGTTAAATAAAAAAACTGGAGTGCCTGTAGTTTCAGGATAAGAGTAGAAATTTCCAGTGTTTATTTATAAAATAGAGTTATACACGTGAAAGAGAACACAACCTGTAAATTAAGATAAGAAAGGCAACATTCTACAGGGCAAGGAAGAAATGAAGAATTGATAGACAGAATGTTGCAGTGAATTATACTATGATGATGAGACCAAGGACGCAGTAGTTGAGGGTTGGAAGATACATCACCACCACCGGAAGCAGAAGAACTGGGTGACGTTCTTCTTGGAGAAATCGAAGCAGCTATAAGGAAATTGTAAAGAAACAAAATGCATGGATGATATCACTGGTTAGGTCATCAAGGCAGGAATAGAACTGTTGGCTGAAGAGAGTTGTACTATCTGCAATCAAGCCTGGCATGAAGGGAGAATACTGGAAGATTGGATATGCTGCATCATAGTAATTACACCAAAGAAGGGTGATCTGGCATAGTGCATTAATTATAGAACAATAACACTCTAAATCACATGTGCAAGGTGATGATGGTTTTGCAAGAATGGCTAACATCACTAGCAAAGGCACATTTGGCAGAAGAGCAGGCAGTTTTCATTCAGAAGGAACTATAATATGATGCAGCATATACTAGGTTGACAGCAGAAAAGTGAAGAGGAAGGGTAAGCTTGTGTTTAACTGCTCCATAAACTTTCAGAAAGCTTTTGGCTCCATTAAATGTGATGTCACACAGGCAGTGTTGAAGTCATTTTGAGTAGGAAGAAGGTTGACACAGATGATCCAGATTGTATGCAAGAATGCGAAGTCAGCGATCCAAGTAGGCAGAGAACTTGGAGACTGGTTCAGGACCATGATAGGCACAAGGCATCACATATCTGGAAAAGCAATGGACAGAATAAAAGGTAACAGAACGGGAATAGCAGTCCATGGAAACTTGATGAACAAACTGAGATTTGTGGATAACATAGACCTGGTTGATGAATAAAGCAAAAATTTTGGGAAAATGGGAGAACTCTGTACAGAACTCTATACTGTGGCATTAAGAATCAGCATCAGTAAGTCAGAGTCATTGAGATTTGGTGCTGAGGAGAACGAGAACCCAGTGGAGGCAGGTGATGCAAAAATTGAGAATGTGAGTGAATTTGTATATTTAGGAAGCCTGCTGACTTGGGACAGTGAGTGTACCAAAGAGGTAATAAGAAGGATAGCAAAAGCAGAGGGAGCAATGGCAGGTTTCAAGAACTTTTTGGAGGAACAGAGAAATTAGTGTGCACATCAAAGTGAAAATCATCAGAACACGTATATCCAGTGTGCTTATTACATGCGAGTCAAACATGGACACTACACAGACAAGACAAGGACAGTTTGAAATATGTACACATTCTGAGCCTGTTGGTACAGGGCAGAAGCCAGTGGAGAAATATAGTGAGGCTTGTGATCGACACCAAGGGGCAATGAACTTAAGACTTAAAGACTTAAAAGACATGGACTTAAAGAAGAGAGGAAGATGTGATATGAAAATTGAGCGTGCCAAAATCTCCAGGTTGTATTCGTTCATGGGATGATTCATACTTACCTACAAGGGAGTTTACAGTGCAATATATATATATATATTGTTACATATGGGTTATAGGATAGGACTGAGTAGGTGGAGTAGTTGTATGCTGTATGCCTTTTGAATAGTTTGGTGGGAAACAGACTTTATAAAAGGTGTTGTGTTTAAGTTTGAGTCAGACTGGATTTTGGTTTTGGTCCTGTTTGACTGTTTTTCTTACTAGTCTCTTTTGGCTAGTTGTGTTTAAGCCTCCTTGTGTGGCTAACTTGTCTGGTTCTTCTGAGCCATTTTGCCGTTTTGGTTCCCTTTGAGCAGTTTTTCAGCACCGTCTGTTGGTGAACATTGTGTTTTCTTCTTGAGAGACTGCTTATTTTGTTGCTGCCTGATGTCATTGTCTTATTTTTATGTGAGTAATGTTACACTTGTAAATAGCTTAGGAAATAAAACATTTTAACCTAAAACTTATATATTCTTCCATATCCCTAGATAACCTGCAACAATATACACTGTGTCCGGAAAAATTCCAAGGCTCTAAAATATGAATGAAAAAAAACTATAATAGATAATAATCAATTTAAAAATTTAAAAACCTTTTTGATCCGTACATAATTACCAACAAAATTCTTTGTAATTTATTAACGGCCCCCGTTTAAAATTACGTCACAGTGACGTATTTGAATTTTATATTTTGTAAAGAAAGTTGCTAGAAAAATGGCGTTCAGCGAGGAAGACAAAATTGTTATAAAATTTTTACGCCAAAACAACAATTATAGTGCAAATAATATTTCAGGATGAAACTGTTTTTGGAATTTTAAAAATCGATTAATGTTTACTAATTATTTTCATATTTACCGTAAAGCCTTGGAATTTTTCCGGACACAGTGTATATACTGTATTATCAGGACTTTGTCGCACTTTTTCATATGAACTTCTAGGGCACATGAACTTCTTATTGAAGGAGTGACTTCTGTGGAAATTTCAAAAATTTTCCAAGTAAGTTATATTTAGCAAAGAATTAAAGACATTTATTAAAAGTGAAATTTTTGTAATGAATGCATATTTACGCTTACTATAGCACCATGTGGACAAGATAAAGAAGCACAGTGCCATCTATTTTGTTAAGCTGGACTAAACTTGGAACTGCTGAACCTCTAGTGTACAGTAGTTTTTGCTGGCTTTGATAACAAACAAAAGATAGACTAATATTTAAAACTGATATTTGGATTTAACTGTAACACAAACAGTTAATCTTTACCAACTAGAGATGTCATATGGCGCATTTGGATGCATTTTATTAGATGACACTCTGAAACAGATTTGCTATATTCAGTGCTACCAACTTGACATTAATTTCTATTCTGTTTATTAATAAATATAAAAATTTAATGTTTAGTATTTATTTATTTGTTTATTTGAATAATATTGATATTGTAGCATTAGTAAACAAGGCTTAGTCTGAAGTGTAGCAGCAGTGTGTATGCAAAAAATGCACCTACAGTGGGATTGTTTACAGTAATTTTTGGACAAAATACATGTTATAACTAATTTTTTTCAAAGCAACACCCTTATTTCGACTTAACAACTATCAAAACCTTCAATTAAGTCATTTCAGCCTATTGTTTGCTTTGAACTTTTCCAGTTAGGTAAAAATTGTTTTTGTGCACATTGATAACTTTTGTAGTCAAGTTAGCATCTGGGTGCGGCCATTTGCAGCCCCTACTTTATCAAGGGTATGGCAATCCCAGATTGCAAGAGAAAATAGAGCACTGCTCTCTCTGCAGACATTAAAAAATTGTTTGCCTATACTGATTTGCTGCACAATGCTGCGATACTAAACTGTAGGCTTGTTTGTATTTACAACTCTGCCAACAGTCTCCTGTTGCCTTGACTACTATAACTTGATTCTTGTTGGTATCACAAAGTCAAACATGCTGAAACTCTAAGGAGTTTACAACTCTTTGGTTAGAACCATAACTGATACAAAATGCGAGCATATTATAAATGTTTTAAATAAATAAAGCCCTGTACTTAAATCTTTGCATTGGCTTCCTGTTCTGTAATGGACTGATTTCAAATTGGAGCCTATAGTTTGTAAAACATTGAACTCTGACCAACCACAATACTTAAAGTCAGTCCTCATTCTGCAGACTTATCATTATTCAACCAGGTCATCTGATTATCTTTCTCTGGTCGTACATAAGACTAGAACTGTTCTTTGTATATGATCTTTCTCATTTGGTGGACCTAGGTTTTGGAACTCTCTTCCTGTATTTTTTATTTTGCTCAGTCGCTTGTGTCATTTCGTTCTCAACTTAAGACTTCCCTTTAAAAAATGCTTATCCACCATAGGCTGCCTCTTTGTCTTAGTTCACTGATCTTCTGGATATTGATTTGATTGCAGCTTGATTGTGATATGCCTTCAGTTGATGCCTTGTGCATTAGACACCAGCGCGATAGAAATTATTAAGTAATAATGATGACAATAATAAGAAAGTGAAGAACCCACATATGCCCTAGCACGACTGTTTCAAAAGCGATACAGAAGACAAGGACTTTACCTGCTTTTCAGAGATAGCCAAAGATGAATGAACATTTTGGAAATGTAGTAGATTTTTTTTTTACAAAAAAAAAACATAAACTCTGGACTTATTAAAATACTTACTCATTTAATGTTAACAGTGCCATATATTTATGGCCATCGTTAGCAAAATATGCTCATATGCGTTCTGACCGAAAATTTGTGTATGTGCCAATGCGATCTATGTATTGGCTTCATGAAAATTTTGCCATTTTGCATCACTGCATCTTGTGGTAAGGAAAAATCAGTGTGTATATATATCTGGATATGTGTGCAGCACATTTTAACAACAATAAAGTGTTCATATATATATATTAGGGCTGTTAACGATTAATTTAAATTTAATAGTTAACTTTTGAAAAATTAACGATTAATTAATAGTTAATTTCGATTAAAGCCAAAAATTAAAATTTATGGTGTCATAAGTAACATTTATTAAACGTACTTGTCGAAAATCGAAATAACACTGGAATGTCTTCTTTATATGTCATCTTTTAACCAACTACGCAAACAGACAAGTGTGTTGACATTATTTGGTTCAAGTGATGAGCGGGTCTTATTGACAATATAACCAGCCGAGCTGAACAATCGTTCACATGGAACTGAGGTAGCTGGTATGCACAAAACGGTCTTGGCAAGGAATGACAATTTCGGATATCGGTGTTCATTAAGTTTCCACCATTGTAGAGGGTCAACGGATTCAGGAACTTTCATCTCCATTTTGTATCAGAATAGTGACGTTCGACAACGTTCACGCACTCAAGAACAACACTTTTCAATTTCCAGTCGTCGGTAATCCAATGGCCAGTGACTCCACAATAACTTTCGTTGCCTAGAGATGTCCAAAAATCAGATGTCAGCGCAATTCCCTTTGCGTTTTTCACCGATTCTTTAACAATGTGAATCTTGCTGTTATACATGTCATTCAACAGTTTGTCAATAGTGCCGCGGGAAGGTAGCTTATATTCGGCATTTTGCAATGCTGTTCGTAATACTTCCTGAAGGCCGTCGTCATCTACTATTGATATTGGCCTGCCACTGCTAGCAATCCAATTTGCAAGTGCCACTTTAATATCACGCTGTAAAGTAACGCTGACTGGACGATCTGATGAACGACAAAAGTGACTCAAAGTACCCTGCTTCGAAGTAGGTGAAGTAGATGATGATGGTGTAGACTGTCTCAGCGGAAGTTTCTGATACTGTAGTGGATGTTTGGTTTGCAGGTGATAAGTAAGCGAAGTGTTAGAACCAGTGTGTATATATATCTGGATATGTGTGCAGCACATTTTAACAACAATAAAGTGTTCATATATATATATATATTAACTCTGTCACACTGAATGAGGTCAATAATGACCGCATGATGAAATAAACTTTCCCTTACATATGAAGAGCTATATTTATCATTCTGTTTATATATCGTGTTGTATTGTATTTGATAACTTATATAGCGCTTCTTACAGAACAAACAATTCAGAGGCGCTTCCAGCGTGAGAACCCCTGGGAAATAAGAACGTCTTTAAACAACGAGCTGACTGAGCTCTATCAACAACAGTGACCTTTGCACGAAGCGATAGCGGAAGTTCATACCATAGAGATGGGCCAACAACAGCAAAAGCCCTCTGCTGAGCAAACGAGAACTTAACACGAGGAACAAATAAATCCAGACGATCTAGAGAACGTAAAGGGCGGAATGAGGTACTAGAACATGGAGGCCGATAAGATTACAAAGATGTTTTGGAGCCTGGCCCGTGCGAGCCCTTATTACCAGTGACAATAGTTTAAACTGAATACAAGATTGGACAGGGAGCCAATGAAGTTGCTGAATGATGTAATAATAATAAGACAATTTATATAGCGTCGCAGCACAGCCAAGGCCAAAGAAAAGAGCGCTGTACATGGGTTCAAAAATCAACTACAGTCATAAGATATCCTAAAAAGATGTGCTTAAGTCATGACTTGAATGTGTCCAGGGATGGGGCATTCGTCACATTGTCAAGAAGACTGTTTTACGTAGTGGGCCTGGCGACAGTGAAGGAACGTTCGCCGAACTTCGTGAAAGACCGCGGGACATGCAGTTGATTCCTCGATGAGGACCATAGCCGATATGTGTTCTGGTTGTCGGCTGTTCGAATACAGAAGTCGGATATATAATCTGGTAGAAGACCATTAACAGCCTTGTATATAATTAGGCACAGTTTGTAGGTGATCCACTGAGGATTGCGCAACCAGTGCAGGGTTTTGCACAGCAGATCAGTGACGTGATTGAATGGTGTCTGACCATAGATGAGGCGGGCAGCAGAGTTTAGCACTGACTGTATCCGCTCTCGCTGACAAGTCGGCTGACCTGCCAGCAGGCTATTGCAGTAGTCAACCCTGGAGACTATGAAGCTGTTGACCAGAGTGACAGCGGTTGAGGTGGGAATGAATCTGCAGATCGATTTAATGTGACGCAGCTGATAGAAGCAACCTTGTGCAAGTTGATTCACATGGGCCGACATGGTCAAGCAGCTGTCAAAGTGGACCCCAAAGTTGCGAATGGTGTCAGCTGGTCGAACTTCGGCATCACTGAGGGCAAAGGTACTATCGTCAAGAAGATGGCGACGACGGAGGGTGGTACACCACAGGATTTCAGACTTTGATGGATTAAGTCTAAGATGGTTGGACGCCATTCACTCCGAAATGCGCTCGATACACAGCATCACTTTCTGTTTCAGCTCAGCAGTTTCTGATGGCTCACAGAAAAAGTAAAGCTGTGTATCATCTGCATAGCAGTGGTGAAGTGGTCCACGCGCTTGTATAATACTCTCCACATTGGCCGTGTAATAATAAGAAGAGGAGGAGCCTAGCACTGAGCCTTGTGGAACACCACAAGTGACCAGCCTAGGTGATGTCACTTCATCCGTCAAGTGGACAGGTTGCGTGCGCCCCGTCACATAGGATTCAAGCCAACTGAGCGCTTTTTCTCTGACTCCAAACGAGCGAGATAGTCGTTGAAGTAAGATGTCGTGGTTGACTGTATCGAATGCAGCCGACATATCAAGAAGCGACAGAAGCGCTAGTTGGCCTGAATCGATGTCATCGATTAGTCGGAGAAGACTTTGAGAAGTGCAGTATGTAATCAGAGATGTGAGAGAAATGAGGAAGACGTGATATTAACCTGGCCGCAGAATTTAGTACTGATTGAAGGGAAGACAGCCGATACTTAGGCAAACTAGCAAATACAGAGTTGCAGTAGTCAATGCGACAGCATATCATGGCATGAATCGTAGTAGTAAAGACAGAGGAAGAAACAGAATGACAAACAACAATATATGTTAGCTAGCAGAAATGTACTTGCAGAAAAATCAAAAATCTTCAGAGTGGGTTGTTCAGGTGGTAGCCGTTAAATTTAAATAGTTTGAATGTCGGCTGCTCCTTGTAGTAAAATCTTTTTTTACTCACCGGCAGTGCAAAAAATAAATTATATCGTTCAACCAGTATTTTGAAGGCTCTTGAAACAAATGACTAGTACCTGGCACTGATATTGACCAGACATCCTTGCTCTTTTGTACTTGACTTGATGTGGCGCCCATAATAAGCCAGTCTCACTGACGCGGCTTTTGTGTGGCGCTGAGAAATTTTGGTGATTTACATTTACATTACATTTACTTTTTAAAATGCTATTGATGATTGATGGGATTTTGGAACTTAAAGACAGCGATGGCAAGGAATGCTGTGAGGGTGGATGTCATCATTGGTAATGACTTAGGAATAAGCATAAGCCCATTTGTGGACCAAACTAGTTATTTTCTTTAGCTTTTTATGTGTTGCTACAAGTTTGTCTTACCAATGGCTACATTTTGCAGTGTTTTGTTAAATTTAGTTCTGTTCATGAAATTTATATGCATTTTCAAATTTATACTTTTGATTTAAAAAAATATTTCATGTTTTTATCAATTTTGAGCTAAATACAAGAACTGATCAACTTTTCTTGACAGAATATTGTTGACGATTAAAAGATGAAAAACTATATATAAAATGTCTGTATTTCTAAAGATTTTAAGTGCTTGCTTTCGTATAAACTGAAAATGATCAAGTTCACCAAAAATAAATAGCTGCCAAAGAGTTAGAGTTGTAAGGTTGTTCTTGATTTTACTTGATGTTTGCTTTTAGTTTTGATCACTGGGTCAGGATTTACAATCGTCATGGTGAGCTGGTGCAGGACTTCAGTCTTCCTGGGTAGGGTACTAATTTTGACTTTCTGTTAGGTTAATAGTACCCAGAATTCGTTGTTAAGTGTCTGACTTGGAAATTTAGCAATGAATTCTACAGTATAAATTGTTGTTTGTTGTGCCACTGGTACAATGACAGGCTGAACTTTCAAGAGCTCAATGACTTAATGGCTAGAGTAGTGTATGCAATTTAGCTGTAGGATTTGTAGCTGCATAATTTATTTTTGCTGTTACATACCGTGTATTCCCGACTATAAGTCGATTTAAGTATAAGTCGAAGTGTACTTTTTTGAGAAAAAAAAGCGTCCAAAATTGACGGCTCGAATATAAGTCGAACCCATATATACAGCCTTATAATATGGGCCCGTCCATACATTACGTATGCAAAGAAAATTATATTTTCATACCCATCATATATTTGACAGAGGAAGCTTTCTTCGGCTAGCATGCAGAGACTGTGTGGGGGAATATAATTATAAAAGGCGACTATACGAATATGGGTATATATGTATCCACTCCAAATTTACAAAACCATATGTACATAAGGTACATGAATATGGTTTTGTAACTGAAGGAACTAATTTAGCGGGTCGGCTTACACCCCTTAGTAGTGCGTGACTGGTCAAAGATGACATCCAGATGGTGATGGCAGTGATGTCTGTCTGACCTGCATTCCATTAATTTTTCAGTGTTCTGTCAAATCTTGCTATAGAATCTGTGCCCTCTGGCGACCTGTTGCTTAAGGTCTGTATGTCTGACTGCCTGTGACTCAGTTCCCTTGGTCGACCTGGTTCTCAGCGCAGAATAACTGCACATGGCTTGTATATAATGTAATAAATTCCATCGGACGACTATAGGATAATACAATGTTATAAATAGGCTAATGTGGAAATTTATTTTGCGTACGTACACATTTTGCCGAGACCCACACCTCGCCATACGCACCCGTACGCAAAATCGCGTAAATCCGATCACCCCCTCCCCTCATTGCGTACGTAATATATAGATGGGCCCTGTACTGGAAAGAGCTGGTAGGAAGCAAATTGAGTCGCCGGGATCAATCAAGAGGACCAATCAGCATATTGCAAGCAAATTTCACTATAGGCCTATAAATAAATATTACCAAGTGCATTTACAATGGCATATAATTTGCAATATTCAAATATCAGAATGGAGTAAATTATTTCATTTCAGCCAGAATCAATTGTCTTTAATCTCTTAGAAATATGATCTCTGCAATCGCTTCTTATGAGACTCCACACGCAGCGACTTCCCCTTTCAAACAGTTTATCAGCTAGGCTCACAGCCCGACTCCCTCGTTTTGCACACATCTCTACACCCATGTTGGAGGTCTTTCTCTTGCTCGACATTACTGCGCTTATCCATGATATTTGATTTCTTTTGGCGGAGGTCTCAGCTAGCGATAATAAAGGACATCGTTTTCGATGCATGAAATATATCGTAAAAGTACCGGTATATAATAACATTGTCATAAGAGAAGAATATTTCGTTTTGATCTGTATGTAGTCAGTAATTTGTTGAAATGTGATTTTTCTTGAAAAACGATATAAAAACAAAGATAAGTAAAATGAAATGAGCGTTTAATTTTTAAGGCCATTTTCGTAATGTTGAATATTCGGTCCAAAAATCTTCCGTCTATTTTGTCTCTCGAGTATAAGTCAAAGGCCTTTTACGTAGCCCTGAAATAGACATAAATTTCTCGACTTATAGTCGGGTATATACGGTAAGTATTATTATATATATTTTATAGTCAGTAGATTATTGAGTAGCTCGCATTTTAGGGCTTATGAGAAATAGTAGTAGTATGTGATAGTGGTTCCAAGGCCTGTATGTTGATTACATGTGCATTACACTTGTGCTGCAGCTACTTAACCCTTTGCCCACCACAGATGCAATTTTGCGATAATAACTTTCCAACTTTCCATGCACGCCAGAGGTGCTGATTTGCAACATTATAGATGTCCTTAATAAAGCTGCTGAATATTAGGGAACAAGCATTCAGTCTATGTAAATAAATTTATAGATAACTAGATCATTAACCCATTACTGACAGCATGGTTGTAAATGGTACTAACGGCATCATACCACATGGTACCAAATGGTAATAGGTGGGGCTAGTTGCGCCTTTGTGAGTTACTTAAAAGGCGCTTTACAAATTTAGTGATACATACATACATACATACATAGTTATATTGTAGGCTCTTGTCGATTCATAGTCCTTATAATTTTAGAATTCTACTTCATTTAGACAAATAGGTATAATTTTAATCTATATTGTATCAGCAGAACCACTGGAAAACGGCTCAAAATATAAAAAGGAAACAGTCAAAATGGGCATTTAAATCAGCCAGCGCATAGCTAAAAATTGACATTTAAATGTCCCAAAATGGCAAAGCATTGTTTGCTGGAGGAAGAAATTCGGCGATTGTGATGAAGAAAATGTGTCAGTTGGATCACACGAGTCTGTTAGCAATGTGAGTTGAATGAGTCTTACATTGATATGGAGTTTGATGACAGTGGCATCCACTACATGCTTGCAGCGATTGTGGGTCAGTTCCAGAGCAGCAGAAGCCAACTACAGCATTGAGACAAAGTGGACTAAGGAGGCATTGAATTATCCTTTCAATTTTAGACTTCTTCGCTTTGTTTTTATATAACAGTTTTGGGCAGACTAACCTGTATGGTCGTTGTCATACTTGCATCTTATGTTCAACGAATAAGGTCAGCAGCTGTTCCTAGATGACTCAGTTTGAATGTGAAGCATGCAAAGATGCTTTGTGCAAAGTTTGATGCTTCCACATTTATCACAAGCAAAATAAGATTAGGGTGTTCAGTGTTCAGTGAGTAAGTAAAAACCTTGAGAACAAATAGGTAATATAGCACATCAAAGCAACTGTTCAAAATTTGTTTACAAAATGTTCCTCCCAAAACTCTTTAGTCCAGTCGGTTTATGCTTTTGAGATTTGAAAACTTGGAATTTTACTATTGTCTATTTTCACTCATTTTATCGTAATTCGCAGTTTTATGACAGTGGTCTGAGTAATAACATAGTCTCTTCCTCATTTATGAAAATGTTTTTTCAAAATGGGTTTCTTGCTTTGTCTGGTAATTATTTCTGTACATTTTTGTGCTCTAAAAGCATACTTTACGCCAAGAAGTTTTGAGCAGTAGGTCTTAAACATAAAAGTACTTCAGTTTTTTGGGGTTGGGTTTTGGGGCATTTTCGGTTACCCAGAAAATGTTTTGTTGAGAAATAGAATTTACAGACTGGAAGAGAAGATAAAATTATAAAGGATGGTCTTTACCTTATGTCTACATATAAAAAAATCACAAGTTCAATTTGTTTTATTTTTAGGCTTTTTTATTTAATTTTCTACAGTTTTTACAATGGTCTAAATACTAACAAATTTGCATCTCTTTCATTTTGGAAAATATTTAAAAAATTTCTGTTTTGTTCTATCTGACAACAATTTCTGCACATTTTTTGTCCTTAGTTAACATATGTTGTCACTGGAAATTTTTTCTAGACTGCCTTGAAGATAAAAATATAGCAGATTTTTCGGGTTACAGTTTGGGGCAACTTTGGGTACCCCAAAATTTATTATTTCCAAAAACTTGACAGATGAATGGGAAGAGGAGATAAAATGCTAAAGAACGGTGCTTACCTTATGTTTATGTGTAAAAGAGATATCACAGGTTAAACATTTTTTATTTTTTGGCTTTTTTGGAAAAAATGTGCGGTCATGAGGGGGTCAGTGAAACATTTCGGCGGTTGTTAAAGGGTTAAATATGCTATGATTTTGCTATGGGTTTCCTGTGTCTACATGTCGCAGTTGCCAAGATATTCAAGGTGAAAGTTAGCTGTCTTTTTCGTTTTGCGTTCATGTTATGGACCACGATGATGAACGAAGATGAAGTTTTGTGTATGATTTTCGGTAAGTTAGAGCCAGATGAAGAGTTAATTTTGAAGGATTTAATGCACTTATGAGTAGCAGAACAAACAGTACTGTAAGTAGAGTTCATACTGACGATTTTTAGATCTTTTAAAACTATAAAGAAAGCTACTGGAAGATGGCATTGTGTTGCCTAGACTAGTAAGGCTGGTCAAAAAATTTTATGAAAAGGGTTGACCTGCTTGCTGATAACATAGATTCATCAGCATTTGATATATTTTCGTAGTTTTATGATGAGAATTACTGGCCGAGATCATCCCTGAGGGTAACTGAGACGCTATTATTGTCAGCAGTGCAGCGCCTCGAGCGATACTATGATTTAAAAAGTGTAGCTGGATGCAGATTTTTCACTTTTATTTTGCTCTGGGGACTTGTAAAAATCCCTCTGCAAAAGTTACTGGCCAACTTAACCTTAACTGTAGATGCCTGGCTTAAGATTTATCATGCCACACAAACAGAGATAATTTTGAAGTCTTTTTACATAAATGACAATGATGATGCCTTCAGCACATTTAAATAACTGATTCTTTGCCAATTCTTTGCTTTCTGCCCCTCCAAAACATAACCGCTTGTAAAGTTCAACCACTCCTGACTAGCATCAATGACTGTTGGAGATTTGCATGCCACCCAGAATATGAAGTGAGTGATGAAGAAAGCTTTGGTACATTCAAAACTGGTCTAAATACCAAACCTGCCATGAGAAAGACAGTTGCTTCAAGTATAGTTTTAACTTTGACCTAATAATAACTTGAGGAACACTACATATTAGTCACATATGTTTAGTTAAAACGTCGGGAGATCATATAAAGACATTGCTGTGACTGCTTGAGAACATGTATGCCACACTGTGCATTTTGACTTGCTGTATCTAAAAACTACAAGCACATAAATTCAATTGTATAACATTGGCTTATTCAAAATTCATTTCTAAACAGATTTCATGTTTACACTTAACTCTGTCTTTGGTGGTTGCTGAGGTGTTGTGTTTTTACACTTAAATGGTAATGTTGGATCAAAACCTAAATGTATCCAGCGTGGGCCAGATTATTGGGTAAAAATATCTGGTGAGCAAAGGGTTAAATTATACAGCAAAACAGATAAAGTAATTTAATGTGATGTGAAATATTTATGATGGAAATTTTAAGAACCTCGTGATAGCCATTTGATATATTCAAGCAATGATGTGAGAATTAAGAAGGAATTTCAAGGTCATTTGTAGTAGAACCGGAAGCCCATATGGTATTCAGGAAAGGATACAAAATTAGTTTCACAACATTTCTAACATATGGTTCTTGCAGTTTTACTTTAAACGCGTGTTGTCTTCTGCTGCCTGAGATATTATGCTGTGACTTCTGTCACATTTGACAATAGAACATTTTAAAAAGCAGATCAGATATAACAAAGTTCTACAGAAGAGAACCTGGACAACTCGGTGAATGTTCAACAACAATACTCTGGTAGTGCAAAGGATGAGCTTCAATCCTTCATGATAACTGAGAAAATGGTTGTCAAAAAATTAAAGCATCTTAATTCGAATAAAGGCTCATGGGGTTGACGGCGCTGGAAGCAGGATGGAACAAGAAGATATAACTAATTACTTGTTTACATGTATTTATTTAATGATCATTGGTTTTATGGTGAATTTGATCAAGTTCAACTTACTAATGTGACTGATGCTGTATTGGAGTTTGTTAGCTGCAACATCTGAATTTGTGTTTTAATCATAGGAATACATGACTGTTTGAGTTCACTCAACACTTCTGCACTAAATGTTTAAGAAAGTTTTTGCCTATTGTGTTTTAAATCTTTATTTTAACATGTGGATGTGTTTGATTCAAGTGATTTGGCATGCATGTGATCTTTGCTTGAATTATATGCTCAAATCTTATTATGAAATTGTTTTTTCTTCGTAGAATGTGCACTGGATTTGGTTGGGATGCCGATGGTGATACCCTTGCCATAATCAATGACAAGACAGGTGTTATTTTCTTATGGGATGCCAACAATAAAAAGCTGGTCCAAATTGACAGTGGATTCAGGTGATTGGAGTTTAGCTTCAATGTTTAAATATAGATTCTGAGCATGTTTTCTTATATTTTGTGAATTGTCTGTGGTAAATGTGATAAATTTTGCATTCCAGAAAGTTTTATCTGATGTTGATGCTTAGCTTTCTGTAGTAGAGAGCAGTAGTACATAGACCAAGGTATTGCAATTTCACAAAATCATAGTATTTCTGCATGCAGTCACACCAGCTGGTAACTGGCTTCTTGTCAAATCCAATGACTTGGAATGACGAAACTTTTATCATGATAAAAGGGAGTATTTATTGCTAAACTCCTGGAGAGATCTGTTAGATAGCACTGTAGGAAAGCAGGATGGCAGTTTACAGGATATGTTGATTTTAAATATTGTAGTCACATTTTTGCATAAATTTTGCCATTTTTAAACGGTTAAATTTTTGATTTTATCTTCAGATTTTTATTTCTGGCTAGTTTGTTCCTTTCTTCTGTTTCTTAGATAATTTTAAATTAGTTATTTCTTCTTCATGTTGGTTTGTGTGCCATTCATCCACATGTTGTTGGCTGACCTGTGCTTTCCATATGTCATGACTTCGATGGGCGCAGTAAGCACCTTCATATTCTCTTAATTTTACAGTTTAAGTCCACACTAACATAGCTGGCATACTCTTAAACATATGTGTTTATGAGTTGCCCATGTTATTCTCTCTTTAGATAACACCTTTCTTACATGCTGTGCCTCTTTTATGTAATTTTAATTTCTGTCACTGTGATTATGGCTGCTGCATTTTGTTGCTTGCTTTTATACCATGCATTGTTCCAATTCATGCTCCTTAACAAATCTGGTGTGGACAATTCTGTTACTCGATTTTCACGTGCGTCACTGCAGTCTGGTCTATTTTTGAACTTGGCTCAAGCCTAATCATTTCATCTGGTCCCTGGTGCTGCTTTTTCAATTCAGTCATATGTGCTACTGATGTGTGATACCAATAACATCGAGTTTTTCATCCTGGGTTGAATGCAAATTTATGCAGAACATCTTCAACTGCCTGCCATTGGCTGTCTTTGTATATTCTTCTGTTGTTCCTTTTGGCTGGTGATATTGAAATAACTCCTGAACCAGTTAGACTTCAGAGTCTGGATATTGGTTAGTTAAACATTTGCTCAATTCAAAACAAAGCTACAGCCCTTCATAATTTTTTTTGCCCATTTTTTACATATACTTGTTCTTAACGAGGCTTGACTTCAACCTGATGATATACGTTGGCTTTTATTTATGATCTTACTCTCCCAACATTCTCTATCCCAAATGAACAACAGTGCAGTGCTAAAGGTGGGGGACTTGCTTTTCTGTTTAGATTCTATCTACCACTGCATAGATTCACTTTGCCTATTCTGGAACTCTACTCATTTGAGATCCTGGCTGCTACTGTCATTTCTGGCGGCAAAAAGGCATTGCTTGTGAATATTTATCATAGACCATCCCTCTGTGTGACTGATTTGTTTTAGTTAATTTTAGTTAATATTTGAATATTTTATTTCCTCCCCTTCTGAAATAGTTCTCATGGGTGACTTTAATATTGATCTTGATGCAGCTAATCATTACATTTCAGCATTTCTTGATACCTTATGTTGGAAGTGTTTGACATGACCTCTGTTTATCTGAGGCCATACCTTGGACATCTTGATAAATTGTTATGATTTGCAATCATTTCATTATGCTACTCCTGTTGAATCATGTCCTGGATCTAAGCGTTACATCAATAATCAGTCTTTCATTGCACGAGGGATCTTTCTCAGCTGCTTTTGCTCATGCCGTGGTTCAGCCTTCTCTTGCCCTGAGTGACTTGTCTAATTAAAGACCCATCCCAGCTTTGAATTTGTATCTCACGGACAGTTTATCTAATCTATCTAATCTAACAACTTCTATAGCACCATTACCATAATGCCTAAGGCATCAGTCGATGGTCACTTTAAGTCGAAGGTCACAATCCAAAATCATAATCTGTTGGAGAAGCCAGGTCAAATTTTTTCGATAGGTCAGAGAAACCAGATGCCAGACTATGGTGGGTAATCAAGTTGAAGGAGACGAGTCTTTAGTTTGAATCTGAATAACATCAAAGAATTGACAGAATTAATTGAAATGGGCAGTGAATTCAAAAGCTTTGAATTGGCTGCCAAGAAGGCCCAAAAGCCCAACACTGTTCGGTATAGAGCACGGGAAGAGTCATAGCATTCATTGATCAAGTGCAATGTCTGTTAGTGTGAGTGGTTAGCATGGAACACAGATAGGTCGGCTGATTTAAATGCAGCACTGTGTGAACTATAAGACAGATTTTCAAAAGAATTCTTTGCTGAATGGGCAGCTGATTTGCATATGGTTTGAACATGATTAGAAAATGACATGGTGGAATCTAACACCATGCTCAAACTGCATGCATGTTCATTGCGGTTAATAAGTAAACCAACTAAATGTACAGAGTTAGGGCAATCAAATTTACACAGTTGTTAGCTTGTACCTAGAGAAGAAATTTGGTTAATTTAAGTTTGTTATGATTTTGTGGTTATGAATCACATGCAAACTCACTAATATCCCCCTATTAGTCTGCATACCTGAAGTTTCATTCAACAGAATCTGCCCTTCTTGCTGTTGATAATGACATAATGTGTTTTATGGATAAGGGTAGGGTGACAGCATTTGCTCTTCTTAATTTGTATGCTGCCTTTGATACTGTTCTTTTGCATCGTCTCCAGCACTGGTTTGGCGTTTCTGGTTTCACAAACACACTGATTTGATACTTTTCTTAGCCTCTGCACTCTGTCAGTATGTTACGTAGTAATTCATCTAGGTCTTTGTTGACATGTGGCATCTCACAGATTTCTTTACTTGGTCCTGTTTAGTTTACATTATACACCACACCACTAGGTATGTTGCTCGAAAGTCGTTCACTAAGATATTTCATTTATGATATTGCTCAAATTTACATTTCATTTGACAATTTGTCTTGTTGTTAGTCTCTGCAGCTTTTGTCCACTGGCTTTAAAAGTCGTTGGGTAGCGCCTAATAAACTTGTTCTTACTCCAAGAAAATGCTAAATTTCTACTACTTGGCTCTCCACTGCTGATTAAAAAGTTTGAATGGCTTAAGTCTTTAAAACTGAGTGACTCACTTGTTGAGTTAGTTGATACTGCTTGTTACTTTATGTTGTTTTTGATTCTGTGATATCTTGTACTGTCTATGTAAATAATATTTCTAAGTCACCATACATGTATATTCATGACACACACAGAATTAGGCATTATGTCCCCATGTCTCCAAGGATATCTCTGACAAATGCATTGGTCTCTAGTTGCCTTCATTACTTTTAATTGCTTCATACTGATATCACAGTCAGTCATGCAGAAACTCCAAAGAGTTCAGAACTTTTTGTCTAGAGTTATAACTAACATGTCAGATTAGGAGCATATAACCGCTGTGCTTAAATCTTTGCATTGGTTTCAGTTCTGGAAAAGATTTGTTTGAAAGTGCAGCTTATAGTTTATAAAACATTGAGCTCTGACCAACTGCATTACTGAAAATCAGTCTTCATTCTGCAGACTTCTCATTATACAACCTGGTCATCTGATTGTTTTTCTCTGGTCATACCTAAAACTGTTCTTGGTCAATGATCTTTTATGGTTGCTGGACCTAAAGTTTAACTCATTACCGACCGCACGGTACTAATCGGTAGTAACGTCAGCCGACCGCACGATACTAATCCGTAGTAGATGGGACTAGTCATATCGTAACCTCTTGTTTATTTGTAATCCTTATAATTTTAGAATTCTACGTCATTTAGGCAAATAGGTATAATTTTAATCCATATTACATCAGCGGAATCCCTGGAAAACACCTCAAAAATATAAAAACCAACCAATCAAAATGGGCATTTAAATCGGCCAGCGTGTAGTTAAAAATGGATATTTAAATGTCCCAAAATGGCGAAGCGTTGTTTACCGGAGGAAGAAATTCGCCGATCGATCGATGAATGGTCGTATATTAACGAAAGTTGTGATTCTTCTGATGAATAAAACGTGTCAGATGGATCACACGAGACTGTTGGCAATACGAAGTGAACAAGTGGCACACTGATATGGAGTTTGATGACAATGGCATCCGCTATATGCCTGCGGCGATTGTGGGTCAGTTTTCAGTTACCCAGAAAATGTTGTGTTGAGAAATATAATTATAGGATGGAAAAGAAGAGAAGATAAAATGATAAAGAATGGTGTTTACCTTATGTATATATGTCAAACACTGACACAGATATCACAAGTTCAGTTAGTTTTGCTTTTAGGCTTTTCCTGTAATTTTCTTCAGTTTTTACCCAACGGTCTAAATACTAAAAAAATTGTATATCTTTCAGTTTTGAAAATATTTTAAAAATTTCTGTTTGGTTCTATTTGGCAACAATTTCTGCATATTTCTTGTGCCTAACTACCATATGTTGTCACTTACAATTCTTATGTAGACTGTCTTGAAGGTAAACATATAACAAATTTTTGGGGTACAGTTGGGGGCAACTTTGGGTATCCCAAAACAAATTTTCCCCAAAAAACTTGACAGATGAATGGGGAGAGGGGATAAAGTGCTAAAGAATGGTACTTACCTTATGCCTACATGTCAAAAACCAACAGAGATATCTTAAGTTCAATTTGTTTTACTTTTATCCTTTTTCCTGTAATTTTCTTCAGTTTTTATGACAACGGTCTAAATACTAAAAAAATTATATCTCTTTCAGTTATGAAAATATTTTTAAAATTTCTGTTTGGTTCTATCTGGCAACAATTTCTGCACATTTTTTGTGCTCAATTTATATATGTTGTCATTCAAAAATATTTGTAGACTGTCTTGAAGATAAAAATATAGCAAATTTTTTGGGGGATATAGTTTGGGGCAACTTGGGGTACCCCAAAATTTCTTTTTTAAAAAAACTTGATAGATGGTTGGGAAGAGGAGATAAAATGCTAAAGAATGGTGCTTACCTTATGTCTACATCTAAAAAACTGACAGAGATAAAACAAGTTCAATTTTTTTATTTTTTGGCCGTTTTTGCCAAAAATGTGCGGTCGTGAGGGGGTAGGTGAAAAAATTTCTGCGGTCGTTAAAGGGTTAAAACTCTCTTCCTGTATCTGTTTGTTCTGCTCAGTTGCTTTTGTCATTTTGTTCTCAATTTGAGGCTTACCATTTTCGTTTGCTTATCCACCTTAGGCTGCCACTCTGTCTTAGTGGAATGACCTTCTGGATATTCACCTAATGGAGGGCTGATTTTGATGTACCATCGATTGATAACTTGTGCATTAGACATTGGCATGAAAGAAGTTATTAATTGGATATACTGGGTAACAATTAATATAGCAAAATATAACATGTTTCAAAGTGCCTCGCAAAAGGCTGCACACATGGTTATCTACTTGATCTGAACAAGTGCATTTTAAGGCAGTTTTTTTAAAATGTTTGCTAAACAGAGTCAAATGCAGCAGTAGTACTTGCTTGACTTCTTTCTTCATTTGTGGTCATTTTATATTTACTAGATTCTCCATGACCAATAATTTTTTTCTCATTCTGTCTAACACAGTTTTTTTGTCAAATTCAATATAACTTTATGTAATTAATCTCAGTTGTAGCATTTTGTACTTCACATAATGTGCATTCAGTGAAAGAAATTAATTTATGCCATTGCCTCGGATTATCTATTATGGATCATTTACCTTAAACGATTGGTTCCATCGCTTCACCAATTCAGCTGCACCTGGATGTCCTGGAGGGTCAGATTTGGACTACACTTCATGGGTCATAAGAATTCTCTGGTCATGCTCATGGTTAAGTTGGCTTCTTGATCTCCAGTGATCACTGGCAGCACTCCAACACTTACAAGCAGCTGTGCATTACGTACTGCTTTTGTGATCATCGACTTCATGAGAAATACTGTGGACCATCCAGTACAGGGGTCCACAATACAAAGACAATATTTGTGTCCAGCTGTTTATGTTGGTTCTGTTGCTGTTTACAACTTGATTATAAAACTGCCTGTATGATAGCCACCGCAGTTTTTCATTCCAGGTTTGACTACTACAACTCCCTTTACTATAATATTGACTCATCTCAAAACAAAACACCTTCAAACAATTTGGAGCACTCTCGCCCATGCAGTCACAAAAATCTCCTAACATCATCAAGTAACCTTCTCAAATCCCTTCATTGGGTTTAGGTCCCTCAGTGTGTTAAATTAACATGACTTAACAGGGGTTTTAAGTGGTTCAGGAGACATGTAATCTCTGTTAGAACCACTGGAAACCAAACTGGGAATGTTCCTTAGCCAATTGTTCCTAGTTTCTTCTTAAAGACTGTGATAGTGTTCACTGAGACAGTACTATCATCCAAACTATGCCCTAAGTCTACAACACTAGCACTAATGAATTTCTGCCTTAATGTACCTTTTGGTTTCTTAAGTAATTTATATCTGTGGCTTTGAGTCACCTTGTTTGGTGCTGATTCAAAGAACCTCTTCCACTGTGCTGCCTCCTTTCCACTGATAATCTTGTAAGCTTCAGTTAGGTCCCCTCTGCTCTTCCTCTCCAATGTTGTTAACCCACTCCTATTCAACTTTTCTTCATAGTTCAGATCCTTATAGCCTTAAATCAATTTCTCTGCACTTTCTCCAGTTGTTGTTTATCATGTTTTCAAACATGGATGCAGTAGCCTCACCAGTGATTTGTGCAACCTCAGTATTATATCCTTGTATCTGCTAACTATTGTCCTCTTGATCATACTTAAGGTTAATTTTGATATTTTGCTGCTTCAGCATATTGCTTTGAAGGTTTTGCACTTGTATGCATTGTCACACCCAGGTCCCTTTCTTCCTTACTAACTCTTGTTACCTAAGTCCCATTTTATATGAAAACTCTTTGTCTTACCAACATGCATCACTGAGCATTTTTCTAAACTAAAAAGCATCTGTCAGTCTTGTGTCAGTACTATTTGTACATTCTTATATCCTGTCACTGTATCTCCACTTCTTCACCATCCGCTGCACTACATAGTTTTGCATCATCCACAAACTTAGAAATTTTGCATAAAATTCTGTCTTCAATGTTGTTGTTCATAAAAATTATGAACAGCAGTGATCCCAGCACTGATCCCTTTTGGCACGCTGCTTATCACTCTTGTCTAGCCAGAATATTTGTCTGCTATGCTCACCTTTTGCCCTCTGCCAGATAACCAGCTTTGAATCCATGCTAGCATCTGCTCACTAATCCCACATACTTGTAACTTTTCAACCAGTTTTACATGAGGTATTTTGTCAGATACCTTGGCAAAATCTGAACAAATTATATCTACAGTTTTTCCATCATCCTTCTTTTGACAAGTTACTCAAAGAACTCTAACACATTTGTCAAACGTGAGCGACCTCTTGTAAATCCATGTTGACTGCCATCTTTTATATCATTTTCATTCAAATGCTGCACTGTGTTATCCTGAATAATTCTCTTCATGACCTTGCACACAACACCAGTGGTTAAAATGACTAGTCTATAGTTACATGGTTCACTTCTGTTTCCCTTGTTAACTACACTACAAAATTGTATATCTTACCTCCAACATCCTTCAAACTTGTCACCTTCTTACATTTGCATGCTACTCACCATCCAAGTCTCGCATATAGCCCTGGTGAATAAACATCTAAATTCATCTAATAAACATCTAAACATCATTGACCAAATGTCTGTCAGGTCGATTATACAGTGTTAAATGTTGTGATCTGTCCTCCTGTGCCATTCATAGTGTTCCTCAGGGTTTCAATTCCTGGTTCTTTAGTATTTCTCCTATATTTGGCTCCTGTGTTTTCCCTCATTTTATCGTTTAATCACCACAGTCATGAATATGCAGATGACCTCCAAATGTATTCTTCTTGTCTAGTTCACTCAGCTGCTGAGCTATTGTCAGATATATCTTAGTGTAGCTCTGCAGTATATGACTGAATGTCTCAAAACCAACTATGCGTTAGCAAGAACAAAACTGTAGTTCTCTGGTGTAGGCCTCCCATATCTCTTATGCCACAATATATATACAGATTCTACCAGTGCCCCAGTTTCATGATGTGCATGTGACTCTTAATTGCAGGTTGACAGTGGACTCTGATGTTACCAAGAGTACATGATCCTGTTACTCTTACGTAAGGCAATGTCGGTTTATTCATTGGTCTGTTACTCGTGATGCTGCCCTCTTGTCTGTTCCGTTCCGGACTATTGCATTCAATATGCTGTTCTCTTCCTCGTCACCTTTGTAACTGCTTACAATCGGTGCTGTGTGCAGCTGTTTTCCTTATTCTTCAGCTTTCTCGAAGATCTCCAGTTACTGACTTAATGTCTTCAGATTTATTTTGGTCACCTTTTTCTGCTTGGGCCTTTGTATACAAGGCGTGTCATGGTCTAGCACTGAGCTACGTGTGCTCTGCTGACTTGTGTGTTCCAATCATACTTAATGCCACTAGGACAAAAGACATCTGGACAGCCGTTTTTTGCAACATACCAAAAAACTGGTGGTTACTGCCTTTTCACACACTGGTTCTCATCTATGGAATTCACTACCACCAACTTTGCAGGGCTCTTCTCTTTTTCTTATTGTATTTCACAAACAGTTGAAGACTTCTCTTTTTAACTATTCGTATTTTTGAGGTGAATTCACGAATCAGCTTGATAAAAATATCTGATCTATAGTAATAAAAATAACAGTATTAATAACAATGATTATTATTATTAGAAACTTCTATAGCAGTGGTGTCTAATGCACAAGGCATCAACTGATGGCACACCAAATTCAATAGTACTGTCAATTATGTATGGTCAGTATCCATAAAGTCAGTATAGGCAGGCAGCTTGTGGCAAATAAGCCAACTGAAAAAGGTAAGTCTTAAGTTAAGAACGAAATTTTACAAGAGACTGAGCATAAAGCATAGATGCAAGAAGAAGTACCCAAAATTTAGGTCCAGCAACCGAAAAAGCTTGTTTACCAAGAACAGTTTTTGCTTTTGACACAACCAGAGATAGGCATTCCGATGACCTGGTTGAATAATGATAATTCTGTGGAATGAGGACTGATTTTAAGTAATATGCTTGGTCAAAGCTAAATGATTTATAAACTGTAAGCCTCAGTTTAAAATAAATTCTTTACTGAACAGGCAGACAGTGCAAAGATTTATGTATAGCAGTTTTATGCTGATATTTTAATGTATCAGTTATGGCTCTAGCCAAAGCGTTCTGAACTTTGAAGTTTCTACATGTTTGACTGTGTGATACCAGTAAGAAGCAAGTTTCAGTAATCAAGGTGACTGGAGACCAATCCATTTGCCAAGGATATTCTTAAAAAACCCAAGATATCTGGCAAATCTAGTAATTATTCCTATGTTTTGAAGTGTGTAAACTGGAAGACGTTTTTCTAAATGTTCAAAGTGTTATGGTAGTGGAAACTTATAAAATACAGGTTACGTGGTGTTGAAAGAATTAGGAAAGTGCCAGATATTAACCCATTTGTGCCTAGCATCCCATAAATGGGACGGGCAGTTTAAAATTTTGAATAACTTCATATATCCATTAATTTGATAAGTATTTTATACCAAATTGTTTGGCAGACTCTAGAGAACATTTCTGGACTGATGTTGGTCTACTTAAATAATTTTTTGAGCATGTTGATGGCGTTTGTTTATTGCAAAGACCTACCGTAGGTTGTTGTGAGATTTATACATACTAACTCTTCATTATTTCGGCCATAATCATTAATTTGACAAGTTTATCGTAACATACACAAAGGTCAGTATGTTTTGCAACTGTTTAAATAACTTTATCTAATTTAAACAGTCATTTTTGAAATTATAGTGCTGCTTGACGGGGCGTCCCATTTATGGGACGCTAGGCTCGCGAGGGTGGGTGTTTTTGTATGACTCAGTTTCAAGCTTACAAAATTGCATGCATAAATTTTTGAGTTATTATTTTGTTCATATGCATAATGTAAGTTGTCCTTCACAATATATGTACTATATGTATTGCAAGGTCTTTATTTGATTTCTAAAATTGGTGAAATATTGGCCGATTAGGCCTGTAAAGTTCCATATTGTCGTCAATTTGGGCTGTGCAGTCTGGTTCGAGAGTCTTTCAATTAGGGCACAAGCTTTGATTGTAAAACACATAAATGTATCTGCTTTTTGGTGTGGTGAAACTTGGCATGCCGAGGCAGAAAGAATTTACTGTTCATGAGGTACTGGGTAGTGCTAGAAGATCACGACTTCACGCGTGCAGAAATATCATGCAGCTGTGTGATCCAAACTATAACCATTGACGATAGTGGCAACAAAGATGAAGGCACGTGTCATAACCTGACTCAGACAATTGGGAGCCGAGACATTATCACCTATGAGAAGGGGAGAAGAACACTTCAGGATTGATGGAGGTGATGAATCACACGCTGTGTCTACATCGACAGTGGCAGCTATTGTGATGGAATCTCCACCGACCAGATATTTGACTGCAGATGGTTCTGCAGCAGAGACTCACCGTGGTAGGAGAGTGTCAGATACAGCCAAGATTTCAACCACCAATGGTTCTAGGCGAAGCCTATCCAAGTCATGTGCTGTGGCAGAGACCTGGCCATCTAGCTGTTGGACTGCAGATGGTACTGCAGAGACTTCGTCAGCGGGTGCTGCGACAGAGACTTTGTCAGCTGCCAGTTGACGGCAAAGACTGTTGAAGCCATCACTGCGTCTTTGCGAATCCCTCGATGGTGGTATGTCAACCATGACGAAGACTGCAGCGAAGACTTCGTCGGAGAGCAGCTCGACTAAGCCTACCACGGCGACCAAACGAATAGTATATCATATGTTCCAGCATCCAAACAGAACAAAGAAAGAAATGGCCCACAGGGATGGCAAACACTACATCGAAGCAATTGAAATGCAAAGACATTGTGCAGTTCGTAGTCTCGAGGTAGTTCGTAGTCTCAAGGTCAGAAACCAATGCAAGAAGTGCAACGCTGGCCTTCGCATTGACTGCCTTGAACAGTTTTATGAAATGGAATAGAAAACAGACAAGTGGAATGAATGTTTGTAGGCCCTACTATCACAATGAGACACTTGGTAACTGTGTTCTGTAATATTAGGCTCTGCTATTACATGTTGTATTACTATTAATTTTGTGCTATTAGTATCAATATATTATTTTCTTAGATTAGTTAAATGCAAGTGGTTTTGCTGTCTAAATAGTTTGAGAACTGTAGATGAACAAACTACCTGTATTATACTCATTATACTCATAGACTAGTGGAGCATTTTGTGTAGTTTTCTTTATTTTTTCTTATTATCCCTAAATACTGTTGACTGTTTGTTGCAGATATTTGTGGATAGTGACCTTCTTGTTTTAAATAAACTGATTTGACATTTATTTGGTGCAAGAATGCAAGTTGTGGTTATGACTACATGTTCACTAGCTCAGCCACCCCTCGTGCCTAGAGTCCCAAAAATGGGACGCTTATAAAGTAGCTCAAATTCACATATTTTACAAGCATTGATGAAATTAATATTTTCCTTATGTTTGTTCTGTGTTGTACAACAAACTAAAAGTGAAATAATATGTTTTTGAAAAATCAGGCACTAATGGGTTAATACACAAAGACTTCTAATTCTAGTGTATATGTTTTACAGAGATACGTTGAGTTTTTTGATGTGGTCCAAGACTGAATCATTGTTAGCTGTTGGCACAAACAAAGGAAACTTACTAATTTATAATCACAAAACAGCAAGGTAAGCAAACTTTCCAGTTCATAAAGTTTTAATTATTACTGTAATGATAGTAGTAGTAGTAGTAGTAGTATAGTAGTAGTAATAATAATAATAATAGTAATTAACAGTTAAAGTGTCTCCCAACACTTTAACTCAAGTGTCGGGAGAAAAAAGGGAGACTTCCTTCCTGCTCCAGCGCCTCTCCATTGCTGTCCAGCGCTTTAACACAGCTGCCTTTAACGGCACATTCTTGGAGCCAGATTTAAGCGAAGACTGGCAATTCCAGAGAACAGTCACTGGCCAGAAGACAACCTCAGACGAACACTGTACCAGAGACCATGCTCCTTCATTTCCTTATCGTTTCCCTTGTCTTCTACCTAACCGAGAACAGTTATCTTCGTCTGACCTTCCATCGATGGAAGAAGTAGTTACTGATTTCAGTTATGACGAAGCATTAACAGAGGTTAACAGGAGAAAAGACAAACGAGACCTGAAGGATTTAGTTCAGAAGAGGCAGTCAGACAAATTCTTGATTTCATGCCACACTCAATGCAACGAGCGAACTTGTCTACTCACAAATTAAGGTCTTCACCGATAAGAATACAATAAAGAAGAAGACGACGCCCACAGCTGAAATCAAAGACGGGGAGAAGGCGGTGCCTGTAGCCAAGATTAAAGAAGCGGAGAGAGCCTGGAGCTGGTCGACGAGACTCAGCCGACGAGTCCCAACCGGTCCAGGTCAAGGAGCCGGAGCGCCTAACGAAGGTCAGCCGGTGGGTCAAGGTTAAGAAGACATCAGTGCTCGGATAAGGGAAGCCTACGATGCAGGCGCCATCGAAGCAGACAATGATGGCGACGAAGAGGAGGGAGTTGGAAGTGCTGGATGTTCATCTGATCTGCACCGGAAGACCTCACGGTCCATCAAAGACACACTGGCAGAAGGTTCTACGCTTGCGCGACCGCTGACTCAGGGTTGCTTCTTCACCACTGCGCTTGAGGACAGGATCACGAGATTTGGAGGTGCACCTGTTCGACCAGTTTCCGGTGTGCCAGCCTGGATGCCACAGGCAGCTCCAGTTGCACCAGCACCAGCACCATCTGCTCTTGGCCAACCAAGACAGCCGGATCTCTTCGCACAAATGGCCGCAACTGCCACAGGTGTCGCTGTTGGATCAGCTGTTGCTCACACAATTGATGTTGTGATGACAGGCAGTGGTGGGCGTTCGGGCCCCTGTTCCCCAGACAGAACAGGCATACAGTCAACCCCAAAACACACAACACTGGAACAACCCTTACCAGTTTGAACATACAATACATTAATAATAATGATAATAATAATAATAATAATAATAATAATAATAAATTTAAATTAATAAAACTACTGAGACATGGCCTGATTTTCCAGAAATAAAAAATAATGACATCATTTGCAACCCGCTAGTTTGGGATACCTGGGTTAGGTTAATAGTTTTTGGCTGCTCTACTCTCATACCTCTAACAAGAGGGGGTGAGAGACATAACCTAACCCACCTCATCAAGAAGAAGATGGAGGCCTTTCAGTCTCAGATGGCACCAGGGGCTTGCTTTTCCATCCCCACCATGGAGGCAGGACTAACCTTTAGATGTACAACAGCGAGATCAGACAAAGGTGGGATCACAAGGGTGGTTTCCGCAAAACTTGAGTATGGCCGCGGTTCGAATTCTTTGCTCTGATTATCTTCCCATTCTGGCTGATTTTGAATATGCTGAGGAACTGCAAGCAAAACATCCTCTGTCTCAAGACACGCCAGAGACATTACCATCAGTTCCAGACATGCCCCTCTTCATGTAACCGAAGGTGAGGTCTTGCACGCAGTTTGTTCCTTCCCAGCGGGTTTGGGGATCCTGACGGAATTTCCCCCAGCACATCCTTGACTTAGTAAACTGCAAGGAGGTTGGCCCTAACCTCTTGACATCCTTGACTTCCCTTACCAGCCTTCTGTTTTGTTTGGGGGCACCTTGTTCGCCCTCAAGAAGGGATGGGGGAGTTTGCCCAATTGCCATTGGTTACTATTGGTGATGCCTGGCTTCTAAATGTGCTAATGCTTTTGCCGTTGCTCAGCTATCTGACTACTTCGCTCCTTTCCAGCTAGGAATTGGGACTCCAGGGGGTTGTAAGGCGGCGGTGCATGCTGCCAGGTGCTTTCTCGCTGACTTACCTCTGGCTCAGTCTTGATCAAGCTTGATTTCTGCAATGCCTTTAATAGCCTTAGCCACAGTCACATGCTGGCGGCGATATGGGACATCATTCCGAAGCTCTACCCATACTGCAGTTTGGCTTATTCCAGACCATCCTCTCTTAAATATGGCGACTTTACAATACTGTCACAAACAGGTCCACAGCAAGGCGATCCCCTCTGTCCACTTCTCTTCTGCCTTCCCATTCAGCCGCTTCTGACAAGCCTTTCTTCTCTGCGTCTTGGCTACTCAGATGACCTCACTCTTAGTGGGAAGCATCCGTAGTGGTGGCAGATCTTGAATCTATTATCAGGATAATGGGCGAAATGGGTTTGACACTTAATGTCAATAAGTGTGAAGTTCTTTCACACATCCAGTCTAGTAACCTGCTATCTACTCTGGTCTCTTTCACAGTCACCACTTCTGACAATGCCTGTCTTTTTGGTGCACCTCTCTCCACGGGCAGAGCTCTGTAGGATGCGGTGGAGAAGCAATGTGCAGAACTATCACTAGGGATTGACCATTTGACTTCTATATCAAGGCATGATGCTCTACTACTTCTTCGCAGCTCACTAAGCTTCACATACTTCATTGCATACCATGTGCGGACAAGCCAGTTCTTATCACATTCGACCAATTGTTGCGCAAAAGCCTTACCGTTGCTTAACTTGGCTCTAACTGATCAAAGTTGGGATCAGGTATCTTTACCTGTTCGAGACGGAGGCTTTGGTATATGTCGCACATCCTTGCTGGCACTTCCCACCTTCTTGGCTTCAACCGCTGGCACCTCGACACTACAGGATTCTGTTCTCTTCTCTTGTGACCTGCCTGTGGATGGCCTTTTGGAACAGGCCCGGACTCGCTGGTCAGCCGAATCCAATGGCCCCAGTCTCGAGGCCCCATTATCCCACAAACAAGCAACTTGGGACCGCCCACTTATCCAAAAGGCTCTTGCAACCCTCAAAGCCTCAATAACATCTGAGTATACTGTCACATGATGCGCTTGTCGTGTAAACACGCCAGTTGAGAGCTCCGTTGTTTTCTTGCTTTTTTGTAGTTTTTAGTGTCGTTATTTTATAGTTTTCATCTACATTCGTGCGTATTGTTCGTCTTGTTTGTTTTAAACAGTTCTTCCGCGGATTCTTTACTCGTCTGTGTTGGATTGGAATAACTTTGGTTTGCGAATTCTACTTCACGACCGTCATGTTAATCTTGTACAGATCACGTGACTTCTAACGGTTTTGCACTCAAACAAAGTCAATTATCTGGTCGTAATGGGCGTATTGTCAGGCTCTTTATCAACTCAAAGAGCCTTTATTAGCTTATTATAGCTACTCCTCCATTGTGATAATTTGCTGTATAACAGGATAAAATGAATCAGTAATCACTAAGGAATGTATCAGTTACACGTCTGATCAACTTATAAGTACAAGATCATTTGACCTGCGACCATCTCGTACACTAAGAAAGAGACTATTCAAACTTCACATCTGGTGCCCAGCTGTAAATCGCATTTCCACCTCCTCCAAAGATAATCACATGGACTCTGAAACTCCTATTTCTGCTCCACTGAAGCAACCTGTTGTTAATAACAAGAAACTACAAAGCCATAGCTGTGTTCACAATGGATCACCTGGTCTACGGTTTGCTTCGTGGAACGCGCGTTCACTTTCGGACAAATTCGCCTATGTCTCGCAGACTATACAGCAGTCTCAAATGGATTTATTGGTGATAACCGAGAGCTGGCATATTGGCTCGGATGATGTTGCAGTTCTCCGGGCTGCACCGCTGGGTTTTTCCGTCTTCAACTGACCAAGACCCTCTGGTCTTGGAGGTCAGTCAACCCGTGGTGGTGGAATTGTTGTTTATTACTGTTCGGCTCTGCGTACCTCTTTAATACAGCTCGACACGGAATTAACTACCTTTGACGCTCTATGTCTTAGCATTGCCACTACACATGGTTCTGTTGCTGTTTTAGCCGTCTACAGACCTGGCTCTACAGCTCTTACCAGTACATTTTTTGAAGAGTTTGCCTCTGTTCTTGAAAGCAATGCCACTAGAAATAGTCAGCTTGTCATCCTCGGTGACTTCAATATTCACCTTGAGAAATCGTCTCTTCCTTCCATGGAGCGTCTTCTTGATTTAATGAATCAGTTTGGCCTGTATCAACATATTAAAAAACCTACACATCTTCACAGAGGGATCTTGGACTTGGTTATTACTAGTGATGACTGCTTTCTTCACGACATCCGAATTCATCCGCCTGTCGCTTCGGATCATGCATTGATCGAATTCGGACTTCCTTATCTTCATCTTCTCCCTATTCACACGTTACGTCATATACGAGGATGGAGATCTTTGAATTGGCAGGAGTTTGCAGAGGCCCTCCGCAGCGCTCCTCTTTGTGCTGATCCCCGTACACATGATGCCTTGTCGATTGATGAACTATTCAACTTATACTCGACTACTATGACTGATCTCTTGGATAAGTTACTTCCTCTGTGGTTCGTCAAATCCAGGCATCGTCCTCTCGCTGTCTGGTTCGATGGTGACTGTCGTCGACTTCGCAGGCGGACGCATTGTTTCGAGCGACATTTCCGTCGTACAAGGGACCCTGTCCATCGTTCGGAATGGATTGCTCAACTGAGATCTCTCCATCATCTGTACCGACAGAAGGGAGCTGAATACTGGGAGATGAAAGTCACCCGTCATGAAAAGGACCCAAAGCGTCTATGGTCATCTATTTCGGGTCTGTTGGGTCGCTCTTCTCGTTCGTCTGGTACGCCGTCATTCACTGCTAGTGACTTTCTTACCTTCCAAACCAAGAAGATTCAGGGTCATTGTGCAGCTACTGTGGGGTCTCCGCCTCCGCATTTCTCCATTACTGGATCCATCTTCGATGCCTTTCGTCTGATATCGAAGTCGGAGTTACTCCGGAGTATTCGATTATCTAATACGAAGTCATGTGAACTCGATCCTCTTCCTCCATTTGTTATTTTGGACATTTTAGATGTTTTATCACCATATCTATTGTACCTGTTTAATAGATCTCTTCTTACAGGGTATCTCATTGAATCACAAAAGCGGGCTATCATTTTCCCATCTCTTAAAAAACCTAGTCTTGATTCTAATGACCTTCATATTTTTCGCCCTATTTCTGATCTCTCTTTTCTCTCCAAAACTCTTGAGAGACTTGTTTCCCTTCAATTGTTACCCTATCTTGAAGAATCAGGACTTATGCCTCCTGGTCAGTCTGGTTTTAGGCGTCATCACTCTACTGAATCTGTTCTTTTGTCCCTCCTCTCGGACATTTATTCAGCCACTGATCAGTCTCACATTACCGTCCTTGCACTCTATGACTTCTCCGCTGCCTTTGACACGGTTGATCATAATATTTTGTTATGCCGTCTTGAGCTATCTTTTGGCCTCCATGATACTCCTCTTCACTGGTTTTATTCTTATCTTAGCGGTCGAACACAGATGGTTATTCTTGGGGACTCCCGTACGTCCTGGGTTAAAGTTGATATTGGTGTTCCCCAGGGCTCGATCCTTGGTCCTCTTTTATACATTTTGTATACTGCTGATATCCCTTCCCTCTTTACTAAACACTTGGCTGTTGGTCATTTGTATGCTGATGACGTCCAGGCTTTTGTTCAGGGACCTCCATCTGTGCAACTTGCTCTTGTTGGTAAGATTGATGCCCTGACTCACGATATTCAACATTGTATGTCCTGCAATCGTCTTCGCCTTAATCCTGCTAAGACTCAGTTGATCTGGTTTGGTTCTAAATACCGTCTCGCTCAGATTGACTACTCTTGTTTATCTGAAGCTTTACCCTATTTTATGTTTTCGTCTAGTGTTCGTAACCTGGGCGTTATACTTGACTGTAACCTTACCTTCGCAAACCATGTCTCTAGTTTGACTCGGCCTTGTTACTACCAATTAAGGCGCTTAAGAGTTGTTCGTTGTTCTGTTTCTTCCTCTGTCTTTACTACTATGATTTATGCCATGATATGCTGTTGCATTGACTACTGCAACTCTGTACTTGCTGGTTTGCCTAAGTATCGACTGTCTTCCCTTCAATCAGTACTAAATTCTGCGGCCAGGTTGATATCACGTCTTCCTCGTTTCTCTCATATCTCTGATTACATCATTCAGCAACTTCATTGGCTCCCTATCCAGTCTCGTATTCAGTTTAAACTGTTATCTCTGGTAATAAGAGCTCGCATGGGCCAGGCTTCAAAATGTCTTTGTGATCTTATACGGCCTCCACACTCTAGTACCTCATCCCACCCTTTACATTCTTTAGATCATATGGATCTATTTGTTCCTTGTGTTAAGTCCTCTCTTGCTCAGCAGAGGGCTTTTGCTGTTGTTGGCCCATCTCTCTGGAATGAACTTCCGCTATCGCTTCGTGCTAGGGTCACTGTTGTTAATAGAGCTCAGTCAGCTTGTTGTTTAAAGACGTTCTTATTTCCCAGAGGCTCTCAAGCTGGAAGCGCCTCTGAGTAGTTTGTTCTTAAGAAGGGCTATATAAGTTATCAAATACAATACAATACAATATCATGAAGCCAGATTTAAAGTAGTGTCTTCTCTGCACTCTGGCAACTGGCTTTAGGCGCTGCCCATAAGTGCTTGTGGCTTGAGGCTACATGATGAGGCTATGTGCATTGCAACAGGTCTAAGACTTGGGATAGACTTGTGGACCTCCATGAATGCCCCTGCTGGGTTCTGGTCACTGCGGACAGCTCTCATGATCTAGCGTGCCCTTTGGGCCCGGGTAGAACCACATGACATGCCATGATCAACGACATCGTGTGGCGCACCCTTGCAAAGGCTGCTTTCCATCAACTAGAGAACCAGCAGGATTGGTCAGATCCGACAGTTGGCGGCCTGATGGAGCAACCCTCACTCCTTGGGAGGGGGATAAATGTTTGACCTGGGATGAAGCAGTAATCGACACTCTGGCAGACCCGTATTGATCCAGAACAGCCGTGGTCACAGATGCTGCTGTGGAGATTGCAGCAGAACAAAAGATCGCAAAATACCCAGATATTCTTCTGACACACTGCTTTGTCCTTCTGGCCTTCAAAACTCTCGGTCTCATAAATTAGGCAGGCTTTAGCCTCATCAAAAAACTTGGGCGCTATTTAACCCAAGTGTTGGTTGACAGAAGGGAGACTTCTTTCCTGTTCCAACGCCATTCCCTTGATATCCAGAACTTTAATGCTTTGCATTTAACGGCACTTTCTTGGAGCCAGATTTCAGTGAAGATTGGCAATTCCAGAAAACAATTCCCGGCTGGAAGACAGCCTCAGTTCAGCGTGACAAATATTTTACCACAGACTGTGCTTCTTCGTTTTCTTGTCATTTACCTAACCAAGAACAATTGTCTGCATCTGACCTATCAGTGGAAGAAGTGATGGACTTCAGTTATGACGACACATTAATTGAGGTTTACAGGAGACAAGATAATTGAGACCTGAAGGAGTTTGTCCAGAAGAGACAATCAGACGAATTCAGGATCTCAGAAGTCACAATCAGTGCAATGAGCGAGTGCATCTACTCTAAAACCAAGGTCATCATCGACAAGAATACAATAAAGAAGAAGACAGCGCCTACAGCCGAAATCAAAGAAGGAGAGAAGGTGATGCTTGTAGCGGAGATTTAAAAAGCGGAGAAGTCAGGAGCTGGTTGACAAGACCCAGCCGACAGGTCCCAACTGGTCCTCAAGGTCAAGGAACTGCAGCAGCGGACGAAGGTCAGCCAGTGGGTCAAGGTTGAGGAGACATCAGTGCTCGGGTCAGCAAAGTCCACGATGCAGGTGCTGTTGAAGCAGATGACAATGGCAATAAAGAAGAGGGAGGAGGAGGTGCTGGATGTTCATCCGATTTTCTTCGGAAGTCCTTGCAGTCCATCAAAGAAATGCTGGCAGAATGTTCTACACTTATGCGACCACTGACTCAGGGTTGCTTCTCTACCTTTATGTTAAAGACAAGACCATGAGATTTGGCGGTGCACCTAGTTGACCAGTTTCCAGTGTGCCAACCAGGGCACAACCAGCAGCTCCAGTTGCATGACCACCAGCACCATCTGCTGTTGGCCAACCAACGCATTCGGGTCTGCTCACACAAATGGCCACAACTGCCGCAGGTGTTGCTGTTAGATTAGCTGTTGGTCATAGAGTTGGTGCTGCGATGACAGGCAGTGGTGGCCATTCAGAGCATGCCTCTGCTCCCTAGGCAGAACAGACATACAGTCAACCCCAAAATACACAGAACCAGAACAAACCTTACCAGTTTTAACTGAAACAGTTCATGGACTGTGCACAGAACCTGCACGATATCACTCTCTGCCAGGGCTTCAGTGAAGTGCTGAAGGACTGTTTGCTGCATTTTGATGTGCCTATGTAAGGCACTTTGTGTGAAGGAACTTTGGCTTTGCCCTTTATTATTATTATTTTTTTTAATCCAAGGTAGAAATGATCCCTCAGGATCTAAAAAATTAAGTTAGGAGTATAAAATGATCTCTGAGAATTCAGGCCTCGTCCCAGTAGTTTTCACAGCCATCTGAAAATGTGCCTCTGAATGCAATGGCATTGTAACGCTGGACACAGATAGAGAGGCGCTCGAAAAGGAAACGAGTCTCATGGTTGTCTCTGGGGACGGCTGAAATGCGACGCCTCAACTCTGAAAGAAATTCTGTACCCTGAGCATTTATTGGACCAAGGGTCTCAAAGGCAATGGGAACAAACTTGTGGGTTGCAGGCAGAAGTGCATATTTTGCAGTCTTATTATTATAATTAGTATTATCCATTACAAAAGTCCTCACAATTTACAATCAGGATTGGCACCTAACTTACATAAATGCAATTTTTCCCAAACATGTTTTTATTTCAAATTGAAATTTTGTTCTGTTCCATTCTGTTCTTCTTCTTCCTTCTGGCTGGAATTAGTCCCTCCTAGGGGAGGAGTCAGCCACATGAATCCTTATTTTCCATTTGTTTCTATCTCCAGTATCTTCTTTTTTTCAGTCTGAGAAGATTTAGGTCTTGTTGAATGATGTCTCTCCATCTCTTCTTTTGTCTTCCCCGACTGCGGCGTCCATAAACCTCTGCTGTCATAATTCTTTTAATGCAATTTTCCTCTTCTCTCCTCATCACATGACCATACCATCTCAACCTGGCTTCTTGTACCTTGTCAGATATACATGCCACTCCCAATTTCTGTCTGATATACTCATTCCTTTTCTTGTCTTTCAGTGAGATTTCAAGTATCCATCGTAGCAATCTCATTTCTGTTCTCTCCAGCAGCTTCTCCTCCTCTTTCATCCATGTCCAGGCTTCTGCTCTATTTATCATCACTGGTCTTATCATTGCATTGTACACCTTTCCTTTGAGTTCTGTTCCAAATTCTAAACTAATCTACTAATGTTCAGGTTTTCTCTGAAAAATATTATTTAACTGCAATGATAACTTGTTAGCTGAGTACCTTAGAAATATAAGTGACATGCCTAACAGTAACTTTTGCTTCTGTAACCATTAGCTACTCTGTGTATAACTTCAACCACACAAGGGTCACACATGTGCCATTCTACATAGACGTGACGCTTTCTGTGAATTCCCATTGATCTATAAACCATGATATTACTCGATATTACTCGGTAGGACTTTTTAGGGTCATTGCATGCGCTTTTGAGGATGTTGTTAATTGTGTGCGTTATAAATGTCTGTTTAATAATAATAATAATAATAATTAGAGCCTCACGACTGTTGCTGAATTGGTGAACTGTTTGCATTATTATAATTTGAATATTAAGTACTGTATTTTCTGGACTATAAGTTGCTCCTACCTATAAGTTGCAGTGATGCAAAAATGGCAAAAATTATTGTAAATTCCATACATAGGTTGCCTTTGTAGATAGGGTGCAGCCATGCACAACTTTTTACTCTGAATGCTTTTAAGTGCATTTGCTAATGACGGCCATAGATATGTGGCCATAATTAGCAAATACTTGTTCAAAATAGCTTTGTTATAATTAAATTGTTTTGCACTTTTGAAATTAAAGATTTCCAGCATTTGTTGTTAGTTGTGATTTGGTGATAGTAATTACTTGGTTCTGTAAGTAAATCCAGCCAGCTGGAGGCATCTGAAGATAATATGTTGAATGATAGAAGGCACTGTTAAATATGAAATGAGTAAGCGTGCTCATAAGTTCAGAGTTTACAAGTTGTTCACAACATGTAAATTGGTTAAATTTTCCAGGAATGCAGTCATCTTTGATCAGCTCTGGAAAGTCATCAAAGTCCTTGTCTTCTATATCGCTTTAAAACTGTCACACTAGGGCTTGTGAGAAATCTCATGTTGAATCTTTGCTTTTTACATCTGTGATGTTGGCGTCTTCTGTTATCTTTTATTTACACTTTCTTAAACCCACAATAATTGCTCGGGATTAATGCATGTTTGGACAGTTCATATTGTCCGATAACAGGCAGGACCAGGCTACCGCGCTCCAAGTCCTGATCACCGGCCTCCTACGAGAGTTGAGATGCACATGGACTGGATTGGTGGAGGATGATCTTTGCCCACTGTAGTTCGGGCTACACACAATCTGGAGATGGTTGGGCAGAGTTCAGTTTTTGTAAACTGTAGGCTCTAATTTGAAATCAATCTATTACTGAACAGGAAACCAGTGCAAGGATTTAAGTACAGGGCTTAAATGCACACAAGTATACAAATGCTTACGCTTTGTATGAGTTATGGCTTTAGCCAAAGAGTTGTAAACTCTTTACAGTTTCTGCATGTTTTACTTTGTGATACCAACAAGAATCAAGTTACAGTAGTCAAGGCAACTGAAGACTGTTAGCAGAGTGCAGCCTTGTGTAGCAGATTAATAATGGTGGACAATTTATTAATTCCTGCAGAGAGAGCAGTGCTCTATTTTCTCTTGCAGTCTAATTTTGAATAGGGACTGCAAGCCACCGTTTCCAGCTGCTATCAAAACTGTGCCAGAAAAGTTAACAATGTGCATAAAAATGATTCTAGCTTCACTGGAAAAGTTCGAAGCAAACAACTGAAATGCTTTATTATACTAAGTAGTTGAAGGTTTGACAAGTGTTATATTGAAAAATAGGCATGGCTTTGAGAAAATGGATTTATAGTGCACATTTCATCCTGTAATTACTGTAAACAATCCCACCATGGTTGTGTTTTTAGCACATACACTGCAGTTGCACTTCAGATTAAGCCTTGTTGACTAATGCTATCAAGAAGATTCCAGAACTGATTAATGATTTTAAAATCACCAAAACATGTTGCCCATTAGTAGTGTAATAGTGGTTAAATTACAGTAAGTATATTTTAATTTTTGTTCCATTGGCACCTTTACAGATTTGTTTTGTGGTAGACAGACTTGGCCATTGCTGACAAAATAACTTCTAAAGCATTCAGGTATTTGTGTGACATTTGAATTAATTTTTTATGACAAAAATATTTGAAAAACTGCAGAACATGCAGAGTTTGATATTTTGCTCACTTCATGCTGGACAGCATACTATTCACTTAACTGTCACTCACAGAAAGTTGTATAAAAATCAAATTATATATTTGCATAATATTTTATTTTTTGGCATCTTCATAGATTCGTCTTATGGTGGTCAAGCTATCACTGAGAAAATAATTTCTAAAAAAATTAAATATTTTTGTGACTTTGAAGGAAATTTGCATGGTGGAATTATTCCAAGATGCAGGATATATAGCTTGATATACAGCTTGGATGCTGAAATAATATTTATAAGAATAAGAGATGTTGGCTTCATCGGCCAAGTTCTGTTTAGGCCTATTAAATTTCCACCATAATGGAGTCCCCAAGTCACCCAGAAAACTATGTTGATCTGGAGAGTGCATGAGATGTCATGCAGGATTGATTGGCGTAACAGAGGAGTGTTTTGTTATAACAGAGTAATGTCAAGATATAGCATTTAGAACTTGTTGCTTTAATTGAAAAATAAGAATGCTGATCAGAAACTATGAATTTCAAACTGCAAATTTACATCATGCAGCGAAAATATTTTGCTATGAAGCAATACTTGCTAATGTAACAACCATTCCTCACCTTATGAGGCCTATTGTTAGTGTTCATCAGTATCATTATAATTAATTAATTTATTTATTTATTGCATATATATATTGGTGCAATTCAAGTATTTGCTAACAAATTGTTCAGGGTTGCATGTGCCAACAACCACTGGATCACAGATCCTGTGCCTTAACAAATAGACCTCCTTGTCCATGTGATGGAAAATTGATGAGGGCTGAAGGGTGATTGACTGGGCTGCAGTCATCTAGTGTGATGACCAAGCTGAGACAACCACCTTTGATGTGCTTAGGCACACTGACATTGTGCTTTGTACTGAAGTTGGTAATAAGCTGTCTCAGCTGCTTGGCTCAAAGGCAACTTGAGGTCATGACCATATGGCTGTTGTATGTGACCAGGTTTTCAAGGAGGAACTTAACACGTTGGACGCGAGGGACGTGTTAACACGTCCCTCATTTGTATAGCTGGGACGCTACGGACGTGTAAACACGTCCCTCAGGTAGCAACCTTTTAGGCAGTTCAGCGTCCCAGTAATAATTCCTGCCGCTTGGTAATAATAGTGGATATGTTCTGTCACCTATTGAGTACATACACGATTATTTTGGACACTCTCTATCATATATATATCACATATATGCCGAAGACTGAATGGGCCAAATGGCCTTACTACGGACGTGTATGCACGTCCCTCTGGTATGAGCTGTTTTTAGGCACTTCAACGCTTGGTAGTAATAGTGGACAAGTGCTGCCACCTACCGAATGCATATACGATTATTTTGGACACTATCATATATATATCACATATATGCCGAAGAATGAATGAACCAAATGGACTGATTTTTACCCTTGTTATGCTCCATTGAGAAAGTTATTGAACTGGTACAGAAAGAAGTCCTACAGATCATTTACATGGCTGTAGCAGATGCATATATTCTCTACAAGAAGCTTGGAGGATCTAGGCGCCAGAATATTGTTCGGCCTCGGCTGTGAAGCCAAGATCGATACTTATATGTATATATATACACGGACGTGTATACACGTCCATCTGGTATCAACTGTGTCTAGGCAGTTCCCAGTGTCCCAGTAATAATTCCTGCTGTTTAGTAGTAATAGTGGACATGTTCTGTCACCTACTAAATGCATATACGATTATTTTGGACACTCTCTAGGGCCTGGTAGATCACATATATGCCGAAGACTGAATGTACCATGTGTAGTACTATGTTTCAAACAGTACCACACTGAACGTGATCTCTAGACATCCTACAGTGAGATAGTAAGATAAACACATAAAAGGAACAGTTATTTTTGATTCTGTGAACAAAAGGATGTCAAAAAAGAATAAAAACAATTGTGGGACGTGTTAACACGTCCCTCGCGTGTTCTGTGTTTTTTGGCCTATTTTTGCCGCACCTATATAAAAAATTGGCATACGACCAATGTGTTAAACTTCTCGATGAGCATCGTAGGTGGTGGCCAAGGTCCCGGTCAGAAAATGGCAGCAGTGGTAATTGGCTTGCATGCTGTTCCAAATCAGCTGAGTAAGACTTCAACAGTGGTAAAGGTCACTTCAAGTTTCACATGCTTTGCATGCAGATTTTTCTGGCGGAAGATGATGCCCCTAGAACAGGTGTGAACAGGTCAAAATTACAGATTGAGGCATCTATGCTGTAATAACCTTTAGGCACCTATTGTCACAATGCAAGTCCCTAGGCTGATTTATGCCAGGTCTCAACTGCAACAATTACAGCCAGATCGTAATTGCTGGTGATTGTGTGTGCTGTTGCTTCATGTTTTCTGCTCAGACTCTGGATATTCCATGGATCAAGCTGCAGTCCAGACTGTTGCATTATGCAGTCAACTTGTGTGATGTACGAGCATCTTGTTTCATTTTAGTCAGTCTGCTGAGTAGAACCGGCAGGACTCGTCACCTTTCTGGGAAAGTGGAAGCCATATACCTAGCTGAAACATTTTTACTACATGTTTCACCATGTAGTTGTAATGGTTGAGTAGCCTCAATGCATCCAAACTGGAAGACTCATGGGGGAGTGTCCTTGCCATGCTGGGCAACAACTGAAGCCCAGTGTTTGTAAAACTTGTATAACTTGCGGACAAAATGTTCACTGCAGTAGGTCTAGTAAATCCAGAACACTTTGTCAAAAATAGTGTCCGAAAAGTGTAAATTTAGCCACGAGAAAACACGAAAATCACATGAGGTAGTCAGGAAACAGACGAGTCTTAAGTTTAGACCTGAATGGCATCACAGAACTGACAGAATGAATAAACTTGACAGCAAATTCCAAAGCCATGGACCGGCAGCTGAGAATCCTCAAGGACCCAACGCTGTTCTGGTATGAGAGACGAGAAGGGTCATAGTGTCCACCGATCAAGTGCAATATTTGTTGATATGACAATTGAGCATGGAACAGAGATAAGTCAGCTGATTTATATATAGTTCTTTGTGAACTATAATACAGATTTTAAACAGGATTCTTTGCTTGATGGATTGATGATAGTTAGGTGTTTTTGTTATGGTTCTGGCCAGAGATTTTTTAGCCATTTGTAGTTTGTGCCTATCTGTCTTAGTGATTTTGATAAGAATTAGTTGCATTTGTCAAGCTGGCTAGAAACCAGGGCATTCTCTAGTCAAATGAAGACAGTTCGAAACATAAGAGATCGAATTTTACAAATATTACAATATGTGAAAGTGAAGTGGTTTGCGTGTGGCCTGAACTTGGTCAGAGAGTGAGACGTTGGAGTCAAATAATATGCCTAAATTGCATATATATTCGGTACATTTAACAAGTAAGCCCCAACTAACAGACATAAGCCAATCAAATTTGTGGAGTTTTTTACTTGTGCTTAAGAGAAGGAATTTAGGTTTTGAAGGATTCATAAGAATTTCACTACTGGCCGTCCAATGAAGACCGAACATCATGAAAACAAAGCAAGTAGTTGGAGACTAGGATCTGATGTGTAATGTCAAATGAAAGGAATATTTGAGTATCAGCAGCATACAAATGATAGTCAATAGCACTATCAGTAAGTAGTAAGCCAAATGGAATGGTATATAATGTGAACAGGAGTGGGCACAGTAAAAAAGCTTGGGGAACATTGGAATTCCAGTCAGTGGGTGCCAAAGTGAGCTGACTGATGCTAACTGATTGATTACAAGGGTGTGGACCAGCTGAGAGCAGGACCAGAACTAGCAAACCATTGTTTGAGGCAGTGAGGGAGTGTGTCATGGTCAGTGGTACTGAAGGCAGCAGAGACCGAGAGCAGTCCCTTTTCCTCTCTCGCGATGCCCTGACACACCAAAACTACTTTTCAAAACTGAACTGCAACGTCTCTCACATGACCTCCTACCAGTGCCTACACATAGCGCATAAAATAATCCAACTAATAGGTAGTCTGTATTTGAGGATTATGAACATTTTCTACTTTATGATTTAAAAAGAAACAGGTCTTTTGCTTGATTTCTGTCATTGTATGTTAAGCTTAAATTTGTGTTTCTGCTGCAAATGTTATAGAAAAATACCAATGCTTGGTAAACATACAAAGAAGATAACAAGTGGTGGATGGAGCAAAGAGGGTTTGTTAGCACTTGGTGGGGAAGATCGTGTCTTGACTGTTTCAAATGCGGAAGGTGACAGTCTTCGACAAATCAGTATTCAGGGCGAGATATCGGACATCCAATTCTCAAAAATGAAGGCTGATGAAAAAAGTAGCATTGGAGAAAATACGGTAATTTTTGGTAGTGATGTATAATATTAAGAGAGGCAGAAAAATTCACTGATTGTTATACATTATAATTTTCAAGATCTTGATGGCTGTTTTACCTTATTCATTCAGTCTACAGTATTTTGTTTATTGTCAGTAGAGATTGGTTGCTTCTCAGTCGCTGCATGAAGAAAATTTAATTGTTGACCGGCATGACAAGTTTAATTGTTCCTTATGGTATACTGGATGTTGTAACCTTAGAAGATGTCACTCATCACACTTTAACTCAGATCAGCTTAAGAGGTATTGAATGGGTCTGGCATTTTAACTTATGGCAGAGGAATTGATGCTGAATTTCTACTTATTTGTAGTTGTTTTTAATTGACAGGTGAGTTTAATCAAAGGGAAGAAGATGCTGTTTCTCCTGAACTTGGATGACCCAGACAATCCTATTGAGTTGGCCTTCACATCCAGATATGGTGAAATAGTTGCATACAGATGGTATGCTGCTTTGCGCTTATTGTTCATCATTGTGTCATTCATCATCCTTTATACTGCAACAATGATGGCACAGTCAATTACTGAGATTGAAGCCATTCATTGATGGCTTTTAAAACAAATCAGTTAGTTCATTTTCACACAGAATTCAGTATTAGATATTGTCATCAACTTTAAAATTGGAAGGATGAAGTGTTTTGGACATTATTATATATGCAACAGGTCTTTTTAATGACATGCATCAGTGGACACAGATTCGTTTTAAGTGCATGACATTGATTGTTAGTTGATTTCAGTTTTAAAAGACATTGTTGTTGGATTACTACCTTTATATATGTGGTAGTTGGTATTGCTCTTTTATCTTTAAACTTTATGTCATATTTTTCATTCTATTGATTCTGGAAAGACATATCTGTCTGGCATATTTTTCTTGATTAAAACCTCATCTTTTCCTGGACTCATTTCCTCTCTAGGCTGTTTTTGTATCTTCTTGGATTTCCCTCTTGGCTTTCAACCGCACTTAGGGTGAAATTTGACGTGCTCACTCACTTTGCTTAGGAGGCAGCTGTCGGCTGATGCGTTAAGTATTAGTACTGTGATGCTGTAGAAGTCCTCAGGTTATTATTATTCTGTATGTCTTGATCTTAGTGCTGCCTTCGATACTGTCAGTCACCAGTTACTTCTTTCATGACTTAGCAAGACTTTCAGTGCTTCACGTGCTACTTAAAACTGTCAAGCATCATAGTTCTCTGACCAATCTAAGCAAGCAGGTATTGGCATTATGAGGTCTGACCCATCTTTCCACTGCTGGTGTACAACAGAGATTTGTCATTATTGCCTTATTATTTAGGAGTTTGACATTCCTGATAAGCCACAAAGGTAGTCACTTGTATACTGACAACAGTCAACTTTACATTGCTCTGGCACCTAATGTGCATTCTTGAAAAGAGACAACTTGCTTCTGTTACTCTGGACTGATGTTCAAAAATTCAACTGAACTTGCAGATATGCGTTGATGTACTGCAATGAAATTGATGCCTATTGCATTAGGTGCAGTAGGCACCAAGATTGTACATTGCTGAACCCATTAAATGTTTTGGTGTCGAACAGACTCGACAACAAGAATTCAGCAGTTAGACAACTTTTTGTTATGAGTTATGTGGCTTAACAAGGTACAGTACTATCATTTTTGTGTGGGAGAATATTCTAATCGAATGACTTATATGGTGCCATTATCATAATGTCAGAGGCATCAATCAGTGGTCACTTCAAGTGAAATTGTAATCAAAATCATAATCCTTTCAAGAAGCCAGGTCAAATTCCTATAGGACAGAGAAACCAGAAGTTAGGCTACAGAGGGTAAGTAAGTTGAAACAGCCGAGTCTTAAGTTTAGATCTGAATGACATCACAGAACTGACAAAACGAATGATTAGACATGCAAATGTGAAATAAGAGCAATAGCTGTAGATCATCAGTGTACAAATGGGAAAGAGCTATCAGTAAGTAGTGAATTGGTGGAGTCATGTACAATATTAACAAGAGCTGACCCTGTACCAAACCTTGTGAAATGCCACAATACAAGAAAGTAGGTGCAGAAGTGAGTTGGTTGATATGGACTGGGTTCTAGGGTGCAGGTTAGATGTGAACCTATGGAGAGCGGGACAGAAAGACCACACCAGTGTTTGAGGCAATGAAGGAGTATGCCATGATCAACAGTTTCAGAAGTGGCAGATAGGTCTAGGAGAACAAGAGCAGTTACTGCTCCTTGGTCCACAGAGTTGATTATGTGATTGTGAACGGCAAGTTGTTTGGTTTGAGTGGAATGCTATTTGCAGTAGGCAGATTGGAAGGGAAGGTACAGGTTGTGTGAGTAAAGGTAATTACTCAGATGACTGGCAAATACTTTTTCAAGGATTTTGGAAATAAAATTGAGAGTAGAGAAGGGGCAAAAGTTTGATGAATCATCCACAGGGAGAGATGACTTTTTAAGAAGAGGGTTAAGACGAGGCATGAGCAAAACTGGCAAGGAATCAGCCTTCAGCGAGAGAAAGGTTGACTATGCAAGTGATAATTGGGCCTAAAACGTCAGAGCCTTCTTTTAATAGGGTGGTAGGATTGAGGTCCAAGGCACATTGTTTGTCAGAGGATGAGAAAATGAGATTAAGGATCTCAGTCATAGTTGTTGGTTGGAGCTTACGTAATCATAATTTTAAGTTTATGAGAACTGGTGGAGGAGATTTAGGGTATGAGAGGCTTTCAGATAAGGTAACGGAAAAATTGAGTCTTAGGGCTGAGATCTTGTTGGAAAAGAAGCACAAGCACCCATCGGTAAGGGAAGAGTATGATGAAGAGCTTAGTAATATATTGCATTTGTCATGGTGGGTTAAGTTGATATCCTTTCCCTCTTTGCTACACACTTGGCTGTTGGTCATTTGTAGCAGACGATGTTCGGGCTTTCGTCCTCTTGTCCTCCATCTTCACAGCTTGCTGTTGCTGGCAGGATTGTTGTCCTGACTTGTGATATTCAATATTGGATGTCTTGCAACTGTTTTTGCCTTAATCGCACTAAGACTCAGCCAGTCTGGTTTGATTCTAAGCACTGTGTTACTCAGCTTGAGTACTCTTATTTATCTGAAGCATTCCTCTCTCTTAAATTTTCTTCTAGTGTTCGTAATCTGGGCATTATGGACTGTAACCTTACTTTCGCTGACCATGTCTCCAGCTTGACATGGTCTTGTTACTACTATCAGTTAAGGCGCTTAAGAGCTGTGCATTGTTATATCTCTTCTTCTGTCATTACTACTGTGATTCATGCCATGATAAATGGTCACATCGATTACTGTAACTCTGTGCTTGTTGGTTTGCCTAAGCGTCGGTTGTCCCTGCTTCAGTCGGTACTGAATTCTGCTGCTAGGTTGATACCGCATCTGCCCCGTTTCTCTCTTTTCTCAGATTACATGATTCAGCAACTTCATTGGCTCCCTATTGTATTCCATATTCAGTTGAAAATATTGTCTCTGTTACTTAGAGCTTGCATCGGGTCGCAGTTCATACTGTTGGCAAGAGAATCTCAGGGACTGCTACATGTGAACGTATTTCTGGCAAAATTTTACATCAAGTACTGGTTCCTGGCACCTGTGGCTTCCTAAGCAGCTAGGAATGACCTGCTCCTTACCATGATCACGATATCAGTGCAGTTACTTCACACAAACTAGCCGGTCGCATATGGTACCGTTCTGAATATTTGATCCTTCTCAGCCTCTTTGATCCGGAGTTGGACTTGACCACAAAACGGGCCATGCTGAAAGCATCAACAGAGAAAGAAGGAGCAAACGACCCATTGAAATGCAGAAGTGGACTTGGCGACGGTACAACAGAAGACTTATTGATTTTGTGACAATGTGGAGCAGAAATGTATTTGGAACGCTGGGCTTGCTGGTTGGACTCTTAGGTGAAGACCCTGATAAATGGAACAGTAGGATGGGTTCAAGGCTGCAGAGGTAATCTTCAGCACACTGGCAGTCACCAACGATCATGTAGAGCGAGGTGTCACCATGATCTAAGACACGGCACAGACAGGGTCCTTTATGAGTGAAGAACTGTTGCACTATGTGCTTCAAGTTATCGAACAGAGCCAGGAAAACTTTCATCATGTGAGAAAATTAACACTACTTAAGTAACCACAAAAGCATACTGTATACTATACATTCAGTATACAGTAGTTTGATTTTAAAAACTGTTTTGTATCGGTTTGAGACTGTTAAATAAACACTAAAACAGTAGTTTTCATTGCGGCTTTATTTCTTGCATGGCATAGTCAAACTGATGGCAAACATTTTTTAATTCAACCATTTATGATATAGGCCTGTTGTTGAGTGACCTGTAAATATTAAAATTTTCCCTCAGTATTTGCTTAGAATATTTAAATTATAATAAGGAATATCTTAAAATTGGTGAATTGGTGAGACTTAATATTGCTTTGCAATTAATTGTCACCACAGAAATAACGGCCACCCTACTAGGCAGCCTAATCCAGAATAAGGTTTGACCATGGCAAAACTTCTGTATTTTACCATGGAAGAACTGCAAAGTGAGTGACATGGGTCACATTGCGCTACAGAACAAAGCACTGTGGCCAGAGCAAATGCACCTAGATATAGGCTACACGTCAGCTGTGGTGAGCAATCAGACTGCGACTGAAAATAGCACTTTTGTATATTAGACATGGGCGGTTGGATAAAGTAAAAGGAACGGTCTTCAGAAACATGGTGAAATTAAATAGAGGCATTAGTTCGAATGACGTGAGGCAATGGCTAGGTAGACTGAGGATGCATGTGTGAAAGTGAAAAGAATTATGAGAATCATCACAAATGATGTGGATGTTAGTTTTTTATCTGTTGGGAGTGAAAAACGTCCAGAGAAACAGATGGTTTGACTGAAAAGCACAGAATGGCCAGTCCCGATAAAGTTAAAAGTACAGCAAGTATCAAGAGACAAGTCAAGAATCTTCAGCTTATGGGTCAACTCATAAGCTCAGTGCAGTTAAAAGGTGTCAGGGCTGGATTAGTTATGGTCCTATGTTAGAATTTTGCTAAAGAAAAAGTGGTTCGCTGTATGCAATAGAATTTGAGAAAGTAAACAAGTTGGCATGATGACTAAACAGACGATAATAAGAGAAACGGGAGGCTACCAAACTAGTTAAATAAAATACAACATATTAGACCAACCATGATAAAAATAAAATAATTTCTCATTGAAACACTAGACTAACTACTAATTTCTTGTTGAAACACTAGACTAACTGCTAATTCTATCAGTTTATAAATGTAAGCTAGTTTACAAACATATATATTAGGAAATTAAGTAGCAGAATTTAAAACCTAAAGAGCTTGTAGCTTAACTTCCAGTACCTGATTTAAAACTGGAGTGTTGAGGTGAAAGACTAACATGTCACTGCATGACTACCCTGTGGAAGTAATTAGTTAGAATAGGCAAAATGTCAGTTGTTATTATTGTTATTCTGAAAATTTGTAACGTGCTCAGAGTTACTCAGAAATGCAAATTGAGGATATCAATATTACACATTGATTGCTGGATTGTGTTATAGGTATGGTGATGGCTACATATTGATTGGATTCTCATGTGGATACCTCATTTCTGTTTCTACACATATGAAAGAAATTGGACAGGTAGTTTCAGATCTAATTCCATCTGGAATAATTTTAAAAATTTTTAATTAGAGGTGTCATGGTGGCTGACTAGTTGAGGGCTCACTTTCTTTTGCAAAGTATGGTTTCAGGCCTTCACAGGACATTCACTTGTAAGGATCTTCAAGTTCTTAGCATATTATTGCTTTGTGTCATCCATTGATACCTAGTTATTTGGTGGTGGTGTTGTATTAATACAAATGTGATCAGTACATTTCTTTTCTCTCTTCAAGAGCCATTAATTGCCAAATGAGGGATTGTAGCATTGAAACTGGAGTAATCTCGTCTTGTTTAGGAATTTCTGTGAAGTGAATATCTAACACACAAGATTAGTCGTTGAGTCTAATTCATTAACTGCTAAAGCAGTTAGACCATAGTTGAACCATTCCAACCCAATACAAGCAAGAGTTAAAAATTTGGCCATTGATCTCAGTGTTGACATATAAATTCACCAGAACCTCCTTAGAACACTGTCTTTGGGCCACATCTTCTTCTTCTGATTCTCTGCCCTCAGGCAGGTTAAAACGTCCGATGACGCCACACCTCTCGGTGCTGAGCTTCTTCTTTCAGCCTGCTGTATCCGTTCATCATCATCCAATCCAGCAGCATCTGTCTGGGTCTTCCTTATTGTAGCTGTCATAGATCTTTCTTCCCCAACTTTTTTCAGCACCTCTTCATTTGTTATGTGCTCCATCCAACTAACATTTTCCATTCTGTGCCAACCCACATTTTGAAGGCCTCCAATCTCTTGATGTCCTCCTTTCTCATAGTCCATGTTTCAGATCCACACAACACCACACTCCATATCAGAGCTTTAATCATTCATTTTTTTTAAGTTCTTGTTCATTTTTCCTCTCAGTAACTCTTTTTATTTTGAGAATGCATCTTTGCCCAGTGCTATTCTTCTTTTAATTTCCTTGTGGCATTTTGCATCTTGCGTGACAATGCTTCCCATGTAGCAGAACTCTTTTGCTTGTTCTATTTCCTCTCCATTGATGTTTATTTTACTATTGTTTCTTCTGCTTTACTTGTCATCATAATCTTTGTATTTTTGATATTTATTTTCATACCATGCTCTATTGATATGGTGAATACCACTAAAATTGTAGGACATATAATAATAACAATTATATTTTTTTGTGATTGACTCAAGAAAGTGTACAGCTACACAAAAATTTCACCCCATTTATTCTAACAGTTCAAAGATATAAATTCTCAAAAATTGGACATCTCAAAGTTTCATAAAATGCCTACTGATGGTCATGGAATCTGCGATATTTCTGAAAGTATTTTAAATATGGCAGAAGAATTTTGGACTTCCCAATTAAATAGACTCTTGACCATAGCTACTAACTTCCCTCACTTTGTTTTCTCAACTTTCTTTTGTAATCTTGGGGCTGTGGACCAAGAACTCAATCTCTGTGAGCATGTAAATCTTGTTTGTCACTCATGCTTTTATCAGCTGCGCCAACTGAGTTATATATCGCTCAGTTTCATCCAGTGTTGCAATTACCCTTTCATTAGCAGCAGAATCAACTAATGTTGCAATTACCCTTTCATTAGCAGCGGAATCAGCTAGTGTTTCAATTACCCTTTCATTAGCAGCAGAATCAACTAATGTTACAATTACCCTTTCATTAGCAGCAGAATCAGCTAGTGTTTCAATTACCCTTTCATTAGCAGGAGAATCAACTTGTTGCAATTACCCTTTCATTAGCAGCAGAATCAACTGTTGTTGCAATTACCCTTTCATTAGCAGCAGAATCAACTGTTGTTGCAATTACCCTTTCATTAGCAGCAGAATCAACTACTGTAGTGCCATCCATGTTGGCCTACCTTTGGGATACATTGGGCAGCTTAAGTGTGTGCTTTGTGTGGCTGCAAGGTTTGTTGATGGTAATTCCTAGTTTGACCATGTATTGTATTGTATTGTATTGTATTTGATAACTTATATAGCGCTTCTTACAGAACAAATTACTCAGAGGAGCTTCCAGCATGAGAGCCCCTGGGAAGTAAGAACGTCTTTAAACAACAAGCTGACTGAGCTCTATCGTCAACAGTGACCCTTGCACAAAACGATAGCGGAAGTTCATTCCATAGAGAAGGGTCAGCAACAGCAAAAGCCCTCTGCTGAGCAAACGAGGACTTAACACGAGGAACAAATAGATCCAGACGATGTGTCGTGTTATATGCTTGATGTACTACATTGGCTTCTGGTTTTGCAGCACATCAAATTTAAGATTTTGGTGTGGGTCTGGTGGTTTCAGTTGGGGATGCACCTTCCTGCTTGCATGAGCTTTGTTGCCCTCTTTCCAAATTGGCTGGATGGGGAAATCTTCGCTCCACGACCTGAGATGAAATTGTTGTTCCTTTTGCACATGCTACAACAATGCAGTGTCGCTCTGTATGTTTAATGATATCCTCTTAGTCTGCTTGTCCTTCTAATGTAGGATACACTTTTCAACAACAGTTAAAACTGTTCCCTTTCACCGGAGCTGGGCTGGAAGCGCCTCTGGGTATACTACTTGAAGGAGTGCTCAATATATGTTCTGAATGAAAGAATGAATGAATGAATCTAATAGACATTGACATGTGGTTAAACTTTCAGCTAAATTTTTTTGATGGTCAGGTGGGAGACATTGGTTAATTTGAGTTGGAATGGCTGCAGATAAAAAATGTTGTGATGTAAGAATTTGTGTATATATGTGTGTGTATGTCTGTGGATGTTTGCATGCATATATGTATAGGTTTATAATTCATTTTGCAGGAAATATTTAATGTCAAAGACCACAAGGACAGTCTTGTTAGCATAGCTTTATCATCTTCACTGAACATTGCAGCATCTGCCGGCGACAACTGGTCAGTGTCTCTGCCCTTGTCCTGTCTGGTTTTCTCAGTGTAACTTCTTGTCATCTGTGTTTTCATCATTATTATTATTTTTAATGGAAAGCTTCTCAGTTTAAAAATTAGCATTTAGGGCAGCAAAATAGAGTGACAGGTATGTGCCAGGAATATTGATTAACTGCTGTGCCATAAATCTTACATAATCTAATGACTTCTGTGGTGCCATTGTAATATTGTTTATATATCTTGTTCATTTTTATAGATTAGTTTGTCACGTTTGGCATTTGCATGATAATTCTCTTATGTTTGGACTTCTGCTAGGTTCTGCTAGGTTCAAGTAGTTGTAAAAGGGATGTTTGGGGCCATTTTGTTGCACAAGGAAGGCCCATGTTATGCACTGCCTAGGGCCCAGATGGGTTGAAAACAGCCAACCCACGTTATTGCACAAGGATCACCTTATATGCACTCATGTCATGCAACAGTTACTCAGTGGCATATTTTCTGATAGATGTGTTGCTCAGAGCCCTGCTGAGCTCATGTCTAGACCACATGGTGGCGAGGCACAATACACAAATTAGAGCTGCATTTCACCAGTGAGATACCAAAGGTATAATGAAAGGTACGAACACGTGTAGCTGGCTTATTCTCGGCTCTACTGGTTTCTGTGGCAGGAGCTGCCTCGAAGACTGCTGTAAGACCCATTTGTTCTGGCTATGCAGGGTACAAGACCCTTTACCATATTGTACTTGTAATTATGACAATTTATACAGCATTGTCAGTATGTAGGTGTTGTCAATCCACTGGCACTTTGCCAGAAGTGTGGCTACCCTGCTGCAAAGGTAACAGTATGGCTTGACAGGCATTGCAGCTTCTGGGAAGTGGAGGCACCCAGTGGCGATTATTCTCTAGGCATATGATAAAAAACAATTAGAGACAAGAGTATGGATCGGCAAACCAGTGAGCATGGTGGCAACTGATGAATACATCAATCAGCTGCTAGCAGAATGGCTAGAGCTGAAGTCTTTCCTAGCTGTTGTGTGCAATATCTTGGATGAGCCCATTCCAGAAGCACTCAAACAGTGCATGCTGAAGCCTCTGTTTCTGTCTCGCTACTGGCCCTTGGCACCACCTAGAGCGGCCAAGGTGAGAAAGAGACGGGCCATCATAGCTAAGTTTGAATCCCTTAGTGAATGGGGCTTGCATGAATTACTGCAGTATCACCTGTTCAAAGAGAAAGGCCTCTTCCACGACTACTGCACAATTGTGCCATTGGGCCACAGACTGGAGGGCAATATGCTGGGATTTCTGAGTGCTATGATGCCAACTACAGCGGCCTAGCTGAAAGATACCCTGGCCCACCACGGCATGCTGAAGTTCACAGTGATTCTCACAGCCTTGCTTGAGAGACCAACACCCTTGCAGGCACATATATATGATGACAACTCCGAGTCCTACATCGTTACAGCAATGGCTTACTTTTGTGCCGATGGAGCATCATCCTTTGATGCAGTCAAGGTAGCAAAGGCTCAAATGCTGAGGCGTCTTGAGGAATATACTAACGAGGGTTGGGTTGGTGGTTGAAGCTGGTAGTAGTGCTTCATTTAGGTATGGCCCAGTACTGCCTGCATTCTCAAGCTGGGCATATAGCCCGACAAGTGCAAGGTGCCAGTGGTCTTTCACAGCCTATGTAACTATGATGGCCACCTTCTGATGCAAGCGATAGGCGCATGGGAGGCTGCACAGAGCCAAAAAATCATTTGTAAAGTTGCATCTCCAACAACATGGAGAAGTACATGATGTTCAGCCTGGATCAGTTGCTGTTCGTTGACAGCCTGCAGTTCCTTAACAGCGTCTTGGATAAGCATGCAGGAAACCTATGGTCAGAACACCTCCATATTACATGTGCCAACAACCTGGAAGAGCATCTGGATCTGCTTCATCGCAAGGATGTCTACCCTTACGAGTATATCAACAGCCACCACAGGTTCAATGAGGGCAGCTTCCACTGAAGGAGGCATTCTACTACAAGCTCGCTCGTGGGAGCATATCCGACGCGGACTATCAGCAGCTGTAGGAGACATTTGGTTGCGAGACTCTGGGTGACTATCACGACCTATATATTCTCATCGATATCCTGCTCTTTGAGACATTCTGGCACATGGTGCGAACACACTTCAGGCTTGACGCAGTGCACTACTTCTCTCTGCTGGGTTGGCCTACGATGCATTGCTGAAAAAGAAAAAAATTGACCTAAAATTTCTCAACGAGTTCGACGTGCACCTTTTTGTTGAGCAAAGGCTTCAAGATGGAATCTCAGTGGTGTCCAGGTGGCATGCCAAAGTTAACAACCTGGAGTGCCCCGACAATGACCCCACAAAACCAACCAGCTGGATTATGTACCTGAGCGCCAACAACCTGCATGGCTCGGCAGTGTTGCAGAGCCTACCCATTGTTGGGTTCTGCTGGATGAGTCCAATGCTTGAACAAGGTGCTGGCAGTACTGGATGATGCGCCTGAAGGCTTCTTGGTCGAGGCAGATCTGGAGTACCTGGAGAAGCTCCATGACAGGCACAGATGCCCTGGTTCCAGAGAACATGGTGACTCCGGGGCATGGCTCTCCAAGTACTAGTTCATGATTGTGGACGAGCTAGGCAGAAAGTTCACAGAGTGCCTGAAGCTGGTCCCAAGCCTGTGTGACAAAGAGTGATGCATCATCCACTACCGCTGCCTCAAGCTCTACCCCTCGCTCGGTATTTGGTACAGGATCCACTGGGTGCTGCAGTTCCAGCAGAAAGCTTGGTAGGCCACCTACCTACAGATTAATACTCAACTACGGGCAAATGTGACATCAAACTTCAAGAACAACTTCTTCAGCTCACCAACAGCTCTAAGATGATGGAGAACCCACACAAGTGCATCCGGCTTGACTTCGTGCCTGCTACACAAGAAAACTGACTGCAGAAGCTGATCACCGCCTGGCCTACTTGTTGCACATCATCTTCGACAGCAACCTCGTGGCCATCCACCGTGCCAAGAGCAAGCTTGTGCTGAACTGCCCGGTCTGTGTCAGCCAGGCCATCCACAAACTCAGCATCCTGGTGTAAAACTTCTGGTACAACAAGGTCAAGGCCCAGTATGGTGACATGGTGCAACTGCTGTACAGCTTGCTGTTCCAGGTAGAGAAGCTGGACATCTTTGATACTTTCGATCATCGGATTCTGCTTAAGAGGTTACAGCACAGATTTAGTCTGACAGGCACTTTGCAACAATGGTTCGTTTCTTACTTAACTGACAGATCAAAGCGGGTAAGGCATGGCGGACTGTCCCAGGAAGTTGTGTACCTTACCTGTGGAGTATCCCAGGGCAGCGTACTTGGACCTGTAGTATTTGTCCTGTATGCCACTGATGTCGTCACTGTCATCATGAGTTTGGGGTTTTTAGCCCATGCATACGCTGATAATTTGCAGATTTATCAAGATTCTGACCATCCAGTGTGTTAGTGCCTGTGTTAGTACCTCAACTATCGATCTGGGTGAGGGAATTACTGAAGTGGATGGCCAGCAACAGACTGTTTAAATCCATCAAAAACAGAAATAATCTGGCTTGCCTCTCGACACTGTCTTAAGGATTGCCCGCGTAATCCAGTACTTTTATCTAATGTCTATATTGCCCTGTCAACCTCAGAGTTCTAGTTGACAACCACCTATGACTAACCCTGCATATCAATCACTTGATCAGCGTCTGCTACTACCATATTCGTCAACTGAGTGCTGTTTGTCGCTCGCTTACTCTAGAGACTGCGCATGCTTTGGTGCAAGCTTTGGTTATGTGTCAGCTTGATTACTGTAATGGTATTCTATCTGGTTTAGCCCGATACTTATCCAGCAAACTTCAGTCTGTCTTGTGTACTGCTGTGCAGCTCATACTCTGTCTGCCAAGTTCAGCCAGTATGTGAGATCTGATGAGGCACCAATTACATTGGCTGTATTTTCCACAAAGAATTGACTACAAACTAACTATGATTGCTTACAAATGCCAGATAGATTGGCTCCATCCTAACTATCCAGGTTCTGCATTCTATTTGTGACAGTTCCTCGTCAATCCTGCTTACGTTCTGCGACCAACCGAAATCTCATAGTTTCAGAGATTTACACTACATTTGGCTGTCATGGATTTTGTTACTCTTGCTTCATAGTATGGAATGCCTAACTGATTAGCATCAAAGATAACACTATTTCAATAACAAGTTTTAAAAAGAAGCTTAAAACTTACATGTTTAATAGGTCTGCTTAGATTTCTGTGCATTCCAGTTGACGAGCATTAAGGATATGAACTTTTAGGGATATCCTGCAGCCCATTTTGCCATAGTTCTTCACCAGAGTCTCAACCAGCTCCACTTAGTTTTGGCCTTGTGATTGCCAAGGAAGCCCCTAACCACTGTGACAAATCCGTTCCAAGCTGCTTTCCTTGCTCTAGTGAGCTTCTTGGGGAATTCTTTGCTCTCCAGGATCTTCTTTATCTGTGGTCCAACGAAGACACTAGCTTTTACCTTTGCCTCAGACACCTAAGGGAAGAAGTCTTGAAGGTACTTGAAGGCTGCTGACTCTTTTTCTAGAGCTGTGGCAAATTGTTTCTTAAGACCCAGTTTGATGTGCAGTGGTGGCATCAGCACCTTGTGGGGGTCCACCAGTGGCTCCCACTTGTTGTTTCTCCCTACAGAGAGCTCGTCTGCTGTGGCCAGTCCCACCTGTGGTAGTGCATCTTGTTGTCCCTGCTGTCTCAAAGGCAAAGATGGCAGGGAAACTTGGTAAAACCGCCTTGGAGACCCATCAGGAATGCTACCATTTTGAAGTCTCCAATGACCTCCCAGCCATACTCATCATATTTCAAGGCATCTAGCAAGCTCTTGATGCTGTTGTAATCCTTTTTGAGGTGCACTTAGTGAGCCAGGGAAGAGACAGATACTTGTTCCTGTCATGGAGCGGCATGGCTTTGAGGGTCCTAGATGAACTGTCAATGAAGAGATGCGACTCGTTTGGGTTACAGTTGATTACAATTGCCTTGAACAGACCGGTCACATTGTGAACACATGCCTCTCTGTTCAAGTATTATAATTTGGTTACGACAGTGTTATTACAGTTCAGGAAATGTTTTTTATTCTAGTTTTTATTTAGTTCTTATTTTATTTTTCCCAGCACAATTAACTTAGTTTTAGTTCAATTTTTATTTTCCAGATCTTTTTCATTTTAGTTTTAGTTCTGCTATGAAAATGATTTAAGTTTTAGTTTTAGTTCTAGTTTCAGTTCTACATGTATTTCTAAAAATAAGGAAAGTCCAGTGAAGTAATCTAAACATTGTTGTCTATTTCAAAATGTTGCAATTTAGTTTTAGAAATGCATGCATCTCTAATAATTTCGACATTCTGTTCCGCCTACCAGCAGTTAGAAGACCACATAATGAAAAAATCCGTTCCACTCTGCTAGCAGCTGATCTTCGGCAATTGGAGCCAATTTTGAATAAACAACTCAACACTCTGACCAAAATCCCAAGGCATTGTTTCCAGAAAATATTGTCATCTCCGACATGTATTGGTCCAACTGATTTTGAATTACTTGACCATTACCAAGTTCAGACTCATTTCCAGAAATCTTCCTGTCACTGATTTTTACCGCAAAAAATTTGAATTTTTTTAGCACTGAAAAAAGTAACTGCATTACTTTGACCTACATGTGGATTATTTCTGCTTGTTGAAACACCTATTGTTGAGGATTCAGTTTCTTTGCTTTCCTGCAAAATTATGTCCAACTGTTCTGCTTTTAGCAGTCTTGCCATGTCTGGGGTCAAAAGGCAAATCCCAACAGTGGGATCAAAAAAAACAGGATGCAGCCAGTATTGGATTGAAAGTTTGATTTTTCTTTAGATTTTTTGAATTCAGTCAAATGGCATTGTAAATCCAGCAGAGATGGAATTACACATGAAAGAGAGGATGCATCTGTCTGAAGTATATCAGTTTGGACTGAAAATGGTTCTAGCAAATCAACTAATTTGTCGATTTTCATCCAGTCACAAGCCATCAGTGTATCTTTATTCATTTCAGTCATTTTAAGATTTGTTGTATTTTTACCTATAATATACAAAAAATCGTTCTTAAAGAGATCTTTCAGGAGCTAAATATCACAAGCATTTTATGAACTTCTGACATGATGAAATCAGCAATGAGAAAGTGCCAAACGGCACACGAACCACAGACACAGAAATGCATTTTAGTTGCCTAAGAATATAAATATGCCATAGACCTGCTATACCTTGCTATGCTCTGTAGTGTGGTTGTAGTTATGACTTCTGAATTTCATGAGAAACATTAATTACATGAGCTAGCATTCAAATGTTCACACTAATATTACCTCTATGGGAAAATGACTTTGGCAACATATTCAGATGTTTTCACTTTTGCCGATATATTTCTGCATTTGATAATGGGAAGCTGATCATCATCATCATCATCACTGGCATGCCCCTCTGTGGAGCAATGCCATTTCCATGACTACCTATCGTCCGGGTCTTGGGCGCGTCTCCAGACATTGTGTAGGCCAGAGTTCAGTGGGTAAAGATCCACCTACATCGTCCAGGTGTGTGCCTTGACCTTCCGACTGGTCGCTTCCAGCTCCTCATTGGGCCGGAAATCAAGGTCTGGAGTGCCTTCCATTGCACTGTATGAAGTGTTCAAGCATTCAGAGTCCTCTTGTTTCAATCATGTATAAGATTGTGGCCTGTCTGAAAGCTAATATCACATTGATATTTTGGAGGTATGATCATGAGACATAAAGCACAAACATAAGTTTAGGATCTCTGATGATTTTCATATGTGTAAAGCTTGTTTTCTAAAAAATAAATTAGACATTATTTTATGTCATCGATGGGTGTGGGAGTCAAGCAGCATTTGGCTTTGATATATATGGGCAGCAGAATAATCTCTTATTGTTACTGACAAATGCTCATCCTGTCAGATGTGGTGCTATGAGGGATATCTGAATACGGCATCTTCTACCTTCAGCCTAAGGAATGCCAGTCAGCAAGTGTAACCATTCACTTCGAACATTTCATTTGGCTGTTGTCATTCCTCATCCTCAGTGCAACAGGACCTTTTGATGGGACACCATTGATTGGACTCTGCATGTGCATAAGCCCACCAGTACTTTTCCTGCAGTTTGAACAGTGTTTTCGTTCCAGTGAACTTGTTGTTAATGAACTCTGACATCATTTAAGCCGGCAAGGAATGCTTTTGAGAGGTGCTATAAATATATTCAGTTACATTCCATCACATTACAAAAGCCCACTTATTCAACACACAGTCATTTGCTGTATGTGAATCAGTTAAGTCTTTGTGTTGTAACTGTTAGTGTCAAGGTTCATGAGTTGCTGGAGCTGAAGGAGATGTATGCTATCATTCAGCTGGATGATGAACGGTCTCTTGATCGTATCATGTGGACGGATGATGGTCAGTTGTTGGCCGTGTCCACTCCACGTGGCTCTCTCCATGTCTATCTTACCAAGCTGCCAATCCTTGGATCAACATTTATGACTCGTATTGCTTACTTGACATCTCTGCTTGAAGTAACTGTACAGGACAACATTCTACAGGTAGAATTCAATCATAGCTCAGCTAGACTTATTAATCAATTTGTATAAATCAAATATTGGTCATTTTGACTTACAGTATGAAAGTGACAGACTTGACAGGCAGTGAGAGCAACAAACAGATAGACAGACTCTGAGGTAAAGCGACAGAGGGATGGAGATATTGAGAGAGAGAGAGAGAGAGAGACAGAGGGAAAGAGACATAGAGAGACAGACACAGAGAAAGACAGAGAGAAAGAGATAGGGCAATTTTCTGTTATGGCAACAGTAACGATCACACTAAGTTTTTTCAATTCTGTTTTTTCTATTTTAATGACTTCTGTAGCATTGTTATCATACTGTCACTGGCCGCTTCACGTGAAATTGTAACTAAAGAGCATAATCCGTTGGAGAAGCCGTGTCACATTCTTGTAGGTCAATGAATTCAGAATTTTGGCTAGAGTGGATAAGCAAGTTGAAACAAAAGAGTCTTGAATTTAGACATGAAGGACATCAAGAGTGTGACAGAATGAACTGAAAAATTCCAATGAACTGAGATTCAAAGCTTTGGATCAGCTACCAAAAACACCCAATAACCCAACATTGCTCTGGTGCAAGGCACCACAAGGGTCACAGTGTCCATTGTTTGAGTACAATATTCATTGTTATGAAAGGTAAGTATAGAACAGAGATGGGCTGGCTGATTTAAATGTAGTACTTTGTGAAGTAAAAGACAGATTTCAAACTAAATCCTTTGCTCATTTGGAACGCAGTTATATGAGTCCAATATTGGTAAAATATGCTAATATCTGTGAGTCTTTGTTATGGCTCTGGCCATAGAGTTTTGAACCATTTGTAGTTTGTACAGATCTCCCTTAGTGATGCCTATGAGAAGTGAATTACAATAGTCAAGTGTGCTGGAAACCTATGCATTAGCTAGTAGGATCAAGACAGTTTGAGACAAAAGAGATCTGATTCTACGCATATACCTATGAGAATAATTTTTGCGTTGTTGAGTAAGCACTTGCTTGTAACAAAAAGTTTTATGACATCACATTGATGAGTCATCCACTTGTTGATTTGTTTGTGATGGGCTGGTGTGTTTCCCGCACTTTATGCATAAAATTTCTGTGACTTAACGTCAATTGATGAGTATCTGGTTGTTTACTTGTTTGTGAGTGGTCAATGTTCATTCTCATTAATAATATATGTGTTTCTGATTGATTGGCATTCACAAGCAAGTTGTGAGTATATGCTTTTTATTGGTCAGTATTTGGTTGCAATGTCTGACTTCAATGGCAACTGTTGACTTGGCGGAAACAATCTATAAAAGCGGACGCTAGTGCTTTGTTGGCAGAGTGCAAAAAAGATTTGGTACGAGTAGTCTGTTGTGTTCTCGGTTGTTAATACGAGTTACAAATGTCATGATAGATTTTTTTATTTAAGAACTGTGATGTACTGTTGTGATTGAACTGTTCTTTTATTAATTAATACATGATTCAGATTTAAAGTGTGTCTTTTCTTGAGTTAACGCTACAAATGGTACTTGTGGCAGGGAGATAGGAAAAGCAGGAACAGGTTGATTAGCAGGTGGTTAGCAACTATTTTTTCACAATTTTGGAAATAAAACTGAGAGTAGAGATAGGACGATAGTTTGATAGATCAGCTGGAGAGTGAGAAGGCTTTTGAGATAAGTTTACGAACAACACAACATTGACGCCTGAATTTGGGATGGGAAGGTAAATGGGAGCACTGCCAGCACATTTCAAGCCAGCTGTAAACCTTGAGGCTGCGGCAGTGTCTGAGTTGTAATAGAGCTGAAAAGGGAGTGCAGCAACGTTCTTTAACTCCTAAGGTTGAATTTAGTTGGACGACAAGTTTGGTTGCTGTCTGTGCTGGGCACAACCACAGGGGTGAGGCAAAGATGTTCGGTTGGAATGTTAGCATTTTCCAAGGGCAGTAACTGTTGAGAGAATAAGTGAAGGCAGCTTATGATGGACAGAAACCTGAACAGCATTGGAAGCGTGGTTAACAAATATGACTCAGAAGGAGAGATATTTTTGACAGCAGAACTATTGGATTGGGTTACAAAGAGATCAAGTGTGTGACCCATGCTATGCGTTGGGAAGGAAGGATGTGGTCTTTAAGATCAAGCTGGAAAGGAGATTATAGAATTTCTGTGAAGCATAGTTCTGAATACCAACAATTAAAATCTGTAAGTTTATAAATTTATACTACTTTAAACATGTGTTTAATAGCAAGTTTGATAAGTTGAATTTAAAAACAAAACAACATGCAGCCCAACTTCTGGTTTTATATATTAATTATTGATGGATCAAAGTGATTGTTTGCAGTTTACAGATTTTATGATTGAAAGCTGGACCCTTTAACGAACGCAGAAATTTTTTCACCTACCCTTCACGACCACACATTTTTGGCAAAAACGTCCAAAAAATAAAAAAAACTTTGAACTTGTGATATCTCTGTCAGTTTTTACCTGTAGACACAAGGCAAGTACCATTCTTTAGCATTTATCTCCTCTTCCCATTCATCTGTCAAGTTTTTTGGAAAAAAATTTTTGGGTTACCCAAAGTTGCCCCAAACTGTACCCCCCAAATTTTTTTCTAAATTTGTATCTTTAAGACAATCTACAAAAAATTAAAATGACAACATAGGTTAATTGAGCACAAAAAATGTGCAGAAATTGTTGTCAGATAGAACCAAACATAAATTTTAAAAATATTTTCATAAATGAAAGAGATACAGTTTTTTGGTATTCAGACCATTGTTATATAAACTGAAGAAAATTACAGGAAAAAGCCTAAAAGTAAAACAAATTGAACTTGTGATATCTGTGTCGGTGTTTGACATATAGGCATAAGGTAAACATCATTCTTTTTCCTTTTATCTTGTCTTCCAATCTGTAAATTCTATTTCACATACTGAACCACTAGCAGTGCCCTTGGCTGCTAGCCCGCCTCACCCTGTGCCCTTTGCCTCTGCACCCTCTGTCTCTGTCATGTCCTGTGACCTCCCCTGTACCTTGTCCTATCCTCTGAGACTCTGCTGAGTCCTGCGACCCAGCCTGTGACCTCCGCCTCTGCGGCAACCTTCACCTTTGCAACTTTCTGCCTCTGCAGCTTCCTGTGACCTACGCCTCTGCCGCATCCTGCAACCTCGTGTGGTGGGCCCAAGAGAAGAGGAGTGTGGGGTGCCCTGCCATGCCTATGTGGTGGCTTTCTTAGAAAGGGCGAGAAAAGAGAGGGTCAGGAACCATGCTTGTCTGCGCGGGGGCTTTGGGGAGGCTGAAAATTGGCTGCTATTTATTCTTTCCCCATGTGCTACTGCCTTTTTATTTTCTTTCTTCAGTGTTCTGCCCTTAGACAGGTCCAAGAATCCAACAATGCCTCTGTTTTCTGTTCTGTGGCCTTTCCTTAACTTCTCTGTAGCCATGTGATAGTACTGCCTTACTATCATTCAATATTTTATCACTGAATGCCTTCAGCTTGCTGGATTTACTTATAGAACCAAGTAATTACTATCAAATCACAGTTAACAACAAAATTTTGGATATCTTTAATTCAAAAGCGCAAAAATAAGTTTATTTCAAGAAAGGTGTTTGAGCAGTTATTTGCTAATGATGACCTTGTATTTGCGGCCGTTGTTAGCAGACGTGTTTATACACATTGTGTTATTAGAAATCTGTGTATGAGTGCATCTTATATTCCAATGTGACCTTTGTATTGATGTTACAAAAATTTTGCAATTTTTGTGTCACTGCATCTTGTACTAAGTTGCACCTTTTAGTATGGAACATATGGTAACTGCTCTCATTCTCCTTGACTTATCTGGAGCATTTGATACCGTTAATCATAACATGTTCCTTCACTGTCCTCAACAGTGGTTTGGTCTATCTGGTTCTGCTTTCATTTAGTTTGCATCTTACCTACATCTTATATCATACTCAATCAATTCGTTTAATTCAACTTACTTCTGCACCAACTGTTTTGAATTGTGGTGTTCCACAAGGTTCTGTCCTAGGCCCGCTCTTGTTTACATGATATACCACTCCACTTGATTCACTACTTACCAGTAGCTCTCTGAACTACCATTTGTATGCCCAACTCTTCCTTTCATTTGATAGTTCCACCTCTGTTCCTGCCCTCCAACTACTTGCTTCTGTTTTTGACTGTTCATTCTTGGATGACTAGTAATAAACTTCATAATCCTTCTAAAACTGAATTTCTTCACCTAGGTACAAGCTAACAACTGTATAAATTTGATTGCCTTATGTCTGTTCAGTTTTTATGGTTTACACATTAACTGTACTAAATATGCACACAGTTTGGGCGTGGTGTTTGATTCCACCATGTCATTTTCCAACCATGTTCAGGCCATATGCAGATCAGCTCAATTTCACATACGAGATATTCACAGAATCAGATCTCTTTTGCATCTGACTGTCTTACTTCAATTAGCTAATGCATTGGTTTCACTTCTTTTTCATATTACTAAGGGAGATCTGCACAAACTACAAATCATTTAAAACTCTCACGCCAGAGCCATAATGAAGACTTCTAAATAAATATCAGCATATTAAGCCAGTGTTACATTCATTGCACTGGCTGTCCAATGAGCAAAGAATTCATTTCAAACTCTGTCTTGTAGTTCACAAAGTACTACATTGAAATCAGCCGACCTGTTTCCATGCTCACCCATAAGACCAGTAGACATTGCGATTTGGACTTGAAGCGACCAATGACTGATGTCTTAGGCATTATGATAATGGTGCTATAGGAATCACTGAATTAGATTAGATTAGATTGGATTGGATTAAATAGTCTTTTGCAATGTAAATAAATCACCCTCTTCATTTCAATATTCTTAGTTAGTTTTAATTAGTTTTGCCTGAACTCTGTGCACTGCACATCTTAAACAAATGGCAAATAAGACTCCTATCAATGCTTTTGTGCTGATGTACTTTAACATGACACACTAGTCACCTTGTCACCTTGTGCTGTCAGCTCTTTGAGCTCTAGCGACCGTCATGATCAATCTTCTCCATTTCTTTCTTTCCAATGTCGCGTCCCTTAGTTGTGCCAAGTTCATTCCAGTTGCTTCGTGTATCTTGTCCATCCATTTTTTCCTTGGTCTCCCTTGTTTTCTCTTTCCCTTTCCACAAGCCAGCATCATTTCTTTTTCCAATCCATCTGATCTCATAACATGTCCAAAGAACCTCAGCTTTGATTTTAGCACTGTTTGTTGTAACGTCTCATCTTGCTCAATTCCAATCGCCTTGCGTACCCATTCATTAGTCCTTTTCTCCGTCCATGATGTTCTCAGCATCTTCCTCCATATCCACATTTCACAAGCATTGATTTTTTTCTCTATTTTCTTGGTCATTGTCCACGTCTCACTGCCGTATGTTACTGTTTGTATAATCAAGGCCCTCACCAATCTTTTTTTCGTGTCTGTGCTCACATGTTTGTCTTTCCATATTTTTTCTAGTCCATTCATTGCGGCTTTTCCAATCGCCACCCTTCGGTTTATTTCCATATCGCACTTTCCTTCTCTTTCTACTACTGATCCCAAGAATGTAAAGCTTGTTACCGTCTCTAATTCCTCTCCATCCACCATAAAACTGCCCTCCTCAGCTGTTGTCATGATCTTCGTTTCTTTATATTGAAGTATAGTCCTGCTTTCTCGCTCTCTCTCTTCAGCCTTCTTATCAGTTCTACCAGATCTGTTTTTTTACCTGCTAATAGTGTTGTGTCATCTGCGTATCTCAGATTATTCAGTGTTCTTCCCGCTATCTTTACTCCCTCTTTTGCTCCATCCATTTCCGCCATCCTCATTATCCTTTCTGCATATAGGTTAAATAGGAATGGGGACAGAATGCATCCCTGCCTCACTCCTTTCTTTATTTTGATTCTTTCAGTATCTCCAAATTCAGGTCTTATTACCGCAGTCTGTTCTTCGTACAATCCCTTCAGAAGTTGTATCAAGTGCCTTGGTATTCCCATTTCTATTAAGGTTTTCCACATCAACTCATGATCAATGCAATCGAATGCCTTACTATAGTCAATGAAGCATATGTATAATTTTTGTCCATACTCCTTTTGTCTCTCCATTATCCACCGCATGTTGGCGATATGATCACGAGTTCCGCGGGATTTCCTAAATCCTGCTTGGTTATCTGGAAGCTCCCTCTCTATTATGTTCTCCATTCTTTTATGTATTATTTTAAGTAGTATTTTACTTATGTGCGATATCATTGCTATGGTCCTGTAGTTTTCACACTCTCTCGCATCTCCTTTTTTGAATAAAGGGATAAAGATTGAGCTCTTCCAATCCTCTGGCCGTTTTCCGGTTGTCCATATGATATTGCACATTTTTGTTATTGTCTTTGTCATTGCGCCATCTCCTGCTTTTACCATTTCTATGGGTATCCCATCCGGACCCGGTGCTTTATTGTCCTTCAGTTGTCTAATTGCCCATTCCACCTCTGCTTCCAAAACGTCCGGTTCCTTTTCATGTTCTGATGTATCGATTCGTTCTTTCATTACTCTCCTATCTTCACTGTACAGCTCCTCTGTGTATTCTTTCCATCTGTTCTTCATTTCCTCTTCGTCTGCGATTATGTGTCCATCCTTTGACCTCATTGATCCCATTCTTGGTGTGAATTTTCTCGTTATTTCCCTCACTTTTGAAAACATTTCTTTAGTTCTTCCTTTCTTTCCCTCTTCCTCCATTTCCTTGCACATTGCATTTAGATGTTTTTCTTTGTCTATACGTGCTTGCTTTTGGAATGCTCTATTCATTTCTCGTACCTTGTTTTTGTCTCCTTCTTTTTTTGCCTCCTTTCTTTCTACAGCTATGTTGATAGCATCCTTCGAGAGCCACGGAGTTGTTGTGACTTTCTTTTTCTTCGGAATGTGTTTCTCAGCAGTTTCTAGTATTATTCCCTTCACCTTCTCCCACAGGTGGTTCGTGTACTTTAACATGACACACTAGTAGTTGACTCAATGCATCTGTTTGCTTCTCTTCAGCAAGGTGTCTGTATAGGTTTAAATTATGATTTACTTTATCTTCTTATGTTTAGGAACCACCATTAACAGTGGCAGTTGATGTTGAGCCATCTTTTGTGAGCATTGGACCATTAAACTTGGCAGTTGGAATGAACAACCGAGTGTGGTTCTACTCAATCAGTGACTCGGGTATTTTTTCCTTTTTTATGTAACCAACAAGTATGCTAATGGGTGTAGTAAGAAAAGGAGTGCATCTGAGCAGTGCTTAGAAGGTGCTATAAAAATATTCAGTTGCATCACATTATAAAGTCATTTTCTGTATGTGAATCAGTTAAGTCTTTGTGTTGTTACTGTTAGTGTCAAGGTTCATGAGTTGCTGGAGCTGAAGGTGATGTATGCCATCATTCAGCTGGATGATGAACGGTCTCTTGATCGTATCATGTGGACGGATGATGGTCAGTTGTTGGCCGTGTCCACTCCACGTGGCTCTCTCCAGGTCTATCTGACCAAGCTGCCAATCCTTGGATCAACATTTGACTCATTTTGTTACTTGTCATGTGGTTTTTACTGTTCTTTAGACTATTTGGAATTTATGCATGAAAAGATTGACACCGTCTGCCACTGTCCTGAAGGCACTTTACCACTGACCTGAGAAAATGTGTGTAACATCTGCTGCGCTTTGTGCTTGAATGTCTTGCAACTGCCTGTTGCTTAATCTCGGAAAAACCCAACTGATCTGGGTCGGTAACCAAAATTAATGGATGAAACAGTGTCTGAATGGTTGAGACACTGTGTTCTGTTACCTAGGATACAGTGCCATAATGCTTAAGATACAATGTCTTAATGTCTGAGAACTGCCCAGTCCAGAAGCTTTGCGTATTTCAGTCCCACCTGCTGGAACCATCTCTCTCTCTTGAGATCTGCGACTCGAGCTCCTCTCTCTTCCTCTTTCAGGGTTCCGCAGGTGCCTGTTTAACAGTAATTTTACTTGTTCAGGTTGGGAGCAACCCTGTTGAGTTTATTCTCTAAGAGGCACATAATAAATCTTAAATTACAGTTACAATACAGTGATCTTATAGTTGAGTTACCATGACCTATTAGTTGAGTTATAGCATCCTTATGCCTGAGTTATGTGCCCTAATGTTTGAAATACAATGTCATATGTCTGAGATGTAGTGTCCAAATAGTTCAGGTGTAATGTGGTAATGTCTTTGTTTATATCTTATGCAGTGTCTTAATACCAGTAAGCTCTTATTCTGTAATATCTGTGTTATTAGGTGTTCAGAAAGTGAGAGAGAAAGAATATCTAGGAACAATACAGTCATGCAGTCTAAATGCAGAATATGCTGCAGTTCATTTTGAAGGCAGGATTTGTCTTCATATGGTAAGGACAGAACTTTATCTGTTTACCTCACTGAAATATTACTTAAATCTGAAGTGTGGTCACATGTCTCTATCTGTTAGTTTAAAAACTGGTGTTCCAGTCTGCCAAGAAGGAGCATGGAACAGTGGTTCATACTTATCTGTCACTAACGGTAATTTTAGTAGAATTCACAGCTGACCAGACAAAACTCTTAATAGTGTGCATGCTGCTGATAACACAGATGCTGGGTGGCTGTGGATTTGACAGATAATACAAGCACAGTGTCACTACCCTGGCAGTGATTGAATTCGAATCTAACCTCCATGGATAATAACTGCCCTAGCTGTAGGATGCTCCCTTGAACAAGGCCTGAATGCAGTTTTTTAAACCCATCTTGATAATTTACATCAGTGGAAGACTTTTTTGTTAAATATTATTACATCGAAAGTAACAAATATTTACGCAGGCATTCATGTCATGTGTACTAACAGACTGTTTACAGAGTTTCTTATCTCACGTATGATGTCTGTATAATCTGACAAGGAGTAGGTTGCATGAAGTTACATGCAACTGTGACCATGTGACCGAAGAAGTAACTTAGGACTTGCATCATAAGTATTCATAAGTATTCACTGTGGCATTTAGTCTTCCAACCAAAACTTGAAAAACAGACTTTCAAAAACAGTTACAGGACTAAGCTATTATCTAGACCAAAGAAATCAGAAAACCTTAAGATGAGCTTAACATATTGATTATAACTGCATATATATATAATGAAAATGAATGGCAAGACCTTGAAATTATATAAAAATATAGCTCGTCCCCGGGGATGAATTTATGGTAGACTCAGCCACGCGGCTCACAACATTAGAGAAGGATCTGAAACCTGTCAAGTCTGAATTAATTTTAAAGCCCAGCCTGTAAAGTCCAGTTTAATTTTATGTTATGACGTCAAAAGTCTGAAAAACCTTGTGGGATGCCATATGTGCAGATAGACGACAGTGACCTTGATGATCCAATGCCGATGTGTTGTGACAGGTCTGTCAGGTAACTGCAGATCCAATTGAGAGCAAGAATGCTGATGCCAAATGTCTTCTGCAGCCTCGCCATGTCGATTGTATAGAAGGCAGCAGAGAGGTCAAGGCTGATAAGTAGTGTGTGTTGATGTCATCCAGAAGTGGTGAAGATATCATCAAAGGTCTTCAGTAAGGCTGTTTCAGTTGAGTGATGCCCACGGTAGACTCACTGATGACTGTGGAAATTACAGGAGCTGCTAACGTGAGGCAGGAGATATGCAAGGAAAGACACGTTCCAAAATTTTCGATAGTGTATGAGTTTGAAATTGGCCTATAGTATGAAAGATCATCCAGATCAAGACTTTCCTTCTTCAGCAGAGGTGAAACAGAGGCAGATTTGTAGCAGGCTGGAAACCGTCCACTGCTGAAAGACAAATTGCAGCGATGGATGATGGAGCGAACACGTCTGCACATGACTTCAATAGGGACAAGCAGGGATGATGAGAAAGCATCTATCACAGATGATTTTTCCAGTAAGGAAGACAGTAGTTTGACAGTATCCACAAGTCTGAGGTGGTCGAGATGCATGCTGGCATGGTCCCTATCTGATGCAAGTGGGTTCATAGGTTGTCCAGATAGTTAATTGGCAGTCGATGCCTTTATTGACTTGATCTTGTTGATGACAGAGTCTCAGAACATGACACAACATTTCTGACATTCTTCAGTTGGTAACACTTCAGATGGTACTGTGGAATGAAGTACTTCCTTCACTGATGATCATTGTTGATGGAATCCATTAGGATTTTCCATTATGGTGTCACTGTTGTGTTGTCGGCGTGATTCACCGATGAGTTTTTTGGCGTTCTGGCATGCCAACTGATACGCACTGCGGACGTGTTCATCTCGGTAGCCTTCCATCACCTTTCTGGGTGTCTTTGAAGTCATTTTGCATCTGCAGCTTCTGGAGACAGTCAGCGATTGACCTTCTTTCCTGGACACTTCTTGACTTTCCTAAGTGGAGCCAACTGTCAAGGATGTTGGTAACTATGTTGTCTATCTGACTTGCAGAGTTATCAGGGTTGTCCTCAGGAGCCAAAAACAGTGTTGAGTTGAACGCTTGTTGGAAGGAGTCAGGGTTGAGTGTTTTCAGCTTCTGGAGGTTGCCTACTGGTGAGGCATCTTGCAACCATCCACTTTAATAGTGTGGTCGGACAGTCCGTGGCTGCTGCACAACTGTACATTCTTGATTGATTTTGAATTCACTCCGGAAATGACCAGGTCGAGTAGACTGTCACCTAACAGTAGGGGAAACTTGTGTATTTTTAGGAATATAATTAATAATACAAAAGCAGATATATGCTAATGTTCAGGGACTACCGTACATACCCGACTATAAGTCGATTCAAGTATAAGTCGAAGTGTACTTTTTTGAGAAAAAAAGATTCCAAAATCGACGGATCGAATATAAGTCAAACCCATATATACAGCCTTATAATATAGGCCCGTCCATACATTACGTATGCAAAGAAAATTATATTTTCATACCCATCATATATTTAACAGAGGGAGCTTTCTTCGGCTAGCATGCAGAGACTGTGTGGGGGAATATAATTATAAAAGGCGACTATACGAATATGGGTATATATGTATCCATTCCATATTTACAAAACCAAATGTACATAAGGTACACGTATATGGTTTTGTAACTGAAGGAACTAATTTAGCGGGTCGGCTTACACCCCTTAGTAGTGCCTGACTGGTCAAAGACGACATCCAGATGGCGATGGCAGTGATGTGAGGGCAAATTTTCTGACCTGCATTCCATTAATTTTTCAGGGTTCTGTCAAATCTTGCTATAGATCTGTGCTTTTATATAATGTAATAAATTCCATCGGACGACTATAGGATAATACAATGTTATAAATAGGCTAATGTGGAAATTTATTTTGCGTACGTACACATTTTGTCGAGACCAACCCCCTCGCCATACGCACCCGTACGCAAAATTGCCTAAATCCGATCATCCCCTCCCCTCATTGCGTACATAATATATAGATGGGCCCTATACTGGAAAGAGCTGGTAGGAAGCGAATTGAGTCGCCGGGATCAATCAAGAGGACCAATCAGCATACTGCAAGCAAATTTCACTATAGGCCTATAAATAAATATTACCAAGTGCATTTACAATGGCATATAATTTGCAATATTCAAATATCAGAATGGAGTAAATTATTTCGTTTCAGCCAGAATCAATTGTCTTTAATCTCTTTGAAATGTGATCTCTGCAGTCGCTTCTTATGAGACTCCCCATGCAGCGACTTTCCCCTTTCAAACGGTTTATCAGCTAGGCTCACAGCCCGACTCTCTCGTTTTGCACACATCTCTACACCTATGTTGGAGGTCTTACTCTTGCTCGACATTACTGCGCGTATCCATGATATTTGATTTCTTTTGGCGGAGGTCTGAGCAAGCGACAATAAAGGACATCGTTTTCGATGTGTGAAATATATTGTAGAAGTACCAGTATATAATAACATTGTTATAAGAGAAGAATATTTTGTTTTGATCTGTATGTAGTCAGTAGTTTGTTGAAATGTGATTTTTCTTGAAAAACGATATAAAAAGAAAGACAACTAAAATAAAATGAGCGTTTATTTTTTAAGGCCATTTTCGTAATGTTGAATATTCGGTCCGAAAATCTTCCGTCTATTTTGTCTCTCGAGTATAAGTCGAAGGACTTTTTCGTAGCCCTGAAATAGACATAAATTTCTCAACTTATAGTCGAGTTTATACGGTAATGGTCTTTGTCTGGCACCACAACAATTAGATATGTATTCAGTTTAATGAGAATGTAGTAAATATAAATCATGCCACAACAGTTGGATATGAGTTATAGAAACAAATGCATCTGTTATTGTATGTGGTGCAATCTTATTTACGGAGACATTCTTTTCGCACATAATGTGGGGAGAGAGAATAGTCTTTAACAAAATAACTGCTGTAGCATATAAAACCATTGCTGTTACCAAGAGAATGGTTGAACAATCTACATTTCCATTCAATTTAATGAGAATGTACTAAAAATTAATTCGTACATACCAGTTCAGACATTTAACCCTTTAACGACCGCAGAAATGTTTTCATCTACCCCCTCACGACCGCACATTTTTGGCAAAAATGGCCAAAAATAAAAAATTGAACTTGTGATATCTCTGTCAGTTTTTTCCATGTAGACGTAAAGTAAGCACCATTCTTTAGCATTTTATCTCCTCTTCCCAACCATCTATCAAGTTTTTTTAAAAAAGAAATTTTGGGGTACCCCAAGTTGCCCCAAACTATATCCCCCAAAAAATTTGCTATATTTTTATCTTCAAGACAGTCTACAAATATTTTTGAATGACAACATATATAAATTGAGCACAAAAAATGTGCAGAAATTGTTGCCAGATAGAACCAAACAGAAATTTTAAAAATATTTTCATAACTGAAAGAGATATAATTTTTTTAGTATTTAGACCGTTGTCATAAAAACTGAAGAAAATTACAGGAAAAAGGATAAAAGTAAAACAAATTGAACTTAAGATATCTCTGTTGGTTTTTGACATGTAGGCATAAGGTAAGTACCATTCTTTAGCACTTTATCCCCTCTCCCCATTCATCTGTCAAGTTTTTTGGGGAAAATTTGTTTTGGGATACCCAAAGTTGCCCCCAACTGTACCCCAAAAATTTGTTATATGTTTACCTTCAAGACAGTCTACATAAGAATTGTAAGTGACAACATATGGTAGTTAGGCACAAGAAATATGCAGAAATTGTTGCCAAATAGAACCAAACAGAAATTTTTAAAATATTTTCAAAACTGAAAGATATACAATTTTTTTAGTATTTAGACCGTTGGGTAAAAACTGAAGAAAATTACAGGAAAAGCCTAAAAGCAAAACTAACTGAACTTGTGATATCTGTGTCAGTGTTTGACATATATACATAAGGTAAACACCATTCTTTATCATTTTATCTTTTCTTTTCCATCCTATAATTATATTTCTCAACACAACATTTTCTGGGTAACTGAAAACTGACCCACAATCGCCGCAGGCATAGGCCTATAGCGGATGCCACTGTCTTCAAATTCCATACCAGTGTGCCACTTGTTCACTTCGTATTGCCAACAGTCTCGTGTGATCCATCTGACACGTTTTATTCATCAGAAGAATCACAATTTTCATTAATATACGACCATTCGTCGATCAACTGGCGAATTTCTTCCTCCGGTAAACAGCACTTCGCCATTTTGGGACATTTAAATATCCATTTATAGTTACACGCTGGCCGATTTAAATGCCCGTTTTGATTGGTTGTTTTTTATGTTTTGAGGCGTTTTCCAGGGATTCCGCTGATGTAATATGGATTAAAATTATACCTATTTGCCTAAATGATGTAGAATTCTAAAATTAGAAGGACTACAAATAAACAAGAGGTTACAATATGACTAGCCCCGCTTACTAGTACCGTGCTGCCGTTACTACCATTTACTACCGTGCAGTCGGAATGAGTTAAAGGCATGGGTTAGCGCTTGCAAACTATTCCAGTATTGCCTGTGTGGTATATAAAGGTTTTAGTTGTCGATGGAATACTAAGTGGCCAAAATGAATAGCCTAGCATTTTAGTTAAAGAATTCAGTGTTGGAAAGTGGGAATCAGAGTTAATTAAATTTATAATAAAGACTCCTAACAGTTAGCATTGTCCTTGCATTTTATCGGTGACACACGCTGTGAGAGACCATCAGAAACTAATTTAGGATCATCTTGGGGTTGGTAAATTACACTGACAAAAACTTTTATTTTTATGCCAAATAATATTTACAAGTAAGCTGTCACAGGCATCTAGTGAATTCTGTTCTAGACTATTATCGCACTTATAGTCTAGATCTTGCCCAAGCAATAAACCTGTTCCTCCACTTTTGCCCTCCTTGCGAGACATTTCAATGCTCATATAGCCAGGAAGGTCAACGGATTCCTTGTTAGATATGTCCATGCAGTGCAATTATGTCAAATTTAGTGTCCAGATAAGCCAGGAATGCCATCATTTGAAGACGATTTTTAAAAAATAGTTTCTAATATTTAAATGCATGAGCTTCAGTTATGATTCGTATGCATAAGTTTTAGTAAGTGAATTGTAGCATTTATTAATTTATTAGACAATATTTACATAACTCACGCAATAGTGGTCTGTAGAAATTTAGGTTGAGATAAAAATCTACATCATTTGCCTCAGATACATCTTTATGCAGTGTGGAGAGATTGAATACTAAGGTTATTAGTTTGTCATAGTCAGTGCTGTGTGATAGTGAAAATTTAATGCAGTACTTTTAAATTTTGCAAAACCATCCAAGTAATTGAAAGGGAAAAGGTCACACGAACAAGTTATACAAATCTAGTCTTTTGAAGCAACATCAGAGAATCCCAAACACTGTTTATGAACAAGCCCTTTACAAATATCATACAAAAGTAAATACTGGGTCAGCTTAATGCACTTTAGACAGATGTCACAAAATTGCTTTGTTCACTTGAGGGCATATAATGAAATATGAATTAGTAACAATAGAAAAAAATTACAATAGCTTTCATTGTCCATGTTTATTCAAAATTAAAATGTAAATTAATAATAATGACATTACAATTCAGTATAATCTGCAGAAGAAAAATAGCAGATAAGAACAAACAGGAAAATATATCGTTTTTCACATCACACTCCAGTGGTGAGAAAGTACAACATAATATCAAGATGTGCTGCTTGTGCTTATCTCTGACCAGACAAAACGACAGTCAATTACCCAGATGAAAACAAATGAATATTACATATCCAACTCTAAGAAAACAATAGGTATATAATTATCCCTACTTGTAGTTCATCACAGGATGTTGCAGAATTTATTTAGACCCTCTTCCCGAATACCTCCTTCTTTGACTGTTGCAAAAAGTTTCCCATTCCAAGATCACGTAGCGCCAAATGGAGGATTTTTATGAAGTTCTTGTAAGGTTGCTTGATTCAGGACAGTTAGATCCTCTTCAGTCACAATGTGTTCCTTTGAGTGATTGTTGAGGGTGTGATACCTTGTCCTAAACTTCTTAAGAGAAGAAGACTCTAATGAGAAACTCAGTGGGCTTGTAGACAAGAACATCAGAAGAACCCTTGGAGTAAACACAGTGTCAAAATCAGTTTCTTGTAAAGTCAGGATGTGTAATTTATTGTGGTACATTTGGATAAACTATCTAGAGAAAGGCCACACTTGTAACCTCAAACATGGCTGGCTTGATCCAGGTCATTGCATTGCTTCCTGCCTTGACTCCTCAGTGCTCAGAGGTCCAATTGAAGCCAAGTTCTAATATTTAAGTTGTTCAAATAGCACTCTATTTCACCAAAAACCAAATTATGAATTTACTTCATAATTTAGAAATCTAAGAAATTTTCAGGCAAAGAATGTATCCAGTTCACGTCATATTCTTCTTTCTTTGAACCATTTCGGTCACATGATTCTACACAGCATATCCAGCTGAGCTTTGTGCAACAAGTTCAAGGAGTGTTCTACATGCTAGCCATTAGGCTTATGCTTTGTTTACCAAATGACTGGAAGTTCATATGTCACATTCCTTCTTCAATCAGAGAAGGAATAACACTGACTAAGATTACTTTAGATTACACTCAGTGATAACATTGTACCATAATTGGTCATACATTGTTTACATCACAAGCTCCACAATAAGGTTGATCTTGCTTATACAGTTTCAACAACCTACTTTCCATCGAGCGTGATGGGTGTCGTGGCATGGTGCTCTGTCACTGCTGTGTAATACTGCATATTTCAGATCGATGAAAGTCAGCCAGATTTAGAGGAGAAAAAGACGGCACGAATGTTTCCAGAAAAAGACCAGAAGATCACTTGCCATGATCTGACAAGGGAATTCCTCATCTATGGAACTGATGTGAGTAACGATGGTATCTCATTTATCAGTATGGTTCACATTTCTTAATTTTCAGCAAATATTAAACAATTTCAGACTAAGTAATACTGTGTCATAATATTAGTATTACTTGATTTGTTAAAGGTAAATGGAAAATCACTTTTATGCCATGGTTCCTATAGGCATCACTATGTATGTATGTGTGTATGTATGTAGTATGTACATATGAAGAGACATAATATAGCACCTTATGGGTGCCGCTCAAAAGCACTGGACACATGATTATCTAACTGATATAAACCAGTGCATTTAAGGTAGTTTGAAAATGCATGTTGAGCGGAGCATATTGCCTGGCCAGGTCAACAGCTGCCCACTTATGACCAATTGAAATTCATTGTTAAAAGTTCATTGGTCAGACCATAGAAATAGAATATCTTGTAATCAGCACTCTAATGAACAAACTCTTTCAGCTAAAAGAAAATGTTTAATGTCCATCACTATCATTAAGTCTAAGTAACAAAAGTTCATGTATAGATCAAACATACCAGGGCAATCCTATACTAAGCCTCACTTATGAGAGCACTAATTAAACTAGATAAGTGTTATTATGTAGTTAACTTACTTGGCATCAGCAGCACCTTTGAGGTACTTAAAAGGTGCTATATTAAGTGGCTAGGTGCATATATACATACATCAGCTACTGCTATCCACTTGGAACAGTTTGACTTATTAATGGGGCTAGGCATTTAACGCATTATTAATGCAATTAATGTGATTAATTTTTTCAACATGATTAACAATTGTGCCACTGTACGCTAAGATGGTCCAAAACTGAACTTTCTCAGAGTTGCACTCCACAGCCCTCTTTTTGTGCTATGGCTCCCCGCTATTACTTCTACCAAAGTTAGAGAGATTGATGAGTATTTAGAGGTGTTTTCACCATTTAAGCATGAAATCAGTAATCTGCACTAAAGAACTGAAAACAGATTGTGAGTTGAAGTAAAACATATATTGCAGCAATGAAAATAAGAGAAGGTTCCAAAATGTTCAACGTTGCTATGAACACAGTGGAAATTTTCTTACTTTTCTTGAATAACACATTTGCAGACCTCTGTCATCTTCATCACCGTGGCCTTGGAGCAGGATGGATAGGTCTTCCTTTGCCATTTAACGAACTGAAGAAGGAACTGCTTCTGCTGTTATTCTTTGTCAGCGATGAATTGTACTGCTGCACCAAAGCAATGGCTCTCTCAGCGGAGTCGTTCACAACTGTCTTGGCCAACGCTGCCATCCGGAGGTCCTGTTAGGAGAGATCGTCGCACCATTCATTAGGATCCTTTACCAGGAAGCCTTGGTTATTCTCTTTTCCATTCTAGTGCAGAGCGCAAAAGATAACAGTAGTTCTCTCTGTGAAGCATGATGCAAGGCCTAGAGAGCTGAGAGGTTCAGGAGGGCAGTCGAGGCATTTGACAGAATTGATGGACTGTGGAAGACCAAGGTTTGTCACCATCATTGTTTTCACATCCGCTGCAATTTGTTCACAAACAACGACATGCCAACCAAAATATCTGAAACATACCAGAGATGCCTGCCAAATGCAATCGAGGCAGCTTTTGCCACTGTCATATTTGGGTGTTTACTGAGCTTCTCAGCTAGCAGTAGGTCAGTGAGTAGTACTCTTATAGGCAGAGGAGCTTCATGCCAGAACTGGACATAGACGAGTCTCACAAACAGTGCCTGCTCCTTTACAGTGTGCTTTTCTTTGGCAGTCAGAGAGAAATGCTGCTAGAAAAGAAATATTTTAATGAGCACTATAGATGGCTTTTGCCATCAAACGTGTATGATGGAATGCTCCTGGTGCCCGAAAGGAAACCCTTGCTCCCTTTTTACCCCAGGAAGATCAAGCTGAGTTTCAAGAATTCCTTTTAGTCTTCTCTTGGATTGACCCTTCCAGAGCTGCCTTGCAGAATTTCACCATTTCTTCTCGAAGAGCCGAAGTGTGTGCATCAAACTTGTCATCAGAAGCCACTTCATAAGTCACCTGGTCAGTGTATCACCAGCATTGAAGGAATCTTTTGAACATAGCAATATCAGGCACTCCATTCAAATAAGGATCTGAAAACAGCAGCACGTGTAAGTTCCATGACATGATGGTGGCAAGCCGTTCAATTGAATTCTCAGTAAAGCTGCAGGCACCATTCTTCAGGCCAGTATTGCTTGCAGTGGTGTCAAGTACTATTCCAGAAACTCGATTCCAGAGACCCGTTCATCCAGTGTGCTCAGGCAGGCTTCAGCTTTTTCTTTACCAGTTCTGCGGTGAATTTTTGGAACTCCCAGTAATATCTTTTCTCCACCACCTGTGATGAATACTGCAATTCTGTCAGCTGTTTCTTGCCAGTACTGTCAGGTAGCAGTTTGCCATCCCAGTGCAGGAGCGGCAGTGCATTGCCAATGCCCTTCTTGTCTGTGCCTGCAGCCTCCTCTTCGCGGTTCTTGTAGCGTGATCGTCAGATGGAACTTCTTGACAAAGTCATGGTACTGACATTATGACCAAGAGCTTATGCAACTGCTCCAACAATATATGTGGCACCTCGGTCTAGGACATTAACTCAGTCTAGAACAACACTGACATTGGGATCCGTAAGGATGGTGTTGACCCATGCTTGCTTTGGCTGAGCTTTCAAGCAAGGACTATGAACTTGGAACTCCTCATCAGAAGCAGAGGAGCAGGAAGACGATGAGCTACTGGAGTGAGGTTCGGAAGCAGAATAGACACATGTACCCAGACCCGAGGACATGTGCCCAAGCCTCCCTGGCAACACCACCAATAAGTTTGCCCAGTGAAAGACTGTTCAGTATGTTGGAGTAACTCTCTTTGATCTACTCTGATCTAATGACTTCTGTAGCACCATCATCATGATGCCAAAGGCATCAATCGATGCCTTGGGCATTATGAAAGGACATCTGATAGGAGAAGTTGCCTTTCACATGAAAATTTAGAAATTTCTGAAGGCAAACTTACATAACTTTACTGAAAGGATAATTGCTTTCTTGTCTAATGACAGTTCAAGACATTGAGGTTTAGATTGCAATCTTTGGCAAGCTCCGTCACTGTAGGACAAGGGTAAACATTTTACAAATGCTTATGGCAAGTTGTTTGCTCATATTTAAAAATATTATTTTTAGCATGGTCCATTTTTGCTATTACCTACTATTTCGTATTCATATTTGGCTAATTATGTCCAATATGTCCAGTTATTTGTATTTGGCTGAGTAGTAGCAAATGCTTTTTGATACAGCTGTAATAAAACTTATTCGAACTGTTACATCAGGTAGGCTAGCAAGAAGTTCTTAAAGGCATTGTAGAAAGGCATTTTAGAAATACCAAGGTAGATGCATACATACATGCATTCATGCAGACTGTTTTGGGCCTAGACATAATTGTCCAGCTTATTAAAGGGTCTAAACTTGACAGGAGCCTAAGTCACAGCTGTTTTGGTATTGCACTATTATATTCAAAGTAGAGCTGCATTTCGATTAAAAATTTCAATTGCGATTAATCGAACGATTACAATTTTTAATCGCAGTTAATCGCATTTTAATCGCATGTTAGAAAAATGAGTAATCCCAGTTGGATTGCAATTTTACAGTATTTAATATTTCTAATTTATATGTATTTAATATTTCTAATTTATATGCAATGTCCAAAGTAAAGAAAAGTAATTAAAATTTTTAATCGCATTTTAATTGCATGTTAGAAAAATGAGCAATCCCAGTTTGATTGCAGTTTTACAGTATTTAATATTTCTAATTTGCATGCAATGCCCAGAGTAATATGTTTTAAATAGCTTTAAAGTGTTTATTCTTTTAAATGCAACCAGTTGTTGAAGCAAACAAGTTTATCCACATTATTTGGGTCCAGCGATGCCAACTTCTTATGAACAATGTGTCCCGAAAAAAATACTCGTTCACAAGGGACAGTTGTTGCTGGGATGACAAATACTTTTTAGCCCTGGTGGATGTTGACAGATCGGCCATTCATCGCGAACTATTTTGTGATGGCATTGGTTATGCTTTCGCATTTGCCCTGGTCCATTGGCTTAGACATATCCCGCTGCTGAACTAGGGTTGCCTGGCGTAATGCAGGTTCCGTTTTACCATCAGCTGAAGATAACGTTGATGTCTTATCACGTTCAGTAGCGGTAAACGCATGCTGGTACGCAGGCCATAGTTCAACGACGAGTTGCTATGGTAGTACTTAATTTAAACACTCTTGCAATACTTACAAACGACTTGTCATCCATATTAAAAATAAACTGTCTGTCCAATATTGTCTTTCCTAGTTTCCTTGACTCCATTCTTTACGTTAAACCTAATTTGTAACGTCCGAATTTAATATCACAATCAAATTTACAGAACGCGAAAAAGCGAAAAAATAGGAAACAAACAACCATAGATATAATAAATGTCGACCCTCGCAAGCACTGAATATTTTATAGATGAATTTTCTTCGCGCTGATTTTGGTTGACGAGTGCTTGCGGCAAGAAAGAAAGACTAAGTTCTTAACGCGTTAGTCGTTGCATTAAAATAATTTGTAATCGCAAAATTTTTTAACGCGTTAATCGCACGCGTTAACGGCGATTAATCAACAGTCCTAATTCAAAGCTGTGTCTTTAGAACTGTATGGTGAGTTTTTACTCGCTTCTGACATGCAGTTTTGGTTCATAAAGTTATTTGGGTGTTCTCATGCTTAGTTTCTGTTTTAGCAAGTTGACAAATTCTTTTGTAATATTGTGTGTTTCATGATTTCTTTATTTTTTAGAGAGGTACAATCTACTATTTTTACTTGGATGACTGGCAAGATGTGACTGAGTTTCGACATGTCTGTGGAATACGAAAACTCTTTGCTGATCCAAATGGCACCCGGCTTGCTTTCATCGATGACAAATCAGATGGATACATTTTTAATCCGGTTAGATCTGTATTCATGTGGTCTTGTTTCAGTCTTGATTTAAAAGTGTTGATATTTTCAGACTGCACTTGTTAGAACAGTGGAAATTTATTTTTTTATTACTTGAAACATACAGGATGTTTGCAGTGGTGGTATGTGTAAAAAGCCGAAGTATGGCTCTTTCATGGCAGTTGTTTATGCAGAGCACAACAACTGAAAGGTTCTGATCCAATCAAGATTACAGATTATCCTGTGTTAGAAACTATTATAAGAAGAACACAGCAGTTTAAGAGGGTAATATGGGGTTAGCAGTATACTGATGAAAGTATAGGATGGAGGGCGACTGTTAGGCACTTAGAAGTTAAGGATGAAATAATTTTGAAGTTAACATGCCATTCAGGAGCACACAGTGAAGCTGACAAAAGCAGCATTATGCATTTGTGGATGGAAAGGAATAACCCAGCTAACAAACCCATTGGGACAATGTTGATCCAACGTTGTCCCATTTCAGTCCACATACCTTAAGTTTTGTTCGGTGGAATCTGCCCTTTTTGCCATTCACAATAACATCATTTGCTCTGTTGATAATGGTAGGTAAACAGCATTTGTTGTTCCTAACATTTGTGCTGCTTTTGATACTGTTGACGATTATCTTCTTTTGCATCATCTCCAGCACTGGTTTGAGGTTTCTGGGTCTGATCTAAATTGTTTTGCTGTTATATGGTAATTAATCGTCTAGTGCTTTGTTGACATGTGGCATCCCACATAGTTCCGTGCTTGGTCCTCTTGTTTACATTATAAACCATACCACCAGGTACATTACGCGACAGTCATTCACTAGGATATCAATTCTATGGGTCATTCCACCTCAATTCAACAAATGGCTGCAGCTCGACCATCTCAGATTCAAATGAAAACTTCACAGAATGTTTGTTATGGTATTAGAGGAAGTTGTGCAAAATTTTAGATCAATATGGTTTAAAAAAACTTGTGCCAAACTGATGTAATATTGAAGAATGTTTTCACAACTCATAATGCTAACATACTTTCTCTACAAAAATATGCAGAAATGTTCTTTTTCTGATGCATGTCTGCTACCATGTGGCCTTCCAAAAATGGAAAACTGTATTCTGAAGACCATTTTCAAAGCCAAAGATCATCATGTGGGACAGGTCATGGAGCAATGCAACTTGCATCATTGGAAAGAGCAGCTCAGAGACTGTCAGTTTACCAAAAATGGTGATGGGGTCTCTTCTTGTTCATGCTATACTTTTATTTCATTTGTGGCAGTGTCTCCTGCATTTGCAAGTTTTTAATGGAGTCAATTTCATATCAATACATTGTGAAATAATCTCTATAATGGGTCAGTTTACTCAGATTTCAATCTCTTCATCTTCCTCAGTTGTTTTAATTTGTTTGATATCTACCACAGTGAATCATTAACACATATGAAGGAAAGATATCTATTATACATGTCCAAATAATACAAAATGATATGTAACATGTTTTCGGTTTATAAAACATCACTGATGGAATCATAAATTTGCACCAATTTACCACATTTAATTATCTTAGTTCTTTTAGAATCTTGTGTACTCTTTATTTATACATGTTCGATCTTCAATCGATAAGTCATACGATCTTCCTGTTTTTGTCACTCACACTTTTACATAAAATTTGCTCTTTTGCCATCCAACAAACATCTTCTTTCTGTGGCCATTTGAATGCAGAAGCAGGACCATGTGGCTACATGAAGATAACTTCCAAGTGATTGTGTTTTTCTGACACGGAACAAATTATACCAATCCTCCAAAGATCATCATACAGGCATGCAACATAGTCACCAGGTTGAAATAAATTGTTGTCAGAACTTCCAACTGATAATTTGCTACATGTGAAGTGAGTCTCTTGTTCAGACACCTGGCTGACTTTCATACCACAAGGTCCTGGGGGTGAACGAGTGATTTTCACGAGTGCCAGGAATCTTGGTAGCAACTAGAAACCAACTTTCCAGTTCTTTGTTGTGCTCTTCAATTTCTTACTTACCAATTCATATCTATTTTATGCCAGAAATGTTTTGGTGGCACCAACGATATAAATCATCAGATGTGAGCAGAAATCCACTTGTAGTAGCTTGAATGCTTACTCTTCCTACTTCTCTTTTTACAGACCCACCAACTCATTTACAGGGACTTTTCTCATGAGAAGTAGCAAAGAAATGCCACTAAGCAGCATGCCAAATTCTTCCAGATGGAAGAACAAACTCTTATATTGTGCAGCAGCTCCATCACTGAAATAAAAAATCTTTTTAATGTTAGGGAGATTGCCTCTGATGTGCTGTATGACTACTGTTTCATGCTTCAGTTCATTACAATACTGTTCATCTGACTTTCTATAAATATGGCTTCTAGAACAATGAAACTGATTGCAATGAAGACACCTTAGAGAAAAAAGAAATTAATTGATGTAGCTCAATAATTCATTTTAACAAACCCTATTTATGAGCCCCCAAAACATATATATATATATATATATATATATATATATATATATATATATATATATATATATATATATATATATATATATATATATATATATATATATATATATATATATATATATATATATATATAGAGAGAGAGAGAGAGAGAGAGAGAGAGAGAGAGAGAGAGAGACACACACATAAATTAATAAATTTTTTATTTTTTATGAGTTGGACATGTACAGAATATCTTTTCTTCATATGTGTTAATGATTCACTGTGGTGGTATCTACCAAATAACTTCAAGAACTGAGGAACATGAAGAGATTGAAATCTGAGTAAAAAGACTCTTTATAGAGATTATTTCACAATGTATTGATATGAAATTGACTCCATTAAAAACTTGCAAATGCAGGAGACACTGCCACAAATGAAATAAAAGTATAGCATGAACAAGAAGAGACCCCATCACCATTTTTGGTAAACTGACAGTCTCTGAGCTGCTCTTTCCAATGATGCAAGTTGCATTGCTCCATGACCTGTCCCACATGATGATCTTTGGCTTTGAAAATGGTCTTCAGAATACAATTTTCCATTTTTGGGAGGCCACATGGTAGCAGACATGCATCAGAAAAAGAACATTTCTGCATATTTTTGTAGAGAAAGTATATTAGCATTATGAGTTGTGAAAACATTCTCTGATACTACATCAGTTTGGCCATGTCAGGGCTGCAAAGTGTGATCGTCAGACAAGCACAAGTTTTTTTAAACCATTTTCAGATGGGTCATAATATCACAGTTTTCAACACTCGTCATTCTTTTTTTCAGCATTTCATCTAAACAACGAAGACTAGATATCCTGAAAATTTCGTCAAATTATCTGCAATATTAATGAAGTTATGAGTTTCTAAACGTCATTACAAATTTAGACGCAAGTTCCAAAACGGCAAAAACGGTCACCCCATACGTCTTTCAGACTCAGTATCTTCAAAACTACTTACCGTATTGATCTAAAATTTTGCATAACTTCCTGTTGTACCATAACAAACATTCTGTGAAATTTTCATTGAAATCTGAGATGGTCGAGCTGGAACTTTCTGAAAAATTTGCTGAATTGAGATGGAATGACCCCTATGCCGATGATACTCAAATTTGCACTTCATTTGACAGTTTGTCTTGTCACTTACCTGTCACTCATGTACTCTACTTGGCACTACACAGCAGCATAATTTATTTATTTAAAGTGCTTACCTTTTTCAGTTGGCTTATTCACCCTAGGCTGCCTCTCTGTTTAAGTGGAATGACTGCAGCTCGGTTTTAGTACACCGTCAGTTGATGCCTTGCACATATGACACCAGCACCATAGAAATTGCTAATAATATTATTATTTTTGCTGAAGCCCAATCCTTGATGTCTTTTATAAAATTACATTGTTCCCCTCAGGCACTTTCCCTGTCATGACTGGTATGCCCCATGAAACCTGTAGCTCAATGATTATAATAGACTTTTGTGCTATTGCTTGCTTTTAATTTCTGTGCTCCCTTATATGGATTCAGCTGCAATGAAAGGTCCATCATGCCATGTTATCAGATTCATATTTGCTGAGTGGGCATATGTAACAAGTGTTTGGAACAAATAAATAAATTGAATTAAATAAACTATTAATTAGGTCTGACTGAAGTCTGAATTCGGATGGCATTATGCTGTCTGACTCAGAGACCAGAACTCATGTTCTGTTTTGATTTGGGGCTGTCAGATGGTTTCAGTTAGCTCAGAGTTGTGCATGTCTGTCCACATGTGTGCATTACTGCACATGCTAGCCATTGGTTCTCTGGCATGTCTACTCAGCACAGTGTGGTCCAGGAATTCTGAACATGGTGTCAACTGTCAGCTTTAGATGGGAGGGAATCCATCGGTTGGGCTCTGTATGTTTGTGGGAGCCTGCCAGTGGTGACTCCTCTGGGTATAATCATTGTTTGCCTGTTGAACTATTTGTTCTTAATTAATTTAATATCATTTAGGCTAACATAGGCAGCCCTTTTGTGTGATACATAAAATGTGCTATATATTAAGTATCTGGATACATACATACATATATGAAGTTGAATATATGGTTAAAAGTATTAAATTTCAGGTGACAGAAAGTTCTCTTGAAATACCAGCAATCTCACCAAGGACAGCCGGAATCTTGTGGGACAATTTTTCTTTAGATAAGGTATTTATTTAGATAAGGTGTTTTGTCCTTGCCTTAGTCACATGTAATTGCTTAGCAAGATCTATATAATAAAAGGCTTAGACATGTGTATGATAAGTCAATGGCACCACTGGTAATAAAACAATACTAATTAACTGATTGACCAGCAAATGTGAGCCTTTATTTCAAGGTGTATTAAGATGTAAAGAATTTCAAGTTCATTAATAAATATTATTTCACAAATTTCAATATGAATATAAATAAGAAATGTCATTATTATTATTAACAACAGGTAAATTAAAACACTGCTTTCTTCTGGTATTGATTTGTGAGGATGAGCGATAAACACGCCATTCTATGCAACTGAAATGCTGCTTGAGTTCAAATACCTGAATAATCATGTGAAATTGACATAAATTGAATAAAACATTTTTATCAATTGCTTTCAGGGCCCAAGGTAACAGGGAGCAGCAGGGCTATCTATATAAATGTAAGAGAGGGAGCAGAAGCAGTAGAGGCCAGGATTTGGAGAAGTTGGGGAGGGGAGATTAGGAAGAGCAAGAGGTGAGGGAAGGGAAGACTGGTAAGGGGAGACTAAAAAAGGAAGGGCTGGTTGGGAAGGGGAGAGGGATGGGAGAATGAAGGAAGTGCTAGAGCAAGAAGTGCTAAAGAAACAAGAAGTGAAAGGGGTTTAATGAATGTAGAGAAATTGGAGAGGGAGTTTGCTTCTTTCCCTTCCTTGTCTGTCAGTCTGAGCATTCTGCTTGCCTTCTTTCCTGGAGCTATTCACTTATAACTGAAAACCAAAATTTTCAAGCTGTCATATCCTGCTTCTGCTCCTACTCAGTCCAATGGCCACCATCACCAATGATTTGTACTGTGGCACCTTGCTGTCTCCCTGGCTTGACCCTCTGATTCTGACCTGGCACTGAAACTGATGAAGCAACCTAGCTCTTTCAAACTTGATTTCATATGGCACTGGTGAATAAGCTTTGCTTTGTGATGAGAAATTTAGAAGTTTGCATTTACGTACATTTACTAATGCTATACGTAGATAATAGGGTTTATTTTATGTCAAAAATAACAGAACACTCTGAAACGTTTTTCATCTATGTTTCCTGATAGACCACAGGAGACTTACTCATGTAGATGGAACTTTAAGCAGGGTTAAAGGTCATCTTGATCAGCATTATTAGTTAGCTCAGCCTCCCTGCTTGTTAGAGTACCAACGCTGGTTAGGAGGTTAAAAGATGTCATGTTGTTAGAATGTTGCGATTATGTTTGCATTCAGCTGAGAGATCCTGAAATTCAAGCCCAGGGACACACTGCATCAGCAAAATTGCTCTTATAATTTTAGTGCTTTTGAAAGGTACTTAAAAGGTGCTACAACAAGTGTCTTGATGCATACTTCATACATACATAGAGTTGCTTTGTTACTTTCACTGTGCAACTTCAATACTGTTGTCTTTCGTCTGGACTGAGCTTGGACCACCTCAGGATGGATATCTTGATCATGTGCCATGTAATTGGTCTGAATGAATTAGTGAATGAATGAATGAAGGAATGAATGAATGGCTGCTGTATTAACAAGTGGCACTCGACAGATTACCTGCATGCAATACGGAGAGGCAGTTTGCCGGTTGTGTTGATTTTAATTTTTTTATCACATTTTACTTAATTTTGTTGTTTTAACAGTATTTTTTTATTATCTTAATTTTTCATTTCCCAACCAGTTTATCTTTTTCCATTGTTTTAGATAAGTTTGAATAATTTATTTCTTCTTTGTATTGGTTTTCTTGCCGTTGTGCACGGATGTCGGCTGACCTGTAATTGTATTTGTAATTTGAGATTTATAAAGTGCCTCTTAGAGGATAAACTCAACAGAGGTGCTTCCGACCCGAAAAAGTAAAATCACTGTTGAAGAGTACAGTCTTCAGGCACCTGCAGAACACTGAGAGGGGGAGAGAAAGGAGCTCAAGTAATTCATGACCTGTTTGGGCACAGCCTGATCCCAACCACAATCTCTTAATTTTGTGGATTTTAGGTCTAAACTAACACTGGCTGGCACTTTTTTAATTATAAGCATTCATGAGTTACCCATGAATTGAAGAATTGTTTTTCCTTATTTAGGTCATGTCTTTTATCTGCTGTGCTTGTTTTCATTTCCATGTCACTGATTATGGCAGCCTCATTACATTGCTTGCAGGGTTAAAGGCCATTGTTTCTTGCTGTTTTACTGTATGCTGTTCATGTTGCCGCTTCTTATCAATCCTAGCAGAGACGGGTTGTTTAGATCTCTTGCTAGATTTACACTTGCTTCACTGCAGTCTGGCCTATTTTTGAACATGGCTCAAAGCCTGTTCATTTTATCTGGTTCATGGTGCTGCTTTTTCAATTCAGTCATATGTTCTGCTGCTATGTGATGCCAGTAACATTATTTTCTGTCCTGGGTTGAACGTAAATTCATGTGGAACATCTTTAACTGCTTGCCTTGGGTTGTCTTTGTATTTGCTTCTGTTATTCCATTGGAAGGTGATGTTGAAATAAGTTCCAGACCTATCTGACCAGAGTTTGGATATTGGTCAATTAAACATTTGTTCCCTTCTAAATAAAGCTGTGGCTGCACAAAATTTTTTTGAGCATTCCTTGCATATATTTGCGCCTACTGAGACCTGGCTTCAACCTAGTGATACACGAGCATTCGTTTCTGCTCTCGCTGCCCCAACCTTTTCAATGCTGAAAACGCTGTAAACTTGCTGGACTTGCTCTAGGTCTGTTCTACCGCTGCCTAGGTTCACTTAGCCTGTATTTGCACCCGGGTCATTTGAGGTCCTGGCTGCTACTCTCATTTCTGGCAACAAACAGGTTATTGATTTTGAATTCAGTTTTTGATGGGTTAAAGGCTGCACTTCATCATTTATCATATTTGTCATCCACCATCCCTAGCTTTGATTAAATTTCGTAGTAAATTTTAGTCACTAATTGAATATTTGATTTCATCTTCTGAAATAGTTATTATGGGTGAATTTAATATTCATCTTGATGTAGCTAGTCAATGTTTTTAAGCATTTATTGGTATGTTGGGTTTGACATTGAACAGCACATTACCTTTCCAGCATATAACAAAGGTCATACCCTGGATGTCCTGATAGCTTGCTCTCATTCATGATTGCTCCAACTGAGTCATATCTTTCAGATATCACTGTCATTTTCTCAAAGATTAACTTCCAGTTTAAACCACCTCCAATTTACAGAATTGTTAGAATTTGCTTTGGCCTGAAATTGATTGAAATAAACTGAAGCATGATATCTTGGCATCTCTGTTATGGTGGTCTCCAGTACAAACAGCCGGTAGCTGTGCAGTTCTAGTCTAGTGTGACAGGCAAATTCCTTTTAGAACTACAGAATAGTAGAGCACACACCACAGCCTTGGATTAACTCTGGCATTTCTGAAGCTAGTAATTGCAGAAGTCAGTTAGAGCATTGATGCACGACTCTCGTACTCCTCCGGACCACATTATGCTTAAGCAACAGTGCAAACTTGTGCAAAAACTTGTTTCATCCACCAAATCTGCATATTTAACAAATTTAATCGCTGAAGTTTTGCATCACCAAAAACTGTGGATGGTGTTGAATAGAGAGAAGTTAAGTTTATCCTCGGCTGTGTATTTGGCTACCCTTGAGCTTGCCAGTAAATTCTTCTTTTCATATAAGATTTCTGGCATAAGGCTGAAATTTGTTGCTTACTCTGTATCTGATAAATTTCTTCTTCCAAATTCATCACCTTGAGTTATAGATTACCTTCAGCCAACAAATCTTGCAGAGGTTCACAAATGCATCTTTCTTTGCCTAATAAAAGCTGCCTCTTGGACACCATTCCTACATCTCTTCTAGAGTTTTGATGTCCTTGGTCCAACCACTACACCAGTAATCATTTTCTTCTTGTGCAAGGGATCATTCTCATATGGTTTTACTCCTACCGTAGTTCATCATTTGCTAAAGAAACCTTCTCGACCTGTGTAATTACAGACCTATCTCAACTTTGAATTTTTTATCTGAAATTCTTGAATGGGTAGTTATGAATCGTTTGCAAACTTGCCTACCTTTCGACTCACCAATGATGCCACTTCAGTCTGCGTAATTTAAGTTTCTTTCAACAGAATCTGCCCTTCTTACTGTTCATAATTACATCGTGTGCTCCTTGGATAACAGTAGAGTGACAGCATTTGTTCTTCGTGACATGCCTGCTGTTTGATAATGTGGACCATTAAGTTCCTCTGTATTGTCCTCCACACTGGTTTGGGGTTTTCTGGTCTTGCACTGCATTGCTTTGCTGCTTATGTATGTATGTATTTATCTGAACATTTATATGGTGCCTTTTAGGTACCTGTGAAAAACACACTCTTCTTAGTCCATGCACTTAATCAGTATATTTAAATGGTAATTATTTGTCTAGTGCTTTGTTGACTTGTGGCGTTCCGCAGAGTTCTGTACTTGGTCCTCTTTTGTTTACATTATACACCACATCACTAGATATAATGCTTGACAATCATTCTCTAGGATATCAGTTCTATGCTGATGATTTCATTTGAGTATTTGTCTTGTCACTCATCTGTGCAGCTGTAGTCCATTGCCTCTGAGGAAGTACAGACTTTAACCCATCAAAAACTGAATTTCTGCTAATTGACACTCTGCAGAAACTTAAGAAGTTTAAATGGCTTATATCCTTAAAACTGGGTGACTTGCCAGTTGAGTTGGCTGGTGGTGCTTGTAACTTGGGCATTGTTTTTGATTCTACTGTCTTTTGCCGACTATGCACATGGTATTTGTATATGTGTATTCGTTTCTTCTGTAACTTGATTATGTTGGTATCACAAAGCCGAGCATGCAGAAACTTCCTGTCTGTTCAGCAAAAGATTTGATTTGAAATTAGGGCTTATAGTTTATAAAATATTGAACTCTGGCTAACCACAATACTTACAGTGCTAAATTACTGAAAAGTATTTTATGAATTCTGAACATTTTATCTTTGAAATTAATTGCAGTCAAATGTGTTACTAAAGAGCAAGTGCTTTGTATGTAAGATGAAACTGCTTGTAGTGAATTAGAAAGTGACATCAGTTCTTACTAGTCAAGTGATGGTTAGATGAGGGCAGATAAAATTGGCACTGATTCAATACTGAGCATACTTAGTAAAAATGGTGCATGAATATACTTGGTACTGTAATTATTTCTGTCGATACTGACAAACAATAATGTTGAATAAATAAATAATTTTGGTAATTTCATTTGTAATATTATATTTAACAGTCATTTCAGTAGTAAAACTACAATTACAGCCATAGCAAAAATTTTATTTATGTGTATTTTAATTTTGTGTTTCACTTGTTGGCAACCCAATTTTCTATGAGGCATTCAAGGGGTTAATCAGGGGTTAATCAGTTTAGCAGAGAGAAGGCAAAGTGGATTCTTAACTCGGGATTGACATCAAATATTAGAATATCAGGACTATAGAATTCGTTAGATTGGGGAGGTAGGGAGAGGAGGTGTTTCTTTGTTTAAAAGGTGGGCATACAAGTTATCTGTGCTAAGCTTAGGACAGTATTTGTTATTTAAGTGGACATTCTGTTGATAATTGATATTGTAGGGTGTGTTTATTGCATATGACACTGAGAAGATCAACACTTATGTCTATCATCGAGAAACAATCAAAGGTAAGTGTAAATGTACACGGTTGTATTTATACAACGACTGTATGGCCTTGACCCAATGAATTGATTGGATGAAATCATTCACCACCACTGCCAGTTTGAATGGGCACCACTCCATTTAATGTCTCCGTGCATTGATCGTGCTAGCCCAAGATTAAAATCTCTAAAATAAGGTAGAGCAATTTGCCTGTAGTTTCTTAACTTACCCGGTATTTTATTTGTTCACGGAAACACTCACATGTGTGCACACATACACACGCACATACACACACCTACACACACACATACACGTGCATTCATGCCTATATAGTGATATTACTGTGTAGCCAGTTTAAAAAATCAATGGTGCAGAAAATATATACAATTAATCAAAGCAATGGTAAAGACAAGTCAAGAATAAAAAGAAATTTTTTGGCATGCTTATCATCCCTTGACTGCCTTTCTGTTTCGTTAGATTGACCCTTGGAATTGACGAAATTGCAGATCTGTTTTGCATTGAAAATGACTGACGACTAGTGTGTTATTACAATATCACTATAAAAGTTCCAAGATTAGATAAGATTTTACATGCAGTGTCTTGACAGTTTTACCCTCTTCCTATGCTACTTAATGAACTGTGATGATTTTGAAGTTTGATGTATTTCTTTAACTTGCCATTGTAGAGTGACAATTTAGTCATGTTGTAGGCCTGTAGTGATGCTGTTGTCATGTTGTGAGGCTCATTAAATGTGCCTTATAAGTACCTGGATATACATGTGTGTGTATGATAGCCTTGCATTCCTAATTATGAATCAGTTAGTACCCCTTTGAAACTGACAGTATAGCCAAGAGGCTTCACATCGCTCACCCGGCAGCTAGAATCCCTCTGTTTACCATGTGAAATGTCCTCCCCTCTACAAATGAATTGCAGTAAAATCATTAAAGATTTCAAAACATTACACCATGAAAGTTTTGTTACAATAGAAAACTGGAGGTTACCAGACATATGGATTATCGAAAAATCTTACCACTTTACTCAGTACTAAATTCCTAACACAGCTATTGTCAATATTTTTAAATTTAAAATATTTCATCATTTTAAGTTAGTTTAAGGTTGTTGGGTTCAGTTTGCTTTTATATACAATTAGCATATAAAAAGGTATGAAACAGACCGATATAGTAAGGACTGAATACAGACTAAAACTAATAAAAAAAAATTTCCTAGTATTTCTCATAAATCAGTCTTGGTGAACTGAGTGAGTTTTGGAAGTGTGCTCCTTAATTATAAACAACAATAACAACAACAATAATCTAAGAACTTCTGTAGTGCAACCATAATAATGTTAGAGTCATCATTCTATAGATGTTTGCTACTGAGCAGTCGGTGTGCCTATGAAAGTCCAGGAAGGTCTGGTCAAAAGCCAAGATGGAAATCCAATCTGACACAGAAAGAGCCTATGGAGGAAATGAGTCCAGGAAAAAATGGGTTATTAGTCAAGATCTGAAGGCCAACACGTACTCCAGATCAAATGTTTGCTGAAAGAGGGTTTCAGAGTCTGGGGCCAGCAGTAAAAAGGCATGCCCACCAAGAGCTGTCCTTGTCCTTGATATGAGCAGAAGAAGACAGTATGAGGTCCTGGTCAAGTAGTTACAAGTGTTGGGAGTCAGCATGAATTGAAATTAGTGAGGTTGGCTGAAATGTAGAACCTTATAGACAGTTCACTTGGTCTTGAAAATTATTCTCATATCTGTTGGTGACCATTGCAACAATTTTAAGACTGGAGATTTTCATTCTTGTGACACTGAGAAACTAGTGCTACGTCACTCAGAGCATTCATTGAGCTTTTCACTTATTCATTGAGCTTTTCGTAGTTAGGCACAATCTGTTGCTTTTTATGTTGTTTGTTAGGTCCTCAAGTGGTTTCGGTTGGTGAGACTCGCCTCCCGTTTGGCCACATACCCCTACTTCTCTACCAGGGAGAACTGACATTGCAGACATCATCAGGTGCTGTTCAAGTCATTCCACTCAACACTCATGCCTTCTGCCTACGAGATAGACAGATAGGTGCAACGCAAGAACAGGTATTTTCTTGTTACTGATCCAAATGTGCTTTTCCATTGTACAAGAAACTGTTGTTCATGCATTTGTAATGACTGGACTCACCATCATCAAAACACCCCCTGTGTCACTTAGCAGCAGAGTCAGTATTTCATTTAAAATGCAAAACTTATCTCTGGCTTGCAGTTTGACATCATTGTGTGGATGCATGTATATATGTATCAACACACTTAAGATAACACATTTTAAGTACATCTCAAAAGTACCGCACACATGTCTGTCTGACTGATATAGACTCATGCACTTTAAGGCAGTTTGAAAATAGTTACTGAGCATAGTCAAATACAGCAGTACGTATGTGCAGCTTAAGACTGTTCCAAGAAGATCCAAGACACGAGAAAGCTTGAGTTGATGTATGGAAACACGGCACCATGCGTTAAAGACCATACTGTTTGATTGAGGTTTTGTGTTGACTTCTGATGAGATTTCTTGAAGAGGCATTGTATAAATAGGCACTCACATATTTAAAAATACCTGCATATCTTCACAATTAGCAGAGTGCAATGATTGCCAACCTGGTTGACTCAAGACTGGAAGACAGTGCTCCTTGATGTATGTTGGTGCGGTATGACCAAAGAGGCTCGCCCCAGCAGGAAGCAAAAATGAAGCTCCCATGTCTCATAGTGAGACATAGGGAAGGCATTCATTTCCTGCTTCTTTGGCCTTTGAGCCGGCATTGGATTGATCCCAAGGTCCTAGCCATGGAGCCAGTGCTTTGCAATACTTGCCGTTATTTCCTAGCTTATATCGGTACCAAATTATCTGTTTGGTGATAGAGGCATGTGGCATAATGTGATGAAGTCTGTTTATTTTCACTGGAGCTACCAGGTTCCAACTCCCCTTGGGTTGAGTGCAAGACAGGGCCCACATGCCAGGATGATGCTGGCCAGTGGTTTTGCGTCCCACTTTGTGGAGTTCAGCCCTATACTTGCAAGTCCATCTTGTGACCCCATAAGGGAATTGTCCCGGTTAAAGGGGAGGACGTCATTAGATTACGTAAAAATGAATCATAGAGAATGGTACACACACATTTAAATATAATGCTATATTACACACTATAAATTAGGTAGTTGACTCTCCTTTGCTTACAAATCAATCTTTTAACTCTATAGAAGGTATTCTATACTTGCTTAAGGCTGGCCTCCCAGGAATGTAAAACCAAACCATATTCCCTCTAGCTCAGATGAAGTGGACAAATATTTTCCCAGCATTCAAGACTACAACCATCTAACTACCTTAGCTATTTAATAAAGAGGGCTTCTACTAAGTCTTAGCTCTGGTTGCTTGCTCATGATTGTTTTGCTCTGCTGCAGTCCCTACTTCTGACATCTCAAAGCAAATTGAACCCAAGAATCCCAGAGAAGCCACCACCACCAGAAGACTCTACCAAGAGAACCAATTCACTCCAGAGCCAGAAGACGAGAGAGAGAGAGAGCAATGGGTCTCCCATGTTCCTCTTGCATCCACTATTACCCCCTTATGTGGCTGGATTCCCTCACCTTCACCACACTGGGACTGAAGGCAGGCCTGAACTCAGCCGGCCTGCCAGCCAGCCCCTCTGACAGTCAGGCAGTACATATCTCCCTTTCTAGACCCACAGGCCGGCCTACACTGGTTCCAGCTAGGCTCCTTTGTCCACCCAACCTGCCCTAATTAATCTCCCTTGGCAGATGTCTTGTGTTGTCTTGTTTTCAACCGTCCTCGAGCCGAGGATTGGCTGCACCACAGACAATTTTGCACCATCTGCTTCTGTCCCTTGTCTCCTGTAATAACTCATCATCATCTGTGGTGTGCTTCTCTCTGGAACATTGCCATTTCCATAACATGTAACCAGCCGTCTCCATTCTGTGCTCGTCTTCAGGCCGTATGTAACCCGAAGTTCAGTGGGTGCAGGTCAGCTTCCACTGTTCTTGTCCATGTATGGTAAAGGCATCTGACAGATCTCTTCTGGCCTCTCGGAGGGCCAGAAATCGTTGCGGTCAAGGCCCTAGCATGGTCCTGGTCACCTTTGCGGTGGATGATGTTTCCAAACAGCCAGAGTCTCTTTGTTTGAATCATCTCTGACACTGGTCGAACAATAACTCAGTCCATGACTGGATGTTATCAATCCATTGTAATTTGTAATTGTAATTTGAGATTTATAAAGCACCTCTTAGAGGAATAAACTCAACAGAGGTGCTTCCGAACAGTAAAATCACTGTTGAACAGTACAGTCTTCAGGCACCTGCGAAATACTGAGAGGGAGAGAGAAAGGAGCTCAAGTCGCAATTCTCGAGGGAGACGATTCCAGCAAGTGGGACCAACATAGGCAAAGCTTCTGGACTGGGCAATCCATGTCATCTTGGTTCTTCCCCGAGCTCGGAATCCAGGAATTGTGCCTTGGATGCTCTTTCTCTAAGTAGTCTCCACTGTTTCATAGCACATGCCTGAAGTATGAACGCTTCCTCTTTTTTGATTAATTCGAGGAGACTCCTTTCTACTCCTACCTTCTCTTGGACCCACTCATTTGTCTTCTTAGCAGTCCTTGGTACTCTAAGAATCTGCCATAGACACTTCATTTAAGATGTTTTGAATCTTGCCTCTTCACATTTCTTTATGGTCCAGCTCTTACAGCCATACTGTGCCACTGGCCCTACAAGGGCTCTCAGAAGTCGTTTCTCTGTTGCAAGCAATATGTCGTAATTTTTCCACACATTCTTTAATGTTGTCCCAATACCTTGTCGTTTTGCCAGTCTTGATCAAATCTCTACTGCATTCACAGTCTTTGGTAATAAGTGAGTCAAGATATGGAAATATGTCAGCCTGCTCCAGTTGATCACCTTGTATTCTGGTGTTGTAGGTCATACCATTTACTGCCATGATTTTGGTTTTGTCCACATTAATCAACAGACTTTGGTTGCTGCTTGGCCAATCAAGATGATCCACTATCTCCTGTAGCTCTGTTTCCGGTGTTACCAATAGAACACTGTCATCAGCATATCGCAGATTTGTAGCTCTTCTTCCTCTTATTTAAATTCCACCATCATAACCATCCAGCGCTTCCCTCATAATGTTGAATAGGTATGGTGATATCACAAAGCCCTGCTGAACCCTTTCTTGATATTGGGCAGATGAATCCCCCTTATTTACATGTTCACTTGTCCAGTGTCAGATTTCTAGTTTTGCCCTGACTACACTACAGTACAAATAGGTCTGAAGCCGCTTTACGAATATGTCTAACGAAATGCTGTTGTGAGTAATGTGTACAGGAAGACTGTTCCAGAAGACTGGTGCAGAATTGCTGAATCCACATCTGGAGAATTCAGACCGATAGTCACGGATGTCAGGAAGAGACAAACGGCTTTGCGTAGCTGAACACAGAGATCTGGATGGCTGATAGCGGTGTAAGGACAATGACAGATTAGCAGGCTGATTGGTTGAGAGAGTCTTACATGTAAAGAGAGCTATCTTTTAAGTGATCCTGGAATGGACAGGCAGCCAACATAGCTTTGTGAGTATAGGAATGACATGATCAAACCTGCAGGTTCCTGTCACTATTCGGTCTAGCGAGTTCTGGACTCGTTGCAGTTTGGCAATGTTGGACTTTGTAGTGCCATACAGCTGGGAATTACAGTAGTCGAGTTTTGCCCTGACTACACTACAAGTGACTGTTTTCATAAGTTCCAATGGCAAGCATGATCGAATATGTTGCACGTCTTTGATTTGGAAATACGAAACCTTGCAGGCAGCGGTGACATGCTGGTTGAGTGTCTACCAATATCCAGAATATAATATCACTGCTGTACAGGTTGTTGTCAGCTGGGGCTATGTGGCAGTTTGAGAATAATGCTCAGTAGTATAACCAATAGGAGCAAATTTAAACTTTAAAGTTATTAATGATCTATGTTGTACATGCAAACAAGCTACGAATACTATGGATCTAAACAAGTAGGTAAACTATACTAAATAAATCCACAAAAATATAATCTACACACAAATTCAGGTGTCTAATGAATATAACATGTCTAGCTTAGAAAAACCTCCCAGATTCAAAGTTCAGCTAGACATGCAACACATAAAAGTTCAACTAGATAAATTAAACACCATACCATGGACCTCCATGGATGGGCAGAGCGAGACGCAGTAAATAAATGATGTAGCGACGATTGGGCAATATTGAAATTTATAAGAACTGATCATGGTGCAGTGATGATGAGATCTTGAACAAGGACTACAGGACAACCTTGTCCTGCGGTGACAAACAGATGACGATGATGGCTCCTTGGATAAGGACTTCACGGCACAACCCTTGTCCATGGCTCCTCCCATGCATGTCTCTAGGAAGGTAACGCATGCTTACTCTGCCTTAAGGATTGGGGTTACAGATATAGGCATTCATTAATTTTGTTTTAACTGATCATTGGTCAACTGTCCTTATTCATGCTGGAGAAGCTCCACTGGCTTCCAATCCGAGAATGCATCCAGTTTAAAATTCTGGCCCTTGTGCACAGCTGCCTTGTTGGCAGTGCACCTATTTATCTAAGGGAACTCTGTGTCCCTGTTTCTTCTGTCCCTGGCCGCCGACTGCTGTTATTGGCAGTCCAGGGAGATTTGGTAGTTCCTATGGCTTGCACTACTACTGCACAGCGTCGTAGCTTCGCCGTTGTTGGCCCTGCCTCATGGAACAACCTGCCTGGTGACCTTAGGTGGGAATTCCTCTCTCTTCCTCCCTCTCTTTTCCGCAAACTTTTGAAGACCGTGTTATTCCCCATTAGTCATGGGAAATTGGGCCGGGAGCGCCTCTGATGAGTTTTATCTTGAAGTGGCGCTTTATAAGTTTTTGATTACGATTACGATTAACTGTGCATCAGTACATATATTCTAACGTACAGTAGACTAAGCTATGCTATAGACTATACAGTAGTATAGTCTATATGCTATACAGTAGACTAAGCTATGCTAAATAAATCCAATGAAATATAAAATCTACATGTAAATTGAGATGTCGAATGCTTAGCCTATGCATCAGTATATCATTGTCTCTGGCGTGTTAACAAATGCAATACTTATTTACTTAAAGGAAGCTGAATAGACCAAACTAAGTAAGCTAAAATAAATCAGTTGCTGAATGTTGTATGTCTGTAGCTAATCTATGCTAGTTCAAGCTTCCTCAGAATATATTATTCATTGTACAACAACTGAATTAACCTACACATAAATAAATACACAACTCAGTAATCTATACTATCAGGCTGAACGTATCAAGAGAACTCTACAACACGGATTCCGAACTTTGGCAAGAATGCTAAAATACTAAAACATGTACTGTTCCACCACAGACAACTCAAGGAACATTTTCAGCCTATGTTGTCATACGTCATTAGATCCGTTAGATAACCATGGTTGGTGCCTTTATGAGGCTCTTAAAAGGTGCTCTATAAATAGCTAGATGCATACATAGATGCATGCATTCTGTAACTTCAGAGTAAAAAGGAATGACAGAATGATGTTTTAGTACTTTATCAGTTTCTGCTGCTGTTTCAAAAATGCAACAGCTATAATGTAACTGGTCTAGAGATTAAGGTAAGAAAATAACCATCGCTCCATGGGTTTTATGTTCAGCAGCATTCTGTCGCAAGATAGTAAAAATGTGCAGTAACAGCACTTAATGTTTTGTGTTATTTGAACTAAAGCACATTTTTATTCTAATACATCACAAATTATTGATGGAATTCACCAGATCTGTATTTCTCTTGCATTTTACATGTCAGAATTGCCCAATGGAGGGTCTTTGGCTGACCCCAAATACGAATGCTGAAAGTAAAAGACACTTCTATATTTGGTAGATCTTAGTCGTAAACTCAAGATTTCTACAGCAGTCAAAGGAAGCTAAGTCGCGGTAGCTAGTTTATTTACAGACCCTCAGTCAAAGCAAAGTCATAAATGGTAGGGTCTGATTCTGTCAAGATCAAAGGGTCAGGCAGGCATACAGTCAGATGGCTATGGTGGATGGTGTTAGAATTGGAGTGGAAGACAGATGAGGGGAATAGGAAGTAGATGTTTTGCTGTTGATAACAATCAGCCAGTCAGTATATGTTTAAATGTTCAAGATTTAAATTGCAAGGATGGCAAGGCATCTGTTCACCGGTCATGAATTTCTGACGCCATTCAACAAAAGCTTTGGGAGTGGGTACAATTCAGATGAATATTTGCCTTGTAGAACTAGTTCAGGTGATGATTCATCTGCCCAGGGTGGGAAGGAGGGCATTGTATCTTGCACATCACCAGTAGGTTACCTTGTACTGCTGTTTAAACAATATTGTTTAACCGCAAGATCAGTAGGGGCAGCGAGAAAGTAGCAGAGTGGTCTGTCTCAACAAAAAGTCCCTAAGCGCTAACAAGTGAAAACTAGAAAAAGTTAATAAATATTAAATAATAAAAACACAGAAGTTGCAGCCATGTTTTGTTGGTACATAGCATACGAATGTGAAAATTTCTGATGGGGTTCAATCATGTAACTTGTAAATTATTTCTAAAATTCTGTCACCATTAGACTCGATACATATTTCTCAATAACATTTTGGCTGAAAGTTGATAAGTTGTCACACACAAAATTTTACTGCAGGTTTTGGATTGTTGAAATTACCTTATCCTTAGGAGGGGATGGGATACCAAATTTTTATTCTCGTGGATGTCTGAATTAGAAGCAGAAGACTACAGGAATGTATTACTGGTTGCAGGAGACTGTGCAAGTGCAAAATCTGTTTCTTTACCCTGTTTACAAACAATGCCATTTGCCAAAGGGGCATGGGAATTATTAATCCACCTGTTTATTCTTTATATTTTTAATGACCATTAAAGGGCTAAAGGTGAACTAGACTAAATTTTGTAATTGTTTTTAACTATTCTTACTTTGTTTCTTTCATTCATCTTTCATAAATACTAGTAAAAAGTTCATATTTTGTGCAGATTTTATGCAGATTGAATATTAAAATGTTAAACTGTTAAAACATGTAAAAGTGTCCCTGCAAATTATGAGATTTTGCTCAAAGAACATGGATTTGAGATTTAAGCTCAGTATTCATTAAAATATTTAAGAGTATAATTCCATAATTCTGTTTTCTAATTATGATTTGTATGTATTTTAGCAAAAGGAGTCTCTAAAACATTGCCTTAGCCTCAAAAGGTAAGTTTTTATATGTGCTTATTATGTGTCTGTGTATGTTTGTATGTATGTAGATTGTAGCGCCTTTTAAGTACGTTACAATGGTCTAGTCTCCAATTATATACCAAGAGTTGGCCATCAGGACCGTGACACTCAGGGCTTCAGGGTCCCTGCTGCCAAGTGTTCCAGGGCCAAGGCAGTGCCCACCTGTCACATGACAACATCTGCTGGACCTGACCATAAGATGGTGTAGCCATGAACAACTGTCTCTTCTGCACCCAGCCAGCAGACCTCCTGTTGTCCCATAGCTTTGACTCTGGCATGTGCAAGATCATATATCAGGAGCCAGGCAGCTCCAGAGATCAGATGTTCCATATGCCACCTGAAGTGGTTGGCAAGGCGCAGTTGCTTCCATTGTAGTCCGATTGACACACCTGGCCAACGGAAGAACACCAAGATGCTCGCACTTTGGTAACCTGCACGACGAGTGATACGGTATGGAGTACGATTTGCAACTAACCATGTTAAAACTTTAGTGTTGAATTTCCCTTTATAAATTACCAGGTAAGTACAAGGTAGTCAGATAGACAGATCGTCTAGCAATAACTTGGAGCCAGCAATCGGTGTACATAACGTGCCCTTCTCCGCCCTGTTTTCTCCATAGAGGTTCTTTGCTCCTTTGGTTGTTGAGATCTTTTCCATAACCCTGGGCAGGGGCCTCATTATACCTCAAGGAACTGAGTCCCCGACAGGATTTAGTTACTGACAAGTGGTGTCCACTCCCAGGAAATGCCCAAATATACACAGTTACAGTTTAAGATTGCAGGTTAACAGCTACAAATTGGAAATGACAAGAGTGAAACAGCACAAATTTGATGCCAATACTCTGAGACGGTACTGCTTTAACCAGTCACCAGCAGTTATGGTTTGAAAAATACTGGCATTTAATTTTTGCTGTGTTAACTTGTGTCGTTTCTAATTTGGGTAGCTCTTTTTCTGAATTATAATTCTTAAACTGTGAAGTCATTTTTTTATTAATATTAATAAGGGTTTTGAATTGGAGTGAAAACTGTTTAAGACTGAGATCTGGGCAACTTTGAACTACATGGAAAGTCGGTTAACAAACAGCTGAATACAAGCATGCAAACAAATTCTCTCAGTGGAAGAACTGAGCCTAGAAAATAAAAAAAAAATGAAATACATGTGCTTTGTTTTAGATTTCATGATGCTTGGGGATTTTGCCAAACATTGAAATCAAAGCAAGCGTGGACAGAGCTGGGCAAGGCTGCTCTGCACTGCCTTGATGTTGACTATGGTGAGACATTTTCCAGACTATAAGTCATGGTCTTTTACATCAACTTCTAGGATTGCGTCTTATTAAAATGTGCGACCGACCTATGTGCGGAAATTTCAAAAATTTTCTGAAAATAAGTTCTATTTAGCAAAGATCGATAACAAATGAATTAAATTAAATCACATTTGGGCCAATCGTCTGTTTTAAACTTGGATTAAACCTGCAACTGCTGATCATGTAGAGCTGTAGTAGGTTTACTTAGTACTGGCTTTGATAACTAATAAAAGATGGACTGATATTTAAAACCAGTATATTTATTAAGCCGAAATCTCGACAGGTAATATTTGCTGTGACTAGTGACATCATATGAGGCATTTTGACATGTTATATTAGATGAAACTTAGACACAGATTTTCAAATTTCAAACACTTCCAGTTGCACATTAAATTTTTGTTATGCTTCCAAATAATTTCACAAATTATACTTGTTTAACATTTATTTAATGTTTTATTTGGATAATATTGATTTGGTAGCATTGGTCAACAAGGCTTAATCTGAAGTGTAAATGCAGTGAATTTGTTAAAAACACACCACAGTGGGATTGTTTACAGTAATGTGAGGACAAAATGCACATTATAATTGCCATTCTTCAAAGCAGTGCCCCTTTTTGAATGTAACTCCTGTCAAATCTTCAACTACTTAGTATAATAAGTCATTTCAGCCAATTGTTTGCTTTTCGTTTTTCCAGTGAAGCTAGAATCGTTTTTATGTGCATTGTTAACTTTTGCACCATAGTTTTGATAGCAGCTGGAAACGGTGGCTTGCTAAGCTGCTACCATATCAATAGATTGCAAGAGAAAATAGAGCACTGCTCCCTTCACAAGAATTAATAAACTGTCCACCATTATTGATCTGCTGCACAAGGCTGCAATACTAAAATGCAAACCTGTCTTTAATTACGACTCTGCTAACCATCCCAGTCTTGGTCTCATATGCAAACTGTGTAGCCCAAAGTAGAGTGGGCAAATTGTAGTCGTAAATTTGTAAGGCGCTGCCTCATCAGAGGCGCTCCTGACCCATTGTCCCAGAACTGGGGAATAATATGATCACCCTCCACTGACCAAGACCATGTGTGCTTGGGCTGACCGACTGGTCTCTCAAAGCTTCTAGGGGACTGGTAAATATAATCATTTAGCATGGTCCTGCTTGCTATCAGACCATGTTAAGTGTCCAACTACCCATTAATCCTGAGCAATTATTGCAGGTTTTAAGAAGGCATAAATGAAAGATAATGTAAGATGCTGACAACACAGATGAAATAAGTGAAGACCCAACACGAGATTTCCCACAAGCCCTAGTGGAACTGTTTCAAAGAATACAGAAGACAAGGAATTTGACGGCTTTTCAGAGAAGTTCAAAGACAAATACAGAGTCCTGGAAAGTTTAATCAGTTTACATGTTACAAACAACTTGTAAACTCTGTGCTTAACGTACTTACTTGTTTACGTACTCATTAACAGTGCCTTCTATCATTCAGTATATTATTTTTGGATGCTTCCAGCTGGCTGGATTTACTTATAGGACCAAGTAATTACTATGAAGTCATAACTAACAGCAAATGTTGGAAATCTTTAATTTCAAATGTGAAAGAAACGATTTGATTTAATAATGAAGCTATTTTGAGCAAGTATTTGCTAATTATGGGCATATATTTACGGCCATCATTAGCAAATGCACTTAAAAGCATTTTGACCAGAAAGCTATGTATGGGTGCACCCTATATACCAATGTGACCTCTTCTTCTTCTGGTTCTCTGCCCTCAGGCAGGTTCAAATGTCCGATGACGCCACTCCTGTTGTTGCTGAGCTTCTTCTTTCAATCTGCTGTATCCGTCTGTTATCATCCAATCCAGCAGCATCTGTCTGGGTCTTCCTTTTGTCCTCTTCCCCTCCATTCTGCCCTCAATTACGGTTCTCAAGAATAAGTTCCCTCTCAGTATGTGACCAATCCAATTTCGTTGTCGACTCTTTATTGTAGCTATCACAGATCTTTCTTCCTCAACTCTTTTCAGCACCTCTTCATTTGTTATGTGCTCCATCCAACTAACTTTTTCCATCCTGCGCCAAATCCACATTTCGAAGGCCTCCAATCTCTTGATGTCCTCCTTTCTCATGGTCCATGTTTCAGATCCATACAGTGACCAATGTGACCTATGTATGGAATTTACAATAATTTTGCCATTTTTGCATTGTTGCGACTTGTAGTAAGGAGCGACTTATAGGCTGTGAAATACAGTATTAGTTTCAAATTGGCTGTCAAGCTATGTTCTGTTCATCTGTTGGCTTTCACTGCATTGCTTGCTTGCTGTGCATTTGCTTGGTCTGGGTCTGTGGTCCAGCCTCAGACTTACAGTCTTCGTTATCTTGTAGCAGGAAAAAGGAAAGGTTATAACCACTTCGCTAGTGTACTTCACTTTATTCTGATGAGCCTCTTTTGGAATGCCTCTCTTGAACAACATTATAGTTGAATCTAGTGAACGATGAGTAATCCGAATCTTCTACTGTAATTATTGTCTCTCTGTGTCATTATGTCTTGTAGTTCTGTTCGGTTTCTTGGTAAAAGGCCAATGTCATCAGCAAATCTAAGATTGTTCACTGTGTTTAGTTTGATTCCTACATCAGTGTTGTTTAGGCTAAGTGCCATTACTGCCTCTTGTACTAAGCTGAATAAGTATGGTGGTGAGTTGTGTTGTTGACGCACCCCATATTCGTCCGGAAGTATTCTGTGATTTTTTTTGTCTACCTTTATCACACTCAAAGACTTCTGGTGTATTTCTTGCACAGGTTTGATCAGTTTTCCTGGTATTCCTGCTTTCTGGATCACTCTCCACATTCCATAATGCCATACAATGTTGAATGCTTGAATGCTTGTTTGAAGTCTGTGGAGTTGATGAAGAATTTCTGGTTGTGCTGAATGCTTTTTTCAAGTATCTGTCTCATTGTGAATAGCTTGTCAGCTATGCTTCTTCCTGGTCTGAATCCAACATACTGGTCATTCTGTTTTGTGTCATTTTTGTGACGCTCTGTAATTCATGCAGTTTTGCAGATCTCCCTTTCTTTTTCATATACTGGAACGATTATAATTTTTTCCAGTCTCCAAAATTTCTCGGTCTTGTTAGGTCTTTGTAATGAAAGTGTGTTTCTCTTCCTCCTTCAGCAGTTCTCTAGTGATTCTATCTGTACCTGGTGCTTTATTCTTCATTTTGTTGATGGCATCTTTTACTTCTTCCTGAAAGAAACTTGGCATCTGCTATTCTGTATTTTTTATGAGCATCTCATCAAGTACTGTTGGGTCGCTATGTGTGTTGATGTTTAGTAGTTGTTTGAAGTGTTCTGCCATAGTTCTTGTCTTCGTGCACCATTGCGTCTTTGATTGATACAACTTTGAGTTCAAATTGTCCTCCAAAGTAGTTTTATCTTATTGTACGATTCTTGCATTCTGTTGATCTTCAACGCTCCTACTGCTTCTCTACAGTGTCCCATCAGTTTTTTGTCTCCTCTTGGGTAAATGAATACCAATACAACTTGTGAGGTTAAAATAGGTGTCCTATTGTTGGGTTGCTGTATATTGAAAGTATATGGTCACAGATCTGCTACTTTCTGCTGGCAGTAAAACAGCCACATGTCATCTTTTCCTTTTGTGGTTGTTGAATTGACTATCTCTCTGATAATGGTAACAATCTTTCAGTTCCAGGACCATTTATCTGTCTCAGAACTGTTATTCTACTGCTTCTCTACAGTGTTCCATCAGTTTTTTGTCTCCTCCAGGGTAAATGAATACCAATACAACTTGTGAGGTTAAAAGAGGTGTCTTATTGTTGGATTGCTGTAGTCATATTTGCGCCTCAGCTGCATGATCCTGAGACTGCAGCATCTAGAGATTACAGTGAAAAAAAGAGGCCCACATAAATGGCATTGCCATTGCCAACCCTAGTATAAAAATTATGCGCATGCTTTAGGGTAGAAACAGCTTTGGCAGTTATGTGGGTATGTATGTTACCTATTAAATAGCTTTTAGCTAGCCAGGCAACTACAGAAGTCTAATGTTTGACTGATTTTCTTGCTTTATAGCCATCAAGGTATATCGGGAGATTGGTGATGTTGGTATGGTAATGTCACTTGACAGTATCAAGGTATGAGTATGTGAAATAATTAAGAATAATAATCCGATAACCTTCTTTTAACTTGTAACAAATTAGTTTCTGAATAGCACCAATATGAAGAAACATTTGTCTTTTGTGATCATACCCAAGAAAACCAGTCTAAGTAAGAAAAGTTCAAAAATTGGCTTAATATTGGATTAAGCTAAAGTACTGAGTAATTTCATGAAAACTGCATGTTTTTATTTCAAATGGTAAATAGTTTTAAAAAATTCAATATATATGACTCATTACATTCAAAAAATCGCATGTTAAATTTTTCTGTAAATCAACAGGCTGGTGTTAATTAAAAAGATTTTATATGCAAAACTAGTTATGTAGCCTGAAGTTTAGTATGAGATATTTGAGAGATATTTAGCTTCTCTGTGAATATTATGCAGAGAACTACTTCTGACCTATTTTATGTGCTATTGCCTTCCGAGTACATTCCTTACTGAATGATTAGCGCAACTTAGGCCAAGTTATGTCAGAAAATATGTGATCACAGATCTGCTACTTTCTGTTGGCAGTAAAACAGCCACATGTCATCTTTTCCTTTTGTGGTTGCTGGATTGACTATCTCTCTGATAATGGTAACAATCTTTCGGTTCCAGGACCATTTATCTGTCTCAGAATTGTGATTCTGTACCTGTAGAAAGTAACTGAGTGCATGTTATTGACAGAAAAGGGTACACCAGTTTAAGCTATATTTCTATTTTTAAATGCGAAAGACAGAATAATGTTGCTATAGTAATACAGAGTTATCAGGCAAAAGTCTTGTCTTGCATAAATGAGGATGCAAGGCCATAGTCTTGGAAATCTGTATTTTATTTCAGTTGGTAGAAGATCGCAATCTTTTGTGTGGCTATCTTGCAATGTACCTAGATGATTTCAACCAAGCTCAGGATTTGTTTCTTAGCTCATCAAAACAAGTGGCTGCACTTGAGGTACGTACTGATCTGCAACATTATATCATACAACATCTTGTAGTGTATCAAACATTTATGTAGATCTTTCTAGTAGCCTCAAACTTTTTCGTGATTGACTAAAAATTTCTTATATCACTGTCCCTTTGCACTGTACCAATATGTATGTATTTATATATGTATGCATGTATATAGGCACTTATATTAGCACCTTTAAGTACTTTGAAAAAGTGCTGTGCATGCTAGCCTAAATGATGTTAAGAACCGTAAGTTATCAGTAAGCAAACAGTGCTTAGATAACGAGAAGAGTCATCACTGGTGAGCTTCCGCAGACACATAGAGCCTAACCGATGGATTTCCATCGACAGTTGATAGTAGACACCATGTTCAGAGTTCTTTGTCCACGTAGCATTGACGAAGAGGAACGACGACAAGTGACAAGGCTGACAATACATGAACCCCAAAGCCAAGCAGTCTCTTGCAGATGGTAGAAGATGCTGTGTCTGAACATCCCCCAGCAACCAAGTGTGTGAAGAACGACATTCTGTCCAGCTAGTAACCTGAACCCTCTCAGCTGGATGAGTCAATAAAGGCAATGCCTACAATGTCGAGCAGCCTGGCCACTGCTGTTGCGTCCTCGCAGACGAAGCCGGAAATGATCTCAACCCCAGTTGCCAGCAAGGCAACACCTCCCACGCCCATACCCTGGCTGGCGCCCACAGGGGTGGCACACACACACCGTCCAACACATTTGCAGACTCATGATACTTTATGTGTAGGTGGCTGTGAGTTTCGATTTTACGGCGAAGGAAAGCCTCAACCTCACTGATTTTTTGTAGGTGGAAAGTCTGCAGCAAGGGCAGTTTCATGGGCAGTGTCAGATATAATGCCATCAACATTAAATATGCCCAGTAATAACTGTTGCTTCAAGCTTTAAATTGTCCAGTGACCCACTACCCTGGATGTAGACTCTGAACTTTAGCTTGACCTTGCTAGTTAGTCATATAATGGTGGCAAAATCAAACTCGTACACAGCCGCGACTACCAACACAAAATGAATTGGCGTGTTTTCAGCAGTAAGGTGGACTGTGCATCTTTGATTGGTCATGCACTTACCCACAACAACTAGCTTATGCAGTCCCAAATCAGGCAAGACAGCACCATTGCCAAGTTTCAAGATTCAGCCGTGAACAGAAAAGCCATGGCACTGTTCACAGCTGCTGTAGCAACTATCCTTTGAATATCATTGATTCTAGATAAGCCAGACTTGATGTCAACCAACTTGATCTGACATTTGCTTTTTAGTTACACACACTTTGAAGTTTGAATTCCAGCCTCATTGTTTCTCTCAATCACCAAAGGCTTGAGTGCAAAAACTGGTTGTTGACAAATTAAGCTGTCACTGTGGTAGTTGACCTAATATCATAATTATTTGTTGTAATAAAATCCCACTGATACAGTGTCATAAATTTTAACGCATTACTTTTTATGTAAATACTGAAGAGCACTATAACAATTTACTCATTTTTCACTAAGCCCGCTTTGTTGAATACGTATTAATTCTCCGTAGTGGAATGTTCTTCACTTCATGCTGTATGAGTAAACGTTTCATCTGTTATCACATTTTAAATATGCAATATATGGTTATGGGTAGGGTTGTTAGCCAGAAGTTTTTAACTGGGGGTTGATTTTCCTGGGAAGTTATTGCCCATTGGAGTTATTAGCTGAGGGTTTTATCCTAGGGGTTATTGGCCTGGGGGTTATTGCCCAGACGTTATTGGCCTGATACTGTTGCAAGTAGTGACACTCCAAACTTACAAGACTCAGTGGCTGATGAAGTGCAGAAACAAGAGATAATGAATATAGTCAGAGGCAGTGACTGGAAGGCATGCAGGAAATACAGTTCATTTTGCTTTTTTATGCCTCAGTGTACCTTAGAGAAATGTGCACTTCCCGGTAACATATCTCTTTTGTTTGCCTTTGAGGACGATTTGCTTGTCAATTTTGAACCTTTTCAGTGCACTGCAGTGAGTTACTAAGAAATTTAAGATTAGCACTCTTTAGCCTTGCTTGCCTTCATTCAGTCAAAGGCTAAAAACCATTGTGTTTGATGGTACGACAAGATGGTGTTGTTGGGTTGGGATGCTGCTGTGTAGTTTCCTTTAAGTAGTGCTATATAAATAGGTTTTCATTATATTACATACTTAACAAATGGTATCTAGCTCTTGTTTTACTAAGTGCCAAAATCCAGAAGAAATTTGTTTGGAAGATGATGGTAATCGATTTCTTTTATTAAATGTTGTGTATATTTGTTCAGATGAGACGAGATCTGATGCATTGGGACATGGCTCTGCAGTTAGCAAAGACGCTGGCAGATGATCAGATTCCATACATTTCCAAGGAGTATGCTCAGCAGCTGGAATTCCTTGGTGACTATCCAAATGCTCTCAAGCACTATGAACATGGCATCACAAAGGAAGAGTCACGACGTGAACATGATGAAGCCTGTGCTTCTGGTGTGGCACGAATGTCCATCAGAATGGGTGACCTGAGAAGGCCAGTGCTCTCAGTAATCAACTTACACAGGATTCTTTATTCAGTTTACTTACACTATGCTTCTGTGCACTCATCATCATCATAATCATTATTATCATCTTCATCCTGATCATCGGTTCCTGATGGTAGCCTTTTGTTGGCAGTGGGTGCACAAGAATGATCTCCATTCATGAAATCTATTACTTTTCTCATATGTAGTCCTAGTCTTATTATGTCTTTGATTACACACTGTCTAGCCAGCATAGTCATGGGCTTACTTTGCTTCACTTTCCTTCCCACAGTATCTCATCATTTATGGTTTTGTGCAGTTTTTGAGATTCAGGTAATTTTCTTTTGGCATCTGATTTTTGATGATTTCTGTTTTTATTTTTTTTGCTGTTCTTGCTTTCTCATTGTCCAGCTTTCTGATGTATATAGGAAGATGGGTTGCATCATTGTCTCATACTTTTCTATGTTTTATACAAAGCAATGCAATGCAACTGAAATTTGATATATTGTCTTAGAAGAGTTCAGGAGTGCACACTGAAACCAGGCAACAGAGACAATTGCAACAATAAACAGAGTGGAATAAGTTAAGCTTTCAGTTTAGAGTGAAAGATAGTCTCAGTAACAGAGTCGCTAATGTGAGAAGGTAGAGAGTTCCAAAAGGTGGAACCAGCAACTCTGAATGAGTATCAGTCAAAGACAGCACACATACCAGTAACAACTTGAGGATTGCCCTTTAACAGAGCTACAGGGTATAACTTGGTTGACGGCAGATGATTTGCACATTTTTTGTACATCAGGAGTGCCAGCTTGAGGAGGATATGCTCAAGTACAGGAAGCCAGTGTAGAGAATGAAGAGCAGGTGTGATATGGTCTCAGGAATATGGTGCCAATGGCACCTTTCCAGGTAGCACATGATGGAAGTATTTGAATGTATATGTGTAAGTACAGATGTCATGAGCATTTTGTTGACCTTCTTCGGGTCATTTGTTTTCCGACAGCTGGTCTTATGCTATGAGAGAATGGTTTTGATTTTATTATCTGTTGGCTCAAACAGTGTTGGGTCTGTTTGCCCAAAACATATGAGTGAACCCACACTTGTTTCTGTCAAATTCAAATTTGTTAGTTCAATTCTTACTGTATAGGGGCGTGGCCATGGCAATGAAGATGCCATCACGTACTCTGAAGAAAGAATGTGCTGCAATACTGGAGAGCATGAAGGTAATCAGAGCTTACTTTCTTGTCTTTATCCTGAATGTGAATGCAAGGTTCAACACTTTAGATAACGATACCAGCCTCTGTAATTATCGGAAAGCTGTCACAGTAGCTTTGCTCTTTCATGGTTGATGGGACAACACTGTTGACTGTGACAATGGATGAAGAACCATCTATACTTAACAGCGCTGCGCAAAATGTCGCCAATCCGCTATAATTCTTGCATGTTTTGAGCTATGTGTAAGGCATGCTGCACTTGCACCCAGTTGTGGACAGGATTACATTCAGTATCCTCCTCGTGGGACACACTCTGATAGTTGTTGTGGCTCCAGAAAACATCAGAGAGCCCTGCATTTCTGTCTTGAGCCATCTAGGTTGACAATCATTGTGTTCTACAGTCCTTGGTCCAATGTTCCCATAAAACAATGCAAATGCATTGTGCTTTCTTATGCATTGAACCAACTTCCTGGAATAGTCTCCCAATAAAAATACTGTTCTATCACAGAAGGTCAAGAAACATTTTCAACCTATGTTAAATTGCACCTTTTAGGATCTGTTAGTTGTTGATGTTTTAGGGCCTTTCAGAGGTTTTTAAAAGGTTCTCTTTAAATCACCACCTAAATGCATACATATATGTCATGAAATTATTTGTTTAGTAAATACAAGGTTCATTTAATTATTCTGTATATTTGGCAGAGCTAGCTGTTCAAAAAAATCTGTTTTAGAGCAATTTTTATTGTGTAGCAATATGGAGAATCTGCCATGCTGTACGAAAAGGGTGGATATTATGACAAGGCAGCTTCAGTCTACATTCGAGCTAAAAGCTGGTAATCATCTTTCATAGCTATGCATGTCTGTCTGCCTTTCTGTGCTTCTGGCTTCTGATATAGTACTGAAGTATGTACGTTGCTTTGCTCTTGTCATATTTTATGGAAAATCCAGTTAAACTAGAATCATTGAAGTTTTGAAGGAAATACAAGTCTAGCACTCTAGCTATTACAGTTGGATAGTAATGATAGTGATGGTGCTGGTGCTGGTGATGAGAAGAAATGTAATGTAACATTATTATCCTAACATCTAAGTACCTCTTCAAGGAGCTTCTCACCAACTTAAATATCTGTCCTTTTGACGGCAAACTCAGCCGAATGTAGCTCTGCATCAGTGATGCAACACCAAGCTGTTCTGTCCTGTGCCTTCGTCAGTGCTGTTTGAAGGCCGGAATTTAGAGCTGACAGATCAGTATCCATGACTCTGGTCCATGTGGTCCTGTTATAGGAATCAGGTTGAGACATTACACCTTGCTTACTGTTGTTTAGTTATAGCCATTGTGTATATTGGTGAATAGGCCAATTCAGTCATAGACATGTATAATATATTTCTGAGGATGTTTGAACTACTGGAAGTTAGTTATAGAGGGTCTTCAGTGATCAAGTCTTGGAACACCGTCAGAAACTGTTCATCATCGTGGGCATAGGATGTCTCATGAATACCTCATCTGAGGATAACTCGCCGTCTGCTAATCTTCACAGGACGAGGCTTATTCCTTGAACTCTTCATGTGAGAAGCCATCATCATCATCTCTTCATCACTGTGGGACAAGAGTTATCTCGCAAAATCCTCTTCTGTGACTAATCCTCGCCATCATACTGCTATGATTGACCTTTCATAAGTCTTGTCATCATCTTGGCATCTCAGTATATCACCTGCAGCCACTGACAGTAGCTGGCCAAGGCTGATCTTAGTTTATTCCCAGCTGATCACCAGATCGAAGGCTTTGGCCTCCCTGGCTATAACTTCCAATGATAATAATAACACTTCTTTTATCTGTGCCAACAAGGAGACAATATCTGCTTAGTCCGTGGCTTAGTCCATGGGCCATTTATTCTTCCATTGGTGCTGCAAAAGACTTGGAACCATCGGATCATCCTGTCTTACTGCACTGTCAACTCTGAACTTGTCTCCCCTTCAATTCACGCATGAGGTGGATGATCTTGTTTGGAATTCAGTTATGTGGTGTGTATTTTTGGAGTAAGCCAGAATGCCTCGCTATCCGCTGAGTCAAACGTGGCCTTCAAAATCAACATATGCAACCCATTGTGGTTGTTGATATTCTTCCTGGGTCTGGATGAGGGTGTTCAAGGTGGAGATCCTGTTGTGAACCTGCCTGGAATAAATCCATTTTACTTCCATCTTCTATGCTTCATGAGAAGATCCTTCACATGACTTAAATGGTACTTGTGAATACCTTCCCAGGAACGGATAGAAGGGTAATTCTACAGTAGTTTTTACATTCCATCCTGCTGCCTTTGCCGTTGTAGGATGAGAGTGTATTCCCTCTTCTCCAATCCTCTGAGATGATTTCTGTCTGCCAGACCCTGTGTGTCACCCATGTGAGCCACCTAAGCCCACACTGTTGACTCTTCTTGACCATCTCTGGTGTGATTGATTCTACAGGTGCCCAGAGTCTTGCCATTCTTCAGAGCCTGGACTACTTTAGCCACCTCCTCCTCCGCCGAAGGCATCTCCGTATTAACCTCTGGGTCCTTGAACTCTGCCTGGGGGTCATGCTGGAGCTCATCACTTGAGGTGGCTGGTGGGCGGTAGAGCAGTGACTCATAATACTCACAATTTCTGCAAGTTTAGCGTCTTTAGATCATAGACAGGTTCTATGCATGGCTGAGAAGCCTACGGATCTTCTGCTATCGCCTTAGAGTGCCTGAAGTTGTCAAAAGCCTTTGTGGGGCATCCTCGGGTGAAACTTTATCGGCCAACTGTCACTTTCTCTTCAGCCCAATGTTGCTTGTCTGCTTTAACAGACCTCTTGCAATCCTTGTTGAGCACGACACAGCATGAGCCCCAGCCAGCCTTGCTTCTGTATTCCTGGGTACCAGTTTAATATATCAGCTTAAATGATGTTTGAATTTATTAAGAACAAGTTCATCCCTAAGAAAACGATGCATAAATAGCTGCGAAGTGACCACTGGTTGGCTGTCACACGCTTAGAGCCCACCAACTGACTGACAGTTGACACCATGCTCAGAGTTCCTGACCTATGTTACATTGGGAATGAGGAATGACCATGATGATTGTAACTGTAATTGCAATTGCAAATTTATTTAGTGCCATTTCAAGACAAACTCATCTGAAGCCTCCCATCATGACAACGCAGAACCCTAATTGAATAGAATGGTTTTGAAGTGTTTGATTGTGGTGATATTGATGACGATAATGACGATGATGGCAAGGCTAATTACGATGATGAATATGATTCATTCAGTTATTCATTAACCCTATCAAGTCTGAATTAATTTTAAAGCCCAGCCTTTAAAGCCCAGTTTAATTTTACGTTGTGATGTCAAAAGTCTGAATTATTTTACGTTTTTGTGGTAAAACATCACCATCTTGTACTTTTTATAACTCTGCCAATAATTAAGCTGGAAACACACACCTAGCATCAAAATATTTTCAAATATGTTCTCTTTTATGTGTGTCAATCCATTTTATGAACAAATATTGGGAATTCCTGCTCTTATTCTGAAAGTATAGGCACTCGCAGTTTTTTATTTAAGTAAAACACTGTGATGAAGTTTTTAAATTTGAAAGTAAGGACACCAGCTGTATTAAGAATTTAATATTGAATAAAGGGTGAAAAAAGTTTTAAAATCTTCTATTAAATGACCTCAAAAATCAAAAAAGGCCTTTTATCCTCTTAAGCTCCAATTTTGCAAAAATGGCATCGTCCATGTCTTCTGGTGATGCCAGATCAACAGTTTTTCACTGGATATGTATGTGTATATATACATATATGCATGCATAATTTTTAATGAGGTCTGTATTTGATATGTAAATTGTTATACAGTATATGCATATAATATATTAAAACCTAGAAAGACACAGTTGAGGACATGCAGATCGAGAGGGAGCAGATTGTAAGTAAGTGGCCCAATCAATGAAAAGGCATGAAGTTGCAATGTCTAGGTGCATGCAAATGGTACATCAAGTTCACCCTGGGTTGTGGAGCAAAGAGATATGCAGGCAGCTAAAGATAAAATAGGGCAAGGTAGCTCCTCTCTCAGTCTGGCGACAAACTCAGCTGAGCATATGGCCTTGTCCATGATATGATGCAAGGCTGCTCTGTCCATGCCTCATACGATGAAGGCTGATATTCAGGTGCGTCACATCATTTCCACGAGTCTGGTCCAAGTTTTTCTCTGTTCCCATTACTTCCAGCATCAGAAGTAAGACCTCTGCCATCTCTGCTAGCAGCAAAACATCATCTGCATAACCCAGGTTCATGAAGACTGCCTCCTCAGTAGTGGCTTCTGCCATGCCACAGTGGACCGTGGGCTCCGTGATCTTATCAAAAGAGGTTTGAAGCCATACCTGCCATACCCCACTGTTAATTTTAACCAGTCGATGGTTGCCCTTCAATTTGCAGACAGCTAAGGGTGTAAGTGGGCAGGACATGTCCTGAGGATGGAGGAGAACCGCAATCCAAAGAAAATCTTTAAATACAAACCGGACGGAAAGAGAGCAGTGGGAAGACCGAAAAGAAGATGGATAGATTGCCTTGAAGAGGATCTGAAAGGTGCCGGAGTTACTATCTATGGGAAAATGGAGGGCAGACGGAGAATGACCCTTGAGGAGATGGCCGGGAAATGAGATTTGTGGAGGGGTGTCATAGAGAAATCAACGACTGGATCCAGTCCAGAGATGATTACATGACATGACAAGGGTGTAAGTATGCAAGGTTAACATGAGTTCAGTAAGTTTAGCCAGAACATTAACAATTAAAAGTCCATCAATAAGCTAAAATGCTCAGCTAATTAGAAAAGTCACCAGTGCTGAACACCAATACACACATAGAGCCTAACCAACAGGTTCCTATCCCGATTTCATAGTTGACACTGTTCGGAGCTTTTCTATCATGTATCGTGTTTCTGTATCCTGCCACCTGTTTGTAAGCTTGAATTGGAGGAGATTCCATTGTGGACTGGATTTTGATTTTGTGCCTCCCAGTCCAGTATTTCCAGAGACAAGACCAGAACCTTTAACATTTTGGTGAGTAGACCACATTATGGCATAATCCAGATCAGAGAACATCTCTGATCTAATGCTTATGCCTGCTTGTCTTTTGACAACAATCTGTTTCACGATCTGATCCATTGGTGGCAAGAAGAGCCCTGGGACAAGTCTACAGTCTTTTATTTTATTTTCCACATTAAACCAGTCAAATGTTACATTGTCAGTGTGCACCACACTCAGTATGTATATTTGATCCGTAATTTTCTTTGGGAATCTAAAGTGACAGTAGTCGAAAGAGGCAAACAGCCGTGTGATATTCATCTTCTCCAGTCATGAGTAGTTCAGCTGTAATGCCGCAGATTCCTGACACTTTTGCGTTCTTCATTCTGCATAATTCAGCCACTACATCTTGCTTTGTGGGTTGGGAGCAGTCAATTGACTGGTTGGAGGCCACTCTCAAATGTGGTCTCAGGTCCCCAGAGACCAAAAGCAGAGAATGCAATTACCTTTTTCCACTTTCAAGTTCAGCGTACTGTTTTTTCTTCATGTGCTTTAGCTAAATTTTTTAAAATGTCAATAGGACTGCTGCAGTATTTCTGGATATTAAATGATTAAATGAGATTAAACCCTTACCAAATTTTTGCTGAATCTAATGTAATGACTTCTGCAGCATTGTTATCACATTGTACAATGCATCAGTTAATGGTTGCTTATGTAAGCTAAGCTAATTTTTTGCCTCATAGTCTAAATGTATGAGGCTTTCTTTAACGTTCATTAAAAGGCTGTTGACAATTTCAGCATGAACAGGGAGCTTGAACTTGGTAGGATTGGTGATCGTTTCTGCAAGGAGTTCTATAACAGACTGCATAGTATTCCTTGTTGTTTCCAGGGTTAAAGTGGGTGAGCTGTTGCCTCAAGTGACATCGCCAAAGATCCATGGTCAGTATGCACGTGCAAAGGAAGCTGAAGGCAAGTACAAGGATGCTGCATTGGCCTATGAAAATGCCAAAGACTGGGACAACGTCATACGGTACAACCCTAGGCATTTCTGTATGATTCTATGAGTTTTCAACAGGTTTCTAGGTGTCATACTTTACATTTCCTTACTGATTTTTTAGCTTCATATTTTAGCAATTGAGTTGATGCAAACTTAAATTTACTTTCAGATATATAATTTTTATTAGTTTACTTCTGTGCTTTCAGACTGGACAATAATGCAAGAAGTTAAAAAGTTGCAAATTTTGTAAACATATTAAGCGACATCATGGATCAAATCTTGCTTTAACTGATCTCAAAGTCAAGGATTTAATCTCTGGATCAAATTATGCATTGCAACAACTTAATCTGACCACCACGTTCATTCATCGTCTGAGCGCCAAGTTGATTTTTGATTTTAATTGTTGTCAATAATTTGAATGTTATGCTCAAATAATGGACACATACTAATTAAGGTTGTTAAACATTGTGAAAAAGAAAAGGCTTCAATTTACCTTTTTTAGGCAGAAACTGTGCAGTTTGATTGAGTCCTTTCTGATAAGCATCCACCAACTCTATTACTAATTATTTTCTGTTCCTAAAAAATATAGATGTCTAGCAGCCATTTTTGCCACAACCCAATGTGCCGCCATTTTGAGTTGTTCAAAACATCATAGGGCCATGTATTTTAAATGCTTAGCACAGATTGAAAATGAGCTTAAATCTGTCAGTCAAACTCAATCTGAATATGTTTTACATCTTGACTGGAAAACCGTTTTTTTTATAACATGGATCAGATTTGAGCCATGTTGGTAAACCTGTCCTGAATTGCGTACTTGCAGAGTTTTATTTTAGATTATGTTTTATTGACAAATGGATTTTAGCATATATCTGGATCATCTGCAGAAACCAGAGGAGGCAGTCCGTATTGTCAGAGACACTCAGTCCACAGATGGCGCCAGAATGGTTGCTAAGTAATTGCACATTTTCACCTGTATGACCAGTTAATTCTTCACAAATGTTAGCATCAATAATCGCCATGTTAGAATTTTCTCAGATTTGTGCTTATTTCTAATGACATTTTGATCAGCTTTACTGTATGTTGTTCACCTAAACATGAACAGAATTAAGCCATGGCAACTTCTGAAACTGCTGGACTATTCTGAAATTGAAACATCTTATTTCTGATGTCACCCTAAAGCATAGGCTACGGTGTTAATTTTCAGTTATGAACAGGAGTCATGGTCACTTGCTATAACTACACTGTAACTGTTTCGGTGTGTTCTCGGATTTCCTTTTGGCTTTTGACCAGACTTTCCATTTGGTGTACACAATGACTTTGCTTAGGAACATCTATTGACTGATGCCTTGAGAATTATTACAGTGGCGCTGTAGAAGTTCTTGGATTATTGTTATTATTATTACTACTATTATTTTTATAACTCATATTTTGGTTATTCTCAGTTCTCAGGAGCTTTTTGTTAACAAGTCATCAGTAGATAGACAGTCTTTTGTATAAATAGGCAATCTTTTGTTTTGATAATTTTAATGAAAATCTTTTGAAAAATATCCTTAGAAACTATTGACTGTTGTGTTTTCAGTGTCATTGTTTTTTTTGCTGAGTAGATTTTTTGAGAAACTGAAGGACTTTTCATCTGCAATTCAGTTCCTTGTTCTGTCCAAATGCAATGATGAGGCCTTCCAACTGGCACGGAAGCATGGACACATGGAGAAATATGCTGAAATAATTGGTGGGATGCACTCATTAAAACTATCCTTAAATAAATAATTAAATAGAAAAGTAAGACCCTGAAAGACAGACATAAGTAGTAATACTTGTTATTAGATTTTCTGTGGAGTTTCTTGAGGTATGGGAATAATAAGTAATAAACCTAAAGCATACAAAATATGGGAGACGTTACCATTGTGCTGCAGTTGGTGCAGACCTGCCTTTAACAAAAAACTTCAAGGCACCAACATATCAGCAAGGTCAGATGTACATGATTTTAATGTATGTGTGTATGTATGCATGTATATATATATGTGTGTGTGTGTGTATGTGTGTGTGTGTGCATGTGTGTATGTATCAATACACTTAATATAGCACCTTTTAAGAACCTCACAAAGGCCCTGCACACATGACTATCTGACTGATATAGACAAGTGCATTTTAAGGCAGTTTGAAATTGTTTGCTGAATAAAGTCAAATGCAGCAGTATGTGCAGCTGAAGACTGTTTCAAGAAGCAGGTCCAAGACAGGAGAAGCCACAATGGGTTCGAGTTGATGCAGGGAAGTGTGACACCTGCATAGCTGCATAAGCAGCAGAGCACAACAATCACTGAACTGGTTTACTCAGGACTTGAACGCAGAGCTCCCAGTGTATGTCGATCCAGTACCAACCAAGTCTGTCCCAAGAAGAGTATCTTGAACTTTATTCTCTTCTTGAAGGGGAGACTGAGGAGCACGTTCCTCATATAATCTGATGTGTGTGAGACTTGGCCAGCAGTTGGGTGGACAGTCAAGGACAGACTGAAGATTATGAACTTGACAGACCCGCAAAGATGGAATTACAAAAGTTGAAACGCATCAAAATAAATGAATGTGCGAGGGTCACTGGGGCACTAAACGGTAGGTTGCACCAAGTGACCTATATCTAATGCAGCTGGTAGTAGCATTACCTGCAGAAGGTCCACATGTTCAGCCATTGATAGTTCTCTGTCCAGAAGCACTCCAAGATTGTGGACGATGAGTTGCTAATATTGGTCAGGAAATTGCAACTTTTTGCTTCTTTATCAGTCATTGAGCATGCCTATTATGTGCCTGTGTCAGACTTGTAGCAAGCACTGTACAGTTGAATGTTGGAGTGCAGCGCAATATGCAAGACAGTTAGGCAAGCTGAGTGCCATTTGAAGAGAACAAGGCTGGACAAGGACTGCAGGAAATGGACTCAGCTCAACTTCTGAGGTAAAAGCACTTCTTTCAGAACAAGGAGTGGTGCTACTGGAAAAGTCTGATCACCGATCACTCAGGAGACAGCTGGAATAACATGTCATTGCTTCTGATCCACTCATGCATATTGCAAAATCCGTCGTTTACAGTTAAGGATTACCTGTGCCACTTGACCAAGAAAGTCTTTGGTGTCTGTGAAGAGACAGAGGGATCTGCTACGCCTACATATACATCAACACAGTGCCACCTGTATCAAACTGAAATGGTCAATGGTCAAGAACTGAAATCACTTATACGAGCTTCTCTGCAAAGCACGTGCACTTGACTCTAATCCAACCTTCATCCTGCATGAATTTGTCGATAAGCTGCTCCTTTCCTTGTGCAGCTCTGCTATTCATGACTGAGAGATTACTTTCAACAAGTCATAAGCAAGCAATTGTTCTACCTTTATTGAAGAAGCCTGGACTGGATTCAGAAAACATCACCAACTACTGGCCAGTCTCAACCCTAATATTTTGATCACAGGCTATTGAGAAGACAGTTGTCAAGCAGATGGTACATTATCTAGAAGCAGGTGACCTTATACCAAATCTACAGTCGGGCATCAGGAAGGGACATTCAGTGGAGATAGTCCTGCTCAGACTGATCACAGACATCTGAGGTGCCATTGCTTTTTGACATTCATGCTGCTTGCTGTACCTGAATTAAGTGCAACCTTCAGCACAGTCGACCATGATATATTAATCATGCATCTCAGCAACTCATATGTAGTTGATGGTTGACCTGCAGAATGGCTTAAGTCTTTCCTCGATGAGCAAATGATGATGGTGACCATGGGCTTATATAGTAAAGCTTGGACACCAGTTCCATTCAGTGTACCACAGGACTCAGTACTCGGGCCACTACTTCACATACACAGCTGACCTGTCTAAGATCATCACTGCTTTAGGAGTTCAACATTTGTAGGTCGTCATACATGTATATCGTGACATATGCAGAATCAGGCATTACGGTCCCATGTCTTCAAAAATATCTGGCAAACTCATTGGTCTCTAGTTGCTTAGATTACTATAACTTGCTGTTTACTGGTATCACAAAGTCAAACATGCAAAAAGCCATAACTACTGCATCAAAATGTGAGCATATAGCACCTCTGCTTGAATCTTTTTACTGGCTTCCTGTTCAGCAAAGGATTTCTTTTAAATTGGGGCTTATAGTTTCTAAAATATTGAACTTTGGCCAACCAAAATACTTAAAATCAGTTCTCATTTTCCAGACATATCATTATTCAACCTTGTCATCTGATTGCCTTTCTCCAGTCATATCTAAGACTGGACTGTTCTTGTTGAGTGATCTTTTTCGATTGCTAGACCTAGATTTTGGAACTGTTTTCGTGTATCTGTTCATTCTGATCAGTTTCTCGTGTCATTTTGATCTCTGGTTAAGACTTGCCATTTTCAAATTGCTTATCCGCCATAGGTTGCCTCTGTCTTAGTGGACTGACCTTCTGGATGTTGATCTGACTGCAGCTTGGCTTCAGTCATGAGACAGCAGTGTGACAGAAGTTAACTAACTAACTAAGAGTGTTGTGCTGCTTCTGTCAAAACTGGCAACGAGCTGTCTCAGATGCTCGGTTGAGATATCGATTGGTAAATGGCAGCAATGGTGATCGACCTACATGTTGTTGCAAAAGAATCGAGTAAGACCTCAAAGATGGTTAAGATCACCCCGAGTTCCATATGTTTGCATACAGAGATACCTGCCAGAATCATTGCGGGGTGCATCAGCATGTCATAACTTGTCAGCATGTCATATCCGTGACCTATGAATCCACCCTATGCTTGACTTTAAAACTGCATCAACCATCGCCACATCCATAGTCCATTCTAAATTAGACTATTGCAGTTCACTATTCCTGAACATAGGCTCCACCCAAATAAACCACCTTCAAGCCATACAGAATGCTTTTGCTCGTGCTGTCACCAAAACCCCAAACACCATCACGTAACTCCTGTTCTTAAATCACTACACTGGCTTAAAATACCTGAACGAATCGAGTACAAAGTCCTATCACTTACCTACAACACACTTCAATCTTCCCAACCCTCCTGTCTTTGTCAGTTATTTACAATACAACCGCTTCGCTCAACCCACTCTTCTTCTGCCATAGCACGTCTCCGCTCTCCTGTCACCTCATCCTTAAAATATGGTAATCACTGCATAGCCACAGCTGTCCCACCACTCTGGAATTAACTCCCTCCAGAACTGCGACAGTTTTCTGACCCATCATACAAACTCATCTATGCTCCACCATTAGCAATTTCTGCATCGGCCTTTCACTCAAAGCTGAGAACATTCCTCTTTCACAGATCCTACCCTGACACCCCTTCTTACTCTTATCTCTGTCTCCTCTCCAACCCCAAACACTATCCCCATAGCTGCCATGCTGTCTCTCTGTCTGACTTTTGGATCTTGACCTGGAACCTAACCCTTTTGCCTATCGATTTTGTTTTGACTGAGCACCTGTGAATAAGATGGTCCCCGCGACGTGGCTTTCGTTGGGCACTGTAGAAATTTTGGAATTACGATTACGATAACTTGCAGGTACAGATCTCCATTGTGCAATAATTTGTGGCAGTTTGATGCCACATCTTAACCAGGACGAGGATGATACGAGAATGGCTAGGGGTGGCATCAGATATCGTGCTGTTTTCAGCCAAGGTTTGGTTATTCCATATACCAAGCCACAGTCCAACTTGTTGAGCTGTATGGTCAGCTTGTTGTGTAGTGCAGGAAGGGTATGTCGGCTGTACTGGCAATCCATCTTGTTGGGATTTGTACCGGCACCAAATTTTCAGTGAAGACAGTCTTTCTTGCAGCATGTTTTACCTTCAGACCCTTACAGTTGAGTTGCCTCAGTGTCTCCAAATGATACTTTCGCCGGTAGGGGATGCGTCTCTGGTGCACGAGACACCACTTCAGTTCTAAAATTTACAATTGAAACATAAAAATTGTACAGAAATGTTAACTTTGGTATATCTAGATCACTTTTCTGAGAAATTATCTAAATAAGGTAAATTATTGTCCCTGAAAAATCACAAAAAGGCTAAAAAGCGCACGTGATTGCCGTGGTTGGTGTGAGTATGCCTAGTGGCACCTTCTGACTTCCGTCAAGCATCTGTGCTCCTGAAATGGGTTTGGGACCTTCTTGGTCAAAAGGTCACCCACCACCAGTGAAGAGTTGAGTCATTTGAACCTGATACTTGGCTTGTGACTGTTAGTCATTGAACTTTCTTTTAAAATTTAATGCCAGCTAGTTTAAATATGATGCTTGTGCATTTGTAGGCCCAGATGCCACTGCAGAAGATTATGGCAGCATTGCTGTTTACTTTGAGAATGAAAAGAACCATTACCTGGCTGGCAGGTTTTTCTTCTTGGCTGGCAAATATTCACAGGTTTATTTTCAATGCTAATATATATTTATTTGTCATTACCTTTCAACATTACATTCATTAATTTAAATCTGTCTGCAGATAAGTAGGGCAATTTATTATGCCATAGCTGTGTGGAATAGTGAGTTATGCCTAAAGCCAATCATGAGGATATCGCAAGATAATTGTGAAACTAACGATAGGTGTTTTATGTTTTAACCTTTTAACTGCTGCAGGCCAGAAATTCTGGGTGTCGTGCCAATTATCCCAGATATGTGAGAATTTTGAAAGTAAACTTATTCAGTGTTTTATTGATATGCCTGAAATATGAAATAAAATTATACAAAACTTTATGTGGATATTTTAGTTTTGGCCAGAAAACACCACAAAACCCAAAAAAACATTCCATAATCAAAGAAAACCCAAAACACAGTGCAGCAGTAAGACCAGTTCATCAATTACGCAAAACAATTTTTCAGTCCTCATTACAAAATTAGTTCAGCAAATTAGCAGCAGCATGCAACCCCAGGGCCTACAGCAGTTCAGCAATCATCAGCAGTCATTTCAATATCAGCTTAAGACTTATCTTTTTCAAGTTGCTCATCTACCATAGGCTGCCTTTCTGTCCTGATGGGCTGATCTCCTGGATATTGACCTGATCACAGCTTGGTTTTAGGAATGCTTTCGGTTGATGCCTTGTGCATTAGACAGCAGTGCAATAAAAGTTACTAATTAACTAACTAATAGTGTTGTGCTGCTTCTACCAAAACTGGCAATAGTGCCATGCTTCAGACTGTTGGCTGATCTGATGTTCACGTATCCCATTGTAAGTCCACAAGCCACTGGGAACTGATGGCATTCGGGCTTATCATGATCAAGCCAGAAGCTGACTTTCTACACAGAGCTGGTGCTGCATTGGATGATGTGTGTCATGACGATTGGTGTGATCTGGTAATGTTGAACTTGTGGCCATTAGTTTTAGTATTGTCATTTTATTTGCAGATAGCGCTGCTGTTGAAGTGTACAGAATTATTTGACATTTATTTCTACCACCTTTGCATCCACACCCAGAATGTACATAGGTGAAAATGAGTGTATAGGAACCAAGATTTCTGAGAGGCATTAAAGTACTGCCACGTGGAGATAGCAGTTAATCACAGCTCTACACACTCGGCTTCATGCCAACATGAATGCTGCTAACAAATGGTGTTTCATGGTGACTCGTTGGACTGCTAACTGGTCTTCCACCATTGTGCATAACATGCTGCCTAGGTTTTACCCAGCATGCCACATTGGACTGTACTCCATAATTTCATAAGTTTGGGCATTTGATAGCCCTGTTGCACATCGGTGTTGATTAAATGTACTCTGGATTCAGGTATTCAAGTATGGGTCTGCCTGCAGTGAAGCTTCTGCACCCAAATTCTTTTGTTGCATGCATTATATTAATGTTTGATTAAAGTAATGGATCAATCCTTGGGCCGTTACTATTCTTAATTTATGTTAATTAATTAATTGCTTGTTCTATCTTAGGCATTGAATCATTTGCTGAATCCATCAAATGGTGAGAATGTGGATGCCCTCAATTTGGCAGTGGATGTTGTTGGACAGGCAAATGACCAGCAGTTGACAAAACGACTCATTGGTTATCTCATGGGGGATGAAGACGACATGCCAAAGGTTAGGAAGTGCACTCTTCTTCTGGTCATCACAGTCGCAATCATCAAAATATCATTCAAATCTATTCTGTTTTCTTAAACCTTCTGCAGTCATGAGAAATGAAGAATGAATCTTTTGCTAGCAGCAGGTCAGTAATACCCAACCTTTTGACTACATGGATTGACCTTGTCAATCTGTTTGTGTATATGCATATATAAAATATGTGAATCAACATTTTTCCTTCAGATGTGACAACCACAAGAGGAAAGGGTGATTTCTATGCTATAGAAATCTGAAGTGACCTGTAAACTGACCAGGCTGCATGGGCTGTTGGCAACCGGCAGCTGAGCTTAGACTGGTGTGACAAGTGCGTGGCTAGGCTAGCTGTGGCAGGCAGAGGTACAACTGCCATAATTTATCTAAGTGCGTCTAGTGAATGGAGGTTTGGTCTGTTTAGGAACAGCCCTGCCTGGAGTGGAGCTTTAAGCCAGCTGCAGCCAGTTGACGTTACCACCTGCTCAGGCAACTGTGTATAGTTGACACATGTTTTTCTCCAATAATGACAATGTTCATGAGTATTGTCAAATTATTTATATGAAATATTCTGTTTCAGTTAAAATAAACCCATATAAACTAAGCTTCATTAACTTGTCATCAACATTACCAAACAGAAAGGCATCAAACAACAACTGCTGAAAATCTATAATTTAGAAAGTACAGCATTTTTATTGCAACCAAATGTTACCACAGAAGTGTATGTAGCAAATAGGTGATTTTGCCTTTGCTTACAAATGCATTTATTGATGTTACCACCTGATGTACACACGTTGGAGGTGTAACAGGTAACTGGTATGACCTATGCATTGATTTTACAAAAACACTGCCTTCTTTGCATCACTATGTCTTAAAGAACGTGGGAATTGTGGTTGGCAAATTGCACCGCACTTTACTATGATATTGTTGCGAAATGGTTAAACTACAGATCAAAATTATATCCTCTGTTTATTTCTGTGCATTTGTGTAAAATGTCTGCTAACCCAAAATCAAGGTGTAAAATATATGCAAATGCCTGCATTGTTTATGGGCAATGTAAAGCTGCATTTTTTACATAAATTTATTTAAATATGTAATAATGTAGCCACAGTTCGTGTGAAAAACTGCAGCTATGAGCTTTTGAATTTTATTCACAGTATTTAATAGTAATAACTATAGTTATAATTATTGTTACTATTTTCCAGGATTTCAAGTATCTTTTCCGTTTGTACATGGCTTTAAAGCAGTACAGAGAGGCTGCAAACACAGCTATCATTATTGCAAGAGAAGAACAGAATGGAGGTCAGTTTCTGGTGATTTGATTGATATTTTGTGTCTGTAAATGGCATTTTTATTAGTGCTGGGCTTTTAGTGTGTTATTAACGTGATTAATGTGTTAATTAATTAACACGATTAATTTTTTAATGTGATTAACGATAGTGTCACTGCGCTTGATTCAGTTTTTAATTGTAATTTCTTTTAATTGTAATTTAAAATTTATAAAGAGGATAAACTCAGCAGAGGTGCTCCCAACCCCGAACAAGTAGAATCACTATTCAAGAGTGTAGTCTTCAGGCGCTTGTGGAACCCTGAGATGGGGAGGGAGAGGAGCTCAAGTCGCAGTTCGAGAGAGAGAGAGAGAGAGAGAGAGAGAGAGATGCTTCCAGCAGGTAGTATCAACATGGGCAGAGCTTCTGGACTGGGCCACTGCAGTTCCCATGCCAGGGACAAACAGGAGATCCTGGGTGGTCAAGCGAAGGGAGCTGTGGCCTGGCAGCGAGAAGACTGAAATGCCTAAGTCAGTGAGGTAAAAGGGGACAGAGCCAGCAACACAGTTGTGCATAAGAATGAGGATCTTAAAAAGGACATGCTGCTGGATGGAAAGCCACTGAGGGAGTGTTTCGAATATTGGACAAGATGTGGCCATGTCTGGGAATGCCCCCAATTAGACAAGCTGCAGAGTTCGGGATAGATTGAAGCTCAGCAGTGTTGGCTAGCAACAGGCCAGTGAAAATGGTGTTACCAAAGTCAATCCTGGTGCAAATAAGAGCATGGACCAGAGTCAAGATAGGTTGGAAGGAAAGGGTATGGTGAACGGTACGGAGCGGACGAAGCTAGTAAAAACAGAAACGAGAGACACTGTTAACATGAGCTCCTGATCCAATACAACCACGAGATCCCAGACCGTAGTAGAGAAGGAGATATCCAGAAATCTTTGGCACAGAGAGGAGACATCAATCTTGGCCAGCTGCAGGCAACCACCAAGCCAGATGAACTTGGTCTTGTCACAGTTCAAGCCGAGGCGATTTGGAAGATGTCCAGAGGTCAAGGACAGAGGTGGCATCAAGAATCCTCTAGACAAGGGTAGAGGCAGTCTCAGCTGGACCATAAGCCTGGGTGTCTTCTGCATACTGTAGAACTGCAACACTCAGAGAGAGGAGGGTCCAAGCTAGATCAGAGGTATATAAAATATAAAGGAGAGAGGCCAGAACAGAGCCCTGGGGTGACCATAAAAGATAGGGGACCAACGGGCACGTGGGGGCCCGAAGATGACAGATGGAAGGTGGTCTGAGAGGAATGACTGAAACCAGATGAGGGCAGAACCAGTGATGCCAAAGGATATCTCCAAACACTCCAATAGGATGGAGTGATCAACGGTGTCAAAAGCAGCACTAACATCATAAAGGGCCAGAAGGGTGACATGCCTATAATCAATAGCCCCAAATATGTCGGGTCATAAGTGATCCAGTGAAATGATATTTCCTGAACCTAGACTGAAGTGGAGGCATAAGAGAGTTTATGTCTGAGGTAGTGGGATAGCTGACAAGAGACATCTTTCAAGAAGCTTGGGGAGAAAGGACATGTTAGAAATAGGATGGTAATTAGGGGAGCACTAGGGTCAAGGCCCTGGCACTTCAAAGAGGGAAAAACTGCTGCACACTTGTGGGAAGGCAGGAGTGAGCCCTCAGCCAAAGACATATTATACAATAAATGAAAAAATGAAAGAAAAAAATTAATGTGTTCCTTAATTAAGAATGCAGGAAGCATGTCCAGTTGACAAGACTTGGCTGGAGAGTCCAGGAGAAGCTGGCAGACATCATCCAGAGATAGGGATGCAACTAGGGAGCCTGAAAGACGAGGGAGGGAAAGAGAAGGAAGCGAGCCCTCACTAGACTGAAGAACAGAATCAGTCTACCCATGCATGTAGCTAAGGTAGTCCTCAGCTGTGAATGGAGGCTGAGCAGAAAGGCCCGAGGCGGTGGAGCGGCCAAGGACAGCAGAGAATGAATGCCAGAGTCAACATGGATTGCTCCTCTTTCAATTGATCAGTGACTCCCAGTAGGCCGCCTCCCTGGCTCGGAACTCCCGATGCATTGAGTGGAGGTGATGAAGCCAGTCTAGACAGTCAGCCAGGTCATGCGTTCAAGTCGCCTCTTGCTTTACAGTGCAAGTTGCCACAGAACTGATCAAACCAGGAAACCAGTGACCTCCGACGAGCCTGCAACTTGCACAGTGCAAATAGAAGCACATGAGAGGCAAAAGGCTTCATAGGAGGAGACAGGAAGAGGAAGAGCAATGGTCTTAATAGAAAAGTGATCACAGTGGTAGACAACAATACCTCTGTGGTTCTGAGCAAGAGGGTCAGAGTGAGGGTTAACCAGACAGGGAGCATCGAGGAAGCAGTAGCCTGGAGGAGCAGTACAGCGGACAGTGACGTCCGAGGAAGAGGAATGACAGGATTCAGTTACGATGAAATCCAGGGCATAATGATAGATAGAGTTTGAGACGTGAGAACTTGTTGCCCAGTGACTGAACATTGAGCGTGCCGAACCTGAGGCCACCGTTGCTGTCGCCATGTGTCCCCAAGGATGTCCAGGAGAGAGAAGACTGAGGAGAGTCAGAAGGCAAAGGGGGAGACTGGCGAAGAGAAGACCACAGCAAAGTTCCAAATTGTCAAAGAAGCTTAGCCTATCAATTTCTGTATCAGATTCTTTGCAGCCAACTTTGTCCCAACTTTTAAACAAAAGCTATCGCCTTTAGCCTTGAGGTATCTTGGGACACCAGCAACCATAGTACCTTGTGAACAATTATTTTCAAGTGCTGGAAATACCGTGAATAAGCATATATGTAGATCAGCTCGAGGTTTAGAAAGCATTAATATATTACTGTGTTTAGCAACTGGCTAAATGGAAAATACATTTTGAGATGCAAAATTAACTAAAATATGTTTGTTGTTTTGTTAGTTTTTATTAAAAAATAACGTATCGTTAAGTAAACACTGGTAAACAAGACAGTTTATCAGCTGTTTTAAACAACTAAAGTTACCAAGAGTGATATGCATATTTATAAAAAATAATAAAGAATTTCACTTTTGAAGTGACTGTGAAGTCTTGAAGACACTTCAAGAGTGATATACATAATTATTAAAAATAGTGCTTCAGTATCCAAAATAAGCTAAAGCAAGTAAAAACATATGGACTGTGTACCTATGTACAGTACCAGTATTTTTAAAACTTAAAAATGTATATTGTCATTACTTACTTAGTCCTTCCTATGCAGGTCTGCACATCGAGCAATGCAGCTTCTCTGTTCATCTCTGTCGACTGCCAGTCTTCCTGCCTCATCCCACAAGATTTCCAAACATCCAGGGTTGTCTCTGATGGTCTCTGGCCAGTTATTCCTTGATCTTCCTCTCCTCCATTTCCCTTCAGGAATCAAATTCATCTCTTCATTGGCTCTTATATCTTTGTTCATACAAATTACATGTCTCATCCATATCAGTCTTCTCTTTCTGATAGTTTCTCTGTCCTCTCGTCCTGTTTCTTTTCTCTTACAGTGTTATTTGATATCTTATCATGCTACGAAATGTGCAGAATAATTCTCAGCCATTTGTGATGTGCTGCCTCCAGTCTCTAGCATTATTTCTATTTTATTTTTGATAGTTAGCTATTGTGTTATGAATTAAAAATTAATCAAGTTATTAAAAAATTTAAATGTGCAATTATTTTCTATTAAAATTTTTGATTGATGCCCATCCCTAATTTTTATCTTTCATGACATCTTATAGACAGCTACCATTACTGTTTTTTCACACATATATCCTCCGGTTTCTATCAGATGTTACAAACCCTGCACTCCAACTGTGGGTGGTCTTGGTGCATGGGTTTTACCAGTTTATTTTACACAGGTGTTTGCCACAAGCTTACTGTTTTTCCGGACTGTGCTGTACAAAAAGTTGCAAAACACCAATAAGCAAATTTTTGACAGGTGGCTAAGCTAGAAGTGACTGCTAAAGATTATAGTTGTTCTGACTTAATTACTTTTTTACACTTTTTGAATTACAGATTTGTTAATTTTGTTGTATGTTAATTTGTTCTCAGATTTGAGTTCACTATTTCATTGTGCTACTTTACATGTTTAAAACTGAGCCAAGAAATCTGTACCGAATTACCAAGGTGGCAATACAGAATGCACTCACAAACTTTTAAGTCAGTTTCAGGCCCTACTAATGTGACTGTCTGTAAATACCATTTTAGTGGGTATCATCAAGTTTTTTTCTAGAGATGATGGGGAAGAAAGGTGTGAAATTTAAGATCACATTATGGTCTCATGGAGGCTACATCGCTATACATTACTAAAAAACATGGTATCTGCTTGTCAAAGGGACAACTGTTTGTAATGACCTACTTTGAGCAGCACTGCATCAGCTGCATTACTAGCTTGGGTACTAAATATCTCTGTCACCACACTGGGGTGTGCGTGTCAGTTTAATGACCTTTGCACTTGGAAAGATGATGAGACTGATCATGCTCCTTTACCCAAGCTCTCAACTGGCACCGATAGAGCTTTCTGTTACACATTGGCCTGGCTTGTGAATAAGCTGATGATATATTTAAATAGCACTATAGGCATTTTGAGTTCACAATTAAAATAATTGTCAATATATTTCTTACAATCAATGGACATGCACTACAAAACATGTGTCTGTGAGTGCACCTAATGCAATATCATGTCAGGAGACATTCTTTTTGTCACCAGAAGCTAGTAGTACATAGACTTAAAACAATGCTCAAATTGCATTTAAAACATTGCTGTTTCACTGGCAGAAAGGTTAAAAAATCCACAATTCCATTCAGTTTAACAAAAATGTAGTAAAAAGAAATCACACCTACCAGCTTAGGTGTTTTAAGATGTTGGCTAATGCTTGCAGATAATTCCTCTATGATCTGTATGGGCCTATGGGGTGTATGCATGTGCAGGATATACCAAACTTTTCTACATGAATTCCTAATTTGCATGGGTTATATGTATGTGCTGGTTTCATGCATGAAAATACAGTATACAGTTTAAATTACATCGTTTGGATATCTAACTGATCAGCTGTCCCAGCTATGACACTGCCAATCCAATTGAATTTCAGATTATCAGCATGCTGTGACATGTCTGTGGCCATGTTGCTTGCCTGTTTGCCGATTCTGCCACTTCAGCAAACTGTTTGTCTTAATGCAGGTCTTGCTTCGTAATTCTTATATGTCCGAATTTCAACTATTACCAAGTTTGTATTTAGGATTTAATGAAATTGTAATTGTAATCACTAATTTATAGAGCACTGCTTCAAGACAAACTCACAAGAGGTGCTCCCAAAATGAAAACAAAAACCACGATCGAAGAGAATTGTTTTCAGATACTTATGAGAAAGAGGCAAAGAAAGGCTAAGGAGCTCATGTTGCTGGTTGTTAGGCAACTTATTCCAAAAAGATGGACAGATCAGAGCAAAACTTTTATGTTGGACCATGGAAGTCTGGGCCAGTGGGATTACCAGGACATCTTGCGCAACAGAATGAAGAAATCTGCGGCTAGGATGGATGAGACTGAGATGCATAGCTGCTTGAGATAAGAGGGAGCACAGCCTGCAAGATGATTACGCGTAACCATTCAGATCTTAGACTCAGTGTGCTTTTGCACAGCTAATCAGTTTAGTTCCTCTCACATGAAACTGTATGTTTGTCCAAAGCTAGGTATATTACTGATCAGTTGAGCCGTAGCATTTAAAACACGTTGTAGCTGTTTAATGCAGGAAAGAGTTAGGCTTGCATAAATGGCATTGCCATGTGTAATCAACTCTGGTGCATATGAATGCATGTGAATGCATGCATCAGAGTTGTGGCAACTTGAGTTGTAAGCGAGTTGTGTATTGTGCAACTCTGGCACAGATGGTAAAAGCATGTTCAGCATACATTTTTAACATGCTTTGAGAAGGTTAATTCCTGGTCCAAGATCACACTTGTGATTTCTAATTTGTAAGCGCATACTTATATAGCATCTCTTCAAGGAAACTCATCAGATGTGCTCCCGACCTGACAATGCGAGACCATGGGTTGAATAGAATGGTCTTCAGCTGCCCAAAATAGAGACATAGAAATAGAAGGAGCTCAAGTGGCAATTCTCGAGGGAGACGATTCCAGCAATTGGGACCAACGTAGGCAAAGCTTCTGGACCGGGCTGCAGCGGTACGCATGCGAGGGACAAACAGGAGATCTTGAGTGGCCGAGCAAAGGTTGCTACGGCCCGGCAACGAGGAGACCAAAGTGCAGAAGTCAATGAGGTAAAGGGGAGCAGAGCCAAGAACACAACTGCGCATGAGGGAGAGGATCTTAAAGTGGACATGCTGCTGGACGGGGAGCCAGCGAAGAGTGTCACAAATATAAGACAAGATGTGGCCATACTTTAGAATGCCCCCTATGAGACGAGCAGCAGAGTTGAGCACAGATTGTAGCTGAGGAGCGTTGGCAAGCGATAGGCCAGTAAAGATGGCGTTCCCAAAGTCAACCCTGGTGCAAATGAGGGCATGAACCAGCGTGGAGATAGCGTAAAAGGAAAGAGTACATAACCTGAGAGTCATCAATGTACTGATGAGCTGCAACCCCAGAGAAGACAGGACTAGGTTTATATCAGTGGTGTAGAGGATAAGGAGTATGGACCCTAAGATGGAACCCTGTGGAGGACCAAGTGAAACCATGGACCCATCAGACCGTGGAATATAGGTCCATCAGGTTGAAAGTTACTTTGCACTGATTTACACAAATAAACCCAGATCATCTCTCTATGGCAGATACAATGTAGCAAAGCACGGACTTCACTACTGGTCTATTTGGTCATGTCAATAAGGCTCGTCACTTCTAACGATGTTTGTTATGCAATAATTTGATAATTTTCTTGGTTTACTGTGGTTGTACTTTTGGTTGCAGTTATGTTACATGAGTTCCATTTTTGGTTACTTGCAGTCCTGCAAAGTAATACTGGTAATAATACACGATGACAGACCCACAGTAGACAGAAAGAGAAACCATAAAGTTTTTCAGCAGTGGAATCAAATTATTGAAGGAAACAACGAAAAGTGAATAGGATGTCAATGTCACTGATTGCTACTGGTGTACTAGGTCGACATGTAGTACTATAGTCTACTAGAATTAGTATTATTATTATATTGACCCAGTACTCAGCTATGGTGTATTTGAGATTTCATTGTGTAAAACTAGTGATTTGGAATGATAGTGCAGGTGCCAGCATGCTGAAGATAACTGCATGGCTATTACATTACGTAGGCTGATGCTGTTATGGAAGCAGAAAGTTGTTAAAAATGGGACAGGTTCAACAGTTAAAACTTGCTGCAGTTAAGTGCTGGTGAGTTTACTATCCTTATTGTAGCACCAGGATTAATTTATTTCCCACTATACATATTCTATATATGGTGGTACCAAAGAGCAGCATTGGGATTTTTTAGCTTGTCACAGACACTGAGTCATGGAACTTGCTTATGAGATTGAGATAAGTTCCAAGATGTTCTGCCTTGAGACCGAGGTGTTGGCCAATCTGTGTGAGATGAGACCAAGACAAGACATTAGGTGCTTCTTGAGACCAAGACGTTGAGACCGGACCTATATCCCTGATGTATTTGAACTTTTGTATAGTGCCTTTTAAGGACCTGGTAAAGCCTTGTGAACTTTGTTGTCTGATAGATCTAAATAGATGTTTCGAGATAGGAAGAGAATGTAACTTGAGCCAAGTCAGGTGAAACAGTACGTGTGCAAAGGACAGCTCAAGTAGTATGGCCAATACATGACAGTGTGTAGTGAGTGCTGATATTGATATACTGAAGCAGTGGATCAGCAGTTCTTCAAGGCAGCCCAGAGCACCCTTTGTCATCCTGTGGATGTATATTTATCTGCTGCTGTTTTTTCCATAGAATTGTGACTTTTGCTTGATTTCTCATTGGATCTAGGTTTCATTGTCTTTAGAATGGCCACCAACTAGAATGCTACTGTACTCTTTCTCTATGCATGTGTTATTTTGAAATTTCACAAACTTTTCTTATGAAATGGTTTATACAGTGCTGTTGAAATAGTGCACAATAGTATGATGGGTTTGATTTGTAGCTGTGCATCTGTGTGGTTTTTTGTAGGGAGTTACCGAGTAGCCCATGACCTTCTGTTTGGAATGTATCAGGAACTGAGGAAACAGAAGATTAAAATTCCAGCTGAAATGTCCAACAATCTGACTTTGTTGCACAGTTACATATTAGTGAAGGTGTTTAACTCTTTTTCTTGCTGAAACAAAATATTGAATAAATCACCAGCTCCCAGCAAGTCAATAATTCACAATCCTCTGACAACTGGTAACTTATAGGAGCAACCAGTAGTATTTGCCATTTGCTTAAGTGTAGGAGATGCTGTATTTGACCTCTTTAAATCTAAAATGCCTTAACAAATTTGCTTTACATTAGATAGTGATTATTATGTTTTGGAGAAAAACGTTTAGGAGTGACTGGATTACTGGCAACACCCAGGATGTATGTCCTCTGTTCTTTTTGTGCTTTTTCCTTTTATTTTCTTGCATACAAATATTTCCCAAACTCTTGAACCAATTTTTACTCAGGATACCTCTTTCATTGGCAGTCGGCATGGGGTGTGTTCTCTACCTATTTGACCTACAAATTTTACCTACAATTTTGCTTCTCAGATATATTGAAGATATTTACTTTTTAATATCTCAAAATATGCTAAGTGCCAAAAGAAATATGAACCAGTATAGAAATATTTAAAAAATTGACAAAACATTGAATTTAATAGCCCTGGAGGAAAACACGAAAAGAAATTAAAAATTCCCAGACACCCCTTAACAGCTCCTTGAGTAATTTGTCAGTTTCTGAAGGATTATACTTACCTCAGGCAAAAAAAAATTTAAAAATTTAAATGAAATCAGTGTTTGGCTACTTTACATGATGAATAGCTTAAAAATCTAAATGATCAGGATTGTCAGCTGTGATATAGTTACCGAGAACACAGTACAAGTGGATGTCAGTACTAGTGGGATCGCAGTCCATAAGATGGTGGTAAGTTGGTGTTGCTGGTGGGTACACTGCTTTCACGTATTTCCCAAACACTTGTTAGATATGGTTAGTACTTGGATGGCTGACCATCCATGGAATATCATTTGCTCATTAATCCAGCATTAATCCTAATGAGTACCAACGCAAATTGGGGGTTAAAAATATACCATGCTTCTGACAAGTTTCTATGGAGGTGTATGAACTATGTTGAACATGTAAGGTACATTGTAATTGTAATTTGAGATATATAAAGCACCTCTTAGAGGATAAACTCAACAGAGGTGCTTCCGACCCGGAAGAGTAAAATCACTGTTGAACAATACAGTCTTCAGGCGCCTGTGGAATGCTGAGAGGGGGAGAGAAAGGAGCTCAAGTCACAATTCTCGAGGGAGACAATTCCAGCAAGTGCGACCAATATAGGCAAACCTTCTGGACTGGGCCACAGTGGTTCACATGCGAGGGACAAACAGGAGATCTTGAGTGGCTGAACGAAGGGCGCTACGGACCGGCAATGAGAAGAGCAAAGTGCAGAAGTTAATGAGATAAAGGGGAGCAGACATATTTACATATTTACCTTTACTTGTTCATTGTCAAAGATGTAACAGGGTTTATAAGTTGGAAGAGATAAAATAGAAAATTTAAAACAGGGACAGTTGCCAGAGAACAAGACTCATTGTTCTGTGGCTGCTGTGTGTTTGCTAGTGTGGTCCAAGGCAAAACCTCAGCAGCCAGGAATATTAGGTTTGTTTGTTCACAGACAACTCAATAAACCATCCAAAAAGGCTACAGAAACTCAAATGAAGAATGAAGAATAGTGTAATAACATTAACCAGTAAATGGCAACGACAGCTCAGGCTTGTCTGCGGATGCTAATCTCACCTCTGCCATGATATCGATTCAGATCACAGAGCAATGCACTGAAAGATTGGTTGTGCTGAGCCCCATTACAGAAAGCCTGGGTTGGTAAGAATCGCACTAAATGGATCTAGATTCTGTGGAAAAAGTACTTATTTTACCAGAACAAGAGTGTCAATACTCAAAGGATAGTCTGCAGCCCTGGAATAATGTGTCAACAATCCTGGTATGAGCTATGCCTGCAGAATTGGGCTGATGTTTCAGAAAATTTAGCAGGCCTATGTTGATGAAACATTATTCCAGAAATTCGAACACACCAGGATGAATAAATGTGCAAGCGATAGATTGAGGAGTTCAGTGGTGTTAAATAGCAGGTATGACATATATTTGGTATAACTGATAAAATTAAGACTTCTGAAGTGGTTTATTTAAGCAGAATTTCCAAGAACTACTTCCAAGTCACAGATCACATGTTATGGGTATCCTCTGAATCTACTGTTTTCTGATCAATCTTCATGTTGACTGTGTGCCAGCCATTTGTTGTGGATTCTTGCTAGGCTTAGGCTTAGCCAAGTTGACAGCGTCCACATTTTCGTGACAATGGCTGGCAGATATGACATGCAGGTGGAATGCATTAATTTATTTCAGATGCTTAGTACATGTGATGTGATGTAATAATGTCTGACAATGTCTAAGGTCCTGTGAAGCAACAGATAGCTGAAACTGGTCATGCAGTCAAATATACGATAACAGTTGACATAAAGTAATTTGTGTTGGTATATAGTCTGAGTCAGTGACATCAGTGAGAAAATAATTTTTGTCAGTGACATCACTGGCAGTTGATATATCAGCGTCATCAGATGTCATGAATAGCTTAAGTATGTCTGGATAACTTACTCAGAGCCAGCTGTGTGTTTTTAGATTCACAATAATCTGAATAATCATTTGAAAGCTGCCAGAATGCTCATCCGAGTTGCAAACAACATTTCAAAGTTCCCAGCACGTGAGTCTTTTAATGTTTTCTCATGATTCTGTGGTGCTGGAAATCTTAAGTGTATGCATTGTATTTCTAGTTGTGCTTTCTATTTTTGCCTTTTGCCAGTTGAAATTGTTGACTTCATATTTGTGGCAATGACTTGATATGCTTTCATTTAAAAGAACCTTTAAGGTAGTTAAGGATGGGCGTAGAACTGGCCGTGAATGTTGAAAGATGAATTATGATTGGGTATGTAGGTAAGATAAGGATAGTGACGCTTTGTCGCATCCAGAGGGGCTAGCTGCTCTCTTTGGGCAGGGCACACATGCTGCACAGGACAACAACTCTCAGAGAATCTAATGGGTGAAAATTGATTAGGTGCAACAAAAATTGAAGAATATATCATATGGCAAGAACGGTGTGTACCAGCATTGTGTAGAAGGTTCTAAACTCAGCTGATATTGGTTCAGTACAGCATGGAGCTCCTGTCCATGACAGAACAGCATGGAATACATCATGAAGATGGCTACTCTGGCAAGAACTTGCCACAAGTGTAGGTCTCTGACTTTTCTGGAAAGGATGCTTTTTAAATGTTTAAATACGATCATGAAAGGGCACTATTTAAGTGATCAATTATGATTAGATTAACCATTTACTGGCCACCAGAAAGAAATAATTCCTTGACCGGACTGTGATTGACTTTACAGGGGCAGTAGGCTTTAGTAAGGCATAGCCGTCAAAGGACTAAGAACGATAAAAAGTAAAGTGCAGTTATTGCTTTTTCAAAACAGTCCACTGAGGTATAGTTCACAGGTTGAAGAATTTTTGGCTGAAGGGCAAATATGACAACAAATTTCCAACAACAGCCAACCGAGAACGCCTTCCTTGTTTTGTTGCATGGCTAGAAAATACATTTCAGCTCACAGAAGTCATGGTTCTTCATCTTAGCCATCAGCTATTGTCTTCATCTTAGTCATCAGCTATTGTCACCTGGTGCTTTGCGTGCCTTTTGTGCACTGGTCCATCTGTATGGAATGCACTTCTTCAAGCTTGAAGAGACCTACCTCTTCTTTGTCTGTGCTTTTGGAGTGCATTTCTAAATTGTTACAATATAAATGTTGAATTAATAGCAAAAAATTGGAAGAGAATGAAAGATGGAAAGAAGTATGGTCTCGTGCCTAAGGGGCTCAGTAGCTGACTGGCTAGAACACTTGGCTTGTAGAATGGAGTCTATGGATTCAAAGAAGTAACCTGAGATGGTTACTGTATAAGGACCTTGAGCAAGCTCTTCACTCATAAAGGCATAAAGGCTTCTGCACCATCAGTGCTATGCATGTTGAATGAGCCCATGGCAGCTTAGGCTGTAAGGGCTGTGAGGATAAAATGCTTACATAAAAATAAAAAATAAGTTCAGTTGACATGGATAAGGATGATGTTTTTAGAAGATTGTCAAACAAGATCAGCTTGGAAAACTATCACCCAAATATTTTGCATCTAGACTTTACCAGCTGTTTCTTGAAAATACACTTTTTTGTTTTTTCTTTTGAGGTTTTTCTCCTTGTTCATAAGGTTTTCAAGTTATATACAGATATGTCTTGTGGCTTTTCAGATGTTGTGCAAATACTAACTTCAACTGTAATTGCATGCCATAAAGCTGGCCTAAAGAATTCTGCATTCAGTTATGGAGCCATGTTGATGAGACCCGAATACAGAGACAAGATTGCTCCCAACCACAAAAAGAAAATCGAGTCTTTTATAAGGTGATTTAGTTGCTATAGTTTTAACAAGAGTACAACTGTGTATTTATGAATCTATTACTATTGCTCTGATCTCAGAAGTATTGCTGACTATGTGCTACAGTACATCATGCTAGAGTTCAACAAGTATGCTCAGGTCATTCATAGTTGAACATTACATCTGGTGAAGGTCCTTCCACAATGAAGATACCAACCAAAAATAACCTATCTACATTTGACTCTGTATGATGTACTGAGATTCATAGCTGGTCAATAATTATGCTGAAGATGGAGGATTCTAACATGCATGTGAAACACTCGTAGATACAACTGCAAGCACAAACCCTGTGCTACTTCTTCCAATTCTCTGATGTCATTCAGGTGCAGACTCAGCCCTCATTTTCTCAGCTTTATTATCTAGCATTTCCTCTCTTGTGGTGGCTTCTGGTGACTGTGAACTCTGTAATATCACAGCTAAATTTGTGTAATGGATTATGAATTTGGTTGTAGTCTCACTTCACACCAGCTGGTAATTGATGCATCAGAGCAATGTAATGTAAATGATGTATATATTGGAACCTGTCTAATGGATTATGATTGGGTCAGTGGCCCTGACCCAACAACATTGATCTACAATCAAACATGATGTTTTTCAGCTTTTACAGATTGAAGGCAGAGAAGATTAAAGAATTCTTGTCTCAAATGTTTTATTAACCCATTCCCAGTGGCACATAGTGAAAGTTTGAAATGGAGGAACAAGCAAATCAACCTGAATGGCAGACTGAATAGGTCTGTGACCTGGAGTGAGGAGATATAATTGTGTAACACTGGGGCGCAATAATCAAGACAGTGTAGTTGTGAAGCAGTCGTGCTGTAAACACCTCAACCGCAATTGGCCAAACTGTTGTGTGTATAGTAAGGAATCTGTTGTTTTTCTTATACATCTGGTGTCTGCACATCAAGCAATGCTACTAGCCAAAGCCACCCCTAATGCAGCAGATAAATGATGGCAAGCTACAAACTGGTTTGCAATTAAGAACCCGAAATGTATGAAGCTTGGGAAACAAGTATACATCGGTCGCTGGAGCCATTATCAGTGATAACTTGAAAATTCTAGTCGCTGTGGAAATGTGATATCAAACATCAGTGTTGTGTTGCAGAGGTTGGCATCATCTAGGTGTAACACCATTGACCTGCCATGAAAGGGATCAAAGCTCCTCACTTTACACCATTGAAGCAGTGGGCTGCTGATTTTCAGCAAGACAAATCTAAGGGCAAAACTGATTGAACTCACAACTTTCAGTTTTCTCCCTAGTTCTTTTCCTACAGCCCATCATCACCTGCTCAGAATCGCCACCTTCTAGTTATGGGGATCAATGCCACTGTAATTTGCATTCATCCAGGAATTTGTGCTACTAAAATAGGATACAAAATCAAAAATGTTTCCCTAATTTTCAAGTTTTACAGCTCAAATTAAAGGAAAATTTGATCTCATTTGGTGGATTAATTAACATTTTCAAATTCTTAAAATAGATTTTTATTTTAGCCAAAAATCCAAAAAAATGTATAATTCAACTATTTATTGCTTTGATCAACTTGTAAATGTGACAGCTTAATCTATACTCATTTTTACAATTAACCCAGGTGTTTGTAGTGAATAATTCAAGCTTAATTAAAACTCTGATTTCTGTTGCAGATGACCTGTAGTAAGGTTTGGAAAGTATTGGCACTTAATATTTGCTGTTTTTACTATAACAGAAAACCGGACAAGACAGAGATAGAAGAGCAAAGTACACCTTGTCCATTCTGTGAATCACAGCTGCCTGAAACTGAACTCACTTGTCCGAGCTGCAAGAACCATTTGCCTTTCTGCATTGCGACTGTAAGTTCTGTTATCTTTAGGAGAGCAGTAAGGCAAAAGATAAAGAGGTAAGATAAAGTAAGGCCAAGTAAGAGCTGATTTAGTACTCTTGCAAAAGTTGCGATCCTTGAGTTTAAAGATATTTCAGCCGAGGCACAAATGCAACAACAGAATTTCAGCAACTACTTGACAACCTTTTCTTCTGGGTTGCATGGCTTGACAATGTTGTGACAGACCAGAATTCAAGCCTTAGACAAAGAGGTGAAAAGCAAGTACGTTAGCAGTCAAGCTGAATTTTATTAATTTAATACAGATGCGTTTATGCTAATTTTAACTAATTTATTGATTTAAATAAACATGCAAATGCAAATGGGGTATTTGGTCAAATGCAGAGTTATGGTATATCATTTGAAATTCGCATTTTATTGTCAAGTTATGCAACATGCAAGGGGGTGTTTGTTATTTCGTGTTTGCTTCAGCCAAGAGCTCCTATCTCGCTGAGACCATGCATTTTGAAGATCACAGTTAATAGATTGTGTTTAATCATCAGCTGCCAATATTAGGTTTATACCTATATGCAAGTCACTTTGCTTGGAAGCATGTACCACATATCAATAGCTGAAATTTAGCTCCCATCTCGTAGCATTTGTAAGGACCTAGTCAGGTATTGGTTAGTTGGTGGTGACTCCAGCCTGAGCTCAGCTGCTGTATGGGCAGAGGCTGTAACAGCTGCATGCTGGCTCATCACACTATAATTTCTAGAAACAGCTAGGTATCAGCTATTGGATTTGTGGCCCAGGTACCCGCATTTTGGCAGATACCCGGGCCTAAAGACATCCGCTGACAGGCCTAGTTATAAGAACCTAGGTTCAGGAAAGTTGAGATCACATGCTTTCAGTTGTTGTGCAAGTCACTTTGCTTAGAAGCATGTGCCACATATCAATAGCTGAAATTTAGCTCCCATCTCGTAGCAATTGTAAGGACCTAGTCAGGTATTGGTTAGTTGGTGGTAACTCCAGCCTGAGCTCAGCTGCTGTATGGGCATCTTTAGAATTATCTACCTCAAAGTCTAGACTTGCCAACTATCTATCCATATTTAAATCCCTTGTCAAGAACCTACTTTCTCTGACCTTTGCACGACTCTGTCTCGCGCCTCAGATTTACAGATTCGTATTTTTTGGGCTTTGCATACATAATACTGTAATTTCCAGACTATAAGTCATGGTTTTTATTAGATTTTTTGTGTTTTGTTTTCTTGTGATGCTTCTTATTGAAAGATGCAACTTGTATATGAAATTTTAAAACATTTTCGATTACCTTGGTATATAATCTGCAGTGCAGAAAAGTTGAATAAAAAGGAAAGATGTTAAATGTGTTCTTGCTGCTGACGATGACCTATTTGAGTATCGTCTGGTTAAATATTCTACAGTCTGAATGCTCTTAAAAGTAGTGTAAGATTTATGTAATTCTTAGTGTGGTTAGAAAAGTGAAGACAGCAACAGTCTGATGTGAAAGCATTTGCGACCTGTAGTCTGGAAGTATGGTATTTGCTTGAAACAAGTGAATTAAATAATAAAGTAGTTGATGGAAAACTTTATTCCATTTAAGGAATATCCACATCCTTTGACATGGGGCTGACCAATGCTTAAAATGACTCCTTATGTTCAAATTTGCCTCTGACATTGTGCCTTTACTGTTCAAATCTCCACCTCATTAGCATGATCAAATGTAGCAACTGCAGTACTGCATTATTTACTGAAATCTGATGGTTTCAAGGTTGAAAGAATTAGATAATGGGATTTGCAATAAGTAAAATTTTCTCAACTCACAAAATAATTAAAATTTCTACAGTCACTAGTTCAAATTGAAATGCCATGCTGACAGAAATTATTTAATGCCATTGAACTGTTTACTTTTTGGTCACCTCCAGCCTCAGGTCTACAGATTCCAAACATTTTTATGAATAATAAGGAAAACTATGAGCTGAAACATTTTTTAAAGAAATGATAGAAAATATAATTGTGTCTGTCACATCTGCCAAATTAATTACGATTAGCATTAGTGACAAACAAACAAACAGATACATCTGACAGGCTTAACTATTCAGTACCTGGTTCAGTTAAGCCAGCCAGAAGATAAGAGACTGACTGTCTTCCTCTCCTCCTTCCTTCTTTTGTGGTGTAGCAAGCATCTCTGGAGCCCCAGGGGGTTGATGAACTAAATGATGAACTAACGTTTCTTCTATCTGACAGCTTCTTCAGTGCACTTTCTTCCCTGCTTCTCTTCTCCTCTCCTTTCATTCCTTCAGCTTTAGTACTGCCTGTGCTTCACTTTCCATCCCCTCTGGAGCCAAAAGGTAGTTGGGGCACTTGGCAAATAATTAATCTAAAGTCGCTCACCAACTAACAGTCACATCAGCTATTATGTGAGTCTTGAAGATAAGCTAAAAAATAATGGAAATTTACTTTTTTAGGGTTGCCACATTGTGAAGGACGAAATGACTTTATGTCCATCCTGTCAATTTCCGGCTATTATGCCTGAGTTCTTGCGGTTTGTATCTTTATTTCTGACTCACTGTCATTACTGACTAACATTCTGGGTGAATAAGCTCCATAGGTCTGGATAGCATCCAGACATCTCCAGGGAACTGAACTGGTGGTGAATTTGAAATCTGATTAGGCACCATAACTATGTGATGGGCTTACACAAAGAAGTACCATTTTTGCCCTCTGTAAAACATATGAGCTGACTGACTTCAAAGTTTCTTACATTAAAGTTGGAGATCTTGCCCCTGGAAAGCTGGGAACTAATCTGCGTGCTGTTTGCCTGCACCAGTGCAGTGCCAAGCCTTTTCAGTGGATTGTCCATCCATCTCTAATGCCCTTCTTCTTCTTCTTCTTCTTATTCTTGCAAGGACACAAAATGCACCTTTTATCAATATATAAAAACAGTTCTGCTTATCTGTTGCCGATTTGGCAGTGCCATTGAGTAGAGATCTTGAATATATAAGTTTTCTAAATAAACAAAAGAATTAATGCAAAACAAATGTATGTATGTGCTTTTTTCTGAATGTTTTTCTCATACTCACCTGTGATTGACTTGAATCTGGCCAAGTCCCACTCAAGTCCATTTTATGTGGACTTGGGCTATCATGACTCACACTTGCACTTAACTACCCTTGGACTTGAATTTGACTCAATGACTCAGGTTCCAAGTCATGATTATTAAAAACTGGTAACTTCAATAATGTGACAGAAAACGACTCATAGCTTGCTTACTTTGCACATAAATTGAGTGATTCTTGTAAACAAAGATGTTTCATAGCATTCTCAACATCTTTGTTATGCGACCAAAGCAGCCTAGGCCTAATGTGGAGAATCAATCAGCGGTTCAGCTGTCATTGACTCAATACAATACAATATAAGGTACACCTGAAATCTGATAATAACCTCAACCTTTTACAAAGTTCAAAAGTGCACATTGAAACAAAGCAACAGGAAATGTTAAGAACCATTAACAGAGGTTAAATTGTCAAAAGAGGTAAGTTGTCAGTTTTAGTTGAGTTTACTCTTAGTATGAGAGTTATGAACATGAGGAGGCAGAGAGTTTCAAATGGTGGGTCCAGCTACTGTAAAAAGTGCTGGGCAAAGATGAGACGTGTAACTAGAACAACTTACTTTCGAGAAGATGCTGATTGAAGGTAGGATCGGCCTTTAACAGAGTAACAGGGTGTAACCAAGGATTATGGGTAGGATGGCAGATGATTTGCATTCGCTTTGTACACGAGTTCCAGCTTGAAGTTGATACACTTAAATATAGGAAACCAGGGCAAAGAACAAAGAGCAGGCATGATGTGGTCTCAGTAAGAGAATCCAAGACATAGGCTTGCAGTCTGGTGCACAAGTGTAGTTAGAGGAAGCAGTGTACTGTCAGGGACACCATGGAGTATAGAATTGTGGTAATCAAGTCTTGTCAAAATAAGACTGTTTTTGCGAGTGTTTTTAATCATGATGAATTCAGGGCAAAGAGAAGCTTTATGGTCCTTCTGAGGTAAAACAAGAATTTTAGAGTTGCAGCTGTTTGGGACTTTAGACATTGTCTAGTCGAATGTGACTGACATCTAGAGGATAGAGAGCGTAAAGATGTAGTATGGTATCAGCCTATGCCCATCAGAGGCATACAATCCACATCATGGTAGAAGGGCTGCCACCATCGTGCTGCCATGACTGCGCTCAGTTGCAGTTAAAGTTTTAGCTGTTGCCGTAGTTATGCCTGTTGAGCATGTGTTTAGCAAGTGGTGACATTTTTATGTGCTGTCATCGTACCAGACTGCTGAACAAGATCTAGTTGAATTTAGTGTTTTGAAGAGCAACATAGACAAATTACAGTCACAGTTCTTCCTGCATTAATATTACTGCTATTTTTAATGGCTTTGAACTGCAAATTTCATTTTGTTGTTTTGCTGATGGACTCGGACTCAGTGTCTGTTGACATGACTCAGACTCGAGTGCTGGATGACTCTAACTCAATGTAGGTGAATTCGACTACATCTCTGAAAATGTGTAACAGTTCTTGCAGATTTCTAAAGTTTCTGATGTTTGGTGAAGGAATGCTGTTCTGTGTTTGATCTTTTGGAATAATTCTGCTCAGCTCTTGAATGCTTGTAGTTCTATTTCTGTTTCTTGTTATTTATTCTGTTAAAAGTCTTTTGGAAACTGAAGATGGGCGATGTCCAATGTGCTCTGAGAAGGTCAACATTCAGTCAGTGGAAAAGATTTCTGACATAAACAAGATCCTTCATCTTGATGACGACTCTGTAGAGTGAACAATATTGTTCTCCATTTTCATTGTGTTTCTTCAGTTAGATAAGGACAACAATAATTGGGTGAAGGATGATGAAGCACATAACTAAGGAGTTTTACGTTTCTTTTAATTTGCCACATCTACACAGATGTACCATGAGTGAGCATTTTCTGAAACATTAATCTATGCTCTACGCATAAAATCTTTGCAATGCAAAATTAATTGCATTGTTAATACGTAAAGGACATAGTGAAGAGTTTTAAGATTTAATAAATATTAACACATTATGACTTGTATGTTTAGGTAAATAATGCAGATTGAACTGATCATTTATTGCCCTATTAGTTAAAACCAGTTTTGTTTAGAATTGAATATTTGATAAACTTGTCAAATATAATGAATTCTGTAATAACAAGCGCAATGATGGCGCAGGATTTTGACATTAGAGAGTTCCGAACAGTAGGGTGTGGAAGTAGGATGCTGTACTATCTACTTGTGAATGTTACTGTAGAGGACCAGAGGTCCTCTTGGCCAAGATGTTTCATTTTAATTAGACATAAAATGTTGTTATTAAAACCCTTTTGATATTTACTGTCATTTGTAGGCTAGCGGTAGTCCTATGTGTGTTTTGACGAACTCCTTTTTTGCTACTGGGCTGCCAGGTTCCAACTCCCTCTGAGTGGTGTGCAGAACAGGACCCACGTGCCAGGATGATGCTGAATACCTCCATGCCCCATGAAAATGCGGCAACCCATGGCCAATAGGTCGGGGTCCAGCATGATGGAGTTCGGCCCTATGCTCTGCAAATCCATCTTGCGACCTGGTAGGGAATTATCCAGTTTAAAAGGGAGAACATCCTTAGATCATGCACTGTGGATCACTTAGAACAGAACACATGCACGTTTCAATATAATGCTCTATTACGCACTAAGTTACACACTACAATCAGGCAGTACAAACCAGTGGTTAACTCTAGAAAAAGCTTTACTATACCTGGCCGACCTTTCATGAATGTAACCCCGCACCTTACTCAGAGAAAAGGGGCCATAAGGAATCAATATTTACATTCCAACCACTCCGCTTAACCCGCTGCTGTTCTGCCCTCACACTTCGCCCGTCCGTCACCCCTTCCTTAAAATTTGGCAATTGCTCCTTAGCCATAGCTGCCACACCACTCTGAAGTAAACTCTGCCCCCCAGAACTCCAACGGTTATCTGATCCATTATACAAACTCGCCTATGCTCCACCGCTTGCAATTTCTGCATTGGCCTTTCACTCAAAACTGAAAACATTCCTCTTTCACAGATCCTATCCTGACTCCCCTTCTTCTTCATTCCTCTTTCCGCTCAAATCCCAAACATCTCCCACTGTAGCTGGCACGCTGTCTCTGCCTGACTCTTGGATCTTGACCTGGAACCGAAAATATTTGCCTATGGATTTTGTTTCGACCGAGCGCCTGTGAATAAGCTAGACGACGTGACATTCGTTGGGCGCTGTAGAAATCTCGGGATTACGATTACGAATTGCGTGATACAGGCACATACAAATAAACTGCCCATATATTTGTCGCATTCAAATACAGATTTGTCTGTGTGAGTAAAATGCACCACCGAGGCCAGCATGACCATAAGCGTTCATAAGGAACCCATACACAGCCTATATGGGTCTCATCAAATGTGTCTATGTGCACTCCGGCTCTGACATTCGTGGCATACAGATTCACCAAAATCCGGATCATGCAGCAGATTCAAATACAGATTCGCCTATATAAGTAAAATGCACCAGCCAGGCCAGCATTATCACAAGGGTCCATAAGAAACCCATGTACAGCCCATATGTGGGTGTCATCAAATGTGTATGTTTGCACCCTGGCAGTGACATTCGAATGTCGCATATAGATTCAGATACAGATTCGCCAAAATCCGGAAATACAGCAGATTCAAATACAGGTTCTCCCACATAAGTAAATTGCACCACCCAGACCAGGATGGTTATAAGGGTCCATGTGGAACCCATGCACGGTCTATATGGGTCTCATCAAATGTGCATTAACCTGCTGTATTTCAAGTACTTCCCAGCACTGCCGACGACGCCTCTGAGGGTGAAAAGGACACCCTTCTTGTATCGGCTATTGTGTCGGCAAAGTCACTGATCGGGATGGACGTTGACCGGCTAGAGCGGACAACCGCCACCCTGTAATATTATTTGCGTCATATTTTTGTGCTCTTGGTTTTCACGCTCAGTGAGATCGTGCCCGTATGCCCGCATTGTGACTCCGTCGGGCGCTATCCGCGTTTCCGTGTGTCCAGAAGGCTCACGTTGATCTTGTTCTGCTCGTTTACGCCCATCTGGTGAATACGGCTGACGTAATGCTGGTTTTCACCGCCTACCAGCGGTACAAGATCGACTTTGTGGAATCTGTTCTCGCTTAAGACACGTATTGGATACAACCGCGATTCCACCCGAACACGCTTACGGCTATGGCCTGGTTCTGGCGATCGAACTTGCCGACGTCGGACACCTTTACTGGGAATTCGATCCCGGAGAAATTCAAGTCTCTTAGGTGGGCCATGATTGAGCCTTTGGGGTCTTTTCTGCCGGATACATTGCTAACAACACAGTCCACTCGAAGCAGCGATTGTCTCTGTTTTGCACGTTGTTGACAGTGCGCGGTCGAATGTATGCGGGAGCCAGTAATTGCTGCCGCGAAACAGCCAATACTGGCCTTACCGAGATCCAGCGCCTCTACTTCCTGAGTCTCCACCCCGACCCTTCATTTGTGTACTCTTCCAGTCAGAGCCGTTCTTAGCATCAATGAGACTCCAAGCGAAGTATACGTTTTGGCGCCCCGCGACCCCACATAATTACAAGCATTTTTAGTTTTTATTTACGCCATCAAAAACACTGTAAATCTGAGGGCCGATACCAGACTTATTACTTCTCAAATCTTGCAAAACAATAAGATTCACTCAAAATATACTGTTTCTAAATTGTTTTTAATGTAATCATGGAAATCATTTTGAATAGTTTCTATCAATAATGGAAAGTGATAAATTTAACATATTTTTCTAGGAATAAGCTTTATACGAACCCCTCTGCTTTTTGATACTAACTTCTTCTGTTTACAATTTTTTCTTACGAGATTGTGCGCCTGATAATTTCTGACGTTTCGTGGGTTTTGGCATTATTTCTTATTATTTTACTCTTATTAACATTATCATGCGACCAAAACTATAAAATCTGTATAGTAGGGTAGTCCTAATTTTCGAAATTTTTTAACTCTGGTGGTTTCATTTTAGTAAGAAACATTTTGTGTAAAATTTGAAGCAGATCGATCTACGTCTAGAGGTCGCTGACGGAGGCCAAAGTTTACTGAGTAATCGGCATGGTATGAACTCTTATGCACAGTGTGCGCGGCTCTTTAGCACATGGTTCTTTGCACACGAGTCCTTTGCACAGTTGCACACGGCTCTTTTGCACACGTGTCTTTTTGCACCCGGGTCTTTTGTACACTCGACCGACTTCCTATATAAGACGGTTAACTAGCACAACAGAAGAGAGACAACTCTGCCACTACCGAGTTCTGGTGGTGCCAGTCCCAAGCCTGGATAAAGGAGCAGGGTGACGTCAACGACCTTTGATGCCATAAGATGTCGTTAAACATTGGAACTACTACTACAGAAGATAGGAACGTCCACTCACCAAGAGACAATCGGAGCCGAAGACGACGAACAGAGCCGAAGAAGACGGTAGAAGCCGACACTCGCCCACATAGAACGGTTGGAGCAGCAGACGAAGAGGGCGATCGGAGCAGAAAAAGACGAACGGAGCAGAAGAAGATGGTGAGAGCCGACACTAACCCACCGAAAACAGTTGAAGCAGCAAAGGAGACGGTTTGAGCCTAAGATGTTGGCAACGCATTCACAAGATTACCTAGTTAGCCCTGCAGAAGGGATAGAAGGAAGTAAACTACCGTCGGAGAAGCTGAGCTACCGTATCCCGCGCCATAGCACCCGGGAATGCCAGCGCCTCTTTCTCCAGTTTGTAGCCCAAAGGCATGTTAGCGCGGTAATCGCGACGGGTTTTTCTTTTCTGCGGTAGTTCGTGCCGACCCTGTGTACGAAGCGCATCAAACTCCCCAAGTTGGCCTTCCTTTTTTTCTCTAGCATTTAGAGGTGGAGCAGAAAGTCGGTGTCGGGTTAGAAGCAGCGGCTTCAGCAAGCGTTGTTTGACTACTTTTGGAATGAGCTATCAAAGATATTCTGCATAGTAGACCAGACAATCGAAGGCTCTGGCTGTGTAAACGCGGTCAAGATCTTGTTTGTTAATGTACTTGTCCATGTGATCATAAGTATACTAACCGTCGAACCCTTCTCTAATTTGGCATCGAATCGTCATTAACTCATTCAAGAGTTCATCGATGTATGTAACCGTATGATCATACTTATAGTACCAGTCGAACCCTTCTCTAATTTGGTAAGAATCGTCATTAACTCATGCGGAACTATGGCGAACTTCTTTCGTATCACGTTTCTCATCATTGTTTAGGTTGTGCGCGGCTGAACGAGCATCACATCCTCTGGACAGAAGGACTTTCGCGTGAGTTCCCGCACCACATTTGCGGCATGCGAAGGGCTATTCTGCACCATCCTGCAGTTTAGCCCGATGTTTCTTGCAATAGACACTGCTTTGAATCTTCACGATATGAGCAAAGGAGAACCTCCGATAATCTCCCAGTGCCCGGGTCAGCAGAGGTGGTAGGCCGTTCCCGATGCTCTACCTGCCCGGCAGCGGCGTTTTGGGCCGGCCTTTTGGGAGGGGCTCGGCCGGCCTGTTTGTTTTGGTGCGTAACGGGAATTGTGGCTGCGGCTTCGCAGGAGGTGCGGTATCCCATACACAACAGAGAAGATCTGCTACGTACAAACCGCTTTGGTGGTTTTGTTGTTTCTTCTTGCGTTCTTCTTCTTCTTCGCGTTCTTCTTCGCGTTCTTCTTCTTCGCGTTCTTCTTCTTCGCGTTCTTCTTCGCGTTCTTCTTCGCGTTCTTCGCGTTCTTCTTCGCGTTCTTTGCGTTCTTCGCGTTCTTCTTCGCGTTCTTCTACTTTGTGTTCTTGTTTTTCTTCTTCCTCTTCCTCCTCTTCTTCTTCGTCTACTACTACTACTACCACTACTAACAACTACTACCAATACTACCACTACTATTACTACTACTACTATTATTATTATTATTATTATTATTATTATTATTATTATTATTATTATTATTATTATTATTATTATTATTATTATTGCGAACATTTTTAACGCGCGTAAAGTCACACAGAAATGTCAGACAGAGGCGCGGTTAGGCTGTCGCCAGGTGAAAACAGTTAGATATCCAGATGTCTGAGGGCCCGTAAGAAATAATGAGTTTTCGGGCATTTCTTGAAGGAAGAAAAGGAAATCGAGCTTCGAAGAAACATTGATAGTCAGTTCCAATCATTCTGGGCAGTGGTGTGGAATGCACGAGAGCCCAGGACAGTTCTGCATCGTGGCTCAGCCAAGAGACCCATACCTGAAGATCGTAGGCTGCGGAGATGGATGCAAAGAGAGTTTTCATTTAAGGTAGGTAGGAGTGCTCATAGTAAATATTTTATAGGTCAGACAGGCTAGTTTAAATCTTATCCGGAATTCCACAGGAATCCGGTGCAGCTGGCTTAGTAGAGCTACGGAATTTGTACAAGGAAGCGCACGAAGTACCACACGAGCCTGGGAATTTTGGTAGCATTGAAGCCTTTTGAGTTCAAGATCTGAGATACTTGTAAAAACCGAGTTGGTACCATTAAGGCGAGAGCAGAGAATAGGCTACGGGTTGTGCCATGTCTTTGGTAAGAGCAGACCTGATGTGACATAATGCCTTGATATGATAGAAACAAGACTTGCAGAGGTTTGTTATGTGGGGTGGAACTGTGTGATTGTTGTCTAAAATTACCCCTAGTGTTCTGACCATGTTTGATAGCGGAACAGAAGTGCCACCTAGGTCAGTACTGGAATGTGAAGGGAGAGAACGCGGACTTTGGCGTGAGCCAAACATGACTGCCTCAGATTAATCTGGATTTCTGGCAAAACCACTGGAACAAAGCCATGCATGAACAGAAGAGAGGCACTTTTCAAGTTTTACCTTGCCTGACTGATTAGTGGGTGACAGAGCAATGTAAACCGAGCGTCATCAGTCTACTGCTGTACCTACGCTCCATGTAGTTAGCTATGCGGCTGACTGGTGAAGTGAAGATTGTAAATAATAAAGGTCTAAGGACAGATCCTTGTGTTACCGCAGGAGGGCAGAAAGAATGATCAAACAGAGCATTTTCCCGGAATTTGGCCATGTTTACACTTCGGACTTTATTAACTCGCTTAACGGTGAACTGCCGCTTAATCGCTGTATTCGTAAACGTCTCTTCGTTTTGCATATCTGGCGTCCGCGTATACGTCGTCATGTTCTCTCTAGCTTTACTGATACGCCTGACTATACTACTCGCGCTGGCCTCAAACCAACAACATGGAATATCAGAAGCCTTGGTAATAAAGCTACCTCCATAGTCGAAGCTATAAATCGCTCAAAGATTGATATTTTAGTAGCTGTCGAGACCTGGCATCATAGCTCCACGGATGGTGCTCTGAGGCGATCCATACCACCGAGTTATCGCTGTATAGACATGCCTCGTTGGGAGACAACTCTCCTTACGGCCCACCCTCGAGATGTTGGTTGGCGGTCTACTTCAGAGAGAGTCTCCGTGCGAAGCGAATTGAACTTGCACACAAATATACCACCTTCGAGGTTCTAGTTTGCTCCTTCCATACGACACGTGGTCCATTCACTGCAGCAGCCACCTATCGACCTGGCTCCCTTGCGCTCAGCGCTCTTTTCATACAAGAATTTACAGTTCTGGAAGCTTTGGCCGGCTACAACAGTCAACTTGTGATCACGGGTGATTTCAACGTCCACATTTAGGACGTGGGCTGAGCATGTGAGACAGTTGATCTCCGGTTTTGGCCAGCATGTTAACTCGCCGACCCATTCCCTAAATGCAGCTGGCTGGATTTAGTTATCATTCGCGATGATCTCGGACCGATTTCATTCATGATCGAACCACTTTCGATCTCTGACCATGCTTTCTTGTCCTATGACATTCCGTTCATCTACACTTCTCCACCGGTCAATTACATTACCTATAGAGGTTTGAAAACGCTCGACCGAGATGTTCTACGACGGCGCCTGGCAGAGAGTCCACTCTGTCAATCGACCCTTGAAGAAGACCTTTTTTCCGATGAATTGTTTGATCTGTATGAATCTACTCTTCGTCTATTCATTGAGGACATCCTTACACTACGCTCGGCCCGTATGCGGCGTAGTCCGACCATTCCATGGTTCGATTTGGAGTGCAGAACCATGCGCAGAAAGGTCAGGCGGGCTGAACGACTCTACAGGCGGACTGGTGAGGCCAGTGATCGCTCTCAATGGATTAGACACTTATGGGGAAAACACACTTTCTTCAAGGCAAAGAACAGAGCTATTGGGAGGCTGTAATTGCCCGGCGTTCAGGGGACAGTCGGCGACTCTGGAACGACCTCTCCTCCATGTTTGGTCGTGGTGGAGACTACGAGCCCAAATTTCATTGCTGCTGACTACGCGCGCGATCTGGCTGATAAGGTCGCAGATGTTCGACGTGCAACAGAGGGTTCCCCTCCTGCGGAGTACACCACGACTCAGTATCGATTCGACAGCTTTAGAGTGGTTACCGCCGCTGAACTCAGGTCACTCCTTCTGTCCTTCCCAACAAAGACAACCTTTCTTCTTCAGGAGCTTGTCGGTGATCTCATTCCATTCCTACTCCGGCTCTGTAATTCATCGCACGCCTTAAAAAGCTCGGATTTGATCCTGGAGATGTGAGTAGCTACCGCCCGGTCTCCAACCTCTCATTTCTCTCAAAGATCATCGAGAAAATAGCCGCACAGCAGGCAGTGTCCTGTCTCGACTCAAGTAATCTCATGCCAAAGCGTCAGTCCGGTTTTAGGAAGGGCCATTCGACTGAGACGGTGGTCCTTCGACTTGTCTCTGACATCTATGATGCAATCGACGCAGGGAAGGTCACGCTGCTCGCTCTCCTTGATGTAAGCGCAGCATTCGACACTGTAGATCATCAGATTCTCCTGATTCGTCTCGAAACCTCGTATGGTTTTGCAGGCCAGACGCTCGAATGGATACGCTCTTTCCTCGATGGGAGGACTATGAGGGTTGAGGTCGGGACGGATGCATCGAGCTGGATACCGGTTCTCTGTGGCGTGCCACAGAGTTCAGTTCTCGGGCCACTCCTCTACATACTCTGCCAGTCTAACCCAGGTCGTCACAGCTCTCGGTGCACTGGTTCATCAATATGCTGATGATATGCAGATATATGCGACTTGCCATCCATCTGACACCGCAGCCTGTGTCTCGAGGGTCCAGATGGTGGTTACCAATATACAGAAATGGATGTCTTCAAACCGACTTCGGCTGAACCCGGCGAAAACACAGTTCATCTGATTCGGCTCTCGGCACAAGCTTTGGGATATGGATCGAGATATGATGCTGGCAGCGTCTTCGAACTCGGTCTCGCTGCGAACGGTTCGTGATCTGGGTGTTTTGTTGGACGAAGAGCTGTCAATGGCGGGACATATTAATTCACTCTGCAGGACTTGCTACTACGAACTGCGTCAGATAAGGACTATATGTCGAAACCTGTCCTATAGCGCGGCTGTTACGCTCGTCCATTCCTTCATCATCACGCGTCTGGACTACTGCAACTCCATCCTGGTCGGCCTGCCTAAATTCCGCATCCGTCAGCTCCAGTCTGTCCTCAGCTGTGCTGCTCGGCTCGTCGCTGGTACGTCCAGATTCTCGCATATTTCCCCTACATACGAGACACCCTACATTGGCTTCCAGTTGAGAAGAGGGTACAGTTCAAAATATTCCTCATGGTCAGGTCCTCGATCGTTGGTTCAGCGCCGGATTATATCAACGAGCTCATCTAGCCAGTTGCTGATCAACCTGGTCGACAGAGACTACGATCGGCGACACATGGTCAACTCACTGTACCGCGTTCTCGTACGTCTGCTCTGGCGGACCGCGCCTTCTCCACTGTGGGGCCGTCTCTCTGGAACACTCTTCCACCAGACATCTGATCCCTTGCCTGTTCAACAGTTCAAGAAACATTTTCTGCCCGTCTCAAGACGTTCCTATTTAGAGACCGTTAGGTAGCCGTGCTGCAGCGCATTTGAGTTACTTAAAAGGCGCTTTATAAATTTAGTGATACATACATACATAGGCGAATCTGTATTTGAATTCTGCTGCATGATCCGGATTTTGGCGAATCTGTATTAGATTCTGTGTACGACGAATGTCACTGCCAGGGTGCAAATAGACGCATTTGATGAGACCCATATGGGCTGTGTATGGGTTCCTTATGGACCCATATGAGCCGTGTATAGGTTCCATATATATTCGCAAAAAATCCAGTTCCAATTATTTCGTGAGCTTTTTAATCAGTGTCGTGAGTTATGAGGTTAGGTGAAAAGTTAGATTTCGCTAGGAGACGCTCTAAAAACCGGAAAATGGATAGGTAATTGTATTTGTTGATAGGTTTCGCCGCGTTGTGCACATGAGGTGTAATGGAAGAGAACAGGAAGGATTAAATGGAAGTGGCACTGGGACAAGTTTACGATTATGCCTAAAAGGTCGGGGACCATTGGTTTACAGTAGGATAGGATAGTCTACCCTAATTTCGTTCGACGAAATTACTGTGATTTAGTTGCTGTTAATTCGAATGACTTAATTCAAATATTACCGAGGCAGCGTATGTGGTGCAGCCGATTTGGTCAAATCGTTGCTCCACTTCAGCATATAAGCCTACGTTGAAATGCAGTTATTACTTTTAATAACTTAACTGCATAATAGGCCTATACTTGTATGTACATTGTAGTTCTCATGTGTAATAACTGTCACATTGCATGAATTTACTGAGCCGAACCTGATCGACGACTGTGAAAATTACTTCATACGGCTACGTGCAATCTAGATGCTACTAATCTGTATGCAATCTAGACAGAAAAGTGGTTGTGTACATAAATAGAATTTTAAGGGTGTTCAAAATCTTTAAGTTGGTTTGCACGTGGCACAGTTTTTAATTGTATGTATGTTTGACGAATGCATGTATGCCTATGCATATAGGCTATGCATTCGTGGATGTATGTACGTATGTATGTATGTATGTATGTACGTACGTGGATGTCGGCATGATTAAATCCAGAAGATGTCCATTATCATTATTTTTAACTTGAGGTAGAAATTATCTTTAAGGAACGAAAAACTTATGTTAGGAATGTAAAAATGATTGATTTCTGAGAAATCAGTCCCCTTCCTACCGCCATCAGAAAATGTGCCTCTGAATGTAATGACATTGTGGTTCTGGACACAGATGGAAAGACGTTATTATAAAATTAATTAATTAACTATAAACTTCTATAGCGCCGATGTATAAATATTATCATTGCATTTATTAAGCGCTATTATCTAAAGAATACGCATCAATCGATAGAGCTGAGCAATTGTCAGTGAAGGACTTGCTTAAGGCCCCTATATAGTAAACGTCTCAGGGAAGGAGGCCCGAACCCGGACTCGCCGAGTTACAAGCTGAGCTCTAACCACTCGGATACCATACCCCATGTCTAGTAACTACCATGTCTAATGCACAATGCATAAACCGATGGCGCATCAAAATCGAGCAGTAATCAGGTCAATACACAGGAGGTAAGGTCACTGCGCTGAGACAGAGAGACAAGCTGATGGATAAGCCAGCTAAAAAAACGTAAGGTACCCCGGCTGTCCTCACCATGCCGGAAGTTAAAATATGTGCGCAAATTATGCTTGATAAACCCAAACAGTGTGGCGTCGTCTACGTGTAGAAAATTACCAGTAACTTTCTGGAGAAAATGGTACGTGAACAACAAACTATTTTGTAACTCAATTATGTTATAGACACTGAAAGTCTGCACACGTAATTTTTCATGAGTCACAAGAAATCCTATATAGGCTAACACGTATAAATATTAGCCTAAACTATTGGAAATAACTGTTTAAACTGCTATCTAAATGACGTGCAAGTTTATGCCTACTTGTGAACTTTGATGCACTTTCAAGAGACTTCGTCTGTTGAATAAACATTATCTGCCGAACCCCATATGTGTATGCTTGTGGATATGTATGTGTGTAACGATCACTGATATAGCGCATTTTAGGGAACATTACAAATGCTCTGAAACAAGGTATCTATTACAGATCTGAGAAGATGCGTCTTACGATAAGCTGAAAATGTTTCTTGAGATATTTCTGGCGGTTAAGAACTAATTTGAGTAGAAGACGTTCCAGAAGGACGGTCCAATGCTAGAGAAAGCATGATGTGTCCGAATCGCTGTAAAGAAGCGCGGAAGCTAGTGGTCCCAAAGTGCTGCAAAGCGCTGTTCCGTTGACCCGGCTGGTTCTGACAGGAAAACAGAGCTCCCTGATCTTACGGCCGAACCAATCATTGATGCTCGGCCGAAGAAAACGAAGTTGAATGTAAACATAATTCCGCCCTCAACCGAGAGCCAGTGCAATGATCTCGCTTATAGTTTGAAATATGCGATAATTCTGGCAAACTGGCTACAGTTTAGGCAACACAGCGGAGAAAGGAATGGAGCTGAAGAATTCGGAACATGCCAGGCCTGCAAGGACAAAGATGCAATAGTCTAAGCGCGAAAAGAGAAAAGAATGGACACGCGTCACAACGGCATCAAAAGATAAATTCGGCCACCACTTTGACTTACACAATTGGTAGAAACAGTACCTGCAAAGTGAGTTGAGTGAGTGAGTGACTGAGTGAGTGACTGAGTGAGTGACTGAGTGACTGAGTGAGTGACTGAGTGACTGAGTGAGTGACTGAGTGAGTGACTGAGTGACTGAGTGACTGAGTGAGTGACTGAGTGCCCAGATTCGATTCGAACGATGCGCAGTTCTGAGATGCAACCGATGAGATATTCTGAAGGACTGTCAGCATAGATTAATGGACTCGACGGATAAGAAAGATGATCCGAAGGATTATGAACGGGAACATGCAAAGCATGGCGATACATGAACAGTTGGCTCTGAACGATTGAGATGAGCGTCGATCATCAGCGGAGCATATCTTAAGGATGAGAACAGAGCGGTTTGTAAAGAAACCTCAGAGACTTGTAGACTGTTAATTATTCTAAAGGTTTGTTATTGAAATTAATCATGGCTTCTATGGAGGAGAGATGAGGTAGGATCAGAGTGCCTCCTGTGGTTATGTAAATGACGCACATCTGAGTAGGATTGTAGGACACGTCTACGCTTGGACACTGATAAATTGTGTAGAGTTTGCACGAAGAGGCAGAACAGCTGGATTTGGTTTTTGAGACTGTAGAAGCGCAGTTGATTTTGAGAAATTCGTTTCTTTTGAATGAAAAACTGTTACAAGCCCCGAAAGGCATTTTTTCAGGCCGGAAATGTCGCCGATATCGTCTCCATTGTCCATTTGTGCTCGTGCCCGTCTTGTGCGAAACCAGCGAACAACGTCTTTGACGAATTCAACCTCAACCGATCTGAAGACACTCAGATTCGTACTTCGGCCACAATTGCTAGCCTTTTAGACACCGAGCAACTGCGTCTGACTTCTACAGCAGAACACCATGTGAATATTTGTGAACCCATGGGAGTCTATTAGAGCACAATAGCCCAAACTTGGAAAACACTCTGTCACTAGGCACAGATGTGACTGGAATGCCCAAATACGACCTGGGCCACACTGAGAAAATATCGAATGGCTGGTGGCCCAAAATTGGAGTGGGTTGTTGTCTTCTGGCCCAAACGCAGTGCACGACACTACAATCTTCGCTACGCAGTAGGTCATTCGTTCTGGTCTAATATAGAGATGGGTCATGGCTATTATTTTTAGCGACGGGACACGTGTATCAGTCAACATCAAACTTTTAACAATGTCAAATTTTGTTAAGTGAACGAAAAATATTATCCGTGAGGGAAACTACCATTTTGATAGTTGCATTCTGCATAAACCGATTTTGCAGAAAAACCGAAACAAATGCAAACATCAAAAATACAGAAAATCGAATATAAAAACAATTTTTATCTTCTTGTTTGGTATTTTTCGGTTTTTTGCATACCAACTTTGGTATCTATTTCGGATTTTCTGAATATCAAGATATCGGTTCGGTATCGGTTAAACCGACCAGCCACAACTAGAAAGCACGCTGCCGGCCCTGCTTTTATCAAGTGCCACAGTCACATAGCTGAATCTACCTTTCGACGTCGCTCCATTTTTCTCCAATCCTTCATCCTGACTCTCGTGTACTACTGCTGTTCTGTAACTGCTGAACAGCCCACGTTCCGAACATATGTTAACTTCAGCCGCCGTCCTTGAGTGCAGCGCTCGGCAATTCGTTTTCAGCAACCTATCAAAATTCTAGAGTGGTTTCGAACTAAGTTCGAGACACGCTGCGCTGGTTCCCGGTTGAGGATAGGATTCAAGGTGCTTCTGCAGAGAAAATTACATGCTGCACCATGGGAAGTTCTTCATCCAGAGCACTCCAAGGTACCGTACGACGCGTTTCACCGCTATTGCTTTCTTTCCTGCCTTCTCACGCAGACCTACTGTAGGGCCTACCTGTCCTATGCCCAACAATAAGAAAATGTTTCCTTCATGGAAAATAATAATTCTACTGCAAGAAATTGTTCTGATTATAAGGCATACGAACAACCGTATACCATTCTGTAGAGCATCTTTGGCTATTCCAGTTGTATTAGAAAGCAAAAGAAATAAATTAAATAGGGCCTATACACGCGGTTACGAAAATTTTAGTTTTTGCCGGACGATTTTTTGAACACCCGTAACACACACATATACATATATGCATAATTGCATCGCATATATATATATATATATTTACACTTTTTGTAGAAAATATAGGCCCTACTTTCACCTGCATTATTGGTATGCCGAGCTTATTAGGCAGCAGGAACTATTTAAACCGAGGTCAGACGCGGTGCATGTTGCTCATTTATGTTGCATCTGCTGTTTGTTGTCTTTTGGTTATTATGCTCGATTCTATCGGCGCTGCAGTTAAAGTTGATCAAATTTTCTGTTAAGGTAGGAACAAACCGTTTACGAATCTAGTCTGAGGAAATTAGTCTATGTCTTATGCCTTTGAAACTTTGTAAACTACGTAACAAAACTACAGTTTGAGAATGTGTGTTAACGGTTACACAACGCAATAACACATGCAAGACAAAAATAAACGCCGATACTTTTCACGCTGATCACCTACCTGTAAAAACGAATAACGTTTTAGATGTAAATACTGTGTAGCCGTTAACATTCGTCCTTTTAACTGTTGCCTTCTTACATTCATATTTATTTGTTTTTCTCTTCCACAGAATAAATGTTGGTTGCTATCTAACAAGGCTGTATAAATTACTGTCAACGGATATCCACTATCATACATATGATATTTCTATAAAATTAATTATCTATATATTTGAAGGTTTAAGATGAGGGCCGTCAGTGACGATGCGTGTGAATGAAATTATGCTAATTTATTTATTGATCAGCAAATGTAAGCTTTAATGTCAAGACGTGTTATGCAAAGAATACTAATTAACTTATAGTTCCACACGTTTCTTTGCATATTGATTTGAACTTAAACAACAGGCCTCTGAACTCCACCAGTGCCGTTCTCGGGTGGTGCCAATGCAAAGCCTGGATAAAGGAGCGGGCGACGCTAATCATCTTTGTTATGACAGAGCATCGTTAAACAGCAACTACCTGGGGCCCTACCACAGAGTCTACATACTTTAAATGCGCTAAGGTCGACGTCAACGGCCCTGGCAGCCATGTGCTGTTGTTAAACACTCGATGCTGTCTACCGACAATAACAGCAGGATTCGATCAAAAACATTTTGTGAAACTGCGAGGATCGACGTAGAAATCGAACAGATTGAATAATATGAGAATATTTTGGTAGTTGCTTTCAGAACCCCGTAGGTAACTGGGAGCAACAGAGGATTATTTGTAATATAAGAGACAGAGTGAGTGAGTGGGTGGGTGGATGGGCGGATGGGTGGGTGAGTGGGTGGGTGGATGGGTGGGTGAGTGAGTCAGTGGGTGGGTGGATGGGTGGGTGTCAGTGAGTCAGTGAGAAAGAGAAAGAGAGAGAGGCAGCGGGATCGGAAGAGACCGAAAAAGGGGAGAGGAAGTGGGGTAATGGAAAGATTGGGAAGAGAACACGGCATATTGGGAAAGGAACATTGAAGAGCGAAGGAGTGGGGGGAAGAAAATGGAGGGGAGAGTGGAGGAAAGAGCGCGCGAGAGAAACGGAAAGCAAACAAGATTTTATAAAAGTAACAGGAGTGGGAGATGGAGAGACGGAAAGGAAAAGGGAGATTAGTGAGGAGAAGCATGAGAAGGAAAGATTGGGGAGAGATTGTTGGAGAGGGTTGGGTGGTTAAAAATGGAGAGGGAAAGGAGAGTAGAGGGAGAGCGAGAAGGAGAAAAGAAAAACAAAAGGGGATTTCAACAGTAAGGCAGAGGTAGAGGATCAAGGAGTAAGGGTGTGGGAGACTAAGAAGAGGAGATGGGGAAGGAGAGATGGGAGGGAGATGAGTTATGGAGGGGTAGAAGAGCGAGAAGGAGAAACAGGAAGCAACATAGGATTCTTTCCAGAAGAGAATCTTTGCTGAACTAGAGTGCAGATTCCCTGCGCGTAATAGGCTAGTTCACTTGAAGGCTTACTGACTGTGCATGTGTGAGAATGCATGTACAAAATGTGCATATATATTACCGTATTTGTCCTTATAACTGAATGTTTATGCAGCGCACCTATCCTCTCAGACGCATGTTGAACGAAGACTATCTGTAACTGAGTCACAGAGGGTAAAATGTGACTATGTTTCCGGTGTTTACGCCATGTCGTCGCTAAAGCCTTCTGTAAGTTATATAGGCCTATAACTGGATCTGTCCTCCGTACTAGTTCGCAAATAATCCAGTGTCCGTGATTTGGATTCGTATAGGGACCTATCCCACCCGCCTAACTTACCAAAATGTGACTGTGCCTATGCCCTAGGCTGCACTTCACTTCCTTAAGCGCTACTTCAAATCCTTTGTAACCAAGTAACGTCACCTATTTTTTACAATAAATCGCCAACTATTTTTTCATCTGTATTAGATTTCCTCCTTCCTTATATTAAACGTCAGTTAGCCACAGATTAATTGTCACGACCCTATTTCACTGTGACGTCGTTAGGCCTGTTCGTGACGGTATATCACAATGGAACCGAAAAGTATGTTTCTAAATTTTAATCACTACGACTACAGTCTACGGAGAATTACTTTACAACTACGACAGTTTTCTAATAATAATAATAATAATAATAATAATAATAACAACAATAATAATAATAATAATAATAATAATAATAATAATAATAATAATAATAATAATAATAATAATAATAATAATAATAATGTAGAGATAGAGTGCTGTAGTTCGTAAGCAGTAGACGAGTCGAAAACATGGAACGTTAACTACAGTTCTACGGCGTCTCTTGTTCTTCTGTCTGGATCTGCAACGTTCTGCTCTGCTGTTGTTGAGCGTCTGGACGAGAGATGCTCAGCCAAGCTCAGCTCGCACTTTCTATCGACTCCGCTCGGATCTGGCCTCGTGTGAAGTCGATTAATTGTTTATTCCACGTCCGCTTTAATCGGCCTACTCAATGCGTCGTTGTTGTTGTTGTCCATGGGTTTAACGAAATCTTATGGCAACTAAGGCCGTTGACGTCTTCGACATGAAAATGTTGTTGACGTTGTCCATAAGTTCATTTCTTTCTTCTTATCGTTTCCTTTAAGATTTTTGTTTCCGTAGGTAATGTATGTATTTTTTAAAACTGATTGCAGCACGACATGGATGAGAGACCAAATGCAGGCGAAGGGGGTTTTGTTGACTGGTTGATGGCACCTTTGTCGACTTCTTGTTGGTTTTCTTCTTCTTGGAAGACTGTCCACTGTCCATTACGGCTCTTGTGTGTCCATTAAGGGTCTTCTCAGTTGCTATAAAGCCTTTTTTCAATATCTGATTTATATATTTTCTGTAGCTTTTTCTTTTCACTGGCCATTTCGGCTCTTTTGTAGCCGTCAGGCTGTTTTGTGGCCACTTAAGGCTTTTTTATGGCCATAAGGCTCTTTTGTGACCATCGGGTTATTTTTTTGCCATCAGGCTCTTTTGTGGCCATCGGGCTCTTTTTTGGCCATCAGGCTCCTTTGTGGCCATAAGGCCCTTTTGTGGCCGTTAAGGTTCTTTTGTGGCCGTCAAGGCTCTTTTATGGCCGTCAAGGCTTTTTTGTGGCCATTTAGGCTCTTCTCAGTTGCCATCCATATAACAGATTATTTCACCATTAAAAACAGAACAATATTTTTACATATATACATATAGAAAATTTTCAGATAAATTTTTAAACAGGCTAAAACAAATTAATTACAGAATTAGTTTTATTTACATCACAAATGTTTTGTCAGGGAGAATATCACACATACAATCGAAAAATATTTACAGATTATATCTACATTGGAATAATCCATTTTATTTAAATTATCTTTGTTGATGCTCATCAAGATTTTATAAACCTCTAGGTAAAGATAACGGCTACACAGGACGTTTTTTACAGTAAAGTCTAGTCTCTTTTCCTGGCATTTTTGTTTTAGTATATATGAAATATTCTGTTTTTTACAGTTTAATAATACATGTTCAATTGTATCAGGTACCTGACATTGTATACTTAAGTCTGTTAGGCTCTTTTTAATTTTCTTAAGCCATGTGTTAGTTAGGATATGTCCTAAACGCAGTCCAGTAATTTGAACTTCCTGTTTCCTAGGACAGTCCTTATACTTAATGTCAGTGGAAAACAGAGGCTGGATGGTTTTATAAAAACTCCCTCTAGTGTCTTTATCATATTCATTTTGCCACTTAATTAAAATATGATTTTTAATTATAGCAAAAACTTCACTCAATTCTATATATTGAGTTGAACTGATTTGTGAAAGTTCTAGGCCTTCCTTTGCCAGTGAGTCTGCCACCTCATTACCAGACAGCCCAATGTGGCTAGGAATCCATGCTATTACTATTTTACTGTGCTTCAATAAATTAATTTTTTCATACAATTGCATTACAAGATTTGGTCTAGACTCAGATTTATTTTCTTTTATAGAGGTGGCTGCACTTAATGAGTCAGTAAAGATAACTCAATGCGTCACCGCTCCTTTGATTGCAGTGACACGTGTCCTCAGCTTTCGTCTTGGAGATCTAACCAGATGGCGCTAGCTTCATTAACAAATGTCCGTTAGTCATTAGTTCGGGTTCGAGAGGCCCGGGGTATGGCGAAGGGGGTCGCCTTGATTATCCTCACTGTACGTGCTTCCGTCTTCCTCTGCCTTCCGCGCTTCCGCGACTGTTCAAAGCGACCGTGACGAATTGTCGTCTCGGCTGATATCTTCGGCCGTTACATTAATGTACTGGTTCTCCAATTTATACTTCACATCAACGACAGTAATGAACAGTAAACCGCCTTAATCTCGGCCCAACTTGGACTAACTATATAGACCCAGTTATACCTCACTATACTGTAAATGCCTGGGCATGACGTATAGCTTCTACGAATAATCTACACGGACAAGTTTAAACAAGTGACAGATCAGACTGTGAGTGCCTTAAATGAGTAGGGCTACGGTGAAACTGAAATAAAGAAGGTAGGGCCTAATCCTGAAATAAATGCCCCCAAGACGTTTCTCGCAGCTGATTTACCAAATGCGCTCATTATTAGGCTAGTACACACGAATTTATGATCTTGAGGGGGTTTGATTAATTGCCTGATGTTTCCTGGTGTTAATTTCTGTTGTAAACAGGCGCTGTCAAAGGGCTGACGAAGGCTGACGATGACACTGGCAGTCGTGTCATTGACCTGCGTGGCACTGAGCCTGCTTCAGTTGGTATTGAATGAATGGCATCTGTCGTCTGCAGCACCTATCGCTTCAGATCAGCATCGATCGATTGTCCTGCTTCGGCATCTGTTGCAACTGGAACCTGATGATGCAAGAGGCACCGACGAGGTGGCGAGGGACAGCGCCAGTTGGCTAGCACAGCTGACAAGAAACGAAGTCAGGTCGTCACGCGATAAAGCAAATGAGGATAATGATGAGAAAGAATCTGAAGGAAAACAGTTGGCCGAAATGCTTGATCAGTTCAGTCGAAGTCTGCTGAAGAAAGAACTAAAAGACGAAGCGGAGAAAGAAGAGGCGATTCAGAAGAAGAAAAGACCATTTGAAGACGAAAGGAATAGAATGAAGAAGAGACAAGACGTTCAAGACGATGATTATGTAGACATGAAGGAAGAAGCTGACGCAGAAACAAATGATGGTAGAAATAAGAAAACTTCTAATTATGAAGAAAAGAACCATGGAATGAAGATACGAAGTGATGACGAAGAAGAAGACACTGAAGTTGAAACTAAGGCGACATTCAGGAGATCATCTGGGCGCTATGGCAACAAAAAAAGAATGGGTAAAAGTAGCGACGAAGATGAAGACGATGATGATAATGATGAAGACGAAGAAGACGATGCAGATGATGCCTACAAGAAAAAGAAGAGAACAACTAAAGAATCAAAGTACAGGGATATAAACAAGAGAAATGATGATGATGACGACGACGACGATGATGATGATAATCATGAAGAAGATGATGACGATGATGAAGAAAGCGAAGAAGATGCTGACAACAAGAGAAAGAAAAGAACAGATAAAGAAGCAAAGAAAAGGAAAATGAAAAAACGAAATAACGATGATGATAAATATGATGATGATGACGACTATGATGATGAAGAAGACGATGATGATGATGAAGAAGACGATGATGATAATAATGATGATGAATACAAAGAAGATGATGACAACAAGAAAGAGAGGAGCAAAGCTAAGGAAGTAAAATACATGAAAATGAAAAAGCGAAATGATGATGATGATGAAGAAGACGATGATGATGACGACAAGAAAAAGAAGAGAACAGAAAAAGAAGTAAAGAACAGGAAAATGAAAAAGCGAAATTATAATGATGTTGATGATGACGACGACGATGATGACGACGAGGAGGAGGAGGAGGAGGAGGAAGACGATGATTATGACAAAGATGATGATGATAATGAAGAAGACGAAGAAGATGATAAAACTAAAAAGGAGAATAGAAAAGCTAACGAAGTAAAGAACATGAAAATGAAAACGCGAGATGACGACGAAGACGACGATGATAATGACAACGAAGATGAAGAGGACGACGAAGATGAAGAAAATGATGAGAATAGGAAAGAGGCGATAACAGATAAATATGAAGAAAAGTATAGAAAAACAAAAATACGAGTTAATGATGACGATACGGATGAAGGTGAAAATGGGGAAATAAACGATGACAGCTCTTACGATTACCTGATACGTCGACGTCTACTTGAATTACGAAAAGCGTTGCAGGCAAGTTAATGTGTTACATATGCCTTATATTTCAGAGTTTGGCATAGCACTCTCGATCAGGGCTGCCGTGGACATACTGGCGCATCCTTGTTTAAAATTTTCACACTAATTCTGAGACGGGAGACGTGTCCCTGCTGCTCCATCCCATGCTTGCTACGTTTCTTCAGCTGTGTTATTGTTTACATTTACTTTGGTTAAAAACTGCAGCGCTACCCAGTCCATTGACTTTTCATGAATGTCTGCGTCCATGTTGGCCGTTGTTTTGCCCAATCTGCCAGTTCTCTAGCACGGAAGTCCTCTGACTTGAAAACAGAACAAAATTTATTTGAAAACTATGACATCAATATTTGAAGTCACCTTTGTGAAATGCAGTTTAACCCTAATAGGCTTAGGAGGAGACCGGGACATAATGGGATACCTGGGTTTAACAGGAAACTTTATTAATATCTTTATTACTTATTGTTTTTAGCCAATGACTTTTTCAGCCAGAAGTAAAATCATCTTCGAAGGTGAAGGACAGAAGAAATTGCGATAGTGACGCGTCTGTAATGTTTAAAGACTGTTGCCACGAGACATAATGTATAGAAATACGTTTGGCGATCAATCTGAAACACTAGTTAGTGTCAGTCTAAAACATTTGTTGGTGGCTAGCGGTGATACTGGCGTCTCTTCGGAGTTTTTCTCGGCGTCCTGGTTCGTTGACGAAGATTGTTCAAGCGATGCTTTTATTTCTTACAACGATCCCATGTACAACGTATTTACAGTCACGGTTTTCTTAGACAAAGTCTAAATTCACCCTCCTGCTGCTATCGACTTATTTCTATAGCACCTTTTTCGTCTGTTCGTTGGTCGTTGCAGCCTGTTTCAGTAGAGAGCGGATTTCTCTTCACGTTTGGCTGAGAGTGATTCTCGACTCGCTTGTCCGTTCCCTTTTTATCCTTTCTTCCTGCTCCTGGCGGCAGACTTCAGTCGCATTCCATAACCCTCCATGCCTCGCAGCATTATCACCCTGTGTTCAGCTGGTGTAGACTTCAGTTATTAATATGCCATCTCCCCTCTTCCTGTCTCGCGGCATACTCATAGCTTACATTCCTGTAATCTGCACCGACGGGCGATGTGGCCTCTCTGTCCGCAGTTGTAGCAAACCACATCCCGTCGGCAGACTTCAATCGCCTTCCATCGCTGTATCGTCATGGCTCGCATTCCAGTGCTCTGCTGTGTCTCGCAGATCGCACTCCTTCCAGTTCCCCTCGCTTGCACGCGTTGCACTTTGGAGTCGTAATTTGCTATGTCTTCGTACCTGTGTGCCTTTGACTGCCTCCTTTCCTCTGTCTGTTCTGTCTGTCGTCCTGTAATCTTTGCATCAGTCATGCTTTAAATGTTTCTGCCTTTTACCTATAACTAATTTAATTCTAAATACTACAGTTAATTAATTTTTTATATAATTAATTGTTCATCTAACGATTTAATGTCCTCTATTTGTGACCGTATTTCCCATCATCGTCTTCTCGGTTCCATTACAGCCTCTGGTCAATTTTAGGATTAAAAGTTGATTTTCGCGATACCTGAAGTAAGGTACGTAGATAATATAATTAAAGGCTTGTTTGAAAACAGTGGAGTTATATTAAATTCAGCTAATATATTGAATAAGTAGAGTTATATATTCTGCCATATATTCTCCTTAATAAACGTCGTGCCTCTATAGTAGCTTGTGTAAAAATGGCGGACTTTGAATTTTGAGTATTTGGGGCATAATTGGAATTAGATATCCCAATTTGCCACATGTTAAGAATGGGCAGCTGTTTATTTTGGTATTAGGCCTAGTTTATAATAAAAATGTGCTTTTGCCTACTAATAATGGGTAGAAGCGAATTAAACAGATTCGTGACTTATGCACGCTAGTAATAATCCTAGTTCCTTATTTTCCTCATTTCAGATGGTTCTTGCATGGAAACGAAAGATGGAACGACAGAAGAGGAACGAAGCAGCTATGGAATGCGCGATTGATGAGGTTAGAAGTGGAAGACTTGGGTATCTCGCAGCAAGTAAACAATACGGAGTTCCTATAAGTCAACTCTTAAAAGGAGAGTGAAGAATAAAAACAAAATGGCTAAGAAGGCAACAAAAATCCTCGGATCAAAGCGACGAATTTTCTCAGATGACGATTTTCGATTTGGTGCGTTACATACTGAGAATGGAGGAACTGTCTTTGGTATGGCGTTGGTGTATTTGAGACGCATGGCTTACTAGCTTGCCTAACGGAATGACATTCAAAGCTCATTTGATGCAAGTAAAGTATTGCAGGAGAAGATTGGACGAGAAGCTTTATGCGACGCCAATGGTCACGCGACTCACGCCATCCAAATCTCTCGGTTATACACTGTGTCCGGAAAAATTCCAAGGCTTTACGGTAAATATGAAAATAATTAGTAAACATTAATCGATTTTTAAAATTCCAAAAACAGTTTAATCCTGAAATATATAATTACCAACAAAATTCTTTGTAATTTATTAACGGCCCCCGTTTAAAATTACGTCACAGTGACGTATTTGAATTTTATATTTTGTAAAGAAAGTTGCTAGAAAAATGGCGTTCAGCGAGGAAGACAAAATTGTTATAAAATTTTTACGCCAAAACAACAATTATAGTGCAAATAATATTTCAGGATTAAACTGTTTTTGGAATTTTAAAAATCGATTAATGTTTACTAATTATTTTCATATTTACCGTAAAGCCTTGGAATTTTTCCGGACACAGTGTAGAACGCCTGAAGCGACTTCGGCTGCAAGGGCACGAGTTTTCAACCGCGTCTGTGTCGGATATTTCTTTACGCTTTTGGAAGGAATCCAGGATAAAATGCACATCTCAATCCCACTCGATTTTTAATGTCGAAACTGGCATCACTACAGTCCAGGCAAAGCCTAGCAAGATTGTTGTTTTACGAGGAAGAAAACACATTGGCAGCTTAACATCTGCTGAAATGGGCAAGCTCTGCACAGTTGAAGTTTGCATGCCAGCGTCCGGTCAATCCATACCTCCCATTTCCCCGGAAGCGCATGAAACAGAAACTGGTGGATGGAACTCCACCTGAGTCTATTTATCATTGTCATCAATCGGGTTGGATGCCAAGAGAAAGTTTTACTTAATGGTTCCGCCACTTGCTTCTGCATTCTGCATCGCCAGTCAACTATCCAAGTCTTCTAATTCTCGACGGACATGCTACCCATTCGCGCAGCATAGGGGTAATTTATCTCCCCATTCTTCGTCCTGCCGCCACACTGTAACCATCGAGTGCAACCATTGGATGTTGCATTCATGAAACCGCTCAGCACTTACTACAACAACGAATGCCGAAAATGGCTGAGGACACATCCGGGAAGAGTTATAACATCATTCCAAGTTGGAGCAGCGCTTGGCGTTTCCCATATAAAAGCTGCGACACCAGAATTTGTTATGAATGCCTTCAGTAAAACAGGAATTTTGCCACTAAATCGTGATGCGTTCACAGATGTTGACCTTGCACCCAGTGATGTTACGGATCAGGAAAACACACCTACAGTACCGCAACTGACATTAGCCACTAGTGAAGAAGCACCCGCCTCGGCGTTCATCAAATGCCCCTCCTCGTCATCTTCATCTGAACCATCGGCCAGTGAGGGTGCTGCTACCACTATCAACACAACCCAAGGCACCATATCGACCTAGAAGGTTGTCCAACAGAATTGGTAAAACAGGTAACAGGACAATAACCCCCGGACAATTACCCCCATGCAAACCCCCCCGGACAATAACCCCCCGGACAATAACCCCCTATACTGATACAGTACATACAGTAAAGAGTAGACATGAAAGAATGACCAAGCATCCAAGAACTAAATATTAGACAATTATTAGACAATTGGGCACAGAGTAGACATGAAAGAATTACCATACAACATGAAAGAGGTCAACTACTATATAACAGAAATGGTTTATGGAAAATACAAAGTTTAAAAATTTGATCTATTTCTATCCATGATGGAATTTATAAAATCTGATCAAGGAAACAATAAACTTAGTTTTGAAGGTCATGTATACGTAAAGCAGAAAAATTTAGCAAATGGTGTAGTGTCGTTTGAGTGCGAAAAGAGGCATATATATGTCTAATAAATTAATATATAAACTGTATGATTAATATACATTATTCGTATATTTATATAGTTAATATATCAGTATAGGGGTATGTATGAAAGACTTACCATTAGGGCTGCAAAAGTTAACGATTAATTAATCGATTAATCGTTAAAATTTTTTAACGATTAAATTTTTTTTAACGATTAATCGACCCATCACTTACAAATGTACCGGAAGTCAAAAAGTAAAAACATGGCGGCCGAGAAATATAAACAAATTTCCGGACGATTACACGAACATTTTGGTTTTAAACTATTGACTGACGGGAATGTTGAAAATGTTGATAAAGTTTATTGTATCCATTGTGAGAAATCGTTTGCCTACCATGGTTCTAACACTTCGCTTACTTATCACCTGCAAACCAAACATCCACTACAGTATCAGAAACTTCCGCTGAGGCAGTCTACACCAGCATCATCTACTTCATCTACTTCGAAGCAGGGTACTTTGAGTCACTTTTGTCGTTCATCAGATCGTCCAGTCAGCGTTACTTTACAGCGTGATATTAAAGTGGCACTTGCAAATTGGATTGCTAGCAGTGGCAGGCCAATATCAATAGTAGATGACGACGGCCTTCAGGAAGTATTACGAACAGCATTGCAAAATGCCGAATATAAGCTACCTTCCCGCGGCACTATTGACAAACTGTTGAATGACATGTATAACAGCAAGATTCACATTGTTAAAGAATCGGTGAAAAACGCAAAGGGAATTGCGCTGACATCTGATTTTTGGACATCTCTAGGCAACGAAAGTTATTGTGGAGTCACTGGCCATTGGATTACCGACGACTGGAAATTGAAAAGTGTTGTTCTTGAGTGCGTGAACGTTGTCGAACGTCACTATTCTGATACAAAATGGAGATGAAAGTTCCTGAATCCGTTGACCCTCTACAATGGTGGAAACTTAATGAACACCGATATCCGAAATTGTCATTCCTTGCCAAGACCGTTTTGTGCATACCAGCTACCTCAGTTCCATGTGAACGATTGTTCAGCTCGGCTGGTTATATTGTCAATAAGATCCGCTCATCACTTGAACCAAATAATGTCAACACACTTGTCTGTTTGCGTAGTTGGTTAAAAGATGACATATAAAGAAGACATTCCAGTGTTATTTCGATTTTCGACAAGTACGTTTAATAAATGTTACTTATGACACCATAAATTTTAATTTTTGGCTTTAATCGAAATTAACTATTAATTAATCGTTAATTTTTCAAAAGTTAACTATTAAATTTAAATTAATCGTTAACAGCCCTACTTACCATACACCAAAAAACTGTATGATTAATACACATTATTTGTTGTTAATATATCAATATAGGGGGTTGCTGTCCGGGTTTTTTTGGCATGGGGGTCATTGTCCCGGGGGTTATTGTCCTATAACCGTAAAACATTAGTCATCACAACTTCGCCGTATAAGAAAAGCCTGCTGGAGGGTTTGGCCTCAAGACCTAACTTGAAGAAAGAAAAAAGTAAAGAAACTCGCAAATCTGTTTTTAAGAACAGATTGGCAATTAAAAATTCTGCTGCGATTGATAGTGCACCAATATCAAAAACATCGTGCAAGAAAAACAAGCAATAAGGTGTCAGCAAAAAGGCGAAAGGCATCGTACTGCAAGAATTTGGAAGATGACGATGATATAACTAATTGTTTTTATTGTTGTGAGGCGTACTTTGATGAACCGCCTTCGCCTAAATCCTAACAAGACCCAATTTATCTGGTTCGGCAGTTCTGTCCAACTTTCAAAGATTGATAAGATGAGCTAATCTTTATCTTTTCCCCATGTCTCCTTTTCCTCTTCAGTACACGACCTGGGAGTGACTCTGGACCAAGAGCTCACTCTGCGGGAGCACATGAAGAACGTCTGTCACTCTTGCTTTTATCATCTACGCCAAATTTGCACCATCCGACGTTCCTTCATGACCCAGGCTGCAACTACCCTGGTCCATGCATTCATCTGGTCAAGAATTGACTTTGGCAATGCCATCCTCGTAGGCCTAATATCCTCCTACACTGCACAACTCCAGTCTGTCTTGAATGCTGCAGCTCGCATGATTGGTGGCATTCCTAAGTACGGCCACATTTCTTCATTTATGCTGGAACAATTGCACTGGCTCCCAATACGAGAGCGTATTCTCTTCAAACTCTTGACCCTTGTGTGGAACTGTCTTGTTGGCTGTGCTCCGCTGTATCTAAGGGGCCGTCCATAAATGACGTCACGCAATTTAGGACGATTTTTGACCCTCCTACCACCATCGTTACACGTCGTCACAAAAGTCATACACTCCTCAAATATGACATCACAAAGCTCTGCACACATCCCCGAAAAAAAAACAGATGTCCAGAATGTTATATGCAAATTTTCTTATAATTATCAAATAAAGTGATTAAAACTATAAAAATACTTGAAACTATATAGTAGAACGAAGAAAATGAAGGGAGTATAATTATTACAATCATTATGCATTCCGCAAAATGAAAAACTCTGGTAGAATCATTACAATTATTAAAAATGTTTAATAACAATAACTCGAAACAATCCAAACTGTTTGATGTGATGATGTGACGTTACATTTCTTAAACACCCCTCCCCTTTGTCGCAAATCGTCACAGATGTGTGACCCCCTCCCCTAGGTGCGTGACGTCATTTATGGACGGCCTCTAAGGGAACTCTGCATCCCCATTTCTTCCATTCCGGGCCGTAGACCACTGCGTTGGTCGGCTCAGGGTGATCTCGCCGTCCCTCTAGCTCGAACTGCCACCGCTCAGCGCCCCAGCTTTGCTATTGCTGGCCCTAGCTCTTGGAATGACTTACCTGCTGACCTTCGACGGGAGCTTCTCTCCCTCTCCCCCACCCTCTTCCGTAAGCGCTTGAAGACCGTATTATTCCCCAGTTCTGGGATGATGGGCCGGGAGCGCCACTGATGAGGCTACCTTGAAGCGGCGCTTTACAAATTTACGATTACGATTACTAAGGCTGGATCAGATGTCAGATGTGTTTGAAGTGGGCACATAACAGCTGTGCTAGCGTAGACAAACATGATATTAGGTTTGTTTGTGACCTTTTACAGGCTGAAACATTTTCTATCAACTTAATAAGAGAGGTATGACATCATAAAGAAATAATCTAAATAACATTTTCAGTTAAGTTTGCTATAACGATGCTGTCTTTTAACGCTGTTCAGGGTTACGTTTGAAATGTTCAAGTTTTAACAAGTTCACATTTACAGTTGATCAAGTTATAAAGTTTATGAAGTCTGTTCTTTCTTTTTGGTGTTACATATCATGGGGTATAATGGGATAGGTAGGCCTATATCCCATTTTACCCACATGAGTGGGCAAAACGGGATTTTTGGGTACCATAGTAGGGTAGCATTTATCTTCATTCTGGGTCTGGCTTCTAGTCTATGGATTACGTTAAGCCTGTAAGCGTATTCTGAGTCTAAGGAAGCCATAAGTTTTTACTAACTATACGAGATATATTTCACAAACCTTAAGTATCCCATTATGTCCGGTCTCTCCTATTTACGGTACCTTAAATGGCGTGACAACCATTCAAATGGGCAGCGGTGGTAAAGATTCCCAACGGATAAATTCATTGAAAAATAAGCATGGCTAATGCCATACGGTCGCTACAGAAAAGCGTGTCCATGTAGATTTATATTTTATTTGATTCCTATCGAACACGTATGTGGCCAAAATGACTGCATGTTCATCTAGCGCTAGTGTGTAGTTTTCTATATCAGTTAGTTGGTCACATGTGGATTTTGATTGATAAGTTCGTTTGCTCGGTCTTCTAATGTGGCCTAGTTTGCGTTCTTGGAGTTATTTCTCTTTTTCGCCGTCCTCTTTGAGTGTTTTGGACAGTGTTCGGATGTTTGCTATCGTAGTCTCGTGCGCCGTCATTTGACTCGTCCTCCATGAGGGAGTTCGGATTACTAGCTGGACAGTATCGAGCTGCAGCTGGAAAGGCTAAGGGAGTTCTTGAATTGGTGCCGACCGTTTCATTGCTCTACTCTACGATTGGTACTGACTGTTTTACCGTTATACTCTACGATCAATTGGCCGGCTGCTGAAAAATGTTGTCCTTCCAAGACATGGTTGTTGGGGATGTCTGGAAGCATCGTCTTCTACCAGCTGCGAGAAGTGCTTAGAGTGGAGGTTCTTGAGTTGCGAGCCTCGTCGCCTGTCGTCGCTCCTCTTCGACGCTACGTGGTCCAGGAGCTCTAAACATGGTATCTACTATCGACTTTGGGCAGGAATCTGTCGTTTGGCCTCCAGGTGTCAGCGGGAGCCAGCCACTGGTGACTCGTCTAGGTATCTTATAACAGTTCGCTTATTGATGAACTATTTCTTCTCAATGGCTTTAGCGTCATTTAGACTAGAGTAGACAGCGCTACTGTGCGTGTAATGTCATGAGTTTTCTATGGCTTTTTGGGATTGGAGCGGAGAAAAGCTTCTTTTTGACAATGTTTAAAGGTATTGCGGCTGGCAGTCGTGATTTCAAGACACAAGTAAACACAAGTTTGCTTAGTCGTCCAGTGATTTGGGCAAACTTAACTTTCTACGAACTTTCGTGTTAAAAAAGTTGGAAAAGTTTGACGAGAAAATACGGTGAATATCCATCGCTGCCTTCTTCTTCTTTTCAACCGTCCTCGGTATGAGGGTTGGTCGCATTGTAGACGATTCTTCTCCATCCACTCCTATCCTCGGTTCTTCTCAGCAACTTCTCTGTGTCCATGCCGGTCCATTCACTGATGTTGTCCATCCACCTCTTCCTTGGTCTTCCTCTTGCTCTTGCTCCCGGAGCTGTTCCTTGCATGATCTCCTTCTCCAAACAATCACCCTGTTTCCTCATTATGTGTCCAAAGTACGACATCTTTCTTCTTTTGATTAATTCAAGCAAACTCCTTTCCACACCAGCCGTCTCTAGAACCCACTCATTTGTTCTTTTTTCTGTCCATGATATTCTAAGTATTTTCCGAATGCACTTCATTTCGAATGCCATTATTCTAACCTCATCCCTCTTTTTGATTGTCCAGCTCTCACATCCGTACATCATTACTGGCCAAATAAGCGTCTTCATTAATTTTAACTTTGTGGGTACTTTGATGTTACGGCACTTCCACAATTTCGCCAGATCTGCTCCTACTCCCTGTCTTCTTGCAATTCTTACTCTTATCTCCCTACTACACTTCCTTTATGTGCGTATGCCTGGTCAGGGATTGTGGTAAAGTGTACGGCGAATGTACGATACTTCGAGAATAACGTTTCATCTCAAGGACTGAAGCCTGGAATGTCAAGAGCTCATCTTGCGGGAGGGAAGTTATTAAATTTTCTCTGTTTATTGATTTAGTTAGAGTAGTAGCTGGCCTGAGATAGTCGTTGAATGATATCGGTTTAATTACATCATATGAACTGAACCATATTATCTTGATCATCAGTTAACTTCTATAATAAAACTGTTTAAACTTTACTATTAGTTTTGAACGAGCCATCATTTCATCGAGATCAAATTCGTTTAATTTGATATTGATGATAAGTACTTGGGATAGGTATATAGGCCTACTGACAGAGGATTTAGTTATTTGCAAGCACCCTTCCCCAAGGGCTTATAACTGAAGGAGTGGTCGCGCCCTCTATGGATTGTGATACAATTTACAATCTGGCAGCAAGACAAAGATTACAAAGGGTCCAACCGGTAGTACCCCCGAAAGGATTGCTACATATGTTAAATTCCGGTACAGTACTCGAGGAACTTACAAATGTGGAGAATGTTGAGTTTACTGCTGGCCAGCATCCGGATGCTTTCATGTTTTGTCACTTTGGCTGAGCACTTACTGGAGCAGGCGAAGCCTACAATGTCGTTGTCGCTGCATCCTCAGCATTCGCAGGGTCCTGTAACGCCGTCAGCCGACCGTTCGCGGACACTGTACTGGGGCAGAGGTGGCCACATTACGTCATCGGGGCCCTGAGACTGGAAAGTCTGTGCCCTAACAGAGCAACCTAAATATCGAGCGAATTCGCGAATGGATCTAGTCCGTAAATGTCGAAGTAATAAGCGGTAGGGCCGTCCTTGTGGTACGCGACCAAGTGCCTACCACCCCCGGAGTCAAAGTCCAGACTGACGACACCGCATTGCTTGTCATGTACAACAGCGGACAGGCCATCGCGCGTGAACACACCACGGAAATGCGGCAACGCAGTGGCCCCCGAGGCTTTCTCGATATCGAATATGCTCAGCGGTTCTAGTTTTTTTTGCGAGGACGCGAGATAGAGGCCGAAGCCCCTGCAAATTGGGCAGCAACCGCCGCGAGTCTCGCGCCCGAGATACAACCCAGAACCAGCGGTCCCCGCAGCTTAGCCTAGACTTCACGGTTAGGCCTATGGCCCTCGGCCTCAGCCAGCGCCTTTGCCACCCCCGCGGCACTACCAACCAAGGCACCAGCTGCAGAAGGCTCGCCGAAATTCATCGGGAGGAGAGCCATTAGCGTCTCAACCGTAATACCAACAAATATTGCACTTGATCAATGGACACTATGACTCTTGTTATCCCTCGTACCAGAAGTGTTGGGTTCTAAAGCATTCTCTGTTGCTGGTCGACGGCTTTAGAATTCGCCGTCAAGTTCATTCGTTCTGTCAGTTCTGTGATGTCACTCTGGTCTAAACTTAAGACTCATCTGTTTCAACTTGCTTACCAACCGTAGCCCAGCTTCTGGTTTCTCTGACCTATCGGAATTCGACCCCAACGGACTGCGATTCTGACTTGAAGCGACCATCGACTGATGCCTTGGACATTATGATAACAGCGTTATATAAGTCATTAGATTAGGTTAGATTAGCAAAAGAATGCCGCTCGTTTTGAGCATCCTTTTCAGCTGCGTTTTGCTGAACTTCAGCTCCACGCCGGCAACTTCCTCCTTCTTCACCATAATGTGGGTAATCTGACGCTTTGTCAGCCTGAATTTTTTTCCTCACCATGAAGCTGATCGAAGGTGAGCCGGATTTTGGCTTCAGTGTCATCGCGGGCGGCTTTAGCCAGTGTTTCCTCTTCCCCTGCTCTTAACGAAAGGCCGAACGCAATATGCTCAGTCGCCTTCTTAGTTCTTACTCGTTCCATCTTTAAATCTTTTTGACAATTTTACTAATTCAGTGTCGGCAACAACTTCATTCACGCCGGTGACTTTTGATAGGCTACACGCTGGTTGCAGTTTGGTCACGGAGACAACCACCGGTTTTTTTAATGACCTAAATATCGAGCGAATTCGCGAATGGATGACACTGACGGAGTTACGGGTAACCGGTAGTAGGCATACCTGGGCCGTAGTTTACTAAAATTTTAACACCCATAATGTCTAAAGGGGCATAGGAACATGTTATACATCTACCTGACCTTTGGATTTAAACTCAAAATCTAACCTGTTTCATATTCCCTCATCAATTTTGTTTTAATTGAATGTTTCTGAGTAAGTTGCTTTATATGACTTAACCTTTCATATACTGAAGAAATGGAAATCAGGTTTATGATTATGAGGTATAAGAAACTGTCAAATTGTAAATATTCTGCATTTTATTCAGTATAATTTTTCGAATCTGTACCTTTCAGATGAAATGGTAGCGGACTGGGGAGATGATCGCTCTGACAGCATGCGAACCTGCAAGAGTGACGCAGGCACAAAGACAGACAGAAAGATAAGCAACAAGACACAGACAAACGGAAGGCTGAGCAATTGACAGAGTTTAAGTAACTTGAGAAGTAGAATTGAAGTCTGGGATGGGGTAGGATAGTTTGTTGGTAGTATTAATTGGTAATTTTTAGAAACGTTGTGAGGAACAGACCTATTTTAATAACTTAGTTTGAAGTATTTCTTGCTTATATTGTATTTAAGACTTTCTTTGCACTTTTGCGCATATATATATAATATATATACATATATATATATATGTGCCTCAAATATTTTAAAACCTTGTCGTAGTTTTCGTCTAGATAAGTGGCATTCTATTATAAATTTCGAAGTATACAAGTTTTATTGAATACTATAAAACATTAAGTGTGAAAGTGCATCTGAATACAACACTGTAGTTTAGTATCACCTCTGTAGTACACTACACCTCATTCATTCATTCATTTCATTTATTGTTCCCAATAATAATAGCAGAAAACGTAATATAAAAAATGTTCCGGGATATCAAGAAATTCCGATGCAAAGAATTTAGCCTCGCCCTAAAAATCCTCAAAATCTGTATCTAGTCTTGGTGGGGGCATTGCCTTGCTTACTCAAGAACCTGCCTCCAGTTTAGAATGTGCCTCACTAACTCTAAATTTTCCTAATTTAAACCTAAATACATTCAATAGCTACATAAATACTAAATACAATCATAGATAAAGGATCCCGGCTTGGACGTCGCCCGGACAAACAAGGTCCGCGTCCCCAACCGATTGACCGGGGTTGGGCCGCAATGTTGGCTACCGGAGAATGGAGAGATCAACAGAAACTGAGACTTGTGAAGCATGAACTTATGGTTGGAACATGGAATGTGAGGACATTGTGGGCTGCGGGACAGTTGGAACTGCTGAGGAAAGAAATGGAAGCATATCGATGGGATATTCTGGGTATGTCGGAAATGCGATGGACAGGGACTGGGGAGTTAAACAACGGAGGTGATCTGGTCAGGGGAGGAACATGAACACCAGAGTGGTGTGTCATCAAGATCATATCTGGAGACTGGAATGCAAAGATTGGTAAGGACAACACAGGTTGGGAACACATAATGTCGAAATATGGGTATGGAACAAGGAATGAGAGAGGAGAGAAACTGCTGGAATTTCCTAGTAAACATGAAATGATAATTTGCAACACCAAATTCAAACAAAAGGACTGTAGGAAGTACACAAGGACATTGCCAGAAAACACACCGACATGATAGACTTAGTGCTGACTGACAGAAGATGGCAAACATCAGTAAAGCTGTGCAGAACATTCTGAGGAGCGGACATATCGTCTGACCACAACTTGGTGCTCTGCAACTTGAAGCTAAGGCTGAGGCGCATACCCTGCCAACAATAGGTAAAGAAGAGAAACATTCAAGTTCTTGACAATGTGGAGGTACGGGCTCAACATGAAGATGAAATAGCACAGAGAACTAAAGACGCAGATATGAAACAACTTGATATGGAAAGGAAGGTGGCCATGCTCAGCGTGATCATAGACCAGTCAGTGGAAGCAGTCATACCTTTAGCAGAACAACCAAAGAAGAAATGGATAAGTGAATGAACACTAGAATTAGCAAAAGAAAAAAGGAAGATGAGACTTAGGGCAAAGGAATCAGAACAGGCAACACTGGAGTACAGAAACATAGTGAGGTCATCAGCCAGAAGGGACAAGCAGAACGGGTTGGAGAAACAGTGTGGTGACATTGAACAATATGCAGGGGAATATAAAACAAGGGAAGTGTTCAAGCTGATAAAAAGTATAAACAGAAAATGGCAACCAAAACAGACAGCAATTATGGACAAACAGGGTAATATTCTGATGGACAAAGAAAAGATTAGAGAACGATGGATGGAGTACTGCAGCGAGACATACAGTGTGAAGAAGCAAAAGAACAAAGAGCTAATTGAAGAATTACAAGGTATGGCGCCACCAGCTGAAGATGACGAGAATGATAACATCCTATACGAAGAGGTAGAATGGGCGGTCAACCACCTGAAAAACAATAAAAGCCCTGGAACAGATGGAATAACAGGAGAAATGATAAAAGCTGGAGGGCAGGATTTGATACAAGAAATACACAATATATGCAAGCAGTTGTGGCAAGAAGGAAGAATACCGGAGGAATGGACAAAGTCAGTACTTGTAACAATACCAAAGAAAGGAGACCTAACATTGTGTAAGAATTATAGAACTATTGCACTAGTAAACCACATGGGAAAAGTGCTTATGACAATCCTGTTGAGATGTTTGAAGGCAAAAACTGAAGAACATAAGTCCGATGAACAATCAGGGTTTAGAAAGGATAGAAGTACAGTCCAACAAATTCTAATGTTAAGATTGATTGCCGAAAAAGCCAAACGAAAAACCAGGCTTGTATACAACTGTTTTGTGGACTCCCAAAAGGCATTTGACTCCATCAAGCATGATTTTACATGGGCAATACTGAAATCATATGGAGTAGGCGACAGATTGATACAGATTCTACAGAACATTGGAGAGAGATCAAAATCTGCAGTGAAAGTGGGATGGGAACTAGGAAGATGGTTTGCAACTACAATAGGGACAAGGCAGGGATATCCAATTTCACCTAGTATATTTATTACTTACTTGGAAAGAGTCAAGCAGGACATACAAGATAATGGAACTGGAATCTCAGTGCAGGGAGAACTCATTAATAACCTACGATTTGCAGATGACACTGACCTGTTGGAGAACAGCTGTGACAGGCTGCAGGAAAATGTATTTGGACTGAACCTGCTTGCCGAACGTGCTGGACTAAAAATAAATGTGGATAAAACAAAAACAATGGTATTTGGCAAGGAGCAATAGACATGGAAATTAAAATGCAAGATGAGGTGATTGAAAACGTAAAGGAGTTTGTGTACTTAGGAAGTCTCATGACATGGAATAATGATTGTTGCGCAAAAGACATCAAGGCAAGAATAGTAAAGGCAAAAGGAGTTATGGCAGGGCTAAACAACATCTGGAAAAGCAGGAAAATCAGCCACAAGACCAAACTAAACGTCTTGAAAACGTGTGTTTAGCACAGCTCTGTATGCAAGTGAGGCATGGACAATCAAAATGACTGATAAAGATAAGACATTAGCATTTGAAATGTACTGCTATAGATGAATATTACATCCGAATTGGACAATGAAGGTAAAAAATATGGAGGTCCGAAGAAGACTGAGCATAAAAGAAGATCTAATACAAGTAATAATGAGAAGGAAATTACGTTTGTTTGGACATATATGCAGGATGGATGACAGTAGAAAAATAAAAAGCGTGATGATGGAATTATGGACGGAAATGGGAGAAAAGGAAGACCTAATACGGAGTGGACAGATGATATAAGGGATTGGTGTAAGCAAGACTTGCACGCCTTGATAAGAACAGCGCAAGATCAGGAACTGTGGAGACAAGTGACAATGCATGCAGTGGACACCTACGGGCTCTTGGCCCATGGATCATGATGATGATGATGACATTCAGTACCAACCACTGTCCGCCTTCCTCCTACGTATGCACACCAAGTGGTTTCTTGAAAGAATTAAGTTCTCTTCTGAGTGTCTTGGGCCAAATTATCACATCTATCGTGAACCTCTCGCGTTGAAGACTCCTCTTCTTCTTATCTCTATTTCCTCTCCAATCCCAAACATCACCCATAGTAGCCGCCACGCTGTTTCTCTGCCTGACTTGGATCTTCGCCTGGAACCGAACCTCTTTTGCCTATTGATTTTGTTCTGACTGAGCTCCTGTGAATAAGCTGGTCCCCGTGACGTGGCTTTCATTGGGCGCCGTAGAAATCTTGAGATTACGATTCCCTTCAGTTTTGCACATGCCATAGTTTACCCTCTCTTTTAAAACCATCTCCTTTCTGAAGATCTATCATACTAACACCCCAGCTCTTCCGTACTGGAAGAAATGATTCAAGTGCTCATCTGTCGTTGATAAAATGATCTGACACATAAAGAATCAGCTTCCAGTATCATGGCAGCGAGTGGTGCTCAAGCATAAGTTCAGCTGGCTTAATCTTGGGGGACTTAGACCTACTAAACCTGGTGGGTCATAATCGTCCGAAAATAATGGGACATATTTTTGTTTGAGTAAATTTAATTTAATTGTGGGTTGTCAAGGTTATCATCAATAATAATACCAAAAAATTTAGCAACAGGATCTACCTAGAAAAACATTATTCATTTTAACATATAAATTCTTACCAAAGAATACAAGGTATGACGAGTTACTTATATTTAATGAAAACTTGCTAACAATGTAATAATGGAATAATCTAGTCAGTTCTTCATCAATATTGTTCAACAGATTCTTACAGTTTGGGCCAGTATCGTAATATCATAACAATAAAATTTTCAAAAGTTTAGAACAAGCAACTAAATCATTTACATAAATTATGAATAATTGCCTAGGGATAGATCCCTGTGGAACTCTACAGGTTGAAGATAATAGTCGAGATTTATCTCCATTCAATAATATATTGAGATCTGCTGTTAAGATAACTCTCAACCATGATAAAGTTACACCTCTAATACCATAATAATCCATTTTCAAAAGTAAAATCATGATCAATAGTAAAAAATGCCTTAGACAGATCCAGAATCACTCCAGTTGTAAGCCTCTTCATATCTAATGCTTACTAATTTCATCAATTGCAGTAAATAAGGACAAAATAATAGTATTACTATTACAAAGACATAAAAGAAATTTTTAATGTGCATAAAATTGTAGATTCATTTAAACATGATCTTTCCAAGTATTTTGAGAAGCAGGACAATACTCATAAAGGTCCGTAGTTATTAATGTTACACAGATCACCAGTTCTGAAAATGGCAGTAACCCTAGCCATCCTCATGCATTAAAGAACAATTCAGGTAGAAACTGATCTATTTATTATGTGTCCCAACAGATTAATGAGCATCTGCTTGATCACAGATATCAGAGTATCTGAACAACCTTCAGATTCATGATTAAGTCATGGACCTCTACAGAAGTGCGCCAAGTGGTGGGAACTATGAAAATCAATTTAGAACTGCAATTATGAAAGTAATCAGTAAAGCAACCATCTGTGCAAGGTATATTTGATTGGCAAAATTCGGCCCAGTAGACATAAAATTCCAATTAAAAAATTTAGCTATGCCTTTATGATCTTTAATTAATATATCACTTGCTGTAATTTCATTTATTAAAATGCCTTTTGGGGCTTTATTTACAAATGAATTAAAAATCCTCCAGGTTTTATTCATGTAGTTCTATCTTCAGCTTATCAGTACAATATCACTTTTAACTTGCATGCACAGTTAATTTTTTTCTAAAACAATCATTTTTTAGTGATAACTGTTAACATGTTTTAAGAAAGTGTCTATATAACATATATTTTGTTCTGCATGATTTTAGTATCATTCCAGAGGTTATCCACAGCTGTAATTTGTTCTAAAGTGCTTGTTGGAATTAGTCATGATGGGGACATTGCGTAATCGTGGGTTTTCCAAAAACCCACTCACTCATCACAACATAGAGCAGAACAGCAGAACAATAGAATGGTCAGCACCAAAGACTCTTTGGCTTTGCAACTAGAGCTCAACACTGTCCAACTAATAACCTGAACCCCCTCAGGGCAGACAAGTTCAATGCAGCACATGAGACTTTGATAACAATCATCCAAACACGATTCAAAACACCAAAAAATGATGGCAAAAGTAAGAAAGAACTCCAAGAATGCATACTAGGTTGCATTAGAAGTCTGAGCAAATAACAATTATACAGCAAAATCCACATGTGTGTAACCAATATGTGGCCATATCTGGCCATTAATAAGTCGTTGCATATAATGGGAGTGCGGCTGGGTTGTGATCTGTCACTGATTTTTACTCTGACTGTGGATTGGGTGATGATAAGAGTGACTGAGGGCAGTAGCACTGGACTGAAATGGTTAAATAGTAATATGCTGGGAGACCTGGGCTTTACAAATAATGTTGCTGTGCTAGACAATACAAGGAAATGTGTGAAAGAACTAACATCTAAAGCTCAAGACAAAGCAGCAAAGGTAGGACTCAGTATCAATCCAGAAAAGAGTACAATCATGAATATGTGAAAATGAAATGAAATAGACAAGATCTTAATCAATGACAAGAAAGAAGGCCGAGTTTGTAGATGATTTCTGCTACCTCAGTAGCTAATATCAGCAGACATCAGTTGCAACGAGGAGGTAAACACACGCACTAGAAAGGTAATGTTGCATTTTGGAGACTCACCAAAGATATGGAATCACAATGGTCAAAATATGAAGACCAAGGTTCATCTATTTGCAGCTACAGTACTAATACTAAGCATGCTGCTGTATGGAGTTGAAACCGGTGGCAAATTGGTAGAGACTGGAGGCACTCCATCACTGATGGTTGATGAGAGTTTTACACATTTCATGGCATGGTAAAATATCAAATAAAACAAAAAGAGAAAGGACAGAACAGGACAAAATAGAGAATATCATCATAAAGTGAATATTGAAGTTAAACAGACAAGTGGTTATATGGACTAAAATAGAGCCAACCTAGTTATGACCTGGATCCCTGAGAAGAAAAGAGGAAGACCACAAAAGAACTGGCCAGGGATCATCAGAGACAACACGGAGATGTCATGGGATGAAGGCGGAAGACTTGTGATAAACAGAGATGAGTGGAGAAACTGTGTTGCCCAATGTGCAGACTCTACACTAATAAAGGTGTGATCAATCTTGAAACACCAGGATACCAACTCAATCCTATCCAACATATCAGAGACAGAATCACCATTGGAGAAAACTGTTTAGCAGACTGTGCTGACAAAGATATTTGCTGACTGTTTAATGACATCTTAGGCACAGGAATATTGCAAGTATGTGTAGTACAGGTTTAAAATTAAAGATAAAATTTATTTGGCCTCGAGACTGCATATCACTGGTTATTCTTTATTAACACTCAGTTACCCATCATCTGCATCAACAAACAGTCAGAGACTTCATTAGAAATGGCATTTGAGAAATGTGCTAATTTCAAAACTTCTAGTTAGTATTTTAAACCAACTTCAGCTCAGCTAAAGATGGTACACAATAAAATTAAAACCATCAAAAAGTACATGTGGTGCAAAGCAGGATCTGTCATTTATTTAACCCAACTTGCCCAAACTCATTATGTGGTGCCTGCCTGATTTCAGATCAAAATGCAGATATGCTACCAGTCAGAAACCCAGTTTTAACAGTTATCAGGTTTAATCATCCATAGAAACAACTGTTAATCATACTAATGACTGCAGTAGACTAAGCAAGATTTAAAGCACTGATGAATGTTATTAAAATGCCTATAACCTTAACATTTATGCTTACATGTCAAGAACTTCTCAAATGGCTATAAAAAAGCTGCAAATGAGGCTTATAAGTAGCTGAGATGACTGCATAAGGCTTACTGCTTAGGCTGAAAAACCATTACAAAATTTATTAACAATTATGTATCATGAAACTTCTCAAATGGCTATAAAAAGGTGCAAATGAGGTTCATAAGTAGCTGATATGACTGCATAAGGCTTATTAATGCTTAGGCTGAATAACCATTGCATAATTTTATACACAAGGAACTAAAATATTCACTCAGTTTGAAAGAAGCAATTTGCTAACTGCAATTTAAAAAGTTATACTGTAGTTCACAAGAATTAAAAACAATACTATCTTATAATGCACGAAGAAGCACAGTTTCTTCTCATAAATGCATTAAAAACTGGTTTTTCAGAATAAGTTAACCTGATTAATAATGATTTTACAAATCAAGTCACCATGACATATGAATAATTAATTTGATCAATAGCTTATAATAAACCTGAAAATCTAGTCCCTCAGTGAATCAATTTACCAAAAATAATGTCAACAACTTGCAAGCCTCTTCAGATGCCACATCATTTACAGATGGGTTTACACCACAAATAAGTAAATACTTGGCTGAGGTCATCAGCACCAAAACCAGACTACAACACACAGTGTCTCATTATTACACCCTAAAATTCTGTTCACACTACAGAAGCAGTCTGCAGATGCAAAACTAAATACAGTCAGTGCAGTGAAAAAAATTTGAAGATTACCAAATGATATCTGCAAAGTGCTTAAGGTAGAGGTTTCGGTGCTGCTTAGCGAATTGTTTGAAGTGCAGTTTCTTGTCTTTTAGTGACATCTGTGTGTTATCCAAGACGTAATTCATCAGTTCAACCAGTGACTTTTCTGTCAGTTCCACTTTCTGTCGACAGAACTCATCCTTACTAATTCGTCGACAAAAAGTCTTTTCTACAGGAAAAAGAAGATTTGTCTAACCTAATCTAATCTTCAATGTGTATGGCGCCATAATGAAAATGTACAAAGCAGCAATCAGTTATCCATAATCTGGTCAATTCAAGGTCAGTTCGGTTAGAGAGACAGTATAAGAAGGAAAAGCATGCTGAAACATGTAGGTCTTAACAAGGGCTCAACACTCAACAGACCAGACATAGTAGTAAGGGATCGCAACAATGGAAACTTCGTCCACCAAAAAGACTCTCTTGCCCAGAACAGTTTAAATTGCTCCTGAATAAGTTCTGTTTGCCAGAATATTATTAGCTATATCTATAGTTCTATTTACCTGTTCAGTAGCAGAAACATGTACATGGGGAAAAATTCTGTGAATAAGTTTTTCAAAGGTTTTGTAAAGTAATAAAAACAACTTTGGACGATATTTGCAACAAACATGTATTTCCGGCTATTTAAAATTTAAATAGTCACGTCCTGTTATTGATTGCTGGCCACTTCTCTGTAGCCAAATCCATTTTTACTTCATCAGCCATGTCCCAAAAAAATTATTTCATTCAGTCAATGTTTTGAAGGCTCTTGAAACCAATGCTTTTGATGATGTGAAAGTTTTGAAATTTAATTACGGTAATGGCAATGAACGTTACGAGGGTGGGTGTCGTTATCGATGATAACTTTAGAATGAGCATAAGCTCATTTGGTTACTTTTTTGGCTTTTCAACTCTTGCATTTAGCAATGTTTTTTTTACATTTTACTCTGATTATGAAATTTTATATGGATTTTCAAATTTAGAATTCTGATTTCTATTTTTAAAAATATTTCATACATTCAACTTTTAGGTAAATACATTAAATGACCAACTTTTTCTTGACACAATATTGCTGAGAAACAGAATATGAAAAAACGACATAACACTAATATATGACCTGGATATTGACCTGATTGCAGCCTGGCTTTGATGCGCTATTGGTCAATGATTTGTGCATTAGACACCGGCATGTTAGAAGTTACTAATTAATAATAGTAACATGTAGTGCCCCTAAGCCCAATCATATGTCAAGGATGCGCCATGGTTTTGGTAGCTAATGAAATTTGTTTGTTATTTGATTAGCTGAGGCCTGCAGATAGTCTATCTAAATTTGGCAGCTTCAATGCATCCTCAATTATGCTGTTAGAATCAATCAGGTGTGTACACAGCAAACTAATACCCACACATGCAAACACTGAGACAATACAGAAACACATTTTCTGGGAACTTGGTGTCGTCCTGGGTGAAGATCTGTCCATGATGGACCATGTCATTAATTTAGTTTACTTATATATAGCATTCATTAATTTTGGATGTTTATCATCACTAATGTCTAACTTAGTATTTCATTAATGGATGTCTTAGATCACTGATGTCCACATAAATGCATCAAAATGGCTATTTTGAATAACAAAACAGCCATTGTTGGAAAATGTTGGATTTTGATACTGTTATGCCTTCAGCCAATCCTAAACAAAGATATATATATATATATGTATGTATATATATACAAATATATTTATGTAATACGAAATATGAGACTATAAGCAACTTTCAATTCCCAGATTCTGAGGTAACTAGGAATCAGTAATCTTGGTTCAGATATACTCCTCCTGTGCTCGGTAACTGAATAAGCTGTTGTTGGTTTTGATGAACTTGAAAGATGTTCAGTTTTTATTACGCATCAGTCAGTGCATGTTTGGGGGCCAAGATGTGGCCGTGTGTTTCGCTGCTGGTCATTTTGTCTTAAATTTCGTCTTAAAGCAAAATTTGTCCAATAATTCTTTCGTGTTCGGACTGCTGTTATGACAGACCTGGCATTCAGCTGTTATTCACACGAGTTCGCTGTGGTTTTTCAGTTTTTGGACAGTTTTTTCTGTTCGCAATCAACGCCTCTTCTCCCTGGAATAGTTGATTATGTACTCAAGGGATGACATTTTCCAGATCAATGGTCCCAAATCAAGTCTAACGCTTCAAAACTGTTCGACCGTCTAACAGAAAGGGGTTCTACCATCAATCGAACTGCATGCAGTCCATCATGGATTGACCTGGTGACTCGAGTTATGCCTGAACGCCATGTCTTCTACCACCTACGAGCGATGGTGTTGGACGGTAGGGCTCTTTTGTACTGTGGATGCTATCACTCGTCATATTTCTACAACACTGATGCTACTCGGTTCACAAACTCTTAAGACGTTGTCATCTGTCAACTCAGGATGGAAAGCTGTTGGCTAGGCTCAGCATGTGCACGTGACTCTGCCACTGGTGACATCTCTAGTTATCTGAATACTGCTTGCTAAATGACGAAATTTTTGTTCTTAATGACACTTAACACCATTCAGGATAGCACAGCTAGCACCTTTGTGAAGTACCTAAAAGATGCTATATCAAGTTCGATCTTTGGCAACATTTAAGAAAGTGAACACTGACTATTGAGATAATACCGAAGAGTTGACTCACCAATTGTTCTTTCACCCGAGTTGCTGAATCTAGCTCTGACTGTTTCTGTGACATCGTCAGGGACTTTCCAGATGTCTTCCACATGATCCACCATGAACATGACAAACACTGTTGTCTGGTGTTGGTTTAGCCTCCGATTTTTAACTATGATGCTTGTTAAATTTCTCTCAATAACAAAACGATTTGAAGTCTGTTTAAGAAAAATGAACCATAACAGTATCTTAGATGGTAAAATGCTGATCATGTTGCGATCTTCTCAAACTTTGGCTTTCCAATTAAACCACTCCAGATTGCAAAACTGTTATTGTAATTGTAACTGCAATTGATAACTTCTGGCACACCGGTGTCTAATGCATAAGGCACCAACTGATGGCACAACAAAGCCAAGCTGCAATCAGTCAATACCCAGAAAGTCAGCCCACTAAGACAGAGAGGCAGCCTATGGTGGATACACAATTTGAAACAGTCTTAACCTGAGAATGAAATGGCACAATTGACTGAGCAGAATGAACAGATACAGGGAGAGTTCAAAATTTTAGGTCCCGCAACTGAAAAATCTCGCCAAGACGACTACATTCTGCAGAGTCAGAATGCACAGCAAGTCACTGTGGCTCACAAGTTCAAAGTTTTCTGCAAGTCAGTTCCAAATTCTCTTCCAGCAGCATTCCTAGCATTCCACTACAGATTCAACTTCACCCAGCAAGTCCACTATCCAGCCAATCTCATGCAGCCAGGACCAATTTATTTCACAATACAGAGGTACCGTCAGAGCTTTGGCATCCATACTGAGAGGATCGGAAGACAAGTAAATTGCCTGACTGATGAGTAAATAAGCCTTGGCAAAGCAGCCAATGTGGTCATTCCAATGTTGCATCATTTTTTTGAGGATTTTGGTATCGGACAGCTGCACGTGGAACTGATAGCTGAAAACTGCACCAGACAAAACAGAAATGCATATGTCATGTGGTACTTGATTTGGCAGATGGCAAAACATCTGCACCAAAGGGCCAGTATCTCCTTCACGCTGGCTGGATCTATTTGGAGCTTTGGTCTTTTAAAAAGGCAGTATTGACAGACATTTGTTTCATCACTGAATGACATCGAGCTGCTTGATCACTGACCAGCATTAACAAGTTGGTGCTCGTTGGAAATGAGAATGGAGACAATTTCGTGTCAATGTATGACTGGTTAAGTTACTTGAAACAACACTTTCAAAAACTTCCAGGTATCGAATCCAATCACCACTTGACTAGCCAACCTGGAGTTGTGATGAAATTGTTTCGTGACAGCCCGACAACAGAGCAGCTGCTGGCTGTATCAGAGCATCCATCACAGATGCCATCAGTATTAGTACCAAAGGGTCTGGACGCTAACCAGAAGAAATATCTCTTCTGAGAGATCAGACAATTCTGTCGGCAGGAGAGGAAGGATATCATCTGTCCAAAGAATGCCAACTGTTGCTGCCGACTTCATGTTGAAGTAGATAAAGGCACCAGGGACAGTGACAGGATGAAAGCCACTGAAGGACATTCCACTGAACAGCCAGATAGCAAAGCTAATGAAAACAGGAGCAAGAAGGAAAGAAGATAGCTAACAAGTGAAAGTGACTAACAGCTGGTGGCACTGAAGCGTGGGAAGGGTTTGCGAGGACAGTGCTGTGGCAGGGGCACACATGGTCTTTGCCATGGAAAGTGACATGGTGGTTATTTTCTCTAATAACTGTGCATTTCTGTTAACTACAACTATTAATATGTGTATATCTTGATAATAATTGACATTTGGAAGCATAAAGTTTGTGATGTGAAGACTACAGTTATTAATCAATTTTTTAGATTTTTTGTTTTTAATTTTTTAAATTTTTTGGTGCATATTTTGTATTTTAGCCAGTTTATAATATAAATGGCTGAAACTTGCACCATACTGAGTTATTGTGTCTTTACTTATGTGTGCCAAATTACATGCTAGTACCTTTATTACAAGTACTCATTGCTAAGGACAATCGAAGTCAAGACTGATAGCTTTTTTCTATGAATTTAGTTTCCTTGACTATTAAACTTTAATAGTGCACAGCTCTGGTTAGGAACACAGTAAATTAATAAATAATATGTCATTTGAAAGGTCTCAGAGAGCAGAACTTTTTCGAAGAATAAAGTAGATTTTGACTTTTGGCGATAAAAGCCTACATTTGCCATGGTGGGTCACAAATGTCATTAAGAACAGAACATTCATCTGCTAGTAAACATTGCTCAGATAATTATAAGAGTCACTAGTGGCAAGCTTGTGCACATGTGCAAAGCCCTATCAACAGATTCTTCACGAGTTTTAAGATGACAACAAGCTCAGAGTTCCTAAAGCACGTAGCATGATCGTTATGGAATAGCTTCAGTTAGCAGCTTTACTGAACATTAAAAATAATTATCAAGTTGTCAGTGGGCAGCAGTGATATCAGACGAATGTGGCTGTTTTTGAATCAAAACACTTGAGTCTTCAAGCCCTATACTTTGCATACGGTCAGTTGTACAAAGTGATGATCACATCGCAAGAAATGAAGCCAAAGACAATGTGTATAAGACAGCTAGACTTAAGCTGTGTACGAACTCTGTAAAACTTTTCATCCAAAGATACAGTCTGTGTGTGTTCAACGAATATTGTGGTTCAATGTCGAGTGATTCAGTGATTAAACAAGCAAGACAGTTGAAGACAACTAGAAGAGGCAAGGTGTAACAAGTCCACTTGTTCTATGAGTGAACCACCTCATCAGCGATTTCTCGTATCTGCAGAGTCTAAATTTGATTCTAAATAATATGTTCCACAACTATAATCAGCAGTCTGGTCGACGCTCCTCTTACAATCAACTCTGCCCTTTCTGAATGCAAACTGATCATCACCTGCATTAGCTTCCACTTACATGCTACTGTTGAGGTGTTAATAGGATAAACCTAAAGGGTCTTGACCTTAATTCAGAGTTGTTCCATTGCAGTGCACAGCACAAGTTATGTTCAATTTAAGACCTTATGAGTTAATTTTATGTGTTAAAAAGCAAAACTATCAACTAAACAGTTTCACAGTGCAAAAATTATATTATGAATATGGAAGTGACCTTCAGGTCATAGTCACAGAGAATTAGGTGTCAGGCTTGCAACAACTAAAGTTAAACAATCTAGGTAAATGGCCCATGCAGAATGGCTTATTTATTCTTTTGTAATAGGGATTACTATCTACAGTGAGGCATGGGTGGGACTCCTCTGTAATAGGATCCTACCTAGCCTGATCAAGTGGAGCAGAAGTGGTCATGGGAAACTAAGTGTTTGTCCTTTCCACAACAACTTATTTGATTACATAAATCCCCAATACGCCTTCACAGAATCTGTAAATTAACATCTGTAAGAGCATCCTCTACAAAGTAAGCCAGAGTTCCTTAGTTTTATCTAGAAATGGGATTCATTTACTTGCCATCACCTTTATGCCCCCAACACTAACCCTTAGCTCTGGATATCCACCCATTTTGGCTTTGGACAGATTTGTTGTTGTATTACAATGCTAATGGAAAATCAATATTAAGTCACCGGTACTAACAACGCACAGCACAACTCATGTACTTCAGAAAGTTTAAAAATACATAATTCTAAACAAATACATTCTCCGTTATATTTCATACACTGATCACTCTGCCACCTTTTAAGAGTAGTTTTATTTGTGTTCTAACACAATCAGTGGATGCATGGCACATCTCACACACCAGCACAACTTAACTAATAACTTCTCAGAAATTTGGCAATTTTCTGCTACTGCAACTTACACATACACAGCAGAGACTTACAGTCATGAAAACATGGTATGTGAATTTAATGGCTCAATGCAAGGCAGGCTTATACAAATAGAGAAAGGAGATGAGAAGGGGGGATAGTAAGAGCAAGGGAGAAAGAGGTGTATGTCGCTGATCAATATTATAATCAACACTTTTAACTGGTTTTATACACAACTAATAAAAAATCTAAGTGAAATGTGAAAACTGTTCTGTGCTCCTTACTCCTCAGATGACAGTTAAATAGACAGACTAGAGTACCTCATTACTGAGATGAACTTGATTGTCATCAGCCGCACAACTCATGAATTTCAGGAGTCGATGAATATGTTCCTTGGCATCTTTGTTGAGAATAATCAGGCTCAACTGAAATGCCTTTAGAGCCAAGTCCAAGCAATCCTTCATCACCAGACGATACAATTCCATCTGTAGATCAGAGTAGGAGTCCACCCACAAAGCATTTGACAGACACTGATACTGATCTACCATCTCACCAAACAGGACCCTCTTTCTTTGGTCGATATTTTGCAGCTGAGAACCTGAATACGTGCCACCACCAACCACTCGGCTGTAGATGTCTTGGCCACCGGGAATTAACTCAAGGCAGTCTAGTGCACTTCGCCACCACTCATCATCATCATCTGACCTGATTAAAGCAGACAACATTTGCTCACTCCCAACATTACTTAAAACAAACACATAAGTTTCAGGAATTTCACTGAATGTATGTATGTAGGTATGCATGTAGATATGTAGGTATGAATGAATTTAGACAATTCATATAGCACCTTTCTAGTACCTCACAAAAGCATTGCCTAGGCTAGCCTAAGTGGAGTTAAAGTTAATCAAGAACAGAAAGTTAATCTGTAAGCAAATAATCCTCAGGTAACTGAAAAAGTCACTAGAGTACCTCGTCATGGAGGTACTCTAGCATGTACTAGAGTACACCCAGTTGATAGCAGGCAAACATGTTGTGAGCTCTTCTTCTTCTGGTGCTCTGTCCTCAGCCAGGTTCAAACATCTGATGAAGCTACTCTTCTCGGTGCTGAGCTTCTTCTTTCAGCCTGCTGTATCTGTCCCTCATCATCCAATCCAGCAGCATCTGTCTGGGTCTTCCTCTTGTTCTCCTCTCCTCCATTCTGCCTTCAGTGACGGTTCTCAAGAGTGAGTCCCCTCTCAATATGTGACCAATCCATTTTCTCTGTTTTCTTTCTTCCCCAACTCTTTTCAGCATCTCCTTGTTTGTTATATACTCCATCCAACTAACTTTTTCCATCCTCTGCCACATCCGCATTTTGAAGGCCTCCAGTCTTTTGATGTCCTCCTTTCTCATGGTCCATGTTTCGGATCCATACCACACCATGCTCCATATCAGAGCTTTAATCATTCATTTCTTTAAGTTCTTGTTTATTTTTCCTCACAGTAACTCTTTTTACTTTGAGAATGCATCGTTGCCCAATGCTATATTCTTCTTTTAATTTCCTGTGGCATTTTGCATCTTGCATGACAATGCTCCACAGGTAGCAGAATTCTTTTACCTCTTCTATTTCCTCTCTGTTGATGCTTATTCTTACTGCTGTTTCTTCTCCTATGCTTATCCTCATGATCTTTGTCTTCTTGATATTTATTTTCATACCATACTCGATTGATACGGTGTTCAGACGGTCCATCATTCTTCGCAGACACTCCTGGCTACCTGATAATGTCACTTGATCATCCGCGAATCTTAGAGCCTTCACCAGTTTGCCTCCGACCTTTAGTCCTTCTTCCATATCTTCTAGTGCCTCTCGGTTAAGCTCTTCTATTTAGATGTTGAAGAGCAGTGGTGACAATGGGCACCCTTGTCTCACTCGCCTGCCTAGTTTTCCTGGTTCTGAATATTCTCCATCTATTCTAATCCATATTTTCTGGCCCATGTATAGATTTCCTATAAGCCTTCTGTCCTCCAATCCACTCCTAGTCTTCTGAGTACCTGCATTAGCTTTCTCCAGTCGACTCTGTCAAAATGCCTTTTCATAGTCCACAAAACATATATGCACATCCTGGCCATGTTGACAACTCTGTCAGCACTCTTAAGGCTCCAGTAGTATCCCTTGTTCCTCTGCCCTTTCTGAATCCAAACTGGTCATTACCTAAGTCAATTGCTTCTGAATTTGCCTTCCCTCTTTTTGTTAGAGTTCATAACATAATCTTTGAAGCATGAGTCAGAAGACTAATGTACGGTGATCCTCGCAAGCCATGGTGTTTGAGTGGAATCATGACGGTCTGCAAAAAGTCTTCCGACCATAATCCAGTTGTGTATATAGTTTGGCAAAGCCTTACTAACTCCAAAAATGAGTTCTCGAGTTCTAAATGAGTTGTGAGTTCTTAGTCTGTAAATCATAAGCATTTGAACAATACCAAATTCATGTTAAGACATATTCACATACGCCAATGAACAAATGAGAGATGCCTTAAATGCTGATTCAAAAAGCAGAACATGTCATCTTCTGTACCTGCCATCAAGGCTAAAGAAGTGTTCAGGAGCACTGTTAAAGAATTGTATATTGAAGTTGGAAAACACGAGGCTTGGTTGGGTAAAGCTGGACCTTTGAATTATCCGTGGCCCTTGATCAGCATTAACAATGCCATCTAACACTGGCACATCGACCAATGTCAACAAAGTGCGCAGTGCCGTTTCACGTAAGACCTCCTCTTTTCTGGAAGCTGTAAATAGAATGGCAAAATGAATTAACCAGCAACTTTTACTGAACATCACCATCACAGCTGTTAATTTGTAGTGTAACGTAATATGCAAAATGTGGATGTCACTTAAATGAAGTGTGCAGATATTGTGTTGTATTGTAACTATGGCTAAATTCTCTTTTTGTACAATGTTCTCAATGACCGCCTTATATATGTTTGAATTTGCCTCATCATCAGACAACTCCAGACAAGAACATGAGTCACTGCTGATGCCAGTCAAACTGCACAAATACCCACGAATCACAGGCACATATTACAAACATCCCCAGACAAGAATCACAAGTTATGTCAGCCCACCTCAGTGCAGGGTGCCCACCAACCAATCACAAACAAGCCAACAACCTGAAGACTCATCGACAATATATCATGCAAAATTCTGATACAAACTTGTGCCCCAGGCCCACCTTAGCTTGTTTAAAATGTGCTCACTCATCAGCAGAAAATTCCGCTCAAAGTGCATCACTCCGGTTGTCCAGTGAGCAAGAACTACCTTAGAAAAATGCAGCTTATGGGCTGGAAGGCCAAGCACGCATGCGCACACGCATGTGAGTGTGTGTGTGTGTGCATGCAGTTGTGCAGCTGTGTTCAAGTGTTTCTGATAGATACCGGTAAAAACTTTATGCAATTCCAATCTTGCCTCAAAATATAAGTCCACAGCCTCCATTAAATTAGAACTTTTGCACATAAATTCATCTGATAAGAGATACTTATATACCTGAAATTAGTTTCCAAGGTGTAGATGTTGTGAGGCTGTTAGCAAATAGCTGAGCACAGTTTGGCAAAGAAGCTCGTCTGATAAAATTCAATGGTGTCAGATGAGGGCTGTTCATCTTTTGGCCTACATATTCCATGCTGCAGTGCTTCCGATGTCTGGCAGATTGATAACGACCTTTCTGATGTCGCTTGACATGACAAAGTTCCACTGAAGATCCAAAGACAACTCCAGGGTTGCTGATGATGCTACCGTTGAGCGACTCATCTGATGCCTGGTCTAGACATCTGCAAGTCAGAGTTCCAAGCAATTCTATCATTTATATTATTTCTGTATATTTCTATTTCAACCAAAATACTGTCTGCAAAATCAGTACACTGAATCTGAGTTCACAAGAAAATCACTAGACAACATTTCACAACAGATTACATTATTATTTGTACCATCTTGCTTTTGTTCTAACTGTGACTCACCTATACCTACGATTCCTCACTCAGCTGATGGACATATGGCATGTTAACAAACACACTACTTAATTATTTTTCTTAGTGTTAAATTTGGACTATTCAGTTTTTTTGCAAAATTTACTCATTTTGGATGGACAATTTTACCACATTTTAAATGATAAACTTTTATTTTCATCAAAATATTATTCAGTCATTGGAAACAGTGTGTCATGTTGTGTGAGGTGTGGCATGTCAGTGCCTGCCAGATATGTTTATATATCAGACTGTATCAGAAGTTTCACAGTCACAGAAGATCAAATTAACCTGTTTCCTATGCTAAGACATGTTGCTGTGGCAGTCTGTAGTGCAGCCTTTGATGATCAGCAAACATATTCTAGACTAGAAATATTTCCAGTAAAAAGAATCAGCATTGTAATGAATACAGATAATAGGACTAAAACAGACAAGAAAACATGCAGAATTGTGGAAGAATTATGAATGTAATTCATGTAACTCCCTCGGTTTCTTTGTAAAAAATATAAATCTTAAATTACAGTTACAATAGGCAGTTAATAATCTAATTAAATAAAAAAAATATGAGCGCATTTGAAAATCACATACCTTTCAGGAGAGAACACTTCCGAGAAACCATTGTTGGGCTGAGCACTCACACCAGAGAACAAATTCAGACTTTGCCCACTGGGTGCATTTACAAACCGAAAGCACCTTGTGGAGCTATCTTCAAAATTCTTCTCACCATCATGAACAGAATTGATAACATTCAGCTGAATCATTGCCTGGCAAATCTTTAACAGAAAAAACAGCACAAACTAGCATACAAGATAATGACAGTACAGGTCCCACCAAACAAATGTGCAAACATTTTGATCAGATTCCATGAGACAACTCTGTTCTCACTGCTTCTGACAAACATCATTTGTTTATATTTGAGTTACATCACCGCTTTCACACAGCTGTGCCGCAGTAGAGGCATGTCCATTGTCCACACACAAAGTGCAGATGTCTGTGCACAGCAACGTGCCACGGAAACAGGCCAAACTATAGGGCAACTACCAGTGGAATTTCTGCATGTCACCACACTTCTTTGTCCCTTCCTTCTCCGAAGTTCATCTGGCTTGACGAAATATTGTTCTTGTCAGATCAAAACTTATTAGTACTGAACGTAAGAAATAATCTGATCTTACAATGACGAGACCTGTTGCAGTTTTCAAAAGCCATGCTTAGAGCATGAGTCTGGGATCCTGTGACATGCAAGGCCTTGCCCACAGGCCTCCTTTGCCCCTGCTCTCAGTGTGGCCCGCAACTTCAGCAGCCGTAACCCAACTTAGCAGCAACCCTCCCTCAACTCTAACTGATAACAATTGCATGCTGTTTAACAGTATCTGTTGCTTGCAATAAATGTAAAAAATTGCAGTTTCAGAATTAGTATTAATGGCAACACAACACAAATGATGCACTACTGGTGGCATACTCCTCCAAGTATATGTGACACCATGCCATTCTGTCTGGAGCTCTCCTTCAAGCACTACGTCAACTGAGATTCACCGATCAAAGATCTTTCTCTACGACCCTAGACCACGTGGTTTTTGGTCGACCACAGGGTCTTTTCCACCGACTTTGGGCTTACACCACTAACAAGGCTCTGACAGAGACTGCGATTGTTGCCATTCTTTTTCTGATCTCCCTGTTGCTCACATGGTCCACATGGTTCAGATGAGAGATACAGACACCATATACTGAAGCTGTCAAGCTTCTTTTCAGGATCTCATTGGTTCAGCTCTAGAGTAGGACAGACAAGACATACAGCCGATACAGATTCATTGTGGCAACCTGAATACCTGAACTGAATGCCATATATGGTTGCTCAGGCTTCCAAAGTTGGTGAAGGCAACCACAAGACATGTTCCACTACCAAGTTTTCATGCTCCATGTTGCAAAACCACGTGTAATCCAGCCTAGGTTGTGAAGCACCTTTTTATACCTAGTCACATTTATCTGACCCACATAATACAGGTCTCACAAGTAGCATGGTGCACACAGCGTGAGCTTTATGAATGCGACTGTCTGGACTCTAGCTTATGTAAGATTGATACTCCATGCTACATAGGTCAAAGTCTGTCTGCTGTCACCAATGACCGCATTCTGCACAAGGGTTGTGTAGAACAGATCACTAAAAACAACAACCCCATATACAGAAATTGTTTGAAGCAGTTAATGGATTCTCAGTATTATGCTGCATTAACTGTTCTAAATGGTGCTCTTGAGGAGCTAGCTGACCTAACACTTTCCTGACAGGCCATCTGAAAATGGCCAAAGCACATCACTTAGTGACAGAAAAAATTGCCAAGTTGTGCTAGCATTACCTCAGATAATGCCCAGGCTATACTGGAGTGATTGTGTTGAAGAGCTGGTAAATATATGTATGCATAGACGCTGTAGTCTGAGGCACTGAGCAAGTCTATAACCACTTGTACTTAGGGCTGCCAACCGTCCCGGATTCGCCTGGACAGTCCTGGAATCAGCCTTTGCGTCCCATATCCTTGAATGATCCCAAATTGTCCTGGAACTTGGAGTAAATATCCACTACACCAAATTGTGTTCTTCTTTTCGCACACTAAACTCGAACAGCGGGCTGTAAATAAGTTCTACAGAGTGACCATAGAAAAGAGGGTAGCTAGGTTAGTAATATATTCTCTATGGTATCATGGCACAGCAACAACAGCGTTCAAGTGTTGCTGTGTGTAGCGTGAATCTAATTATAGCTTTTAGGGGATTGTTTAACCCGCCATTAGCAACTAGCCGCTGCGCCACAGTCTGCAATAGTGAATAATGGCATCTGACTCGGGTAATACTGCGAACTCATCGCAGAAAAAGAGGAAATGTTACTGTTTTTTTAACCAGGAATGGATTGGCAAAGACCTGCCTTGCTCACTAAAATTGACAATTCTACTGCAAACTGTAGTGTGCGCCACCAGTCGTTTTCAGTGAAGTACGAAGGTAAAGCTGCTGTCAATCTGCGAAGCTTAAAAATGCAGTTTGATGCAGAAACAGTCACATGTGATTTCAAAATTTTTTTGTAAAGAAAAATACTGCGGAAGAAAACCTGGTAACTGCTTCAGACTTAGCTAATACATACCACTGAGTCATTCATCACCATAAGTTATGCCAGTCAAACTAGTGGAAATAAGCTGCTGCCAAAACTATTCCTGGATTCCAGTATCACTTCCAAAATCTCATGTGGTCGCACTAAAGCTTCTTCCTACGTCAAGAATGTACTCGGCCCAAAAGCACAGGAGCTGAACGCACTGAAATTGGCTGTTTCTTTCGGAATCGGCTCCGATGCATCTAACAAAGGCAACATGAAAATGTTTCCTCTGATGGTTAGATATTTTTCAAGAACTGAAGGAGTAAAGAATGGGCTCTTAGAATTTTATCAAGACAACAGTGAAATAAGTGCTGCTATTGCCAACAGGATTAAGAGGACCATTATGGATAAAATGGTCTGACTTTGAACTCCATATCATCTTACAGTGCTGACAATGCATCTGTTAACTATGGTAAACACTCCTCCGTGCTTCATAAGTTACTGCTGTCAAACCAAAACCTCATTCGAGCAAACTGCAAATGTCACATACTGCACAAATGCGTGAAGTTTGGCTTGAAAGCTCTCAGTTTTGATGTGGAATCTTTTATCAAAACTTATTTTTTTTGTTTTCTTCATCAGCAAAAAAAATCATACGAACTGAAGAGTTTCTCTGACTTCTAACAAATGGAGTACGCTGAACTTATGTCAGTTTTCAAGTGCTTTTCGGTACTGTCTCTCCATAATGACATTCAGTGGCAGGACTTTCTGTCATTTGTTGAGGTTGTCAAAGGAGCACTCATTATTATTATTGACAAGTTGTACAATGAATTTTGCGTTCTACATCGGATGTTGGACAGCACTAGGTGGGAGTCTTCAAAACTTTACAACCCACTGACACTCAATTGCTTAGCATAGTGTTCTACGTACTGTCATTTTCCGTTTCCAATGCTTATTGCGAGAGAGTGTTCAGCATTATGAATGACCTGTGGTCTGACAATCGCAACAGCCTGAGTACCGACCTTGATAAAGCGTAACTGTTGACAAAAATAAATTTTTACATGACATGTGCTGATTTCTACGATTTCGTGTGCAGTGATCTGGAACTGCTTAAAATGGCATCATCTCAGCAGAAGTACAAGTTTAAGCGCACTTCTGCTCTGCCGTTGCAGACACAATAAATGACATCTGCAAATTGCGTGCATCATACATGTACATATGAACTTTGCTCATGCTAGGCCCTGAAGCCTGGTAGGTTACTGGAACTTAATAAATGTTTTGCTCTTGAAGTTGATTCATATTTTATGTATAGGCCACTTGTCTCTTGATGATTTGAGTCAAATCATTGACTGTAATTTTTAACGACTATTTGCAGTAGATCCTACATTAGGCTGACACAACATTCATTACATACAGTGATGTGGACATAGTGACTATGCGGGCATCCCAGAATGGCAGAATCAAAAGCTGGCAGCCCTGCTTATACTGCAAATTTCCAGAAGACATGTTGCTAGAATAGAAGGCGTAAGTTATGCATGTTGACAGGTGCAGAGAGCAATGCTGATGCTGAACAAAACAAGATTGCTGGATTATCAGTGAAGTATTGTATGCTACTTCATAAAACAGACAACTAATATAAGAAGCAGACCTGTATATAGTACATTGGTATTGAATAGGCTCTATATCGCTGTCACATTCGCTGCCTCACAAGACAACAACGAACGACGAAGTCGGTGGAAGAACATGGTGGACGCATGAGAGGACTGCAGATAAAAAGATGAACCACTCTGCATTGGCCATTTTATACAGTAATACGGTAGTGGTTGTATCTGGTCTCAGCATGCAGGATTTGACAGTGTACACTGTATATGGGGTACATTGTATTACTGTACATCGCGGGTAGTTGAAGGTCATCTCACTTTTACGGGAATAATTACATTGTCAGTTTGCACTCGCTTATTGTGAGGAAGGATGGAGAGATTGACAAAGAACAGCAGCAGTCAGCAAAGAAGTTGTCAACTCACTCACTGTGATTGAAATTGTTGAGAGTCAGATTTGAGGGGGAAGCCTTTCGTGACATTGCGAGAGAAGAGCTCTTGGCAAAGTGGGCGGAAATAGTGGCATCCGAAAAGGATAATACAGTGGCGACAGTTCCAGAGATTAGAAGGGCAGATGGATATAATGTGGTGTTCAAATGGCAGAAGCTGGCTTATGAGAAGCAAAAACATGAGAAAGGGAAGGTGAAACGCTTGAGAGAGAATGAAGAGAAGAGGCAAAAGTACGAGGAAGAAGAGGCGGAACGCTTGAGAGAGAACGAAGAGACAAAGCAAAAGTATGAGAAAGAGAAGGCAGAATGCTTTGGACAGACAGAATTGTGTGAACAAGAACTGCAGTTCCAGTATGACAGGGCTCGTATGGAGGAGGCAAAGAACAGGGCGCAATTGGAGAGGAGGAAGGCACAGAGACAAGCAGTCCAAGGTGCGGCCGAAATGGAGCTTAATTATAGTGTGGTGATTAAAATTAAAGCTTTTAGAGATGCAATCAAAACCAGCAATACTGTACAATCCACAGACCCTTTTTGAAACAATTGCAGCACTCTTCCGGAATGCTGAGCATCTGTTTGATTCAATTGAAGTGCTGAATGAAATGTCCATACTTAAATTCAAAATCAAGAGCTCAATGGATGCATGAATACCATGAGGTCCACAAATTATGATGAAATTAAAGAGTTGGTATTAAAAGAGTACAAACTGTCACCAGCAATGTACAGAGAATCGCTTAACTGCCTGATGAAAAAAGAGGGGGAAATATTTGCTGTTTATTTTGCAGTTTTGTCTTTTTAACTCGAATGTCGCATGGTAAAGACTTTGAAGCAGATGACCGAGCTGGTAGTATGCGATTGTGTCAAGTGTAATCTTTCTGGATAGTGTTTACAATATGTCTTATCAGTCGAGTCAGCTACTGACTTAGGTAGGGTCAATTCTGCCAAACTGGTGTTGAATATTGATTGCTGTTTAGCTAATCATATCAGTGATAAGCCAAGAGCTCAAGCACTGGGCCAGCCGACAATGCACTTCCATGGGGCAGGTATGAATAAGACCACAGATGCTCCTCCAAACTCTTCTTTTCCCAAGTTTCAGGGAATGCTTCCAATCAGACAGCCAATGGGTCATCTGTTAAAAAGCTGAGTAGTTTCGAATGTGGAAGTTTTTCTCATTTAAGGGCTGAATGTCATAAGAATAAAAAGGTTTTTGTTGAGAAGCACCAAACGTGGCATGCTGGATAAATGCTTGTACAGCCGACAGATGTGGAGTTGAGGGGTTGTACAATTCTGTCATCCCAGGTAGTGTCAAGTCAGTACATGGGGAGTTTGCACAATGAAAAATTACACAAGAGGTGCGAGATCAAGCTCCCAGTGCTGCAGCAGCTGCAGCCACTGATCCAAATAATGTGGTTTCTATTGTTAATAAAGTTGTAGTAATTAAGGCAATCAATCAAGCCCCTATAAAAAATCATGAGAGCTAATGTTACAATACTGCAAAGGAGTACTGTCTTTATGTTCGTGTTGCTGGTAAATGGGGTAAAAGTGTTAAGGTATTTCTCGCCTTAGATGATAGAGTGATGGAGGTGCTGGAGTAGCCGCTGCGAAACCCAGCACTATAAACGATCTTATATATGTTGAACACATAGGCTCTATTACTCTATGAGGTATTATAGATGCACCTGCTGATGCACAACTGGATAGACTAGTCTAGATCACAAACGTAGGGCTGATACAGATTTGTCAACACAGGATACCAATATTACGTTGGTGACTTCTGCAACCACAGTTAGCAATTATGACCTAACAGCTACCAATGTAATGCTATAACACACCTGGGAATTGATTGTTCTGATAACAGTATTGATAAGACGGATGAAAACTGTGATACTGCTAGTGACATGGTTGAAGATACGTAATGTCCATCGGCTGAGCGAGGAATCGTAGGCATAGAATCGTAGAAAAGGATAATGATGAGGCTTTGACAAATGACGTGCTAAATGTTAATGTTGTTAAAGAAGAAACAACAGATTATGTTGACTTTGACAACGTGGTAAGTGCACTGCCTGTTAGCAATTTACAGGGCATCTCTGTAGAAGAGTTAATACACGAGCAGAAGAGCGATAATGTGCTGCGTAGTGCACTTCATGGAGGAAGGTGGATTCTTTTACAAGGATGGGCTATTAATGCACCATGATAGTCTGCTGGGACAAGACTTTACTCAATTATGCCTGCCCTTGTGTAGGAGAGCTCAAGTTTTGGAGATAGGGCACAGATTAGGTGGTCATTTAGGTCCAAGGGAGAACAAGCCAACGTATTTGGTTAGGTTTTTATTGGTGCACAATAATTAAGGAGTAAAACAGCACAGTCAAAATTGTGAAATCTGTCAGAAAAAGGAATGCATTATGTTCCATGATCGTGTTCCAATACAGCCTATATGATGAGTGGATAGTGCCTTTAACACTGGTTCATGGATGTGATTGGGCCTATTACTAGCACTAAGTGCAAGTTTAATTATGGCTTGGCTTTAGTAGATAGCACAAAACGCTATCTGGCAGCATTTCCATTGAGATCTGGAACAGCCAAATCTATATGTGATGTTTGAAGTAATTTTTCGTGTATTTTGGAGAGGCTTCCGTCATATCGAGCGACAATGCTACCAATTTTTCGTCTCGTTTAAATCTTGAAATTATGAAACGCATGGCATGTACTCCTAGGTTTAACATTTGTTACCATCCACAAGCTACTGGACTCGTTGAGCCATGGTGGGTACGGTGAAGTTGTCGATCGCCATGATGGCTACAGATCACCCAAAGTCCTGGAATAAGTATTTGGGATTTGTTATATGGGCACTACGGAAGATTCCCATTGAAACAACCTGGGTAGCACTCTGGATGATGGCATTTGGACAGCTGCCCTGGGTACCATAATCTGCATTAAAGGAAATGTAGTGTGGGGAGCGTGAATTCCCATTAAACTTATGTGAAAAAACTGGTTGATTATTTAAGGGAATTAAGCCAGGAGATAGAATTGCCCGTACCTATGCCAATGCACACACAAAAAGAATGACCCAGACAGAAATCTTGCTAATATGGGTTCATTACAAACAGCACTTTCTAACATTATAACAAAAGGGTTAAAACATCAGGTAGATGCAATATTCAAACATGCTTTCAAAATTTGGCTAACCTTAGCTGCTTGTTCTCTACTGATTTCATTTGTGTCAAAGCCCGTCACCTTCTCATTAACATACTGGTATACTGCACTGACTGCATCTGCACCCGTAAAGCACTGATCAAAAGACCTGAGACGAACACGTCGCTTCTTCACTTCAACAGTGTTCCTGAGATAAGCTATGATTCCATTCCAAACAGCAGTTGCCTGGAATTGTCCTCCTACATAGCAAAATAAATGCAAATATACTATTCCTCTGAGTTTTTTTAAACAGATATCTCAATTTTATTTATGATCAACTCATCATTCCCAGGTTGTATTAAAGCTAGTTTGTTGAGAAGAAAATATAGCACAGCAAGGGACTAATGACAGACCTATAATGCATATACATGTGTATATATACACCTCGTCTTTTCTTGTCTTGACTTCAACCATCCTCGACCCTAGGATTGGCTGCACCATGGACAAATTTGTGCCATATGCTTCTGTCCTTGTTTCCAGTAATAAATGGTTCAATGATGATTCAGTCCAAGACTTGATGTTATTGATCCATGTCATCTTGAGTCTACCCTGAGCTCTGGATCCATGAATTGTGCCTTGGATGACCTCTTTCTCTTATCAGTCTCTGATTTTTCGTAGCACATGCCCGAAGTATGAAAACTTCCTTTTTTTCATTAATCCAAGCAGACTCCTCTCTACTCTTGCCATCTCTAGGACCCAATCATTTGTCTTCTTAGCAGTCCAAGGTACTCTAAGAAACTGCTGCAGATACTTCATTTCAATGTGTTGATTCTTGCCTCTTCATCTTTCTTTATGGTCCAAGTCTCATAGCCATACTGTGCCACTGGCCATACAAAAGCTTTCATAAGTCGTATCTTTGTTTGTGAGCAATATGCTGTGACTTTTCCCTACGATCTTTAATGCTGCTCCAACACACTGTCATTTTGCCAGGCTTGACCGAATCTCTTTACTGCACTCAGAGCCCATGGTTATAAGTGAGCCAAGATATGAAATTGTGGCAACCTGCTCCAGTTGATCCCCTTGTACTCTGATGTTGCAGATTGTACCACTTGTTGCCATGATCTTTTGTTGCAGTGATGCTGTTTGCTAAACTATTTTTCAGGTACAAATACTTTGAATTTAATCTGTCAACTAACAACCATCAGCTGAAACGTGTTGTTTGATAATGGTTGTCTAGTTTGTCAGCGACGTCAGACTAGTTCAGTGGGTCATTACCATGGGAGGCTGATGACTTTCAGCTGCTGACTATGGTCTGCCAGCCTGCATGTGTTCAACAGTCGCTCAGGCAAAGCTCAGAAACAAGTCATAAATAAATTTCAAGTTTCTACTCTCACTGTGTCTTTTCAACAGTCTTTTCATATCGCCATAACTTCGACTCTACTCCAGGCTGTCATTGTAATTGTAATTTGAGATTTATGAAGAGCCTCTTAGAGGATAAACTCAACAGAGGCACTTCCGACCCGAAAAAGTAAAATCACTGTTTAACAGTACAGTCTTCAGGTGCCTGCGGAACACTGAGAGGGGGAGAGAAAGGAGCTCAATTCTCGAGGGAGACGATTCCAGCAAGTGGGACCAACGTAGGCAAAGTTTCTGGACTGGGCTGCAGTGGTACGCATGCAAGGGACAAACAGGAGATCTTGAGTGGCCAAGCGAAGGTTGCTATGCCCCGGCAACGAGGAGACCAAAGTGCAGAAGTCAATGAGGTAAAGGGGAGCAGAACCAACAACACAATTGCGCATGAGGGATAGGATCTTAAAGTGGACACGCTGCTGGACAGGGAGCCAGCGAAGAGTGTCACGAATATAAGACGAGATGTGGCCATACTTTGGAATGCCCCCTATGAGACGAGCAGCAGAGTAGAGCACAGATTGTAGCTTAGCAGTGTTGGCAAGCGATAGGCCAGTAAAGATGGCGTTCCCAAAGTCAACCCTGGTGCAAATGAGGGCATGGACCAGAGTGGAAATAGGATGAAAGGAAAGAGTATGGCGAATGGTACGGAGCTGACAAAGATGATAAAAACAAGAGCGAGAGACGCTGTTAACATGAGCAGACAGGGAAAGCTCCTGATCCAGTACAACCCCGAGATCCCAGACCTCAGCTGAGAAGGAGATACCCAGAAATCTTTGGCGTAAGGAGGAGAGATCGATCTTGGCAAGCTGTAAGCAGCCACCAAGCCAGATGAACTGGGTCTTGTTACAGTTCAAGCAGAGGCGATTGGAGGACATCCATAGGTCAAGTACATAGGTGACATCGAGAATCCTCTGGACGAAGGCAGGGGCCGCCTCCACCGGACCAAAGGCATAAGCCTGGGTGTTGCCTGCATACTGAAGGATGGCAACACTCAGTGGGAGGAGGGTCCGAGCTAGAGCAGAGGTATATAAAATATAGAGGAGAGGAGATAGGACGGAACCCTGGGGGAGACCAAAAAATACAGGAGACCAAGGGGACTGCGAGGGCCCAAAAACGACAGACTGAAGGCGGTCTGAGAGGAATGATCGAAAACAGGTGAGGGCAGAGCCAGTGATGCCAAAGGAAATCTCCAAACGCTCTAATAAGATGGAATGATCAACAGTATTGAAAGCAGCACTTACATCGAAAAGGGTCAGAAGGGTGACCTGCTTGCAATCAATAGCCCCAAAAACGTCAGCAAGAAGGCGAGTCATAAGTGATTCGGTGAAATGGTATTTCCTGAACCCAGACTGAAGAGGAGGCATAAGAGAGTTAGTGTCGAGGTAGTGAGATAGCTGACAAGAGACGGATCTTTCAAGGAGGTTGGAGAGAAAGGACAGGTTAGAAATGGGACGGTAATTACAGGGGGCACTATGGTCAAGGCCCTGGTGCTTCAAAGATGGAAAAACTACTGCACGTTTGTGGGAGGGCGGGATTGAGCCCTCAGCCAAAGAAGTGTTACACAAAAAAATGAAAAAAAGGAATAATATCGTCAATAAATTCCTTAATTAAAAATGCAGAAAGCGTGTCCAGTTCACAGGACTTGGCTGGTGAGTTCAGGATTAGCTGACGGACATCATCTAGAGGTAAAGGGCTCCAACCATTGAGCCTGGAAGACGTGGGAGGGAAAGAGGGAGAAGGCGAGTCCTCAGTAGACTGGCGAACAGAGTCGATCTTCCCTCGCATGTAGTTAAGGTAGTCCGTGGCGGTGAACTGAGGCTGAGCTGAAAAGCCGGAGGCGGTGGAGCAACCAAGGACAGCAGAGAGCGAGCGCCAAAGTTGATGTGGATTACTCTTCTCTCGATCGATCAGCGACTCCCAGTAGGCCGCTTCCTTGACTTGGAACTCCCAATGCACTGCGCGGAAGAGATGTAGCCACTCTAGACGGTCAGCTGGGTCATGAGTTCGACGGTGTCTACGCTCAAGACGACTGACGCTACGACGCAAGGCACCGCAGGACCGATCGAACCAGGGGGCCAGCGGCCTCTGAAGAGCCCGCAACGTTCGCAGTGGGAGAAGGCGATCGATGAGAAAGCGAATGGAGGAGTCGTAGAGGTCGAAGAGCTCGGCTGTATTACAGGAGGTCGCCGCACAGAGGAGTGTTGACCAGGCCAGCGCGGAAGAGATCACGGTCCAGATTATTCCAGCCTCGTACGTCATTCTGCCCCATATATAATCAATTACGTAAGTAAGTGGGGCCTGCCCACCCCTTGGTCCTGAACGACTCCACTGCTTCCGAAAGTGCATAATTTTTTGAGAAACAAGGTTGTATTCAAGATGCATAACCACCGAATCATAAAGACACGCAGCTGTGTTTACTTTATGAAATGTCCTCATTCAAAGTTCATTAGTGTGGAGCTAAACCGAAAAAGTGGTAGTGTATTTGTTCTTTTGTTTTATTCTTTTGGAATCAATAAAGGTGTTTCATTCATTCAGTTATAGAACAGTGTGGAAACTTGTTGCATGGAATCCAGACGATTAGAAACGAATTAACTTGCGAATGTGCTAAAATACCGATGTTTTTTGACATACTCACTCGTACATTCCTCTTTTCTAAACAGCTCAACTCCTGTTCGTCGCTCATAGATCTCTGCAGTTTCCTCCGACATTCTACGCAACATAATTTTAAAGTTTTATTACACCAGCATTTTGAACCACCCGCAGAGGTGTCTCATAACAGAAATGATTTTCGCCCAAACACGGAGTCAAACACCAATATTGCATATGACTGAAACTCCTCTTTAAACGTCGTGTGACGTATAGCGCTCCTGTGCACCTCAGCGCCTCTAGCGGAGAGCAAGTATTACATGTAATCGTAAGCTCAAGGTTTCTAAAGCGCCCAAAGAAAGCCAAGTCGCGGGAACCAGTTTATTCACAGGCGCACAGTCAAAACAAAGTCAATAGGCAGAAAGGGTTCGCTTCCACGTCAAGATCCAGAAGTCAGGCAGGCAGGCAGTCAGACGGTTACGGCGGATTATGCTTCGGATTGGAGCGGAGAGAGAGAAAAGCAGAAAAGGAAGAATCAGGATAAGATTTCGGCAAAGATTTCAGTTTTGAGTGAAAGGCCAGCTCAGAAATTGCAAGAGATGAGGTGTTGGTGAATTCGTATCATGGGTCAGATAATCGTCGTAACCGTTTACATATCAAAATTGTTGCATTGAAGCCTAAAAGAAAACTGACGAATAGTTATATTTCTAAGAATAAAAAATTGCAAGTAGACCTACAAAGTAAAACTTTATATTTAATATGTGCTGCAATTTCTGTAGATTCTACAATACAAATTATGGCACATTAGATTTAATTTTGAAGCTATTTAATTTTGTTGAGGAGACTCCTCTCTGCTTTTGCCGTCTCTAGGACCCACTCATTTGTCTTCTTAGCGGTCCACGGTAAGCCTACTCCGAGAATCTGCTGCAGATACTTCATTTCACATGTGTTGATTATTGCCTCTTCATCTTTCTTTATGGTCCAGCTCTCATAGCCATACTGTAGACCCTACTACTGGCCATACAAGAGCTTTCAGAAGTTGTATCTTTGTTGCAAGCAATATGCCGTTATTTTTTCCATACATTCTTTAATGCTGCCCCACACATTGTCCTTTTTGACCGAATCTCTTTACTGCAATCACAGTCTTCGGTTATAAGTGAACCAAGATATGGAAATGTGTCAACTTGCTCCAGTTCAATACCTTGTACTCTGATGTTGCAGATGGTACCTTTATTAACATGATCTTGGTTGCCGCTTGCTTGGTCACGACGATACACTAACTTCCGCAGCTCTGCTTCCGAGGTTGTCAATAGAACAGTGTCATCAGGATATCGGACCATCTTAACCATTTCTGCCAAGATGTTGAATAGGTATGGTGAGATCACACAGCCCTGTCGAAACCTTTTCCTGACATGGAATCCTCGTGATAGTACACCGGCTGCTCTCACTTTAGCTTGCTGTTTACAGTAGAAAGCAGGTTGACAATGTGAATAGAGTAAACCGTGTTTATCATGGCCAGCCAGAGCTTCTTATGTCAGGCGCAATTAAAAGCCTAATTAAAATGAACAAAGCACAGATATAGGGGATGCTGATCCCTCTAGTTTTCTGCACAATGATTCTAAGATTTGTGATCTTGGTGTGACCTTGGTCTCGTGTTTTCCTTCCTCTGCGAAATTCAGCTTTTCATCTGCCACATCAGATTCTGTTTTCATCCTAATCCTTTCCATGATAATCTGCATCCAGTCAGCGTCAGGTGAAATGATCACGGAAAATAAAAAAATTGTGGAGTGTTTGAATGAGTAGCCTAATGTGAAGCATTATATGACGACAGTTTCACCTTAAACATCTGTACTAAAATCTGAGGTAGCTCGTGCAATTGGTGAGACAGCTAGTGGGAAGTAGTAAAAGTAGGCCAGATATATAGAGAACAATCCACCGATTCTATCCAAAAGCGACGCCTGTCACGCTGGTAGAGAGCTTCACCAAACTCCCAAACACCATCATATCATTTCTTCACTGGCTTAAAATACCTGAACGATTGTAATACAAGTTCTTTCAATACTCTCCAATCCTCCCAACCAACATATCTTCGTCTGTTATTTATAGTCCAACCACTCCTGTTCTGCCCTAAAACTTTCCGTCCTCCCGTCACCTCCACCTTAAAAAATTTGGAAATCACTCCATAACCATAGCTGCCCCACCCCTCTGGAATAAACTCCTGCCAGAATTACGACAATTATCTTACCTGTCATACGATCTCACTAACACCACCCCTTGTAATCTCTGCGCAGGTCTTTCACTCAAAACTAAAAACTTTCCTCTTCCACATATCCCATCCTGATGCCTCTTCTTCCCCTTATCCATCTTGTCGCCAAACATCTGGCACTGAATCCTAGCCCATCACTCCAAACTCTTAAACTTTTACCACCTGAACATTGCCTCTATCCGTTCCGAATCCTGTTCTCTGACAAAACTGCATCATTGAACAACAAATTCGTGTCATGGCACTTAACGAAAGTTGGCTACCTCCTGATGACACTCAGTCCTTCTTTTCAGATATAACTCCCTCTTCATTTTCACTTAAACAACAATCACGACCGAGTGGAAACGGTGGTAGATTAATTTCCTTTACAAATGGATCCTTCTTTCCTCTGTCCAGATCTGCTTTTCCTACATTTTATACCTCGTAATACGTCGCTGGCCGACTTTCAATCATAGGTAAGCCTACGTCTAGGCTATTATTGGCTCTTTTTGACTGGTAGAATTTCAAGAGTGCCGACCAGAAAGAGTAAGGCCTCGCTCTCTTGTGTATACGTTCCAATTATTCACTTATTTATTTATGTACTTATTCATTCATTCATTTATTTTATATATTTTCCCCCGAGAGCGTAATCCTGCAGTCAAAGCCCAACTGGCCCACTGGCAATGGTAGCCTCCAGCTTAACGAGCATTCGAGACCAGGGACACTAGTGAATGTTGCCTGTTGGCTGAGCAGACTTACGTACTTTGTCCACAATGGTATGGTATTTTCATTAACGTGGTGCCTAGGCGCTTCAACGTTCCGTAATCCTGGACCTCGCACTGTCGACCGCGGGTAGTGCTTGAACATGCTCGATGCATAGGTAAGCACCCGTCACGACAAGAGGATCTCGTCGGCAGGATAAACTTTGGTAGCCTAGTCTCGCATAGTAGCAGATTTTCTCTTGATATGGACCGCTTATATCACTGCAGTCCGCAGTTTTGGTTAATAAACTGTCGACCGGGGGTAGTGCTTGAACACCGTCCACCCGGGCCACCAGATCAGATCAGGCTTTCACTTCCCAACCCCAGTCGGAATGCTGGGTTCACGAATCATGTCATAACCTATGCCGGAGACGGTGGGTCCTTACATAGTTCTGGGAGATGTGAGCCAGAGTGCCTTGAGCTTTACACCCAGCGTCACACCATACCTCCATCGTCCGCGTGAGCTAAGTCTTTTGAGGCTCTAAATGCACTCTGAACTCGAGCAACAACCACACTACATTCTTGTATGTATGTATGTATGTATGTATGTATGTATATATATGTGTGTGTGTATTGACCTCCATCACTTTCTGCAACGGATTTTTTCAATGAATTTCAAGCTCTTTTGGAGACTCTAGTCTCACCTCCTACTGAACTAATGTAGCGGTGTACCCCTACCTATTGATTCGTTGAGGGCCGACATGACCTACTATTGTTATCATCTAAGAGCATTTAAGGCCCTCTGGCATTTAAGAACATCTAAAGCATTTCAGGCTCTCTTGCATTTAAGAGACCCGAGCTTACCCGGCTTCTCCAACGGTATATGTAATTTTTGACTGCGATTTTGACTTGAAGCGACCATCGATTGATGCCTTGAGCATTACGATAACGGCGCCACAGAAGTCATTAGATTAGAATAGAAATGTGCATTTAAGGTTCTCTGGCATTTAACAGCATCTAAGAGCATTTAAGCTCTCCGGCATTTAATAGTATTTAAGCTGTCTGGCATTTAAGAGCATTTAGATCTCCGGCAGTTAAGAGCATTTAAGGGTCTTGACCTGTTACGTGTTTGACGTCCTTTATTCGACTGCCAGCTATTGCTGTGCCTTTTAACAGATGTGCTTACAACAGGGATGGGCTGATATCCAACCCATCACGTAACATCTTTCTTCTTTTAAATTAAATAAAATTATTTCGTGCCTTATCAAAATTGTGCCTAACAGTGTCCTAGGTTCAACGATCAACGGTTCAAACAATCAACAGTTCAAATGATCAACGATCAACAAACAATCAACAAACGATCAGTTTAAACGATCAACAGGCCTTATAGTCCTGCCGCTTCGAGTGCGATACAGTCCACCGTTATTCTCAGTTATGTCCGCTGATCCCATCATCCGTGTGCTCCTGGATTCTTCCTCTTCACATGTCGTGTTACTTCTTTCATCTCCGCTGAGACACTCCGGTGTGTCTCCATTCTCTATTGTTTTCGCGATAGGTATCGTTTGATCCACGTCCTCTTTCTCAGATGAATGAATTCTTTTCATCGCCGCGTGGGGCTTCACTTCTGTTCCCCACCTGTCGCAAAAATTGTCAGTTGTGCCAGTATGTGCATCCATCTTGCGTTCTTACTTCCTCAGACCAGCAGGTGTCCACTTACCTTCCCCTGGCGCCAACGGCTGTATTCTTACCGGGCTACCCACGTGTAAGGATCTCAAGCATCTCCTTTTTTGTCTGCATGATGCGCTACTTTGACTCGTTTCACATCTCTGATCTTTGCATCTTTATTTATATCCCAAGACGTGCGTAAATTCCTTGCCGTTGTTGGTATTAAAGTCTTGGTGCGTCTCCCAAAGAACCGCTGTGCTGGGCCTGTTTCCGTGCCTTCCATTGGGGTGTTACGTATATTTAACAATCCCACGAATGGATCCCCTTTTACTGTCTGACATCGTCTCATCATTCTCTTTGCTATCTTGACCGCGGCTTCTGCTGCACCGTTGGCTTTACTATTTCCTGGACTTGTGATTTGAAACCCCATTCTGTTCTGAATCTTTTGAACGCACCGGAAGCATATTGCGGACCTCCGTCACTGAACAGCATGTCTGGAACTCCCATGTCTAGCGAAATGCTGTTTGATCTTTGCTATTACCGTCTTGCTGGACGTCTCGCGCAAAAAATCTACTTCGAAGAAACCACTGAAACAATCAACTGTGCCTGACTCCTGGATCTTGACCCTTTTGCCTATCGATTTTGTTTTGACTGAGCGCCTGTGAATAAGCTGGTTCCCGCGACTTAGCTTTCGTTGAGCGCTGTAGAAATCTCGATATTACGATTACGATACGATTACGATTACGATCCTCAATTGTAAACAGATCTGTGCCCACCTTCTGCCATGGTCGGTTAGCCTCATGCCAGAAAATAGTTTCAGGAGGCTGTTTGTCGCTATACGTTGCACAAACGTCGCATGTTTCGACCATTTGTCTTATTTCCTCAGACATGCCGGGCCAGAAGACCACATCACGGGCCTTTCGTAGACATGAATTTATGCCCATGTGGCCTGCATGGATTTTCTTTTTCATGTCCTGTCGTAATAACATTGGAATAACGACTTGTTCACCTCGCAAAATGGTAGCCTACCATCTTCTACTGTCAATTCATCACGATAATCAAAATATGCTGTGATGACAGGTCTCAGTTGTGATCCATCTCCCGGCCATCCCTGGATTATTACGTTCTTCAGCAGTTTCATCGTTTCGTCATTTTCTGTTGCATTTCTAATTTCATTTAGCTTCACATTTTTGATCGGGAGAAATGATATATTGTTTAGAGTAAATATCTCTTCGCTCGGTTTGCTTGGCAGTGGTGTCCGTGATAAAGCGTCAGCTAGCGGAATCGATTTTCTGGATCCGTATAAAAGTGTAGAACTGTACGTACTTCTGTGTGCGCAGCAACAAAGTCTGTAACCGCTTTGGCGCTTTATGTAACGGCTTAGTACATATAGCCACTAAATGCTCATGGTCAGTTACTATGGTCGAATGGCGTCCGTAGTAATGGAACTTCTCTAGTCCATAAACAACAGCTAGCATCTCCTTTTCAATTTGAACCTATCTCGATTTCGCGTCCGACAGTTTTCGGCTTGCATAAGCCACCGTCCTCCCTGTAGTAGCGCTGAACTGATCCCATATTCGCACGCATCATTCTCAATCGTCAGTTCCTTTGCTGGATCATAGAAGGCTAACACTGGAGATTCAGTGACCAGTCTTTTGACGTTCTGGAATGCTTTCTCCTGTGTCTCCGACCATGTCCAGGGTACTTCGCGCTTCGTTAAATTCCTGAGAGGCTCCGTGATGAAAGTTAACTTCGGTAAATATCTTCTGAGGTAATTTATCATTCCCAAAATTCGTCGCAATCCTTCTATATTCTCTAGAGGTTCCATTTCCAAAATTGCTCTTGTCTTTTCTGGATCGGGGTTTAGACCCTTATCAGTGATCTGGTGGTTCCATGAAGTTTATCGGTCTCATCCGCAATTGTAATTTCTCTTTGTTTAATTTTACGCCTCTTTCTTGACATCTGTTCAAAAATTCCCTCGTGGTCGTGTTCTCTCTCTGTTCTACCGTGATTTATAACGTCGTCTGCGATGCAAATCTTTCCCTGCAAACCATCAAGTGCTTCAATGAGCTTCTTCGCAAATATTTCTGCTGACATCTTGACTCCAAATGGAAGCCTTTTCCAACGATACCGTCCGAAACGTGTTTGAAATGTCGTCAAATAACTTGACTCTATATCTAGTTGGATTGCCAATATCCGGATGCCAAATCAGCCTTTGAAAAGAATTTTGATTGGCGCAGTTCGTGCAGGATGTCGTCTAACGTAGGCAATAAATACCTCTCCCGCTGTAGGGCCTTGTTCAGTTCCTTTGGATCAATACATATGCGTAATTTCCGGACTTCTTTTTCACAAATACAATTTGATTGACCCATGGAGTAGGTTGGTTTACTTGTGTTATAACACCCATGAAACCGATACGGTACGTTAGCGCGCAAGGTGTTACTCCACGAGTGACACTAATCCGCGTAGCAAATTCATTATGAAGCACTGCTCGGCGTTGCATATATATTCTGGCCGGTAAAGCGCAGAAAATACGTCGACGCAGATCTCAGAATCAGGACAATTGTTGAGAGTTACAACGAACGAAACATCATCGAGTACCTTAGAGGACTATCGCATAATTTTTTTATGGACTCGTGAACTGATGGACTGTACAGCTAACCAAAATGTAACGCATTGAACAATATTCATTGAACATTCCTTGACAACTTTGATATACTACGTTTATGTCATAATGTATTAAAACTTTGATATGCTACGTTTTTCTAATTGCATTAAAACAAAGTAACAAAGATAGCGCTTTTACGGCATTGCACAATATAACTTTGCATAAAAAACAAATAAACATTTATTGTCAACTGTTATGTACTACGTTTACTACACTGACTGAGAAATGCGTTTATGTTTATAAGCGCCAAAACGGACGCACCAAAACGTCTCGCGCCAAAACGGCGGCGCCAAAACGTCCTGTTTCGAGATTAACACTTCCCTCGAAACATCCCAATTCTTCATCAAAATACGTTTTTAAATCTGTCGACCACCGATATAGAGGCAACTATATTCATATTCTCGTGGTTGATGGTTATTAATTTCATCTGTTCCGCTGCTGAGAAACTCAGTAAAGGCATCATGTCGTCTTTAACAACAATGAATTCCACGCTGTATATCTTGTTTTTTATATTTCTTATCCTTGTTCTACAGATTCCGAGAGGCTTAGCTTGTGTTCCATTCCACATTTTTAGCTTTTTCCACGTGGGTTTAATATACGGTGCATATCGAACGGGTAGAACATTTACCGTTGCTCCTGTATCTATTTGAAATGTGACAATTGTTTCGTCGTTTCCTAACATCTTACATTTAACGTCACGCTTCAACTGTTTTAGGTTTTCTCTGCTGTTGACCCATACTTCTGTGTAGTTTGATGCGTCGTCTTTCAATTGTTTCACCATAAGTTTTTGTTTAGGTCTGCGTTGCTTACAGACTCGTTCAAAGTGGTTTATCAAATCCGCAGCCTCTGCATGTCTTACCCCATGCTGGACATTCATTTCTACCCTTTGGGTGGAATCGACCGCAGAAATCACAATTGTTTCTGATATCAGAAGTTCGTTTAGTCCATCGAGTTGTTCTATAGTTTTTCAACTCTGTCTTTTGGTCTGTCTCGACCTTGCTTCTAGACAGCATGAATCTCTTCTGATTTAATTAGTTTACACGTACTGGTTGCCCTTTCGGCTGCTCTGCATATATCAATGCATGTCTCCAGTGTGAGTTTTCTTTCTCTCAATAATGTCTGCTGTGTTGTTGCGTCTTTAATTCCCAGAACAATTCTGTCTCTTAAAACGGAGTCCGCACATTTGTGACAAAATTTACGTGTTTTGGCTAATGTCCTTATTCCTGCATAAAATGATTCAAAAGTTTCATCTTCTTTCTGTTCTCATTTATTAAAAAATATATATCTCATGTGTTTCATTGATATCTCCGATTGCAAATTCATCAAATTTCTCGATAATTTCTTCAGCTGTTCTATTCTGCCGCTCCGTCCGTATTTCGAAACCGTTGTATATTTTCAGGACTTCGTCGCCTATTGTGTGTAAGAACAGAGCTATCTGTTATTCACGTGTCTGCTCCGCCAAGTTACAAAAGAACCGCGTAATTGTCCCATTTTTGTTTAAATAAACTCCAATTTTCCGCGATATTTTCATCTATAACCAATGTTTGCGGGGTTTTTAGTCCCGTGTTCAATGGTCGTGGGTTCACTTCTTCCATTGTTCTGTTTTAACGTTTAATCGCTGCCACCATGTTACGTGTTTGACGTCCTTTATTCGACTGCCAGTACTGTGCCTTTTAACAAGTGTGCTTACAACAGGAATGGGCCCATCACGTAACAGACTTACCTATATAAGTGGCAGTGTTTGACGCAGTGAGCAGCGTTCAACAGGTTGTTCGGCAGTGTGTGCCGTTGAAGTTCAACCTAGAGTTCGACAGCAGTTCGAGGGCTAGTCGGACCGAGGCTTGAAGACTCGAGGACTTGACTCGAAGACGACGCGTTGGATGTCGTCCACGTTGTACTCTCATACATGTTCAAGATTTCTTTTATGTAGTTAGTTAATATGTGGAGTTAATAAACGTTGAAACCGAAAACTCTGATTGACTTAGTCTCCTCATAGACCACGGGAGCCTTAATTTGAGCGGAATTGAACCCTAGATCGGGCTATGGTGGAGGTCATCCTGGTACTTTGTCGTTTGGACCAGCGACCCAGTGACACTCCATCTATTCATCTACGTCGTCTATTCATCTACGTCATCTATTCTTCTACTCAGATCTCTTCTACCCGAACTTCTTTATAAGCATATTCATCTTAAATACCAGAAGTTTGTCGTTCGTGAAATTGCTGAAGCTTAGCGTCGACTTAGCCAACTTGAGCGCACTTGGCGCCAATCACGACTTCTCTTCTATCGTGTGCGTTTTCAAGAACATTGTAAAAATGTTCCTAACCTAGTTTCCAAGGCCAAATCCTCCTACCTCACAATGCTAATTTCAGGAAGTTCATCTTGCCCGAAGGTCCTTTTGAAAAACCCTTAATAAGTTACTCCATAGGAAAACATCATGCACACTACCAAAGACCTCTGGCCATCCGCTCTGGCTGATGCTTTCAGCAATTTCCTTTGTGACAAGATATTCGACATCAGGCTGAAGTTCTCTAGTAATACATTACCAAATGTATTTTCTTCTCCTGATCGCCTCCGGCACTATTGATTCTCTTACTGCCTTGTGTGAAATCCATTCACTCGTTCTTTCGTCTCCTGACAAAAGTTTCTTATATATGCAATTCGATCTCACCTTCTCAAAAGCTGCCTTGGTGCCAACATCACGACATTAATCAAAGCTCGCTTGCTAAGAGGGCTCCTTCAAATAATTTTGCTTTCATGCTGTAGTCTATCCTTTGTTGAAGAAGCCATCTTTGGATGCTAACACTTTGTCAAACTACCAATCAATTCAGACTTGAATTTTGTTTCTAAACTTCTTGAGAGTGTTGCTAATAGTCGTCTGGGATCATATCTGTCGTAAAAATTCTTGACTTCTCCCTTACCAGTGAGCAAATCACAAGTTCCTCTACACTGAGACAGCTCTTCTTTGTGTCCATAAAGACATCACCTGCTCCATGGTCAGTGACAAAGTAACTGCACTTGCTTTTCTTGACCCATCTGCCGCCTTCGACACTATCTACCATGCCGTCTTGTTCCATAGCCTTGCGCACTGATTTGGTGTATCAAGTCCGGCTCTAACTTGGTTCAAATCGTATCTTACCTCCCGTACTCATTCTTTCTACGTCAGTGAAGCAATGTCAGACAGAATACCACTCACCTGCGGTGTCACTCAGGGCCCTGTTCTCGGCCCCTTACATTTCTTCTTGTACACCACTCCACTAAGCAGTTTACTGAGCCATAGTGGTCTGAAGCACCCTCTTTAAGCTGATACTCAGCTGTATATTTCCTTTGATAATTCCTCTGCTTCCAGCTCTCATTCTATTATCTGACGTCTTTAACCAAGTTCAGTCTTGGATGGCAGAAAATGGACTGCTGTTAAACCCATCCAAAACTGAAGTTCTTTTTTGAACTTAGTAACAACTGAATAAATTTAACTCTTTGCATTCACTCCACCTAAGCATCTCTGTTATACAACACAGCTATTCAACCCCAATTTGGGTGTTGTATTTGACTCCCACCTGTCATTCAGTGAACATATTAATTCTATATGTTGCTCTGCCCATTACCAAATCCATGATGTCCATACGATTAGGCGCCACGTTCCCTTTTCTGTCCTGGTTTGTTTGGCTAATGGCTTGGTCTCCAGCCGTCTTGACTACTGCAGCTCGCTTCTTACTGGCATTTCAAAAGTTAATTTGATAAAGCTTCAAACAAAGAGTCCAAAATATATTGTCAAGAGCTATCAATAAGACACCAAAATATGAACATATATCACTGCTTTTTTGCACATAGAAAAGCAAAACAATGTTGAAGACTGGGTTAATTGTATGCAGGACTCTATATTTCAGTCAGCCTCACTATCTTCACTCTGTACTGACCCCAAGACGTGTCTCTACTCGACCAGGTCTTCTGGCTGTCTAAGTCTGATTATTATGTGGCCTAGTTTTGGCACAACCAGAGAAAGACAGTCAGGTGACCTAGTCGAATCATGATAGGTCTGGAGAATGAGGACTGATTTTATGTATTGTGGCTGGCCTGAGTTTCGTGCTAAAAATCTATAAACCCCAAGTCGAAATGAATCCTTTTCAAGTAAAGGACTTATATGTACATATTTCATTGTATCAGTTATGATTGTAGCAGAAGAGTTTTGAACTCTTTGTAGTTTTTGCATGTTTGACTTTGCGATACCAGTAAGTAGTGAGTTACAGTATTCAAGGCGATTGGAGGCCAATGCCTCTTTCACGGAGTTTGGAGAACGTCATATTACGAATGCTAGATCCTATAAATTCCATAGAAATTGCAGGAAGATGGCGTGAATATTGTGAAGAATTATATGACAACGAAAGAATTTAAATAAAATGGGAATATGAGCCAAAACCTTTTCCTCTTTGACCTGACATTGCAAGTGCTATCCGACAAACGGCCAGTCATAAGTCAATAGGCCCTAATGATGATCCAGTAAAGCGTTTAGAGGGAGGTGAAACAGCAGCGTACATGATGCATCGTAATCGTAACCCCGAGATTTCTACAGCGTCCAACTAAAGCCACGTCACGGAGACCAGCTTATTTACAGGTGCTCAGTCAAGACAAAATCGGTAGGCAAAAAGGGTTCGGTTCCAGGTCAAGATCCAAAAGTCAGGTAGAGACGCAGCGTGGGTGGATGCACAGGATCTGTACGGCAGTGTGAGAAACTGGTGAATGGCCTGAAGACTGGACACAGCCTGCATTCGTACGGTCGTAGGCCTACCACTTCCAAAGACAGGTGATAAAAACAGTGCACAAATTATAAACAACTGCTGTGGCCTCACACGCCAGCAAGACAACAAGACTAAAGCGAGACTGGGGAGGAACATGCAGGTTTCTGGCGAGGAAGAGTAACAAGAGACTCTAACCAAGATCACTAACTTTCGGATCCTCATGCAAAAGGCAAGAGAGCACCAGCAGTCTCTGTTCATGCGGTTTGTGGATTTCAGGAAGTCATTAATTTTAATTCGATCTCACATTGTAAGCTTCGGTTGACTATGATTGACGTGGGATATCTAGTACATCTAATTAACTTGTTAATGAAATTATATGAGAAACAGCTTGCTAAAATAAGAGTGTCAAGTACACGGTCACAATGGTCATATATCCGAAAGTTTCATATCCACAGGCATCCTAGCAGAGATGGTCATAAGAGAAACACTTGATGGTTTTCAAGGAGGGATAAAAATTTCTGGTAGAAAGATCTTCAATGTTAGATATGCCGATGACATTGTTTTGTTGGCTGATTCGGTGGCATAGCTGCAGGAGCTGGTTGATCACTTTGACCGGTTTAGCCAGAAATTTGGATTGTTGATTAATGTCGACACGACAAAGGTGATGTGAATGGACGGTTCTACCTGCTGTACCAAGATCCAAGGTGAACAACTGGAACAGGTTGATACATTCCTGTATCTTGGATTTCTCAACACAGAAGATACAAAATGCACTAAGGAAATCAGAGCTAGATCGAACAAAGGTAAGAGAATCATAGGAACGCTGAAGAAACTATGGAAAAGTCATGGTTTACCAGTTACAACTAAAATAAGACTTTTCAGAGAACTGATGTGGCTAGTCGGAACTTATGGTTGCGAAGGGTGGACCATCAAGAGAACTGATGAAATGGATAAAATTGAATTCGACATGAAGGCAGACACTGAAGGTTTCTTGGATGGCAAGGAAAACCAACAAATTTGGATATAGAAATAATGCAGGGTACAACATCTGGATCACGAGCACGTGGAAGACCAAGGACAGTCTGAATTGAGAACATAAAGTCTTGGATAGGATTAACTACGAATTGGCTAGGCTTAAACTACTGTGGACAACAGAAGATAGAAACTTTTGAAAACTGACGGTTCATTGTGGGGCCAAGCTTAATTCGAATGAAAATGAAACTGCAAGGACGCCGTCTTCGTGCATCTTTTAAAGTCTGACTGTTTTAATTCAAAATATGCAACAGCTGCAGTAGATTACGTTTCACCCGATAAATTCATTGAAAAATGAGAAGGGTCGAGGCCATATGGTTGCTATAGAAAAATGTGTACATTTGCATTTACTATAATAATTTCCGTTAACCTTCGAACCAGAGGAAAGAAAAGATAATAAATGCTGATGGACTACATACTGTATCTACTAAATTGGAGTGATGAGTGATGATTGCAAAAGTCCTTTGGTAAGCTGTTTTGTGTAATGTAAATGTAAAATGTAAATGTACCAGGTTTTATATAGCGATCATACAAATGCTGGCGTTGAAATATACAATGTAGCGTGTTCAAATAAGAATGCCTCTAAGAATATCCCGTACTCTGATTGTGGCATCACCGCCGAGTCCTTGAATCAGTATTATAGGGACATGTCGACTGATCTACATTATACCTCTCCCCCACTTAAATCCACAACGCTAGTTAGGACCCATGATGTCTTTGATGAATTTATAATTTTTAAACTGCTTGATTCGGCTGGGCACACAGCCACAGGACTTGATGAGATACCAATGTGGTTTCTGAAAAACACTGCACCCATCCTGGCTAAACCCCTCGCTTTTCTTCTTAACCAGTCAATCATTAGATCCTATGTCCCACCTCAGTGGAAAAATAATGTCATCACCCCTGTTCCCAAGGTTCCTCATGTATCGATTTCCGCCCAATATCTATAACTTCAATTCTCTCTCGATTACTTGAAAAACTTATTGTTCGAAGATTCTTCTATTCTATTCTTACTGAACAATCACTCAATCATGAGTTCTTTGACCAATATGCATTCCGACCTTCTGGTTCCACGTCTGCAGCTCTTATTTCTATTACTCACCATCTGTCTGAACTGCTTGCTTCTAACCAATATGTTCATCTCATATCCCTTGACTTCTCAAAGGCCTTTGATACAATAAGACATGCCTATCTCGCTGACAAACTTGCTGATCTCGCTATTCCTGATCACATTTACAATTGGATAATTTCCTTCCTAACCAACCGACAGCATTGTACCAAATTCAATGATAGTGTCTCTACCTTATTGGCATAAATTCCAGTATTATTCAGGGTTCTGGTCTGGGACCAGTGAACTTCCTAGTTGCCAGATCCAAGTATAAGCCTTTAGCACCCAACAATAGGTCATTTAAATACGCTGACGACAGTTACCTTCTTGTACCATCCTGCAATAGCTTGATAGTTCAGGCTGAACTGGACCATGTTGCCCTTTGGGCGGATAAGTGTAACTTAAAACTTAATCATAAAAAGACATGTGAAATGATAATTCACCGGCCAAGAATGAGAAATCAGCAGATAATTTTACCTAATGTGATTCCCGGTTTAACCAGGGTACCAGAGATGACAATATTGAGTGTTACCCTATCAAGGATGTTAAATTTTGATTCTCATATTGATCGGATTCATAGTCAGGCGCGTCAGTCTTTATATGCCATACAAATTCTTGTATCACATGGCCTAACTGGCCCTCGGCTCTACGACGTTGTCCGAACCACAACACTGGCCAGGATGCTGTACGCCTGTCCCGTGTGGTGCGGCTATGCTGGGGCACAGGCTATAGCTCGGCTCCAGGCTTTGATGCGGAGATTTGCGCGTCTCCGCTATCTTCCTGGGAACTCCCCAACGTTTGATGAACTCTGTGCCACAGCTGATGCTCGTCTCTTTAAAGCAATCTTGAACAATTCAAATCATGTCTTACATCAGCTACTCCCACCAATTAAAACCCTCAGTTATTCCCTACGGCCCCACACCCATGATCGTATTATTCCTCCTGCTGACAATTTAACGCGTAAATGTTTTATTGTTAGGATGTTGTATGAATATTAAGTTTTCTTGTGTTCTTAAATACTTGAAAACCGATGTGCGATGAGCTATTGGTTAATAAAAAATATACTTACTTACTTACTTACAATGGAAATGCGCTAAATAAGCTGTGTTTAGTTTCTTTCTCTGGCGCTTAGAATGTGGTGATTTCAAAAACTGTATTTCACTCGCAAGGTGAGTTAAGTTTTGTGTCGTGGGTATTTAACTTCTTAACTTAATCGACTGCTTTCATATTCGTTGTTAGTAAATCTGATATTTTTTTATCACAGTGTGGTTTCTTGTCTTTGCACCCCTCTTTTGTGACTAATATTCATTAAGATTCGCATTTCTATTTTGATTATCGACTTCGCGGAAGTTCGCGCCTTGGAGTTTATGCAGCGCCTTAATAAAATTGGTCATGATAAAGCTCCAAATCGACTTGCAATGCTTCCCTGGCAGACGTTAAAATTTCGGTGAGCCGTCGTGCACAAATACCCATCCGAGTTACATGGTTTGCCGTAGAGACCAGAAAAACTAGTTCAGAGGAGTAAAATGGTAAAGCTCAGGGATCCATCGTAGAACGTTGTATCGGCTTCAGGTTGTGTTGATGGGATATAAGTATATATCTTGACCACGGTACTACTTATAACTGCAGAAAGGTAAGAATATTCGCTGATTTTATTAATTTGACGAATTGTTATAGTGAACAATTTCTGTTCATGAATATAAATGTGACTTGCATTATACTTGGGACCTGCACTAGCACTGAATGTAAGATGGAAATCTCGGCATACTTTTAGTGTCAGGGACTGTTCTGTTTTGGCCGTTGCTTTTCGGTGTCGCCTGCTGCAGTGATGTTAATTATTGGCGTGGCTTCTGTGAGTGACCCATCATTGACTGAAGTAAATTAACATGAATTCTAATGCCTGCTGTTAAATAAGGGTTAGGATTAAAGTTTGGTTTAGTACAGCCTTGTTAAATATCGAATAACGCTTAATTGATCTTTGCAAATATTATTTAGCTTGAAGAGATTCATCTTAGCGGTAATTACAACCAATCACAGTAGGCAGAAGCCAGGCCGATAGCCATGTCCAAAACAGCCCAAACCAGCGGTCCCCGATACTATAAATATGCCCATACTTTTAGTATCTGGAACCGTTATGGCAGACAGTTCTGTCGCTCAACAAAAGGTGTGGCTTATCCAGGGCTGTCTTATCCATTAGGCACTGTGCTAAGGGCCTACAAACCTTATAGGGGCCTACGAAAGTCAAAAATGAGATATTGAAAAAAAATAAATTTATTGTTTGACCCGAAAATAGAAAAAGGAAATACAAATTTATTAACCTTCCAGTTTGTACTGAAACAGTTTAAGTTAAACTGTGCTACATTATGTTAACCTTGTGGCTCTTTGCATTAGCAAAATCACATATAACGTCCTTAAATGTCACTTCCCACATTAAGTCGTTTTCAATTGAAAGTAGTGTAAAGGGAAGATAGTCATTCTTGTCCTATCGTTGACTGTAGATAATTTTTTTATAAGTTTGAGTTTCGAAAAGAGGACTTGTTCCAAAAATGGAAAGATTTGTAAGTGAAGTGTCATTAATGTCATTAGGATCTGTGTTCATAAATTTGGGCAGAGACCACTTCATCTTTTTTTCCTCCTCTTTCTCCCTTTTTCTTTCGTTTCTGAAGTCCAGACTCGTGTTTTCTCTTGCATCCATCAAACATCATTTTGTTTTTAAACTAATTAATTAATTTAAAAACTTTTAACGTCATGAGCATTCACATAAAATATTATAAAACGGTTGCTATTTTTTAAGACGAAAGATCGTAAAACCGGAAATATTGCATCAGTGCATTGTATAATAAATATTACAAAAAGTAACTTGAATTTGAAATCAAAACTGGGTGCATTCATGAATCATGATTAAACTTGAGTACACATGAGTGACATGACGTCAAGAAATAATGTGACTGTGTTTAGCTCTAATGCAGAGTTGGCAGTTGGGGTCTATGAATGCGAGAGTGCCTAGGGTCTATGACGACCTTAAAACGGCCCTGGGCTTATCCATGTTTTGATGTGTCATGAAATAGACATCCATTGTGTGAAGCTCTTTACTACAAGTATATAAGCAGTACCTGTGTGGTTTCTGATGTCATTAAGTAAGCAGCATTCAGGAACTATGTATGTAAGAATGAACAACACAAACTACACATTAGAATAAACTTAAACGTTCAAAAACTAGAAACTACAGACGAGTTACGGGGAAACTGAAATGAGTCGCAGTGTTCATAAACTAAGTGGAAGCTAAACTAAACCAAGCTAAGCCAAAGAGAGGTCCCTGATAATGTAATGAAGTCATACAAACGCTCCCCGATAAGCCAGGCCAAATGTAAGATCAATTTTGCTTTATAGAATATAAATACATTTGACCCAGAAAATCATTCATGTTTATAGTAAAGAGATTCACACAATGGATGTCTGTTTCTTGACACCTACAACAACCTATCACAACGCACCAATTATTGAGTGAGTGAACTGTCCGCCATTTCGGTCCCTGATACTATAAGTATTCCTGAAATCTCACTATATTCCTCTTCCTTATAAATTATCAACGATGCGGTGGCCCCAGATTGTGTTGTCAGATAAAGTGTTACACACCCAAAGCAGCAGTTATCTCCAAAGAGTTTAGAACGCCTTGGATAGAGCCATAACAAATACTTCAAAATATGAGCATATAATCCCTGCACTTAAATCTTTACATTGGCTTCCTATTCAGCAAAGGATTTGTTTAAAACTGGGACTTATAGTTTATAAAACATTGAACTCTGACCAACAACAATACATAAAATCAGTCCATTTTCCCCTAGACTTACCATTATTCTGCAAGGTCATCTGATTGTGTTTCTCTGGTCATGCCTTGTACTAGAACTGTTTTGGGTAAATGGGCTTTTTCAGTTGCCGCTCCTAAATTTTGGAACTCCCTCCCTGTGTCTGTTCGTTCTGCTCAGTCGCTTCTGTCATTTCATTCTCAACTTAAAACTTATGTGTTTCAAATTGCTAATCCACCATGGACTGACCTGAATGTTGATCTGATTGCAGCTTGGGCCACTCGGCTTTGGTGCAGCATCAGTTGATGTCTTGTGCATTAGACACTGGCACATTGGAAGTTTTCTAATTATTATTATTATTTATGTAATAAATAAATAAATAATTAGTAAGGTACAGATTTACACTGGAACATTTTTAAAATATATTTTTATTGGTTAACAAAATTGTTAAACTATGTGGTGGAAATAAAAAAGAAATATACTGATGATGACCTCGTTAAAAATAAAGCAGAGGTATCAACTTCTAATCCTTTAATAATATACACCAACCTACGATATATGTCATTTTTTTAAAAGAAACTGCGAAGGCAACCCAATAACATAAGACTCAAAAGCGACAAAGTTATATGACACAAAACAGTAAATTCTGGTTATAATATGCTAGGTTTTTATTGTGCAGTGAATGTTATGGTCAGAACCTGTTGATTACTTAACTATTTTTTTGGATAATTGCTATCTGGGCATGTAGCGCTATGTTTCAGTACAATCTGGGATCATCATATTGTCGATGGTTTATAGGGGAAACCTGGAGATTACTTATGAGCATGACATGCTTGCTTCATTTGGGTGGCCACTTGCATTGTTATGCTGCTGGTAGGTGCAATAAAGTTAAGGAGTGTCGAGTGTGGGTAGTACTTGATGGATGATTGACCAAAGAACACCATACTGCATGGCATTCACTCAGCATCCTTTTGGGTTAATATTTGGGTACTGACACAAGTAGGGATGTTAAATAAGGTATCCTGTCGTTGGTTTGCTATGATCATATTAGTATGTCAGCTGACATCGGCACCAAATTTCTAAAGAGTATTTATGGAAGTGTGCAGACAACTCTGTATCTTGCATATCACCTTTGCTGCTCTGCAGTTTAAAACATTTTGGTAGTATTGAGTTAAGGTGCAGATAGATGTGTGATTTATCAAATAGAAGTTAATCTGGGTGCACTCTTATAATAAGTATGCATGTAATTACTTCTTTGTAATCATAAATTAATGATGACTTAGCAGCTAATTACCGGCAATCAGTAATTAATGGTTAGCAACCCATAGTGGCAAAATTGCCAATCTTACCTGTATTTTTATTGCCAAACCTTGAGCAGGTAACTGTCAATTAGTTCTATAGCTGTTTTTGTAATACCTCACTGATTGCATTAAGTGTACAAATAACACATTTGACTACTTCATTCATTGTTTGGAAATGATTTTTAGTATCAACATGGCTGATGAACAGGAGTTTAGGCGTTTGATTGGGAAAGCAAAGGACCACACTCGTAGTGACAGCCGACCAAATGAACTGCGCAAAGGCCTTGCTTATTATAAGCAGGCATTTGAGATTCATCAGTCGGATAAACTGAATAAAAGGATAACAAAATTAGAGGTAAACCATGGATGTAGTGTAGTTTTCTTTTACTGTATTTACCAGTAATTTGTTTGCTGCTTAACATTACAAGGAGAAACAAATCCAACGTCTTAATTACATAATTAAACAATGTACTATAATGGCAAAATTATTTGTGGCAGTATTAGATATAGCAACTAAGCAGGAGGGGCTTATAACCCTTAACCAACGAGAGAATTATAGCTGCTTAGGCCCTGACAGTGAGCGATTTTATCATGAAACGCTCTATTAAATAGTTTACAACTGGTGATATCTCAGTAAGTTCTTGACCTATAGACATGAGGTTAACATCTTTCTTTAGCATTTTATCTCTTCTTCCCATCCATGCGTCTAGTTTTTGGTAAGCAAATTTTGGGGTACTCAAATTTGCCCCAAAACTGTACCTCGCCCCATTTTTTTTACTTTAATGTTCAAGCCCCTACAGAAAAAATTTCAGTGACAACATATGTGGTGTCAGTACAAAAACTGTGCAGAAATCAAATCCAGACAAAACCCAAAAGAAATTTTGAAAATGTTTTTATAAATGAAGGAGATACAGTATTTTTAGCACATAGTCCGAAGTCGTTAAAATCAAAGGAAAAATAAGAAAGCATCTAAAAAGTAAGAGATTTTTAACTTATCAGATCTTGGTCATTTATGGACATACAGACTTGTGGTTAATATAATTCTTTAGCATTTAATCTCCTTTTTCAATCCCTCTGTTCACTTTGTGAAACAAAATTTTAGGGTAGTCAAAGTTGCCTACCCATGCCACCACCTCCCACACACATGCACAGCAATAAAACAACATCAAAAGCACTGCAACATGCACAGCACATCAGACACATTAAAACAAGCCAGGCAACCACCATGCCATTTCCTTTTCAATTATTTGGTGGCTCTGAAAAGAGCCGTTTTTATGAATGCTTGAGTGTGCTGGATCAACAGTAGATGATCGATCACCTTGAAGACAGCTGAAGCCTCCTGCATTGACTCCTCTTTCTCAACAGACTGGACTGAACAGTTCTAGGAGGACAGTTTAGAATGGAAATTTGCACAGTTGTTTTGGTGTGCTATATTGCTTATCTTCCTGACATCCCACAGGCACTTACTTATTTATTCAGCACTGGCTCATGGAACCACTATCTGATTTTCCTTGTGGTAAAGTTTCCTTCAGGCTTAACAGTGACAAATCTATAAAACGATGCCATTTTTGCGGGTCATGCACATAGCCCAAAGCCATGAACAACCCATCAATGATAGTGCAGAAACAGAGGTCATCAACCTGTGCAAAGAAATTTCTCATATTTTCTTGGCAGGTCCAAGAAACAGACATTATCATGGCTGGTGAAATCAAAGCCATCCTTGCAATCTTGAACCAAGTAGTTCTGCTTATATTTTTGACAAACCTAAGTCCCTGACCAGGTCATTTAATTCTGACTGTGTTATCTGATGAGGCTCACTGGACGTAAACAGTTCAAAAGCTAGATCAGTGTTGTTTTCCGCATCTGGCTCATGCATTGTGGCACCTTCGTCTGTCTCATCTAGGCTCCATGTCTGTGGTGGCTTCAGTACTGACAGACTCGTATTGCAGCAGGTACAACATGGTCGTGACAGTGTATCCCAAATTTACATGTGCGTACATATGTGATCTTTGGAAGAAAAACTTTTGTAGCACCAAAATAGTAAAGCCTGTCCTGATGGAAGCACTGAGCATACTTTTCTCATTCACTGAGCTGATGGTAGGTCAGATGCTTGCGTAGTATACCAAGGTAGCTGCTACAAAGCCTATAAGACTTTTGTTGGTACAGAACTCTCAAATGCAAAGTAAGCACAAAATTTTCATAATTTTTTTGTAAACTTTGCATGTTTAATGATGCCCGTGGTGAGTGGCTTGAAGACTTGTTTCTCTTGACAATACTGTGGTCTAATGCTCTCATAAGCTCAATGCAGCCTGCAGATACACAGTTACATAAACATGTAATGAAATTTGTGGTCACGAAATACCATTTCAGTTTAAAATGGTGTTTGCCATAACATGGTCCTTGACATGGACCCCAAATCCTGTGTTATAGCAAGGGTGTGGTTTACTTAATCCTTCTTTTCTTGATTATTGTTAAAGGGTAAAAGTATTATGATTTGAGCTATTGGTTAGGGATGAGTCAGTACAGCTTAGCCACTGTACTTTCTAGAAGTGGTCTGCTTAGACTAGGCAAAGTGCTGTAGGTTACTTTAGGTTTATTGTCTGGTTGGTTTTAACAACTGTAGGCCTACCTCGAACAGCTAGGGGACAGTGATGATGATGAAGCAGAGCAGGAAGATGGGGAGGAGATGGCACATGTTGGCAAAGGGTTCTATATCTACAAAGAGCTTTATGACAAACTCTATACCCACCAACGTGAAGGCCTCCTCTTCTTTTGGAAGTTATGGAGTATGAAAAAGGGTGGCATCTTGGGAGATGACATGGGGTGAGTAACACAAGTCAACACATGACAGTAAGTTGCACTTTTCATATTTGTACATGCCACTGCCAATGGATAGCTGTTTTAAAGCAAACATTGATTGAGGGGTTGTCCATTATGATAACAGCAATGTAGAAATCGTTACATTAAGTTGTTTTGCAAATTTCCTGTTAGTGTCTTGAAATGTTCACACTCAGCCAATGTATACAGTTGGCTGATTGTGCTATATCTCAAATTGCTTATTGGAAAAGATTTGATTTAATTTTAGCTGGTAAATAACGTGTATTTGCTTTTTTTAACACAAATATGCATATTATATACAATATTAAGCAATATTTGATACACACATTCTGTCCTATGTTAGTATTTAAATGTAAATGTAATGGATTCTTGTTCGTGATTGACTGATTCATAGTTTTGATTGATTGATTGATTCATAGTTCCTAGTCTGTGATGTGCTGAAGACTTAGAATAATAACAGCTTAGTGAAGCATTTGCACCACAGTTACGCATGCCATGTGGCCTAAATGTAAATGTAATTGTACACGGTTTTCTATAGCGATCATATGGCCTCAACCCTGCTGATTTTTCAATGAATTAATCAGGTGAGATCCTTCACTGCCACTACCCGTTTGAATGGGTGTCATGCCATTTAAGGGCCCCATGAACAGACCGTGCTAGCCCGAAATTTAGATCTCTGAAATAAGTCAAACCTAAAGGTAAAGTGCTGTGTCCAAACATCCCTCGCATCAAATGATGTCATGCAGCCTAGAGTATTCATTAGTATGAATCGTCTGTAGTAGACCACCTACAATTCCGCGCTTTGCCAATGGACACATGGTATAACAAATGTTTCACTTACTTATTTCACTCCGAAGACCCTGGCTTTCTATTGTATCACTACTAAATATAAATTTCAGTCAACAATTGTCCACTTTGTTTCATCCGAGCAGTGCTAGCTAAGCGCTTCGAGTGCTGAGGTTGTTAGGTAATCACTAGCGTATCAGTTAGGTTCAGCGATGATCTGAGCCAGCAATTCACGTTATGAAGGTGCAACAATATACAGTGCGGTCGCGTTAACGTGCCCTGGTTTACCCGAAGTTCCGCTTAACGCGAAGTGGCTGTATGTCCGCCAAAGCTATTGACTTAACACGCCGTATCGGTTAACGCGTTTTACTACCGGGAATAAGGCTAATTAAAACAGTGTAGACGTGCTCTGGCAGCTGTAACATTCCATTCATTTCCGAACTTGGCATTAGTCGTACAAGCGGGAGGGTGTCTTACCGCGGGAGGGAGCTAATTAGGGCAGGAGGGATGGACAAGAAAGTCTGGCTGGAACCGATTTTAACCGGTTAGGAGGGGGGATCGGCAGAACAAGGCAGGCATGGCCTGACCGGCACGACCACAGAGAGGTTGGCTGGCTGGGCGGCCAGCTGAGTACAGACCTGCCTGACGTGCGAAGAGGAGCTTGCTGGAGGGAACAGCATGGGATACGGGAGTGTGGGCGACCGAGTAGCAGAGGCAATATATTTCAACATTGTTCCGTTTAACGTGCGGACTGGTTTACATGCGGTTTCAAAGGTGTGTCTCCCCACGGCTTCGCGTTAACGAGTCCGCACTGTATATCAAACACTGACGAATTTATGGTTTTGGTGACTGATCATTTTCGTAAAATTGTTCAACCATGCAGCCTTTATAGGAGGCTGGCAGAAACCCTTGTCTCGCTGAAGTAGTTTCACCCAACATCACTGAGAACATCAACTAACCTGTCATTTGAAAAATTGAATAAGTCATTAGTACGAACACTGCTTACACGGGAAAATTACAGGAAGGTTGTATATACTATTGGCCGGCCGTTGATTGCCTGCTCTGCACAGATCTTCTATATTGTATTGTATTGTATTTGATAACTTATATAGCGCTTCTTACAGAACAAACTACTCAGAGGCGCTTCCAGCATGAGAGCCCCTTGGAAATAAGAACGTCTTTAAACAACGAGCTGACTGGGCTGTTGGTTAACGATAGCGGAAGTTCATTCCATAGAGAAGGGCCAACAACAGCAAAAGCCCTCTGCTGAGCAAATGAGAACTTAACACGAGCAACAAATAGATCCAGACGATCTAGAGAACATAAAGGATTCTTCTGATTCAAAAGATATATGGATGCCCTGTGTCTTCTTCCATTTGTGAGGCGCTGCTGGATGGTGAGGGTACTGTGTGCCCTTGGTGGTTGACTGCATCATCTGTTGTCATTCCTCATCCTCGATGCCATGCAGTTCTGGAACTCTGAACATGGTGTCAGCTATCAACTCTGGATGGGAATTTGGTGGTTGCTTTTCATGCATGTGGGAACTTGTCAGTGATGACTTTTCTAGTAATTAATCTGAGCATATGTTTGTTACTGATGAACATTTTGTTATTGATGAACTTTAATTTAACATCATAGATCGGCGTAGAGAGCACCACTGATTAGTTTCTCTTGAAACAGCAGTTTACAGATTCTAATTACAACTTACCGTACTGTTGGTTCTGCTACTCGTAAGTGTGTAAAATCCTTTTAAAGTAACTCTTCATCGAATTCCGATTTACCAAAAATCAGGTGCCAAACTTTATCTCTGTTTGCCATTGTGTTGATAGCATGATCACTGACTTTTCATGCCAAATATTCCACAATCGTTGCATGTAGACACAAGCAACCAGTGGCAAAATCTTAGCATATTTATTGACCTAATTACGAGTATCTATTAAACTGTTTACATAGAACAAATGCTAGTTCCCTACTATCCAAAAGGTTTAATAAGGACACTCGTAATATTGCAAATATGTTAGGCACGATGATTAGAAAATATAAACCTATTGAACAGTTGAAAATTATCCTGGTGCATGCTTTTGAGGTCAGTTGGTAACTCTTACCTAGTTATATGATTTCTATAACATGTTCTTTCTGCTGTAAGTTCTGATGTGTTGTAAGAGTCCCAAGGAGTGTTAACAGAGTTGAGTTCATTTAGTGGATGTTCATTTTAGACTTGGGAAAACCATTCAGGTTTGTGCATTCCTTGCTGGAATGTTTGATGCTGGACGAATCAAGTCAGTGCTTATTGTTGTTCCAGTGGCTGTTATAATCAACTGGATGAATGAATTTCAGAAATGGCAAGTTTTTTCTTTAAGTTTGTCAAGTTATTTACTACATTTGCATCTTGATATTATATAAGCTGTTTAATTATTTGAGGTAGAGGAGTCAGCGTTTAAACATGCATGATATGGTTATCTCCGTGAAAAAATTCATTTTTCTGCTGTTTTCGCAAATCATGGATTCTGGTTCAGATGAATGACTATCGCATGACGATAAATGCCTTGTTTATTTTAGTGGCAATGAACTTCAGTTAAATCACAGTAGTGGTAACCTGGACCCAGGATTCTGGATATAGAACAAACCCTGCAAAACATCAAAGCATCATGAACTCATGCTGATGTTCGTCATTCCCTCTGTTCTCCAGATATACCAGTGAATCCATCTGTGATGAAGCAAGTCAGCAGTGTAATGAAATTACCTGAATCCGGAATTGACATTGTGTGAATTGTGTTCTTTGACAGGGCACCTGGAATTGATGTTTGTGATTTCCATGACCAAAGCAAGAAGGAGCGTGAAAGGGCCTTAAGGAGAATACAGCACAAAGGTGGCGTTTGCCTTACATCTTACGGAATTATTATCAATAATGCAGACATCTTGAGTGATAATAATGGGCGAGAGTTTGTGTGGGTAAGTTCTGTTTATTAACCTCAATTTATTAACTGCATTTCTAACATGGTGGCTGGTTGGTTGCACACTCACCTTAGGACGGTCTCAGGTTCAATTACCCATGGGTGTAAATTTTTCAGGTGTAGTAAGTATAGATAAAATAAGTTAAAAGCTCATATGACACTTAAAAATGATGTTTAGCATGAAACTTTTAATTGTGACCAGCTCTTACAAAATGAGTTGTATCATGCATTTTTCACTTTGGAGATAGTAATTCAAGTGTATTGCTTTTAAGATGAGCCATAACTTAAGAGATAGTCCATGTGGTTGCATAGATAATTGAATTTAAACAGAACACATACGAGAATAGAGTTGACAGGTAGAATTGTTGGAATTTGAATTTCATGCAGGGCATCAGTCTGGTTAAGCAGCCAAAAGTTATATTCAAGCTAAAACTGTGGAATTTGGCACTTAGGCCTATGTAACCTAATAACCATGCAGTAGATATCTTTAGCTTGTTTGGCAGCAGCCAGTGCTAATGACTAGTTTTAAACTATGAGATTTAGTGTAACATAACTTACGACTGTCTTATCCATCATATTTTCCTTACTATAAGTTAAAGTGAATCAAATACAGCAAAATTTTTGTAAAGGCAATATATAATCTGTGAAAATAAACGAAGTGGGCATTCGCATGAAACTAACTTGAAACTATTCTTCTGTCGTGTGATTTTAACAGTAACTTTTTAGCATTTCTCATTTAAATTTATACTTTTTAAAAGTTTTTATGACTGATTTAGCTTTTTATTAATTACAAATTTGAATTTATATATTTGAAAATGAAGTAGTTAGATAGGCTTATTGCAAGGTTGATGAAATGTGTACAGTACATGTATACATACCCGAGTAGGCTATGTGCTAATGCATAATGCTAAGATATTTAGTGTAGTCAGATAGCAAGCGACTCAGTAATACTTGATTCTGAAAAGCTTGGCTCCAGAAATTCTGCATGTTACCAGGCTTGCACTATATAACTTACAGGTCAAAATATGTACACGTAACCCCTGTGCTTAAATCTCTATAATGGCTTCCTGATCAGCAAAGGATTTGTTTTAAATTGGGGCTTATAGTTTATGGTATCGAAATCTGACCAGTCACAATGCTTAAAATAAGTCGTCATCCTCCAGACTTATTGTGCTTTAGCCAGGTCATTTGATTGCCTTTCTCTGGCAGTACCTAACATTAAAACTATTCTAGGTGAATGGGCTTTTTTGGTTACAGGACGTAGATTTTGGAAATTTCTCACTGCTCAGTCACTAGAGTCATTTCGTTCTCGACTTACGACTTACCTTTTCAAATTGGGGCACCGTCGATTGATGCCTTTTGCATTAGACTTTGGGATGATAGTTAATTATTAATTAACAATACACAGGGCTTCTTGATGTAAAATGTAGTAAACATAATAACTGAAATGTTATTTAATTTTAACTATAAGGATGAAAAAATTAAAATTGATTTGCAAAGTATTATGGGCCAAAAAAGCAAGGTGCAGGGCCAAGAGTTTGGGGCCACTGACCTATACCAAGTAGTAGCTGGAAAAATTTCCATTTCTTATTTTATACCTTGCAAAGGTTTTGGTTTGTTTAGGACTATGTGATTCTTGATGAGGGTCACAAGATCAAGAATCCAACAAGCAAAAGTGCTAAGGCAGTTCATCTGATTCCCGCCAAAAATCGGATTGTGCTGTCGGGAACTCCACTCATGAATAATCTCAAGGTAAGGTGCCTAATTTTCATGCACTGGTAAGTTGCTCACTTCCTTACGTGCACTGCAACTCTCTATAATCTGACAGTCTGCTGTGTACTTTTTATATAGCAAAATAATGACAAGGCGCTTGTACAGTGTCCTTTTGACTCTTGTGTAAGTAGGAGGGAGTTTGCCTCAAGATAACGGATAAACTGAATTGATACCTCTCAGCTATGTGTCAGTAATTAGCCATGTCATCAACACAAAATTATTTGCTGATTAAGAGGTGGCAAAACTGTAGCCTATTTCTGAGAAGCAGAAAGCCCCCCATTACCCCTAAGCAGTGTTATATAACAACAGTAAATATGGTAAACGATTATCTGCAAAGCCCTTAACTACAAATGGTGGAGAAGCTTGAGCTCACACAACTCAGTGGTGACGACAGCAACAATTGGTACATATCTTTGATTGAGGATGGCTCCAGTTTTTTTATTTTGCTGTCAGTTGGAAGGAGGGTTGGCAGTGGAGCACCTTTAATAGAGCCAAATGTACCCTCTACTTGTGAATCAGCTATTTTCCACTGATGGGTCAGTAAATGTTAAACGTGCATCACTGACGGAATTTTCCACTGATGTAACATCAAGTCTTTGGGTTGTTGACTTATATGTGTTGCTTGCCTTGGGTTGTTAGTTGGCAGGCACTATCGCAGTCTCACTTAGCACTATTTCTTGTCTGAACACATCTGTATTATGTGCCTGTGATTGGTGGTGCCAGAGAATATTTGTTGGACAGATGCATATCAAAATGCTATTGAAATGGTCAAACATTGTTTGTGTTCAATTCTGTTTTGGCTATTTTTCACGTTGGTGGTGATAGCAGTTGGGCTGTCAGTAGTTACTTGGAAGCCCGGGCACCTGGTTTATCATGCCTTCCACTATTTTATATAGTGAATAAACACTGTCCACATGTATCTGGACTTTGATCTCTAGTCTTTGTGCGATGAATGCTCTGTGATATTTGCCTGACTGCCATCTCCAATGACATCATTGTGCACAAGTGTTGTGCTGAATAAGTGACTGAAAACAACGACACTGTGTACAAGTATTGTGTACAAGTATTGTTTGAAGAGTTTAACAGATCCTCAGTATTATGTTGTATTCACTGTTCTAAATACCTTGAGGAGTTAGCTGACCTCTAAAATTTTCCAGAAAAACTGTTTGATGATGGTTGAAGCACACAAGTTAATGAAAGCAAAAATTGCCAAGTTGCACTCACAGTACTTTGGAGAATGCGTGTACTAGTGTGTTGATGTTAAAGAGCTGTTGAGCAAATACGAAGACATTTACACAGCCATTTTAGTCCAGTTCAGTGAAAGAGTCTGCAACCACTTGGATTGCGTGTTTCCATTAGATGATTTGCAGTTTCTTGTGAATTTTTCCTCTGACATTCAGTGTTACGTTTTATGTGATTGTTTATTGTCATTAAACTGTGAGTGATCTGTAAAGTTTTTGTTGAGTTCAGCTTGATAGAAAATGTTGCTATTTACATGAAGTAAAACAAGCAGCTCATTTACTAAGCAGCCACAATCTCAGTTTTTTGCAAAGGCTCAAGCTCAAGTTCACGGAGTCTTCGTGATAACATTAAATGTTTGAGCCTTGGTGAAGTGCAAACAGTTGCTGGCAGTTTACAAAAACTGCATCATCACACGTGTATTGTCTGGCACTGCTGCCAAGCATGCTAATACATGGTTAAATTGTACCCAGCAAATGTCTTTCTTCTGTGTGTGGCCAAGTAAGAATGTTTGTATGTGTTCTGTGCATAAATTCAACTCTGTTCATCTGACCATTTAATGATGCATCTTTTGGACCATTTACTGTCATATACAGCTGCAATGAACTGCTCCCAGTTGCAATTTTTTGCCAGAAAGTTCTGCAACAAATTCTGGTTCTTGTGACACTCAGTTGTGTAACTATCGTGAGATGACAATCGAAACATCTTCAGCTTGTTTTCACTGACTGTACATAATGACAAAGGAAGCGTATGCCAGATGCATTTCTCATCTTCTCTAGCATCATGGACAAAATGAATGCTAGTGACGTTACTTGTGACTCATGCAGTCATCGGTTATGGTGTAAGGATTTGACCGGTATTAGTAGCAAGAAGACTGGCCCAAGCAAACAAGTCTTTTAATAGTACCTTCCATCCCATAACAAGGACTTGTGCCGTGGCTGGTGGCAATAAAATTCCTACCTGCATCAACGTTAAAGTTACTCTTATTAAGACAGGCGTGTTTAAATTATTGCAGTTTATGAATTGTGCTGCTGCTCCGTTGGTGAAATAGGTTACTCTGTAACGAGAAGAAATATGAATGTATATGAAGGAGTGTGAATGTTATCTGTATGTATGTGTGGACTGTACCAGGTTCTGCAAAACTTTTGCCCTGTTTTTCTTGCCTTTCCGAAAGAACGTTCTCCAGTGGCACATTAACATCTTTTGACACTTTTCGTTGACTTACACACATTTTCTTACAGTTTTAATTTGTATATATTGTAATTGTGATTATATCATAAATTTGTAAAGTGCTGCTTCAAGGTAGCCTCATTAGAGGCGCTCCCAGCCCATAGTCCCAGAACTGGAGAATAATACACTCTTCAAGGGCTTATGGAAGAGGGCAGGGAGAGGGAGAGAACCTCCCGTTGAAGGTCGGAAGGTAAGTCATTCCAGGAAGTAGGGCTAGCAATAGCAAAGCTGCGGTGCTGAGCAGTGGCAGTTCGAGCTAGAGAGATGGCGAGATTGCCCGAACCGACGAACGCAGTGGTCTGTGGCCAAAATCAATTCTCGAGCAGATGAATGCATGTACCAGGGTAGTTGTGGCCTAAGTTGTGAGGGAGTGGTGGATGGTGTGAATTTGGCGTAGATGATAAAAGCTAGAGTGACATTCTTCATATGCTCCCGCAGTCTGAGCTCTTGGTCCAGAGTCATTCCCAGGTTGCATACTGAAGAGGAAAAAGAGAAATGGGGAAAAGTTAAAGATAAGTTGATGTGTGTATATATATATGTACATGGTTATGATAACACAATTTTATACTTTAATTCAAGAATATACTACCTTATATATATATATTGTTGCAGGTTGCCTAAAGGGATGAATAAATGCGAGCAGTAGTTTAAAATGGCTATGTATTTACAATCAAAAATGAGACACATGTACACAGAAACGGCCCAACAAACAGCAGAATCTCAATGGGAGATGCATTTAACAAAAACCTCAACTTCACAAAGACAAATCATCCACATCAGGGAGACTGCATCAACTTCAGAACAACATGTTGTGAGTCAAGCAAACCATAAGAACAACATTCAAAAGACCAAAAGGGTTGTAAACCAAAAGCCGGACTGACTTCACATCACACACACGCGCCTATTTAAAGGTTTATATATATATACGGTATGTTTACAATTTAGTATCCATATACTTGGCACATGCATTTAAATGCCACTTTTCTTGTTGATGACAGGCAGTCTAGCAGAGTCTGTAATGATGACAACAATAGTGGCATTTATTCAGTTTCTTAAAGTTTTTGTTTTTTGTTTAGGAGCTGTGGGCACTCTTCGACTGGACTCATGCTGGTCAGCTGCTGGGTAGTGCCAAGACTTTTGCCATGGAGTTTGAAGGCCCCATCACTAGGGTAGGACGTTTGGCTTAAGTCTTGTTCTTAAGTCTCGTTTTTGTTCTTAGTTTTTATAAGAAAAGCTTATAATGAAAGAACTTGCTTGTCACCAAATGCAAGATGGCTTTACTTGGCTTATTGGAACTTGCTGAAAGAATCTAGTTATTGTAGAAAAAATATTTTCAAATAATCTCAAATAAATTTATGTCATTAAAAAACTTTCTTGGATTTTTTTATATATAAATTATACAGATGGCCTTGTTCATGTTGTGACAGCATGGGGCATCTAAAACAGTCAGTCCTAATGATAGTCACATGTTTTCAGATCTAAGTAATTAAGTGAAGAATTAAGGAGACATTTTTAAGGTGCCATAATTATATATTATGCATTCTCTGTGGTGTTTATGTGTTAATTTATGCTGAATGCCATTCACATTTACACCCAGCATAGTGTAGATGCAGTTACTGCATGGTCACGGGTAATGAAACCAAATTTTCTACATTTGAGAAACATTAATTTCCACCACAGTACATATGTAGCATTCAGTTGTTCTAACTATACAGTATGTTCATGGATATAACCCACACATGGATATAACCCACACATGGATACAACCCACACATGAATCTAAGCCATTGAAATTAGGATAACATGTAAAAAGTTGTGATGCTTAGCACCCTTTGACTAAGCCCCTTTTAACTCTGTGTTATATTTGCTCTATTAGAGGGCCTAAACCCATTCTGTGCTATTATAAGTACTTAAGCTGGGTGCATGATACAGCTAATGTTTTTCTGCTGCCTTTCACGTAAACTCAAGCTCTTTATCAAACTCCTTGTTGGCAATATTGTGGCTCGTTTTGTCATACATTTTAAATGAGCTTTATTAAGAAACAAGAGTTAATGTCTTTTCAATCAACAGACAAACTTATGAAGATTTATGGAATATTATCCTACCGAAGGCCAGTGATTAACTACGCTAAAGAGATACAAGTAATTTATATATCCCCACGATGAATGTGGATTGTGGATGTGCTCCCAATTTCAACTTCAGTTCTTCAGATGTAAACTGGTTCTGGATCCACCTCTTTTGTAGCAGTACAGTTTGTCTCCCAGTCCATCAGCAACAAGGAAAATGACATTCCTTGAGCAGATGTCAGATTAACAAATCTTTGAACAATTCTTTTAATTCTCTTCAGTTAGTCACATAGAGAATAATTCAAAGTTCATAGTAACAACTTGTGGACGATGTAGCCAACTACTTCTCAAACTTTTAACGAGTTCTAACTGAACATTTCAAAATTCACTCAGCCTTCCACGGCCAACGATGATTACAATTGCTACAGTTATAGTCGATGTACTGGTAAGCGACTAATGCAGCTTCACTCACTGCATAGAAACCCTTTCAACGAGTCACATAGCTATTTGGCTAGCTATAAAATCATGCAGATTTTTACTTTTAACTCAGAGATTACAAAGGATTCCTATAAACCTCACTCGTCCGCATCCAATGTAAAAACTGTTGCAAATCAGTCATTCTCACTTTTGTAGCTGGCTTAAATGTCATCTGCTGGAGTAATGGCATCCATTCAGTTTCACTTAGTCATGCAGCATTTTATCACTTCCCCATTGTATGTCAAGTAGTGGCTGATGATCGACATGGTTTTAAGGATATATAGGTCTATATTAAATTATATAATATTAGATTACACATATTATCATTTGTTTCTAAGTCTTGACGGCTCGTTAGAGTGAGTTTTTATTACCAGCGTCTTCCTCATAATGTCTGGACTTCAAATATCTTTATTGTAGTTTAAGTTAGGCTTGGGCTTTTGAGGGAGTTTAATTTCTAATATCTTAACTGTACAATCCTGGACAGAATTTAACTTTGCAAGCTAGTCCGGTAAGACAGTTATTACGCCATAATGCCGTCACCTAGCAACGCTCTTCTAAACTTTATGTTTACGTTGTGCTGCGTCATTCCTACGGGCTTATCACCAGTACATACTCGTCCATACACGCCAGCTGCTTCATTGACTCTTACGTCAGCGAATATCCCACATACCTGTTTGCAGTCACTGCCGTCCTTCCTGTCCAACCCGTGCCATGTGCAGGACTTCAGCTGCTGGGCAGCGCCCGTTTGGCTCTACTGGGACCACATGGCTTCTACCAACCAGCTCATCATCATTCTCCCTCGTGTGTATTTGTTGCGCTACTGTTTCTGCTAGGAGGAGTCGAATCCAACCCAGGTCCTGCTGCAACTCACCGGCATCCCGAGCCCCTTACCTTTTGATCCCTGAATGCGCGTAGTGCCGTCCGCAAAGGAGCACTCATAGTCGATTTGATTGAATTGAACCAGTTAGATGTACCGGGAGTCTGCGAAACTTGGATCTCTGCTGATGATCTCAAAACCGTCAAGTTTGACATGAACCCGCCAGGTTACGTCACCAGACACGTCCATTGCTCAGCCTCCGGACGAACGGGCAGAAACAGTGGTCTCGCGATCATCCATCGCAATATGCTTACCATAAGAACTCATCCACTTCAGAATACTGCGACAGCTAACAGCTTCCACTTCTAAGCTGTCCGAATAATACCTCTAACATCTCGTTCCTCATCATTAATGTCTACTGCTGGCCAGGTTCCAAACTTAATGAATTTTACCATGAATTAAGCAACTTCCTTGCTGCAACTACCACCGTGATTGGTAGCGATCGACTTATTCTCAGTGGAGACTTCAACTGCCCTGAAAACAATTCGTCCAGCATCTCCGAAGACCTAATCACATTACTTGACGTCTTCGGCTTAAAGCAGCTCGTGCTAGGTCCAACGCGTAATGGACCGACCGGCGACAGTCTGCTTGATCTTGTCATCTCCGGACTGAATTTGACTTCGATGAAGAATGTACAGGTGTGTAGTAGCCACGGATTGTTCGACCATAGTCTGGTGAAGTCGACAGTTGCATGAAGTCTCAACAGAAGGCAACCAATTACGATCGTCTATCAGAAACTTAAAACACTCGATCTTGACTTCTTCCGACAAGCGTTGATTAATTTGTCACTGTTCTTGGCTCCTGATGACACCCCCGACGGCTTTGCTTGTCAGATAGACGACGTTGTCACCAACATCCTTGAAGCCACAGGTGCAAAACGACTTCGTAGACGCTTAGAAAGGCGTTGGAAGGCTACTGATGATGAACTTGTTCGACGCGCATATCGGTCAGCATGCCGTAACACCAACAAACTGATCAACGACTCACGCCGACAATATTACTGTGACGCCATATCGGAAAAACCTAACGGTTCTCACCTACAATGGTCAGCAATAAAGAATGTACTGCACTCCACAGTGCCATCTGAGGCGTTACCGAATGAAGAATGTCAGAAACGCTGTTCCGTGTTCTCAGACTTCTTCATAAATAAGATCAAGTCAGTAAAGGCATCAATTGCCAAGCAGTTGACCGGACAACCCATAGACCCTCTTGCATCAGATAGAGACTATGTTGGCACACATCTTGATCACCTCAGACCTGTGGATGGCGCAAAGATCTTCAAGCTACTGTCTTCCTTGGCCGGAAAATCATCTCCGATGGATGCTTTCCCATCGTCTTTGCTAAAGTCATGTGCTGATGTGTTCACTTCAATCATCATTCGTCTCTGCAATTTGTCTTTCAGTTGGGGAGGGTCCCCAGCCTGTTACAGACCTGCCTTTGTTACACCTTTGCTGAAAAAGGAAGGCCTTGATCCTGATGATCCTTCCAACTATAGGCCGATCTCAAATCTACATACCCTGTCAAAAATTTTGGAATGTGTCTTTCTGGCTCGTCTGTTGCCGCATGTCAGTAGCTCCGGTAACTTTAACAGTCATCAGTCAGTTTACCGTGGGCATCACTCGACTGAAACGGCCTTACTGAAGATCCTAAATGATGTCTACACTGCTTCCAGACGACGACAGCCCACTCTACCTATCGGCCTCGACCTCTCTGCTGCCTTTGACACGATCGACAAAACAACACTCACCACTAGGCTGCAGAAGACATTCGGCATCAGCGCTGTTGCGTTAGATTGGATCCGTAGCTACCTGTCTGACCGGTCACAACATGTCAGCATCAAGGTCGCGGCCGACTACCTTCAAATACGGTGTCCCACAAGGGTCAGTTCTTGGCCCGATTCTTTTCACGTTGTATGTGGCTCCATTCGCTGGTGTCATTTCCGCACACGGCATCAATCACCCCCAGTATGCCGATGACACCCAACTGTACATAGCGCTTGATCACATTGACTCTGATACCAGCAACCTAACACGATGTACTGAAGCAGTACGCTGCTGGTCTCTAACTAATGGACTGTCTAAATCCAAAGAAATCTGAAGTCATTGTACTCGGCACTTCCTCATCAATAAAATCGATTGTGGATCTAAAAACAGTCAACATTGCAGTTGCGGACATCTCAATATCAGGAACATTTAAGAATCTCAGAGTGACACTTGACTCTAAACTAACATTCAACCAGCATGTCACCGCTGTCTGCAAGGCTTCATATTTCCATATTAAAGCCATGCATCATCTTCGATCGTGCTTGCCACCGGAACTTATGATGACAGTCGCTTGTAGTGTAGTGAGGGAAAAACTCGACTACTGTAATTCCCTATTGTACGACACTACAAAGTCCAACATTGCCAAACTGCAACAAGTCCAGAACTCGCTAGCCCAACTAGTGACAGGAACCTGCAGGTTTGATCATGTCACTCCCATACTCGCAAAGTTACACTGGCTGCCTATCAGATGCAGGATCACTTACAAGATAGCTCTCCTTACACGTAAGACTGTCTCGGCCAATCAGCCTGCTTATCTGTCATCTTCCTTACAGCACTATCAGGCATCCAGATCTCTGCTTTCGGCTACACAAAGCTGTTTGTCTCTTCCTGACAACCGTGACTATCGGTCTGAATTCTCCAGACGCGGATTCAGCAATTCTGCACCAGTCATCTGGAACAGTCTCTCTGTTTACATTACTCACAACAACATCTCATTAAACATTTTTGTAAAGCGACTTAAAACCTATTTGTACCGTCTTGCTTTTGTTGTCTGACCGAAGTGACTCATCCACGCCTACGATTCCTCGCTCAGCCGATGGACACATGGCGTGTTAACAAATGTCTTACTTACTACTTACTTACTTACTGTTGATCAAAATATGCTTTGTCATAAGCAGTTTTTGGTTTCTGCCGGTTCTCGCTTCTTTAGAAGTCCTTCGTCGTCACACGTCAGATGCCATATTTAGTTACAGTAACATTGGTCAACTAACATGTTAACTAACTAAGCTTGCCATCAACTTTAAACTAACCTTTCAGACTATATACAATGCAAATCACTTAAGACAAAAACAGATAGGACAAAATATCGCTTAGTACGAAAAGAAAACTTGGTCCGTTCCAATGTAAATCGATAATAGAGTTAAATTATTCTCTTAAGACAAAACTGATAAGACGAAAAGATCAGTTATTATGAAAATGATTTTTGGTCCCGTGAATTTATTTCAGTGCTAAGTCCGTCTGATAAGATGAAATGTTGACTGAAACAACAGCTGCCAGCTTGTAGTAAGGTTTCGGGTTTGCACTTCCGTATATGCCTACGATAGTTTGACAGCATCGGTCTTTGATGAATGTCACCATTCGAGGAATGAGATAGCATACATGTTAAAGTGTAATTGGGTGATTGATTACCGGTAAGAGACTCGCAGACCACAGCATCAGGCTCGTCAAAATGCGTTGGTGCATGAGACCATAGATATCATAATTACCATAATGATGCCTATGTATAGGAAGTAAACTTTTATAGCTGTCTACACTAATGTGGCCATTTCATTCGTTTGTATATTTGTCCAACAATGAATATCATTAAGCCAGTCATGTGGCACATTTATGGTAGTGAGATATGTAACCACAGTGGAATTGCCCTTTAGCTAGACGCTTTAGACCAAGTATCTTCGACTACTCATAGCCAGATTAGTGCCTGCTGTTATCAGGCATACATGCAACTTTCCGAGCTCTTCTCATGTAGCCTAATATCCTTGTTGCCAAGTCTTTGCCATATGGAGAAGTTATTGGTTATGGTCAGAATCTCCTAAGCGCCTTGCAAAATGCAGAGGCATCCACCCCAAATCAATCAGTGTGCACATTTACATGTGCTGTACGTTTACATTTGCTGTACCCTCGCTCAAAGGCTTCTCGCTGTCTGACCCCTCGCCGAGACTGACTCAGATTCGTTGTCGAAATAGCGTCATAATGGAATGTATCGGCCTTAGCCTTTCCATAAAACTTGAAAATACCCCTCGCTTGCTGCTCCAGCGTGAAACCGATTAGTGGTTTACTGAAACTTGCATCTAAAAATGGCCTCTACAGTTTGTAGCCTACTGCGATCATGTACAGTAATGCGTCATTTTGCTGCTGCATGGTAAGTCATGCAGCTATAACGCGTTTCTGGTTGGCATGTTGCGCTTATGTTTTCCTGACGGTCAATACAAAATTCAGTTAGGACGAAATATTTACGCTTGGTACTCTGTCTTTCGTCTTAAACTAACTGTGGTGTACTGGCCTGCTTAACATATAATTGTATATACACACTTATCACTAATCTAACTAAGCAAACACACACATACTATATACATTAATCACAAGGCAAATGCGAATTCAGTGGAGGACCACCACGTAGCTGCAGACGCACATACCTCGCAGGCCATGCAGGTTGTAGAGGATAGTCTGCAAGTGAAGATTTTACACTAGTGAGTAAGAACTTTCTGAACGAACATTAGTGAGCAGCTAAGGATAACATGTGGCATTTCCAATGAAGTTTTCAATTAAATAAAATTCTATTTGTTTTTATTTGTTCATAATTCGGTAGATGTCATCTCTTGAATTAACTTCACGATATTCATTAGTGAGGTCATTCCATCTCGTGATGTCGTCTGCTCTTGTTAAATTTGATCACATTGTTTGTGCCAGACATGGACTGCATTAGTGCCTAAATATTAGTGCACAACAAAATTAACAACTATTCACCTAGTGATGTGTAGAAATTATTAAGTCAAAGCAAATTTAATCTGCAGCAGTCAATTTAAATTTTGCCTTCAATATTAAGAAAAATATTGACAACAGTTTTTATCTTAATCGTAAACTCTAAAATACTGTAGTGCTACTCAGAAGATAACAACTGCTTGAGAACCAGGCAAGACCATAATGAACAGCCCAGGGGTGCCAGTCGTAAGCTCAGGTAAAGGCGGGCGAGCCTTATCGTCTTTCAAAGGAGAAAGGTTGTTATACTGGCATGCATGTACCATTGCTGGACTGTGTCTGATATTGCCCTGCTGGACAGTATATGAAAAACCGTGAAAGAGTTCTGTGCATTCTCGCAGCCATTGGCTTTTCTTCACATTATTTTGATGGATTAAACCCTCCAAAAGGGAAATTTGTGCATAATTTTGCAGTTTGAATTTTTACTGTTGAGATTTATAAAGCGCCCTTTAGAGGATAAACTCAACAGAGGTGCTTCCGACCCAAAGGAGTAAAATCACTGTTAAACAATACAGTCTTCAGGCGCCTGTGGAACACTGAGAGGGGGAGAGAAAGGAGTTCAAGTCGCAATTTTTGAGGGAGACGATTCCAGCAAGTGGGACCAACGTAAGCAAAGCTTCTGGACTGGGCAGTAGCGGTGGCCGAGCGAAGGTTGCTATGTCCCGGCAATGAGGAGGGCAAAGTGCAGAAGTCAATGAGTTGAAGGGGAGCAGAGCCAAGAACACAATTGCGCATGAGGGAGAGGATCTTAAAGTGGACACGCTGCTGGACGGGGAGCCAGTGAAGAGTGTCACGAATATAAGACGAGATGTGGCCATGTTTTGGAATGCCTCCAATGAGACGAGCAGCAGAGTTAAGCACAGATTGCAGCTTAGCAGTGTTGGCTAGCGATAGGCCGGTAAAGATGGCATTACCAAAGTCAACCCTAGTGCAAATGAGGGCATGGACTAGAGTGGAGATATCGTGGAAGGAAACAGTATGGCGAATGGTGCGGAGCTGACAAAGATGGTAAAAACAAGAGCGAGGGACGCTGTTACTGAGTCTGCATATCGGAATTATTTTTCGTTTCCAACACGAATTTACTTTGCTTCGGATGGTTTGTTTCATGTTATCGTAACCTATGTCTGGAATGGTCTACATACAGAGAGGGATAAGTTTCTAGTTCGTCAGTTAAGCCTCAGACCTACAGACAAACATGTGCTGCCTCTGCCAGGAAATCATGGATTTGGCGGAGGAAGGGCGAAGAAAGTCTTTGCAATGGCACTGACCGTCAGCAATGAAAGGACTCAACTACCTACCGGCTGGTGGGCGATGAATGCCAGTCCTATGCATAACTGTCGTTTCGAAGAATATCCGGACACTGCGTCATCTTGCATCTATAAGGGACAGCTGGACGGTGAGACAACCGTGAACCAGCGGTGGCAGATCACATCGCCCATCTTCGTTTCCTCTTCCTCGATGCTACATGCCTCAGAAACTCCGAGCATGCTGTCATCACTCAACTCTGGTTCGGAATCTGTTGATTGGGCTTTGCGTGTGTGCACGAGCTTGCCACTGGTGACCCTTTTAATCATCTGAACAATGTTTACTAAGGTATGAATGTTCTGTTCTTTATGACATTTAACATCGTTAGTGCAGTGAGCGCCTCTGATGAGTTCTTCTTGAAGAGGTGCTATGCAGATTTCAAATTACAGTTATAGTTACAATGAAGCTCAGAAGGAAACAGCAAAGGTAGGACTCCATATAAATCTAGAAAAGACTAAAATCATGAAGATAGGAAAATGGATTGAAATACAGGTCATAATCAGTGACAAAGTGGTTGAGTTTGCAGATGATTTCTGCTACTTTGATTGCTTAATATTAGCAGACAGCAGTTGTGACAAATAAGAAGATACTTACAGGAAAGGCAAATGCTGCGTTTTGGAGACTCGAAGATATGGAATAACAATGAATGCAGTATGAGGACCATGATTCATTTATATGAAGCCATAGTGTTGAGCACACTGCTATATGAAATCGGAAAACCGGCCAGTGACGGTCACAAATATGAAAAGACTGGGGCAGTACATAATATCAAAAAGTTCTGCAAAAATCCCATGTCACTGAGCAAGTGGTTGTGGCTTTGCATCAGACTAAAGTGGTTGCTACTGCATAGGCTCTAGAAGTCTAGGTCATGAAACTCAGGTCTTGTCATTGAGAGGATGTGTCATTCGCCAAGCAAGGAGTTTAAATGAGAAGAGATTGCCAGCAACTTGAAATAGATTCTACATTGGTTGTTAATTGGAATGGTGGTAAACTGTTGCCTGATATCGTTGGCTGCTGAGAAAGTGTATCAACTCTGTGTTGTTGTGTCCTGTGTTGGAGTAGATCAATTACTTGGTATCCCAAAATTAACTCTGATGCTGGAGAAGCTCAGGCTAATGCTTTGATCCAATGCCTTGAAGACTGGAATCTGAGAAAGAAGGTCAAGGGTATGTGCTTTGAAATTACAGGGCTCTAGCATTACTGGTCAGTACGACTGTGCATGCTTTTTGATAGAAAAGACACTTGGCCAGCAGATGTTTCATCTAGCGTGTCGTCACAATGTGATGGAAATCATAACTGAAAGGTATTGCTGTGCTGAAAAATGCTGCCTCCACTGGTCTGAATATATTTCCAAGACAACTGATCTTGGATTTGAATTGACTAGATTAGCTTAACAACACAGTGGCAGGTCTGACCAAGATTACCAATTTAAGGAGCAAGTTGTTGCGTTTGCAGAGGTAAACTTTGAAATTCGTAAGCTTAAAGATGAAGTGTTACCCAGAACATTTGGAATTAGTAATCATCTTTCTTGGCAGAAAAGAGGAATTGTAACAATCACTGCAAAGAATGATGTGTATAGCATCATGTTGGCTTGAAGCCCATAGCAGCAAGAGCTTGCAATATACAGGTGTTTATCTAATAGTTATTGGATAAGTCCGAATCTGAAAATGTGCAGCAAGCATAAAAGCCATTAAAGTATGTGCTCGAGGTATGTTTTGGAACTATGTTGGAACATTTACTAAAGAGAAGGGAGGAGCTTGCTGCATGCAACAGAATTGTGGAATACAAATAGCCAGCACTGAACGAATGGGCAATAATATAGGCAGCATGCCAAATTATTGATTAAAATACAAGAATGAATAGATAAAAGCAGACGTATAAGAATACTTTCTTGAGCAAACATCAAAGTAGCAACTGACAGTTAATTAAACTAGCAGTTTGCGAAACTAAACTAACATTTTTTACCATCCTATTCAACGAGCAGAAGTTTAAAACCAAACAGCATGTAGCCTAACTTCTAGTCAGAGAGATACAAAGAAGTTTTGAAAATGTGGTTGTGTTTCAGGCAAGAGAGAAGGACGCTACAGCTGGTGAACAGCGTCTTGGAGTTGAAATGTCTAAAAGTTTACGAGACATAATTGCTCCATACTTTCTACGTCGCAGTAAGACAGATGTGATTCGGAGAGAAACAGAGAATGATGGCAGTGCTCCACAGTCAGTTCTTTTAATTGCTCTTATAAAGGAATTTAAAGTTGAAACTGTTCATAGTGAATTATGTAAGAGAAGCCTGTAACTAACAATCTTACTGCTTTCTATTTTTATTTAGATTTCTTAGATTCTTCACAGATCACTCCTCCATACTTAATGCTGGACATTGGCTTCAGCACTAACTATGTAATGCCATAAAAATATCTGTTGAATTCTGTGGTGCTCTTTTTATCCTGGTCAGAATCCAAGCACTAACTTGTACATCTTATCTTGATTGCTAGCTGCCTGGTACATTCTGATGATGCTTTGCATGTTTTGTTCTTCTTTCAACTGAAACGTATGTTTGTATGTGTTGTGATGAGCTCATATTTTTTCTTACTGGACCTAACAGGTTCCCTCCAACTTTCCACATGTAAAGTGATGTATAAGGCCCGTGTATGAGGATGATTCCGGTGATATAGGGTCCCAGGGTTAAACTAAACGGCGACCCATGGCCAGAGTGGGTCAGGATCCAAAGTTGCAGAGTTTGGCTCTGTTGACTACACGTCTATTATAGGATCCGGTTGGGGCATGCTTCTGGCTAAATGTTGAGGACTTATTGGACTATGCAGTTATGCATAGCAACTAGCAACAGAAGCCTTTAAATATAATTGCCCTGTTAAACTGAACTTAGCTACACATTAAAGTTAATCAGGTCTGCAAAAAGTACAATGTTCACTAAAGAAATATTCTATGATTGGTTTAAGACTTGCTTCCAGATTTTAAAATGTGCATTATTCAGAGAAAGAGGAGCATTGACTGAACAGAATCAACCTGTCTTGCCACTTAAATTAAACCCAGATACTGTCCTCCAAACTCAGATGAAATGGGTAGCTCTCTCATCTGATATTCCCCTTTCCCTTCAAGACCACGCACTGCTATCTTGGCTACCTAACACCAGAGGGATTTGTAGCGCGCCGTCCTTTTAATTCGTATTTGTGTTGTAATTTTGTACATACTTGACTAGATTTAGTGCAAACTGACTAGTTGTCATAATTTGTTAGGAATTAGTTAAGGATGACTAGATTTAGTGTAATGTTAAGCTGGCTAGCAATAGAATAAGTAAATAATTAAATAGAGAAGGCCAATTTAGCTAATTTTTGAATATTAAGCAGGTTTTACGCGGGTTTGCTGTGTTTTGACTAAGCATGTACATTGAAATCGGTTGTTCAATGAGGCCAGTTTTAACTGTGACAAAGGGAATTTGAAAGGCAGCCATAGTTCGCCAAACGATCAGTCTAACTGTTGAAACTGCAAGGCCAAGCATGACAGTGAACAATTTGAAAATTCGGACATCATCAAGCAGACAATCTTTCTGCAAACGTTTTAAGCATGCAACGGTTGAAATTGGACAGTCTTATGAAAGGTAGCAGATGCGATGGTTGTTTCGGACACCTTGTAATTCTCAAGTTGGAGTCTATTCGGTCAATTTGACTTTACTAAGTCGGCATATAAGACGAGTTTAAGTAAGTCTTAGTTACGAGGACATAATGATCGATGTGTGTCAAGTCTAATGCTGAAATTGGACGATACAGATTCGTCGCGAGCTGTAATGAACTGAAAGAACTTAAATCGTCGTACCCAAACGGGTCTGTTCGCAAAACTGTGGACTAATTCATCATCGAGTTCGGTCATTGAATTGTGGAACTTTCGATCAACAATTCATCGAAAGAACAGAATAACTACTTGTCTCCCAAGTGGTAATCCAACGTTGTATTGATGGATCGCCAAATTGCCCTTTTTATGTGGAAGGACTCTGAGAAACTCGCACTGCCACGTGAAATGTGGAAACTTATCCATTCTTCTGTTGAAGGACTTTGAGAATCTCATCTTGGGGAAGGGAGGTTAAATATTACTACATCTTTAGCATATGTAATTTGTTGGCCTTTTAAGTAAGGTAGTTAAATTGTTTCATTATGAATGTAAATGAACTGTTTGGACGAATTACAATGAATTGTTTTTAATAAAACATTCGAAATAGACATATAACGAGCCATACACTATTTATAAATTGATGGTAATAGTAAGTACTTGAATAAGGTGTACTGCAATATAATGTGACATGTCGCAGACTCAAGTATTTATGTAGTGCACTTATACATTTAATTTGAATAAGTAAATAATCTATCTAGATGAAGAGAATTAGTTAAAATGAAACGAGACTGCTACAGGCTTCTACTGTATACTTTGTGTCTGTTTGGCTTCATCACTGTTGTTTGCTGCTTGGCTTGAGCTTGTGCTTCTGTCTCTCAGATGCCAACTGCCTAGCCCATACAACACCTGCCTAGCACAGACAACACCTGCCTAGCCCAAACAATGTTGTTTGTCTAGCACAAACAACTGTCTAGCCCGAACAACACCTGCCTAGCCCAAACAACAACTGCCTAGCCCAAACAACAACTGTCTAGCACAAACAAACTGCAGCTCACCTGAGAAGCCACTGTTTAGAAGACACCACCAGAAGAACCAGGAGAGAGACATGTGCATAGCCCTTATATTTTGCCCTCCTCTGGCTGGTACACCCTCCAGTCATTCCCTGGTGCCTCATGCTGACAGCCAATGGCAGGCCTCACTCTGCTGGGTGGTCCACTAGCTCCTCTGCCAACCCCATGTGCCTGTCCACACCGGTTCTACTTTGCATCCTTTGTCTAGTCAAGGTGTAATTAATGTGCCGTACAACTGACTCTTTCCCGGTATCACTCTCCCTTATTTGAGTTTTTAATTAAACTAATTAACCTGGTAGGCCTCTTAATTCACATCTTAATCTATACCCATGCATAGTTAAGTAACCTAATTTGCATTCTGTATAGCCAGAACTGTAGTGCCCTTTAAGAATACAATAGGATCATCCTCCATTGTTGATCAGTTATATATTAATTCTATATCAACTTAGCAGAGTTGAACTGAGAAGAATCCATTTCCTCACAGTATATGTGTATCTATTTTCTCTTAATGTACCACCTTTTAAGTGATCCTGTGTGGCATGTGGCCTAGATGGCAGTGTGTTTGCCTGGTGTGTAGTTTTTGATCAATTATTTGGTGACTTGCAGATTTTGCTCGATAATTTTTGTTTGCTTGGACTTCTGATGTGACCTAGTCTACATTCTGGGAGTTATTTTCTCTTTAGCCATCGTTTTTGAGTATTTTGGATAATGTTCGAGGTTATTGTCAAAGTCTCGTTATCTGCCATTAGAGTCTTAGGCACTGAGGGGATTCAGGTTACAGTCTGGACAGGCCAAGAGAGTCCTTGCTTTGCTATGTGGTCCAGAAATTCTGAACTTGGTGTCTTCCGTCAACTCTGGATGGGAACCAATTGGTTGGGCTCATCATGTGTGTGGAAGTCTGCCAGTGGCTACTTTTCTAGCTATCTGAGCACTGTTTGCTTATTGACTTCTTTTTGGTGTTAATGACTTTAACATCACTGAGGCCAGCATAGGTAACACTTGTGAGGTATTCAAAAAGCCCTCTTGGTAAATAGCTACATACACTACACACATACATGCCTAATAAAGTCCGCAGCACATGGTTATTTTCCCGAATGGCACTCTTCACTGATGGTAGAAGATGCAGCATGTGGATGTTCTTCAGGCCGCCAGTTCTGTGCAGGACAGGCGTTCATCAGTAGCAGTGATTGGTCTTAGAACCTGTCCATGACTGATGACTGATGCTTCTCCAGAGACCATGCCCTGCAATTGCATCACGTAATCCAAGATTTCATGGTCATAGATGGCACATGTCAGTCTGGGACTTGATGAGTTGGGAAACAGTCTACTTGTTACAGGTCAACTAATTCAAAATGGTGGTTGGGCTTTGGTGTTATGTGACCAAATACCGTCCTTAAAATGCACAAATCCAAAGCTGACTGCATGAGAGAACTTTGAAACACAGATTTGGACACAACAATAGTCCAAACATATGAGAATTGTCGAGCAAATTCCGCACATGACAAACAAATTTATCCAAGTGAACAAGAAGCACAAACAACAACCATCCTGACCACCAGATTTGTGTCTATGCATACATTAGGTTGTGGTAGCTCTGTCTGTCACATCAGAAATTGGAACTTTGAATTGTGTATTTAGTTGTCTGAAACTTTTCCCAATCACTGTGTTTTGACAAAACCTTCCTTGATTGTGTCTTCCAGAATAGTGTTTTGCATGCGCTATCTAAAGATGTAGCTGGTCTGTGCTTTTCCTGTCTATTGTAGTATGCCCACTATGAAGAGAAAGAATGACTTGATTTGTTGGGTTTACTTGTCTGAAATCCAGGAAAAGATTTACAGAGATTTCATTCAAACAGATGATGTGCGTGAGGTAAACACAGCAGGGATGCCACTTATAAGTTAACCTTGTTAGTTTTATGGCTTGAAAGTCTTAATACTTGTCTTTGTATGTTGGTCAAGTTTATAGTTTAAGTTGAATTTCTTTAATAGCATCATCGAATGTTCATTAGAAATGCTGTTGCTATTGTGCTTTTTATTAGCAAGGTTATGGCAGACTAAGCTACTTCAAAGTTAATTGTCAGCTCATTAAATTTGACAGCAGATGGTGAACCCAAAGAACTCAGTTGTTCTCCTGTTAGGACTCCAGCTCCACAGTCAACCATTTTAAAACCATGCATACAGTTTAGAACTGTGGTCTAATGGGAACATGTTTTGTCAATGATCATGTGGTTGCAGGGTCGACTTCGTGCAACAACCCTGGGCAAGTTGTGTGTACACACCATACCTATGTCACCAAGCAGTATAATTTGGTACTGGCATAAGCTGGAAAGTAACTGGCCCCATGTCCAGGACCTTGGGATTCGTCCATTGCAAGGCAATGGGCATCTCCCCTACGTCTCACTTGTGGAATATGGATGCTTTACTTTATACAGTATGGAGCACCGAAAGTTAACGCTGTAATGAATTCCAGAAGATGTTAAAAACAGTGAAGGGAATTTCAGTAGGAGGGGGTTTTAGAAATACGGACCAATAAAAAACCTCTGACATGAATAAGTTGATGTGCCAGATGATAAACAACGTGGTCACCCTACATTGCAGAATGCAGTGATGATGACCAGGCTTAGTAGAGCAGTAGGGTTTGTTCAAATATGCTGTCAGCAATCCACAGCCAATGTTGCGTGTAATCTGATATATCAGTGAAACTTGGTTATTTGGCCAAACCAGTTGAGGACTGCAGCTGCTGGAGCCAGAAATGAGGAAGACCAGCTAGGACAGCATTACAGTGATCTGGATGATAAGTGGGTTAGGACAGAGAAGTGCACCAGAGTGGTGGCACACCAGAAGACAGAGGCATCCATGTGACGTCATATATGTCTCCACTTGTGCCTTATTTATCACGTTATTATTATTAGCTGTGCACTTGTTAACTTAGGATGACTGCTGGTTCCCTAATTTCCAAGCACACCTATATTGTCACAGTTTTATGCCCATAGACCTATTTATTTCTTTAATATTAGTTCAAATAACTAGCTTCTTTTTCTTATAAAATTACCTATAATTACTTTCCCAAACCTAATGGGCTATAGCAATCACATTTCGATGATCGTCACAGCATCTATATGATTTAATCCAATATTACAAGTATAGTTTGCACAGTTTTCCACACGAATCAAATTTATTATTGATTTGAAAGATTACAAAGAGTTGGCTTTGAATCAGTCTATTTGTTGTTACCATTTGAGCTATATTGGTTTAAGGCAAATCTTTACTCTAGTCTCTAATTCAGCGAGACACCAAGACTGTTTATCTATTCAGCGTACTGGGACAAAATTTGGCTACAAAGTGCTGGTATTGGTCTGGAAGCCACTGTTTGTTGGGCTGAAAACGAATCATCTGGGTGGGACATTGTGGATGAATCAGATGGGAGTGCTGGAGAAGATCAGGTCAACCAAGCTGAGGAGGAAGGTCTGGCTGTGATGGAGAGAAATTGTGATGTTCTTTTTTACATATCTTGGTTTAATGGGAAGCAGGTGAAAACTGATCTGATCTCATCAATTCACGGCCTCTCGTCTTTAAAAAAACTGTCCACACTAGGTCCAAAGCCAATCATGAGCGTGTAGTTGACAAGCCAGCTGCTAGAGAACTCTACATTTGGTATATCCAAGGCATTGACTATCTCATCAGATTCTGTGATCCAGTTTGAACAGAAACCGACAGCAGGAGTGGTGGTAGATGCTCTTCATGAACCTTCCTGAAGTGTCTGGTCAACGCCAACATCATTTTTCATCAACTACACCAAGGTCAGCAGTTTGATCCCACGAAGTTCTGTAATCGTAATCGTAATCGTAATCTCGAGATTTCTACAGCGCTCAACGAAAGCTAAGTCGCGGGAACCAGCTTATTCACAGGCGCTCAGTCAAAACAAAATCGATAGGCAAAAGGGTCAAGATCCAGGAGTCAGGCACTCAGACAGTCGGACGGCTACGGTGGATGCTGTTTGAAATTGAAGCGAGAAGAGAGATAAGAGGAAGAGGAAGAATCAGGATAAGATTTCTGGAAAAGAAGTGTTTTCAGTCTTGAGTGAAAGACCTGCGCAGAAACTGAAAGAGGTGAGGTGTTGGTGAGTTCGTATGATTGACCAGACAACTGTCGCAATTCTGGCGGGAGTTTATTCCAAAGCGGTGGGGCAGCTATGGCTATGGAGCGATTTCCAAATTTTAAGGATGAGGTGACGGGAGGGCGAAGAAGTGTTAGGACAGATGAGGAGCGGGTTGAACGGAGTGGTTGGATAGTAAATAATTGACGAAGATAGGAGGGTTGGGAGGATTGAAGTGTGTTGTAGGCGAGGGATAAGACCTTGTACTCTATTCGTTCTGGTATTTTAAGCCAGTGCAGTGATTTGAGAACAGGGGTGATGTGATGGTGTTTGGGGGTTTTGGTGACAGCACGTGCGAGAGCATTCTGGATAGCTTGTAGGCGATTTATCTGGGTTGTGTCAATATTGAGGAAAAGTGAATTGCAGTAGTCAAGTTTTGCATGGACTATGGATGTGGCAATGATAGATGCGGTTTTGAAGTCAAGCATAGGACGGATTCTGCGAAGGTCGCGGATATGCATAAAGCAAGAGTGGGAAAGATGGGTGATATGATCAGAAAAAGTAAGGTTCTGGTCGAAAATAACACCTAAATTACGGACAGAAGAGTTAGTATTAAAGGTGTGGGTGGAGGCAGAGTCCAGGCTGAGGGAGATAGAGGGGTCAGGAATTTTCTTGAGCTGGTCACGTAGGCCGATAAGTATGAATTCAGTTTTAGATGGGTTCAGGCATAAGAGATTAGATGTCATCCAAGAGGAGATTTGTTTAACCACACAAAGAAGATGATCTGTAGATTCACTGAAACAATTTGGAGAGAAAGAGATGAATAGTTGGGTGTCATCAGCATAGAGGTGATGGTCAACGGAGGATGCTTTAATGAGTGAACTGAGTGGGGTTGTGTAGAGGATAAACAGAAGAGGTCCAAGAACGGAGCCTTGTGGAACTCCGCAAGTGAGAGGGCATGACTTAGAAGAGGCTTCCGAAGTATGGATGTTGTGCTGCTTGCTGACTATAAGCGACCAGTTGTCAGAGCTGGTCACGTGCCATCCCAACCACCACTGAGTTGACCGAGTGGGAGACATTTCTTGGCCAACGTCACCAGCACTACCTGTTGCAGCAAACCCTGGTGCCTGGACTGTGTAGTCAGTTTTAATCAGATTGTAAAGTAGCACTAGAATCACATAAGTTACAAAATGTGTTGTGGATCACCCATTTGTGCAGCTCTATGAATTTGACTTACCACATTGATGGATTACAAGGCCAAGGGTACTGCAGAGTACTACCGCTAGCAGTAAGTACAGGAAGTCGTTTCTTAGGCCCTTGAGCTGACAATGGAAGAATGCCAAGGTCTTGTACACAGGGCCAGTGTATCATAGGACTTGCTGTTTACTTCCCATGTCATGCTGGTACCAAATTATACTGTTTGGTAACAGAAGCACATGTGCGCAAACAACTTGCCTAGGGTCATTACACAGAGTTGAACTTGCGACCACATGATCATTGACCAAATGCGTTACCGCTAGACCACCATGTTGTACCAGGAAATTAAACACCAGCACTTCTCAAAACTGACTGCTGGAAAATACTGTTTAAGTTTTCCTGTTCTGCACATGCTACTTCTCTTGTGCTGCCAACTTTCTAATGCGTAATTTAATTAAAATGTAAGTTTTTTGGCAGGAGCATTTTAGAGTAAACTGCATGGATTAAAGAAGTATTGCTGTACTGTTTAGCTTCTCTCGTCAACAAGGTCTCCTTTGACAGCCCTTACTGTGCTGAAAAAGATTTGTGACCATCCTCGACTTATGACCAATCGTCAGTGTGAGCAGCTGGGTCTCACAATTGCTGATGGGTAAGAAACACATCAGACACTGCCTTTTTACTTTCCAACATGCAAGCAATCTTGCAAATTGATGGGTTGATAATTTCTTTATTTCTTCTAGCTAGAATACTTCTGCTCTTTATTGACAGAAGTTCCAGTTTGCTTTTCATTTCCATCAATTAACTTGATGCATTTTGTTACTATCTAGAATTGATCTGGATCGATTGGATGCAATGGTTGCTGAGGACACAGCACACTTCAGCGTGGACCACATTCCTGATGAATTGCTAATTGAAGAATCAGGAAAGATGGTCTTCCTGGTTGAACTTCTAGACAATCTGAAGGCAGAGGGACATCGATGCCTTGTCTTCTCACAGAGCCGAAAAGTTCTCAATATTATTCAGAAAGTTGTTCTGAACCGAGTGAGTGTCTTTTGTCAGAATAATTCATTATTATTTTGTGACACCCTAATGAAATGAGGTCTGAAGTTGTACCTCGCAATTTTCCAGAAACAAGTTACTAAGGTGTTTTAGGTTGAAATTACATATTTTGGTCATTCATATGATCAGTCATATTTTGGTTAAACATAGCCTGATCTAAATGTTTTTGCTTAAATCTAACATTTTTACACTTATAGCTGCTTAAATTTAATTACTTTAATGCATAAACATTGATGAGTGGAGATTAGAAATCTTATTTTTCAGTCTTTTTTCAAAAATTGTTTGTCATCGTTTACTTAATAACATAGGCATGCCTTGTCTTATATTTCATTTTCTGCTCATTTTAAATAATGACATAATAAATTATTTTCCTTGGTACTAGCAATTGAAGGGCATATTTAAGGGCTGTGGATATAGATCACGATGAACGTATGTACGTGTCAGTCTTATGATGCATTATGTGGCATAAAAGCAGTTTTTCTGTTGGACAGGTATATATCACTCTACCAATGGAACCAACTGAGTGAGATGTTGCAATTTAATATTGCTGTCTGTGTTAGCGACTTCATTAAATATTTAGCATACTTCAAACTTTTTGTAATATTTTCCAGTGTCGGTACATCATGCTCATATTTGTCTGGCATATGTATCATGGTGTTCCCAAGATGTTTGCTAAATTTCAGTTGCTTAGGTACTTTATAAGTACTGATTGCTAAAGAGGTAACTTGTCTCACTGATAATCTCATTTTTTTTGTATTTATACATGTGGCAGTCATGATGTACAATGGACAATATCTCCTGAACTAGTGGAATATTTATACAAATTATTCATCATTTTAGATAAAATTGAATGTACAGTTACATTAAATACAAATCTAAAAATATGAAACATCCAACTTAAGACTCATTTGATCAAAGCTGGTTGCATTTCTGCATTTTGCTCCTTCTTCTTGCCCCTTCAACTGCAGAAGGTCATAAAACATAATCCCTTTATTGACTACATCCTTACTAATATCCTCACGGTTGATACCTTTCAGTCTGCAGTCATGCTTGTATCGTCATGACAGTCTCTCAAACTGACATGCACTGTAAAGGTTTTTTGCAGCATGTGCATAGATTGTTGCCAGATTGATCTTAGGTGCAGAACTGCATGAAAAGCAAATATCATTCAACAAATCTTTGGTAGGGAGCTGCAGATGTGTAGTCCTGGGTTTAAGTGTACGACCGCCAATCAGTAATATCTGTGACCGTGCCTGACATAACCCTGCCTAAGTTGGAAAATTTGGGAGTAATTGATATTCAAAGGTGATGGAAGTAAAGTTGATTTACTCCATAAAGTTCCATACAAGGCGGGTTTCTTACTTTGAACACCCACATCATGAGAATGCCAATGACCGCTGTGGGTTGCATACATTTACTTGAAGGCTTCATTTGACTTGAATTGATGAAGAAAGACCAGATTAAACCAGTGGAGTTAAAAGAGGGTGAGCTGATTGCTGCAGACCTCTTTGCAGCACCAGTGCATCTGAAATTATTGTGCCCAGGGTCCATTTTGGCATGGTGCGCACCACTATCTCCGAGGAGGTCTTCACTGAAATAGACTCTGCAGACAATGTTTCTTTGCTGGTGCCGATGGTGCAAATGTTACCATGCAGCCAGTCTAGGACCACATGGATTGGAGTTGTGGAGAAGGATCTGGCAGCTTTGAATTTCACCATTCTTACAGCAGGGAGAAGGCACAGGACAGAACAGTTTGGCGTCACATTGTTAAAACGGCTGCACTTAGCTGAGTTTGCTACCAGAGAGGTGATTAGCCGTGATTAGTCCAGAAAAGTTTTGTGCAGAATTTTTGCAGAGATGCCTAACATATCACTCAGACCTCATGTTAAACTTCAGGCTGTATAACTAATTATGCATATTTATTATTTAATTTACACCAGACAGCTAAATTGCATTAAAATCTAATGTGTAAATTTTCTAAAATATTCACGTGGAGACGTATGCATTAAAAAATTTAAACCTTTTTATCATTTTTTTTGTGTAAAAACATGTGATTTCAACAAATTATTTAGCACTTCCAGCCTAATCCAGTGTAATGTTAAATCAGTTTACCAATATTTCAGACTTAGCCAGTTTTTCTCAGGCATATAATGTAATCAAAAATGTAATGTAATCAAAAATTTATAAAGCGCCACTTCGAGGTAAACTCCTCAGAGGCGCTCCCGGCCCTACAACCCAGAAGCACTGGGAAATAAGAAGACCTTCAAGCGCTTGCGGAAAAGAGGGGGAGAGACTGAGAAGTTCCTGGCATAGGTCATTAGGAAGCCCATTCCAAAAAGCGGGATCAACCACGGTGAAACTTCTGCGCTGGGCCGTAGGTGTTCGGACCGATGACAAGCAAGTAACCCCGTACCGCCAAACGAAGTGGTGTACGGCCGGGAATGGAGGAGGCCAAAACACAGAGCTCCCTAAGATAAAATGGGGCGCAACCTAAGAAGCAATTACGTACAAGAGCCAGGATTTTAAATTTTATGCGCTCCTGGATAGGCAGCCAGTGAAGCTCCTCCGAAATGTAAGCAGAGATGAGGCCAAACTTAGGGATACCTCCGAACAGACGAGCAGCAGCGTGCAAGACAGACTGTAGTTGCGAGAGACTCAAGCCATCTAAGACAGCAATCCTGGAACAAATAAATGCATGGACCAGAATGGTAGCAACCTGGGTCGTGAGAGAGTGGCAGATAGTGCGTAGGCATGTTCACATATGCTCTGAAATTGGTTGTTTTTAGGTTTTTAATGGTAACACTTATAAATAACCATGTAGAGAGTGAAAATATGCTGTTTATTTAGTTGGTGGAAGTCTCTAGCACTGGTCTAGAACTTTTGTCTAAATAATTCCTTACATAATTATGTTAGGTTCATCAAGTTCACATGGAGGTTTTACAAAGTATGTTCTTTTCTTTTGTTTCTGACTCTTAGCTCTATTTTCCTTTACAAATTCGGTCATTTGGCCATATTTCAAGTATTTTCGGTTCTGAGGGTTGGCCAGAACTGAACTGTAATTCATGCAAAACAGAGATCAATAGATAACCAGAGTTTCCCATGTGAGGTAAACAACACAGATGTCTGGGAGTTAACTATGCCAAGTAATTGGTATTGTTCTGCATGTGTTAAGAAAGTGCTGTGTGTTTTTTATTATTATCAAATTTCCTCAGTGGGAGTTTACTGGGAATTTTTGTAGAGACGAAATAGTACAAATGACTAATCCCAGACTAAGTTCGGCTTACGCCCAACTAGCGAATTAGTTCGGTATGCACCACGCAGTAGGGTGTTCCCATCCATAATGGAGAATTTTCATGTAATGTATTTCTCTTCCTCCAACCAACCATTTGGTGATGGCTTATATTGAGACTCTATAGCCAAAATATTTTGAAGATGGAACAATATTTAGGACTTGAAATTCTGTAAAGTTGCATTTTTATAATTTTTTGCCAATTATTTTAAAATTATGCATTGTAATTTTACTTACTTATCCAAAAACATGTTGTAGTTCTCTTGACAAGTGATCTGCTCTGGCAACTATCTTTCAACAGGTTTTTGGAACTTTGTGATTAACTACATACATACATATTTGACATTTCTCAAGTTTCTTTAGAACATAATATCAATAACGAATAACAAAGCACAGCAAGTTTTAAGCTGCACCACATCATAGATATCAAATGATTAGTTAGATTACCAGAGAAGTTTCGACAATGGCAAATAATGTAACCTGTGTTGCAAGTTCAGTCTGGCTGACTGGGGGGACAGATGAAAATTTAAAAACTTCGAAACTCCCTTCTGAAAAAGAAGTGTGCAGGGTGCTGTTGCATTACCATATTGGAGAATAATTGAGCTTGAAGGTCAGTACAGACAAGACTTTCTCACTGCTACTACCAGTATGGGATAATGCAAAAATACAAATGAAATCTCCTACTCATGTGGTTGAGCATATCCAAAAACTTCATGAAGCTTTCAGTGCAGAGGCAAAGCCAGTCTTTGACCATGTAGTGCCACTGATATCACGTTGGAATAGCAAAATTATGGAGGACTTTACCGGCCCTAGAAGAGAAGGGGTAGACCGACTTGCTATTCTGGTCTCTGGACAGAATGTAGTGAAGCTGTTGACTGTCCCAAAACTTCGCGATGGAACAGCAGTTAAAATGTCAGGGGCATTGATTGACAGCATGGAATAGTGGGGATTAAGCATCAGACCAAGAGTATGTGCTTTAATACCACTGCTTCAAACACTGGAACAAAAGCCATTCTATGGAATCCGTTTCCTATATGCAGGAGCAATTCATCGGGCCTGCTGGATGGCCAGCACTATTTACTCCATAAAGATGTGGCTATTCCACAAACAGTATGAACCATTGCAGCTAGGATCCTCCGGATTGTGGAAGTCCTGTGGTCCCTCGTATCGTGGACAAATAAGGAAGCATCTCAGTGAGGTCTGTCTCTTTGTGCCAACCGTGTCTGTCACATACTGGTTCCAGAGCCTATCATCTGCGGTTGCTCCAAGAATTGACCTGTCCTTGCTATGTGCTCTGTCAGCATACCCAGACGGGGTTGTTGACTAAGCTGCCACCACAACATTTAGTCATCATTTATGGTACCTGTCTGGGCTGCTGGTAGGATTTGGATTCTTCGACAATAATGTCTTGGTAGAAGAGAATAGATTAATGGTCATGGCTCTCAGAGATACTGATGAACCTCCAAAACAGATTCCACTATTCGTCAATCCAGCAACAAAGGGACTACAAGACTTCGTCACGACATCTACACAGTGCTTTTTAAGGATCCTCAGCCTCTCCGAGGAATTCTTGCAGATTGACCCCAGCGAGTGGCTACTCCAAGAACCATATCTAAAGGACCAGATGGTCACCACCTCATTGAAGGTAGTGAACGATCTTGCAGAACGGGGAGTTGCCTTGATTCAGGAATTCGATGCCCCTTTAAACGCACAACGATGAACAGAATACAGCATCTCATGCAAGTCGTAGAGGACCATAGAAGCAAGTTCACAAGTTGCTAATAGTATGTGACTAAATGGCTGCCGACATCGAATTCGCTACCATGCCACGTTAGAGGGCTTTGTCTTCTGTGATGCATGTACGATATATTTAAAGTGAAATTTTAATGTAATTACTATTCAAAGGATTGACTGCTTGTTTTAATATTTAGTAATCCATTGTATTGTATAACATTAATAGGGCTGATAATATTGATATTTCTTACTTAGGCCATCGACATGCTGCTTTCATTGATGCCATGTGATCGGCGTTTTTCTAAAACATCTAAGAACTGTTTTCTTATGTACAATGCACACCCAGCCTTTGAGCAGATTTAATTCGGAAAAAAGTGTGCACTGTACCTGAGATAATACGGTAGTACATTACTAATGTATATGTATGGTTATATTAAATATCATCCTCTATGTCTAACTGACTGGTCCTGTGAAATTTGATCCAATTGTAAGTGGCTTACCTTTTGGTGTACCTTTGATTGTGTGCCAGCCCAATCTAGGTCACTGGATTTAAAAAGATGAGACATGCTTGTGTAGCATGTTGGCGTATGACAGCAGACAGTTTCAACAAGTGTTACCACAAAGCTAAGATTGACACACAGAAAATGACAAAACCTATGCAGACCTAGAAGATGTCTGTCAGATGACTTTTGTTTGGTGAAAAAGAATTACTGCAACACCCTGTTAACCACTGGATAGTGAATATTGTCCAGTATAGGGTGAATCAGTGCAATCAGACAAATGATTAATGTGTCTTTTTATTAATTGGTTTTGCTTTGTGACTCACAGGGCCACAGAATTTGTCGCCTGGATGGAACAATTCGACAGTTGGAGGAACGTCAGAAGATCATCGATCGATTTATGAAGGATAACACTTTTACTATTTTTCTTCTGACCACTCAGGTAACCCATGCATCTTCGTTGTCTTAGCAGATGGAAATTGATGATTGAAGTAAGGCAGGTGCATTGGAATGAGAGTTTAACAAACATCTTATCATACTTTACTGTAGTGTTGATGTGGCTGTATTGTAATAGTAAAGTTTTGTCTCCTGTTTCTCCCTCGCTTGCGAAGCCTGCGGCTCAGTCCAGAAACTTTGCCTATGATGGTCCCACTTGCTGGAATCATCTCCCTCAAGAATTGCGACTTGAGCTCCTATCTCTCCCCCTCTTAGTATTCTGCAGGCACCTGAAGACTGTATTGTTCAACAGTGATTTTACTTTTCCAGGTCGGAAGCACCTCTGTTGAGTTTATCCTCTAAGAGGCGCTTTATAAATCTCAAATTACAATTACAAAGAAAAGGCTATTCTAAATGCTCTAATTGGAGCAGTTGATGGCTTGATTGAGTGAAGATGAAGATTATGCATTTGCCAGATACTTAATACAACACAAATGAAATATGATAGTAATCCTCCTCTTAAAACAGCTTAGAGGTGCACGTAACAGGAAACAGTTTGAACCACCGGCAAGATCGAAAGGTAAATTTTCATCTTAGAGCAAGATATAGACATAGTAAGAGTTGTATACAAGGGATAGACATAGTAAGAGTTGTAAACAAGAGTTGTTAACATCTCCCATGAGGACAAGGACAATTCCAAATGTCAGGAACTGCTACTATGAAAGAGTATCAGCAAAAGAGAAGGTGTAAGCAAGACATTATAGTTTCCAGAAGGTCATAGTGAGGATAGCCCCTTAACAAAGCTAAGATGTACAGTCATAAACATATGGCCATTGTTAGCAAATAATTGCTCAGAAATAACTTTTAAAATAAGATTATTTTTTCACGTTGAAATTAAATATTTTCAGCATTTGTTGTTGGTTGTAATTTGACAGTATTTACTTGGCTCTATAAGTAAATCCAGCCAACTGAAGGCAACCAAAGATAACTGAATGCTAGGAAGGCACTGTTAACTATTAAACGAGCAAATATGTTAATAAGTCCAGAGTTCACAAGTTGTTTGTAATAAATAAATCGATTAAATTTACCAGAAATGTATATTTGTGTTTGGTCTTCTCTGAAAGGCCATCAGAGTCCATGTCTTGTTTGGACACTTCACAGGTCTATGCTAGGGCACTCCAAGCCTTGATTTCTGGCCCCCCAGGAGCTTTAAGAGGCCATTCAGTTGACCCAGGTACACATGGACTCAATCGTGGACGATGACCTTCATCCACTGTACCTTGTGCGACACAGCCTGGAGATGAGCCCAGAACAGTTAGCATAGCTATCATAAGAGACCGACTTACAGTTTAGTATTGCAGCCTTGAGCAGTGGATCGATATTGGCAGACAATTTGTCATTCATGTGGAGGGAATAGTGCTGTATTTTCTCTTTGCAATATTGGGGTTTCCACTGTTGCAAGCCTACTTGCTCCGTTTACAGCCACTCTCAAAACTATGGCACAAAAAACAGCCAGTGGGCATAATAACGATTTTGGCCTCACTGGAAAAGTTAAAAGTAAGTTGAAATGATTTATTGTAGTAAGTAGTTGAATGTTTGATAGGTATTAAGTTGAAAAGTGGGCATGGCTTTTAAAGAGAGGGAATTGTAACATGCATTTCGTCCCATCATTACTGTAAATGATCTCACTGAGGATGCATTTTGAGCACATGCACTGCTGTTACACCAGATTAACCCTTGTTTACTGACGCTACAAAATCAATATTATTCAGATAAAACATTCATAAATGTTAAACACATATAATTTTTACACTTATTAGGAAGCAGAATAGAAATTTAATGTGCTGTTGGTAATGTTGGATATTGCAAACTCTGTTTTGGAATGTCATCTAATAAAACATGTCCAAATCCTCAGTATGACATCAATAGTTATGGTAAATATTACCTCTTTGGGTTATAGTTAAATAAAAATATTGTTTATAAATATTGATCTATACTTTATTAGTTATCAAATACAAGATTAAGTAAATCTACTGCAGATCTACATGATCAGCAGTTGCAAGTTTAATCCAAGTTAACAGAATTGACGACACTACTTATTTATCTGGCCCACGTAGTGCTGTAGTTAGCACAGTACTGCATTCGCTATGCACATTTCATTTATGCACTTTTAATAAGTGTGATTTAACTTAAATTAGTTGTTATGAATCTTTGCAAAATTTAACTTAGTTGGAAAAGTTTTGGAATTTCCACACATACTGTAGGAAAATGACCACCAGTCCATTTTTCGTGTTTTCGACGTTTCATGAAAATAAGATTCAACTATAGAAAGTTCTTGTAAGAAACTGATTTATAGTCTGGAAAGTACGGTATGTATCTAAGCACGTATACAGGACAAGCCCGGTAACGTATGGTTATCAGGAACTGCATGTTACTGAGTCATGCGCTACTGGAATACACTGATTATCATAGCATTATACATTAGCATATAGCCTACTTTGGTTTGTATACGTGTACGTCTTGTCGGCATTCTTGTCATATTTTAAGCCTATCCGTTGACTTCAGTTTTAGAAATAATTTGTAACTAATAAAAAGCTAAATGAAAGTCTTGAAAACTTGGTGAAAGTATAAATGTGACCCGCCATGACAAAATGAGTCGGAAGTCGCACAAAGCAGAACGCTGCAAATCGCTTCTAAAGGTGTTTTGCCTTCAAATTATTGATTTTGTGAATTTTACATTTTTGGAATCTACATTATATAATACATCAATAAAATATTAAACTGTAATTTATTCTGTTATTTTTAATGTGTTATTGATACAAAATAAATGACCTATAAGATATAAAACCTCTCTACAACATCGTTTTTGTACGATTTTCAAGCGCGTTGACTGTGTCCATCTGGCGAAAGATATCAAGGTTGTAATACATTGTTGGAAAGCTTAATCATAGCTCTATGACATGAATAAATTATTTATTCGACCTGACCTTACTAATTAACCAATAAGATGCTTTCTTTAGGAGCCTTAAACTGGATCAGGGTAAACAAATTTAAATACCCAGGCTAGCAACCGTGATCACATGACTGAATTGCGCAAGGCTATTGGACAGTTTATAGGTCGCGCGTGCGCACATAGCCTAGGACGGACATTTTTGTTTTCAAGTACGAGAAGGCATGGTTTGATATTATTCTTCTGTAAAAATAATAATGTCAGCAGGAAAGGAAAAAGAAATCGCTGATGCATTAAATACGGCATTGAAATGCAATTTACACGGCGCAATAGGTTCAGGTACATTAACGGAATTAATCAATGACTACTTCTGCACGCCATACGAGCGTGAAGACGGAGAGCATTCTGATGGTTCGTCCGGTTCTGAATCGGATTTTGACGGTGGCGATGATGGAACTACGGCCATAGTTTCTGGTTTGGTTGAAGACACTGAACTCTTCAATGATTCACCAATAGTTTCTGTCGATGAAGTCAGCAACATAGTGATGGCGGATGTTGTGAATTGTGTAATGTGCATGGACGATGACGATGAAATGGATCGAGTCAGAGCATTTTCTTGTGGCTGCAATAGACTCTGTTGTTTAGCAACTGGCCCAGGAATTCATCCTTAGAAGACGGCTCGACATGAAAGAACTAAGTGAAGGTACAATTCTACTTATAATGATTGCATTACTTTAGCTTGTTCCCACCATGGTTCCAGAATGTGGTTGTGGTAATAATTTGAACGAATTTCAATTTTCAACGAGACACTATATTCATAAAATAATGAAAACTGAAACCATAATCGTAAATGAAAACTGTGTTTTCTGTCCAGTCTTGGTTGAAAACAATCCAAAAGTCTCCCACTTACAGTTTCACGAATTTTCGCGATTGCACCACATAGTGGGTAGCCAGTTAGAAAGTCAACTATCATGGGAAAGATTTGCGGCATGCCTTACTGATGAAGAAACTTTTATCGGTCCTATGCCTTTAACGTTGCCATTCACCCTCTGGGAAAAGTTTTTTAGCAAGACATAATAATCATAAATTGAAACATGACAAAGATTTAGATGTTTCTTACTATTTTTACAGCTGAAAAAGATCTCCTTTTGCTTGGCATGATCTCGGCTCAGATGAATACTGGTGCACAAACGGTTAGTTCAAGAAGGGAACATCAGACAGACCGCAAAAACCAGCGCACAACATACATAATCAACTCATTTACAGTGTGCAGGGAAACATTCAAATTTGTCAATTGCATCAGTCAGAACAAGCTCACAGCCATTATCAAGCACTTCAAGGAAAATGGGTTGACACCCCGAGTAAAGAAATCTGGAGGAAGAAAGAACAACACGCAGAGTTTAAGTTTCGAGGACATCAAGGCTGTTGTGTCATTCGTAACAAACTTCGCCGAACAGCATGCTCTTCTTTTACCGGGACGAGTCCCGGGATTTAAACGTAGCGACATTCGTCTGTTGCCATCCAGTGAAACTAAAGCCTCGATTTGGAGAAAATATGAGACTGCAATGGCAACTCTAGATCTACGAGCTGTCAAATTATCGACATTCAAAGAATTGTGGAACCAACTGGTGCCCTACATTGTCCGTACTAAACCTATGACGGATCTGTGCTGGGAATGCCAGAGAAACAACTTCGCTCTCTACCGCACTGCCAACATGCCAGACAGCCTGAAGTCTGAGAAGGTTAAAAAACAGGAACAACATTTGTATATTGTACATCAAGAAAGGAGCTTGTACAACAACTTGGTCCATGAATCTAAGTTGGTTGCAGCTGCAAAAGACATTTCCACTCTCGGAAAGAATGGTGCTTGTGGAAATAACATTACAATGCATTACAGCTTTGACTTTGCACAACAGGTGCATTATCCTAGTGACCCATTACAGCCTGGTCCAATGAATTTTTTGGTTCTGAGGAAATGTGGCATTTTTGGAGTTTGCTGTGAAGCTATACCACAGCAGATAAATTATTTGATTGACGAGGGGATGTGTGAAAGCAAAGGTTCAAATTCTGTGATCAGTTATTTGCACCATTTTTTTAGTATGTGGGGATTGGGTGAAACTGAAGTGCATTTGCACTGCGATAACTGTTCTGGCCAAAATAAGAACAAATACATGCTTTGGTACTTTATGTGGAGGGTGATTTATGGTCTCCATACCAATGTACATTTACATTTCATGATTTCAGGACACACCAAGTTTTCTCCTGATTGGTGTTTTGGTTTGCTAAAACAAAGATTCCGACGAACACCAGTCTCGACTCTAGCTGACATAGAGGAAGTTGTTAACCTAAGCACTGTAAAGGGAGTCAACAAACCTCAGCTGATCGGCTCCGAAGATGGTACTGTGTTTGTACCAACATATGATTGGCAATCATTTCTAGAGCCATTCTTCAAGCCGCTCACTGGGATCAAAGGCCTCCATCATTTTCGGTTTTCACAGGTAACTCCTGGTATTATCCACTATCGAGTGACACCAACCTGTCAAGAGCAGTCAGTGCAACTTCTGAAAAGTTTAGACCAGTTACCGAGCGGTGATGGCCCTCTACCACTGAAACCACCTGGATTGCCCTTAGCTCGACAATGGTATCTGTACCAGAAGATTCGTCAGTTTGTTCGAGATGATGCTCAAGATGTGACCTGTCCAAAATCAATGACAGCTGAAGAAGATAAAGCTGCTGAAGACCAAGAAGAAATGGATGAACCTTATCCTTCACAGAAACCAAACGGGCGCAAGAAAGCCAATCAGGAAACAAGAAAGCAAACCAAAACACCAACCCGGAGCAAACGAGGGCGTAATAAATAGAATTGTTTCTTATCAACTTATGTGATTAATTGATTGTTGTTCTTTAGAGAATTTAAGATTTAGGTTTGCATTTTGGTAGAAAAACTAGAAAATCATAATCTTCGGCGATTTCATAATTTTTCTCAAGAACGCTTGTGATTTGCAACTGGAATAATTTTTTTATTTTGCAGCTTTTTTATCTTATATTTGACAGGAATACCTGCCTAGCTTACTAGTTTATGTATGCCAGGTTTAATTAAACTGTGAAGAATGTAACCAACAATTTGACATTAGAAACTGATGTACTAGGATTTAACCTGAGAAACAAAGAATATTCACCGCTGTCACATTCTTCACAGAAAATGTGTTCTTTGTATCTCGAATAACTTTTTTATCTTTTAGAATTTTGTACTCCTGTTTGGCATGTCTATTTGTCAATGTCAGTGGTCCATGTGGGCCAATTTTCATGTAATTTGGTTGACTCAAACCTATGGTTGCTAAGGCCAACCTGATATGCATCAGATAAATTTAGAAAATCTTGTTTTCCCGAAAATAAATATTGCACAGGATGAAAGTTTAGAAAATTAATAACTCCTCAAGCACTTGGTCGATTTCGATAAGTGATAGCTCATTTTAAAGGTAATTGAACATAGAATAATGTGGAATATATAACTCAAAATGTTCAAAAATGGCTTAGAGACTCATTTTGTCATGGCTGGTCACAAATTTAAATGATAAGTGCTTAAGTGTAACCAGTAAAAGCACCTGACAAAAGCTTAGGTTCAAGTTAGTTTTGCGCAAGCGCTCGCTTTGTTTATTTCCACAGACTATATATTTCACAGCATAGGAATTGACAGCGATACAGAGTGAATTATATATTACCTAATATAAAGAGTTCGCATGAGCAGCAAGGTCTTGGATCAGTGTCTGTCAATTATAATCTGAAGTAGGATGTTATTTTGGCTGTTCATGGTTTTCGATTTTTAATTTGGCAGGAAATTTGTTTGCAGCCGTTTCATCGTCATTAGTCAGAAATTGTAACTTGGGATATGCCATGGCGTCTTTTAAACCTATTTGTAAACCCTTGGCTGGCTTGGAATGACTAGTCCCTGGCTAATTTCCAAATTTCGTAGCTTATGCTTGAAGAATTGGGCCGCTTAGTGGTGTTCATTTTGCCTCTCTTGAGCAAACCATGTGTGAATGCCTTTGTCTATAGCAGGTTTATCAGAATGGTGCACACATTTTCACTCAAGGCCCATGCTAAATTCGATATCTTGTACAAACTTACGTACTTGGGCTTCGTTCTTCAGCCACCTCAGAGTATAGATTCATTAACCCCAAGATCTTTTTAAACTTAGGCCTGAGTTTCTCCGCATGGTACTTGATCTATAGCACCTAGTTTCTCTTGCCCTGAGTAGAAATGTTGACGCTTGCTTATTTTTTATATTAGGCCTATGTTAAGATAATCAGATTCCTAAATATTTTTTAAATCTAGAAAACGATAACATTAAAGTGTGAATATGCATGAAACGTCTCACCAGTGCCGGCAATCAAAACATAGAGAAACAGAATGGCAGGGTTGCCAGGTAGTTTCCAGAAATTCCACTTCCACAAAACTAACTGTTCTGAAAAGGTGTGCCTTAAGACAAACTGAGAATATTTATTATGCTGTTAGTGGCAGAAGAGTTTGAAGTTCAGTTGAAGATTGTTCCATAAGGACAGTCGAATGCACAATAAAGCACTGTGTGCCTGAGCTGTTGTGTGGTAGCACGGGACTTTCAGATTTCCAAGTGTCGCGGAATGCAGTGTTTGTCGACCTGACTGCTTGAGAGAGGAATTAAAAGGCTTCCTGGTGTAGAATGGCATAAATACTCCTGTCTGTGCTGAAAACCAAAGAAATCTGTGTGATAGATAAATGAGTTGTTCTTGTGACTTAGCCAAACTGTGGATAGTGGCTGATAATTAATATGTGGTTTTGTGTTTTTTAGGTTGGAGGAGTTGGTTTGACGCTAACTGCTGCTGATCGTGTCGTGATTTGTGAGTGGGACTTTATATTTTGACATAGTGCTTTCTCTTTACTGTACAACTATCATGAGATGGAAAATTACTTAAACAGTGCATTTAATTTAGTCAGGTGTTTGTAACACTGAATGAAGTGAATTTCTGCATGTCAGGTGACTTGAAACTCATCTGTCTGATCACCTTGCTATGGCCGCTTCCATTTCTTTTCCTACCAAACCACCACCGAATTACACCATTATCACTTTCAGTCCTTAGCATAAACTAGACATCCAAACTTTTTAAAATGACATCTGCTCCTCACTTTCTTCTTCTGGCAAACCTATCTGCAGATGTCCTCTCTCACCAATTTAAATCTGTTCTAACCACATTGCTTGATAAGCACATTCCTGTTAAATCTAAAAAGGTTACTTGTTCTTGACCTGAAACCTTGGTTTAACTATGGAACTGCTGAAGTCCGACGTCGACATAGCCAACTTGAACGCATTGTCGTCGCTCATGACTTTCCTTTTTTTACATGCATTTCAAAAAACCTTGTGAAATTGTTTGTAATCTAATTTCCAAGGTGAAATCCTCAGATCTCACAAACACGTAACTTCAGAGAACTCACTTGCCAGACGAAAGTTTTAAATAAGTTATTTGGAATGCTCTAATTAAATTACTGCACAGGAAAACATTATGTACATTACCAAAACCGTCCTAGCCATTTGCTCTGGATGATGCTTTCATTTAATTCTTTGGTGTCAAGATATCCAACACATGTTTCAGACTAAAATTCTCTGATGAAGCTCTGTCGAATGGCTTTTCATCTTCTGATTGCCCCTACCCACTCTTGATTCCCTTACTCCCAGAACTGTTACTGAATTCGGTCACTTGGTTTCTCATCTCCGGACAAACAGTCCCTCCTACATGCAATTCCAACTCACCTTCTGAAAAAACTGCTTTGATGTGCTTGGTACCACCATCTTGACAGTGAGCAGTCAGTCGCTTGCTCCTTCCCATCATGTTTCTCTCACGCAATAGTCTATCCTTTGTTGAAGACACCATCTTTGAATGCTAACACTATATCAAACTACTGACCAATTTCAAACTTGAATTCTGTTTCTAAACTTCTTGAAAGTGTTGTTAAAAGTCGTCTGGAGGCATGTCTGTCTTAAAAATTCTGTAATTCTCCTTTTCCAGTCAGCATATCGCAAATTCTGCTACACTCAGTCATCTCTTCTGTCTTTCTCTCTATCGAATGACATAATCCACTCTATGGACAGTGGTAAAGTAACTGCACTTGCTCTTCTTGACCTGTCTGCTGCCTTCGACTCTATCGACCCTAATGTATTGCTCCGTTGCCTTGCCCATTACCACGTCTGTTTGGTATATCAGGCCCTAAACTGGTTGTAATCATATCTTCGTACTCCCCATACTCTCTTTTTGATAGTGGAACAATGTAGGCCCTGGTACCACTCATTTGTGGTATCTCTCAAGGCTCTGTTCTTATTTTTTTCTTGTACACCACTCTGCTAAGTGTTTTACTGAGTTAAAGTGTTCTGAAGCACAATCTTCATGCTGATGATACTCGACTCTACATTTCCTGTGTTAATTCCTCTTCTTCTAGCTCTCTTGCTCTACCATCTGAGATCTTCAACCGAGTTCAGTCTTGGGTGGCAGAAAATGGACCGATCTCAGACCAATCCAAATCTGAGTGTCTCCTTTTTGAAACTTCACATCAACTGTACAGATTTAACTCTTTAAATTCTGTCTGTCTTCTCTCTAGGCATATTGTCATTCAACACAGCTTTTCAGCTCGCAATTTGGGTATTGCGTTTGACCCTGTCGTTCAGTGAATACATTAATTCTACGTGCAGGTCTACCCATTACCACATCTGTGATATCTGTAGGATTAGGTGTCATGTTCCCTTTTCTGCCCTGATGTCTAAAGTTGGCTAATGGCCTGGTCTCCAGTCACCTTGACTACTGCAACTTGCTTCTCATTGGCTTTTTAAAGCTAATTTGAGTTCAAAATACATTGGCAAGAGCTATCACTAAAACTCCAAAATATGAACATATATTACCAATCCTAAATTCATCACAATGGCTAGCCATAGAAACGCGAATAATGTTCAAGACTGGGTTAATTGTATACAAGACTATTTCAGCCAATCTCGATATCTTTACTCTATACTGACTTCCAAGATTTGTCTCTAGATCCTCTGAATGTCTAGATCTGACTATTCCATGGACAAGGACAGCTCTCGGCAGTCATGCATTTTCTGTCACTGGCCCTAGACTTTGTTTTGGTCTTCAGATCTCGATCAAAAACTTATATCTTCCTGGACTCATTTTCTCCATTCCAAACTGTGCCACCTGAACGGTGACCAGTCTACTAAAATTCTCATGTCTAAATAAATGAGAGCTGCACTGCACTGGCTTCCTGTCAGAGACAGAATAAAATTGAAGATCTAGCTACTGGGTCAGGGCACATTGCTCAGCTCTGCCTCAGCATAAATATGGGAGCTGGGTTCTTGTGGGTTTCAAACCTGTTGGAGCATGAATCGCTTTGCTCGGAATCTCCTGGTCTCTCATTTCTGTACGTCAGTACAAGAAAACCACACACTTTCTTGCATTGGTCCTTTTCTTGAAACAGTCTTTCTGTGAATACACGTGCTGTTACTTCTAATTCGGCTGAAGTTCCTTCTAACTGAGCAATATTATAAATGGGTTAAAAAGCATAACTTAATATGCAGTTCGAGAGGAAACTAGCAGCGTAAACTTTATAAACATACAGCATTGGTATTGGAGCAGTCACGAGAACTAGTGTAATCAGAATTCTTATATTTTTACAGTGAGTGAATGATGGATTTTTTATGCAGCATATGGAGGCATGGTAATTCAAATAAATTGAATTTATGGAAGTGCTTTGCAGGAAGTAACTGGTTAAGTCAGTGATCGGGTGGCTGTATGCATTTAAAAAACTTCCAGTTCAACTTTCTCGCAAATTTTTCTCATTGTTATATTGTCTCCACTAAAGAGGCCACTGCACCCAGCCCAGCGAAGAAACAAGTCAATCCTTCAAACTAAATCCATTGACAAGAATCCACCCCAAGGTGGAAGAGCATAAGTTAACCACAAGACTACAAGAGCTGGGAAAATATTTTTCAGTTTACTGGTAGTCAACCCTTGAGATCGGTGGACTGTAAGTGGGTATAGGGTGTTGGCTACAAACTGTACTGTTCTGCAGTCATTCTAAGCCATCTTGTGGTCATTTGCTTCTATTGGTTAGTTCACATTAGTGAAGTATTTACGACGAAAAGAAGTGCTAACTACCTGCGTCTTGACCCTCCCAAAAGAAGGAAATTTATGCCAACTAGTGAGCATATTAGTAGTATATTGTGGTATGTGACAGATAGTTTATAGTTATTGCAGTGTGAGGCTTATCATGACAAGACATACTTGTCAGCTGTGCATGGGAATAAATTTTAATGGTGAGATGTACTCGTCGTCAACAGCGGAGGGATTTAGCAAATTTGCAGAAACACCTAAGCAATACAGCTTGTTCAGTGAAAAATAGCAGAATTTAGTATAGTGCCAAAGAGTTCAAAACATTCTTGCTGAATATGTTACAATGTGAACTGTCTGTTGAGTGGCCTATTCAGTTCTACTTAGCCTTGGACCAACTACTGCAAGCACTCGAGAACCCAACAGTGGCCTGGTACGAGGAACAACAGGAGTCACAGTGTCCATTTTTCAAGTGCAATATTTATTGGTATGACATGTGAGCACTGAACAGAGATAGGTCAGCTGATGTAATAGTACTAGTTTGTGAACTATAAGACTTTCTAAACTGGATTCTTTGCTCAATGGGTAAGCAGTGTAACGAAAGCAATATTGGTGTAATATGCTGTTGTTTAATGTCTGTCATGGCACCGGCCAGAGAGTTGAACCACGTGTACTTTGTGCAGATCTCCTGTAGTGAAACCAATGTGCAGTGAATTGCAGTAGTCAGGTCTGCTAGAAACTAATGCAGTTGCTTGTGAGATCAAGACAGTTTGAGGCCAGTGTGATCTGATTCTACTAACAACCCTTATGTGAGATTGAGCTGACTTGCATATGGCCTAAACACAGTTAGAAAATGACAAGGTGAAGTCAGATGCCTGAACTCCATGCTCATTCAGTCTGGTTTACAAGCTAGCCACCCGTCTAAGGCAATCAAATTCAGAAGTTTATTATTAGCCACCTGGAAAGCTTCCAGCAAGTTGTGAACTGAGTGGAGTCATATATAATGTAAACAGGAGCGGGCCTAGTACAAAACCTTGTGGAATGTGACAATTCAAGACAACAGGTGCAGAAGTTGGTTGGTTGATGCAAACTGATTGAGTATGAAAGTGCATGTAAGATGCAAACCAATGGAGAGTGAGACCAGAAAGACTGAACCATTGTTCAAGGCATCGAAAGGGTATGCTGTGATCAAGATATCAAAAGTGGCAGGTAGATCAAGCAGAATAAAAGATGTTATGAATATAATCTTTTTTACCCTTTGTAACAGTCACTAGTTATCACGGGTTTACAACTTATCATATACAGTTATTAGGGAATTATTTATTAATTTTGATGGCCATTAAGGGATAAGAGTTGGCTAGTGCTGCAGAAGTCAGCTAGTCACAGAAGGGTTAGGTAATATAGATGACGGAGTCAAGTTTGGGAGGACTCTGTTAAATGCCATAAGGTTTGCAGATGATCAGGCAATGGTAGCAGATACCAGTGCTGGACTACAAAGAATAATGGCTGCACTGAACAAAAAATCGGAAGAATATGGTATGAAGATAAATAGAAAGAAAACAAAGGTGATGAGATTGAGTAAGTGTGAAGGAAAACGAATAACTATTATAGTCGATGGTACAGAAATTGAACAAGTCCGCCAGTTCTGTTATCTGGGAAGTTTAATATCAGATGACTGCAGATGCAGTGCCGAGATCAAGAGCAGAATATAAATCAAGGAAGAAGCATTCTGGAAGAGAGGAGAACTTCTGACAGGAAGGCTGAATCTGGATCTAAAGAAATAATGGTAAAATGCTTCATGTGGAGTGTAACACTGTACGGTTCTGAGACATGGACTATTGAAAAGGCAGAAACCGAGAAACTCAAGGCATTTGAAATGTGGATATGGAGAAGAATGGCCAAAATCAGTTGGAAGGATTATAAAACTAATGAGGAGGTGTTGCACTTGGTACAAGAGGAAAGGACACTGGTCAATACAATAAGGAGGAGACAAATGAACTGGATTGGTCACATACTGCATGGAAATTCTCTCCTGAGGACAGTGATTGAAGGAAGAATTAAAGAAAAGAAGGTTCCAGGAAGACCAAGAAATGTGCTGTTGGACTGGATGATGGATAAAGAAAGAAGACTGGGCTACAAAGAAGTTAAAGAAAGGGCACAGAACAGAGAAGAGTGGCGTCGTTGGACTCTTGGACCTGCCTAACTGCAGAACGCTGAAGAAGTGCTACAGAAACTGAACTTCATAATTGGTCTTGGGTTTCTGATATACAATGACATGATTGTGAATTACCTGAACCAAAATTTATGTGAAAGCTGAGTTTTACAATGTAGTTGGCAGAGATGCTACCTTGATGTGCAGTGTAACTTCTTTTTTTCCTGTGTTATGTGCTTGAATAATATACATTAATACACCAACAAAGGTGAAAAATAATGCTATTTTTTATGTGTAAACGAGCATCTAAATGGATGTGTTTACTGTTTTATAGCTGTTATCTTTGGTTATTTGCAGTTGACCCATCATGGAACCCTGCCACTGATTCGCAGGCTGTGGACCGAGCCTTTAGAATTGGCCAAAACAAAGATGTGGTTGTCTATCGTTTGATCACTTGTGGTAGCATCGAGGAAAAGATCTACAGGCGACAGATCTTCAAGGATTCTATCAACCGGATGACAACTGGTGACACAAAAAATCCATTCCGGTAGGCAACCTTCCAAAGGTTTTCATATTTACATGCTGTAATATATTTCATGCAGGTCAAGTCCCCATGCATATAACGTGCATGGAAATTCTTTAATCATATAAATATAAACCGACAAAACGTGCCCATGCTCAGTTGTTCATAGTGCACACAGCCTTCCAATTCAAAAGTTGCCTGAGCCATACTTATGGTTGAGCCTTGAGCCTTTTTATGCAGAGAAATGTTCTTGTACTATTTTGCAGGAAAGTCTGTGTAATTCATAAAACTTGAGTATAATTTTACTGCTATATATATATATATATATATATATATATATATATATATATATATATATATATATATATATATATATTATAGCATTATTCTGGTAAGAGAGTTTTGAACCATTTGTAGTTTGTGTAGATCTCACTTAGTGATACCCATAAGAAGTGAGTTACAGTAGTTAAGTCTGATGGGAACCAATGCATTAGCTGATGAGATTAAGATAGTTTGAGATAAAAGAAATCTGATTCTACGAACATCTTGTATGTGAAATTGTGCTGATTTGCATATGGGATGAACATGGTTGGAAAGTGACATGGTGGAATCAAACACCATGCCCAAACTGTGCGCACATTCTGTACAGTTAGTAAATAAGCCACCTGAATGAACCAACATAAGACTATCAATTTTCTGGAGTTGTTGGCTTGTACCTAGGAGAAGTTCTGTTTTAGAAGAATTCAGAAGAAGTTTATTACTAGTCACCCAAGATTGATCATCACCAAAAACAGAAGCAAGTAGTTGGAGAGCATGATTTGACATGGGACTATCAAATAAAATGAATAGGTGGATGTTATCAGCATGCTATTGTTAACTTGAATGGGCCAAGTACAGAACCTTGTCGAACAGCATAATTCAAAGCAATGGGCACAGAAGTGGGTTGATTCATATGAATTGAGTATGAGGTTGTAGATATGAAGCAAACCAACTGAGAGTAGAATCAAATTGACTGAACCAGTGTTCAAAACGGTGAAGATGTTATGATCAACAGTACCAAATGCAGCAGATAGGTCAAGGAGAATGAGAGCAGTTACTTATTCTTTATCTAAGAAGCTGATTATGAGATTGTGAATGGTAGGTAAGAAGTGCAGTTTCTGTAGAATGTTTGTGGTAGGCAGTTTGGAAACTAAGGTACATGTTATATAGGTCAAGAGGTGACAGCTCAGGCAAGTGGCTACTACTTTTTCTACAATTTTTAAAATGAAATTGATAGTAGAGGTATGGTGATAGCTTGATAGATAATCAGGATAAACAGGTGGCTTTTTGAGAAAAGGGTAAACCTTGGCATGAGCAAAATTGGCAGGGAATCAGCTTTCAGCTGGAGAGAGATTGACAATGGATGTGATAATTTGACCCAAGACATCGAAGCATTCTTTTTGAAGGGTGGTAGGAGTAACGTCCAAGGCACACTGTTTATCAGGAATGAAAATATCCACCGAAATATTCAAGATGTAATTTTGAATAGAAGGATATCTATTCCATACAGAATTGTAATTGTAATCTGACATTTTTAAAGCGCCACTTCAAGAATAAACCCATCAGGAGTGCTCCTGACCCAAACCAGTGAGACCATTGTGAAATGATATAGACTTCAGGCACTTGTGAATGAATGTTAAGGTGATAGAAATTTATTGCTTCATGACGGCAAGGACTATGGTTTAGGTCAGTGTCACCAGAAAGAATTAGCAGAAGGTAAAGTAACAGCAGGCAACTTTGATGAGTTTTGGACCCAGATGTAGAGTTTGAGAAATGGGAGGACGATGAAGGAACAAACAGGGTTATAAAAAGCATGTGGGTATTTTAGACATGGCTGGTTGTATAAGGTAACAGAAATAGACATAAGAAGGATGGTGAAATAAAATAGTTGAGTTTCTTCCAACAGTGACATGACTGGGGAGATTGATTGTGCATGTGTGACAGCGAACAGAAAAGAGGGACAACAATAAAGATACCTGTGGTGAAAAAGGTGTTTATTATCATGTTACTTTGGACAAATGTAGCAAGGACAGCTTGTGAGAATCCAGATGGGTTTGTTAATGAGCATAAAAAGGCAAGTCTGAAAAATGCATAGTGATTTTTATAGATGGAGATTATGTAATCTAAATAAGGCAAGTCAGGAAATCTTCAGTTTATGGGACAACTCAAGAGCTCAGTACAATTGAAGGATGCCAGGTCTGTGTTAGTTTCGGAGCTATGTTAGGTTTCAGCTAACAGAAAAAGAGGACTCGCTGTATGTAACGGAACTGTAGAATAAACAAAGCCAGGTGCTTTGAACAAATGGACGATAATAGAGGAGGACAAAAGGCCGGACAAATTATTTGATAAATTGCAAGTATTTACAGGTCAAGAAGAAAAGCACGATGCTTCATTTTAAAAAATGCAAAATTACTGACTGGTATCTAGAAATTTATGAATTTAAAGTAAAGTAAAAACCTGTTTAAAAGCCTCTTTAAGCTGTAATAATTAAAACCAAAATAATGTGTTGCCCAACTTCCACTCCAACTTTGGAATGGGGGAAAATTCTGAATTTTTATGTATTTATTCAGACACAGTTACAGGAGTTGTTGAATCAACTAATGACTTTTAGTTATAGGGGAGCACTGAATTAATAATAACAGAAAAAGAGAAGAAGTGCAATCCCTTAAGTTAACCCTGAGGCTGCCTTGGGTATGAAGTGTTGACAAATTCATTTTTCTTAGCCTTGATTTGTGTCTTCTCCTTAACACCTGATCTTCCCACTGACAGTGTGCAGTCAGCTTACGGTCAATTTACTCATTAGAGCTGAGTTGAATTAATAATATTAATAATCAGAGAACTGCTATAGCACTACTGTAGTATGCTAAAGGCATCAGTTGATGGTCGCTGCTAAGCAAAGTTGGTGTGCATACCAATTTCCAGGTTGTGTCCAATCAAAAGCCAAGAGAGAAATTTGAGAAGACACAGGAACAGCCCCATGGGGACACAGGTCCAGGGAAAGATGGATTTTAATCGAGGCCAATACTGATTCTGCAGAGCAAACGTTTGCCGGAAGAGAGTTCCAGAATCTGGGGCAGAAACAGAGAAGGTATGCCCACTGAGAGCTGTCATTGTCCTCAGTATAGTCAGAGTGAGACTGTCAGAGGACCTTGTTGAATAGTTATAAGACTTGGGAGTCAGCACGAGATGAAGATAGTGAGATTGGCTGAAATTTAGGACTTTATAGACAATTAATTGGCTCAGTCTTAAAAATTATTCTCTTTTCTTTGGGTAGACAGTGTAACGATTTGACAACTGGAAATATATGTTGACACATTGTAGTTTTGATGATGACTCTGGCCAAGGTGTTTTGGGTTCGGAAGCTTCATCAAGTTAGCTTTGAAATGCCAATAAAAAGCCAGATACAATAGTCAAATTGACTGGAGATCAAGATATTTGCTACACAAACCAACTCAGAAAAGAGGAATGTGGCACCTAATCCTTTGGATATTACTAATGTAATAGTGGGCTGACCTACATATTGAGTTAATGTGTTCACTGAAGGGTAGGTTAGAATCATTTACAACGCCTTATTTACGAACCGAACAGCTGTGCTGTATGACATAATTACCTAGGTGAATGGAATTCAGGGATATGAATTTGTTCAACTGATGCATAGTATTGAAAAATAGGAAATCCTTTTTCAATGGATTTAAGAACACATCGTAACAGCTTTTGAGGAAGTGATTTGGATTGCATCTAGGAGGCATTGTGCATCAGGAGAAGAGAAGGTGATTGACCGGATTTCATCAAAAGTTGCAGGGGTCACGAATGGATGACAATCAGGAGATGAGAAGCCATTTCATAGCAGAATACCAAAACTTCAGCTTAATATTGAGGGCTTTCCAAAGAGACTTAGGCAAGAGGAGCTTTCTGAGATCAGGTTTGTAAGGTAAGCGGTTTTGGCCATGGAAACCAATTTAGAAACAAGTTTGCATTATTCCTTGAAATGTGAATGATAGAACGGAAGTCGAGAGCAACACCAAGTGTGTTGAAGTTGGCTACAGAGACATCGAGGATCTGGTCACGAGTGACATCCTTTTGGGATTTAGGAGGAATGTGCTATCAAGCTAATCCTTGGCTCTAGGATGGTTGAAGACAAGACAAGCTATCAAGCAGTTGTGTTAAGGCAGACTGTAGTTGGTGAGAGAGGGCATCTGACAATAATAGGTTTGAGTCAGAAGAAGGAAGTAATGAGTAAATGTTATTTTTGAAGGCCTGTACTTCTAGTATTTGCCAAGCCTAGAAAGTGATAACCATGTAATTCAGTGGAAGTTTGCTGGGAAAATCAGTGAAAGCGGCAATAGCAAGACGGTCAGAAAGATATTCTTTGATTAGGATATTTTGGACTATGTTACAAGTAGGAGGTCAGAAGTGTGGCCTTCAGCATGTGTCATCAAAGTAATGTGATGCTTTATATCAAAAGAGGTCAAGAGTTCATGAAAAGTACTAGATGTATGATCATTTGTATCCACATGAATATTAAAGTCACCAGTTGTAGTGAGGTTGGTTGAAGAAGAAATTAAAACCTCCAAAAGAGCCTGAAATTCGATGAAAAATCCTTTATTGTAAGTGATTGTGATCGACATAAATTTCAAAGCGTGATATGTTTATTACCTGAGTTTAAAGTAGCCATTATAACTCATAAAATGTTGCAAAACAAGGTTTATGTAAACCTGATGTATAACTTCATTATAAGTGGCCATGTGCTCTGGATAAGCAGATTTGTTGGTAAAGCTGATCTTGTATATTGTTCATAGATACTTCACCAAGCAGGACCTCAAAGAATTGTTTGAATTGAGTGATATACGTGTTTCCATGACACATCAACAACTAGAGAAACTTCAGCAGGGGATGCGCAAAACGGACACACTGCTGGATGCACATATAGCATTTCTTTACTCACTTGGTAAAAATTTAATGTATTGATGGAGTTTTTGGCTGATAAATATATTTTTTTGTTTGTTTACCACAAATATAGGGTTAACAATAAATAATAGACATCTCATTATACTTTGCTGTTTAGCTTGAGATATTGTATTTCACTCTATGGGTTGAAGCGTAATTCCTTATGCACATATCTGAGAACTTTCACTAGGCGTGCACTCAGAGGCCTCTTTTCAGTCAAGCATGGCTGCTTCCTTAAACTGACCTATCTGGCTTGACAACCATTGGCATAAATTATCAGGTTGCTGTCCATGTCTAGACATATCTTGATCGCCCAAATAATCTCTGTATCCCTTTGGAAATCATGGCTCTCAGAGCGTTGGTTTTATTCTGACTGCTTTTACTTTCAAGAGTGTCTTAACATCTGTTGTGTACTTGGTTTGATCTTCTAGCACACTGGGACCTGTTTCTTGTCCTGATAGATATACAAGCAGGTGATGTGCATAGTATTTTGAAGATGACAACTCACACGCTTCAGACTAGATTGCATCTTGTCACATTTTCCAACCCCAAAGTCATTTAAAAACCTTCCATCTCTTTCACTTGCCAGCTTTTTCGCAAAGTTTCTGTTGATGTTGAATTCAAGGCCTTCTCTCCTTCAAAACTGGATTTCTTCTGTTTATTAAATAGTTTTGTTTCTCACTGATAATATGCTGTGAAAAAGCTTTTTGATTAAGTTGTCTCTCAGAAGTTTTCGAAGTAGCACTGAATAAATGCCTGATTACAATTATGAGTAATGTAAAACTGTTTTAAGGATTGTTTGAAACTTTTTAACTTTGTTTAAGGCTGGTATTTTTTATCATTATAAACATTCAAGTGCACCACATAGGGTTCCAAGGAAAACTCAGAAGCTGTTCTTCATTTGAATGTTTGGTCCTTCATTTGTAATTTCTTTTTAAGGCATTGTTTTAAGGAATGTTTTGGTCTTTAGAAATGTTTGGAATTAGTGACCATGACCTTATGTTTGAGATTCATGCACAAAAGGAGATTGAAGGAGAAGCAGATGTAAATGACATACACGGTGAAGAGTACGTTAAAAGACAAGTAAGTGGACTTAATTATTCAGATTTAAATAACTGATGAAAAGATAATTTATTAAGCATTTGGCACAAACCAAGTTGGCTGAATTATAAGCTGGCTATTGTAGCCAATGAACATTTTCTTAAACGAAATCAAGGACCAACTTAGCATTCACCAATTAGATGATCTTTGACAGTCATTTTAAGTAGGTTCATTGCTTGTAATTGCTCATAGCCCTGATGCATGATTCTTTATCCAGTTGCATCTTGTATTGTGTCCCAAGTACTAGAATCTTTAACAAAAAAACTATTGGGGTTATGTAAGTGTTTTGACAGTGCTTCTGAAGGCCAGCATTACTTAATCTGACCAGGTCCTTTCTGAACTACAAGATTCTTCTTAATTGGCAAATTTTGTATATCTTTCTAGGCCCTGAAGGCACGCGAAACATTAGCTGCAGAATCAGAAGCTAACATGGATCTTGTGAAGAAACTTGGAAAGTATCCAGGGCCACAGAATGAAGATGTGGCCAAACTGTTTAAGTCTATGTTGTCTGCCAACAAAACAACAGAAGGTTGTACAAATTGGCCCATGTCTTGTCTAATACAGGGGTGTCCAGCCTTTTGGGGTGAAGGGACACGTTGTTTTTCTAAGACTTAGTGCCAGAGACAAAATTTCATCAATAATAATCAAAACAGTGCAATGCATACTAATGAGCAATAATTTTATTTTCCAACTTTAACTCTTTGGCAGCTCTGTTGTTTTCATAAAATTTTACCATGAATAGTTAACAAATAAGCTTTCACTTAAAAATCATCACAACATAGACATGTTATATATCATCTGAATCCTTTACAAGAGTATGACTTCCAAAAGTTCATAATGTGTTGCGGGGTGGCACGTGTGTGCAGGGAGGCTAGAATGCTACCTGCAGGTGCACCAGCAACAGATATTGTAGAACAGGAGTGTCCCTTGTCGGGCGGGAACACCAACCTATAAATAGGTGTGAGTGTGAGTTAAACTCAGTCTGGCTTTTGGTATTTAACCTTGTTGGTCTTTTGAGGTTTCATCCTCATTGGTTTTTGCTTGTGTTCTGCCGGACTCACAACATTTCGTTTTGAAGTTGATCAGTTTGATGTTGATTCTATCTCCCACTGTGGATGACCAATGTGTTGTGAAGCTGACGCTTTTTTTGTGGAGGTTCTGATGCCCTTTGGACCACTGTAGTCGTTTTCTGTATGCACGTGATTCTCATTTTTGCTTGTAAATATATGCCATTTTTAACTACTGTGGGCGTTTATTAATTACCCTAGACAAACCTGCAACATAGACAAAAAAGCACTTCACAGTTCATGACAAACTTTAAACAATTCAAAATTTAAAATGCTAATATTTTATTTGAAAATTTAAAAAAATTTTATCAACGGCATAAAATGTAAAAGAACACTACCAAAAGTAGGTACACATGTAAAAACATAAAACAGACATTTCTGGCAATAAAATAAAAGTAGCTAAGTTTAGGGAGGATCGTGTGTGAATGGCCTTGAAACATTTGCGACAAACATAATTTTGGCACTATTCAGACAAATTACAGTTTTGGTTTGCTTGTATTTGTCACCAGGTGTTTTTTTATAAACACAGAACAACTTCCTCTAGGCAGTTTAGAAATAGCATAGTGTTTGCTCCTTAGTCTAACATCAGAGCTCACAGGTCAGTTCTTCTGGCAAAGCTTCTAAAACTTTGTGCTGGATGAGTAATGTATACCCTTATGTCATCATCAATGATAATTCCAGCTGTCATTTGCTTGTCATTGTCACTGCGTTCAACTTCCGAAAAGTCAAAATCGTCAGTCGCCCTTTTCGAGAGCCTTCAAAACATCTGCAGTTCTATGAAGTCTGCTTTTCTGACAATCTCACACTATGAGGAATTTAAAATTTATTTAAAATTTAAATACTAAACGTAAACAAAAAAGCAGTTTAGTAGTGAAAATCAATCGACTTATTTTGTGCAAACACATGGAAAAACCCAGTGCTAGCAAGGAACACTCTCAAGAGGTTCTTGAAGGCAGTGTAGAAAAGTACATACATATTCTATATTTGCATGTTGAGAGCATGTTCATAGGAATGCAAATCGCTATGTCGGTGCAAACTCTTTGAAACTTAATGAAACTTCAACATTAATAACACAGAACAAATCTGTTGTGTAAGTTTTTTGTTTTCAATAAAATAATTTTTAACTTAAAAGAAGCTTTACTAAAGTATCTAAGGTGTCTTTTGGATAAACTGACTCTTTTGTGTACACCCGTCCAGCGGAATTCTTCATTAGCGGCTTCAAACTGAAATGTTGATTAACAAGTTTCTTTCCCCTTATTACTGATCCAGGAGTATAGTGTTTTATCTTATACATAGTGAATGTATTCTAAAGAAGGAAGTTTTAGCAATGCAGTAAACCAGTGAATTGGGCGACTTGGACACCTTCAGTCCTTGGTAAATTACCACTAGATCTGAAATATGAATGCACCAATAGCACTTTGTCTTTAAGTCAGTCCTTTGACTATAATAACTATTTTGCAGATTGTTTGCATATATTTATAAGGACTCATCAGAAGCATGACTTTCAACTGAAGCACCAACACAGCGACTGAATCGACAGCAAGACGTCTTATAACTCAGTTGACTGGACTGCTGACTGATTGATTGGTTTATTGTGTTCAGATTGATCGTGATTACATTTGTAGGATCTTCACAACCTGTAAAAAGAAATTTCCCAAGGCCTATGCCACAGTTCACACTTGCAGATGTAACAAGCAGTTCTGATAGCTTAACTCCATGGTTGCAGCATCTTAAAGAGGTTAGTATGAAAAGCAACAGATGTACTTAGACCTGAATGAGCTCTAAACTATTTTTAAAAAGATTTTGATGAGGTGTTTTAATGAATTGCTGAAGGACATGTTAAAGTGAGAGAGAGGATAAAGGGAGAAAGTTTGGTTGGAAATGGATGTAATCCTAAATCTGCATATAAACAGCTGCTAAAATAATAAAATGCTAACTACATGCCAGAGGTACAATCAGTCAAGTGGAAAGGCTACTTAGCAGAGACATTTCTGCTGAGGATAATGACACTATTCAAGACCATCGTGATGCATGCTTTCCTTGACATGAGGATCACGCTGTCCTGGTGACCCAACTCGACACCTATGGAATTAGTCTGTGAAATAAATGGCTGTTCTTTAAGAAGAGAGCCGCAGCATTTGCAGACTGGGGTACCTTGCTATGTTGTCCAGAACTTGTTCTGTTGCTGGACAGAGATTTGCGAAAGTGAACCATGTAACTTATTCCGTGGGCCCTGCATATTGATGAACTGCACCAGATCAGGTTCATACTAAAACAGTTTACACCACTGTGGGCCTCATCTGCTCTTTAAACTTCATGAAGTGCTGTCATTTTAGATCTGTTCAAGTCCCAAATATGTGAGTTACAGTCAAGACTGTAGTCAAGACAGTCTTGACTGTAGCTGACTTATGTGCTTTGCACACACACACACACACTGGTTACTTGGTGGCAATGCTGGCTGCTTAACTCAGCCATGGCTATTTTGTGCTGACTTGATTTTGCATGGATTACTTGAATCAAACTTAGCAAGTTGTGCGAGAAACTGTTTTAGGCATTCAGTTCAGTTTAGATATTTTTTTCAGATTTTTGGGTACACTAGCCTTGTGTATTGTCTGGAATCACTGAAGCTTCTTGACTGTGACAGCTTGGTGTAAGATGAGCAGTGTGTTTGTTTGAATATGGTGCCGCAGTCCCTGGAAGCTAGTCAGTGACATCTCAGCACACTGTAGGTGACAGTAGAAAACATACACTGGGCTGAGATGACACGCTACAGACCTCTACAGACTAGTAATGGAAGCAGAATGTTACTTCATATTACAAAACAAATGCATATGCATATCTTGAGATATTTTAATGTTTCTTTTAATTGAATGGTGTATTCATTTTCTGACGGTAAATTGGCTGGTAGTTAGAGAGTTGTCAGAAAAAATATGTGCTATTAAGTTTTGGGGTAAGGGTGCTTAGGGGTGATTTAGGGTTTCACAAATCACAAATTTGTTTCCTTACAAAAATTACAGTTTGTTTAAAAAGTGAGTCAAATGAATGCATTTGCGAAATGTTTTATTGTAATTATTCACTGATTATTATTTCTGCATTTGCTAGGCACCACTATCCAATGACTGTCACTGGATCAGTCAATGGCACCAAGCAATTATAAGTGAAGAGCTTGCTTAAGGCCGTTCTCAGTAAATATCTCAGGAGAGGCTTCAACCAGTATTCTCTGTGTTACAAGGCAAGCGCTCTAACCAAAATGGCTGCCGTGCCCCATAGAGATGATATTGCTATGGACAATGCTTAAAGCGCTAGATTCTTTTTGATTTGTGTTGCTGGTTTTTGAAGACTTGGGAATTACTGATAAATGTTTTGTTGATTGAAAATGGTGTCAGTGTTGTTAAATAATTTTTACCTGGGCTGACTGTTTAAACTTGACTGTTGCAGTTTGGTCAAGGGGGTTTTGCACTCTCACGTTGGCATACTGTAGAGGCTATATTTACATACCAAGATACTGACTGATAGTTGATTTGCTGACTAGCTTATTGGTTGAATAGTTAAATGCACAGGATTTTCATTGATAATTTGTATACAGTGTTTTTGTTGTCAGTTTGTCATTGCTTAATTTGAAAACTGCTCAACAATCTACCCTGTGAATGGTGTTTGAAGTGTTTTTGAGGTTAGTAAGTGGTGCACTGACTGATTTATCATTTCAGTTTGATCCAGGGTTGTCGTCTACTTTAAGGGAACAATTCGTGGAAGAAAAACTTGAGGAGCTAGTACTTGATGTAAGCTTTGAAGTTAGCTAGTGATGGTGTCACTAATCGTCATTTAGTTCTAGTTAATGTGGTGCAAAAATACTGGTATAGCACAAGAATGTGGTATTGTAACCTAAGATCACTGTATTCAAAGCTAAAGTCAGTGTTTCTTGTGTAAAATTGAGTTTGCCTGTTTGCTTTGCCAGAAAATCATAGAACTTTCAAGATCATTCTTTCAGGGGCTGTAGTTGATAGAAGTACACCAAAAATTAATGACCACTACATCTTATTAGTACAATTGTATTAAGTTTTCTGTAAGTGCTTATTCTCAACATGTATGGTGTTAGTTTTGGATTGCTTTTATTTGTAATTTTCAGTTATTTAAAGTTCAGGACTAATGTTTTACTCATACGACTTGATATATATTTCTTTCATTGTAATTTTAAATATTTTGTAGATACATGGTGATATTTTAATGTTGATAGGATGAAGAACCTTTGGAGCCAAGATATCCAACACCGCCTCCACAATCTTCCTCTGTTGATCATTCAGATGAACTGCAGGGCAAAATCCTACAAGGTGCTGACTACTTTGATCGAAGCTCTAAACCATCATCGATGCGAACCTCATTTTTTGGTCTTCTGCCTGATAGGACTGCACCAGTTGAAGTTTGTCGAAAAAGCCCTGTAACACAGCATGAATCTTTTTTTGACAACCCACCAACCAGCCCTTATGCTGTAGTCAAAGAATCTATGGTATTTTCTCCAATGTCATCGAAGCCCCTTTTATCAATGGAGTTAGCAGAGGATGGACATGATGAGCCCTTCCTTGCAAATAAATTGAACCAGTTGGAGAACAGTCCAAAAGTGTCATTTTCTGCTTCTTGGAAGCGGAAGTCATCTTTTTTTCGGCAACGTGCCAACTCTAGCGGAGGAAGGAGGATGTTGAACAGTGACTTTGCCCAAACTACAGAGTCACTTGTTGACAGTCCTATTGTGAAAGCAAAGAAATTGCAGAGACTTGTAATAAGCAGCGATGAAGGAGAAGAAGACACTTCTGAGGCACATGTTAGCCCTTGTCAAGTAAGGTTATTGCACATATATTTTCACATCTCTCACTGAAGCTTCTCACAGATATATAACAACTCAGTGGCTTTCCAGTTGCACAACTAGAATTCAACAGTCGCACAACGTTTATTACAGTTGCTTTATTTGATAATGAATTGTCATTTTCATATGGTGTGCTAGGATTCAAACCTTGGAAGTGTTGATGAAAGGCAAAAGCACTTCTGCATTCTTAAGACATTAGCATATTGTCTTATTGTGTATTTATTATGTAATTTAATTTTATGATAAGTGAATCATTTAGGAAAATAATGACTAAATATGAAGCTTATTATTTACGTAAATTTTCATTTACCTATATTTATATTTTGCACCTCAGATTCAGGTGTACTCCGCACCTCAGACTCATTGTGTGCATTTTAAGTGTTTTAAATAAATAAATACATTAAAATAAATAACATAGTTGATGTGTACTGCTGAATTGCTCTGTTTTTAACATTAGAATCTGTCAGTATTTTAGTTGTAAGTTTTGGGATTTATTTTTACACACTATAAAAATCATTTTTAAAATTTTAATTATAATTATCTGTAAATTTTGTCTTCATTCTGCTCAGTTTTGTTTTGTATTCTTTGTGCCTGTTAGTAACTTATTTTCATATTGTGTAGTTCTACAAATAGGCAGTTTTGCCTAGTAGCTGTTTGAAATCCTTAATGCGGAGCTTACTGAACAGTACATGCACCTCACCTGATTTTATACTGTTTTGTTAGACGACTGTGATAGTTATATTATGAAGTAGTGTATGCATCATGATATGTCTTGTTACATGATAGACCATGTATATGTTGGATGTTGATGGGGTTGCTCTCAAATGCTTTCTGGGCAAAGATCTCCACAGTTTTATCACCCATTTTAAATCTGAAGTCATTTGGTTTGAGGATTTGGATTTTACAGATATGATATGTAGAGCTTTTCACCATTAATGTCTGGCAAGTCTCCAAAGCAGCTTGTGATTTAATGGTGATTGTTGTGTTGTGCAAAGGATGACTGTCAAGGCATACCACATAGTTCTTCTTGTCTCTCCTTGCTTCCAGATCACAGACCTCTTCAGTCAGAGTGATTTTCTGTGCTTCTCACTTCACTATGAAGCTAGGCTGCTTTGAAATTTTTGGCCTGTTGGTGGAGAATAGGTTACCTTCCTTTCTTCATTCTGTCAAAAGCTGAAAGTCATCGTATTGGAGACTGGATTGATGTCGGATCAAGAAAGTTGCCAAGGAGTTTCCTTGAAATGGCACTTTATGAATGCCTGTCTACATAAATGTGCAAAGTGTCATTCTGTTTCCTTCAGTTGTGAAATTATGTGCCTGTGGTCAATAGTATCATCCAGTATTTAACAATTTTTCACAGGAATGTCTGAGTAATTTGTAATATTTTTTTGATTTTTGTTTGCTTAATTTAAAACCTAGGCTAACCTGGCTCCAGAAGGAAGAGTTATATCGGCACATCCTCAGCAGGCCAGTTCTGAGCATTCTGAAGATGGAAACTTCAGTGCAAGTGTGTGCTAACTGTGATACTGCTTTGTTAAATGTTTGAAGTTGAGAACCCAGTAGTTTTTAGGTTGTTATGATTACCATGTAAATCTGTTTTTCATCATTTTCCAAATCAAATTACATTATGTTGTAATGACAGTTTTTCTAATGCCAGGCAAACCCAAAGAAATGTGCTCTATTATTGAAATAGGACAATGTTTAAACTAATAGGTACTGAGTGGCATAAAGAGCATTATTAGCGTTCATTACTGGAATGTATTAAAAAGCTGTAAGTTAACTGCATAATAAACTGATACAAACATTTTACATGTTTCTGAAAAAGATCGTAAGGTTGAGAGTTACACCAGTTATTACCATAATGAAGTTACTTTGAATTTTAAAAAATGAGTGGAATGTTGTTTTGTGTGTTTGAACCTAGCAGCATTTTTAGTCGTTGTTAAAGAGTGATTTATTTGATGTTTTTTGAACAATATTGTCATGCCTAAGCAATGCATATTAAACTGCATTTTCTTACTTTGGTTTAGTCCTGTTGAAATCGGTTTCTGAAAACAACAGGAATGCTGCTGATTCTGATGGTGATCTGACTGAGGAACAACCACATTCAAAGGACATAGAAGAGGCTATCGGCTGCTTTAGTGATGGAGGTTCAAATATTGATGAAAAACATATTACAGAAACCTACAGAGAAAATAGAAAACGTTATTCTTGGGACGCTTGTATGATGGAGTTTGAATGTGCTATGAAAAAGACCAGGTTGGTTTATTTGTACATATTAGTCACAATTATCAAAGTATGTTCTAATCTAGTCTCTTACGGATTAAAATTCCTTCATTGTGTGAAAATAAAGAAGTTATAATACATCAGAGAGCACTGTGTTCCAGTTTCAGGTCAGCTGGGTGGACAACTGCAACATTATGCAGTCCAGGTGAAGTCTTTGTCCCACACTCCACTATGGCAGTTCTAGAGCAGTGCACTTTCTCATTCATTGGACTGTCTTTTCTGGAACAATCTTCTACTGGAAATATGAACTGTTCCAGCTGATACACATAACATTTTTGGCTAATTTTACAATACACCTTTTAGATGTTAGGTAGCCAATTCTGCAATGCCTTCAAGGTTCTTGAGAGGTATTGTAAATATTCAGATACAGGCATGCATTCATAATATACATATGCATCTTGATACCTTAATGTTATGTGCCTAGGAGAGTAGAGCAGAGCGGCTTCACTTTTGTGAGATTGACAATCGATCGGGTATTTGCCCTGAGCAGCCTGATTCAAACTAGAAGAGAATTTCGACAACTGCTGTGGATTATGTACGTTGACCTGAGGCTGTCTCTGACTCGGTGGATTGTGCTGCCATCTGGAGATTACTGCTGTCCCACAGAATATCAGAGAAGATAGTAGGCTTGATGTGGGAATTGTACACAAACATGATGAGTCAGCTTACATTGATGGTTGGTTATTCAGGCTAGAAATCAACTGGGCAAAGACAAAAATCCTGACTACAGTGGATGCATACCCAACACTTAATTACATGCAGGTGGCAGGTAACCAGATGGAGCTGGTTCATAGGTTCCCTACTTCAGTTCTCATGTTGATTCTGATGGTGGCAGCTGACCAGAAGTATGGCACACGTGGCCATTGCCAGGCAATGCATGAGCAACCTACAGTGAGGGATCTGGATTACCAGCATCTGGATGAATACCAAACTCTGCCTTTTAGAGGCATACATACTGTATTGCCTTTCCTCTTGTGTGGTGCGACCTGGATACTAACCAAGGACTTGGAGGCAAAGCTCAACGACTTTCGACTTTGGTGCCTGAGGAGACTACTGCACATTCCCTGTACAGCTTTGTTAGCATTTTATCTCCTTTTTCAAATCATCTGTCATTTTTGATTTTTTTTAAATTTGGGGGTACCCATAGTTGCCCCAAACTGTACTCCACCCCATATATTTTTTCATGTTCAAGCCCTATAGAAATATTTTCAGTAATAACATATAGTGTCAGCATAAGTAAGAACTGTGCAGAAATTAATGCCAGACAAAACCCTCAAACATTTTGAAAATATTTAATTAAATGAAGGAGATACAGTATTTTTAGTTTATAGACTAAACTCTTAAAAATCGAAGGAGTTATAAGAAAATGCCTAAAAACTAAGAAATTTTTAACTTATCAGATCTTGGTCATTTTTTGACAAATAGACGAGGTCAACATCATTCTTTAGCATTTTATCTCCTCTTTCAATCCTTTTGTCCACTTTTTGATAGACAAATTTTGGAGTTCTCAAAGTTGCCTAACCACCCCACCACCTCCCAAACATATGCTCAGCAATACAACCTCAACATCAAAACCAATGCAACATGCACAATAACAGGGCAACAACAGAAACATTATAACTAGCAGGCACACAGAGGCAAACACATTGCTGTTTGTTTTCTTTCAAATATTTGGTGACTCTGAAAAGAGCCGTTTTTATGATTGCTTGAATAATAATAATAATAATAATAAGACAATTTATATAGCGCCGTAGCACAGCCGAGGCCGAAGAAAAGGGCGCTCTACATGGGTTAAAAAACAAAAATCAACTACAGTCATAAGATATCCTAAAAAGATGTGTCTTGAGTCGTGACTGGAATGTGTCCTGGGATGGGGCATTCGTCACATTGTCAGGAAGACTGTTCCACGCAGTGGTTCCGGCGACAGTGAAGGAACTTGGAAGACCGCGGGACATGCAGTTGATTCCTCGATGAGGACCGTAGCTGATATGTGTTCTGGTTGTCGGCTGTTCGAATACAGAAGTCGGATATATAATCTGGTAGAAGACCATTAACAGCCTTGTATATAATTAGGCACAGTTTGTAGGTGATCCACTGAGGATTGCGCAACCAGTGCAGGGTTTTGCACAGCAGATCAGTGACGTGATTGAATGGTGTCCGACCATAGATGAGACGGGCAGCAGAGTTTAGCACTGACTGTATCCGCTCTAGCTGACAAGTCGGCTGACCTGCCAGCAGGCTATTGCAGTAGTCAACCCTGGAGACTATGAAGCTGTTGACCAGAGTGACAGCGGTTGAGGTGGGAATGAAACTACAGATCGATTTAATGCGACACAGCTGATAGAAGCAACCTCGTACAAGTTGATTCACATGGGCCAACATGGTCATGCAGCTGTCAAAGTGGACCCCAAAGTTGCGAATGGTGTCAGCTGGTCGAACTTCAGCATCACTGAGGACGAAGGTACTATCGTCGAGTAGATGGCGACGTCGGAGGGTGGAATGTGCTGGATCGACAGCGGATGGTCACCTTGAAGACAGCTGAAGCCTCCTAGATTGACTCCTCTTTCTCAACAGACTGGACTGAACAGTTCTAGGAGGACAATTTAGAATGGAAATTTACAGTTGTTTTCATGTGCTATATTGCTTACCTTCCTTTACACGCCACAGGCACTCACTTGTTTACTCAGCACTGGCTCGTGGAACCACTATCTGATTTTGCTCGTGGTAATCGTGGAAGCATTCCACTTTGCAGAAAGCAACTTTGCATGTTTCACATTCAGACTGTGTCTTCTTGGAACAGGGTATCCATTTTCTGAGTCAGCAATGGTCCAAATTTTGAATCCCCATTTGATTGCTTTTTAGGAAAATACTGTTTGAATTGATATCTTCTCTTGAATCCAACTATTGACTTATCAATGCTCAGATTCTTCCCTGGCTTGCAAAACTTTGAAAATCTAGAACTGAGGTGATCTACCAGAGGATGAACTTTATACAATGGATCATAATTGGAAGCATTCCTTACGGGAGCCTGGGTACAGTCTGCCAAATGAAGGTACCTGCTCAAGGCCATGAACCGATCCCTTATCATGGTCCCTGAAATCCAGGGATCACTGAGCAAGGTATCAGTTGACCAGCAGTCATACAACTTGAAGCCCATCATGATGTTGCTGCTGACAAATGCACACATATCAAGAGAAGTATGGTTCCATTTTGTTATTTGTATTTTACCTGCCTGCTGTGTACCTGACCTACTCTGCTCAGCAAACAGGTTTGTCTGTTCGTCTAACATATAAAAAACTATTATCTAAAAACGTTAAAAAGCATTGAAAAATGGTGCAACATGGGCTGGTCTGCCACAGACACCTGTAAATGGAACAGTTGGGGATGAAAATGGAAAATCTTATACATATTCAGTCCTGTCTATCTCACTCGAGTCATCAGCCTGACTCAGTTTGACGGTCCAATAGCGTGTATTGGATGCCATCTGAAATTGGAGTTGGTGTAAGAATGTTTGTCAGCCAAAGCCACTTTATCTTCCTTGCTAGATGCACCAGACAGGTTTTTATTGTCAGATGAGTCAAAACTGTCATCATCTGATGCAAATTCATCAAGAATTTGCAGAATTTCATCATTAGTAAGGCCACAACAGCAACACACCTCCATCTTTGAGTGATTTAAATTTCTGGTTCGATTGATTTTCATGTTTATGACCCAATTCTAAAAATGTCTTCCACCTATTTCTGTGCTTAATTATATTATCTTGGCCTAAATCATGTCAGGTTTAAAAAATACAACGTCTGCGATAGACCAAGAGCCGTCTAGCTAAGAGTACACGCCCAGTGCCCTTTACTGCACTCTCATCACGACCCCTATAGTGCACTCTAGTGCACACTCGTCTGTATTGGGTTAAGATCAAGTGATGCATGCTTGCTCATTACTTCTATGCTGTGTCAGAATAAATAATGCTCACAGTTGCCGCTAAATTAATTTGTGACCTTTACTTTTTATATTATGTAATAATTAATTAAAACTTTATTTGCAGGGAGTTTCTTCAGCAACTAGACTACTGTCAAGCATACAATGAGTGCAAGAAGGCCCTGGAGATCTGCCCAGGACATAAAGAAGCTGAGAAACTTTCCAGCAAACTATTTCACTTACTATGTAAGTGTTAAATAAACTGTTTTAAACTTTATTGTTACACATGTAACAGAAATTACTTCTTATGGCAGAAGCTTTTCTTAAGACATTATATGACATATTTCTGGACTACAAGTCCTACTTGATACAGACATGCCCAGCCAAGTTCTTCTTCTTCTTTTATTCTCCTCCGTCAGGCCAACGATGAGGCCTCAACTCGTCGTCTCCAGGCACTTCTGTCTCTGGTTTTGTCCACTGCTTCCCTCATATCCATGTTCCACGCCTTCAGATCTTCCCTTATATTGTCCATCCAAGTTTTTGGTTGTCTTCCACGGCTTCTTGTACCTTCCACATAACCATACATCGCCATAGCCGGAAGTCTCCTGTCGTCCATTCTTGATACATGCCCGAACCAAGAGAGCCTTTTTTCCTGATCCTGTCTACTACTGTATCCTTCAGCCCGAGCTCCCTGTGTATTACCTCGTTTCGGATCCTGTCTCTCCTGCTTTTGCCCAGCATTCTCCTCAGCCAGGCCATTTCTGCCACCAGCAGTCTCCTCTCGTCCTCCCTGCGCAGGCACCAGCATTCTGCTCCGTACAGCAACACCGGGATGACAAATGATTCGTATAGCTTTTTCTTAGTTCTTATTGATATCTCTTTGCTTCTCCATATCTTGTTTAGTCTGCCGAACATCGCGCACGCCAAGCCAATCCTGCGTCTGATGTCTCTTGTACATCGTCCGTCTTCCGTTATAACGCTCCCCAGATATACGAACTCTGTCACTTGTTCCAGGGTCCCACTCTCCAGTTTGACCTCCAGGTTCTCCTGCCTTTTCCCAGCGGTCATTGTTTTGGTCTTTTGTGCGTTGATTTTGAGGCCCAGTCTTTTGCTGCTCTCGTCCACTCTGTCCATCAGCTCCTGAAGATGGGCCGGTTTCTCCGCGACCAGGTCTGTGTCATCCGCAAATCGTAGGTTGTTTAGGAGCCGCCCATTCACCATGACCCCCGCCTCGGTAGATCTCAGTGCGAGGCTCATAACTGCCTCCAGCATCAGGTTGAATAGATACGGCGACAGTCCACAGCCCTGTCTTACTCCCACCTCCGTCTTAAACCATTCTGTTAGTTCCCCATCCACCTTCACTGCACTAAGCGATTTGCTGTACAGATCTTCCAGCAACTCCACCAGGTCTTCCAGAACCCCGTAGCTTCTCAGCACCTGCCACAGCCCCTGCTGCCACACGCTATCAAAGGCCTGTCTGAAGTCAATGAAGTTATTGTACAAGATTTTGTTCCTTCCGAAATATTTCTCTGATAGTTGTCTAACCACAAATAAGTTGCTGTAATGCAAAAATAGCAAAATTTTTATCAAGTTAATATGCAAGAAATATGCATGTCACTTCTCTTGTGATCTGATGTGGGTTCAGAATATCAATATTTTTGTGTGTTAACAGGAGTAAAATTATCGCTATATGGTAAAATTCTGTTGAAATTAAAATTGGTTTACTTTATTTATTGAATATTTGCAATACCTGTTGCTGCTGTATTTATAAGAAGATCCTTCATGCTTAAAAGTAATGTCTGGAATCAGGAGACCTTTATTAATGTATCCAGAATTATTACATTATCAATGGAGCCGGAATGCTGAGAAAAGTTGTCACATGCATTTTAGCCTATAACCATACTGCAATTTCACCTTTTCAGGTAACTATATAAAACTGCCTGCTTAGCTTAGCTGAAGTGCTTTGACATAGAGGCAGTTTATCTGTGACCTTGCTAGACACATTATGTTATTGGCACAGTGTACTTTTAAGAGTGTATCATGTTTTATAGGACAGTATTCTAATCGATCTCCATGAACAGAAATGTGCTCTTAATAAATTTAATGTTGGTGATCCGTTGGCCATCGTGCCATAAATTACATCATTTTACAAGCACTCCAAAGTGCAGACATCCAAAGCACCAAAGACCCTCGGTCTTTTGATGACTGATGGCAAGTGACATGATGGTGTACCACAGTTCCTTGGACTGGTGATAGATACTTGGCTTGGAGTGCCAAGTGTGATCCACACCTCCTGCCTGTGACAAACAGCAGTTTTAGCAAGAGGTCCAGCTGAGCAGTAGGCTGTGACACATAAATCTGCCAAATATGCATGGTTGCCTGCAGCACACATGTTTAAAGAAACAGTGGCTATAGAAACTCTTGGCCCTATTAATGCCAACGTAGCAGGATTTTTCTCAGAGATTTGCCGTTGGTGGTCAGCTGTATCTGATGATCAACATGAAAAACATTGCCTTTTCGAGCACCTTTCCGTCAGTGTCAATGCCACAATGCCATTATCTTCGGAAGCACTTTTCCGGATGATCTTGAGGACGAAGCCTGAATTCACCAGAAATAACATCTTATCCTTACTGTAATTTTTTGTTCCTGTTTACTTTGGGAAAAAAATTTATTAAAAACAGTTGTTTAATAAAACACTAAAGCTGAGCCATTATACACCGTGGTATGGTTGTTGATTGTCTACTTAAGCTTTCTTTTATGATAATCGTTTTATAACGGCTTTGAACTCAGTTCTCGTAAATTTATTGAAATAACACTTTGAATTCACAAAAGTTGTTAGTTTCCAAAACTCAATAAGGAGTTTGTTTTCTTATGATTTAGACAAAGACAAGGAAGATGTGGAGCTAAATGAGGATGATGATGATGGTGGTGATGTCAAATTAAGAGACAAGAGTAACAAAGAAAATGATGAGCTTCTGGCAAAAACAACTGAAACTGGGGACAAAGAAGAGGATGAAGAACACAAAGAGGAGGAGGAGGAGGAGGAGGAGGAGGCGCCAAATGAAATAACAACCAAGACAGCTGATTATAGTGAAGAGGAAGAAAGTGAAGATGAGGATAGTGGAGATGTAGACATATTAGAAAATTTGGTCCAGCAAGGAAAGTAAGTTAATGTCATTGATTTTTTGTACCTTACACTATTTGTCTTTTAATGTCATCATGCTGTGAAATTAAAAGTTTAACCATGATATGTATGTATGTAGGAACTTGGTATAGCACCTTTTAAGTGCCTCACAAAGGCGCTTCCTGCGCTAACTTAACCCAATACAGATGAGTAGGTAGTGATTGGTAGTGTAGGTGTGACAACGAGATGGTAGTAATTGGTAGTGGGCATGTACTATTTTCTAGACCACTCTCAGCCTATCGCAGACGTTATATTTTTGAAAATTTACATCAATCAGGCCAAGATATTATAATTAAGTACAGAAATAAGTGGAAGATATTTTTAGAATTCGGTTATAAACAAAAAAATCGACCAATCAAATCGGACATTTAAATCACGAATTTAAATAACCCAGAATGGCGGCGTGTTGTTGTGACCTTACCGACGACGAAATTCGGCAAATTCTTGATGAATTTGCATCAGATGATGACAGTTTTGACTCATCTGACAATAAAAACCTGTCTTTTGCTACCAGTGAAGAAGATAAAGTGGTTTTGGCTAAAGAACATCCTGACATCGACTCCGAATTAGACAGCTACGGATACACGCTAGCGGACCGTCAAACTGGATCAGGCGGATGACTTGGGCGAGATAGACAGGACTGAACAAGTAGCAGATTTTCCAGTTTCACCCCTAACTGTTCCATTTACAAACGTCTGTGGCGGACCAGCCCCTGATGCACCATTTTTGAAATTTTTCTAACTGCTTTTGGATAAGCTTTTTTGATGTGCTAGTTGAACAGACCAGGCCTGCATGGTGAGCAGAGTAGGTCAAATGCACAGAAGGCAGGTAGACCCCCACGGAATAAAATGGAACCCTACTTCTACTCTAGCATCTTATGTTTAGAGAACAAGATCAAGAATCCCAAAGGCTGCCCTAAGAAGGCTCAATATGAATGTGAAGCATGTAAAGCTGCTTTGTGCAAAGTTTTATGCTTCCACATTTGCAACGGGCAAAATCAGATAGTGGTTCTGTGGAGTGTAAGGAAGGTAAGCAATATAACACATCAATACAACTGTTAAAATTTCCATTCTAAATTGTCGTCTTAGAACTGTTCAGTCCAGTCTATTGAGAAAAAGGAGTCCATCTTCAAGGTGACCATCCGGTGCACTCAGGCATTCATAAAAATGGCCCTTTTGAAAGCTACCAAATATTTGTAAAGGAAACAAACGTCAGTGTGTTTGCCTCTCTGTGTGCCTGGCTTGTTGTAATGTTACTGTTGTTGTCCTGTTTGTGTGCATGCTGCAGTGTTTTTGATGTCGTGGTTTTATTACTATGTATGTGTTTGGGAGGTGATGGGGTAAGCAGGCAACTTTGATTGCCCCAAAATTTTTCTATTAAAAAGTGGACATAAGGATTGAAAGAGTAGATAAAAAGCTAAGGAATGATGTTAACCTCAAGTCTGTTTGCCAAAAATTACCAAGATCTGATAAGTTAAAAATTTCTTACTTTTTAGGCATTTCTTGTTACTCCTCTAGTACGACTACTGTCTGCATACTAAAAATATTATATCTCCTTCATTTATGAAAATATTTTCAAACTTTTGGAGGTTTTGTCTGATATTAATTGCTGCACAGTTCATGTGCTGACACTACATGAATTGTCACTGAAAATGTTTTCGATAGGGGTTTGAACATGAAAAAAGTTTTCAAATGGGGTGGGTACAGTTTGGGGCAACTATGGGTACCTCCAAAATTTTTTTATCAAAAACTGGAAGATGGTTTGAAAGAGGAAATAAAATGCTAAAGAATGATATTAACCTCAAGCCTGTGTGTCAAAGAATGACCAAGATCTGATAAGTTAGACATTTCTTACTTTTCAGGTGTTTTCTTATATTTCCTTCAATTTGTACGACTTCATCTTACATACTAAAAATACTGTATCTCCTTCATTTATGAAAATATTTTCAAAATTCTTGTGAGGTTTTGTCTGGTATTGATTTCTGCACGATTTTTGTGCTGACACTACATATGTTGTCACTGAAAATGTTTTTCCATAGGAGCCTGAACATGAAAAAAGTTTTAAACATGGGGTGGGGTACGGTTTGGGGCAACTTTGGGTACCCCAAAATTTTTTGTATCAAAAACTAGACGAATGGATGGGAAGAGGAGATAAAATGCTAAAGATTGATGGTAACCTCACGTCTGTAGGTCAAGAACTGACTGAGATACAACAAGTTGAAAACTATTCAATTAATAGGCGTTTTCCGGTAAAAATCGCTCGTCGTCAGGGCCTAGGCGGAAAAATTTCTCTCGTCTGTTAAGGGTTAAATGATGTTAAGTGTCACTAAGAACAAAAATTCTGTCATTTACCAAGCAGTGTTCAGATAACTAGAAATGTCACCAGCTGCGGACTCGCGCACACACGCTGAACCCAACCAACTGGCTTCCCTCCCGAGTTGACTGATGACCACATGTTCAGAGTTCGTGAACCAAGTAGTTACAGAATCGTAGAACGACGACGGGTGATGGCGTCCGCAGTACACGAGAGCCCCACCATCCAACGCTATGGTTCAACTTCAGTCTTGAACTGCATTTAGTCAGTGAATGTACAATCTCTACAGTTCTAAGTTTAAAGTTTTTGACACCAAAAAACTGTAGTGAGTAAGCAGTAAACACCATGTTATTTTGAATGCTAGTTGCAAGACACAAATGCATTTAAGGTGAAAATTAATCTAAGTATGAGAACACCGACATTATTTTGATCAGTATAGGTGTTTTAGGTGAACTGAAATTCAGAAATATGGCAATAGGTAGCACCACTAGCTGCATTTTCCTACCAAAGGTAACAATATATAACAGCTAGCCAATCAGCTCAAGAAATTCTTTTCTTTGTATTCATAAAGCGTCCCATGCTAGCATGTCATAACAACACCAACCTACTGGCAAGATATGTATATCACTGTTGAAACCGTCGCTCATTCTTGTAAAAGAATGGTGATCCGTTTACATTTATTATATAACAAGTAGAATCCCTTCTCTGCTGTGATGCCTATGTACCTGAAAGTAGCTGTTTTTCAACACGCGTTTGTTTCAAAATATTTTTGTAGCACCTTTACAGATAGTATCAAAGGTACAAAAGTCTACTGTGATTAGAAAGAAAGCACTGTGTTAAAATGTCTAAGGAAAATATCGCTTGACCATTACAGAAAATTGTCTTTCAGTTCCAAATTGTCTGAATAATTGCTGTTGGTGCCCCTAGGGTCTTTGCTAAGCTACTGCCATATTTGCATTCAAAACACAAACTACAGAAACACCTTAATTGTTTCTGATGTGCAGCAATAACAACAAATTTGTCTCCTATTTTTCAATAGCAGGCCTCTCTGATATACCATCTAGCCATTAGCTGCCAATTCTAATGCTTCTGTGATGTAATTAGGGCACAATGCAGCCAACTGCTAATCACACTTGGACTGGTATTCCCATCCACAATGCCTAAAAACTGGCCTACAGCTTTGAACAAGTTAGTGCTGTAGCTGAAGGTTAGGATTTTACACATGAAGACTGCAGTACTTTAAGTCTTTTAACCTACCAATACTTGCATTTTTGATGGATTTTGCAGATTGGCCTACAGAACCCGAAACTTTGAGGATGCATTGGTCTGCTTCACAGAGGCTAATAAGTTGTGTGGTGGAAGCGATACACTGCAACAGCATATTGAACGCATTCGTAGTCATCTGAAAACCAATTACGACTGCTGCAATTAATGTAGACTGCATACGTTGTATATCATCTTTAACATTTCCTCTAATGGCGTTATTTGTGTCTAGGAAATGTTTACTTTAGCTAAACAGACAAAAAGTTCACAGGTAACTTTAGCATTGTTTACAGATTTGCAGAACAACTTAAATATGTTCTGCAGTAACTATTAATCACTCTTAGATCTTGTATTTAGTATTGATCAAGTGTTACTGGTTTTGGTTTTACTTCTAATCTCTGCAATGTTTTTGTTAAATGCACTGTGTTTCATGTGCTCATGCCAAAGCATTATGCAACTTTTTAAACATCAGTTAACAAAAAACTTGTGTGAGAGCAGCTATGATTTCATGATGTGTTAAGATGTAAAGTATTTCAAGTTAATTAATAAATATTGTTTCACAACTTAACATAAATATCATTTCACAATTTTCTTGGGCGATAAACCTTAATGTTTTCGCAGTGAGCTGCATATGGGCATGGAGGTCTAAATAACTAGAATCATGTGATTCTCTAGGGGACGATGATCTGGGTCATGAGTGTAATCATACAAACGACCAATAACCAAATGTCCATCAATTTTTATCTTTGCTTTGCATTCAGATGCATTTCGACGATTCACGCATTCGTAGGACACAACTTCATTTGCTATGTCCTTCTGCCTAATGGCCTAACTTGGCACTCCTCAGCAACTTAAGAAATTCGAATGGCTTAAATCTGTAAAACTGGGTGATTCACTCATTTAGATGACTGATACTGCTCATGACTTGGGTGTTGTTTTCGATTCAACCATGTCCCTCACAAACTATGTAAATGGTATTTGTAAGTCATCATATATGTATATTCGAGACATACGCAGAATTAGGCATTATATCCCCATGTCTTCCAGAATATCCTTAGCTAATGCATTGGTCTCCAGTCGTCTTGATTGTTGTAACTCCATTCTTGTTGGTATCACTAAATCAAACATGCAGAAACTCCAAAGAGTTCTGAACTCCTTGGCTAGAGCTATAGCAAATACTTCTAAATTTGAGCATATAACCTCTGTGCCTAAATCTTTACACTGGCTTCCTGTTCAGCAAAGGATTTGTTTCAAATTAGGACTTACAGTTTATAAAACATTGAACTATGGCCAACCACAATACTTGAAATCAGTCCTTATTCCCCAGACTTACCATTATTCTGCAAGGTCATCTGATTGTCTTTCTCTGGTCAACCTTGGGGTAGAACTGTTCTTGGTAAACGAGCATTTTCGGTTGCTGGACCAAAATTCTGGAATTCCCTCCCTGTGTCTGTTCATTCTGCTCAGTCACTCCTGTCATTTCGTTCTCAACTTAAAACTTACCTGTTTCAAATTGCTTATCCACCATAGGCTGCCTCTGTCGTGCGGACTGACCTGGATATCGACCTGATTGTGGCTTGGTTTTGGTGTGCCTTCGATTGATGCCTTGTGCATTAGACACTGGTGCATTAGAAGTTGCTAATTATTATTGTTAATGTAGGCATAATTTTTGTAGACAAATTTGTTGTCACCTTTGATTTATCATTTCCATTAGGCCTATATCCCGTTTTTACACGAGTCACTGTTTTATCTGACTTATATAAACCAAATACCGGATATAATAAAAAGTTCAATGAAGATCATTATGAATTGGTAACTTCTATAGCGCCGGTATCTAATGCAAATGGAATCAACCGATGTCGCACCAAAATCAAACTGTAAGCAGGTCAATAACTTATCCAAAAGATTCTGCTAAGACAGAGAGAGACAACCTATGATGCACAAGCATTTTGAATTGAGTCTGAATTAGAGAACGAAATGACACAAGCCACGGAGCAGAATGAACAGATAGGCCTACAGAGAGAATTCAAAAATCTAGATCCAGCAACCAAACAGCTCAATCACCAAGAACAGTTCTAGTTTTAGGTATGACCAGAGAAAGGCAATAAGATGACCTACTTATAGTGATGCGACAGGCAGTGGACAAACGTAGACTTTTGTAATAAGAATTTTTATGTGGAAAAAACTGGTTAGCAAGTCAACACTAGGGCATTATTACTGTTCATCTCAGTAATTTACTGTAAATTATACATGGATAAACAGGTGTGTGGAACATAACCAAGGGATTACGTCACCGAAAAAATACTTGCCATTTTTACCTTTACCATTCCAACTGGTAAGAAATCCGGATTTTTTAACAAAAATTTTACCGATAAATTTACATCACTAGTAAAGACAACACCCAAATTATGAGCAACATCAGCCAACTCAATAAATGAGTAACCAAGTTTTAAAGATTTGCACCATTCAAAAATTTTCCAGTTGCTATGGAGTGAAGACGCTTGCTGATGACACAAAACTATGGAGAAATATACGAACTGAATTGGATTAACAGTTTTGCAACAGGATATGAGTAATCCAGTTCAAGATCCGAACCCTTATGCGTAATTGTCTCGTTGGCTCTGCTCCATCATACCTTAGGGACTTCTACATTTCGGTCTCCTTTGTTCCAGGCCGTAGCACTCTCCGGTCGGCCTCCCTTGGACTCCTGACTGTCCCTCATATGCGCACTGCTACAGCTCAGTCTAGAACTTTGCCTATGTTGGACCTAATAGCTGGAATCGCCTTTCCCGAGAGCTCTGGCTTTAATTCCTCAGTTTGTCCCTTCCGCAGTTTCGCAAGCTCCTGAAGTCTGTATTATTTGCCAGTGGTCTCACTGGTTCGGGTCAGGAGCGCCTCTGATGAGTCTATTTTTGAAGTGGCGCTTTATAAATGTCAGATTACAATTACAATCAAAAAAAGAAATGCCTATGCATTGGCTGTTAAAATTGAACACTTCTCACGTCTGCTTTCCTCACGACCAGCATCAGCACTTGCACTAAGAGACTGTGCACATCTCTGCTGCCAGGCACTTCACCAAAGAGGAACTTCAGCCCAAAGAAACCTCACAGAGGCCCTGCACTGCCCTATCTATATTCCCTCTATCTTCAGAATATTTTCCCTTGCCTTCATGTTTGACAGCCAAAAACAGGTCACTAGGGCTGCTCGTAGCAGCCGTCTAACCAGATCACTCTATTCTCTGCCAACCTGCTTTCTATCCTGTCTGCCCTATTTTTATTCGCTCTATTTACCCTATTTAAGCCCTTAATAGGAATCAAAATTTCGTATATCCCTCATCTAACTTTGGTCAAGGGATAACACCCATTAGGCCCTACCTCATTTACATATATGTATATTAATAGGTGAATAAATTTTATGCTTTATTAATCTTAGATTGCTAAGTATTATTATTGATTAATTAGCAACTTCTATAGCTGGTGTCTAATGCATAAGGCATCAATCAAAGTGCACCAAAATCAAGCCGTATAGTTTCCTTCGAAGGAATTCTTCATTTATTGCACCCGTCAATGCGATTTCGCGAACCTCGTTAAGACAGTCTGCAAAGGTCAACTTCAAATGTCAAAGGAAATGGATTTTCTTCGCATAAAAATTGACTGCTAGTGATGATTTTCGAAGAACGTAAATACAAGATTCGGAGAAAAACATAATTAAGAACATTAGGACGTTGTCAACGAACACGCGGAACCGAGGTCAAGGTGAGGTCACTCAGCTATGCAAGGTTAACGTTTATAAGGTAAAGTAAGGCATGGTACAGTGGAATACGAAACAGAGCTTTGGATGGATTAACAAACACTCGTCCTACATCAAAGACACTTACGATTTCATACACAAAATCAGACACAAAGTAATAGACCACAATGCCATACTAGTCACTGGCGACGTAACAGCACTATATACAAACATGCACATAAACAGGACGATCGCGGTGGTAAAACAGGCATTTAGAGCAAATCCGGACCCCAATAGACCGGATAAGGAACTCATAGCACTACTGGAAATAGTTATGAAAAACAATGACTTCCAGTTCAACGATGAGACGTTCCTACAGATCTTTGGCACAGCCATGGGGAAGACCTTTGCCCCTAATCTAGCAAACTTATATCTACTGGACCTGGACAAACAAGCCACGACAGGATTCCACATAAGACCACTTTATTACTTTAGATTCTTAGACGATATTTTCTTTGTGTGGACGGGCTCAATGACAGAACTAAAAGAGTATGAAACATTCCTTAATACACGCATACCTAACATAAAAATCACTCTAACAGCCAGTCACACAGAAGCCAACTTTCTAGACACTACAATATTCAAACACACTACTACTAACACCACACTACAAACCAAAGTATTCTTCAAGGAAACAGACACACACCAACTCCTACACGCCACATCATTTCATCCGCCTCACACCACAGCATCCATACTTAAATCACAAGTCATCCGCTTTAAACGCATCTCATCATTCAAAACAGACTTTGACCTATCCTGCAACATACTTTTCAAGGCCTTAAGGAGGAGAGGCTACAACCGCAGAAAACTTAGAAAAACAAAACATGACATATGGCACAACAACACGGCACCAAAAACCCACAACAAATCCTCACTCATACCTATAGTCATACCATACTCCCCCATCTCCGCCCACCTAGTCAAGGAATGGAAGAGGAACCTGGCACAACAAGAAAACCTCACCAACTGTCGATTAATAGCTGCTTATACCAAACACAAGAACCTCTCACAACTACTCTGCTCCTCCACACTCACCAACAAAACATACAACCAGCCCAAAGTAACCACACAGACAATACCAATAAAACACTAATAAACCAAAAGAAACACACATATGCACTGACATACGGTGGTCTAGGGGAGTAAAACAACACACCCGAAATACACGGGAGCTACAGAAGCCGTCACCGCAGGGCACTGTACAAGGACCTACTTCACCGCCGCCACCGCCCCTGCCATACCACCGATGACCTACATCAACACATACCGGGATGACCGCCCGACATCGAACCACCGGCCCAGACTACGCCTCCCTCCACTGAAGGCGACCAGCGGCTCCCAACGGCTCATCGGTCATCAGCTACCGAACGGCGGCGGCTGCTACAATTACGTCAGCCTCCCTCTACCTGAGGCGACAGAGCGGCGGCCAGAGGCGCACCTATCATCAACAACAACCTAGCGGCGGAGGCTGAGGTGATTACATCAGCCGACGGCCGACTAGGGAAGAGGCTACCACAGACCAGCCCACTACACGGGGAGCAAGGAAGGAAAACTGCCACACACCCTCAACAAAAACTGTACATATATAGACATGTATATATACTTTTACGTCTTAAATGACGCACCTAGTCATAATTGTACGGATGTTTATATGCCATAGTACAGGTATATATCATAAACACACCTGGAACACTGCAGGGATCCAGCGGCGGCAGGGACCCCGGGAGTGCCAGTGCACTCACATTCATCACAGACACTCCACTTGCCGAATCCTAAGTCAATAAATGTAAATTTACACGTCTTCTAAAGCGACCATATGGCTTTGACCCTGCTCATTTTTTCAATGAATTGTTAGGGTGAGGTCTTTCACCACAGCTGCCCGTTTGAATGGGTGCCACGCCTTTTAAGGTCCCCGTGTACCAACCGTTTTAGCCCGAGATTCAAATCTCTGCAATATGGCCACTATCGGTATGCGAACCGGCATCCTCACGCACAAAGGCATCAACGGCGCAGAACTATTGCGGTTGAAGAACATGCCCTAGACAGTCCCTAACCGTCCCAGGGAGTTCGGACGCGTAGGCCTGGTCTCCCAGAGTTACAGATCAAGCGCTCTGTCTAATCGGCTACCGTGCTGAAATAGCTGAAACTTATATCTGAATTCGACAGTTGGCCTAAACCTGCCTTTCGCCTTCTGGTAGGGGTATGATGTATCTTTCATTTAAATATAAACAGATTTATTATAATCATACGTACAATTGTTAACTGTGTAGGCCTAAGTCTCTGCGTATGGGCTACACTTAGAGAACTTAACGTTGCCTTCTTACTTACAAAGAGCAGCTGCCAGTTCTATGAGAAAGAAAACTTCTACCAAGCTACCTTTGTAAGACGAACAGGTGTGTTTAATTTTTTTAAGGAAAGGTCTGATCGCCTACTTTTGAAGGGACTTTGCAATTATGTCCCTTAATTATATCGGTTGCGGTATAGGGACCACAAACTGCAAACGCAAGCCTATTCCATTATGACGACTGACAATGTGTTAGACTGGGCGTTCTGTTCTGGTCGACAGCTGACGGGCAGTATTTGTTCGTGTGCGTATCATCGGTTGGCCATCTAGAACCGTTCTTCCCATTAAGCGTTGTGTTGGAGTTGGCTGAGGCCGACGCTGATCGACAGCAGAAGGCTGTGTACCCCGAGTCCGCTTCTGCTGCTGCTGATGATGATGCAGATGACAGAGCCACTCGTCACTCTTTCACTTGATGGATCTAAATCACAGTCATTTGCAAAGTAATCAAAATAAGCATATTACTTCAATCAGTAAATCGATCAGTTGTGAATCAATAAATCGGTGTAGGTTTAAGTAACTCAGGTCCTGTCACCAGTCATTCGTCAACGAAACTCATTTTGATTCCACATGTGTACGAGAACATGCAATGCAACTGAGAATTTTATCCGAGCCACAACACTGGCCAGGTTGCTGTACGCCTCTCCCGCGTGGTGGGGCTATGCTGGGGTACAGGCTAGGGCTGGGGTCCAGGCTTTGATGCGAAGACTTGTGCGTCTCCACTGTCTTCCTGGGGACTCCCCAACTTTCGATGAACTCTGTGGCATGGTCGATGCTCGTCTCTTTAAAGCAATCTTGTACAACCCAAACCATGTCTTACAACAGCTACTCCCGCCAGTTAAAACCCTCAGTTATTCCCGACGGCCCACATCCATGATCGTATTATTCCTCCCGCTGAAAATTTAACTCGTAAATGTTTTATTATTAGGATGTTGTATGAATATTTTTTCTTGTGTTCTTAAATACTTGTAAACCGATGTGCGATTAGGGTGATAAGGATTATACTTACTTTACTTACTTACTTTAAGTGCTCAACTACATGAGTTGTCAGTTCTTAAAATGTACGTAGTACTGCACATAAGTAACGAAGCAACATATTGAAGTGCCATCTTTAATACTACAGTACAATACGGATGTCCGATATTTTCCGAACAAGTCCTTTATTGGTTTATTCGTCGGCCAGTAACAGATGCGTCGATCCGTCGTAAACATTGGGGGGCGGGCCTATAATGGGGGTCTGGATGCGAAGCTTCTGTTGGGTTCCAGAGACAAAGCAGGATGCAGGTCTAATGCAGACAGACATACAGCCCAACATCTCAATAGACAAACAATGAGAAATGTCGCTAATATTATTTACAGTGGAATGTCAGCTTAGGCCTACACAACAGTTATGAACAGTATGGCAGTTATGCTAAAGCAGCGCAATATGAGCAGAATTAGATGTAGAGCTATCAAATGAAAGGAAGAGTTGAGTACCATCAGCATAGAAATGGTAGGCCCTTATTAGTATGTAGTGAACCAAGTGGAGTGGTATATAAAGTAAACAGGAGTGGGCCCTATACAAAACCTTATGGAACACCACAATCAAGATAGTAGGCACGGAAGTGAGTTGGTTGATACGGACTGACTGAGTACGAGGGTACAGGTAAGATACAAACCAACGGAGGGCAGGACCGCAAAGACCAAACCAATGTTCGAGGCGATAAAGGAGTAGATCGTGATCGACAGTATCAAAAGCGCCAGACAAGTCAAGGAGAATAATAGCAATTACTTTTCCTTGGTTCATGGAGTTAAGTATGTGATTTGTGAACGGCAAGTAGAACGGTTTCATTCTGTGAAATACCGACTTTTTGATTTTGTCGGTTTTATCTTCGGCTTTCGGTATTTTTCGGTTATCTGAATACCAACTTCGGTATCGGTTTCGGTTTTTCTGAACATCTTGATATCGGTTAGGTATAGGTTAAACCTACCCACCTCTAATCTACATATCATCACTTTAGGCGTAATATAGGCCTAATTGTAGTATTAAGACTGAGGAACAGTTAATATACCGTCATTTGAAGCACCAACGGCAGTGAAACAGGCTATAAATATTCAAATTTGTGGGAACCAGACGAGACTGATAACCGTGTCGGCTGCTGAAGTAGACGATCACTAACGCCTGATAGTAACAGTTACAGATTTCTTTATTTTTTCTTAGATCGTTGAACGGGCAGAACGCTTCACGATGAAGCTCCGTAAACTCTGATTTGTTTCTACTTTAACTACGAGATCGTTAGTTAGTCGAACTGTGTAAGCGAACCGTGAAGTTGTTATCGACGAGAATCGGCCGTTTGGATCTATTACCTGGATTGAAGACAGCGAAGGTGTTTGTGCCCTTATGTCATCGAACTGTAACGACCTGTAAGCGATGATTAGATGGCCTATCTGTTATTGATCGGAAAAGGAACAGTTTCGTCGTGTGCAGGCCTAATACAGCTAACGGTGGCTGCATATATCTAACGACCGACCTTCGTCCAAGTAGATCAACTAGGCAAAGATGGAGCGAAACAGTAACAACTTCAGTCAGCCTACAGCTGCTACCCAAGTTGAAGAAACGAGTTCTATCTTTGATGACTAAGACTACGCTACTGCTAACCGAGAGTCGCTAAGACGCAAGTTCCGCTTATCGAGGGAGGTTAGTGATTAAGGTATCTAATAAATCTGGGATTAAGTTAATAGATGTTGGTTTAGGTGTATATTGTAGCCTTAAATAGAGATGATTTTATGATGACTGACATCGCTTTGTAGGAAATTTCAGTCTACAAATACTATAACAAAAAAGCTTTCACACAGTGACACAAACTGTGTTATTAGCATTGACACTTAGAGCTACCCTACAGATTGGACAGTCAGCAGTCTGATTACCACAATCAGCTACAGCAATTTAGCACTAAGCTAGTTTATGTAATTCAGACAGCCATCAGCTGTCACTATAGATACAGAGAGTATTTTGGAACGTCGATGTGCTTTATGCTATAAAAGTTATATATATATATATATATATATATATGCACATGCATAAGGAATGAAAATGACCCCATCGGGTTCACAAACACGGCGAAACGCAAGCCACGGGTACATCAGAACTATCTTCGTTGCGATTAATCAACCAGATTATAACAAAGTCTTCGTACCTTTACCCTTTAGGTGGTAGATGCCACTAGGTAATTTTTCCAGCGTATTAGATCTATCCAGCTGAATAAGATCCCGATCGTGATAAGTCTGTTGTGACGTGGAAGAAGTAGAAGTCCGCAGGTCTCGCAACTGGTCAACCGGTTGCCTTCTCTCAGGCTCTGTAATGTAAACCAATCGCAAACTCAGCTGTGTCCTAGATTTAGAAGGTTAAACACAGAGGATTAGATGTAGATAACCAAAACCGAAAACATGATTTAGAGGGTTAAAAACAGAGCATTCAGAAGCCATAGATAACCAAAAAGGCTAAATGTACCGCATCAAAACATGAAACTAGATTTAAAGGTAGATCCGGTGGCGTAACTTCAAATTTAGCACCTTCCCCAGATTACTCAAATGGTAAAAGTTTGTACTGTTTCAGGCTCTGAATGGGCCCCTCTTTTTCAGACTGGGGCCCGCCCCCGCAGTTGTGGACCTTGCAAGCCCATAGTTAGGCCTACACTACGGGGTAGATAGACTCAGCCACCGAATTTGATGTCCGCAGAAAGTGTGTTGCCCGAAAATCCTCCAAAAAGATTTTAGTCAGCCGAGTGCCCTAAAAAATAAAATTCATGTCGCCGGCTGAAATTATTTTCCTGAACCGAAAAGATTAGAATAAAATAATTATGCTTTTAACGTGATTTACATGTCGTCTGTTTCTGGTCGTACAAATAACGTGTGTAGGCTACTTAATCAATTGCTTCTTTCTGCTGTCTTCTTCATTAAGTCGCTGTCAAGTTGCGCATTAGCGGTGCCGTAATTTGTCCTCGTGAGTAGGCCTATGCATAATTGCCAGTGGTCGCCTCCTGCGCCCGTCACTTGCACAAGGAAAAGGGCTGGAACCAAATCTGTTCCAACTCTATGCAGCCGACGTGATCGCCATTGTGTAGACCCATGTGTCCATTCCTGTGCTGATGGCACACAACTGTATCAGCACAGAGATACCACCCCTCTTTCTGTACTGTCCAGTCTCTTTAGTAGGCATCGCTATCTTGGGCAGCTGGCTGACGTCAAATCATATCAAAGCGAACACGGACAAGATCCAAATTCTGTGCTCTGGGTCGGCCAAACAGCTTTAAAAACTTCCAAGCAGCAAGGTTGAACTCGATGGTTGAGGAGCATGACGTTGTCAGGTGAAGCAGCATGTCTTGGTGTTGTACTTGATCGTAACTGACATTCTTGTCGCACATCAGCAACCTGCCCGCATGCTACATATACCACCTATCGCAGCTGCTCACTGTTTGATGCACATTTTATACTGCTCACTATCCAACCATCCGCATCTACTCGTCTCTCTCCAGATGTTTCTCTATCTCGGCCTCCAGTCTCTGCCTCTCTCAAATTTTGCAATTCCTCTGTAATCTATGCTAAGCCAGCACTTTGGAACGAACTCCCGAAAGAGTTCCATCAGTTCGCTAGACCTCCCTTTTCACCTGTAAATATGAACTATCCTCCGCTTTCCCTCTCTCCTGGGCAGCTTCATTCCAGACTGAAAAAGGAACTTTTAAAACTACACTATCTGGCAACCAATCCACATGATACGCGGTGCTAATCGGGGCTTTTGCTCTTCTAATATTTCTGTTATATTCGCTTCGCTACTGTGCTTTGCTTTTTGTATTAGCCTTCGAACATAATCACCGGCTTTCATATGCAGATGATTCCATTTCACTTGGCATCTAGCTGTGCTGAACTGTCTTCCAATTTGTCCAAGTGAATCTCAGCTCAGTATCTGTCATGACAAAACCGACTGTGTCTTAAATGAACATAATTTAAGTTCTCTGGCAAAGTCCTTCCATATTTATTCTGCCTTGCATTTCTATTTCGCTATAAGATATACACTTATACAGCTACTACCAGTACTCAGAGTTCGTGACCTAGGCGTGGTTCAATATTTCATTGGCATTGGTTCTCTCTCACGAACATTGCACGGTCCTGTTACTACGGCAGCGTCAACGTCTTCGTTGACTTCTCTTTGTAATTGTAATTGTAATTTGAGATTTATAAAGCGCCTCTTAGAGGACAAACTCAACAGAGGTGCTTCCGACCCGAAGGAGTAAAATCACTGTTAAACAGTACAGTCTTCAGGTGCCTGCGGAACACTGAGATGGGAAGAGAAAGGAGCTCAAGTCGCAATTCTCTTGTTGATGATGCCTCCCATGCACTTGTCCGTTCACTCGTCCTAACATCTCTCTTCTGCGGCCCCATCCAATATCTCCACCACAGAGATTTGAATGTCTTCAGAAATCTTTTTAAGCTCGGTTCTAGTTGAGAACTGCATGGTATGCCGTCATAATTCATAAACAAGATGCCCAATGGTCTCGCAACTACCTACCTTGCTTATTTGCGCTTCCAACTCGGGTGTCGTCTACTGGAATTGAATTATTAAATCGGAAATAAGTTATATAAGAGCTATGTTTTAATATAAACTTAAATATTAATATTTTATGGCAGAGAACATGACAACACGTGCTATGATGGATATGACATTTCCGGGCTGGAAAACACAATACGTCGTCCGTGACTTTGGAGTGCTTCTGGATGAAGAACTACCCATGAAGAAGCATGTCAACTCTCTCTCTCTCTCTCTCTTTATTTATTTCTCTCTCTCTCTCTCTCTCTCTCTCTCTCTCTTTCTTTCTTTCTTTCACTCTGTCTCTGCTCTCTCTCTCTCTCTCTCTCTCTCTCTCTCTCTCTCTCTCTCTCTCTCTCTCTCTCTCTTTATCTCTATTTTTTCTCTATCTATTCTGGTCCTGCCTCTTTTACCAGCTCCATTACTTCTCCAAGAAGATGTTAGGAGTTAAACGTTTCATACTGCTTAAGGTGTTCAGATGTATCAATGAGGAGAAACTGTCTTGGACGGATTTGATAACAGTCCAATGGCAGTCGTCATCTGCACACGTCTGCGGGTATGTTGGCACATATTTGGCGACTCTGTCATTTCGACAAATGGTTCGTATCAACGTGGATTTTGCCCGATAATTCTTATATGTCCTACTAGTGTTACTGAGTTGGCGTTTCGGATTTATCCATTGATTGCGCTTAGTGCCTACGACACTGTATGTTTTCCGACGTCATACGATCGCATGTCAGCAAATTGAACCAGTTAGCTTTTCAAGGGGTGAATCATGTGCAGCTGGACAGTCGAGCTTCAGACTTACACCGTCTGTGACCAAAAAATCTTGAATTCGGTGATGGAAAGTGGTAAGAGTCTTCTAAATGGCGTCGACGGTCAACGGCCGAGTGATAGATTCTGCGACCGAAGGCGAATGTCTGTCTTGCTCAGGAGATTTCCGGACGCTTTGACTTCTACCATCTACGAGGAACTGCTGGACGGGTTGAGTAACTCTGAACATTGTGTCAACTGTTGATTCTGGATGGGACTCCGTCGGTTGGGCTCTTCGTGTGTGCGGGGGCTTGCCAGTGGTGACTCTTCTAGTTATCTGAACATTGTTTGCTTAACGACGAACGTTTTGTGCTTAATGACTTCAGCATCATTTAGGGTAGCGTAGGAGGCACTTTTGTGAGATAATTCACGGGCGTTGTATCAAGTGTCTGATTAACTAACTAGATATTGAACATAATCGAACAAGAACGTGTGCTAAAAGATGACACACGTGAAACTGCAAAAAATCTTAATACTGACTTACTGTTGATCACGTGCCTCATCGCAAACGTTACGTCAGGGCTGGATTTCCTGTGGGTTAAGGTTCGTTCTCAGGGTCAAATCTATCCTAAGCCATGGTTTTAAAAAATCGACTCTGAGGATCGATTTTTCATTGTTAGCCGTTATTAGCAGCTGATTGCAGAATAATTTGGAAGTTTTTCAGTTTTCGTTTTGTTAAGTTGAGCTCAGTATATATAACCTTGCAGTAGGCGCTGGAATCAATGCACACGCTCTTGTCGATCTTCAAACTCTGTATTGTACTGCGAACAGATATTACTTTGGTGCAGGTCTGGCTTTATCCGTCGTCTTGAGAATGTTCAACCCCAATCACGGAGCTTCTCGGCCTTGATCTAAAAGCTCTGCTGTTACTTTTAACTCTCCTGGCCAATCTGAGTCGCTCATGAACAAATTAGGCCTACGCTTTAAATCAAAATTTTGTATAGGCCTACGCTTTAAACAAATAGACTTTAAGAACGTGGCAACCAGGGCTTCGCCTCAGACCTGTTGAGGTGCTTGACGATCTGATCAAAATTCAACCACCCAGTCTTGATAAAAAAAACTTCACACCGGGCCAATTTTAACCCCTAGCAACCTCGGTCGTTTACCTAGAAATTATCCTTTACAGGTCAAAATTTTATTATAATTTTTATATAGGCCTACTACGCTTTAAAACTGTTATCGATCGGGTCTACTATGAATCCCGCTCGGAGGCTTATTATGTCCGAAGTTAACCACCCAAGTCTTTATAAAAAGTTCATGCTGGGTGGGGGAGTAAGTTTTATTTTCCTGGCATCCTCCGTTTACTCCTGCAAATCAAATTTTGGTAAATTATAAGCTCCATAACCATTAGCGGTCGAAGTTCTGTGATAGGGGCCTAGTGGCTAAGTAAAGATGAAGCATCCATGTAGCCTCAATCAAAAGCATTGAGGCTGGGGCTTGTTGTTTTAGCCCCTAGCAACCCATAGTCGTTTTACGCACAATTAACCCTGTAAAAGTTAAGATTTTAATAGAACTTTTCAAAAGGTATGCTCTGATATTATTGCTGATGGACTGCCGTGGACCAGCTAAGGAGCCCAAAAGCAGTCGTCGCCATCAAGCATACACTGGAATGAAGAAGGCATGCGTCCCTAACTATGGGTTGGGCGCTAATTAATTATTCAGCGTTGACGGGGTCTGAACCGGTGACCTTGAATTTTTCGCTTCCCTAAAATTGGTGTCTGGTTTTATATTGTACTGAGTATCTAGAGCTATGTTTTGCTCTGTGGGCTGCTTTAGTGCTGAGGGGGGGGGGGGGGGGGGGGGGGGGGGGGGGTCGGTGGTCGTCTGTGTCTGCAGGGTCTGAATGAGACTGACCGTTGAGGTACATGAATCGTCGGTCGCTGCCGAGTGAATTGGATGCGTGACATTTGTACTCTCCATAGTCTGCCTGTTCTTGGATCTGGATACGGAGGCTGAGTGTTAGCCGGTGCTCTCCTTCGTCGTAGGCTTCGATACGATGCTTCGTGGAGCTGGTTATCCGTCGTCCGTCCTTCTCCCAGTAGTTGACGGCATGCGGGTAGGCTGTTATTTGACATTCAAGAATCGTCTCTCGGCCACGCCACTGGATAATTCGATCATTCGCCATGTGGATCTTCGGAGGAACTGGAATACACATCAAAACAAAAACTTCATATACGCATCGTCCCCATGAATTTAGTTAATGCGCAAGATAGAGATGTTTTCGCATGATTATAATTATTAATGTATAAAACGCTTCGCAGCGATAATATATCAAACTCCCGGCCCATCTCTAACCTTGCGTTCCTCTCTAAAGTTATATGTATGTATTAATGCATCAAAACATTTGACATAGCGCTTTTAAGCGCCTCTTAAAAGCCGATGCGCACAACGCTAGCAAGCTGAGCTAAACAAGTGAGCAGAGTAAGTTGCTACTGCATGTCGACCTATGTGAAATGGAAGACTGTTTCAACAATAGAGGAGAATGCAAGATCGGCTCTTCTTGATGGGCGGCACCTGCATATCCCCGCAGGTAGAACAGCGCAACAATCAACCACCCGACTGACCGAAGACGAGCATAGATATCCCTGATGTATGCTGGGGCGATGCCGACAACTAAACCCCGTCAAAACATAAATTTATATAACACCCAGGACGAAAACTAATGTTACTTTTATCACACAGCAGCAGAACATATGACTGAAATGAAAAGGCAGCACTAGGAACCAGACAAAATATTTCTCTCTGTCTCTCTCTATCCGTCTCTCTCTTTCTAAACCTATGTTAAAGCCAGCACTCATCATGTATGTATGAATGTATGCATGCATGTATATGTATGTATGTATCTGTAAACATATATCACCTTTTAAGAATCTCACAGTGGCTGTATCAAAGTTTCAATGTCGGCGATAAAAGTAACTGTCGTAAATGAATGAACTGCTATCGTCAGCAATAATTAGCGTAATTTGAAACCCAAATTTACCGTTGATTGTTCTTTTTACCGAGCAAAAAATCCACTTCTTTAAAACACATTGTAAAACATACACTTTCTGCCCTGCAATCCTGAACAACCACATTCATTGGGGTCACGTTAGATTCACAACAGGCAACCAGTTCACATTAGTGCGATGGCACAATGACCCATACAGCAAGGTTGTCTGGGATTAGCTGGCTGTCTTATTTGGCTGCAAATCGGCTTAGGCAGAAAAAACGAGCCTGGACATGAATCAGCGTCGACTTCGAGCAAATGTATCGGCCCTACACGGCCAAAAATGACTCCACAAATGACAGGCAAGCGACAAATGCATTGCTGACTGGTCCACAACATACTGACTCATCACTTCTACGTCGCGTCAGCATAAAATCGGGCTGACACTGAGAAGTGCACAGATATCGTCAGCAATGAGTTGGCTAAGAAACCCAGAGTGTAGTTGTAGCACAATCTGTAGGTCTTTGGGAAACTGTTCATTGCCAGCCAAGGCACTTCATATCATGATATTTATAACTACCATCAAGAGACCGACGTCGAGATTGCAGTCGAATGATGCTCGGGTTTACACTTTAATTCTAAATATGCCTTTGTGTTATTTTTATGCTCTTTTACGTGTGAATCAGGCAGTAGCAAAAGGGCGATGAAAAGAAGCACATGACTGTAGATACATTCAACGGTGACTCGTATGCTTCTCGTGACGGCCGGCGGGACTTCGTTCGTCGCTCGGCATTCATAGAGTCCTCCGCAGGCGCGCGACACATTGACCACCGTCAACATCTCTCCTGTCAGGCCACTTAGGCCACCTGCAGAAACAAAACCACTTGCAAATCAGACATTCAGAAAGGCAGATAGACGAACGGAATGACGGACGGACAGATAAATGGACAGAAAGTTGAATGTTCGGCGCGCTACTGCGACATTTCATTCTGACAGTAGGCCCCCTCCAGTTAAACCGTCGAATCTTATTTATGTCTTTTTCAAGTGATTAGTTCTCATTCGGCGATAGATGTCTGTCTCTGAAATAGTTTTGACCTACGTACTTCCTGCTGACCCTACTTCCCTCTGTGCAAGGGCCGCATTCTTCTCATCATCACCGTCTTCAACTCCGTGGCTCTTAGTTGGGGTTCGCATCTTATTTTCCCGGGTTCTCTGGATTGTCTGACCGAGGCTCTGGAATTTACAGCCAGCTTCTGTCTCTTGTGCAGTTCTTTGATGTCGTTCCGGACTACTTTTCTTCCAGAGCCTGTTCTGTCCAAATCAGTGCCGTAGCTAGGTATTTTGGCACCCGGGGGGGGGCTATTGATGGCGGTGGTTCAGCTTTCTCAATTTCCTATCGTAGAAGTTTAGTCTAGCAGCAGTGAAATATGGCCTAAATAGTCCAGGATATCCACCAAAGCTTCCCATTGCTGATGCAGTACCATATCTTGGCAGCATTTCTTCTGAGTCTCTTAGAACAGTCTTGCACAGTACATGCGTCCCTTTACACGGAGATGCGAAGCCATTTTCGATCCTGTTGCAACTTCTAAATTCCGACTCCTAAACAAAATGTAACGTCTAATCTCAGTCTCTATATATAGCGCCGTTAGCGTCATCCAGAAACATCAGTCGATGATCGCATTTATGCCAAACAGCATACCAACTCAATCATTTGGACCAATGATGTAGCTAGGGGGTGTGTGGGGCGGCTGCCCCAGACAGCACTGTCCAATCAATGGGCGGCAAAAGGGCGGCAAAATGAAAGTTTTATAGACATATTTTATATATCGGCACTCAAAATTTAATGGTGCTCACATAAGAGACATTGAGAGCCTATGTCCCAAAGATTCAAAGAGCCTATCGAGTTTCAACTCCGGAGTCGAAATGACCCAATCACTCTCTCTCTCTCTCTCTCTCTCTCTCTCTCTCTCTCTCTCGTTCTCTTTATGTAGCCCATTCTCTCTTTGAAAATCCCCTCCCTGTATTATGTATTTATGTTTATCGGTCACCGCTATCAAAGTAGCCTTCTCAACCACTCTGTAACCATCTCTTTCCTTCCCTCTTTATGTCTTGTTGGACGAAATGTTGCGCGTGTTGTAAAAAACTTTATTCCTCTCTCTGGACTAATGAAAAGGATCAAATTCACGCCTATTATAATACTTCAGGCCCAAAACGTCCTGTTCTAGTGGGTCCTATAAGGCATGAGGCCGTAGGCAATCGCCTAGCTGACCTTTCTCTAAGGCCAGGACCGGCCTTAGGTGAAGTTCAGCGAGACGACGCAGATAAAACATGCAAAGACATATTTTTCTCTCTCTATTTTATGAACAACTGTTCGAAACCAAATTACATGACAAGATACATTTAGTTTGCAGTTCGATGCGCTGTTCAAAAATCGATGATTGTGTGAATAAGCTGAGAGGAAGAAATTGGCGGCATACGTGGTGTTAATACAAAGACTCGTATAGAGCAATGAAAATGGCGGAATCTTCAGCTTTTAAATGACACAAATGCACAGTTACTTGGCCAGTTGTGTTGGTCAATTGTAATTGCAATTTTGATTGTAATTTAAGATTTATAAAGCGCCTCTTCGAGAATAGACTCAACAGAGGCGTTCCCGACCCGAACAAGTAAACTTACTGTTAATGCTCACGAAACAAAGAAGGATTTATGGAATTATAAGTCCTCTTAATAAGAGGAACTGGTTCTTGGAGAACCATTCATTATTTAAATTGTGGGGTATTTTAGGAGGCGAATGGTGACTGCTACCTAATGTATTAAGATTTGGCGAAATTGCCCTTCATACATGGCAATAGAAGAAGAATAAAAAGCAGCAGAAGAAGAATGTTAGTAGTAGTAATTGTAGTAATGGTAGTAGTAGTAGTAGTAATATAGTAGTAGTGGTAATATTAACAGCAGCAGCAGTAATAGTAGTAGTAGTAGGAGTCGTACTCTTAGGAAGTCTAGTCATTCTTGAGTTTTGTCGAGCCACCACTGAATGGCCCAAGAAATTCAAACAGATTCTTGTTTCGAGAGGTGGTTCGTTATTTATTACACCCTAACTGGGTCAGCGGAGTTTCTGTTCATGTTTAGAGAGCCGATGTCATCATCGAGACAAGACAACCCCTAACTATGAAGAAAAGGTCATTTCTGTTGAAAATATCCCGGATACAATACAATACAATACAACTAAAATTTGTTAATGCCCTCATTACAAAGTTCAGAAGTGCACTTGAAGCCGGGTTATGCGAAGTATTAAGAACCATAAGCAGACTGGAAGAGGTAAGTTTTAAGGTTAGAGCGACAGACAGCCTCAGTAGGAGAGTCACGAACATTAGGAGGTAGAGAGTTCCGCATGAAGGGACCAGCGACTGTGAATGAACGCTGGCCAAAGACAAGACGTGTGCGAGGAACAACATATTTTCCAGCAGATGGTGACCGAAGAAAGGATCGGCCTTTAACAGAGTTACAAGGTGTAACCATGGATGATAAATAGGATGGCGGATGATTTGAACGTGCTTTGAACGTGAAGAGAGCCAGCTTGAAGCGGATAAACTCACGTACTGGAAGCCAGTGTAGAGAACAAAGGGCAGGAGTGATGTGGTCTCGGTATGAAAGTCCAAGAGACCGTCTTGCAGCCTGGTGTAGTATTTTAGTTAGGGAAGAAGTGTGCACTCAGGAAGTCCATAGAGTATAGAGTTGCAATAGTCGAGTCTTGTAAGAATAAGGCTGTGTATTAGCATTTTCAGTGATGCTGAATCTAGAGTAGAGCGAAGTTGTCGAATCCTTCTGAGGTGAAAGAAGCATATTCGAGAAGTTGCAGCTATGTGAGGTTTGAGAGAGAGTGTTGAGTCAAGTATGATTCCAAGATCCCGGACAGTAGAGGATGGGGAGGGTAAGGAGGAGGAAGTAGGGAGCAGAAGTTCAGTGGATTGTAGGAGTTTAGAGGAACGGGCAAACCAGATAAGCTCGGATTTGTCGGGGTTAAGTTTGAGGGGCATAGACAGACTCCATAGGATAATGTCATCTATGCAGGCACGGTCTCTTTGTGGCATCTACGGCTTCATGTAGCCGGAGGTGTACATAAAGTTGGGTGTCATCAGCATAAAGGTGGATTTCTAAGCCATGAAGAGAGGCGATGGTTGATAGTGCTGAGGTATAGAGGATGAACAGTAGTGGGCCTAAGACGGAATCTTGTGGGACATCGAAGAACACAGCAGAGATGAATGACGAGAGCCAGCCGATACGAACGTATTGAGTACGGTTAGAGAGGTAGGAGACAAACCGGTCGAGTATTTTACCCCAGATACCAAAAGACTGTTGCAGGACTTTGAGTAGGATGCAGTGATCTACACAGTCAAAAGCAGCAGTAAAATCAAGGAGTATTAAGACAGTCACATATCCCTTATCAGCAGCAAGGACAAGATCGCTATAGACTTTCAGGATAGCTGTTTCTGTGGAGTGAAATTGCCTAAAGCCAGACTGTTTGCAGAGAGGTAAGAGTAGAGTTGTGTATGGACAACTCTGTCTATCAGCTTAGACAGGAAAGGAACATTGGAGATAGGTCTATAGTTAGAACAGAGTGTGGTATCGAGACCACTCTTCTTAAGACGAGGACGTATAGCTGCCCGCTTCTGAGCGGAGGGAAGTGTGCCAGTAGAAAGAGAAAGGTTAATTAGGAAAGCTAGGATAATAGCAAAGATCTGAGGTTGTGATTTCAGAAGCCGTGTAGGGACAGGATCAAGTTCACAGTGTTTGGAAGTAGATTTCTTTAGTAGGTCAGTGACATAGTCAGGAGTCACAGGCTCAAGGGTATGCCAGGAGGGGGGAATTGACAGTGCTAGAGATCCAGGTCACGTATTGAAATCAAATGCAGCAGAAGATATACTAATTCGTAGCAACACTGGGAGCACCTGATGGAGGGTATTTCAAAAGCTAATTCTATGAAGCTTTAAAGAGTCCAAGATACATTGGCAAGAGCTGTCACTAAAACTCCAAAATACGAATATATAACATTGATCCTAAAAATTATAGAAAAGCGAATAATGTTCAGGACTGGGTTAATTATAATCAAGACTCTACATTTTAGGCAACCTCACTATTTTCATTCTGTACTGACTTCCAAGACTTGTGTTTACTCGACCAGGTCTTCTAGCTGTCTAAATCCGACTATTCCGTGAACAAAGACAGCTCTCGGCAGGCGTGCATTTCTTGTCACTGGCCTCTTCCAGCAAATGTTCGCTCTGCAAAGTCTGTTTTGGCAGTCAGGTCTCAACTAAAAGCTCACCTCTTCCTTGACTCATTTCCTGCATAGGCTGTCTCTGTGTCTTCTGGATTCCCTCTTGGCTTTTCGACTGGATTTACCCTGAAATTTGGCTTGCATGACGATTTTGCTTAGCAGCGAACATCGGCTGATACCTTTGGCATTATACAGTGGCGCTATAAAAGTTCTTAAATTAGAATAGATTAGGGTCATGATCCTCATCACTTTTCTGCTTCAATGCGATGAGCATTTGATGCAAGAATAAATTTTCCTCTCTGCCGATTGGTCTGACGCTGTGAAATCGTTGCTCTAGGCATCGTTTTTTTTACTTAACGAGATACAGTCAATCTTTAAAAAATGCTTCGAGAATCGAACCTCACGGCGTAATTTAATACTTAGTCACTAACCGGCTGGACCAATGCGAGTGTCAGTAGGTTATGATTCAGTTAATTCTGATCCGTAGGCCTACATAAGGGTGCCTTTTGTAGAGAAGGTGAGCTTGTTCGTTTAACCGTAAGCCTATACAAGTGTGTCTTCTGCATGGTCTGCTCGTCCTACCTGCTGCTGCTGCTGCTGCTGCTGCAGTCAGCGTTGATTTATTGCTCGATGAGAGATTGCAGCGTGGAGTCGTTGTCGCCTCGGCTGCCAATTCAGCATCCGTCAGTGAGGAACCGGTCTCTGCTGCTGCGGATGTTGTGAGCATCGATCGCCGTAGCCATCGCACTTCCGGATAGGGAACGCCTGTCACATTGCAGACGAGTCGAAGTGTTTCGCCCTCAGCCACCGTCAAATCACTGCTCGACAGCTCGTCAATGATCTGCGCTGGAACTAGATTCACACGCAAAAGGATGACTTAGTAAAAAATACATCAATACGTCTAAGGTCGCTTGAAGTAGCAGACGAACAGTCCCGCCAGCTGCACCCAAGAGGCAGCCATGAGAAAGAAGTATTAGGGACTTAATTTTCTTAGCCTCGGCATTTGAGGGCGGGGCCAGTCCCCTCTCTCTCTCTCTCTCTCTCTCGTTCTCTCTCGTTCTCTCTCGTTCTCTCTCGCTCGCTCTCTCGCTCTCTCGCTCTCTCTCTCTATCTATCTATCTATCTATCTATCTATCTATCTCTATCTATCTCTCTCGCTGTCTGATCTTCCACTGATAGTGTGCATTCGATGTACGCCTACTCATTTTACATATTACTTCACTAGGGGCGCTAATAAACAGAAATGCATCGTCATTGTGTACAAACTATTATACATAAAAATTGTTCAAAGCATCCCACATGCACAGAAAGCGCAAAACAAGTCTTTCTTTAGGCCGATTTATAAGTAAAGCACGCAATTGTGGGAACACTGAGCGTGAATCGAGGATTTCAGTACAGGTGGGTCATATGGCGGGCTCGAAGAGCAAGTCTATAAAGGGTTTTGGGGCAGATCCTCATGCGGTCCAGGCGCAAATTTCATGGTCGGGGTCAGAATCGAAGCCCCCTGAAGCTCGAGTTTTTTTGTTTATATTTTGGACTACTTTTCTGGCATTAGTTTTAGGTTTTTACCTTGAACTCTAGGTCATATTTCGCAGTTAGATGCACAATGTGATGCACAACCTAAGAAAAGTTGATAACATTTTATACTCAACTACATAGCGAGACTATTTAGAAGACTCGCCGAGAGAAATCCAGCCAGAAGACTGTTGAATCATGTCTTTCAGTTCATGTTGCCATCTACGCAAATTCTGACTTACCATTTAAACCGACTCTAAATGACAAAATAGTTAAATTTCGTTCTTGGCATAAAATTGATTTAAATAAGCTGAAGCATGGTATCTAGACATCTCTGTAATGACTTGGCCATGCAGTTCTAGTCTACTTTAAATGAGCTTCTTGACAAGCAAAATTCCTTTTAGAACTAAGCGCGTCACCTTAGCCTTGCTGTAACTCTGCAATTTCTGAAGCTAGGCGTTTCAGAAGTCAGCTAGAGCATTCGTGGCGCCACTCTCGCCTTCCCTCTGACCACATTCGGTTCAAGCAACAGTGCAAACTTGTGCGAAAAGTTGTTTCATCCGTATATTTAACAGAATTAATTGCTGAAAGCGCTACATCACCAAAAACTGTGTGGATAGCTTTGAACAGTTTATTACATAGAGAGAAGTTAGGTGTATTCCTTGCTGTGCACTCGGCTACGCAAAATCTTGCCAGTAAATTCTTGATTTTATTTGCAGATAAAATTTGTGGTATAAGGCCAAGACTTAAATTTGTTGTCCACCATATATCTGATAAATTTCTTCATCCTAATTTTTCGCCTCCTGTCTTAGACTACTTCAACCAACAAATCTTGCACAGATTCGCAGACTCATCTTTTCTTCAGCTAACAAAAGCTCACTTCTTGATACCGTTCCTACATCTTTTCTGAAGGAATGCTTCGGTTTCCTTGGTCCAACCATTACATCAATTATCGATTTCTCCATGCATGTTGGATCCTTCCCATAGGCTTTCACTCATGCCATATAAAAGACCTTCTCTCGACCCTGAAGACCTGTCTAATTACAGGCCCATCTCAACTTTGAATTTTGTATAAAAAATTTGTTGCAGTAATGAATCATATGTAAACTCCCCCATCTTCCAAGTCACTAATCTCCCCATTTCAATCTGCATACCGTAAGTTTCATTCAACCGAATCTGCCCTTCTTGATGTTTATAATAACATCGTGTGCTTTATGGATAAGTGATTCTAACTGTAATACGTATAGGCCTATTGCGCCTTTTTAAGAGAGACTTATCAGAGGCGCTCCCGACCTAACGACAGAAAGCGAACAAAAGGGTTTTCAAGCGTCTTATGGAAAAGAAGTAAAAAAAAATAAGGGAGCTCATGTCTTAGGGTGCTAGGCAGCCAACCACAGTGAAGTTTCTACGATGCACTGTGGAAGTTTGGGCAAGGGGGCAACCAACAAAGCAAAGAGAGAAACACACCTACAACGGACGAGACGGAGACATATAATTCGCTGAGATAAGATGGAGCACAGTCTGCCAGATAATTTAGGCACAAGCATTAAGATCTTAAACTCAATGTGTTTGTGGATCGGCAACGAGTGCAATTTCTGCAGCATAAACCTAGATAATGTTATATGCCGAAACCTAAGTAAACCTCCAATGAGCCGGGCGGTGGCCATCAAGATAGACTGCAGTTGGTTAATGCGGAAAAGTGACCGAGGTTCTGAAGAACATTAGCAGCCATCCCAGTGGTACGCTAGAAAATTAGAAAGCGTTGTTGAAGTTTGCTCCATATATTCTAGCTCAGCCATGTCGATCAGGTCGCAGGCGGAATTCAGCCGATATTATCAAGGGTCGAGCTGATACATGGTCCCGAGATCAGGGATCGAACCGGGTCTTGGGTCCTTAAGAGTCGGTTGCCGCAATTCATCACACAGCTTGGGCGCCTTTATTGCAGGACAGGAAGTTGGATGACGGGAATATCCGGCGGCTGTCCGCATCCTGTGCGACCAGAGCCAACCTGCCCCAGCTAATGATGAGAACCTGCAGATCCTCATTGAGAAACATCCGGTTGGTTCACACCCAGGTGGTCTTTTAAATCTTTCTGAATCATCAGCCACCACTTCTTTCCAAGTGATGGAGTCTGATGTGTTGGATGCCATTCGCTGTTTTCGCACAGGTTCTGCTGGGGCCAGATGATTTCCTTGCTGGACTTCTCTTGGTGAACTATCGCGAGACATCTGCAGCATTGCTGAGTGCTTTGACCGATTTTGTCAATCTTTAGCTGTGGGAGGCGTGTGCCCTTCTGAGGTTAGACCCTTTTTCGGAGGCAACTTTATTGCGCTTTCCAAAAAATCAGGAGGATTGGACCCAATGGCATCGATTTCGTCTGGAGGCGCATGCAGGAAAGTGCGAAAATAAATATGCAGTCAATAAATTGTCATTACTTTTTGCCCCGCTTCGGGTCAGCATAGTCACCCTGGAAGCTGTGAGGCGGCAGTACATGCAACATGCTTGTTCATTAATGCCATCCCACAAGATCACATCTTTGTTAAGATGGACTTTGTAAATGCTTTCAATAGCTTGCGACTCAATGTCATGCTTAAAGCTGCATTTGAAACCATCCCCGAGCTCTATCGTTTTGTTCATCAGGTCTGTGGGACCACCTCCGTTCTGATGTTTGGCTATTTGTCCATATAATCACAAATGGGCCGTCAGCAAGGAGACCATCTGAGCCCTCTACTTTTCTGCCTACCTCTACGGCCCGTTTCTTCGTTTTCTGCAATCGACCTTTCGCATATGCTATTCGCTTCTACTGGTAGTAGAGAAAGAGCTTTACTCTGGGAGACAGTAGCTCACGATGTCGAATTAATCTCTGATCTTGGATCTACTATAGGCCCCCATCTGTAAGTGCGAACTGTTTTTTCCTGGCATTGGCTTTGTGGACCTGTCCTTGTCTCATTTCCAGCACACCAATCTCGACGCACTGATCTTGTTCGGAGCACCGGGCAAAAAAGGGCAAACATTAGCCTTGAGCAACATTGCGTGCTTTTGTATATTGCCATTCAGAACCTCCACCGCCTGCCTTCCAAAAGCACCATTATTTTATTAAGATCATCCTTTTGATACTTCTAGGATCAGTCTCCTGCTTCGTTGTTCTCTTTGTTGTGATCACACAAATTTGGATTGGCTTGATAAAACCTCTCGAGAAGGCTTTGAGTCCATCATTAATATCGAACTTGACAACACCCAGTGACTGCAGGCCACACTGCCCATAAGACACGGCCGACTTGGTATGAGGAGGGTTGGGTCGCTGATTTCTTTTGTCTACTTGGCTTCAGCTGTGGCCACCATTGAACTCTAGTCCGCCATTGTCAGTCATTGCCCTGCAGTTGCTGGTACGCACCTGGATGATTTGTTGATAGTTTGTACAGAGACACTTCCGTCTAGTGTCGGTCCAATTGCCAAAAAACCCTGCAACCTGGCATGAAAGCAACCTTTGATTGAAATGGATAGGTCGGCGGTTTGGACAAGCAGTGAAAAACCGACTGATCGAGCACGGTTGGCTAGAGTCATTTGCTCCATTCTGGTGATTGGCTGACCGTTCTTTCCATCTCATCATATGGCCTTTGCTTGAACAATGAGGCGGTGGAGTAGCTGTCAGCCTTCCATTGGACTTTGACCTCTGCAGCCCTAATCAATTGCTCTGGAGGATTTGGTTGGTCCTGATGACCTCGTATCCAGACTGGCTTTCGTCATCATGCCATCAACGACAAAGTCTGGCGGGCCTTACAGAAAGCTAATCTCCCTTGCACCAACAGGCTTGTTCCGCTCTGATGGCAAGAGACCACATGGGGCTACAGTGGTTCCATGTGAAGCTGGGATATATATGTTCTGGGTTGCCACAGTTGTACACACGTGTGCAACATCTTACATCGACCACACAGCAAATTCAGCAGAGGCAGCGGCTAAACAGGCTGCCATACACAAAACCGAACAATACTCAGGGTTACCAGCTGCACATCTTTTCTAGCCATTGCCTTCGAAACTCTCGGTTCAATTAATTCCGATGGGATCGATTTTATCCGACAGGTTGGCCGTCGCCTTTTCGACTTCTCTGGAGAGCCATTTGAGGTCGCCTTCCTTTTTCAGCGACTTTCTATCTTTATCCAGCGCTACAATGTCATTGCTTTCCGTGACACGTTTTCGATGTGGCTGAGGACGAAGCCTGATTTTCCATATACCCTTTAAGATCTAATGCAGTAATTTTTTGTTCCTGAGGGGATTACACTTACAGTGTAGGCCTACCTAAAAATACGGTCAAAAATAGTATTGATAATAATATAATTGATCGGTGACTTGATGAACCATTCGTCGGCATATGTTGGTCGGGTGGTTCGTCGTCTAATTTTTCGGTCAACCCTCATAATTAATTATCAGTGGCATTGAATGCGATTCAAAGTCGATCGGTGGCTGGTTCTTCTGCTGCTGCAGCTCAAGTTGCAGCGGAGAAATCATTAGCATCAGCATCTATAGACCACATCTCCTCACAAATAATCCCGTCACTAATCCGCCATTTCAGACGACGTCGGCCGCTGATAAACACTTTTAGCTCCACGCAGACACACACACGCACCGATCGTCCAACGTTCAGATGATGGGCGAATGGCTGCAGCGGCAGCAACAGCAGCAGCAACAACGACATCAGAATCAGCAGCTGTCTGTAATTGGTCTCTATGTATGCCGGTCTGTGTGATCGCTAATTCCGCGGTCTCTTTAAACGACATCGTAGAACGAAGGGGAGGAAGAAAGTTCCACAGTCCGCCGCAGCCTCTGTCTACGTTCGTGCGCTTGGCATCTGCCGCAGGGGACACGAATTAGTCGCTACATAAATCAGTTAATATCAATACACAGAAGAACCAAAGCTTTCCACTTGGGTAGAAACTGCCTCTCCCCATCAATCTGCCGCTGATGTTACATGTACCTCTGCATCTCTACTTGCATCTCTACATCTCCCACTACTTCTGCCTCTGCCTCTTCCTCTGCCTCTGGATCTACTTCAAGATCTTTGTCCTGGATAGACTGCTGCTGTTGTTGGCGTGCTGTTTCTAGTGTTCGTCGAAATATAATAGTCGCTTTTGATCCGGGCGCATTTCCTCACAATATACACTGGGTCACTTCGCATGACAGACTGCGCCTGCTGCTGCTGCTGCTGATGATGATGATAGAAGGCTGTTCCGTCGCATCTGTCTGTAAACGCCTAGGATCTATGTGCGGGCCTATATCTGCCCTTCTAGGAGTCGGTGGCAGCAGACAGCTGCCAGATAATCTTCTATGTACGCAGACTTAAAAGCATTGTCACAGTCGGTGTAGACTTGGCAGCTGGCTCGGTGGCCGTATTTAGCAAGCTCCATTTTTACTTGAATGAAAACAGTGGGTGATTAATGCACTCTATCTAGATCAGTTTCATTTTGTTTTATATGGTTGTCTTTTGCCTGCCTCTGTTCTACTTAGCAGACACCCACTCTACTAGCCTACATGTACTATTTACAAACGCGTCTGACATTGCTTGTAATCCGTCTTCCTACAACTAAGTCCCCCAGCAGTAGTGCAAAACAAAAAGTAAGGTATCCCAACTCGACACTTTGAACACGTTCTAATGAAGCACTGACAGCTGAGGCTGTTGTCAGCGGAACAACAGACATGTCGTTTCTAGGCCTAATAAAGGAGTCTATAAGAAAGTACATGCAGCACAAATGTCGGCATAATGGGTTGGGTCAAGGTAGGGTGAAATAGAGGCAAGAGCGAATGGAAGGCGTAAGTCGTTTTGCTTCTACGTTTTATACGATAAATTTTGATTTAAGTGAACAAAACTAGCCCTAATCTTGACTATGATCTATAAACCGATCGTGGCTCTATTTCAGAGGTTTAATCTCGGGCTAGCACGGTTCGTACACGGGGAACTTCAATGGCGTAGCGCCCATTCAAACGGGCAGCGGTGGTGAAGGATCTCAGTCGATAAATTCATTCTAGAAATGACCAGGGTCGAGGCCATACTGTCGCTATAGAAAAACGTGTACACTTACACTTAAGCAAGGTCTCCGGTTCATCGGAACCCAGACATCAATGATCCATCACTTGCAAACTTCAAGAATGGATCCAAAGTCCATTTGGCATTTATATTAATTTGGGGCAAGGCAATTTCAATTTATATGCAGAAAAATAATGTCGAACCTTAAGTATACGAAGGCTCTACTAAAGAAATAAGTCGGCCCTGAAGGTAACCAGAAGCCATGGACCCCTCGCCAAGCTTTGACCCGAAGTTTCCCTGCATATGGTAGTTCCATGTTAGCTTTGAGGCATTGATTTATAAGTAAATATTACAATACGCTATGAATAAGCTGGTTCCCGTGACTCAGCTTTCGTTAGGCGCCGTTGAATTCTCGAACTTACGATTACTATTACGGTTCCTTATCTATTTCTGGCCCGAGTATAGAAGAACCTACCCATATACAGACACTTGACAAAACACATATATCTTGATTCGCTAAAGAAAGACCTTGACATTTTATTTTCTCCCGAAAATCCTTCCATTTGCTTTCCAACAGCCATTAATTAATTCGTTGCATAATCTTCAACTTCATCGTTGCAATTTGCATACATGTGGTAGATAGTTTTTATTCTTAAGCTTCCGTAGACGTTTAATAAAAGTAAGCAAGCTAATGATGATGATGATGGTGATGATGATGCTGATGATGATGATGATGAGGTGTTGAAGATTTATGACGACGACGCGGCGACGACGACGATGATTGTAATTATAATCGCAGATTTATATAGCGCATCTTCAAGGGAGACTCATCAAAGGCACTCCAAATGAAGGTTACGATGATAATAATAATAATAATAATAATAATAATAATAATAATAATAATAATAATAATAATAAATAATAATAATAATAATAATAATAATAATAATAATAATAATAATGAGGGCTATTTCTGGAATGACCCTTCTCTCTAGATAGCGGCATTTATCGGCTGGACACGCCTGCGCTTCTTGCTTTATAGCGCGCTTCCGCTGCGACCACCCACGCTCTCCAGTCCTCCATGCTGGGCAATGCGCAGGCCAAGTACGCACAGTTCGAGGTTATGCTACAGCTTTGAAAAGCCAAATTTGCACCCAGACAGAAACTTTCTCCCATAAACAATCTCATCGGGATAAGTCATTTAATTCAAAGGGCTGCAGCCACTTCAGGAGCTTCATATATCGAAGCCTATCATCAGGCACGTTTTAAATGAGTCTCGGAGACATACGCAGACGACTGGCTTTTTGCCCTCACGATAGCGACTTGTGGCTTGTGATTGGACTACGAGGCTGTAAGAACAGCTGTCGGTCTTCACATCGAGACAAGTATACGTCAGCCACACAAGTGCCATTCCTGATCACTTATAAAGGCAGAGGGTTCGTATGAACTCTTCTGGTGTCTAGGCCCTGGCAGTGTATCCTGACATGGCGTCCTAAATGACCTGATCTGTAGGAACCTAACAAAAGTGCTGGCTTCCCATCCATCAAAGAGCCACTCCGGCTGTCCAGAACGGGCAGCAAGAGACCAGTTGTCTCACACTGATCCCTGGCCTATGGACCGCAGCCTGATAGGGGAGGCCACAGTAGAAGACACTGTGGTGGTTCCCTTCACTTGCAGGCAACTGCTGCATTGGATCGGGCAGCCGGGGAACTTGCAGGATCCAGAAAAATTCTAAGTAGGCTACAATCAACTCTTTTTAACGTACCACTTTACACCGCTGATATTTGAGACTCTTTGTCCCATTAATAGAATAACACTGGGCTTTATTTGGGCGCTAAATAACTTGAACTACCAAAGACTATAGAGAGACTATCTTTTCCAGTGTCTTGCTGCTGCAATTCAGCGTTTCAATGCCTTTCTCTCGATGACATCTTACCATGCTCTAACTTGAAGAAATGTAGCCGTTCCAGATTTCATTTCTTCCCGATATTTTTGCATAAACCAATAATGAAGTTTTTTTCAAATCCTGAGGGATCCTTTTGACCTCTGGTAAAATAAAATAAAATAATAATTAGAAATATAAACTTAATACTTAATAACAATAGGGTGAGCCGGAAGATACAAACTTTCTTTTTCAGCGCTTTTCTGTCTGCATTCAGCGTTACAAAATGTCTTTGCATTTCGAGACACTTTCTCTTATGTCACTGAGTTCGAGGCTTGATCTTCCAGATCCTCATTAAGAGCTTCCGGCATAATTTCTTCATCTTGTAGCAGTAGTAGTGGCAGTACTGGTAGTAGTGGTAGTGGTAATAGTAGTAACAATAATAATAGTAGTAGTAGTATTAGTGGTAGTAATAATAAAAATATAAAAAATAATAATAATATTGATAATAATAATAATTTTAAAAATGATGATGATGATGATGATGATGATGATAATAATAATAATAATAATAATAATAATAATAATAATAATAATAATAATAATAATAATGAATGGAAAATAATAATTCTGGGATGGTCTACGTGTAAGATGTTGGCAGTTTGGTTTTAATATTTGCACTTTTTACGTGTTTCCCTCTCAGCATTTAGTTTCGATTGGTAAGCACTGCTGAATTAATTGCCCGGTCACTTTGCACACAGTAATTTTTCGCACTCTGTGCTTGCTCTTCCTATGTTGGTAACTTTAACCGCATGCCGAGTGAGACTTTATTATCGCTCAGTCAGTCACGTGGCTGAGTTTCATACTCGGCCATAGTTTTTGTCTCAAACAACGCTGAAGGCCGAGGCAAGCTGCAGTTTTTGTAAAGTAACTAGGCAATTACACCTTACCGAGGGCCTTGTTCACAAACATAGTCCACAGGATAACACTTGTCACGGGTCGCAGAAACTGCCGCTTCTGTGCTTGCCCCACCCGCATTATCGGGTGCCCTCAGTCTGGAACCGTCACAATCTCCCATAAGTATTATATATATACGTTTATTCACCACGAAGGTAGACAATACAGAAAGTACAACAAACTATAATCAAAAAAGAAAGAAAAAAGGAAGAAAAATTAAATGGGCTTAAGTACAGCCCTTAGCAAAATCAATCATCATAAATTCATCCAATCTATGATGCAACATAGATAACTCAATATTATAGTCACGACATAGATGCAAAATTTTATCATTATAATAATCTCCTGTACAGCCGGTATTGAGAATACTGTTATCATAGCTTCCAAATAAAATCCTAGCAGAAAAATGTATTTTTCGCAGATGCATGATATGTATAAGATCCATACGTCCCATAAAGTACTGAACAATTCTAACTGATTCCCATTTATGCATCTTGAAAATCTTCCTATAGATATTATTCCAACATACATTTAACTGTTGGAGTTGAGCTGCTGATATGTTTATAGCCTCTAAATTATAGATTAACACTGGTAAAACAAAAGATTCTACTAGACTCAATTTTACACATTCAGATACAAATCTCGAGTGACTAAATATGGCGTTTGCAGTAGCATAGAACCGTTTAATAGCAACCGATATGTCAATTTTAAATTTTTCATAAGAGATAAAGTATAATCCCAGGTATTTCAACTCATTCACCCATTTCACAGAGTCCGTGCCCATGACTAGATTACTTACTTGTCTACTCCAACTTGGACCTACACACAATAAGTTGAATTTTCTTGCATTGAATATTATATCAACCTCCGCACCCTTCTGAAAGCATATATCAATCATAACTTGAAGTTGGCACACAGAGGCAGACAGTAAAATTATATCATCTGCATATGCGAAACATCCAGCATAGGTGTATCCAATGTGGCAGCCAATATCCAACCCTTCCAAGGCATTGATAACCACATCCATGTAAATATTGAAAAAGACCGGAGAAAGAATGCCACCCTGCCTAATTCCACTTTTAATTGACGTTTGCGCCGAGAGTGTGTTATTCCATTTTACCATCGCAAAGATTTTACCATACCAGTCAGCAATAAGTTTAACCATTCTTGCAGGTAAACCTTTATTTATTAGTAGTTCTAATAACTTGACATGATTTACCCGATCAAAAGCTTTCTTTGCATCAAGAGATGCCATAAAAACACTGCTCCCATGAGATACAAAAAAATCAACAACTTGTCTTAGTGCAAATATAGCATGTGTACAACTTAAATGTTTCTTGAACCCAAATTGCAACTCACTAGATGTTAACTTGTCTCCAAATTTAAATAACAGACAATATTCAAACACTTTGGATAAGACAGGGCTAATAGTAATAGGCCTATAATTGCATTCATCAACTTCATCAACTTCCTTTATCTATTGATTTCCATCTCCACCACCCTAGATACCAGAATATCCCTAGTAAGCACATTTCTAGATGCAGGGCTAATGGAAATGGCTAATCTGCTGATTACGATCATCGCAATATCATTTGCAACCGCCGAGAACTGGACGCCTGGGTTAAGCTAATAGAATTTGGCTGCTTTACTCTTGCATATCCAATAAGAAGGGCAAGAGACATAACCTATTACACCCCATAAAGAAGAAGTTAGAGGTCTTCCGGTCTCAGATAGCAGCAGAGGCTCGCCTTTCCATCCCAGCCATAGAGGTGAAGGTTTCCTACTGTACAAACGCACAACAGTACAGTCAGTCACCGGCGCTTTCTGCAAAACTTGGGGATTACAACATCCGCTCTACGGTTCGAATCCTTTGCTCGGACGATCTTCCTATTCAGTCAGATTCTGTTTTTGTATAGACGAAGTACGTACTAAACATTCTCTGTGGCAACGTGCGATGTGTCCAAACAGCCACTCCTTGATTGAATCAGGAAAGTTCATCGTGCGATATGTGTTCGTCTGTATGTACGCCTCTCATTCCGTTTGTCCGTCTGACCTGACTTCTGTCTGCTGTCTACCTGTCTGAAAGCCGGTCTGTCTCTCATTCTATTTAGGTTTCATGTCTCTTCACCTCTCTCGTTCTGTCTGTCTGTCATGTTTGCTCAGTGCAAGTAATTAGTCTGGTTTGTGTGCTTGGTTGGATTAATGACCTTGACATTAGTCTATTCATTGGTCAGCAACATAGTGTTACGTTTGAGTTACAGTGTGAAGGACGTGTACTGATAGCATGGGCTGGCGTTTCATTTACCAAGACGTCGCTGAAAATAATAATAATAATATATAGGCCTATGTTGCACTTGATTTACAGTGTTGTGTGGGAGGATATCATAGACGGGTGACAGGCTAAGTGATTGGTATGATGGGTCCTCTTTCAACGAGTAGTGTGCGGCTCTGAACCGTGTAGGGACTTTTACACACAATTGCTCAGCGCCATCGACTGATGTTTTGCCATTAGAAAGTGGCGCTTAATAAATATAGAAATAATAATGGCATTAGGTTTGCGCTTGATATAGGCTACTGTGTGATGATAGCATAGGTTGGCGCATGATTTACTGTGTGATACGCGATGAAAAACTGAGCTGGCATTTGATTTACTTGGGTTTTCAGTTGGGTCAGCGACAAAGTGCCAGAAGAAAGCCAGCAGATAATTTAGAATCGGAGACAAAACGCATTAACTATTTAGGAGTTAATTGTTTTCTCTAAAAGCATCTCAGTCATCAAAGATACTGCTGCTGCTCCCCCTCCTTCTCCACTCTGTTCACCTGCGTCTCCACCTTCTCATCCTTTTTCTTCTTCTACTTTTTCATCTTCTTTTTCTGTTGCTCCTCTTATTTCTCCTCATATTTCTTCTCATGCTTCTCAATTTCCTCATTCAATTTCTCTTCCTCGTCTTTCTTCTCCTTCTCCTCTAAGTGCTCCTCGTCCTTTGTCTAAGTTTTTTAAGTTTTAAAAGTCGGTGCCTTGTAAAGTAACTGCATTTAAAACACTTTCTCTTTATTTTTTTTGCAAAACTTGCAAAGTAATACGTGATATATGGCTGCCTGCACCTATTGTCTCATTGTATGGGGGGGGGGCTAGGCAAATGCTTCATTTTGTGTTTTGGGCCGGTGATGGGGTTAGGGGATGGACTGATGGTCAAATGTACCTGTTGGGTCTATGCTTATCGAGTGCCTGTAAGAACAGAAGTCCGTTGATGCACTGAGCGTCGATCGATCCAAGTCAAATTCTGTCGTCGCTGCAAATAAGTGGGTTGGTCGTCTTGAATTGATTCGACGTCGTTTGTCATCGGCCGGGCGCCTTGTCTTCGGATTACACGGAATTGGTCTCTGCTGATGCAACTGATGCAGACGCTGCAACTGATGAACGGCTGCTGTAACGACGGCATCAGGTCACCAAGACGTCGAGACGCCAACTCTGGGTCCTATGTCGACTGTCGGAGCATCATCAATACTGACCGCCGAATGCCTTCTCCAATCATAGCCATCTCCAATCCTCCTCCTTCTCCTCCTCCTCCTCAACCGCAGTCCGTCTCTGTTTTCCTTCATATTCTTGTTTCCATCCTCCTCCTTCTTATCCTTCTCCTTCTTCTATTAGACAGCAGAGCGAGAGTCTTCGCTGGTTAATTGGAAATTTGGTGATTTGATCGATCAGCCCCAGCCACAATCACAATGCCATAATCATCGTCGTCGTCGTCGTCATCATCATCATTATCATCATAGTCATCATCGTCATCCCCTTCATAATCGGCCGCAGCAGCAGCTGAATTTGACGGCGGTGTCGACAGTTTTCATCTCAACTTGTCGTTTCAATTAGACTCTACCTGAATTCCTCCAGATCAGCACTCTCTTCGTAACCTTCTCTACACCGGTACACCGAAGAAATATCATACGAATTAACTAACTACTACAAGTCTTCTTTCTGTAAACGTATACAGACTCCTCCCCATGCACTCATTCGCGTATCACGTACACATATTTGTCACGCATGAAAAAACCACTCGGCTTCAGCAAAGTCACTCCCCGTGGTTTCTATGTTTGGTTTTCCGTGTGTCTTTAAATGTCGATCAGCAACACAGTCGGATGGTCGCTCTGTCAGTCGGATGGTGTTCTGTCAGTCGGATGGTCGTTCTGTCAGTCGGATGGTCGCTCTGTCAGTCGGATGGTGTTCTGTCAGTCGGATGGTCGTTCTGTCAGTCGGATGGTGTTCTGTCAGTCGGATGGTCGCTCTGTCAGTCGGATGGTGTTCTGTCAGTCGGATGGTCGTTCTGTCAGTCGGATGGTGTTCTGTCAGTCGGATGGTCGTTCTGTCAGTCGGATGGTGTTCTGTCAGTCGGATGGTCGTTCTATCAGTCGGATGGTCGTTCTGTCAGTCGGATGGTGTTTTGTCAGTCGGATGGTCGTTCTGTCAGTCGGATGGTCGTTCTGTCAGTCGGATGGTGTTCTGTCAGTCGGATGGTCGTTCTGTCAGTCGGATGGTGTTCTGTCAGTCGGATGGTCGTTCTATCAGTCGGATGGTCGTTCTGTCAGTCGGATGGTCGTTCTGTCAGTCGGATGGTGTTTTGTCAGTCGGATGGTCATTCTATCAGTCGGATGGTCGTTCTGTCAGTCGGATGGTCGTTCTGTCAGTCGGATGGTGTTTTGTCAGTCGGATGGTCGTTCTGTCAGTCGGATGGTCGTTCTATCAGTCGGATGGTCGTTCTGTCTGTCAGATGGTGTTCTGTCAGTCGGATGGTCGTTCTATCAGTCGGATGGTGTTCTGTCAGTCGTATGGTCGTTCTGTCAGTCGTATGGTCGTTCTGTCAGTCGGATGGTCGTTCTGTCAGTCGGATGGTGTTCTGTCAGTCGGATGGTCGTTCTGTCAGTCGGATGGTGTTCTGTCAGTCGGATGGTCGTTCTATCAGTCGGATGGTCGTTCTGTCAGTCGGATGGTCGTTCTGTCAGTCGGATGGTGTTTTGTCAGTCGGATGGTCATTCTATCAGTCGGATGGTCGTTCTGTCAGTCGGATGGTCGTTCTGTCAGTCGGATGGTGTTTTGTCAGTCGGATGGTCGTTCTGTCAGTCGGATGGTCGTTCTATCAGTCGGATGGTCGTTCTGTCTGTCAGATGGTGTTCTGTCAGTCGGATGGTCGTTCTATCAGTCGGATGGTGTTCTGTCAGTCGTATGGTCGTTCTGTCAGTCGTATGGTCGTTCTGTCAGTCGGATGGTCGTTCTGTCAGTCGGATGGTGTTCTGTCAGTCGGATGGTCGTTCTGTCAGTCGGATGGTCGTTCTATCAGTCGGATGGTGTTCTGTCAGTCGGATGGTCGTTCTGTCAGTCGGATGGTCGTTCTGTCAGTCGGATGGTCGTTCCATCAATCGGATGGTCGTTCTGTCAGTCGGATGGTGTTCTGTCAGTCGGATGGTGTTCTATCAGTCGGATGGTCGTTCTGTCAGTCGGATGGTCGTTCTGTCAGTCGGATGGTGTTCTGTCAGTCGGATGGTCGTTCTATCAGTCGGATGGTCGTTCTGTCAGTCGGATGGTGTTTTGTCAGTCGGATGGTCATTCTATCAGTCGGATGGTCGTTCTATCAGTCGGATGGTCGTTCTGTCAGTCGGATGGTGTTTTGTCAGTCGGATGGTGTTCTGTCAGTCGGATGGTCGTTCTATCAGTCGGATGGTCGTTCTGTCAGTCGGATGGTGTTCTGTCAGTCGGATGGTCGTTCTATCAATCGGATGGTGTTCTGTCAGTCGTATGGTCGTTCTGTCAGTCGTATGGTCGTTCTGTCAGTCGGATGGTCGTTCTGTCAGTCGGATGGTGTTCTGTCAGTCGGATGGTCGTTCTGTCAGTCGGATGGTCGTTCTGTCTGTCGGATGGTGTTCTGTCAGTCGGATGGTCGTTCTGTCAGTCGGATGGTCGTTCTGTCAGTCGGATGGTCGTTCTATCAATCGGATGGTCATTCTGTCAGTCGGATGGTGTTCTGTCAGTCGGATGGTCGTTCTATCAGTCGGATGGTGTTCTGTCAGTCGGATGGTCGATCTGTCAGTCGGATGGTCGTTCTGTCTGTCGGATGGTGTTCTGTCAATCGGATGGTGTTCTGTCAGTCGGATGGTCGTTCTGTCAGTCGGATGGTCGTTCTATCAATCGGATGGTCGTTCTGTCAGTCGGATGGTGTTCTGTCAGTCGGATGGTCGTTCTATCAGTCGGATGGTGTTCTGTCAGTCGGATGGTCGTTCTGTCAGTCGGATGGTCGTTCTGTCTGTCGGATGGTGTTCTGTCAATCGGATGGTCGTTCTGTCAGTCGGATGGTCGTTCTATCAGTCGGATGGTCGTTCTGTCAGTCGGATGGTGTTCTGTCAGTCGGATGGTCGTTCTGTCAGTCGGATGGTCGTTCTGTCAGTCGGATGGTCATTCTATCAGTCGGATGGTCGTTCTGTCAGTCGGATGGTCGTTCTGTCAGTCGGATGGTGTTCTGTCAGTCGGATGGTCGTTCTGTCAGTCGGATGGTCGTTCTGTCAGTCGGATGGTCATTCTATCAGTCGGATGGTCGTTCTGTCAGTCGGATGGTCGTTCTATCAGTCGGATGGTGTTCTATCAGTCGGATGGTCGTTCTGTCAGTCGGATGGTCGTTCTATCAGTCGGATGGTGTTCTGTCAGTCGGATGGTCGTTGTGTAGCACATTAGAGGACTCATGCAAAGGCCATGTGGTCTTGAATAGGATAAACGACATGGAAGGACAAATGAGCCAAGTTAAACTCCCGTTTGTGTTGTACGACATTCGACGAGATCTTGCTTTCATATTGAGGCATTAATGAGTAGAAGAGGCCTAGTATAAGTTTTGGAGTTCTGACAGAAACCAAACCTTTGACGTTGAGTTGAACCGACTTGCTCTTGACCGGAAAGGTGTTGATTGTGCACCTGTATTGGCCATTGTCATCCTTCTTCGTGTCTCGGATCTGAAGATTCCAGTCTTTGATGAGCGGACGAACGATGCTAAAGCGAGAGTCATCGATGACGCGACGTTCCTCGTACGTTAGGGGAATTGACATATGATCTAGCCAGGCAACCTGCAGTCATGAATTAAACAATCAACGTAATTAACGAATTAACAAATTAGCGAATGAATGAATGAATGAATGAACAAATTAAATAATAACAGATGAACGAACGAACGGTTTATAGTAGGCTAATTAAGACGCAGGAGAATGACTAAATGAATACAGTAAATAAGCAAGAGCTGCGCTAAACGACCGTTTGACCCCCCTCCCCTCATGACCCTATCTGGTGCTGCTGGCAGTCGAGCAGGACCAGTAGACCAGCCGTTATTCTCTATGCTGAAGCATAATGAAGTCCGTAATAATACGATTGGTGCGGATCAACCGAACGCTGGGTTGTTTTCTCGTCTGTTTCTGATCATGTCTGACATGTCCCCAACCACAGGTGGACAGATCGATTTGACGACAGCCTCAATGCCTCAATGCCTCAATGCCTCGATGCCTCAATGCCTCGATGCCTCAATGCCTCGATGCCTCAATGCCTCAATGCCTTGCGTTGCACAACGTGTATCACGTGCGCCGACTACACCTGAAATTCTTTTTAACAGACTGCCACATCTGCACTCACTCCGGCAGCAGTAATGATGGAGCAGCGGTTCTTTTTTCCACTTAATATAGCACCTTTTCTGTATCTCACAGAAGCTAGAGTAAATGGTGTTAAAGTCAGTAAGAAAAACTTTCACCAGTAAGCAGTGTTCATATAACTAGAAAAGCGAACACTGGCGAGTGTACTGCATAACAAGCGGATTTAACTTCACTGCTCAAATTTCACCGAGTCAATGTGACTCCTTCTTGAACCGAAGGACCTGAATATCAGACAGACGTCCTTCTTGTTACTAAGGAATGGAGTTTCTAATGAATGAGGAATAGTTCCAGTTAGCGACCAATCATGAACTGGCGTTGATTACGCCTCTGCACTTTGAAAATCATGATCGTCGCTCCTACCGATTGGATGGTTAGTGAGATTCTTAAATTGGAGAGTAGCCTTCAGGTTGGTGAACTGGAAAGGTGATCAGTCTTTATCATCTATAGACGGTAAAAGTCAAAACATGGTTTTCGTAGGTTAATACAAGCGAACAGCATGGAAGCTCGGGAAAACCGACGGCCGGGCGGCTGCCCGTCTCGCTGCCACAAGCAGAATATGCGCCACCCTGACGAGTTTAAGGGACTCAACGGAGTAGGAGTGGCGCCGTTCGCCGTCGATGAATACATGCGACGCATCCGCCCGTGGACAGGGCGCAACAGTCGCCCCGCCCTACAGGCAAAGAGCGTCGAGGGTTGGACCAGCAGATCAAACTGCAAAGGTCGATACAGGTATTCGGGACACCGACACCTGTAAAACCTGGTCGTCATGACCGAATATCGGTAGACTGGACGACGGTCGCACCCTTTCCTTCATGATTAACGAAAACACTCCTGGCAAATGCGTACGTTCGCAGTGGTTCGTCTTAGGACGATCCAAGAATCTCGCCTCTGTCACCGTAGTTCAAATGCTCCCATCTGCCCCTCAGAGAGCAAGGAAGACGTTGGAAATCCAGATTACAGTTTCCGAGCTGAGGAGAGAAACCCATACCATCCCAACCAAAAAGAGCTCAACGATTTGATCAGAGATCTTGGTCTCACCAAGTCCAATGCCCAGCTTTTGACGTCTAGGCTCAAGCAACGGAATTTGTTGGATGAAAATGTCCAAATCGCAGATTAGAGGAAGCGTCACCAAGCTATTTCCAGCTTCTTCACCAGCCAAGATGGGCTCAGCATCTGCACGAAAACAGACAGATTCGCCATTTTCTTCATTGAAAATAGGTAGATGTCGAAATATCATTGTCCTGGTCACAAAAGCAAAGTTTGAAGAGAATAACAGCCATTTTCTATACTTTTGAGGCATAAGCAACTACAAAATAACACTTACGATCCAGGCACAAAAACTGTTACTTGATGTTTTCAAAAAACAACTGTTGGCCGAACTCAGCGAAGAACAGCTAGCGAACGTGGGCGATTAGGTCGCGCTTAGAAGCGACAGCTCAGAGTCATCCATAGTCATCAAGTTAGAGGACCAGATTGCATTTCACCTAACAGCATCGAACCATCGTCTACTGGTGCAAAAAATAAAGATAAATTAAAATACTATCTAGAAAGAAGAAGAGAACGATAATAAATACGGAGAGGTGAAGAGAAGAACCGATATGACAACAATATTAGTTTGAAATAAAGAATAGGATTGTTATCTCTATTCAGCGAAAGGATTTGTATGGGGCCAGAAGCAGCCGCGAATACGAGGAGGTAGATTCTGAATGGAAAATGTAGAAATACAGTCGTAAAAGCTGGAGAAAAGATCCTGGGTTAAAAAACAGTCGTAAAAGCTGGAGAAAAGATCCTGGGTTAAAAAACAAGAGAGAATTATTATATCTCTAAAACATGTGACAGGTGTGGCTGAAAGGAAATTTCTTTAACATATGATAGAACGGTCAAAGACAAATGAAATCGGTCAACAAAGAATTACCGAGGCATACAGGATACAGGATACAGGATGACGCAGTCTATTGCAATAGGAGATTCAGAAAGTACAAAATGGGTGCATCATCTTGGAGTGAACAACTGAGTCGGAGAAGGCAGCAGATTCTAAAAACTTTGTTTCTTGTGGGGAAGAAACCCTCGGGAAACACAGAAATTCAGACCCTCCAAATTAAAGGAGATGAATGAACAGAGGACAAAGACTCATAAAGAGCAGGTAAAGCGTTGGATTGGACGCTGAGAGTATCTTAAATTGTCCGGAGCCCACAGTACAGCTTGAAGGATTTGACTCTGAAGACGAAGTTGAATAGATAAATGTAGATACAGACAACATGGAAGCGAACTCGGAATCCTGAGCAAAGCGAAAACGAAATGTAGAAGGAAACAGAGTCCAAAAATTTTAAAGGCTGCAGAAAATGATGGATTAAAAGGCTCAATGATTAAATACGGAGACAAGACGATAATAAGACAGCCGAAAAAGTTACGCAACAACATCTGGGCAATGGGCAGAGTACCGAAGGCGTGGATGGACTGCGCCATCAGCCGATTCCTAAGAAGGGAGATTTAGAAAATGCGCAAAGTGTAGAGGCAATTACTATACGGACAAAGGAAGACCGGGGATGGTGTTGTGCTGAATCGCATGAGGATCGCTGTGGATAAACTTTTAGACGGGATTTAAACCAGGTGAGCAAATTTCACACTTAGACAATTTATGGAGGAGAGGACAGTGTTGTAGACTTCTGTACTGATTAACTTCATTGACTTCAAAAAGGCCTTCCACAGGAAGTCGCTGTGAAAACTAATGAAGAGATATGAAATTCCAACAAAATAATTGACATAATCGAGAGTTTCTATGATGGCAGACGATGTGCGGTGAGATGTGGAGGAGAGAGAGAAGGGTGATTGCTTCCAGGTCATAAGGGGGATTGTTCTGCCTGGATTGGGCGACGATGAGAGTGACAGAGGGTGGTTAAAAGATGATCAGTTAAGAGATCAGGACAATGCTGGACAATACATAGACAGACATGAACGAATTACCATCTGAAACTCAAGAGGAAGCAGCAGAGCTGGAATTCAGTATGAATCGGGTAAAAGCTAATTGCTGCATCATATTTATCAGGTCATCTGTCAGTGTAGTTTAGGTCAGCGAAAAACTGTCTAGAACCGAGAAAAACCGGATATTAAGTCTACTCCACAGTCCGTTTTAGCAATAAATTGTGATTGGACAAATCACTAATAAATCGGTCAGTCCGCAGGCGCTGCCCAGTCGCATGAACCCCTTGACAGGCGATACTTATTAGTAGTTGCCTATGGGTCACTAAACCTACATGTAAATAAATGGCAACACAGCATTTTCACAGTCAGATGAATCATCAAGAGATCGGATGCATGTGTGTACATACATTTTATGGCTTTTGGTGGTTAGTGTGTGTATCATGTATGTGTATGTAACTGGAGTTATTGTGGTGTAGCACTCCGGCCAAAGCAGAAATTTCTTTTGAGATTTCGGCAAGATGGAGAGCTGATATACGCCGTGGCAAAACGCCGTGGCAAAAAATAAAGTCGCTACCACTCCATAGACGTGGCTGCCACTCGATGATAGCTAAAGGGTGTGTTTTTCTTCTTCATGTTCTATTTGTATTATTTTTATTTTTATTTTATTTATTTTTAACCCGAGGTATATATATGATCCCTCAGGATTTAAAAAAATCTCCGGAGAATACAAAATTATTATTATTATTTTATTATTATTGTTGTTGTTATTATTATTATTATTATTTATTATTATTATTATTAATTATTATTATTATTATTATTATTATCATCATCATCATCATATATGTTCATAGTAGAGTTCCGGAGAAGCAGATGGCGTTCCCACGCTGGACAGCTACTGAGAGTCTTTGAAGCAGGTAGTTGGTCTCCAGTGGATCGTGGGTTGCCATTGTCATCCTTCGTCCTAACTCCCACACAAAATCCAATCCTTCCGTACTCCATGCGCCGCTGGTCTCCAGTGCGACCGCCACAAAAGAGTGGGTTTGGGCTATAGTGGCGTATTTTAGCCTTTTGGCTGAGACTGCCCGGTTTGCAGCTTCACTTGGTCCGGTTGAAGTAAAACCTAGATGTGACGCTGCAAATGTGTCAGAAACTGTCACATCCCATGTAAGACATCTTCCGCGAGACCACGGGATAAGAGTCACGCCATCCGGTCGTTTGCCATCTTCCCTGGTGAGTCCCAACGGTTCTTTCTGAGCAGGGATGTTCGCTCTGGTAAGCGCTCTCCATATAATGTCGTTGAGCATGTTATGGCGTTGTTGTCTGCCAGCACTCTTTCTGCAGACCAGACCGTGAAGTCCTCTGGCGTCGACTCTTTCGCCACAGTGACACAGATGTGGCTCGCACAGTGTGGTTCCCAGTCGCATTCCAACCGCGGTCCGTATCACCTCATCCGAAAGACGAAGTCCCAATGCGGTTACTGGAGGAGCCAGCATCCAATCTCCAGAGTGTGGTGCTTGAGAGGCCAAGAGACGAGCGCGGTCTAGTGGGTTGTTCGCAGACTCATGTAAGCTCGCCGACGCCTTGCTTGTCCAGCGACTGTCCCATTCCCTTTGTCGATGAGCTGCTATTATTATTATTATTATTATTATTATTTTATGTGAGTTACAACCAGCAATCGTTTGGCGGTGATTTAAAACCCGCCCTCGTTTTTCGGTGAATTGTGAGCGGAAATGTTATACCCGACTTCATTTGTTTTTATATCGTGAGCGATGAAGTTAAGCGCGCCCTTGTTTGGTGGTGATTTTTAAAACCGCCCTTCTTTGGCGGTGAATTGTGATCGGTGAGGTTAAACCCGCCTATTATTCACTGCTCTGGCGGACCACCGAACACAAGGAATTATCATCGAGAGTTGATAGATGACATCTCGTTAAGGTTTCTCGACCGAGTTGCATCGCAAATGAGAAACGACAACCGGCCGTCGGAAGGCCGTGTTACCGGCGACCTCACTGTCCGCATTGTACGCTTTGTACGCATTGTACACGAGGCCACTGCGTTCACTACTTATTGTCCAGATGGGAACCTGGCCTACCTTTATAAGTGGACCAGTCCAAGTTTATGATCACATGTCGCTTGTATGCGAACAAATACCGTTCAAAACGCAGAAAATCCCCCGCGAAACCTAAGAATCGAAGAATACAAGTAACTCCAAAACGCAGAATCGGTCAGAGTAAAAGTCAGAACATAGGCCTACAAGAACATTCGGTCAAATATCGCGTAAACGAACTAGACAGACTTTTCGGTTAAAAGTAAGGGCCTATTAGGACCCTTGAGGCTCTGATTAATACGTGACTTGCATCATTGCCTGCCTGTGCCACACTCACCGAATTCAAGATTAACTGTCCCGAACGAACGCGTTATAAATGAATGAATGAATGAATGAATGAATGAATGAACGGAAGTAATTAGCCAACCAACCTACTGCCCATTCGATCAACCAACCCACCGACTGGATTTTGATCACTCTACTGATCGGCGGCGGAAGGACCAATCGGTCGATGAGAGACCTGTATTGCTTACCTTGTACTTTCCCAGGTGTTCGATGGAGCAAGGCAGTAACGCCAGCTGACCAGCAACGACTGTTACATTGGCAAACGGAGAGTCGAACTCTGGATTCAAGCCCAGAACTACAAAAACAACGCAAAATCATCGTCATTTTCTTCGTCTTCAGCATCATCGACGTCCTGGTCTTCATCGTCGTCATTGTCTTGGTCTTCATCGTCGTCATTGTCTTGGTCTTCATCGTCGTCATTGTCTTGGTCTTCATCATCGTCATTGTCATAGTTTTCATTATAGTTATTGCCATGGTCTTCATCATCATCAATGTCGTGATTTTTATCTTCTCCATAGTTTAGCTCATATGCAATAGTTCACCCTCTCAATAAGAAGCCATCTCTCCCTACTGGTGATCTATCAAACTATCTCTACTGTCATATTTATTTAAAAAATCCCGGAAAAAGTAGTTGCCAGTTGCCTGAGTAATCATCTTTTGTCCCACAATCTCTACCTTCCTCTCCAATCCGTCTACAGCAAACACCATTCCACTGAAACCGCATTACTTACCCTTTTAAATTCACATAATCAACTCCATGGACCAAGGATAATTATAATTATAGGCAATCACATATATACATATTGTATATGTATATTATATATATATATATATATAAAATACGACTTACGGTCAGGTCAGCTGAAATTGAGTATAGAAGCTTTGACATTGACACATTTCTAGAACATCCTATTATGTTATACATACAAATTTATCTAATTGTTTTATGGATCATTTTTATTTCATGGTCCAGTAACAATTATACCACGACGACTAATCCTACTGATGGTCAATTATCTCACTGAATACACTGAAAATAAACTGGTCCGAAACTATTCAGAACGTGAACAGACTATCGAAAAACGTCTAATGTACAAACAATGCAAAGTTGCATTCGGAACATTTATAAATTTATAATCCTGTTTTAAAATACTTCCGTTAAAATTCACATAACGCAAACAAATTTGTGCCCTAGATATACAAAGGCTGAAGGGTTTTAATTGCAAAATAATAAAATATTAACCGACGCGTTGATAAAACAAATTCAAGCTGAAAGTTTTGGTATTAAGTCACTGTCAACCGCAGTCTTTAGGTCTATAAGTCAACTTTTCAATAGAAATTTTTAAAAGATACGCTCTAAAAACGTGGGTGACCGAGACTTCGCCCCGGAAACCTCGCTACTCCCAATCAGAAATCCCAGTCTGAAAACGTTGGGCGCTTCGCCCCAATTCACCGGCGACGACTTCATGCCTTTGAACCCATCGTGATTCTGCATCCTAAATATTGTCCATCGGCCAACGTTCCACAGAGCCAACCCTGATTCGAAGCACTGTTAACTCTGCACTTAATATCATGTTCTAAGGTGCTTACGATGAAATTCACTAAGTAGGCCTACTTAAGCATTTGTCTATGCGCTATATAAAAGCGTAATTCTGCGTTATTAGATTTCACTTCCATTCTACTCTATTCAAAATTTTTCGGATAAGCGACAAATTGTGACTCGGTATATTTCTATTGTTAAAAGACAAGCTTAACAGTTATTGTGCATACTTTTGCCTAGGAGACTTCTTGTGACGGCCTAGTGTTGGCTGTGGCATGTTGAAACCTTCGAGATAAGAGCATGCATCGGAACACTGCGCTGGATGTATCTACCTATGTATCGACGCATATTCGTGTTGGCGACAACAAGTCACAAACTAGTCTGCCACTGGTAGCACAATTTATCATATCAGAATATAACTGCTTCCATTGCTGTCGTTCATGCATGCATGCTGCTGCTGCTGCTGCTGCTGCTGCTGCTGCTGAAGTTGATGTCGTCGTGTGCATTTGAGTAGCTGTTCTTGGCGATATTGTTGAAATACATCGACTCTCAGTTTGAAAAAGCTGCCCTTCCAGACAATTAGACTACGAAAATCGTAGTTAAACTAAAGCGTCAACACGAACGCGAGCATATTTTAATGCATTGTAGAGTGTGAAACTCCACCTTTGTCAATGCTTGAGTCGTCGTCGGCATCATAAGCGTCGTTGTTGGCGTTGATTAGCCGACGGCTGTTGGCTGTCTGTTCTGAAAAGCAGATCTGTTGCTTATAAATTCTGAAACCGTTGAACGTTTTTGCATCAGCAAAACATAACAGTAGTGGCTCTTTCATTCATATAATAATTACCTTAATCTGACACACGACACAGTTATATATAATACATATACATATATATACAGCCTAGCAGAAGTGATACAGTGTGTACTCAGGTTATGCTGCCAAGTGCTGTGGGCTAGATGTTTGCAAGGGGAGAAGGACTTGGGTTGGGCTGCCTGCTGCCGATGCTTTCTGTGATGAAGACGCAGTTGCACAGCTTTTCAGAGAATTGTGTAAACTACGGTAATTATCTGGACCATTAATCCACGCTCTGCTTGCTGGAACTGAGCCAGATTTAGCGAAATCTTTTGTCCTCTGTTCACTTCTCTAAACAGCATGCATTTGAAATGATAATATTCTTACTTCTGGAGAACGTTTGTTTAAGGCATTTGTAAGAAGATTATGTTCAATCAATCATTATTATGCGCATTTATATATAAACTAACCAAATCTTGCTAATCGTGCGGTCTTATAATTCATGAACTATCTCAAAGAACAGAGCTCTGTCAATGTCATTCCATGTAATCCTATCAATAAGTACTATTATCATTATTATTATTATTATTAGTATAGTAGTAGTAGTAGTAGTAGTAGTAGTAGTAGTAGTAGTAGTAGTAGTAGTAGTAGTAGTAGTAGTAGTAGTAGTAGTAGTAGTAGTAGTGGTAGAGTAGTAGTAGTAGTAGTAGCGATGGCCGGTATTTAAATGCGCCTTTTGACTGCAAGGACGCGTTGGAGTAACCTTGCCTTACTTTCGTTATTCAGCTAAACCGCCTTAGTTAACTTATTTATTGACTAAGCGCTGTAAAATTGTACTCTGCTCTCATGCAATCTCATGTCTATCTTTCAATTTCTCAATTGTGTTGCTGATTGCTGGTACTATTATGCAAACGGTTGCCATAGTTCTTATATAGAGTGATCTAATGTAACTGAAAATTTTATACAGCCTCCAGCTAACTATCGAAGGCGCTTCTTACCAACCTAAATTATTTTAGAGTTGATTAATAGCAGTAAGTTCATCTATTAGCATATAATGCTTGAATAGCTGTAAAGGTACCACTGGAGTTCCCGCACACACGTAGAGCACACATTCGACTTAGTCCTATCAAGGGTTGATAGTTGACAAGATACTCAGAGTTCCTGTTGCAGACAGGATGAGGGGGGATGACGACAGCCGAATGAAGCGTTCGTTGCGCACAGCTAAGCTTACTGATTGGCACTCTGTCGGTTCGTGGTAATTCAGGTAACCCACTGTCTACCAGGTTTGTGCAGGATAGGCATTCGTCAATAGCCAGCCGTTTGGTCACAAAACCTCTGCCTGATTCATGGATCTTTTAGTAATTTCTTGTCTAAAAGACGATCTCTAGATGATTTAATTGAGCAGGGCCAACGCTATGCAGTCGCTATAGAAAAATGCAATGTACACTGCGTTCAAATGATGTAATTTGCACAACGGGACAAATTCTTGTTTCTTTCCAACTGCAAATGAAAGTCAAAGACAGATGTGGACTGAGAGAGCGAGACAGCAAGCCATCTAGTGCACACAACACGCAGGCAACTAAAAGTTGCAGAAAAAAATTAATTAAAGCAATTAAAAAAATTTTATGCTCTTGTCAAACTGTTTCCGTGCTTTGGTAACCATAAGAGAACTAGACTAAACTCCATTAATCACAAACATTAGACTCGTTTAATGCTTGGCTCAATATGCAATCGGCACACTTGTAAGCTGTTTGTATCAGTGTTTGCTTCTTCTACCTACTCTGCCTCTATTTCGCCAGAGTTGAAGAGCATTCTTTATGGTCGTGGTCTTGCATTGTGAGGTCGGGAGCACCTTTGAAAAGCCTTCTCTTGAAGAAGCGTCATATAAGTAAGCACTTACAAATTACATGTTAAAATTATTATTATCATTATTACTATTACTACTTCTACTTCTACTACTACTACCACTACCACTACTACTACTACTATTATTATTATTATTATTATTATTATTAGTAGTAGTAGTAGTAGTAGTAGTAGTAGTAGTAGTAGTAGTAGTAGTATTGGTAGTAGTAGTAGTAGTAGTATTATTCATATGCGTCATCATAGGAGGCCAGAGGAAGTCACTATAAAACATGGGGCTAGATTTCCTCTTCCCTCCCGCTTCTGATTCTAATTTAAGGCACTTTTATTCTTCTTTATCTTCTTTCTTCTTGTTAATATAATTATTACCATTATTTGCCCCGAGGTAGATATTATTTTTGTTGTTGTTATATCATTAATATTATTCGCTTGCGAATAAGCTGGCGAGTTTTGCTTCTGAGTAGCGGCTTAGGATTTTCGAGTTTACGATTACAATTTTTAAATGAATATTTTTTTATGTATTCTATGTTTTATGCATTTAAAAAAATTAAATTTAGATAGGTGACAAATAAAATTTGATAGAATCAGACTGTGAGCCTTTTCGTTGGGCTAGACCATTCAATCCTTCTCTTCTGTTTCAGACGATGGCCGTCCTACGATTGACAGAACAGAAGAAGCAGCAGCAGCAGAAGAAAAGCATGGTATACAGACCGTGATAGAGCACTGCCTGACATGCGGCTGCTGTGACAAACATCCCAACCACCAGCCTGCGCATCTGAGACTTGTCCAGAGACGCTGTTGCTCGTGCGGGCGCAGTCGGCATCATCCGAGACTTCTTGCTTCGTCGACTGCGCTGCGCCGTCGCCATCCGAGAGACGAAGTCCAGTGCTTGCCTCAAGGACCAGCGTTTAAGTATGCAATCGACACAGCCGGTGATCGAAGAAAAAGCCAGACTGGCGCTCAGCAGCAGCAGCGGCAGCAGACATAATTGGAGCATCTGAAGAGCAGCAGCAGCAGCAGCAGAGCCCTCCTCACCGGTCTGATCGTGGACGGGTGCTGTGTTATACTGCAGTTTGCCTTTCATATTAATGTCAACTGGGCAGGTCGTCCGGTCGGCGATAATAGATTTAGGCGCTAAATTATTGTCGCGCCATTCGACAGCAGAACGACGACGACGACGTCAACTGTTCGATCGGTGATTATCGTCTGTCTGAGCATCGACGTCTCTCCCGACTGCAGCAGCAGCAGCACCACCACCATCACCACCACCACCAACAACAACAACAACACCACTACCACTACCACCACCACCACTAACCGTCGACAACGGCGATTGGCCGAAGATAATTCGAAATGACGTAAGTGTAGCAGCTGCAAGAGTCTCAGCAGTCAGCGTCGATGTGAGTCTCTTTGAACGGCGCTCAGATCCGGATGCTTTCAATTGACTGTTGTACTTATGCAAGTTGCGATGCGAAGTCGACGTCAAGTCATTCGGCTCATTCGGACAGTGAGTGCTCAGCAGCTTAAATGACCGCAGCAACAGCAGCAGCAGCAGCAGCAGCAGCAGCAGCAACGGTGCCATTAATTCCTGGCACTGTTTCTTTGTTTGCGTTGGTACGTTTTACCTATAAGCTGTCAGTTGTTTAGTCGTAGCAAGGACTGGCATAGACCTTTTCTTTTTTATTGGCTTTAAATGACATTTAGCTGGGCTAACGTTTACTTCAGTCTTATCTATAATTTATTCAATTCTAAACTCGTATCTAAAGGATTATAGGCAGTTGCCGTGACTGAGACACATCAACTCGAGCCCATCTTGCATTCTCTTGTGTTGAACCTTCTTTTTGGATCAGTTTTCCAATGTCTATTTGTTCTGTTGCATCTTAATCTGTTTAGAATCAGGATGCATCGTGAAACTACCTTAAAAGTCACTTCTTAGATCAATCAGATTATCATGTGTTCAGCGCTTCTAAGAGGCGCTAAAAGGCGCTATATTAAGTGTTTTGATGCATACATGCATACATACGTGCGTACAATCGTACATACATACACTCATACATGCAAAGGCCTACATACATGTTTTATGGAGGACAAAATAGGAAGCAATCGAGATGAGAGATAACGAGGACTTGGATGAAGAGCTGTAAGTATGCGTCTATTGATTTGTCTGAGTCTTTCTCAGTCAAGTAGGTGGGGAAGGATGAGGAGACGGCGGAGAAGTACAGTAGAGAAAGACGAGGAAGAGTTGACGGAGGATGGTAAAGAAGACGATGAGGGAGAGTAGAGATAAGCCGGAGTAGGAAGAGGAGGAGGAGGAGGAGGTGGAAGAAGAAGAGGAGGAGGAGGAGGAGGAGGAACGGGAGAAGAGCAAGCAATCGATGAAGAAGAGAAAAGTCGGTCGGTCTGTCGATGAAATGCACTCCTGCAATCAGACTTCTATCTTCTGCCAACTTCAGACCAACTCCTCGCCGCCATCCCTCCCTCCCTCTCTCTTCCTCCCTCCCTCCCTCCCCCTCGCTTCTGCCGCTTCTCTTAATTTTTAATGCGCTAAGGATTTCGCGCCGAATGATCTTGCTCAGTGGCGAACACGGCCTCCGTCCCTTGTTTAACGCCAGATGACGTATAAGTAGTTCATTTATAAGCAGAGTTTCTCCTCCTCCTTCTCCTCCTCCTCCTCCTCCTCATTCTTGTCCTACTCCTCCTCCATCAGTTTTCTTCCTTCTTCTCCTACTCTTCTTCTTCCTTTCTCTGGTTCGTTCTTTCGTCGGATTGTCTGCACTTCAAAGATGAGCGCCGTCTCAGCCGATGGCACAACCAACATCAGCAGTTCCTCTTAGCAACGCCTAAGAACAGACAGACAAACAACCAGACAAACAAACAAACAAAGAGACAGACATACTGACTGACTTGCTGGCTGCCACAGTCAGACAGCCAGGAAGGCACAGAAATATGCATCCAAACACTTTTGACCCACACAAAGACACATAGACCGACGCGCAGACAAGCACACAGCACAGGAAACGGACAGAAAGACAGAAACAACTGACACACATAAAGCCAAATAAGAAGAACAGAAACGAACTTCAGAAAGACAACACATAAGAACAACAGACGACAGCAACAAGTAAGAAACACATACAATAAGCGCATACATAAATAACATATAAGAACTACAGATAAAAGAACAACAGATGAGAACAACGGATGAAAACAACAGATGAAAACATCGGAAAGTCTGACTGGCACAGAAAGACACAAAACATACAAAAGCGCGTAAGGGACAGAGAGATAAACAGAGACAGACAGACAGACAGACAGACAGACAGACAGGGACATTGTCTGATGTGCCGAGGTCGAGCTGTTGCGCATGCGTAACATACGGTTGACTGAGTGATGAGAAGTGACGGGTGAAAATGAGGTCGTTAGGCGATGATCGGCCGTCAGGTTCAGTCAGATGACGACGACGATGAATTAACGACACCAACAGAAATGATGACGACGACAAAGCTGGTGATATGTTACGACGACTTTGCTCCGAATAATTGCTTGGTAATGATTAAGTAGCTGACAGAGATGATATCTTCTGTCGATGCCTGCAACGCCTGTACTAATCAGACACTTGTTAAATGCTGAATTCTTAATCGAGTCTGTGATGGCTGGACTCTCTGGGCAAGTTCTTATGCATACGTGCCTCTGTCTGCAAGCAGTAGAATGTGTTACGAAAGCCAGGAGTAAGCGGTAAGTCGTACGATGCTGTCTCTAATCACGTGTTCAGGACTCTGGGATTCGTCGATAGGCCTACTACCAGCTCAGCTCAACGGCCGAAGAGCGCGAAATAAGCGCCTCTCCGAGTTCCACCACTGGATGCATGCTCTCTACTTTTAATCGAATCTGACAAAAGCCAATATGAACTACTTCGATTTGGTCAAGTCTTGACTGATATGACCTCTCTAATTACCAAGAGATTTCTACTTTAAAACTTAGCCTTAAAAACTTAGAAATGCACCCCATAAATGTTCTGCTGTGCAGTGTATAGCATTTCTTGTTTAGCTGAAACTGAATACTAGAGCAAGTGAACCAGTAGATTGTTGGTCGATGGAACATCGTTTAATTTTGGCCTTTTACTTCTTGCTTTCATTTCAGTTGGACTTGGTCTAATAAATGACGCCAGTACTCCTAAAGCATTTGGCGATACTTGGCTAATGACGCGAAATATTCGAGCGACTACAGATAGCATCTCGGCTGAACCATCTGGAGCACTTATGCTGGTCGTGGTACTTTGGTGTCCATAGCAGCCGAGGATGCTGCTGAAAGAAAGGACAAGTTCATCCATAATGAATGATGTCATCATTCTTCGTCATCAAGCGTAGATCCCACATCAGGAGAAAACCACTTTACTCGAGACAGGTCTTCTGGACGGACGAATCACTGACGCCGTCGTCGCCCAGCGCCATCTCTCCAGCTGACCATATAACACCGACCGACCGACCGACCGACAGACCGACCGACCGACCGACTGACAGACCGGACGACCGACCGAACGAACGAACGACCTAACGAAAGACCGACCGACCGAACGAACGAACAAACGAACGAACAAACGAACGAACGAACGAATGACCGAACGAACGAACGAACGACTGACCGAACGAACGAACGAACCAACGAACGAACGAACAAATGAACGCATGAACGAACGAACGAATAAAGAACAAACGAACAAAAGAACGAACGAACCAACGAAAGAACGAACGAACGACCGACCGACCGAACGAACAAACGAACGAACGACCTAACGAACGACCTACCGAACGAACGAACGAACAAACGAACGAACAAACGAACGAACGAACGAATGACCGAACGAACGAACGAACAAACGAACGAACGAACAAACGAACGAACGAACGAACAAACGAACGAACAAACGAACGAACGAACGAATGACCGAACGAACGAACGAGCAAACGAACGAACGAACAAATGAACGCATGAACGAACGAACGAATAAAGAACAAACGAACAAAAGAACGAACGAACCAACGAAAGAACGAACGAACGACCGACCGACCGAACGAACAAGCGAACGAACGAACGAACGAACAAATGAACCAACGAACAAACAAACGAACAAACAAACGAACGAACGAACGAATGACCGAACGAACGAACGAACAAACGAACGAACGAACAAATGAACGCATGAACGAACGAACGAATAAAGAACAAACGAACAAAAGAACGAACGAACCAACGAAAGAACGAACGAACAAACAAACGAACGATCGAACGAACGACCGACCGAACGAACGAACGAACGAATGACCGAACGACCGAACGAACGACTGACCGAACGAACGAACGAACCAACGAACGAACGAACAAATGAACGCATGAACGAACGAACGAATAAAGAACAAACGAACAAAAGAACGAACGAACCAACGAAAGAATGAACGAACGACCGACCGACCGAACGAACAAACGAACGAACGAACCAACGAACGAACGAACGAACAAACGGACCAACGAACGAACGAACCAACGAACAAACGAACGAACAAACGAACCAACGAACAAACGAACGAACAAACGAACCAACGAACAAACGAACGATCGAACGAACGAACGTCCGACCGAACGAACGAACGACCGAACGTCCGACCGAACGAACGAACGAACGACCGAACGAACGAACGAACAAACGAACGACCGACCGAACGAACAAACGAACAAACGAACGACCTACCGAACGAACGTCCGACCGAACGAACGAACGAACGACCGAACGAACGAACGAACAAACGAACGACCGACCGAACGAACAAACGAACAAACGAACGACCTACCGAACGAACGTCCGACCGACCGAACGAACGAACGACCGAACGAACGAACGAACGAACGACCGACCGAACGAACGAACGAACGACCGAACGAACGAACGAACGAACGACCGACCGACCGAACGAACGAACGAACGACCGACCGAACGAACAAACGAACGAACCAACGAACGAACCAACGAACAAACGACAGCGTATGGCGCCTCTTCAGAAACTACTAGGATGAAGAAGAAGAGGAAGACAAGTGGTTGGCTGGGTTAGGAGCCGTCGCCCAGGGCGCTCTTCGATTAAGGCTAAATGAACATCGCCGTCGTTGGTCGACAGATCTATCGCTGATGCGAGGAATTAGGCGCCGCTCGAAGAAGACATAGAACTAAGCTGAACTGACGACTAGTAACGACTAGAGAATAATATTTGGAAAAACAAAAAATCGTGAACAATTAGGCCAAGTCAAAGGTCAACCAACAGTAAAAGGCTTTTCTGTTTCTAACAAATCAGGTAAATCGAAAGTAAGCCTTGAGAAAACAGATCAGCCAGCTAGCCAACCAGACATACGATAAGACGTAACTACATACATACATACATACATACATACATACACTCGTACATACATACATACATACACTCGTACATACATACATACGTTCATACATACATACATGCATACATACATACATGTATACATACATACATATATACATACATACGTACATACGTACATACATACATACGTACATACGTACATACATACATACATACATACATACATACATACATACATACATACGTACGTACATGCATACATACATACATGCATACATGCATACATGCATATATACATACATACATATGTACATACATACATACATACATACATGCATACATACATACGTACGTACATGCATACATACATACATGCATACATACATACATATGTACATACATACATACATACGTACATACATACATACACTCGTACATACATACATACATGCATACATACATGCACACATACATACGTACATACATACATACATACGTACATGCATACATACATACATACATACGTACATACATACATACACTCGTACATACATACATACGTACATACATACATACATGCATACATACATACACTCGTACATACATACATACGTACATACATACATACACTCGTACATACATACATACGTACATACATACATACATGCATACATACATACATGTATACATACATACATATATACATACATACGTACATACGTACATACATACATACGTACATACGTACATACATACATACATACATACATACATACATACATACATACGTACATACATACATACATACATACATACATACATACGTACGTACATGCATACATACATACATGCATACATGCATACATGCATATATACATACATACATACGTACATACGTACATACATACATACATGCATACATACATACGTACGTACATGCATACATACATACATGCATACATACATACACTCGTACATACATACATACATACGTACATACATACATACATACATGCATATATACATGCACACATACATACGTACATACATACATACATACATACATACGTACATGCATACATACATACATACATACATACATACGTACATACATACATACATAAGTACATACATACATGCATATATACATACATGCCTACATACATACATACATACATACGTACATACATATGTGCATGCATACATACATACATACGTACGTACGTACATGCATAATGCGTACATACATACATACATACAGAAATTCTTAGAAAGCGCCACATAAATTTTCAGAAGCATTACAGTACAATGTAAGTATAAGATAGGCTTTCAAATGTGACATTTCAACAAAATGCTGTTGTCAAAGCTACACCACTCTATTGTCATGTCTTCTAAGAATAGACACTAGTGTCGTTAGAAAGTGGATCTCGACTCATCACTGGCTTTCTCCTGATCTGGCCAAAAAGTTATATAGTTATAACATATATACATATATATATATATATACATGAGACCGTCCATGAAGGACGATGTGCATGACGATATACATATATATATTGTTTGATGTAGGCCCTATGGTTGGGTGCAGTGTTGACTTTGGATGAGAGACGGCAGAAAGCCTACTACTATCCATCGATCGAGCGCCATGAAACTGTTGGTCTTTGCCAGGCTCCTCCCCCCCCCAATTCCATTCAGTGACCTACTTCTGTCGCTGGAGATATCTCCGATTTAGAATCCGTATCATCCTAATTCACCTCTGTTCATCGCTCCACCTAACATCTTCCAAAGCCTTTCACAAATTTCTCTGCTTCTGTATCTCGGCCTTTTAGGCTGTTTTCAGTGGAGTGCATGATCAGGTCTCCTAGGATCCGAATCGTCTTGACCGCCAACCTTGGAATTCGAGTAAATCCGATGAGATCTTTAGGCGTGTACCCCACCCCCACGGCTGACGACTCAAATTCGCTCAACTTCGCGCTGCCAATGGATACGAGCTCATACAATAAAGAGTAGTTTCCTGGCCGATATAATTCATTCTTTTGCAGGCTTGATTTTTTCGGCAAACTGCGTTTGCTTGCGGGGCATCGCTCCGGACCCCACTGGGAAGCTGATGACGATCCCTAGACCCCTATTTGTTGAAATTTGGCGTCTTCGGCGACCCATGCCTCAGGTCACTTTAATTTTCATTCAGGTATTGAATTCCCTGCTTTAAAAAGTCTCACAAACATGTAGCCCAAATATGTTCAATTCTATACTGAAATGCTTAATTCAAGATGCGTTGGATTCGCATCGGACCCCGCTGGTCTCTCCAGACCACCTAGTCTTCTCTGCGGATGTTCCAGACCCTTCAAGTTTCATCAAGGTACCGAACTCCCATAGCTTAAAAAGTCGGGTACGCCACATTTAGAAAACAGCTTATTTATCCACTGCGATCAGTTCTGCCGAATAGGCTCTCCTGTAAAAACTCAGAATGAGATCTCCCCACAGCATCACGTGAAACTCAAACTCACTGGTTCCTTCGTCCGTCTCTACTCTTTCTTGTTGTCTTCCTAAATCTATTCCTCATTCTCTCTCCTCAACATCCCTCGTTTTCTTCCAACCTGCAATGTATTTGGTTGTTATTCAACAAATTGTCACGACGGTTGACCGCTGATATTGATGTCTATAATGACTCAAGAAACGACGATAATGACTGTTATGATATGTGTCATCATCAACAACAACAACAACAACAACCCTTTCTCACATGAGCCAACCGCTAATTCAATCTTTAGCTGAATTCATGTTCTCATGCTGTTTGCGAAGCACAGAGACAGTTTCCCCAAAGCCTAATATTAATAATTTTATGCCCTACGATGTTATCATATACTAGATGCTGGCAATTACATACAATTGCACATACATATCCACCTCTCATTTAGCATCATCTGGGTTTCACAAGCAAACAAGCTATCACACATCTAACGTAGACAAATGTGAATATAGGGAGAATCGCTGTATATATGTATATATATATATATATATATATATATCCACCTGTAAACACTGCCCGACTTTGCTTACTGACATAATAGACGGTGGCATTCGTTTCTAAGCGCATGTGCCTTCATGAGTTAGACAGATATAGAGCTCAGTGTACGTGTAATGTGATGACACTATGTCGCCTTTGATGATCTACTAATGCGATTATCTGCAGTGAACCGATAAAAGAATTTCGAACACACTTCATAATGCGTGACAATGGCTGCTTGTCGTGGTCCGTCGTCATCGCTCAGGCTGCATTAACTGTGTACTTGTCGAAAACCGATTTCATCCACCGCATCATCACGTGGACCTAATGCAGTTGCCCTCTGAACCGGTCATCGAGCGCCATTGACCTAAGAACGCCCTCCAAAAGCACGCAAGATTGAAGACACTCAAATCCATAATGAAGATAGAGATTCACTTTCAGCCAGAACACCATCGTCATATAGCAGGCAGGTTTTCAAGGAGACAGAGACAGAGAAGAGAGGTAGGTAGGTAGGTAGGTAGGTAGGCTAATGCAGGCCAAGTGGTAGACTATGTACACTTTGTCGTCTTCCCTCTCTTCCTCTCCTCTCCATCTCACAGTCATGCCAGTTCTCTCCCTAAGCCCTTCTGGTTGGTTGTCTGGTTACACGTCGGCCATTCATCACTGCGTCCGGTGTTCGAATTCCTGTATGACGTCAAGTGAAATTGATTATAAGTAATCGTTAAAGAGCGTAATCAACTGCTTTTGTTGTTTGGCTGACAGGTAATGAGACCCGCGCGCCAGTGCCAGTGCCAGTGCCAGCGCCAGTGCCAGCGCCAGTGCCAGTGCCAGTGCCAGTCAGCTGCGTTGTAGCCATAATACATAATCAGGGTGCGATTTGTAAGGGATTCGAGAACTTCTCTGTCACTGATTCGGACCATTTCCCATCATAGCTTTGGATACCTGTTCCCTGTGCACTGCGTATTAAAGACAGCGAGAATGCAGGGCCCCATTTGTGAGATGCTGGCAAGATGACGATGATATTAGTTTTTAGCAGAAATGTAGATTCTGCTATTTAGTTTCCTTGAACTATATTCGTTTGTTTTAACTTGGCCGAACGGTACTATAATTTTGTAAGGCCGGACTATCGTTACTATCGGATGACTAATTTGCATACTCTTGTCATAAAATCAGCCTGGTAGAGGGAGAGTGTAGAATAGACAGAGGTCATAGAAGGAAGGAGACCCAGAGAGGGAAACAAAGGATGGTAGGGGATCCGCTGATTGGGCCGTGGATGGGCATACATGACTAATTGATAGGTCGTCGTGAAAGATGAGAAGGGAATGAAAGAAGTTAGAAGAGGGGAAGTTGGAGAGAAAAGAGGGGATGAACAACACATAGTAAGGCCTATATCAAGATAGACCTACGAAGACCTGAAAGATAAATTAACAACTGCATCTCATAAAGGGTTGATTACGCGTAGTCAACGACCGAAGCTAATGGCGTATTCTAGAAGTTGTTTCGTAATACGTAATACGTCGCTGTAATACGTTGGACAGATTTTATTAATCAATAAAAACAGAAATTCACGTCTCATTATCTTCGGACGATTTACGACCCACCAGCTGCACTGGGCCTTAGTACCTCGAAGATTAAGCCGCTTAACTCTAGCATCGGTAGAGGGCGCCTCTGTAGACTGAAGACTATGTGCAGTGGCTGAGAGACGTTGCTCCGAGCAACACGTATAGTACATCAAAAAACGATCTTCTCGTATTGTATCTTACTGGCTCAAAATCACTGTTTACAGCCTATAATACAGACCAAGGCTGACACGAAAATCATGGCCTGCTTGGAAAAGTTTATGAGCTCGCAATAGTCCACGTACCATTTCTGTTAATTCATAACCTGTTAATTCTTAGCCACCTGACTCGCTTATCTGAGCGCTCGGCCAAAATGCTCAATTAAGTAGCAGGTTACTGCCTTTGTCCCTCTCCCTGTCTCTCTCCATATCTATTATCTGACTGTCCTCTCTCTCTCTCTCTCTCCCTCTGTCTCTCTCTGTCTCTGCTTTCTCTGTCTCTGTTCTCTCTGTCTCTCTCTCTTTCTCTGTCTGTCTGTCTCTGTCTGTCTATCTCTCTGTCTCTCTCTAAATATAATTTATGCTAAGCCGTGTGGCCTATACACTACACAAGAGCTAGTATTAAAGCTAATGACCAATCAGACAGAATCTCAAAGCAGCCCATAGGACTATCTTAATGTAAGACAAAATATCGGCTAATCCACAGACTTTATGTCATATAAATAGAAAGAGAGTTTTGGACCCTCTGGAGCTTTTTTTACATTAAAAGAGGATATACCATATAACAATACATTTTACATAGTCTAATCTGGAACTAACAAGTGCACATGCCACTGTTTTAGCCATGTCATTAGTCAGAGAATGTCTGATGTAACGAAATGCCTTGATGTGGTAAAAACAAGACCTGCAAATCGAAGATACATGTGAAGTCATAGCGAGCGAGTTATCAAGGGTGACGAGAGAGAGAGAGAGAGAGAGAGAGAGAGAGAGAGAGAGAGAGAGAGAGAGAGAGAGAGAGAGAGAGAGAGAGAGAGAGAGAGATAGATTGGCAGATATATAAACAGTCAGTCCGTTGAAGAATGTCTGATCATTCTGCATTAGCAAGTGGGATTAAGACAGTATGAGGCAAAACAGAGCTAAATCTATGAAATTCGGATATTGTACGGTTTCCTCCTTTCCATCAACTTCATAAACATTTGCCATGAAATGTATTATTCCCAAGAACATGTCAACAGCTTACTTTTGTACTTGCTTGCTCATTCAATTCTATACTGTGATGGATAGAATCATAGAAGCTGACAAATAAAGGTCAGCAATGTGAAGAGGGCACTAATCACCCATACTTTTTGACATAAACACGGGTCATTAGTTCGAAACTTCTCAGACTTGCTCCTACATACATTTATTCTTTTCGCTTTGTGATAATCATGTGCCACGAACTTCTGTTGCCTCTTTTTTCGGGAGACGTATCTGCACCTGTTCATTCGACGCTGTTCTTTCTATCGAGGCTTGGAACTGTCTTGTGTATGTCAAGGTCAGGTTACCACTTAGGTTAGCCTTAGCTAACTGTTCTCTGAGTTCCTTTTGAACCTCGGTAGGCTTACCTCGGATAACGTCCTAAGTGGTATCCCAGTTGTTACATTTGCACTGGTGGCATAGCCTCGGCTGGCACTTCCTCACTCATTTGCTCACTCTTTCACCCCGATTAGGTGCGATTCGGTCTTGGAGGGGATGAACAACACATAGTAAGGCTTATATCAAAATGATCAAAGGTTGTTTTGCACCATAGGCTATCCTTCCACCAGGCGCCCATATTCTTTCCTTTCCATATTCTTTCTTTTCCGAACTTAAACTTTATGGCTGCCCAGAGGCAAACGTTAAGCCACTCCGTAGACCCAATGAACATAGCTGTCTGGGTTAATTTTAAGAAACGGATACTTTACTGCAGAATCCGTCTGTTAATTAAAATTTTGCATTTCCGCTTTAAAATTTGGTCTATGCGTTCAATGTACAGTCGTATAGGAATCACACTCAATTCCAGTAGTTTAGCATTTCATTTTCTGCGCTTTTTATTTAGCAAAATTGTAGAAACAAGTTCTTTTAAGTCAGCGTTTCGAGCGATGTTCTTTTGACAAGATTAATAATCCAAAAAGTCTTTCCTGTAGCATGGATGTTAACTTCGCAAGTATGATTATTGTGGCGCCCGTACACGTCCTGCTAATTTGGCAAGTTCACTCGAGTACGTCGGGTTCGGCTCCCCTAAGTCTAGCTGGAGGTTTCTTCTTCTTCTTCTTGAATACCAACAACAACGTAAACCTTTCAAATATTTAATCGAGTTCCACTCTTAAGATACCAGTCCGAAACAACCATACCAAAGTCGGTTGCGTTACAGAGTTTAACCACTGACGATATATAGTGTCACCTTGTTACTGTGAACTTAAAATTTGAATCAACTATTACGCGCCATAACGCGACAATTGAACTACACGAAGTTGCGATAATTACACTACTATCGCCACTACTACTTTCACAAAGAACAAAGCCTACTTCTTCACTACTACTTCTCGATATATAGAAAAGGAACTCAGCCTACAGGCCAAAAGGGAACTCAGCCTACAAGCCAAAAGGAACAGCCTATACAGGCCAAAGGGAACTCAGCCTACAAGCCAAAAGGAACAGCCTACAGGCCAAAGGAAACTCAGCCTACAAGCCAAAAGGAACAGCCTACAGGCCAAAGGAAATTCAGCCTACAAGCCAAAAGGAACTCAGCCTGTAGCGGTGCCCCGCTACATTATCTACTTCAGTTTGTAGAAGCTTTGCTCACTACTGGTTACAGAAATATAGTCTAGAGAATTCTGAGAGCAGTAACAATTTTAATGACACTATCTGTGAGCTTTACGACACAGATGAAGGTCAGTATATCCCGTAGAGATGTACACGTGGAACTCGTCTTACAGTGGCCTGCAGTCCAGTGTAAAGGTCAAATATTTCAATATCTTTGGAATCGTTATCTTGCAAAGCCTGTTCCAGTATCAGATAATGTTGCAGAATAATTATTTGCCTTGATGTTGCATTCTGCGAGCTGTGAACATCATAATGCCTTTTCATTTCTGCAGAAAAGGTCGAATTTTTTCCTGGGCGCTTGTTTCTGCCACCTAAATTGCGCCGCCTTAGTGGTCGGGTAGACCCTGCGTTGATCTTTGATCCGCTTGTTCGGAGGAAAGAAAGAAATGGAGGCAAGAAGGAATCTCTTACGCGATAGTTAATTTTCAGTAACCAAGTAAAAGCAGAAAGTGCAACTGATATTCGCCAGATGGCAGGACTGTTTTCTTTCGCTGGAGAAGCAGCGCATTACATCGCGGCGATGGACCCGTCTGTCATCGATCACTCTCGGGGCTTCGGCAGAGGCGTAATTTTCGTCTAGACAGCGGGATGTATTGTGTATTTTCCCTTTATTTATCAACCGTACATATACAATGTATTCGCTAGCTTATTTCTGACTCCCTGGCCTACGGCGTTAGCTATCTATATATGTGTGCCAGCTAGCGGCCCAACCCTGGCTGGCCAATGAATGTCAAGCATTCTGCTAGACCCTGCATACACTACATGATGTATCAGTTTCCTCCCTTGCACTTTCGCGTAATAAGCCATCGGAGAGCCTAACTGAAGCGCCCTGGCTGAAGCGCCCCCATTTCTTTACTCGTATAGGCCTATTAGCCTATGCTTTATAAGAAGAAGTCTCAATAAATTTTCAAGAGTTACGATCCAGAATTATTGATGGCGGCCGGACTTCCTCCGGCGAAAACTAAAGACGGACTAAACGGACTATGTGAAAAATCCACCACCGCAGTCTTGACTAAAAAGTTCATGTCGGAGTAGGCGTATGACTTCGAGCCCCTTGGAAGCTAACAGTCGATTACACAAATTACTCTTTAATCATCAGTCGTCTATTCAAAAGAAATGTTTATGCCATTCGCCCTAATTACAGTGGATGTGATTAATCAATGACTTTATGTGCACTTATGCATATTTACATATACTTTCGTAATTTTAATTGATAGACAGATTTACATTTGAAGTCTGCGTGATTTAAGTGGGGTTATGCTCCCCGAAGAGCACGGAAGGCCAACATCGTTCAGTGCTACTTAATAGGAGCACTGAACGAAGTTCAGTTGCTGTCTTTGATCAAACCCCAAAGACAGAAGTCAAACTCCTCAGTCTTGATCAAACAGTTAAGACTGGGCATTTGTTACCCTTGTACCATGCAATGGTTTACGCACAAATTGCGTTGTAAATATCAAAGTTTCACCGAAAAAAAATTTTAAGACGAAACACCCTAAAGCCGTTGGTGGTCGGGGTAAGGTCATAGGTCAACCTCCTCGATATTCATTAGAAGTTCATGGTGCTTGGGGACCAGTTTTGACCCATCCTCCGGCTACCACAGTCAATTAAGCCCTATGCATAAATGAGTCGGTGAGTACAAAATGCGCCACCGCAGCGAGATAAAAGCTAAAAGCAGTTATTATAGTTAGCGAACAGATCTAAAGCGAACAGATCTAAAGTTTTTTCAGAATTAGGGGCCTACAGCTCAGAAAAATTGCGAATCCTGGTAAGATTTGTAAAATCTTGACTGGCGGAATTAAGATTTAGGTTGTGAAACCACGAAAGGGCAGAAGAATGCGAAGAGCTGCCAATGTGTACAGACTATAGGTGATCAGAGTAAGTGTCGTTTTTACTGGGCATCGTTGGGGCGGAACACCGACTATCCGCGGTTTTAGAGCTTAGCTAATAACGAAAAATAATTAATTTTTAAAATTTACTGAAGAGGTTCTAGGGACCCCAGTTGTGTAAGACTTATTAGTTTCTTCTCAGTTACTCTAATTCGCAGAAAGAAAATACGAGGAAGAAAAATTTGCCCAAACTAAAGGTGCTTCAGAACTTCTTGGCTGGGGCCCTTTCGAAAGCCACATTTCGACACATCGCCCTCCGTACTGTAATTGCATTGGGTTCCCACTGAACAGAAAATGTCCCTCAACTTATCTGTCGTCTTCCCTCAGACGAACAACTAGTGCAGTTGCTCATCGGCTGCCCTTTACTCTTGTTGTGCCCCAAGACACAGAACTAGGCTTGGGACTTTCGCGGTATCTTGTATGGGGTTAGCTGTAATAATTATATATACTTAATTTCGGACTAGGTAGAGAGACAATGCAGCCAAAAGCCATCCACTGGAGATGAGGGGTTACTATGCATGCAATCAATCGTAGCGCCTTTGTAAGGTTCTTACAATGCGCTATACAAGTGCTTGGACACATACATATAATTAATTTATAATAGTGCACATACTGTCCGTGAAAGACAAACCAAGTCTATCACTAATTCTCATAGCTGTATCCTTATCGCGCATGTGGCCAAGAGGCGACGTGTTTCTCTAGAATGTCGGCTTTGATTAAGTAGTTGGCAACATGCGGGTTTTCCTCGACAATTTTCGTTTGCTCGGTCTTCTATGTGACCTATTCTTGCGTTCCTTGGAATTATTTCTCTCTTCTCCTCGACAATTTTCGTTTGCTCGGTCTTCTATGTGACCTACTCTTCGTTCCTTGGAATTATTTCTCTCTTCTCCTCGACAATTTTCGTTGCTCGGTCTTCTATGTGACCTATTCTTGCGTTCCTTGGAATTATTTCTCTCTTTTCCTCGACAATTTTCGTTGCTCGGTCTTCTATGTGACCTATTCTTGCGTTCCTTGGAATTATTTCTCTCTTTTCCTCGACAATTTTCGTTGCTCGGTCTTCTAAGTGACCTATTCTTGCGTTCCTTGGAATTATTTCTCTCTTTTCCTCGACAATTTTCGTTGCTCAGTCTTCTATGTGACCTACTCTTGCGTTCCTTGGAATTATTTCTCTCTTCTCCTCGACAATTTTCGTTGCTCGGTCTTCTATGTGACCTATTCTTGCGTTCCTTGGAATTATTTCTCTCTTTTCCTCGACAATTTTCGTTGCTCGGTCTTCTATGTGACCTATTCTTGCGTTCCTTGGAATTATTTCTCTCTTCTCCTCGACAATTTTCGTTGCTCGGTCTTCTATGTGACCTATTCTTGCGTTCCTTGGAATTATTTCTCTCTTTTCCTCGACAATTTTCGTTGCTCGGTCTTCTAAGTGACCTATTCTTGGGTTCCTTGGAATTATTTCTCTCTTTTCCTCGACAATTTTCGTTGCTCAGTCTTCTATGTGACCTATTCTTGCGTTCCTTGGAATTATTTCTCTCTTTTCCTCGACAATTTTCGTTGCTCGGTCTTCTATGTGACCCATTCTTGCGTTCCTTGGAATTATTTCTCTCTTTTCCTCGACAATTTTCGTTTGTTCGGTCTTCTATGCGACCTATTTTTGCGTTCCTTGGAATTATTTCTCTCTTTCCCTCGACAATTTTCGTTGCTCGGTCTTCTATGTGACCTATTCTTGCGTTCCTTGGAATTATTTCTCTCTTTTCCTCGACAATTTTCGTTGCTCGGTCTTCTATGTGACCTATTCTTGCGTTCCTTGGAATTATTTCTCTCTTTTCCTCGACAATTTTCGTTGCTCGGTCTTCTATGTGACCCATTCTTGCGTTCCTTGGAATTATTTCTCTCTTTTCCTCGACAATTTTCGTTGCTCGGTCTTCTATGTGACCTATTCTTGCGTTCCTTGGAATTATTTCTCTCTTTTCCTCGACAATTTTCGTTGCTCGGTCTTCTATGTGACCCATTCTTGCGTTCCTTGGAATTATTTCTCTCTTTTCCTCGACAATTTTCGTTGCTCGGTCTTCTATGTGACCCATTCTTGCGTTCCTTGGAATTATTTCTCTCTTTTCCTCGACAATTTTCGTTGCTCGGTCTTCTATGCGACCTATTCTTGCGTTCCTTGGAATTATTTCTCTCTTTTCCTCGACAATTTTCGTTGCTCGGTCTTCTATGTGACCTATTCTTGCGTTCCTTGGAATTATTTCTCTCTTCTCCTCGACAATTTTCGTTGCTCGGTCTTCTATGTGACCTATTCTTGCGTTCCTTGGAATTATTTCTCTCTTTCCCTCGACAATTTTCGTTGCTCGGTCTTCTATGTGACCCATTCTTGCGTTCCTTGGAATTATTTCTCTCTTTTCCTCGACAATTTTCGTTTGTTCGGTCTTCTATGCGACCTATTTTTGCGTTCCTTGGAATTATTTCTCTCTTTCCCTCGACAATTTTCGTTGCTCGGTCTTCTATGTGACCTATTCTTGCGCTCCTTGGAATTATTTCTCTCTTTTCCTCGACAATTTTCGTTGCTCGGTCTTCTATGTGACCTATTCTTGCGTTCCTTGGAATTATTTCTCTCTTTTCCTCGACAATTTTCGTTGCTCGGTCTTCTATGTGACCTATTCTTGCGTTCCTTGGAATTATTTCTCTCTTTTCCTCGACAATTTTCGTTGCTCGGTCTTCTATGTGACCCATTCTTGCGTTCCTTGGAATTATTTCTCTCTTTTCCTCGACAATTTTCGTTGCTCGGTCTTCTATGTGACCCATTCTTGCGTTCCTTGGAATTATTTCTCTCTTTTCCTCGACAATTTTCGTTGCTCGGTCTTCTATGCGACCTATTCTTGCGTTCCTTGGAATTATTTCTCTCTTTTCCTCGACAATTTTCGTTGCTCGGTCTTCTATGTGACCTATTCTTGCGTTCCTTGGAATTATTTCTCTCTTCTCCTCGACAATTTTCGTTGCTCGGTCTTCTATGTGACCTATTCTTGCGTTCCTTGGAATTATTTCTCTCTTTCCCTCGACAATTTTCGTTGCTCGGTCTTCTATGTGACCCATTCTTGCGTTCCTTGGAATTATTTCTCTCTTTTCCTCGACAATTTTCGTTTGTTCGGTCTTCTATGTGACCTATTCTTGCGTTCCTTGGAATTATTTCTCTCTTTCCCTCGACAATTTTCGTTGCTCGGTCTTCTATGTGACCTATTCTTGCGTTCCTTGGAATTATTTCTCTCTTTTCCTCGACAATTTTCGTTGCTCAGTCTTCTATGTGACCTATTCTTGCGTTCCTTGGAATTATTTCTCTCTTTTCCTCGACAATTTTCGTTGTTCGGTCTTCCATGTGACCTATTCTTGCGTTCCTTGGAATTATTTCTCTCTTTTCCTCGACAATTTTCGTTGTTCGGTCTTCCATGTGACCTATTCTTGCGTTCCTTGGAATTATTTCTCTCTTTTCCTCGACAATTTTCGTTGCTCGGTCTTCTATGTGACCTATTCTTGCGTTCCTTGGAATTATTTCTCTCTTTTCCTCGACAATTTTCGTTGCTCAGTCTTCTAAGTGACCTATTCTTGCGTTCCTTGGAATTATTTCTCTCTTTTTCTCGACAATTTTCGTTGCTCGGTCTTCTATGTGTCCTATTCTTGCGTTCCTTGGAATTATTTCTCTCTTTTCCTCGACAATTTTCGTTTGCTCGGTCTTCTATGTGATCTATTCTTGCGTTCTTGTAATTATTTATCTCTTGGCTGTCGTTTTCCCGGTTGTGGACGGTATTCGGACGTTTCTTGTCAAAGTCTCGTACGCATCGTTTCGACTCGTCCGCTCTGGGCAGGTTCTTGATACTTGCTGGACGTTGTCGAGCTGCAGTTGCCGTTCTACTCCACAACCAATTGGTCGGCTGCTGAAGAATGTCGTCATGCAGACCCGTTGGTTGAGGAACGTCCGGACTATTTCCGTTTCTACCATCTGCGAGGGAGGGACTGCTTGGCGTTGAGAGCCTCGTCTCCTGCCGTCGCTCCTCTTCTTCGACGCTACGTAGTCCAGGAACTCTGAGCATGGTGTCTTCTATCAACTGTGGTTGGGAATCCATTGGTTGGGCTCAGCATATCTGCAGCAGCCTGCCAGTAGTGACTGCAGCAGCCTGCCAGTGGTGACTCTTCTAGTTATCTGAGCACTGTTCGCTTACTGATAACTTTGATTCTCGGTGACTTCAACATCATTTGAGGCAGCACTGTTTTGAGGTACTTAGAAAGGCGCTAAATGATTGTCTATATACAATACATACATATACGATTCTTAAATTTCTTAACAGTGATATTGCATGGAGTTATAACGACTTTTAGAGATTTTAGCGCAGCAGCACATCCTATGGATATGAAGTCCATTCTGCCTAAACCTGCAAAAAGAATCATACTGACTCCCATAAATAAAATCCAATAACTTTACTGTACACATTAACTAAACATAAGTTAAGATTCTAAAGTTCTAATTCTCTGTCTAGCTATTTCTGCAAGTTTTCTGTTTACGTTCAGGTCTGGCTAAAACATCATCTTTTGGGATTGCGTATCCTGTCTAGCCCAGTGGATCCGTGCGCCTTCTATCCAAAGGACTGTGACGCTAGTTTGCTTGGAAGCCACCATCGATGGATGTTTTGTTCATTACGATGATGGCGCTAAAGAAGTTTCAAAATTAGATTAGTATCGTCAGTACCTTTACCAATATTACTAAGACAACCATAGTGTCCCTACTACATCTGCAAACAATCCCTGCTACTACCCCTACAACTAACAATGCTCAGTATTACCGGAGCAGTACTTAACCAGTACGATAGTAGCAGTGTTGGTAGTGTTTGGTGGTATCAAACTGATGGAGGGCTGGAATATTAAATCTCTAGATGCTTCCAGTTTTCAGGACACTGAGGTCAGTAATGCAAGCCATTCTTGCTGATCGTTTTATTCAACAGGAGGTATTACGGTGGCCGAGCGGCTAATGTGTTGGCTCTTAAACTCTGTAATTCGGTTAGAATCCTAGGCCCGTTATGTGAAGTCGACGCAGATAGCTTTGTCGAACTGTAGGTAATCTCGGAGGCCACCATCGTTGCTATGAGTGCCTCCTCCAGTATACGTTCTGTGCAAAGGATATGGCGCCTCCTGTTGAACAAATGAACGAAAACCGATTGCTACATAAGTGCCACCTACTGAGTGTAGTTCTAAGTTATCTTAAAGCATCACCACGCTTTCTGCGCTGCCAGCAATAGCTGCTGTTGCAGCCACTCATTAATTGACATTTGTTGTCTATTATCTATTCATGGGTCATTTTCGCTGGTCAATTTAACTGATTTACCTCCACTCATTCAATCTTTGTCAGACATTTGGGCTGCCAGCTCAGAATCGGTTCCTGCAAAGCAGGCGAGTTGAGGTAGCTATGAACTCAATCACTGACTACACTGGTCAACATAGAAATCGTTACTGACTGGAAAAGGCCCTAATGTGTAGCATCTTGGTGTGCTGAACACGAATATAACCATAAAAAATTTGTATTGGCTCTCGTTTTGAAAATATTTCATATAGTTCATTTTTTATGTTTCACCATGTAAATTTATGCAGTAGGACTGCGACAATATCCTAAATAAGTCTAGAATGATGTAATATTCCACCTCATTGCATAATCCCATCATGGACACATCATGCACAGTTGATTACGTCATTTTCTGATGCAATGTAAAACTACAGCCAGTCGGCTGCTGACGTAAGATGACGTCAGCAGTGTACTATATAAAGCGAGTCGGAACGGTTGAGCATTTACAATATTACAGACTTTGTGCGAGACAGTTTAAGTTACTGTTTTATAAAACTATTATTACTTTATCCATTTAGATACAATACAGAACAGTAATGCCTCGGAAGTGCGTAAATACTGTGGACAACTTTTGTTACATTTGTGGGGAAGTGACATTTGCCAACCAGAAGAAAAGTATCACTTATCAAGTCAAGAAGGCATATCATGCTTACTTCGAATGCAAGGTTGGTGACCAAGACAAGCCATGGGCCCCGCATATATGCTGTGCTACATGTACAACACAGCTTTCACAGTGGTTGAATGGCAAAAGACCATCAATGCCGTTTGCAGTTCCCATGGTGTGGAGAGAGCAAAGCAACCACGTAGATGACTGTTACTTCTGCTTGGTTCCTCCTCTTTCCGGTGGAATAACGAAGCAAAAGAAGTCGACAATAGTCTACCCAAACATTCCGTCAGCATTGAGACCAGTTCCACATGGTGATGGACTTCCTATTCCAGAACCTCCAGCAGAATATATTTTCCTTGATTCATCTGATGAGGACAAGGGTGAGCCGACATGTTCTTCTCCTGGTCCGTCAGCGTGCAGTGATCCCGATTTTCACTGTGGTGCATCATCAACCCCACACAGAATAACACAGGAAGAACTAAATGACCTTGTTCGTGATTTGGACTTATCCAAAAACAAGGCAGAATTGCTAGGATCAAGACTCCAACAATGGAATCTTCTAGAAGAAGATGTCACAATTACTTCATATAGAAAGCGTCATCAGCAGTTGGAACCTTTCTTTATGAAGGAAGGTAATCTGGTATTCTGTTCCAATATTGACGACCTCATGAATGCCTTACAGATCACTCATGACCCACAAGAATGGAGACTCTTTGTAGACTCTTCAACACTGAGTCTTAAGGCTGTGCTTTTGCACAATGGAAACCGTCTTCCATCTATTCCATTAGCGCATGCTGTCCACATGAAAGAGACATACGATAACCTAAAACAGCTACTGCATTCCATTGACTATAACAGGTACAAATGGCACCTGTGTGGTGATTTGAAGGTAGTTGCCATTTTAATGGGACTGCAGCAAGGATATACAAAATATGTGTGTTTCTTGTGTGAGTGGGATAGCCGAGCAAGAGAGTTGCACTACGTGCGGAAGGAATGGACTCCCAGACAAAACATGGCAGTTGGACATAAGAATATCCAGCACCCAGCTCTGGTCGAGACTCACAAAATCCTACTACCACCCCTTCACATCAAACTAGGTTTGGTGAAGAACTTCGTGAAAGCCATGGACCGCACTTCGCCAGCTTTCCGATACCTGCATGAAAAATTCCCTCGACTCAGCGAAGCAAAGATTAAAGAGGGAGTTTTTGTGGGTCCTCAGATTAGAGAACTCTTCAAAGATGACCGCTTCAACAACTTGCTGGAGGGTGATGCGAAACAAGCATGGAATGCTTTTCGTCTAGTGTCTACAGACTTTCTGGGGAATGTTAGGGCAGAAAACTACAAGGAACTAGTAGAAGACATGCTCAAGCAGTACCAGAAATTTCGCTGCAATATGTCTCTGAAGATGCATTTCCTTCATTCCCATCTGGATTTCTTCCCTGACAACTGTGGTATGGTTAGTGACGAACATGGCGAACGTTTTCATCAAGATATCGCAACAATGGAGCAAAGGTACCAGGGAAAATGGTCCACTACAATGTTGGCTGACTACTGCTGGACACTCCGCAGAGATGCTCCCGAACAGCTGTACAAGAGACAGGCAAAAAAATCTAAGAACTAGTCTATGACCTGGTTTTTACAAATATTAACTGTAAGTGTATCACTATTGGCATGCATTGTGCGATATAAAATTACTTCATTTCAGATTACAAAAAAACTAGAGCCAATTCGGCATTTTCACTGTCATATTCGTGTTCAGCACATACAAATTGATAAGAACTGACTAATTTCATTTCAGTAACATGACTTTTGTAAAAATTTGTTGTTATTTTTTTTTCATCACACAAAGGATAAATGCAAAGGATTTGGGAAAACAATTCTATTCAAGGGAGAGTACATTTCTGGAATGGAAATGTCCTGCTTCTCAAACGAACCCCGTAAGCAATTGCATTGAGCTGTTGAATTTTTTGGGAAGACGTTGGTCGAGGAAAGAAGAGTCCCTTGGGACTCCAGAAACCCTCATCAGATGGCAACCCCCTATTCTACTCTCTTCGCACTAATCTTACTGCACAGCTTCAAAATGTGCATCATCGTTGGTTTACACATCGTAATCGTAATCTCGAGATTTCTACAGCGCTCAACGAAAGCTAAGTCGCGGTAACCAGGCGCTCAGTCAAAACAAAATCGATAGGCAAAAGGGTCAAGATCCAGGAGTCAGGCACATGGCACATCAAGAAAGATTGGAGAACGCGAGTGCCTGCTGCAGAGGCCAAGAAAGAGCAAGCGAGGTCACCGGAAGTGTTTCCAATCCTCCTGCTTTAACCGGAAGAGAAGCCTGGAAGAGGCACTGTTGTTGAATATTAATTAAAGTAGAAGAGTGTTTGTGTTTCATATGGCTAAACTGTCTGCCTCTTCGTCCTAATCATCTGTGGAAGGAAAATCTGGCAGAGCCTGCGACACCCGTTGCGACCGATGTCGTTGTCGCTTTGTTGGCGCTTTGGCCTCGGACAGTTCTGGATAATTAGCGAGGGCATTTCTCCAGTTTCCAGCGACGGTCGGCCGAGTCTTGTTCGGAACAAATATTGACAGGTTGACTGGTTTCAAACAGATGCGAAGTGACAGTCCAATATCGACTACACGGACAATGAAGGATGACACGAGAGAGAGAGAGAAAGACAGACAGGCAGACAGACAGACAGATAGAGACAGAGAGAGAAATAGACAGACAGAAACAGAGAAAGAGACACACAGAGAGAGACAGAGAGAAAGAGAAACAGAGAGATAAACAGAAACAGAAATAGAAACAGAAAGAGCAGAAGCAGAGAGATAGGCGACAGACAAACAGTCAGAGACCAGCTATGCAGTCCGTTGAATAATGTCTGATCATTCTGTCGTTTTTGTCAATAACTTTGAGACTGCTTTGCGATAACTGACCGCAGTCGAAGTCCATTTCCTGAGTCGGGTAAACTTTTCATACGATCGGGCGCAATTATTTTTCTCGAAAACTAAAGATTACAATCGCCTGGAGACCATTAATTAAAATTAATTCGACATTATCAAAGGCATTTACATCGCCCAACTAATTTGCTGTCAAAATGTTACGCTCAGTCTATGAATACTTGAATACTCGATAGATGTCGACGGCCATATTGACTGTTTGGAAAATTTTGCCAGACATTTTCTTATTTACAGATTTTGCTCCATAACTCCTGTGCATTCTGACAATTTCTATATCCAGATCAGAATTGCAAAGTTATTTGTCTTACTACCTTGGATTTGTGGGGTGTTGGAAGCTATTCGAAAACCTTCTATCTCCCATGACGAAAATCTTTTGGGAAAAGAGATGGAACTCGAATATTTACCTTTACAGCTTTTTCGGCATAACACGGCCCGATCACGAATCGCTGTCATCGTTTCTCGCGATTCTACAGTCTTTGCCGAAAACCTTGCTGCTTAGAATAAATAGCCTGCTGACCAAGAATGGTTAGCTCAACTTCGATCTATAGCTCCGGTCTGCAGCAGCTGATCAACATACCTTCGCGTAATCTCGAGATTTCTACAGCGCCCAACGAAAGCCACGTCACTGGGACCAGCTTATTCACAGGCGCAACATCCCGGCCGCCAGCAACTTTGACCAGGACAGCTATTCCCTGGAGACAACGAGCACATTATCTGCCAGAAGTCATAAGAGCAAATATATAGCGGCGCTACAAGACAATATCTGTGCACAAATTGCAAGAAAATTCGTAAATATTGTCTATGAAAGTCGAATTAGGCCCTATAGACTATCTGCCCAGAACGACGACATCAGAATCACAAGCAAAATGTTCAGCAAATTAACACCGCAGACATTAAAAAAATTGATGTCTAGTGAACTAAACGTCAAAAGAACAGAGTGACGCTTCTTAATTATTATTTGAGTCCAATCTGCCAAGGCCACGGAAGAAACATTTCACAAATTTCCATATGCTAAAGCCAATCATTGAATAGACTTATGATTTTTACACAAGAAATTTCCAACGTGTGTTCAGTTCATCATTTTGCCTCTCCGTTTACTTAGCAGCAGAAGAGGCCTTTAGTCAAATTAGGCATCAATCGATGGCAACTGCAAGTGAAATCGTAATCAAAATCATAATAAATTGTGATTGTGTTCATAATAGTTAGGCGTAGGCCTAAGTCTTTAATTTTCCTTCTTTGCTTATAAATAAGGAAACCTTAAGCTTAAATGCTTTGTGTCGTTTATTATCACAGCGGTTTATATTTGTATAATGTGTATTATCTTCGTTGCAATGCAGGGCTAATAGCCAGCTAATCTGCCAGCTACTGCGTTAATAAATTGCTCAATTAAGCGAAAGTTTCGGCCCTACTTGGTGTGCTTATTACATTTCGTTTAATGTAGAGCATTTGTAAAATGTAACATTCTGATTTTGGGTCAAATATAAAGAGATGATTACGATCATCATGTACGTGTATTTGTATGTATGTATGTATGTGTGTAGACAATCTTTTAAAGTGCCAATCGATTCAAATTCGAACTATCGACTCATCCGATTTGTAGCATAGCATTAGTTCGAGAAAAGTCACAGTCTCTGATTGTTGTATCTATGACTAAGATAAACAAACAGTTCAATGATAGCAGTGCTTGAAACGTCAGCATACAGTTGCTAAACGCACAAAGTTTTTCAGCGACGTTTTTAACTCACATTACCAACTATGCAAGCGACAGGCTGCTGCTACAAAATCTTTGTCGCGCTGTCCACAAGTAGTAGTAGTAGTTCCTCAGTTTAACGACAGCTTATGACATCAAAGGCCGTTGCCGTCGCCCTCCTCCTTTATCCAGGTTTAGGACTGGCACTACCCCAAACAAGGCAGTGGCGGAGTTTGCCGTCCACAATGCATTTGCGTCCGGTTTTATATGATGTTTCCCGCCAAGTCAACGGTCACCACTGACGTCAGACAATACGCGTTGACGTCAACCAACATATAATAATCGGAAGCGGATATTAAAGATGCGCACGAACGCTGACCAATCACGAACAGGCTAAATAACTAATTTAAATAACTAATCGACGTTACGTCACAGAAAATTTGCGCCTTGGCACGAGAAGTCCACCAGCCAATCAGAAACAAGTCAAGAACCCGATGACTCATTGATGTAACGTCATATAAATTTCTGATAAAAACTCGCGCTTACTCAACAGTGGAAAAATTCCATTCATAGTATGTATGCATATCATACGTAAGTATGTTGCTTGTATGCATGTATGTATGTGTGTATGTATGTAACTCCGCCTCAGACTACTTTCACAGGAAGTCTGAGCCTGTCCCAAGCCAGGATAAGGGAGGGTTCTGCGGTGGGTTTGCAACCCACCCAGGTAAAACAAACTTAGCAACAGAAACAATGCAACAAATTCATTTATCAGAGTACAGGATGAGTGGAGGTGAAGGAGTGGGGAGGCTGCACAATCTTAAGCGAGATGGTGGCCACCCAACTCCGATATGAAGAGCCTCGATGAAAGCCGGTCTTGGGAAGCCGGGGACCGGAGATGTCAACTCCTATCAACCAAGTTTTTAACTGACTTCGGCACTTGGAGTGAAGATCTTTGTGCATAACTGGAAGATTAGCGCAGGTGATGAGAGATGAAGTCGTACAGGCTGTAGATACTCGGGATAAGTGAAATGAGATGGACAGAGAGTGGAAGATTGGAGTCGGATGGCACAACAATACTCTGGAGGACAAAGACATGAAAAGGATGTAGGATGCCTCAGTAAAGAGGCCACTAAGACATTAATAAGTTGGGAACTGATAAGTGACAGAATAATAACAGCAAGGCTGCAAACAAGGTTCTTTAACACAACCATAGTTCAGGTGTATGCTCCAGCAAACACAGCAGATGACAAAGAAAAGGATGTTTTTTACGAACAGCTACAATGCGTTATGGATGAGATTTTGATATGAAGATCCTGATGGGTGACCTTAATGCACAGATTGGATCGAACAGGGCTGGTTGGGATGAGGTTTGTGGGAGGGATGGCAGAAGGTGAAAGATCAGATAACGGAGAAAGATTACTGAGCCTCTGCAGCAGCCATAAATTAAAGATTGGAGGGAGTTTTTTCCAACATCAAAAATACACAAGCTCACAAGGACATCACCTGATGCAGATACATGCAACCAAATAGACCACATATGTATATCTGAGAGGTGGATGTCATCTTTGAGAGATGTCAAGGTGTACAGAGGTGCAGATGTAGCATCAGACCACCATCTTTTGATTGAAAAATTAAGAAAAAACTAAAGAAACTACCAGAAAAAAAAGAGGAGAATGCTTGTAAATACCAGTAGCCTGAAGGAAGAGCCGATATGAAAACAATATGAGTTGGAATTAAGGAACAGGTTAACTATCTTGGAGAATTGTGAGGATGTGGACGAGACCAACATTGATACAGAATTGGAGAGATGGAGCAACAAAGTCATAATAACTGGTGAAAAGATTCTAGGTTTCAAAATAGGATGCAAAAAGGAATCGTGGATCTCAACAGAAACATGGCAGGCAATAGATGAAAGGAAACTTCTTAAGCAGAAAATGGAGCACACAAGGACTAGTGGAGTTGGCCAACAAGAATTACTAAAATATACAGAGAAAAGGATAAGGAAGTTAAGAGCAGATGTAGGCATGACAAAAATAAATACATTTTAGAGAGAACAACTGAAGCGGAAGAAGCAGGAAGAAGAGGAGATTACAAAACTTTGTTTCATGTAGTGAAGGAACTTTCAGGAAGCACTGGAATACAGAACCTCCCGATGAAAAAGATCGATGGACAGATGACAAGAACGCACGAGGAACAGAGGAGATGATGCAGAGAACATTTTAAGAGTATTCCAAATTGTCCAGAACCAATAACACAACTGGGAGGCTTGGACTGGGAAGAGAAAGTTGAGGAGTTGGAAATAGATATAGAAGATAATAACGAAGAAGAGCTACGAAGAGCAATCAATAGTTTGAAGACTGGAAAGGCTGCAGGAAATGACGAAATAAAAGCCAAATTGATTATATATGGGGGTGAGACAACGATAAGAGAGCTAACAAAGTTGTGCAACAACATATGGACAATAGGCAGAGTACCAATGGCATGGAAAGATGGCATGATCATTCCAGTCCCTAAAAAGGGAGATTTGAGCGAATGCTCAAATTGGAGAGGCATCACTCTACTGTCAATTCCTGGAAAGATCATGACCGCAGCGATGCTGAATCGTATGAGGGCTGCCGCAGACAAAAACCTGAGATAGGAACAGGCGGTGTTTAGACCAAGGCGATCCTGCTGTGAGCAAATTTTCACATTTAGATAGATTATTGATAAGACTCTAATGTGGGAGGTTCCTGAACTGATTAACTTCATTGATTTCAAAAGGCCTTTGACAGTGTTCACAGAGAATCACCATGGAAGATAATGAAGAGTTATGGAATTCCAACTAAGATGATTGATGTCACCAAAAAGCTTTTATGATGACAGTCGATGCGCTGTGAGAAACGGAGGAGAGGTTGGTGAGTGGTTTCAGATTGTAACTTTCGTGCATCAGGGATTTGTTTGTCACTGATGATTTTTGCCCTGGTTGTGGATTGGGCGACGTTGAGAGTGATGGAAGGCAGTAACACTGAACTGAAATGGATAAATGGTGATAGGTTGAAAGACCTGGACTTCGCAGATGATATCGCCCTGCTGGACAGCACTTGAAAAGGCATGAAGGAACTGACACCTAAAGCCCATGAGGAGGCAGCATAGATGGGACTCATTGTCAATCCCAAAATACCAAAATCACGAAGATAGGAAAATGGAATGAAATGGACAAGATCATGATTAGTGACAAGGAGGATGAGATTGTGGATGATTTCTGCTACATTGTGACAGGGAGGTAAGGATACGCATACGAAAGGCAAATGCTGCTTTTTGAGAGATTTGAAAAGATTTGGAAGAACAACGGGTGCCGTTGTTCTTCCAAATCTTTTCAAGGACAAAGAATTGTTTTGTATGAGGCCATTGTATTAAGCACATTATATCCATATTATGGATCAGAAACTTGGCCAATGACGACGGCAAACAAGAAAAGACTTGAGGCAGCACATCACAGATAACTGAAAAGAATTCGGCACATTTCGCGGTGTGATAAGATATCGAATAAAACTATAAGAGAAAGGACGAGGCAAGAGGATATAGAGACTATGAACAGAAAGAGAAGACTGAAATGGATGGGACATGTAATTCGTATGGACAGAGATAGGCGAGCCAATCAAGCAATGAACTGGATTTCTGAAGAGAAACGGAGGAGGGAAGAAGACCAAGGAAGAACTGGCCAGAGACCTTCAGAGACGACCTCGGGTGGTTGGAGATGTCTTGGGATGAGGCAGGAAGACTGGCGGTCGACTGAGATGAATGGAGAAGCTGCGTTACCCGATGTGCAGACCTGCACAGGAAGGACTCAGTACTAAGTAAGTAAGGCATGTATGTACATATTGTACGTACGTACGTATGTATGTATGTATGTAGGCTATGTATGTACGTACGTTTGTATGTATGTAGGTATATAGACACTTGTCATAACGCCTCTTACGTAATTCTCAAAGCACTGGATTCGATAGCCTAAGCGGTATTAAAGTTCATTAAGAAAAACAAGTTCACTTTTGAGTAAATAATTCTAGGATAACTGGAATGTCAACATTGGTGGGTTATCAGTTAAGCCTTTGCTGCCTGTCAAGAAGTCCTAAAGCTTCACTTCTCATGAACTTCATTCAAAAACGAAGTCTCACCTTTTCAAGAAATCCCACCTTGATCCATCCATTCCGACTCTTTCCTATTTCTCTCAGCTTAAGCATAACCCACCCTAACAGCTCCTCTCCCCTTCTATCTGGTTTTCTGGCAACCGGACTAGGTTATTGATATGACATCTTTGACATCTTTGGACAACCCCAATGACTTGACGCAGCGTTTGTGAATAAGCTGGTGCCCTACGCTTAGCTTTTAAGTAGCACTTTAGGAGTTTCGAGATTAGGATTACGATTACGAGAGTTCATTCAGTTCAATTGTGTATTCATGTTTAGTGCTATTTCCCAGCAATTTGCAACCGAGCGATTGCTTTGTTTCGATTTCAACATCAGATGTATTTGTCCTTTCATTCTGTTCCACGTTCAGCTTTATCTGCGATCGTTACTGTATCCGCTAATCGCTCCTGCCTGCATCGCTGCCAACATGCCCAAGAACATTTCATGGGATCCATATTAGCTCTACACGGGTCCCATATGGGAATATGGATCCTACATGGTCCACTTATGGGCATGCTGCCAGGGGTCTGACTCCCCATAGGTGAATAATTCTTGGTTTGGAGGACCATTTAGTAGGCAGACCCTAGATCACCGGAAGTACTCTTTGAAGTGAAATATATTGACCTCGGCGTAGACTTGCGTGGCGTACTTAATGGCATCAACAATAGAGCGTCTATTAGAAGAAGCATAATGGCAGGTAATGAGTGGCGAACTGTCGTCTAGAGATGAGACGGCGATCGGACGAAGCAGACATGCAAAGCCCCAAAAGGAACTTAAGAGCAGCGACGGCAGATGGACGAGTAGGTCGCCGCCGCCATCCGACGGTTTGTTGTTGTTGCGTGGAAAGAGTTGATTGATCCGTATACGCGGTGCCAATGGCCGCAGCCTTCAGCAACAATGACTCGCCAAATACATATTAATTTTAGGCGGACCATTAGTCGATACTTAGTCGGCGCCCCGTGAGTCACATTCTTCTTCACGTTTACTGTCCGCCGCCGCCGCCGAAGACGACAACTGACATCTCTTGTTCCACTGAAGACCAACCGCCTCGGAACGATAGCCACGCCGATACGCAGTCAGCCTCGATTTCATCAGCAGTTCATTCTGTCAACTGGCAATTCAGTCAACCGATCATGCAGTCAACTGCCAATTCAATGAACTTGCAATTCAGTCAGTGGACCAATCATTCACTTCTAATTCAGTCAACTGGCAACTCAGTCAATCGATCATTTATTCAACTGCCAATTCAGGTAACCAACCATTCATTCAACTGTAAATTCATTGAACTGCAAATTCAGTTAACTGGCAACTCAGTCAACCGATCACTCAGTCAACCATTCAGTCAACAGACCATTCAGTCAACAGACCATTCACTTAAATGCCAACTCAGTCACTCGACTATTCAGTCATCTGACAATTCAATTAAAAATTTGACTACTTTTAAACAATTTTTAAAATATTGTTACCGCGTCTTTAAGTCGGGTTCTTATTCAGTCTGGGCCTTTAAGTCAGGTCTTTATGCAATCGGGGTCTTTAAATAACATCTTAGCGCAACACAAGTGTCTAAGGATCTTTGAATCTGTAACTCATGACCTTATTCAGTATTGCCTTTAAGTAATGACCTTACTCAGTAAGGGTTTTAGTGTAACATTTTCAGCGCAAAGCAAATGACTAGAGATCTCTAAGTCAAGTCCTTATTCGGTAAGGATTTTCAACTCAGTTCCTCATTCAGTAGGGATCTTACTCTATGCGAGCAAGAAATTTCCCAGATACCTCGAGGTTAAACAAGGCTGGCACTTGTTTTCCGTCGGCACATATCGCTGGCCGTGAAAAACATCAAGAACGATGCCCAACCTCACTGTCCTCGAAAGGATCCACTCTTCCGAATTATCGCCCCATTAGTTATTTTTGTCGCCAATATTCGAAGATTTTATTGTAAAAGACCAACTTCAAGGACAGTTACCTGATATAGCTTTAACAGAGGATGGTGGATCCCATTCAGAGATTATAATTTTCGAACTACTGTGTTGATAAAATTTCAAAACTAAAGAGCGCAATAATAAAGCGTAGATCTGGGTTGGACAGGACAAATTGTTTCCCAAATACTGGTGATGAGTCATGTGCCTTGCCTTCTGTTATAGTGATATTTCACATACTGGTGATGAGTCATGTGCCTTGCCTTCTGTTATAGTGATATTTCACATACTGGTGATGAGTCATGTGCCTTGCCTTCTGTTATAGTGATATTTCACATACTGGTGATGAGTCATGTGCCTTGCCTTCTGTTATAGTGATATTTCACATACTGGTGATGAGTCATGTGCCTTGCCTTCTGTTATAGTGATATTTCACATACTGGTGATGAGTCATGTGCCTTGCCTTCTGTTATAGTGATATTTCACATACTGGTGATGAGTCATGTGCCTTGCCTTCTGTTACAGTGATGCAGGTTGCAAAACTCACTGCAAACGTCCACCTAAATCTTCGCAACATAGTTACATTTATGTATCATTTGTTAAATCCTGATGTTCATTTTCATTGTTCATCTTGCCAATATTTTCTTTTGTGTTGGTCATATCCATCTGCTTTTAAATTGCTTTTGTGACACATCTGCATACAGCCTTATTTAGAGAAAGACAGTCCGTACAATTACAGACCTAAACTGTAGTTTCAATCTTAGTAATAATTATTTATAAGCTATTTCAACACCTATTCTCAAACGTCTTCAAGGGCATGTAACATCTCCAAATTTTAGTCCTTTGCAGCCCGCACATCATAAACATCAATCGATCGAGACTGCACTCACAGGTACATTTAGAAACATGACAACATATTTCTATCAATAAACTCTGTCGGAGCGTCTAATTTTATATATCTTGCTGAATTTCATCATATACAGTAGATTACGGTATTTTATTGTCAAGACTGTATACATCCTTTGGAGTTTCAGATTGCATCTGCTCTTCTCTAGATATTTTCTTTTCCCAAGAAGTCGCAAAAACACATCTTGTGCTGACCATGTTGCCTGTTATTCAGTCCGCAACAGGGGCTCGGTCATTGAGCCTCTCCTCTGCCTAATTAGAGACCCATCTCAACTTAGAATTTGTAACTAAAATTCTTCAACAAAGAGTTTTGAATCGTATGCAAACTCAAGTATCTTCCAAATTATTATTATCCTCATTTTAGTCTGCATACTACCTTAAGAGAGTACTAGTCACTCCAGGCTGTTGCCCTTGCGCTTTTTGAATTTCTTCACTTTGATATTCAACTTGTTTCATAGGTAAAGCTCCTCCCTCTCGAGACGTGGAATTGTGCAAGCACTCATCCATCAAGTGTATCGATACAGTTTCCGTCACCAGTTCAGAGAATGCTATAGGGCTCTCTCCCTCTGCCCCTGGGTATGGGGTTTCGGGATTTCACCCTGCACGCAACAGGGCGACCCACTCCGAGCCAACTACTTGCTTTACAGGTGGCCGCTTGTCACTCTCCAGTTCGAGCAGGGCCACAGGCACCCGTCCCTAGACAGGTACCACTGCGCGACCCACCGACAATGGCGTGACAGTTCTCCACCCCGGATTACGTCCTCTGTCCCGATGACGACCAGATAAGTGGGCAGCGGTGGGCCTATTCCCCCTCCGTCCTGTACGGCAATTGGTCCCTCGCAGAACACGGTCCTTTGCAGGACACAGTACTACTCTGAACACCGGTCGACAGGCAAGACCATAGAGAGAGCCTTTAGTTGCCTGACAAGACGGACAGAGCAGACGGGGGTTGCGGCACCCCGCTCAGGGAGTCGTAGTTGACCTCACCACTCGGCTCCAAGCTTTTCGCTTCCGCCACGACGAAATCACGCAGCAGAAACTACTATGCACTTCCTCTCATGGTAGCCAACCAATCAACCTCTGGTGAGGCGGGATGCCCCATTTGCCATCTAACATTGGTCGACCGCTCCAAGCCGCGAAACGTACGAAGAGCGAATCGGCTGGAACTCTAAGGTAGCCACTATGTACATGAGTCGTACCGTTACAGCCGTGAAGCTGCCGCCAGATTTTACTGCAGCAACCTTAGCCCCAATATGTCGCCACTCGTCCAGCTAAGCATTGCTCTGCGGGGTAGACTCACCGGCAACAGACTAACGGACTCACAAGAGAGTCATAGTTACTCCCTCCATTTACCCGCGTAAGTTTCATTCAACAGAATACGCCCTTCTTGCTGTTCATAATAGCATCATGTGTTCTACGGATAAGGTTAGGGTGACAGCCCTTGTTCTTCTTAAATTGCCTTCTGCTTTTGATATTGTGGACTTTTTTTGCATAGTTTCCAGCACTAGTTTGGGGTTTCTGGTCCGCTCTACATTGGTTTGCCACTAATCATAATCCACAAACTCAATCAGTATATTTAAATGGTAATTAATAGTAATTAAAAAGAATTTTTCGTTTAGTGCTTTGTTGATATGTATCGTCCCACACAGTACCGTGCTTGGATCATCTTTTGTTTACATATTCACACCACTTCTGTAGGTACATTGCTCTAAAATCACTCACTAGGATATCATGTCTATGCTGATGATACTCACATTACACTTCATTTGATAGTTTGTCTCGTTACTCCTCTTTGCAGTTATTGTCCACTACATTTGAGGAGGTACAATCTCAAACGGCGCTTAATAAACTCCTCCTTAATCCGTTGAAAACTGACTTTCTCCTACTGGGCACTCCTCAGTAACTCGCTTCTTACTGGTATTACCAAGTCAAACATGCAGAAACTGTAGAGTTCAGAATTTTTGGTCAGAGCTAATATGAGCACAAACACTTGTGCTTAAATCTTTGCACTGACTTCCTGTTCGGTAAAGGATTATTTTCAGATTGGGGCTTGTAGTTTATTAAACACTGAACTCAGGACAGCAACATTGCTTAAAAACTTGCCTCAAATTAGTCCTCATTCCCAGACTTATAGTCGTTATTCAACCAAGTCATCTGATTTCCTTTCAAAGTAATACTTAAAACTGGAACTGTTCTTTCGGTTGCTGGACCTAGAAGAGATTTTGGAACTCTCTTCCTGTGTATGTTCGCTCTGCTCAGTTGCTTGCGTCATGTTGTTCTCAACTAAAGACTTACATTTTTCAAATTGCTTATCGACCATAGGATGCTTCTTTCGTCGTAGTAGACTGACCTGGATATTTACCTGGTTGCTGCTTGGTTTTGGTGCGCCATCGTTTAATGCCTTGTGAATTAGACTCCGGCGCGATAAAAGTTAAGTTATAATATAGCCCTATTATGTGGCATCGTGACTAAACTCGGTTAAACGCGTCGATCGGCGGAATTGAATTTTTAAATCGTTATCTATATTCGAGTACCACCCATCTCTGCCAATATGTTGAAAAGGTCTGGTGACATCAAACAGCCCTGTCGAACCCCTCTCTTGACACGGAACCTTCGTGATAGTGTACCCGCTGCTCTCATTCTAGCTTGCTGTTTACAGTAGAGTCCAGAAATTTCACCATAATTATGACTTAACAAATGTCATTATTATTCGTAATAACGACAGGTCAATTATAGTTCCACATGAAAGACACCTCTTTCTTCTAATATTGGTTTGTATTTAGTCACAGCAGTCTACAGATAATCTATAAGAAGTAATGAGGTAAGGTCAGGCCGACATGTAACAGCTGTGGTAGTCATTGGGTGTCGTTAAACACAGGTTACAATCTACAGACAATATTCTCGATTAGGATTCTATCCAGGACATTGTGAGCTAATGTAAGGTCGACGTCAACGACCCTGGTAGACAAATGATGTCTTAAAACACTGGATTTTACTACAGACAATCAAGTTGTAGCTTAGGATACAGTGTTTACTCTGCTTATAATTAGGTCTATGCTTCTGTACAGCCAGTAATCATGTTCGATATGACGTCGTCGTTAAGTAAATGATATATAGTACCATATATACACTGAACTGTACATGCTTTTGCAGAACATTTAGGTCCCACTTACGTGATACGATGCAGAGACAGACATTATGTTGGCACGGTGGCTAAGCGGCTAACCCGTCGGCATTTTTAATCGATAGTTGCCAGACGTTAAGCTATAGGCTACTAATCACGTTTATAAATTATCTTAAAGTTTATAAACGCCGGCTTATTTTCCTAAACTCCGTCGCATGCAGCAAGCCCCTACCTTTCTTTTTCAACTTTTAACATAGATTCGCAACTAATTTAGGCCTAGCACCCCTTAAGCTTATGAGTTGACCTATAAGCTAAAGATTCTTGATATGTCTCCTTTGAAAGGTAGCTGTACGTTTCACGTTTTAGTATTGGCCATTTTGTGCATATAAGTCAAACCATCTGTTTCTTTGCCAGCTGTCGCCTCTATATATTAGAAACTAACTGACGTTATCCAGATCATTTGCTGCGATTCTCATTATTACAGTCCCTCTCTTCTGTTCAATTCCACACGTACGTCCTGAGTCTACCCAGCCATCACCTCATGTCATTGTTGGAACTAATGCCTTTATTTTATTTCACAATGTTTCTTAAGTCTAATGCACTAATCCTTTCACCTTATATAATCTGGTAGATATTTTTGCTGTCAACGAGACTTGGCTCCAACAGTCTGACACACCTCCCTGTATGTTTCCGTCCTTTTCTCTCTTAAACGAACCTAGGTTGAAAAGACTTGGTAGAGAAGTTGCCTTTCTTTACAAATTACATCTGAAACATGCTCACTTTCCCTCACATATTCTAACTGCAAAGTCATTTGAAAGCATTACTGCTAAAAACCTGAAGTCCTATAATCGACATCTTATCTTTGTAAATGTTTACCGTCTCCTTCGCTTTTACTTTCTGACTTTTCCCTAAATTCCAGTCACTTCTTTAATTCCTGGTTTCTTCTCCTTCTGAACTTGTAATAATAGGCGACTCTAATCTACACACATAGATACTCTGGATATGCTTTAAAAATATCTGGATCTCCTTTCTGGCTTTGATCTTGTGCAGCACGTCTCCTTCCCAACTCATGACATGGACCATGCACTTGATCTCCTTATGACCCAGTCCAGCTGTTCTGCTGTTGCGAATATCTCTCCTTCTGAGTCTTATTGTCTGACCATGCTGCCATTACTGCTTCCATTACTGCGAAGATGCGAACCAACGGAGAGCGTGACCAGAAAGACGAAGCCAGTGTTTGAGGCGGTGATTGAGTATGCCGTCATCAACCGTCTACAAGGCGGCGCATAGGTCAAGAAGAATAAGAGCAGTTACTTTCCCTGGTCCGTAAAGTACATTATGTGGCTTTTGAACAGTAAATAGTGGGGTTTCAGTGGATTGGAACTTGGGCAAGCAGCTTGGAAGTGAAGATACAGGCTGTGAGACGAAAGTTGACTACTCAGACGATTGCTAGCTACTTTTCCATGAATTTGGAAATAAAATAGAGCGTAGAGATAGGGCTGTAGTTTGGAAAGTCACCAGCAGGGAGAGATGGCTTTTAAGAAGATGGGAAACTATGGCATGAGCGAAACTTGCGGGGAATCAGCCTTCAACGAGGAGAGATTGACTACAAGGAAGGAGTTGTGGAAGATGTGGGAAGAGCGAGAAGGAAGAACGGGAAGTAAGAGAGGATTTGGCCCAGAAGCGACATTGTGCTAAACTAGCATGCAGATGCTCTGCGTGGAATGCGCTATTTCAGATACACTTAATGATCATAATCAGTATGTTACCAATGGACTTGGAGAGATGCCGGGTATATATATACATATATATATATCACATAGACGTTGATGATAACTTTCCACCTGAAATACATCCTCGGAGATGTGCTCCACTGGCATTGGAATGCGCTTGCTCTTGATCCAAAGGACCTCAATCGAATCATCAAATATGAATTTCTTCTACGCCTGATAATAATAATATGAAATAATATAATATAAATAATAATAATATAATATAATAATAATATAATATAATATAAATAACGAACTGTTCGGTGACATTCATAGTGTGAGCACGGCGTTAGATTTGTAATATGAGTGCACTTTTATATAGCGCCTTTTCAAGAAAACTCATCAGAGGTGTTCCCGGCCTAACAACACACTACCATGCTCGAACAGAATGGCCTTCAACTGCTGGCAAAATAGAGGTATACGAAGGGAGAAGTTCATGCCGCAGGTTGCAAAGAAGCCTGTTCTTTGAGTGAGGTGCCGACCAATACTAAGCTTCCATGTTGCATTGTGGACGATGAGCTCATTACAGCCGCAACTAATGACTCTGGCCATGACCGAATTCTAAAACAGGTTTTGGATCGTCCACAACAGAATGGAGAGAAATTCTACCGAGAGAAAACACAACACAAGGTAGGACAAGGAAAATACTCAGGTTATATCCTCTCCAGTAGAGGTGTACGTCCTGATGAGGTTAAAGTTCGTGCCATACTTTAAGATGTCATGTTAAGCCAACCTGAAAGAATTGCAAAGAATCATCGGAATAGCAACTTACTTACCTAAGTTCATGCTAAACGTATCCTACCATACAGATGTGTTCAGGCACATTCTGAAAAAGTATGTTGCATGACACTGGGCATGAAAATGCCTCTGAAGTATTGAAGAAATTGATCAGCGAAGCAACAACGTTCGGATATTGCGAAATTGCTAACCATACAGACCGATGCTTCGTCTACAGGACTCGGCTCATGCCTACTTGAAGACGAGCAGTCAATTACCTGTGCGTCCCAATCTCTAGTAGCCAAACTATGCCCCGATAGAGATAGAACTGTTAGCCATCGTATAAAGATTTGACCCATTATGTCAATGGCAGAGAAACGGTTTAGGCCTACAGTCAGAAGCTTCTAAAGGACCTATTTATTGAAAGCCGATTAGTTACACATCACCAAGGCTAAGCGAAGGCTACTGAGATCGCTAAATTATCAGCTGATTCTAGACTATGTGCCTGGGAGCAAAAGGTTAATTGCTGGTAATTGCTGGTGCTTTGTCTCGAACGTATATTCCAGAAAGAGATGAAGTCTTAGATGAACTAGCTGAAGACCTAACGGTTCTCGCGCTTCTAAGTGAATTCCCTGCAGACATTTGAAGAATTTCGCCTGGAAACTAGAAAAGTGGTTATGCTATCTCACCTACAAAGAAAGGTGCAGGATGGATTTTCAGATGATAAAAGTGGATCTATCAGTGGATTGAAACAACACCGTAAAATAGCTGCAGCCATTTGATGAGCTGGATGGTTGTTATTAGTGGGCCTGCATGGAAAATTGATTGTGACACAAGCAATGTGACCAGTGATGTTAGCTCTACTGCACGAGGGATACTTTAGCACAGAAAAGTGCAAGGGACTTGCTCGTACTTGTTAGTTTTGGCTAGTACAGTCAAGAGACCCAGAACAATTTGTAGGGAATTGCATCATACGCAATGCATTCTGATGTTGACAAAAACCAGAAACCATTACTGTGCATATAATTATTAGATACATAGTTTATGGTAACTCATGTTGATAAATAATTTACATTGCTCAGGTTAGAGCTGTCACTGGAGGCCAATGTCGGAAGTTGTCACTTTGAACTCACAGAGACATATATAGTATACGGCTTTCAGTGGCTCTACAGTCATCTCGTAGCTTGTGGCAATAAAAGATTAAAATGTAGCAGAAACATTGCGTTATCCTTCAAATATCCTGATCTTCTTTCTTACTCATCAGGGTATTTAATGACATCAGGCTTTCTCTGATCGATGGAACGACTACAGAAATTGGCTTCTGCGCTTGCCGGTTCACCACTGAGACAATGCCAATTCAGTGTTGCATGGCATTTGATTTCCTAATATAAAAGTTCCAATTAATTTTCTATTAATTAATCAGGTGAGATCCTTCACCATCGCTGCCCGTTTGAATGGGCGCCACTCCATTTAAGGTCCCCGTGTACGGACCCTGCTAGCCCGAGATTCAAATCTCCGGAAATAGCCATTTCATCATTTAAATTTATGGGGCCTAGCAACCCTGTCTTCACGCAAGATAGCTTGAATATACGTTGATTTATAACGTTTCTAAAGTGGTGCAGGCTTTTCTGACTTTATTTAATTGTTCCAGTTTTCAGAGCGACGTTTGTTTTTGTTGCTTTAACAAAAATTCTCTTATTGTAATTTCGATAATCCCTGTCGCAAATTCGTATACACTAACTGCCAAAGACAACTGAATTTCTATTTTAAATGGTTCTATTTACAATGTCTATTTACAGCTTGCTATTTACAAAGACTCTTCCTTGGTCATAAAATCCCGTAAAGAAAAAACACCAAATAAACTCTCACAAGATACGCATACTAGGCCTAAAATCACACAGACGCAGTAGAAGACTCGGGCATCCGGCGTTATCTCAGCAACGTTCGTCTCCTCCACCAGTAGAGTAGGCTATATATACCAAAGGGACCTGCACAGGTTTGGCAATTGTTCCGTGGCACTTTGGTTCAACTCCAGTCAACCACTACCTCTAGCACCACCAGCACCAAGGAAGACGAAAACCAGGGGAAGTTAAGCGCTTCTCCAGTTCCCTGCACTTCAGTCACTGCTTCGCTTCTCCAGTCCGTCCAACATAAAAAACATCCTTCAAAATTCCCGAATTCTTCTTCAGCTCGCCCTGTCACCCAGCGACTGACTTAAGACCCTCTCGGCCTGTTTTTCATTCGCCATGCATAACCGTCCATCCTACCTTCCCGTCAGTAAGGTAAGGTATACTGCGCACCAGGTAAGGTATCAGAATATAGCGCATTTTGTGACAATTCCAAATATAAGTTCTGAGTCTAAGACCAATTCTATATTAGGCTAGCATGAGTCGTGAAGCAGGCATATCTGTAGTTTATGCTCTAATCGAACAAAATTCCATTATTTAGCAAATTTTTGCATTCTAAAACTTGTCAAACGCAATGCTGAGCCGCAAGTTTGGGGCACCATGCGATGTAGCATAGACCTAAATGTAATTTCAAGGTCATGCACTCTGCTTAACGCGTATGAAACGTTTTCACAGAGAAGCGTTGAACAGCAGCTGTTCTCGCTTCCTGACCGATCGATGCAACACGTGGTCGAACGTGTAAATTTTCGAGAGTGACATATCGGCCATCGGTGCAAAGACCATGGTATCCTCCGCCGACCATCTGTAATGGCAGATGACATCTCATATGACGACGAATTTCTTGCTAATCCCAAAGGAAATTGCTGTTTCTGTCGTCAATTGTTCCATCTTAGATGCTACTAGGCCCTCTTCTGGTAACGTCTGTATTGTACGAAACGAAGACCAGCGACGCGGAGGTCAGCAGTTTGTAGACTAACAGGGGTGGGGGGGCATGCACCGCTGATCGTATCCTTGCTCTTGCAGACTAACGGGTATTTTCATCTGCGATGGCAATTTTGTTCAGGTGCTGTGTCGGCGTAGATATCTGTGAAAATGAAGAAAGATGAGAAAGGAGAAAGAACACGGCAAAGAAGAAAGGAAGTGGTCGGAAGAGGAACTGACCTCGAGATGATAAGACTGTACTTGCTTATCCGCTTGAACATCGGCGAATGAGAGACATGATACAGAAGCTGGTCACGACTGAGAAAGCATAGGACTAGACTCCGATAACAGAGAACGCATCCGTGGAAGAGTAATCTATGGTGTTACCTATGTAACCATTATATTTACGATTGTTTTAGACTTGAAATCCGCAGTATTCTAAGGTAGCGCAGCAGAACTAGACTTTTTTGGTATCAACACGCGTTGTTTCCTTTATCTGGCCACGAAGCAAAACCCCAAAAGGCCATAAAGGGAATTCGCCTAGTGCTATGATTTGCCCAGACCTTACGTGTTGTGACTAGTCAACGTGTCACGTTCGCTTTGACTTCCGTGCTAAGTGGAAAACGGTTTAGGCGGTAGTCATGCACTTGGAATTTTACAGCAACTACCTGACTCATCCTATCAACTCATCAACTCTGCGCTTCTTGCAATCTACGCGCAGGTCTTTCATTCAGAATTGAAGACTATCCTCTTCAACAATTCCTATCCTGATTCCCTCCTCTTCCCATGCCTCTCTGACCGCTCCAATTCCTAAACACCATCCACCATAGCCGTCTGACTGTCGACCTGCTTAACATTTGGACCCTTGGATGGCCTGAAACCGAACTGAACTTACCTGCCTACCGATTTTGCTTCGACACAGCGCCTGCAATAAGCTGGTTCCCGCGACTTAGCTTTCTTCGGGTGCTGAAGAAATCGCGAGACTACAATTGCGATAGAGAGCTGAAGCCGAAGGAACTTGTTGTAGCTTAAAGAAACACTGTATCAGGCTGAACTTTATAGTATTCGTAAGTTGCATGGTTGCATAATTCTGCTGTCAGCTAAACATATTTCGCTGTAATTCGTTGTAGGACGTAATACAATAACTGTAGACGCTCTTAGGCCTTGACGGTATTGGCATGCGATATACCTAAAATGATAATTGTAATTAAACGGTTAAATTAACAATGGTTGAGCGAGTAATTGTCTGAGCATGTGAATTGTTCGCTTCTTCTGTTGATTGGAGATTAGCTTCGACGAGCTACGAACATAACTTTAACATGGTCTGAAGGTCTTGGCAAAATTTGAACGCAACATACAATAGGCAGAAACGGTCAAACAACAGCAGTGTGCCTTCGAAATCGAAATACAATCAAATTACATCAGTGCATAACACCATAGATTATTTAATTATATTCCAGTTGTTTCCTTCACTTATGCCGATGCTGTCTGTTGTGTGCACGTGTAAGCGTTCGCTGTGCAGCCTCTGATGTCGAATAAAAAATTTCGATTTTGTAGACATTGGAGAAAATTTGATACAGACTAGCAGATCGTATTGTAAAGCAGCCTCATAATATTTTACCCGATTAAGGGTTTCACTTAGCTTCACTTCCACCTCCCTACATTCTTCTCCTCCTAGTGATCCTCTCAGCTCTCTCTTTCTCTATCCCACTCGCTCTCTCTCTTTCTCTCTCTCCTTCTCTCTCTCTCTCTCTCTCTCTCTCTCTCTCTCTCCATACATATCTCTCTTTCTTTCTCTCTTCACCCTGTGCAGCGGCATCATCACTGGATGTGTTCGGACTCCAAAGAACTAGTTCTCGGAGCCTTCAAGACAACTTATAATAAAATGCAGCGAATGACTTTGGTGGACAGTTTAGCTGTCTACTCTTCCTTTCGTCATTCTTCTTTCCCTCATCCTCTTACTCTTCCGCTCCTCCCATTCCCTACTTCCCTCCTGCTTGGTCCCTTCTCTTCATCCTCCCCTCTTTCTCACGGTCCTATCTTCTTACGACCTTCCTCATATCCAATTCGTCCATCTGTTTGTCATACGGTCGATTCCTCTTCATTTCAAAGTCCCCAATGGTCTATATGCGTTCAGCGCTGCTCGAAGAAACAGAAACAGCGTACGCAGTGCATCTCACAGCCGCAGATCAATTTATGATCGCACAGAAACTGTCATGCCTTCCTGCCTCTCCCCTTTCCTCTGCCGCTTCCCAATCCTGCCCCCTCGCCTTCTTCCCTTGTCTCCCCATCAGACGGCGATGAGCAATTACTTTAGTGCAGCGGAAAATTAACAGAAATCCCACGATGGCCTACTCCTGTCGCCAGCACACGCGATCTCTCCCACCTACAAACGACTGCAATATTCGAATCGATAGATTACTCAATTTCATTGTCATAACATGTACATATTTAAAAATTACAATCAAATCCGAGTAGACAACCTTAGTTTAAATGGCAGCTCATAAGTTTAGTTCTACTGCCCATCTGGGCTAAGTCATAATAAGAAAAAGGAATTCAAATCAACTGATTAATATTTATTTTTTACAATTTTCATAGAGCCATCAAGTCGTCATGGTTTTGTTGAAAGTCATGTCTTGTTAGTCTGCAAGCGTCACCCATGCATCTGGACATTTCTGTGGATTGGCAACCGATGAGTCATGCCTTCCAGCATACTTCGAATGACAGTCACCGAAACAAATACATTTGCTATTAAAACAATGGCAATTGTGTTTAGATAACAATAGTTTTTTAAATTCTAATAATCTTCAACCCTGTCAACGGAATGCAGAAGAAAACAAGTTCACATTTCGTGCAATTTAAAATGCAGAAAACTTCGTTATCAAGTTCGGTGGTTTACGCAACATTCATGGCTGCAGTTCACTGGGAAAGAAGTAGTGTTGCACATTTTCACTGTGCCAAAGTTAGTCTCGAACGAAATCATCCATCAACCAAAACCTTCATCATCCAGGGGTCTAGTTTTGCACATGGAAAAAGCGCTACGAGAAGCAACCGTCTTTCTACGTCTATTATTTGACTGTGAATCACTGGGCACTCATACCAACACACTAGACAACGGAGAACTAAATGCAGCAGATTCGCAATTTGACCCATACAAAAAATAAGACATTTACTTACAAGAATCCTGTCATGCATACATTGAAGTTATTGAAGATGTACAGCTTCACAGTTTTACTGAGATATGATTTATTACGGCTAAAGCTCTTGAATTTAAGAAGTGCTACTGTTTGGGCTACATTTACCAAGAATGAATGTATACAGTGCAGTATATATCTGGAAGTTCTCATAGAGTTACGCTGAGGGATGGAATACAAGGATGCCTCTTCTGCCCCTCATCGATGTTCCCGACCAACAGAAACACGGCTGCGCCAGTCGTCCCTTTGAATTCTTTCTAAAGAACTGATTCGACTGACTAATTTTCATCCAGAAAGCATGCACAACCATCAAATTGTTCGCTGCAATCAAAATGGTGATTGTCTAAGTTAAACCTATCCAGTAATAGCAGCAGCCTGTAGCATCGTGAAAGATAACACGTAATCGAATGCACTTCCGATATTTATATACTTCCTTTCAATAAGAAAGGTCGATTCACAACCACGATTTCTGACCAACGAAAAAAATCTGTGCCGACTTGAGATAATTTATTTATGCTCACGTCTGCCGAGAGGAGGCAGAGAGGGAGGCATTTACCCAGGGCCTCCCTTTAAGGGACCCAAGGGGTCGCTTGCTTAATTCATCTGTCATTAGTTTCAGCCTACCCTCGCATTATTTTCCGATTCGTGCGTTATTGTAGGCTTAAGTGATGTTTTTATTTGCCAATTCTTACATGCAGTGACCAAATTGAGTAAAGTTTTTGTCTCTTCAAAATTCGTCTTTAAATCGGATGTGGCTCTTGCACAAGAACAGTTCAATAACTATTCTACTAACTAATCAAGAATGCTTTGTAACACGAATAACTTATGCTGAACAAGTGAAAGTTAAGACGCCTCCTTTTTATAGTCATTCGTTCGCGCTTAAGAGTAAGGTAAGGTAAGGTATAGGTAAGATAAAATAAGGTAAAGTGAAGTAAGTTTTTGCATGCCTCTATCAACGTTAGATCTCAAAGGCGTGGTCCAGGTGTCGGTGATCTTTCCGCACAAGTTTCAACGCGCAGCTGAAATTAGAAGCAGACACAGACAGAGAGAGAGAGAGGTTCCATGCGAGTTATATGGTTTGGCAGGCACTGTATGAACCTGGGTGGAATACCGAAGGCAGAGGTGAAAGGGTAGCGCATTGGCAATCTGCAACCGTGCCAGGGTGGGTAGCAGCATAATCAAGTTAAGCAATATCGAGGATCTGCTGATTCAGATCCGAGGTAGGATGAAAACAGCCATTATAGGGCCTAATTTTTTACAGGTAGTAAGTTAGGCAATATTCTGTAACCTATAGAGCGCCTTTTGTAATTTACTAGAAGGCGCTATATTAAATGTCACTAATTAGACAGACTTGCAGTTCATTAGTGGATTCTAACGATGATATTTGAGAATACGAAGATATGATCTGGTACTTGACTGCACAGTCTTGGTAGGACATAAATTATATGTTCGGTACATTTATGTAAAATTTTCGGACGCTTTACATGAGACTGATGTGGAACGACGAAGGTTAAAGGCACCAACAAACTATAAAACAAGACAGTCATACTGAATAACGGCAGAATAATAGGGAACAATGTGGAAGTGACAGAAATGGTGTGATTAAACTTTTTATCTGCGTGTTTTTACATGCTGGCGACACCCAGTGTTAGTTTGTGCATCTGCTTACTGCAGCACTGACAACTGTTTTGTACATCATCATCGTTTGTACCTCAGGATTTACACTCTTTGACCTTCCTATGAGGCAGTTACAAAAACTAACATTAGGCGTCACCAGTTTGTAAAGACTTCTAAACCAGAGGGATCCTATTATTTCGATCACTCTGACAGAGTCCCCGTTTCTGCTAGAATGGGCTATGTAAATTTACAACAGCAGTGGTGTAGGGCCTACCTAAGGGGACAAGTGGTCCGGCCTCCCGGACGGGACTTGTAAGGGAAGGCAAAGAGGGTTGCAATATGAAATTTCTAAGACACTTGTTCTCAGCTGCACCCACAATTTCAGTGGTGATCACATAGAAGACAATGAAAATCTATGTCCCAGTAATCCAAAGCCTATGCCGATGAAAAAGTTAAGATTCGATACTCTACACATTGTGTACAGTAGGTCTATCGACTTTCAACTCGAGTCGAACTAACCCAGTCTCTGTCTTTGAGAACCCAGCACCGAGTGGTTTATATTTAAATTTATCGGTCATCGCTGTCATCAAAGTAGGCTTCACTGTCTTTTCTGCTCAATCACTCTCTTCCCATTCCTCTCCACTCTCTGTCTTTTCTGCTCAATCACTCTCTTCCCATTCCTCTTCACTCTCTGTCTTTTCTGCTCAATCACGCTCTTCCCATTCCTCTCCACTCTCTGTCTTTTCTGCTCAATCACGCTCTTCCCATTCCTCTCCACTCTCTGTCTTTTCTGCTCAACCACTCTCTTCCCATTCCTCTCCACTCTCTGTCTTTTCTGCTCAACCACTCTCTTCCCATTCCTCTCCACTCTCTGTCTTTTCTGCTCAACCACTCTCTTCCCATTCCTCTCCACTCTCTGTCTTTTCTGCTCAACCACTCTCTTCCCATTCCTCTCCACTCTCTGTCTTGCTAGCTGAAATATTGCGCGTGTCAGATCAAAATTTCACCATTCTGTGGATTAACAGAGAAGAAAATTATGTTATAGTTTTTAGACCCAAATGTCAGGTTTTAGTAGAAGAGATGAGGTCCTAGGCAGTTGCCTCGCTGATCTTTCCATGAGACCAGGGCCGGCCTTAGAGGAAGTTCAGCGACAGCATAGGAATTGGCAATGTGTTATAAAGCCGTGGAATACAATTTATGTGAGGTGTAAAATCCAATTTTAGTATTTTTTGTTCATCGCTTTCTGGGTATCGCTTGTACAAAAGTAAGCGACAGAAACCACGTGGAGCTCAGATTCTCCTCACACTGCAAGTCTCAGTAGCCTACTAAGAATGTTCTTTCAGCAAAGTGGGACACTTACCAAATCCTATTTACGGTCTATTTGTTGAAAGTAATTCAAGATCGCACTGCATGACGGTAATTTCAGACAATGTTGTTGGTTTGAGTCCAATCGGCCCACTTTTTCATGAGGCATAAATAATCGTCCAAAAATAGGACAATACAAGTCTTACCGAAAAACAAATGTTACTCGCAAGTCTGTCATATAATCAGCTATAAAAGGGTGTATACATCGACTAGTGTTATTAACAGCCTGCAAAATTTCTCCTAAGAAAGAGGTTCCGCTTCGCTTAACACAATATTCATTTGGCTTTGTAAATATTCAATATCGCAGGTGTCTCATATATAGAAATTTATGTCTGACTGAGCAGTATGTTGCCAGAAGTGACGTCTTATTCTCATGTGAGAGCTGATGAATTAACGCTGATGAAAAGCATTTTCGTTTAAGAAAGGTGTTCAGTATGCCTTAAAGGAGTCACTAGTATTTGCAAGTGAATACATGTCACAATTCATTAGCCTACAAAAAATTGCGAAGCCTTTGTGGAAAGTATATGCACATTAAACAGCACACATAGACCTTGCATAAAACTACTAGGCAGCTGCCAAATTGGGTTATTGGCAAATAAAACATATACGGAGTTCCCTTAATAACTACTGAAATAAATAGCCTAAGCTCTCAACAAAACCTCTCGTATGTATGTCACCTGAAGTAGAACTTGGATTAATAATTGCATACTACTTTGGGCGCCTTTTAAACTTATTTCAGAAATAAGTTACTAACAGCGAATTAGTAGAGGGTGATATTCGTTTCTTTAGTTATTAAAGTAATACCAGTGGAGTATGACTAGCAATTGTCATGATGATGATGATGATGATGATGATGATGCTGCTGATGATGATGATGATGATGCTGCTGATGATGATGATCTACTCACCTAGAGCAGAGATCTCTAACATGGCAGGAAGCAATCGGAAGATGCGCTTCATCTGTGTGCAGTGTCCCTTCGTCATTTCTGACCCGAATCTTTCGTTTCTCATGGTCGTCTCAATCTGAGCGAGATGCTAGGATCCACCACAGCAACCGGCGCCGACGGCAGGTGACACTGAAGGCCTGTGAAGAAGGCCTGTGTGCGGCTGCTCGTCAGTCGTCGACAGCAGACGTGACCAGTGAATGCTTTATCATTTAGCACATAACCAAACAGACGGGCAGGATGGCAGGCAGGCAGACAAACAGACGGGCAGATGGCCAAAGTGAACATCAAGCCAACCATAAAAACAAGACTACTTGGCAGCTGCCGCCGCTAATCCTTCTTTCTCAAAAACAACGGCCACAAGTCGGCTGCATCTATTGCATTCAGTGTTTCGGAAAGACAGCTTCTTCTGCATTGGAATCTGCATATTTAGTCGTTTTCTGTGTTATACACGCACCGCAAACTCTGCATGCTTACCTATATAGAAAAATTAACGTGAACAATTTTAAAGACAAATCCCCACCCAAATATATTTGGAGATCTGCGTAACTCAGAGTGAAACACAAGTAACTTCAAAGAACTGAGCAGCTTTAAGAACTAAGTCTAACATAATCTGAAAGCGTCTTTAGCGCCGATATCGAAAGCATCAATCAGTGGTCGCTTCTGAGCCAGATCGCACTACAAGACCACAGTCTATGTGGGGGGGGGGCAGAAGCAGTCGAGATCCATGAGGCCCATGAGACCGGAAGACGGGCTGCGGAGGATAGACAATCCGGAAAAAGCGGGACTTCATCTCTGTCCTAAACGATAGCATTTTAAGAGCAGACAGAAACAAGTAGCGAATTCGAGAGTTTTGGGCCATCGACCAAGAAAGATTCGAGAACTTGATACCGCTAAGGCTTCGTGCACAAGAAAAACCACAGAATCCGATGAGGGAATCGATCGATTCCTCCGTGAATCTGAAAGGCAAGCAACCGAATGATAGACTGGCTGTGGCTGGCTGACCAACGTGTATTACTGTGTTGAATGTGAGGCATGTTTTAAACAGAATTCTTTGTTCAGAAGGAAGCCAGTGCAGTGATTTCAATATGGGAGTAATGTGCTGAATTTGAGAGTTTTAGTTAAACCTTCGGCCATGGTTAATGAATACCTTACTGAAACAGTTTAAATTATGCAAATTTGTCTTTGCGACGACGTTTAGAAGTGAGTTACAGTATTCAGTACGACAAGAAAGTAAGGCGTTGATGACGAATAGTTGCTAAAATAACTTGATTGTTAAAAGTCTTGTTTGGTTTACGGCAACTTCTGTGTACGGGGCGTTTGTCGATGTTTGGCACAGTTACGTTGTTAACCCAGCTGTTTGCACCAGACTATAGGCGAATCAGAGTGTCAAAAGGCTATTCATATAGATTTACCTTACGTGTAAAGTATATGATTTACTAGTACACGATGCATACCGGCTACCGGCGGTGATTTTATGTGTACGTGTACGTGTAATGCAAACTGGTTGACCGGCACACGTGGTCTACCGGAAGAATATTAGATACAGTGTACTGTGAGAGCTGAAGTTTCTTGACGGACTGGGAAATCAGTCAGTCTGTAGCTGGCGGTCGAGTTAGAGGCATGACTCTTTGTGCTCAACCGACCGATGGGTCGATTTTCTTCCTCGACGGTTAGAGGAAGTCCAAGGAAGTGGAGGATGTGTTCTCGAGGAAGCGAAACCGCCGAAGGCAGGAGGAGGTAACTCGAAGCTTGAGGACGGCTTCATACGGTTCGCGGTCTCGCCAGGCCGCAAAGGAGAGGAAACATAAGCTCGATGGACGCTCCCTCGACCCCCGCACGAAGCCGGAAGAGAAAGCCGAAGTAATAATCAACAGTGACTCTGCTTTCAATTTGTAAAAACGTAATTATACATACTTAAAGAGTGGGTAGACATTTGACTGTTATTTCGTGTTTTTGCAAACAATTGCTCAGTTCTGTTGATCTGAACCTGAAAACCGTGTGTATTAGTTGTTGTTTAACGACACTGTGTCATAACAAAAATGAAACGTCCTCCTCCTCCCTTTTCAAAGGCTTGGGACTGAAAACCCAGTCCATTACTAGTGTAAGCCTAATAGAAAAATCTTCACAGTGTTAGCTAGTGAAACCAAGACATCCCGAGGGACAAGAGGTCTTTTATGGATATCCCGCGTATGAAAGTGAAAAGATCTGCAAATGGCTTGAATGTGTTCTGAGACATATTGGAATCAAATAAGCCGGCAAAATTATGTGATGACCCAGTAGGCTAAGTGTAAGAACCGATCCGCCTAGTGATCAGAAGCAACCCAGTCGAACTTTTGCAGCTGCTGTCTTGAGCCCAAACGAAGGAAGTCAGTTTTGAAGAGGCTAGGAAATGCTTACTGAATGCCATCCCAGGTTGTTCGTCTATAAAATCAGACTAGAAGAAGAGAACTCTCGAAAGAAATCGGCAGAAGCTGTGTGTCTCAGCATGTGAACAGCAGTTCATTGATCTGTCAACAAGCAGCGCACCAAGAGGCTTAGAATACAGGGTAGAAAGGAGAGGATCAAGTACAGACCCCTGTGGTTTAAACTCGGTGAGCGAAGATGCAGAACAGTCCTGGGCTCTCGTGCATTCCACACCGTTGCCCCAACGGAATGGAACCATCTAGCGATGTTTCTTTGAAGCTTGAACTCCTTTTCTTCCTTCAAGAAACGCCTGAAAACTCTTCATTTCTCACTGGTTTTCAAACATCTGGATATCTAACTCTTTCACCTGGCGACTGACTATCCGCGCCTCCGATTCGCATTTCTGTGTGCCTGCGAGCGATAAAAATTTTCGAAAATAATAATAATAATAATAATAATAATAATAATAACAATAACAACAATAACAATAATAATAGTAATAATAATAATAATAATAATAATAATAATAATAATAATAATAATAATAATAATAATAATAATAATAATAATAATAATAATAATAATAATAATAATAATAATAAAGACTGAGAACGAGGTCTGTTTTTCCAGATACCTTTAAGAGCTCCTAGAACAACAACAACAATAATAGTAACTAATAATAGCAATAATAATAGCTATGATGATGATGATGATGATGATGATGATGATGATGATGATGATGATGATGATGATGATGATACGCCACAGCATCGGGTGCTAAGGTAAATTTCTGGATGTGGCTAGACTGAATGCGAAGACAGAGATAGGATGCACATCAGCTGAGAGCAGCGTTCGAAAGCACAAAGCCGAAACGAGTGCTCGAGATGGGAAAGTAGTATGTAATGATCGATCGTATCAAAGGCAGTTGACAGGTCAAGAATAACAAGAGCAGTGACCTTTCCTTTATCCCTAGAACGGATTTTATTATTTGAGAAAGCAAGTTCGGTTTCACTGGAATGGTATTGTAGCGAAATGCGGGTAAAGCGACGATGGTTTTAGTTTAATAAAAATGCATAATTTGTTATTTAGCATGTTTCGTTTGTTATAACTTGTTTTATCTGTCTTGAAAGCCAGTAATAATAATCTTCGGCGTACTTACTGTAGATGCGAATAAGGTCCTCCAACGGTTTGTCTGAAGACTTTACAGAATGGCACACTCAGACGATGCCACAATTTTATTCCTTTATTCGAAGAAAATCAGTTTCAACTCAGTAGCATGAGTTTTTTCTCAGTCACAACATCTCAATTCGACCACTACTTCTCCGTCAGTTCTCTTCTCTTCTCCAGTCCTCTCCCTCTCGAGCTCTTAAACAGCACACCTTGCCAGGCCACTGACTTGAGTATTTTACCCAGTTCTTCGGAGTCTTCCCTACCATCCTATGTGACTAACGAGATCTGCCTAATGCGTGGGCCTATATCAGCCTACTGCGTAACTTAATAGGTCGGCCTGAGTGCTTCAGGACACTGCGCTTCTCGGCCTAATACCTGGTTTAGCCTATGCGCGTCTTAGTCAAATCAAATCCCGTACAGACTATATCATTAATTTTTGTAAGGTCTGACTGTCATTTGTAATCGTAATCGTAATCGTAAATTTGTAAAGCGCCGCTTCAATGTAGCCTCATCAGAAGCGCTCCCGACCCGTCCCAGGTCTTCGAGCGTTTACGGAAGAGGGAGGGGAAAGGGAGAGAAGTTCCCGTCGAAGGTCGGCAGGTAAGTCATTCCAAGAGGCAGGGCCAGGAAAAATTAAATTGTGTTATTAACAGTGGCATAACTATAATGTTTCTCACTCTTGCCACAAAAGGAGACCGAGAGAGGGAGACGTGAAGGACGGATAGTTCCCATTGATTGGGTAGTGGTTGGGGCACAATTGGCAGGTTCACAGGTGGAGGTGAAGAACGACTCGTGAAGAAGAGAACCTAAGAGAGAGACACACAGACAGACAGAGACGAGAGACAGAGACAGACAAAGACAGAGAAAGACAGAGACAGAGAGACAGAGACAAAGACAGACAGAGACAAAGACAGAAACAGACAGAGACAGACATGGACAGAGTCGTCAGCTACGGTAGACCTATGTCCCCAAGGATTAAGTCAACTGAACTTTAGCAAAGCTCGCCATCAAGGGGCAAAAAGATTCTGACGTCATCTCAGCCTCTTTTCTGACGACAGACGACCATATTAGCCATTTCTTCTAGTGCAGCTATTTAAGATAGGCTGACTGGAGAGTATGGAGCATGGTGGAGAAAGACAGATTACAGCTTAGCCTGTTAGCCACAACGCTCTCAAGGACCTGGAAATGATATTAAGAGAAAAATGGGTTGATAACCGGATAAATCGTCCGGAGAAAGGAAACTCGGATAACTGAGTAACTCGTTGAACCAAGTGATTCGGAGAATTGAGTAACTCGAAGTAATTTTAATTGTATCTGAACATTTATATAGCGCCATTTCAGGAGAAACTAGTCAGAGGCGCTCATTACACTAGCCGAAATAATGAACGGAGGAAACACGGCCACATCATGGCTCCCCGGATTTGCGTAACATTATTGCAGTTGTAACTGTGTACTTGTAATTACTGTACCATCGCGCAGGTGTCTGGACTGAGAAAAAGTAATGACTGAAGACAAAAACCCGTAGATTTTTGTAGAAGACAAAAGTTAATAATAAAAAATACCTGGTTCCAACAAGGAAAAAGACCTTCATGGAAGACCCCAGGTCCGGCCTAAAAGTATGCGGGGCCCGAGGCAGCAAGCGATGAGCGGGACCCATGCAAAAAATGCATTTCGACACATATTAAAATAATGCGAAATCCAAATTAAATTGTTTATTGGATACAATTTTACAAAATGTAAATCAGCCTCAACAGTCAAAATACTAAAATTTTTACTATGAGAGCAACAATTACAGTTTTATTCATTAAATTGAAAATCTGAAAACTCAAAAAAGAGAGATCCTGTTAATGCCTTAATTTGACTTTCTTGTGTTGCTGTTCGTTTTTTTATTTTGATTGCCACTTTTATATTTTCTGCCAAAATTGCGATATCGTTTTGGTGGCATATCCCTCCAAGCAAAAAATTAATTAATAGAACAGTGTCTGTTTAAAATAAAAGGATAAAATGTCTAATGTCATAGACATAGTAATATAGTATACAAAAATAATACACGTGAACTTTGTATTGGAAGAAATTCCTATACATCAAACAGGGTTGAAAATTTTAAAAAATGGTTTCACAGGAATTAACAGTGCAGACCGTGCAGTTCTCACTACACTATTTCAGTTAAATCTTCATTGATACTACAAGCGGTTTTAATAATAACTGTAATTTAATTAGGCCTGGTTTTCAATGATAAACAGAAAAGAATACTGAATACAAGCAGGGATGGATTCGCTCCAAACTATGAATATGAATGACACAATAAAACAAATTTAACGTTGCAATATTTTAGCTATTCTAGATTTTTTTAAATATCTTGTTTACCTTGCCTGAAGCAAAAGCAAGATGCATGCAGACAGCAGACCATGAAAATGATGTATTAAAACAACGCTGTCTTCCAGCTGTTCTATGAGAGTGTAAATTTATATAGCGTATTCTTAATGATAATAGTTTTAAATAAATGGCATTGGCAGGTAATTTATTATTACGCTATTTTTGTCCTGCAGTATAGACAAATTCCCAAAGAAAATAAATAATTCATTTATTATAAAGTTTTCTTAATATTGTTGGTTAAAAAACAAGCGTTACGTAATAGTAGTAAAAAGTAGTAACGAATGTTTAGTCAGAGGCGCGGGGCCCCGAAAGCGCGGAGCCCAAGGCGGTTGCCTCGTTCGCCTTGCCCTAAGGCCGGGCCTGGAAGGCCCCCGGGGATGCTGCCCAATATCAACTGGATTTCTTCTTCTTGTTTTAAGTTCTCTGCCACTGGGCAGGTTCGAACGTCCAATGGCGGCATTCCTAACTTTATTGGACCTCCTTCTTCAGTTTACCGTATCCGTCCTCAATCATCCAGCCTAGTAGCATTTGTATAGGCCTTCATCTTCTTTTCCATTCTTCCCTCTAAGATATTTCACAGATGGGAATCACTTCTCAGCATGTTTCCAATCCATTTCTCGTTCTTATTGTATCCATCAGAGGTCTTCTAACTTCCACCTGTTGAAGCACCTTTTTGTTTGTTTTGCGTTCTGTCCAGATAACCTTCTCCATCCTGCGCCATACTCAAATCTCACAGTGATGATCAAGTCGACTACACTGGCCGGTCAGTATGGCCAGTAGGTCTACTCAGAGTAGACCATCAAGAGTCACTCCCTACTCTAAGAAATCCTCTGTTTACGACATACATGCATACAGAGAGACAGATAGACAGACAGACACACAGACACACATCAACTGACTAAACCAGAAATTAGAAAATCAGAGGAGACTGAACTCAAACTGGGGAGAGAGACACATGGGCAAGAGCGAAGTATATGGCAAATGTATCTCCAACGCAGATAGACTGAAACAGTGATGGATGAAGTGCCCCCCACCCCCAGACAATCGAAATCCGATTGAACCAAATTACAGTAAATGATACAAGCATCGGTTTGTAATCGAAACTGTATAATGGCGATTCATATTTCTTCAAACGTCTCGTAATTTTAATTGTTTCAGATTCTTGCTTTCTTAGTCTCGTGCTGTTGCTGTTAGGCTTGTAGTTCGAGCAGGATCTCATCATCGGTCTGTCTGCTATGGGTTTGTCTGAAGCTACGTGCATGATCTTCACTTGGCCTTTAGCCGAACAGTGATTGGCCTGGCGGATGTTTTAACTAAATCGAAGCGCAGACCTTTGAAACGGCGAGGGCTCAGACCATCGGCCAAGCAGCATCAACATCAGCTGCCGTTGTTGCTTCTAGCAGACAGGGCAAAGCAGCTGTCAGCTGATGCTAAACGTGGGCCTAAGATTCATAGAAAACAGGTAGACCGGCCAATAATAACAGCAGAATCATCATCCTCAGCATCACCATCTAGCAGTAGCAGCTGTAGCAGCAGCAGGAACTCACGGCCGCTAACAGAGGAACGACGAAGATTCTGTGTTTCGGGTGGGTGGATGTGTGCAACTAGCACAGCCGTGTTACTTCCTCGGCTGCTGCTGCTGTTGTCGATGATGATGGTGTAAAAACACTGTGCATAAACTTTCATCTTCAGGCCACACGATGGCCAGGGATTTCTAGCCAGGAAGGCGTCAACATAAGCAGAGCTGATGGCCAAGCAACTGCTCCACCCAACCAACGATTTATCCATCAATCCAATCGACCCAAATCTATCCCTCCATTAACTCACTCATTCATCCTTCCACCTATCCACCCACTCACTCATTCATCCTTCCACCTATCCACCCACTCATTCATCCTTCCACCTATCCACTCATTCATTCTTCCACCTATCCGCCCAATCATTCATCCTTCCACCTATTCATCCATTCATTCATCCTTCCACCTATCCACCCACTCACTCATTCATCCTTCCACCTATCCATCCATTCATTCATCCTTCCACCTATCCACCCACTCATTCATCCTTCCACCTATCCATCCACTCATTCATCCTTCCACCTATCCGCCCAATCATTCATCAATTCATCCATTTATGCGTCCATCCATCCATCCGCCCGTCCATTCAACCCTCCATCTGTCCGTATATACAATACTAGCATACATTCATCCATCCACCTATTCCGTCCATCCATCCACCCGTCCGTCCGTCCGTCTATCCATCCATCCGTATGTTTATCCATGCACCCAGCGACAGAGTGAGAAACGACTCAGATGTTACCTGCGTCTGCTGGGCTGAAAACTAAGGCTCTACTGCAGGAATTATTATAACGACGGCGCATATGGGGCCAGACGGGTAGACAGGTAAGTGATCAACACTAAGCATTCATTACACCAGGTTCCTATTTAGTTGCAGTTGACCAGTATTTCGTCTGAATCAACCTATCCTCTTCCCTGCTTACCTCTGAGTCCAAGGAATATTGCAAGCCTAATGTGGTATCTGACACCTTGGCTCCAGTTGTGCCTCACACCAGGGCAGTTGGTTGGCCTCACCGGCTTTCTTTCCGGCTAGTCCGAAATGTTAGAATTGCAACCCCACTCCGTCATTCAAAGCTTATTCGTTTCCCGTTGCTTGTCTGTCGAAGCTTGCCTTCTCCTCCCCGTATTGATTGTAGGCCTACTTCTCTTTTAAATGGATCATTTCGATGGACTGCGGTTTCACTTGAGACCGACCATTGCTTGATATCTTATGTATTGTGATATATAGCAACGATTAAACGACTGCTTTCTGTCCGTGGCATTCTAACCCGGCCCATGCACGTGTCCTCTGGCATAATCGAAAACAATAATTTGTCGGTTAATAATATCAAGCGATTTTCCAACGATTATGCTTAATTTTGTAAAATGTTCATGTGGAAAACTGTCGATAATTTACCTAGCCACCTATCGATCCACCGGTCAAAGTCAGCGATTACCAACTGTGCCTCAGCGACACCCAAAATTCCATTTTTCGGGATACACGTCCGATCTCTTATTTGAGGGCAACTGGTGCAGTGCCTTTCATGCTTTTCACAAAGGTAAAAACGTTTGTTTGGGCAAAATATTAAACACATTGAAGGTTTCTGCCTCACTCTGACCGCTTTTGAGCTAATTTTGAAACTATTTTGCGTTAAACAAAGCAGAAATGTTGCAAAATTTTAACAACCCAAATTTAATGCAAAAATATGCCAGCACTTTTGCTATAGAAAATTTAACATCTAAAAATTTATTCAGAAAAATTAATTGGCTATCTGAAAAATTCGCAAATGCCATGTATATGTCAACCGTAAGGGAATGCACTCATAGAAAATACCTGACTCTTTAAAGGCTAGTACAATACGAATACCCGTAGCCCTACTAACAATAATGCTAATTCTAATTCTAATACATCAAGCCGTCCTTTTAATACGCTTCGTTATACCACAAGTTCTGATATAAAGCATGAATTCCAGATTTAGTTCAGCTTAGAAAACGACCACATTATAGGCCTAATACTAATTCTTGTTAAGTCGGTCTTTGATACAGCCGAAAGACAGTAAAGAGGTTCCAATGTACCACTGATGCTAACGCTAATAATATTTAATGCTAATACTTTTTAGAGTCCTCTAAAATAAACAGACAAATAACAAGTGAAGTTTTGAAAATGCTTCCTGGAGCCAAATACGCTTTTACGACCGCATAATAACGAATTTGTTTCTGCTTTGGCGATTGAGGATCTTCGACTGTCAGTTACGGTGACTGTCGTTGGTCGGCTTTCTAAGACCAAACAGTATAGAGCCCGAGGTGGCTACCCCCCCCCCCCGTATGCAGTTCTTTGTTCCCCACTAGACCCCTCGGAATGATCGGATGGTAGGCGGAGACGTGAGCTGCGAGCGCTTTCTTCGGCTCAGTATGAATCTCCCTTCTCAGCCCATCGATATTGATGCCTTGTGCATTACGATAGCGACGCTATAGAAGTCATTAGATTATATTAGCCTATTGACTGCACTCAGAACACGCATCAACGTGAATTTCGAGTGCAATATATGGCACCATACGAAATGCACTGATTGTGCTATCCGGACGTACTTGTCTCTTGGCAGATGCTAGGGCTTCAACTTGAAGATCTAGGCTCTAAGACTCAAGTTTTCTAATAATCCTTCCTCCAATGCGCTCTTTCTGGCTTATTCCCAACTACAACTCTGTCTGAGATTCGCAAAATTTAATCTTCTCATCTGATAAGAATTGCGTTTTGGACCTCATATATACTGGTCTCCTAATGATAGCTTTGATGCCTTGTCTCAGAGTCGAGGACAAATCTGGCAGCCTCGGCCTTGGTTTAGTGACGACTGGCCTCGGTCTCGTGACCTCAGGCCTCGGTCTCGTGACCTCAGGCCTCGGCCTCGTGATTAATGCCGTCGGGCCTCGAGGTAGACATTTTGGAATTGCAGTTGTTCTGGATGACTTATATTAAATGACCCACTGCAGTCAGAGCCGGATTAACTATGTATGCAAAATGTACAACTGCATGGGCCACCCTTTGACAGGGGCTCACAGCTGGAGTCAGAATATTTCTGAAGTGGCAAAATCTGACATAGGATTTATTATAGCAGCACTAGAGTTATTTGTTTTATACACTTGACTACTGACTTGGGCAGCGCAGTGAACAGCATTTAGACTCTGATTATTATACTTTGATTATAACAAGTCTTTACGGCATCCCATCAGCCCAGCGCAGTACGAGAGGGACCATCGCGCATAGGTTGCATTGCCCCATCCTCCGCCCCGAGTGGTTGATCAGGCCCTGAACATTGGTAGAACAGATAAACGAAGGAAATGCATCAGACGGCAAGGAATAATGAAGCTTGGCCAGCAGCTACCTTGTTGCAAGCAATATTAATTTTCTCTAATATGACAGATTCCGCCGAAAGTGGTTTGACGACCACATCCAGTGCGGAATGGAATGTTAAGAAAGAGGGCAATCGGACATCACATGCCTCGAATGTTATTGTCTTCGTCGCATTAGCAAATGTCATTGTTTCGTCTCTCATTGGTACAAATCGTTCAGAATTCCTTGGTCAGAGCCATAACAAAAATTCCATACATGAACATATTACACCCATATTGCAATCATTACACTACTTCTAATTGAACAAATAATCCAGTCTTAATTCCGCCTTATAGTTAAGAAAACATTACATTCATAAATCTGCTTCTTGCTCACTCTTCGTACCAACAAATATTGCACTACGTCAACAGACACTTTGACTGTTTTTGTGTCTCGCACTAAGACACTGCTGGGCTCTCGGACGTTCTCCGTTGCCGATCCAAAACTCTAAATTCACTGCCCAGTTCTCTACGTTCTGTCTGTTCTCTAATGTCATTTCGAACTAAACTTAAAATTCATCTATTTTAACTTGCTTACCAACAGTAACCTAATTTCTGGTTTCCCTGACCATCGGATTTTGACTGGATTTCACCAACAGATTATGATTTCTGGATTCTGATTACGATTTCCATTTCTTGGTAGGTCATAAGAACGGCGCTATAGAAGTTATTAGATTGGGTCAGTTTAGCTTAGGTCAGGTCAGATCGGATGAGATGGATGGTTAGATGGATGAATTGATGGATGGATGGATGGATGGATAGATAGGTAGGTAGGTAGGTAGATAGATTGATAGATGCATGGATGGATGGATAGATAGATAAACGACTAGCGCTAAATAAATTTAAATTTGAGTGCGTTTCACTTATAGAACCTAGTTCTATCAGAAGGGGATGAAGAATCAAAGAAACGAGACCGAACTGATTTTAACTAAGATATGTCTCTGTAAATTAAAGCCACGAAATACTGAATGTCATGGATGCAGTGGAATAGTGTTCTGAACATGACAGAAAGACTGACAAACTTCGCAGTTTAAGGTTTGCCATTATATTGCTAGTAAGCCTATTACATTAATTACGTCAGGCTTAACTGGATCGCATCCGAACTATTTTCCTGAAGTCTAACGATGTAGTACATTTATGGGAGTGCGCGTAGGTTGGAAATGTAGGTAAGTTACCCCTTCAGCGACGATGTAAAGCTGTGTACAGCAAAGAGCAGCAGCAGAGCCTCCGTAGCAGAGCCGCGTGCACAACCGTGTGTATCTTTTTTCGTAGTAAACTAAGGCAGATGGGCGGCGTCCTGTTCCATTTCTTGGTGTATGGGGCTCTCAGTATAATATTCTTATGATGTACTAAGGTTGAAGATGCCTCAGTAGTGCACATAAAACTATCATCACCAACCCAGCTGTGAACGTGATATTGCGCTGCTTAGTCGGCAAGTTTTGAGCGGGCGTTTGTATAGAAAATTTCCACGAGTCTTCGAGTCATTGATTTGTTCAAGCACGCGCGGATCACGTGCTGGCTGGCACTCGCCGAACACGTGGGGGGCAGTTTGATTGGTTGACAGAGCCCTGCTCGCAGGCGGGCTGACGTCAGCAGTGATTATTGATGACGCGTATTCTATCACATGGGCGCTCGCGCGGCTTCTGTTGTGATGAGTCAGCGAGTTTTTGGAAACCCACGACAATAACAGGTTAGTCTAAACCAGTTTAAAGCAATGATTGAAATTTAGGGGAAGTCAGAAAGTGAAAGGAAGGGCAAACGGTAAAAAATAACGAAAATGAGGGTCCGATTTCCAGAGCTTAGGGTAGCAACAAGGCTATCGAATGACTTTAGAGTTGGAATAAGTGAAAGGAAGCGGACAAATTTCAGCTGTTATTCTGCAAAGAAAAGCAACTCCAACACTAATTGTATTCAACCGCGGTTCATCTAAGAGAAAAAAGGATGAAGGACTCACATACGAAATGAAGGAAGGTGTGTCAGACTGTTGGAGCCAAGTTTCGTTAAGAGCAAAAATATCTTTTAGATTATCCGAGATATAATTTTGGAGAGAGGGGGACTTATTTCAGGCTGAATGGATATTAAGGTGGCAAAAGCAATAGTCTGAAGACGGTCAGGACTATAGTTTAGTTCAATGTCACCAGAAAGTAGCAACAGAAGGTAGGCCTAAACTAGCAACAAGTAATTCCGGTGAGCCTTCGGTCCAAGTGTTGAATTGGAGAAATGAGAGTAACGTGAGGGATAGAGAGAGAAGCTTGCAGGCATTATAGACATGACCAGTTGCATAAAGCGAAAGTAATAGGCTATAAAACACGGTGAAAATGAGACAGAGGCGTTGGTTCCGACAACGACACGAGGAGATGTCTAGATAGACTGAGGACTATGTATGAAACTGAACAGAAGAGGTACTGTAATATGGAGAATCACAGCAAACGTACAGCGAGTATGAAAGACCTGCTCTATCTTCTAAAGGAAACAGGTTAAGAATCGTCAGCCTATAGGCTATAAAGTCGATGCTTAAGCTCAGTGCAATTAAAGGGTGCTAGACCTAAGTTAATAGTGAATCTATGTTAAAATTTGGCTAAAGAGAGGGAGGGGCTCGCTGTGCGCGACGGAGGTTAGGACACTAAACAAGTCGGAGGGGTGAATATATGGGCGACAATACGGGAAACAGTAGAGTTGTCAAACTAGATGAATAAAATACAAATATAGTAGACCAAGTTGGTTTAAATAAAAAAATTCTTCCTCAGTGAAACTCTAGACTATAGATCTACTAAATCTAACAGTTTATAAAATTTAAACTAATTTAAAAACGTGTATAATAGAAAATTTCACTAGCAGAATTTAAAATCAAAACAACACGTAGCTTAAGTTATGGCATAAGCACTATATGATATTGCCGTCTGGCTTGTATGAGGTCATCAAATGGAGACCATTGCTTTGCCGATGGGTCTTGTACCCAACATTTGTACCCCACGTAAAGTGGCTTGAGTTGACGTGAACTCAGAATCTTTGGTGTAGAGAACTTTGGTGTAGAGAACTTTGAGAATTTAGATTAACTTTGCTGTCTGATTGGTCTTTGCTTGATTCTGCTGGCAGTGAAGCACATGGATGTTCTTCATAACTTCTGAAGATGGAACTTCTTGAAGACGTCTAGTATCGACGTGACTGCCTGCGTTTTATAGAAAGGAAATGAGATTATTTCTAGCTTCAATCTTGTTGCACATAAGAGTAGGAATTGCTTAGGTCCTTGCTGAACATAGATTTTAGTTGTTATGGTTGACTTAAACTGAGAGAGCAGACCAGTACAAACTCACTTGGACTAGCCTTCCGATTAGACCTACATGTACCTTCTGTTGCTACTTTCTGGTGATATTGAAAAAACCATGGTCCTGACCGTCTTCAAACTATTACTTCTGCCACCTTAATATCCACTCAGCCTGGAATAAGTCCCCTCTCTCCAAAATTATATAACGAAATCATGGGTTTTCCAAAATCCGCTGATTCATCACAGCATAGTCCGCGCGAACGCCCACGTGGTAAAAAAATACGTATCAGCAATAATAACTGCTAATATCAGTCCACCTGCCCGCATGGCTTTGCCAGCCAATCATACCACCCGTACCTCGCATATGACGCGTGTCAGCCGTAAGCGCGTGATCGGTGCGTGCAAAAATAAACCAATAACCCAGTGACTCATCGAAATTTCCTAAGCAAACGCGCTCTCAAACCTTGCAATGTGTAGACTTACTAATAAAACAGCAGACAACCCGTAGACCCTAATCTGTTAGAACTCAGAACTTTCTTATGTCCATGACTTAGTATATGCTAAGGTTTTCGATCAAAGCTTTTATAGGCCCATGCGAGGTTGCTAATATCCTTAGACACTTGCAACTAGTGCTGTTTAATCAAATCGACGAACTTTTGGTTTATTCTACTTAATAATCAGATTTCCTATTAATCATATATTTTGTAATCGACTATAACAAGCTGCAGCAAATATTGACTGCCGTTCGCTTAAGTATAGGAAACAGTATTTTTATTTCCCTTGTAAACCCAAAATCCCTGAACTGACTGACTCGAAATTCGTTATTGATGAATAGTTTGTAAAATCTGTAAAATTTGGTGGTGACCTATTGCTAATCTTTCGTTTTTGACTTCTGTGTGGTTTGCATGGAACTGCACCTGTCAGCAAAAGTCCACAAGGCCTAAAATCTGCAGTAGGCCTGAGTGTAATATTTACTTTGCAAGGAAGATAATAAATAAGAATGCATATAATTTATTCGATAAGACAGACGAACAAACGAACTTAGTAGTATGGTAGACGCGTGGGCAGAAGCAGGGGGCTGACAGTAACTGACACCGGATGGGGGCGTCTGCGAAGAGGACAGTAGGACAGCAGATTGCCAATACTTTTAGACCTTTAGTCAGATGACCGCTAGTGTGACAAGTATTGGCCCTACTTTTAGTTTTGCCGGTGTAATTTGATTTGTAAAACCACTGTTATACTGAAAATATTTTATAATAATCAGCATTACTCAAGAAAACAGTAACACCGTTACTAATAACATTTGCTATAAATTACTGCTACAGTTATATAGAATGTAGAATTGCCTCAATTCTGATTTAGCCTGTGATGGCTGGCCACTGTGGTGATAGGACGTCCTCCTCCTGCTCCTCATTTTGTCCCTCGGCTGCAGAGCACCGCACTGCAGCCTCTGTCCCGATTCAGCATCGTAGCAGCTCCGTTCGATACTCACAACAACTGGCGTGTGAACTGGAGGTAGGCAATTGCACTACTTCAATTAAATCTACACCTCACTTGGGTATATAAATAGATTTCGACATTCATATATAGACTTGCTGAAAGCTTACATAGATAATTATAGGCCTACTCGTCCAAACAGATGCTGTTCACTGGTAAAATGTTATGTTCAAGATCAAACCCATCGTGATTTGGCCATTGATTTATAAAGAGTCGTTTCACTGAGATTAGGCGTTGAATGATGTCGAAATTGTCGTTTCTGTGAAATGCAAGTTCTGATTGAAGTTTAGCAAAACGTAGATTATCGTGAGAGCGGTCTAGCGGCGCAATACATCAGACTCAGCTGTGACTCTGTTCGTTTCCCTTTTCGCACTCGTCCGCAGCCCAGACATCTGAACCAATTTTTACGCATGTCGCTCATTCGATGGCACCAGCTGGTGCAAGGATGCGCCTCTCTGATAATCTTCAGAAAGGCAGAAATGTTTGCGCCGAGAAAGTAAAACATTATATGCTTAGGCCTATAAACGATACTTTTATCTGTATCAGTATTTTGGCTGCCAGTGTTAGAAGCTTTCAAATTACACAAAAACAGGAATGCACAGCGAACTAGAAATTGTTTCAAAGTTTGAAAATAACCTTAAATTTAAATCCAAAGCAGTTTGCTTACAAATATGATTTAGATTTTATAATTATATACAATTGCTTTTGACAAGTTCAGTTTTATAAGCGTAGAATAACCCAAATTCTCCCTGAAATAAGAATCATTAGTAAAAATGTTGAAAACTCGAAAATGCAAAACAGTTTTTGTATCGAAATGAAATTTTTATGATGCTCACGTGAGACTTAAATTCAGACGCTTAAGTAGGGACGTCGGAACAGACAGCAGAGTGCTACGAAGTGTTTATATCAGAAACTCAGAAAGATTTGGACAGTCAGCAATGTGGAAATGCAACTATGGACAGATTGTTCTTGCTCCAGCCTGGTCATTCTTAGGCAATCTATTAATAGCCAATCCGTAAATTCTACGCATAGCAGGTCCGCCACGGCTTATGCGGGTGATGCCAGTCGCCAGCTTGGATAAAGGAGGAGGCGACGTTAATTATCATCGTTATGACACAGCATCGTTAAACAGAAACCACAGAGCCTTACCTACTTACCTCGCAATACTAAGACCGCATGAATTATATAAATAGCAGCATAGGCAAGTCGAGTAAGAAGAACGGTGTAGAGGAAATAAGAAGCCGAACTCTGAAGAGAAAGCCGAGAGCAGAAGAAGCCTGTAGTCAAGGTTCGAGACAACCGTCAGTAACTACACGGACGATATGCTGACATTATGCTGAAAGTCGATTAAACAACTTCAACAACAACTCGTTCGTGTATCCCTGCGGACGACACAGAGGCCCGATCCGTCCGTCCCACCAGTACACTTGACTTAATGACAAACAAAATGTCATAGGTTGCATACAGAGTCCGAACAACGCCTATAGCTATTGAACTGTGGCCAACCACAATACTTAAAATCAGTCCTTATTCCCAAGACTTACCATTATTCAGCAAGGTATCTGATTGTCTTTCTCTGGTCATACCTTGGACTAGAAGTGTTCTGGGTAAACTGGCTGTTTCAGTTGCTGGACCTAAATTTTGGAACTCCCTTCCTGTGTCTGTGCGTTCTGCTCAGTCGCTTTTGTCATTTCGTTCTGAACTTAAAACTTGCATTTTTCAAATTGCTTATCCGCCGTAGGCTGCCTCTCTCTGTCCTGTGGACTGACCTTCTGGATATTGACCTGATTACGGCTTGGCTATGGTGCGCCATCGGTTGATGCCTTGTGCATTAGACACCGGCGCATTAGAAGTTTCTAATTATTAATTATTATCTGGCATGCATGTGTTCTTAAGCTTGCTGTACGCTTCAGAGTGGAACAGCTGACGAATAAGGACAAAGTGGACCATCACAAGCATTTGAGAAGCTGCAAGATTGTAGCAGAGACTGAGTGAATGAAATTTTCAGTGAAGCAAATTAGCTTTTCTGTCCGCTTTTCTTCGGCGTTAAAAGTTATATATAAAAGTGTTATACCAGATGCATTACGTGATTAGGCCTCGATACAGTAATCGCATCAAACAGCAATTTTTTAATTCCGTTACACTTACTGAAGTTGTTGAGCTGAATAAATAACTAGCTATTCGATATCTTCTACAACAGACAAAAGAGGAGACTGCAGTCGAAGTCGAAGGTCATGATGATCATTTCTTCTGTACGATCAGTCAGCTACAGACCGAGCTCAGAACGCGCCCTGCAGGTCAATACAACAGTCAACCTGTTCCAAGTGGTCGATTTAACGACACCGCAGCAGCTACGACGAATGGCCGAACAGACGCTGAACCGAGTTTAATGCTGCGATCCTTTAGATTCTCTGACGGTTGGAGCGATGATGCATCCAAGCTGCAGAGAACGATGAGAACCAATAAACATTCAGCAGAAGGCAAGCATTTTAAAGTAACTTCTTACTAAATGCAGACGTTTAGCCAGACATTAAGTTCTTTGTTTCACAGTTATCTCGCACTTGCTGCACACGCGACCTCCGCCAAAAGGGCCCCTTACTCGATTACAAAGCTGCCTGCACAGCATTCACTTCAGTTGTCTCACTCCTAACTTGATCACTGGAACTCACTTTCCTAAAACATCGACACATCACAAATAAAACATCTTCAAGCAATCCAGAACGTTCTTGTCCTTGCGTTCACAAAAACTCACAAACACCATCACATAAACTCAGTTGTCAAATAATTCAACTGGCTTAATCGACGGATCCACTAAAAATTGTATCTCTTACCTACAATGCCCTTCCACTTCCAATCCCTCTTACATTCGCCAGCTATTTACTAGCCAACCGCTTAGCTCTACTCGTTCTTCATCATAACTTTCTCTGTCTCGGCTTCCAGTCTTCTTTCTCAAATTCTGCAACCGCCCCTTAATCCATGCGGCCAGCTCTTTGGAACGAAATCCCGACAGACCTCCGCCAGTTCTTTCATTTCCCTTGATCACGTGTCAGTCTGAGCATTCCTTTGCTGAAAACTGAAGACTCAATCTATCCTATCCTCTATTCAGCTCTTGCACTCTCCCATGACCACCACCATCAATGACTTCCACCGTGGTACCATGTTGTTTCCCCGACCTAATTCCCCGAATCCTGATCTGGCACCGAAACTGAGCAAACAACGTGGCTCCTGCGGACTTGTCTTGATATGGCGCCCGTGAATAAGCTGGTCTCCATGACACGACTTTTGTATAGCGATGAAGACTTTCGGAGATTAGCATTACATTCTTATGGGGACATGAAATTAAAGGCACCGATGATTAAACAAAAATCTGAACGTAGATCGCAGACAGGAACAAAAGCAAACCGAGGTGAAATTTCACCGCCGGAAACTTCGGTGCAAGAAAATTTGGCGAGTAATAATTAGTTCTAATTAATCCCGCGAATACTATATAATGCATTGAAATATAACTGAGATCCCTTAAACGCCATGCAAAGGAGCAGTAAAATACAACCGTAATTCTATAATGCTCTCCTTGCACACACAGTTCATAAGTGCACAGAGAACAGCAAACACTAAAAACCATAGAGTTTTCCGTTTAGAGCGAAATATAGTCTCCGAAAGAGAAAAGCGCGTGTACAAAAAAATTCACAACCCGATGACTCAAGGCACGCACCGAAGACGTGGTGGGGGCGATGTGATTGGCTGGCAGAGCTCTGCGGACAGGCGGGTTATGGCAATAATTATTGCTGACGTGTATTTTATCACGTGGGCACTCGCGCGGCCTATGTTGTGATGAATCAATGGGTTTTTGGAAAACCAGCAATTGACCAATATCGAAATCCTGGTCTAAACCAGTTTGCACTGATCTGCTACCTCGGCGGAAAGGCCCATATGTAAGCGGACGCAAATCCGTTGTTAAAAGATGGCGAAGATTTTGAAACTGAGATCGCGAAGATTGTAACACTGAGGTGTTGTATGCTAGGTTGAAAGTCTGAGCCACAAATCGAGGGATATAAGTCAGAAGGTCATATCTAAGTTTTAGGCCTACTTCAGTTTACGAAAAACAAAGAAACAGAAAATTTTAGTAGAAAAATTTGCCTAATCATTTTGTCTTAATTTTTGTCTTAAACAATGAAAATTATTTTTAGTAAAATGCTGAATAATGACAATCCTCTTCAAAATTAATTAAAGCATGCTTTGTATTGTTTACACAAAACGTGATAATTAGGTGAAATTTGTCCAAATTTGACAAGATGCGCCCTTTTACTGGCCTAGTTAGCTACATCGGTAAGGGCGTACGCCAAGGAGCCTCTGTGCGTGAGGATTCCAGGTTCGAGTCCCGGTCGTGGCTTATTTCAGAGATTTGAATCTCGGGCTAGTACGGTCCGTGCACGGGGACCTTAAATGGCGTGGCGCCCATTCAAACGGGCAGCAGTGGTGAAGGATCTCACCCGATAAATTCATTGCAAAATGACCAGGGTCGAGGCCATACGGTCGCTATATAAAACCGATACATTTACATTTGCATTTTACATTTTAGCAAGAAACTTAGGCCCCCTATCTGAGACATGAATTAATACACTTTGGCATGAATTAATTTTTGCAAATTTGGTAATTTAGTTGTTTTGCTGCATAGATGTATCTTCAAGATGCAACCATTTGGCAGGACTACTATTTGCAGACGAAATAATACACACCGTGTCAATAGTTTTACATCGTTATGACATAAATGTGACTGTGGTGTATCTTTGCACCATCTAGTCTTTAATGAATCCGTATAGTTACGGCCGTCAGTCACAAACTTCTTTGACGTCAGTCAATCCAATTTCTGTCAAAACCCCAGTTTCGCAAAACGTTCTTGATATGACCTTCGGGATGATACCCTTCGAAATGTTGTTGATGGATTCGTGCGATATCTATTCTTCAGGTCATTTGACAGAAAACAGACGCTGGAAAGAATCAAGTTGCCATTTTCATGACAAAGAATGCGGCAGGACATTAAGGAGTGGTGTCGGTCATGTGAATAGTGCCAGCTCCAGGCACAAGAAATGGTTATGGATCGGGTACCCATCACACTGATCCCACGGGAGAACATAGGGCCTACCATTCACACATCTTAATATGTATTTTATTGGACCCACTGAGCCAAAATCATCAGCAGGTCATAAACATTCTTTGCGTTGTCGATTTGGGTAGAAGATAGCCAAAAGTGTCTTTACTGAAGAAGTTAACAGCAAAAGTTGTTTCTAATGCATTGTTGATACACGCGTGCTATCCTAACACTTTCGGGCCTGTCCAAAACTCGCCAACTCATCACTATGTAGCGTCAAAGTAAAATCACGTGATTGGCCTTCACCTTTGCTGACTGATCGCTTCCACATTATGTCAAGGGAAAATCACTCTGACGAGGCTTGACTGCTCTGGACTGTTGCCTATGCATCAAATGAAAACTATCTAGCATATACTGTTTAACAGTGATTTTACTTTTTTCGGGTCGGAAGCACCTCTGTTGAGTTTATCCTCTAAGAGACGCTTTATAAACCTCAAATTACAATTACAATTACAACATATCGATGGTTTTGCGATAGGCGCGTTGTTCGTATTTGACAGGGTTCTGCAAAGACATCGAGATGGAGAGCGGCATAGAGAGCGAGTCTGAAGCAGCGCAGGTGTCGTCAACTGCATCATCATCAGAGGCCGATGTGACGATAGATTGGGCTATTCCTCCACCAACACCGCTCCCCGCAGCAGCACTCGCCCCGCTGCTCTACACAGGTCCCGTCGATCCAGGCGACTACCTTCCGTGCGACATCTCGCTGAACGACTTCATTGCCAGCGTGACCGTACCACCACCACCACCACCATCACCACCATCACCACCAACACCAACACCAAAACCCCCACCACCGCCTCCGACGATTCCCGCACTTGGGATTGCAGAGGCGAGAAAGCGCGTCCTGATGCTACCTCCTCCTCCTCCTCCTCCTCCTCCTGACTCCGCAAATCGTCTACTTAGTTTTCGGCCAGAGAAATTCACTGACAGATACAGTCATCGCCTGGAAAGAACACTCTCTCCAGATCCTGGAGATGGAAATGTCTCCACTGCGTTCAGCACAGCAGATAGCGTCTACCTGTCGCCTCTGACGATCCCGCAGGAGTCCAATCTGGAAGAATCCGTGGCCAGAGCGCAGCACTTGCACCTCTTTGCATCGATATCCGAAAACGATGCAATCTATATTCGTCTCGAGGAAGATTTCGCAAAACTCGTCACACCTCCTCCTCCGCAACAGATAACAAAGAAGGAGATAGAGATACAGCGATCTTCTATCCCACCTCCTCCTCTTCTTTCTTCCTTCTCATCGTCGCCTGAGTCAGTTGCTTTCAACCATCATCAACTTCTGCCGACGCTTCCACCTCATCCTCCTCACAATCGATCAGGTGGTCGGGGTCATCCACTGGTGCCGCCACCGCCGTCGTCGTCTTCGAATCGCCCGTCCCCTTCTCATAGGACGCCTCATGGGTCATTCAGTTGGGCTGGCCAGGCAGCGAGTGGCTCTGACGAGACTCGTCTTAGCCCTCCATCTGCTCCGCCATTCAGTGAGAGAAAGGTCGACGAATCATCGACAGAGAATGCGAAAGTCATCGACGACCTGAAGAAGACTACCATTGCGACCGCATTTGCTCTGTCTCTGCCTCACGAGTCTCCGTCGAACGCTGCTGCACATGATGTACGTTATGTAACAAGGAGCGTTTCAGGGGATGGGGTAAATATGGAGCCGACCAATTCCAGGACACAGAACAATACAGCAACCCTTCCAAGGACGGCCCCACCAACTCCTCCTCCGCGTCTCAAGAGCGCAATCAACAGTTCTCCGATGAACAGAAGACCTACTCGTCGCGTTTCCTTTGATATGTGTCCCTTTCAGATTGAAGGATCCAGTCGAAGAGACAGCTGTCTTCCCTCCTGTTCCTCTAACCCTGAAGAAGAACCGGCGACCAGAAAGAGTAGGCGAACCGAAGCCAGTCTGCCGCAGAGCTCTTCGTTGTCTCGACTGATCAACGTAGCAACCAACTGGGTCGGGTGTCACCCGTCGCAGTCGCAAGCCATTGCACAGATCAGACCACAAGCCATTCGATCATCTGGCTCGTCGGCATTTCAGAGCATCGTCAAAGATGACGAACCATCTGGCGTACTGGTTGCGGCAGCTGCAGCGGACTCTGGTCGAAAGGTGCGCAGTGGTTCGTTTGGGGATGCTTCAGCCACCGCCAACGCTTCCGTTTTCTATAACCTTAAATCGAAACTTAAATCCTATTGGTCACCATCGATGTCCAGACGAAAATTATCTTCCCAGGGGTCAGGCATCGACCAGTGGTCAAGCATCGTAGTCTCGTCCTCATCGTCAAAGAGGTCATCAATCGATGGCTTCGACTATGAGCTGGAAACGTCTGATGGAAATCCCAAGACCAGGGTCAAACCGCAACGCAGAAGCGCCAGTCGGAGCCGAATGGAGCCAATTATTAAAGCTGCATCGATCTTCGGAATGCCAGCTGCGGAAGATGGCGACGCACATCTCGACCACATTCCCAGTCTTAAGCAGAAAGCTCCAAACACTTTCAATACGTTCACTGGATCGCCTGTTGGCTAAGCTTAATTACAGCCAGAAGGCGTTAAGAGACTCGAAAAAGCAAGAATTTGATGCAATTAGGCTATTTAGAGAATGAATATAAGCCATTTCGATCAAAGCGACTTTGCTTCGTTATAATAAATTAATATCTAGGGATATAGATAACAAGCAGGTCTGCTCTTGCAGTTCTAATTATAAACTGGGGCTGTTAGAAAAAAATAATTTCAGTGTGGGCTCTCAGAATGGAGAAATATGTCAGCAAACAGAAATATTGGAAACACAACGCCGGTGGCATTTTCATCAGCGGAATTTCGAACTTGTGTAGCCTACCAGTTGACGTATAGCCTAATGGTAAACACTTTCGTCAATTTGAATGTGAGAGACTATATGGCTAATCGTAAAAGCACCAAAAAACACGCAAACAGGGCTTCCCAGAGTTAAATGCTTGGACTAAGGGAGAGTTGATAGGTGGGAGATCTGTCCCTCCAAGCTGAAATATGGAGACATGGGCCTTCTCAAACTTTATGTTGGAAAGATGAACCGCCAAAAATTTAAGAACTTCATCATGGATGTGTATTAATATGAGGTTAATATTCGGTCACTGACTTGCCTACTTATCACTCTCAACTGGTTTTCGGAACTGCAGGATGTGACCAGTTGATCGGCTGAATCTAAGGAACAACATTCTTAAGCCCCTTTAACCGACCGATAACGTGCGCTCAGAAGGATCTGACAGCCATTAAAATCGCAATAACAGCCGAATAACATAAAAGCAGAATTAAGAAGACCTGCTACCACATTCAGGCGACTGGCTCATGCACACATTTCTATAAATGCATGTGGTTTGAGATTGGATGAGTTTGTGTCTTTAGAATGCTTCGGTTGGCAATAGCCACGGTTTCTGACGGCCGCATTCCTCAGGAGCTCATTGGGTCCATTAGCTAGCTGCCAAGTAAGGGCACATGAGGGTCAGCTGTGGGCCGGTCCACTGATCGTATATGTCTGGGCTAGGATGGCTCACCTGGTCGATATGGAGTGTCAAATAGGTCCAGGTGGAATCGCAAGAAATGCCTTCACTGGTTTCCAGGCAAATACAGAACCAGGTGGATTGGTCAGATCTCTGGGTCAGCAGCCAGAAGGCGCAACAGTCGTTGCTTTGAATGTAAACGTAGGCCTATTAGAAGCTTTGATAGAAGCTCATGTCGACACAGAGCTGATGAAGCTGCGGTGATCCACCTGGAAAGATCCTACTAGTAACAGGACAGATGTTTGAATTGTGCACACTAAGCTAACTAGCTACAAAGTGGCACGTAGTATTTGCTATAAAATGATCATCTATCAAGCACAGAAGCCCCTCAGCGCTTTTGCAGTTAGTTGAAGTTTCGTTGCATTTAATAGCTTTTAATTAAAGTTAAATAACATTTTAAGATGATAAACGTTTACATAATTCGACTTACGGTGTTCGATTTTTCTGTAGCATATGAAGCATTAAACATCATGCAAGGCAGACATTTCAAAAATCCGTTAAAATTTGTAGAAAATGAGAATATTTTGCAGTTTAATATTTCTTTGGCATAAACGAAAATTTTCGTCCTCTTCGCAAATTCACAACCAGTGAAGGTACGTACGTTCATGGTTAGATTTCTGTCAGATGAGCTATAGACAGTATGTGAAAGAATCGGTCTAGGAGCCAGAATGGAAAACTAACTGATATGTGGGTGTCGGTGTGATGCCGCCGGCAACTCATTCGCTTCCAAACTGCTCTAAAAGTGAAGATCTCCGCAGTGTAATCACTCGTGTATCAAATTTTAAGCTGAACGGTTCAGAGCTTCGGAAAGTCTACTCTATACAGAAGGCCAAAACCTGCGTTTCTAACGCTTGGCATGTTACCGTTTACACTTGACTGCACTTCCGTGGTTGCTAGCATTGCTCGTAGGCAGATGGAATTCAACTCGATACTAAGGGATCTCGTGTCAACATTTTCTTTTATCGAAATTGCTGAAATAAATTTTTAGTTCGCTCAATACTAGACTGAAAACCTGTTCAATTAATACGAAATACAGAAAAGAAACATGCTTATGAAAAGTATGTTGACCGAATGTTGTCTGATCGTTAATCGATTTGCCGAGACCAGGACCATTACAGTTTATGTGGTCGAAAGGGAGAACGGAGTGTTTTGTATATAAGTGGGTTGCGGATTTAGCGGATAGTCGTATATGTACTGGTTTTGCGATTCCCGGTAAAGTGTACTATGGAATGACTCAATCCCAGAATGTTATCATATTGACCAGAATAAGTGGCAACTTGTAAAAAAATGCGAATGAATGGGACACAGGCAATATGTAAGGCGAGTAGCATCGGAAGTTACGTGTCAGAAGGATATGAATGCTAAAATATGTGTGTATGTATGTACGTACGTATGTATGTTATGTATGTATGTATGTATACGTGTATATACATGCATATGTGTATGTGTGTATGTATGTATGTATGGACGTATCAAGACACCTGATATAACGCATTTCATATACCTGTCAGGAAGGTCCAATCCTCCCGAAGGCACAAACGGCTCCAGTTGATGTGCGAAAGCGCGGTACCTGCATACCTCCACGAGCAGCACAGCGCAACGATAGCCATTCTGGTTGTCTTCCGATCAAAACACATAATTATGGTATATGCCCGAGTGTAGGTCTGGAAGAAGGTCTGTGGGCGAATAGCGAAGCTTTAAGGCGAGAGATACTAGGATAAAATGTATCGTGAGTACATCTCGGGACATTTTGTCCGGGTCTATTTTGTCCATGCGACATTTTATTCCAGACAAGTTTATCTTGTCACAGCAAGTCGTTTGCTCACAAAAGCTCAGCGCCATCGATTGATGGTTGATAGATTGGCGGTCGCAGTCTGTGCATAACTTCCGGGACGGCAGTGATTCCAGCCCAGTTCTACTCTCAGAGCCACCTGCATCACTGCCACTTCTACTCCCAACGTCAAATGGCCGTTCCATACCATCTGTGCCCATATAGTGCCCGTTCTCTCAAATGAAGGTTCAGGACTGTCCGCTTCCTTAAGGGAGCCAACACTGTAAAGCTCTTCTCGAGATCCGATTCTACCTCTTCCCCGATCGCCGGATGGGCAACGTCCTGAGGATGGCCTTTTTCAGAACAGGGCTTGTTCCTTTATCTGCAATAGACAGTCTCTTCGTGCATCTTCCTAATTACGGGCTGGATCCAACTATTACATCAATTTGTCATTGCTTGAGGGATCCTGTCCATCTTCCATCAGCAAATCTTCAATCAGCTGTTGTCTGATGCCTTTGAGGAGCTGTAGTCATGGATAGCGGCTAATAAACTCTTCATCAACCTATCGAAGACTGAATTTCTATTACTTGGCACTCCACAGCAACATAAGAAGTTTGAATGGCTTAAATCCTTATAGCTGGGGGGAATCATTTGTTGAGATGACTGATGCGGTTCGTGACTTAGGCGTTGTTTTAGATTCTACCATATCTCTCACCAACTATGTAAATAGTATTTGTAAGTCATCATACATGAATATTCGTGACATACGCAGAATTAGTTGTTATGTCCCCATGTCTTCTAGAATATCCTTAGCTAATGCATTGGTTTCCAATCGCCTTACCTCACCTTACTCACCTTTGCTGTTAGGTGACTACTCGATTCTTGTTGGTATCATAAAGTCAAACATGAAGAACCTCCAAAAAGTTCAGAACTCCTTGTCTACAGCCATAACAAATACATCAAAATATAAGCATATAACCCATGCACTTAAATCTTTGCATTGGCTTCCTGTTCAGCAAAGGATTTGTTTCAACTTGGGACTTACAGTTTATAAAACATTGAACTACGGCCAACCACCATTCTTAAAATCATTCCTTACTAATACTGTGCAAGGTTATCTGATCGTCTTTCTCTGGTCATACCCAGAACTAGAACTGTTCTTGGTAAACGGTTTTTTTTTGTTGCTGGGCCTAAATTTCGGAACTTCCCTCTGTATCTCTTCGTTCTGCTCAGTCTCTTCAGTCATTTCGTCCTCAACTTAAAACTTATCTTTTCCAAGTTACTTTTCCACCGTAGGCTGTCTCTCTGTCTTGTGGACTGACCTTCTGGATAATGACCTCATTACGGCTTGGCTTTGGTGCGCCATCGGTTGATGACTTGTGCATTAGACACCGGCGCATTAGAAGTTACTATATATATATATATATATATATATATATATATATGAAAAAAACACTTCCAAGTTTTGGCGTTTAAATAGTTTTTCAGTTAAATACATTGAGCTTCCCGAGTTTCTTCGAATTCTTAAACGGGCAAGTTTTTGTTTACAGAGCTTCTTAGGCCTAATTTATGTTGACCTTAGAAGCGCCTTTGACTGTGAAGAGGCTGTGAATCGTCATCTGGTGAATAGAATTAGTGACCATCGTAACGCACGATGGCCAAATAGTTTAGAACTTCAGTTTTCTCTTGGATCCAATTGGATCCAATTCATTCTGTATGCAATATTTTAAAGCAGAATTCGCTGAAGGGCAATGACTTATATTGCAATAAGGTCGTTATATATGATATTATTACAGGTAAATGTAAGTCAAGACAGTAGTATTAAATAATCGGTTGTTGGATCTTGTGCAACGCATAATTGGCCTAAGCTCGGAGGAAGGGTAGTTGGCCTGCCAGGCTTGCCAGGCCGGGGTCGTCCGCCGCCCACCCACCCACCCTTTGAGAGTGCCTAGGTCGCTCGTATAGGAACTGGCTGTGGCATCCTGGAGGAGGCTGCTGCTGCTGCTTCTGTTGCTGCTGCTGCTTTTGCGTTAGTTTTCGCTCACTTGGCTGTCATAATAACATCGGCTCAGGCTAAGCAGAAGGAGGAGGAGGAGGAGGAGGAGTAGGAGAATGAGGAAGAAGAAGAAGAGGAGGAGGAGGAAGTAGAAGGCCCTACTAGCTTCTTCTGTCCTCCTATCGAATTACAGAGTTCAGCCGAAGCTAGCAGCAGATCAGCTTATAACGGAACAGGTCGGTCAGTATTAGGCAGCGCGTTGGTTGCTTTTAATAGCTCACTCGTCTATTTCTGCTGCTTTGCCGTTGGCTGTTGGTAGGGAAGATGGGTTGGTCCAGAAGACGGCCTAGTAGGCCCCAAGGATATTTGATTCTGCTGTATACTGCTAATGATACAATTATCCGTCTACACTGCTTGGAATCATGATAATATTAAGCGATTACGACAATAATAATATTTATTTTCTTTGTCACATTTTGTACTGTTCATGTGAAATGTGTCTCATTGTTACGGAATTTTAAAGCCTTACTGGTCAGGATAGAATTCAAGACAGCAGGTGACGACTGACGAAGAGGGAAGTTGCAGCCGAGTGCACGTGCTACAGCTGATCATTAGCAAAGAGCGTTCGTTAGTCACACTTTCATGCGGTGAATTGATATCTGAAAACTGGAGATTGTGAAGCAAGCAAGAATTCCGTTTAACTGTTAGCAGTGGAGTTGGTGTCAGAAGTGAATCTAAAGTCAGGGAAGATGCTTGTATGATGGTTCACTGTGTCAAAGGACAACATCGGAATAAGGATTGAAGACAGAACCTTTGTAAATGGGATGATGTCGAATCCCGAGTTGGACGATTTGACTACATTGTCACCGGATGAATTGTGCTTGAGGGATCGTCACTGGTATGCTTTTCTATGTTCCAGTCTGATTACATTCTTTGCTGGTTTGCTTTTTGTGCTGACATGGAGGATCTTTGCATGGACCCTGTGTCAGAAAGCGGCAGCACAAGCCCGAAACAGCATGGGTGGCTCAAACAGCCTCTCCTCAGGATATGCAAAATCTCCTGATGCGCAAATTGGCTTTCTGACTTATGCACAGGACTGGGCTGGTGGAATGATCTCAGGCCAAACAACTACAGGACGAATACTGGTAGGCCCTTTCCCTCTGATATACTGCATGCCTACTAAAAATGTAGATGTATATGGTTTTTACAGCGACTGTATGGCCTCAACCCTGCTCAGATTTCAATGAATTTATTGGGCAAGATCCTTCATCACTACTGTCTGTTTCAATGGGTGTCATGCCATTTAAGGTTCCTGTATGCAGACTGTGTTGGTCTGAGATTGAACTCTTCCATGTAGTCATGATTGGTATGTAAGCTGGCATCCTCACACGCAGAGTCTAGTACATAATCATATTAAAATCTAGAAAATTTTGTGGTTTCCAGTTTTGTGCTTGACTTGCTAATTACTTTCAGTGCTGTCATAAAATTGCTAAGCTGTGTTTGGCTGGGGTTAATGGTTTGCATCACTGCACCACAAACATTTTAGGCCTTTATGTGAGAAGTTGTATGATGCCTTCCTAGTGTGATCTTAGTTCAGAGGATTATATCTGGACCTGGCACAGTATTAAAAGTAGTAGGGGAACATTTAATAAAAAGTACTGTTGAAGGATCTTGCCCAAAAAATCATACTAAAATTAGAGGAAACAAACTATATAGTTGATGTAAAAAGTGCATACAATTCCAGATTTTACATGCAAAAAGTCCACTTTCTATTTTACCAAAGTAAAATATGGTAACAAATGCTAAATGCTTAAAGCTGTCTTTCTTTACCCTTATTATATATCATCAGACTGATCATTGTTAGTGTCAGTAACCTCTTCCACCTGTTTTCAGCTTCTTCAGATCAGCAACACTCATTGTGTGTGCTGGACCTGATTCCAACCCTTTTCTTAAGGAATACTCTGGTTTTTGCATGTCATGCTAGTGTCAACCGTTCCCTTACTGAAGGTTGCTTTGCTTCTTGTGATTTCCTCTTCCGCCCTCTCCTCTTGCAATCCCTGCACAAGTATTTAGCTCAAACTGAAAACGCTACACTTCCACAAATCCTATCCGGATTCCTCCTCTTCCTCTTATCTGTTTCCTATTTCAAGCACCATCCACCGTAGCTGTTGATTAATGCCACATTCATTATGATGATGGTATTATAGAAGTTTCTGGATTAGACTAGATTAGTAACTGTATTCACATTCACTCATCATTGTTAGCGTTATCGTCTTCACTATGTTAATGTGTCACCTAATTTACTAAGCTATGCATTTCAATCTGCTAAACCATCTTTCTTCAGTGCTTAAATGCTGCAGCTGATTGTGATAATCAGACTGATGACCGTCTGGTATGTTTGCTGGTTTACTGTAACTCTAAGTGTAAATACTTATAACACCGATCATAATCGTGAACTCGAGCTTTCTGTAGCACCCTGGAAAGCTAAGTTGTGGGAACTAACTTGCTTACAGGCACTGTCAGTGTCTGTGTGATAGCTTTTCTATTATGGTATAATCAGACTGATGACCGTCTGGTATGTATGCTGGTTTACTGTAACTCTAAGTGTAAATACTTATAACACTGATCATAATCATGAACTCGAGCTTTCTGTAGCACCCTGGAAAGCTAAGTTGTGGGAACTAGCTTGCTTACAGGCACTGTCAGTGTCTGTGTGATAGCTTTTCTATTATGGTATAATCAGACTGATGACCGTCTGGTATGTATGCTGGTTTACTGTAACTCTAAGTGTAAATACTTATAACACTGATCATAATCATGAACTCGAGCTTTCTGTAGCACCCTGGAAAGCTAAGTTGTGGGAACTAGCTTGCTTACAGGCACTGTCAGTGTCTGTGTGATAGCTTTTCTATTATGGTATAATCAGACTGATGACCGTCTGGTATGTATGCTGGTTTACTGTAACTCTAAGTGTAAATACTTATAACACTGATCATAATCATGAACTCGAGCTTTCTGTAGCACCCTGGAAAGCTAAGTTGTGGGAACTAGCTTGCTTACAGGCACTGTCAGTGTCTGTGTGATAGCTTTTCTATTATGGTATTTGTATATGAAGTTTATTATGAAAGCGTGTTTAAATGAATTTTAAAATGGTCAGTAATTGATTTTGCAGGGACTGGCCTAGGATGTGGCAATCATTGTAATTTGTCGCAGTGGGCGAACATAAATCATGTAATCATACTATCTGGTTAGCAGTTCAATTCTAGAGCTGTACTATTGTTCATCTCAGTATTTTACTGTAACTTATAAATGGTTAACATACAGCCCCTTGGGACATAACCAAGAGATTGCATAACTTATATCAGTTTTTGTCAGTTTTTATCATATATTTTTTACTGTTCCAACTGGTAAAAACCCAGACTTTATACCACAAAATCTTCTGACAGTAAATTTACATCACTAGGCTAGCAATGCTGAATTTGATTTAGCTTGGTGTAGAGACAAGGTTATTCTGTTTAGGCTGTAGGCAACAATACTCATTTCAGTTAACAGAGTTTTAATTTCCAGTGATGATGGAGAAGAGGAGAAAAAGCATAATGAGCTTGGTTTTTCTTCTTGAGTAAAAGGCCTGGAGTAGAAAGGGTTTTTCTAGTTTTTCCTAAGCAGTACAATGCAATGTTCTATTCACTGTAATATGACACAGTAAACTGAAGTTTTACAATGCCTTTTAAAATGTTTGCAACAGGAAATATTAGGAACTATGGGCAGAGTTGAAAAGGTAATTTTGCAGATCAGAGTGAAACATGGACTCCGGAGAAGATTTTGGAACATGAGAAAGGAGCAAGTAATCCAAATATTGGATACAGCTACCATGAATGAGTGTCGACCGAAGGTGAGACGTGTGTGAGCAGGAGCACAGTTTCCAGAAGGTGTTTGTTGAAGGAAAGAAAACCTTTTAAGAGTGCCAAAGTGTACAAGCAAGGAAGCTAGCTTGGCACATGGCTTGCTTAATGCTGGAAAAGTGCTATTTTGAAATGGAGTATATCATTCTAGTATCAGAAATAAAAGGCAGGAGAAAGGATTTTTAGGGCTGTAAATAGTCCATTCAAGAACAGGATGCAGATCGCGCATTTTAGCAGTTGCAGGTTTGAGTGAGGATGTAGGGAGTGGCAGGATGGAGCAAGGTGGTTGGACTGCTAATGGATAGGAAAAAAGAGATATGGCAGACAAAGGGGTCCCATCAAAACAATGTCAGACGAAGGGGTCCCATCAGAACACAAAACTGATGCCTTATCTGGTAGAGGTTGCAAAGCATTGGCATAAAACAAATGATGCTAAATTGCTTTGAGTAATGACTGGATGTGATCAACCTGGAGAAGGATTATGTTACAGGTCGGGTTACCACAGTCATGGAGAACTCAATATTAGGGGTCCAAGCCACAGTCAAGTTGGGACTATCACCACATCGACTGTGCCAGACTAGAGACTCGGGACTTAGGTTGCCAGGCAGTATAACCCAGTATTAACAGTAACTTGCCTTTAGCAAAAAATGGATACTAAGCTCCTCTAAATGTGAAATCCTGAACTAAATGACTATTTCCAAAAATTTTAGAACTTGTAAACTACATAGATGTTCATTATTAGTAATAATGCTAACAATCATTCTTAACATTGATGTTGAATCAAAATGACTTGGCCAACTTTTATGCTACATGATGATGATATGGTGATGGTGGTAGTGATGGTGATGATGATGATTAGGCCTGTCACTGGGCACTTAGGTCATTTATGTTTCATACCCGATACCTACCCCATACCCGACCAAAAAGGGTAATGATTAAGCAGATTGCTGTAGTAGTCACGAACTCACAGGCCAAGGTCAGTCACAGGCTCACGTCTCTGGGTGTGAAATGAATGGTTGGTCCGTGAGATGGGAAGTGTCCTGCAGGCAAAGGTATTACCTATGATATGGCTACTAATTATCCTGGCTCTCATTAACCTGCAACATGGATCTCGTGCACCCAACCCTGCTGAAATGCAAATCTTCCTTAGCGAAAATGGGAAATGGTAGTCTATCACAGACAGCAGAATATCTAGTTAGTTCAGCAGATTGACCCTTCTGGAGAAAATTCCCTGTTCCTTCCAGTTTCTCCCACTTGCTCTGCCATCTCTCCCATAATTCTCCAATCTCCTTCCCCTTCCCCATCTCCTTTGCCCAATCACTCCCCTCACCTTCCCTGGCTTCTCTCAGTCCCTGGGTTACATTTATAAAACCCCTTTTGCTTTGGTTTCTCCTTCTTGCTCTCCCTGTATCCTCCCATCCCTCTCCACTCCCAACCACTCCTCCCTCTCCAATAATCTCTCCACAATATTCTCTTTCTATGCCTCTCCCTCCTTCTAATCTTTCTTCCCCTTTCCGGCCTCTCTGTCTCCCACTCCTACATTTATATAATCCCTTTTGCTTTTGTTTCTCCATCTTGCTCTTCCTCCACTCTTCCCTCCCTTTTCTTCTCTCACCACCCCTTTGCCTTCCAATCTCCTTTCCAAACTCCCCTTCCCTGCTTCTTCTTTCTCTCCCATTCTCACCCTTTCTAACTTTCCTCCCCTTTAACGGTCCCTTCTGCTCACTCACATTTATATAGAAGAATCCCCTTGTTGTTCCAGGGCTGATACCTTGGGCTATGAATGCAACTGCCAGAACTGTACTCATATTAGTCACGTGGCAGAGATGAAAGGCTGATACATTAGCCGCCTGGTAACCGTGCCACCGCGGTAAAAGCTGGAGTAACTATGGCTCTCTTGTGAGTCCGTTAGTCTGTTGCCGGTGAGTCTACCCCGCAGAGCAATGCTTAGCTGGAAGAGTGGTGACATATGAGGGCTAAGGTCTCTGCAGTAAAATCTGGCGGCAGTTTCAGGGGCTTTAACGGTACGACTGATATACATAGTGGCTACCCTAGAGTTCCAGCCGATTCGCTCTTTGTAGGCCTATGCTTCGCGGCTTGGAGCGGTCGGCCATGTCAGTTGGCAAATGGGGCATCCTGCCTCACCAGAGGTTGATTGGTTGGATACCACGAGAGGAAGTGCATAGTAGTTTCTGCTGCGTGATTTCGTTGTGGCGGAAGCGAAAAGCTTGGAGCCGAGTGGTGAGGTCAACTTCGGCTCTCTGAGCGGGTTGCCGCAACACCCGTCTTCTCTGACCGTTTCTGTCAGGCAACTAAAAGGCTGTTCACTGGCCTTGCCTGAGACCGAGTTCCCGTGAAGGACCATCTACTTTACGGGACTGTGTTCTGTGGGGAACTGATATCTTTTGGAGGGAGGATGGGGCCCACCGCTGCCCACTTAATGCGGAAATATTAAACGAGTCGGGTCGAGTGCCAACCGATCGGTGCTGCAGTGACCTGCACCCTCATCACTGGCCGTCATCGGGACAGAGTACGTAATCCGGAGTGGAGCGCTGTCACACACCATTGTCTGTGGGCAAGTGGTCGGCTCGGAGTGGGTCGCCCTTTTGCATGCAGGGTGAAATCCTGAAACCCCGTACCCAGGGGCGGAGGGAGAGGGCCCTACAGCATTCTCTGAACAGGTGACGGAAACTGTATGGATACACTTGATGGATGAGTGCTTGCATGAGTCTGCCTCCGGTCCATTCCCGAGAGGGAGGAGCTTTGTCTCCTCATCTGTCCTAACACTTCTTCGCCCTCCCGTCACCTCATCCTTAAAATTTGGAAATCGCTCCATAGCCATAGCTGCCCCACCGCTTTGGAATAAACTCCCGCCAGAATTGCGACAGTTGTCTGGTCAATCATACGAACTCACCAACACTTCACCTCTTTCGGTTTCTGCGCAGGTCTTTCACTCAAGACTGAAAACACTTCTTTTCCAGAAATCTTATCCTGATTCTTCCTCTTCCCCTCATCTCTCTTCTTGCTTCAATTTCAAACAGCATCCACCATAGCCGTCCGACTGTGAGTGCCTGACTCCTGGATCTTGACCCTTTTGCCTGTCGATTTTGTTTTGACTGAGCGCCTGTGAATAAGCTGGTTCCCGCGACTTAGCTTTTGTTGAGCGCTGTAGAAATCTCGAGATTACGATTACGATTACGATATATCAAAGTGAAGAAATTCAAAAAGCGCAAGGGTAATGACCTGGAGTGACTAGTACTCTCTTAAGGTAGTGCCACCTATACATTGTCAAATTTAGTATAGGGCCAACACATTTTCTCCTGAAGCAAGTACATTTCACTGTATATGTGTTACATATTGTTCATTTAACAATGTTGTCTTATCAAAGATGATTGGCATTATTTAAGAAACATAATTTTTTGCAGAGTACCAGGTAAACATTGTAACCTAAGCTGTGGATGCACTGTCTATAGTAGAATTATAGCACAGAATGATGACTTTTCTGACAGGCGGTATTTGATTCGTGAATGTCATCATGCAATATGTGCAATGAATGAGACTTTCTGGTACTAGGGATGCAGTGTTCCTGAAAGCCACTTAAAAGAGATCTGCTCTTGACAGAAGACTTGTTATTCTGAATTGTAATCGCAGTTGTAATATCAAGATTTCTACAGGACCCAAAGAAAGCTAGGTCATGGGAACCAGATTATTCATTGGCACTCAGTCAAAACAATATTGATAGGCAGGTAAGGTATGACTTGGTTACAGCTGTAAGGCAGTAGACAGTCAGACGTTTATGGTGGATTGATGGTGTTTAGAATTGAAACGGTGAGAGAGCTAAGAGGAAGAAAAGGAATCAGGATAGGATTTGTGGAAGAGGAGCGTTTTCAGTTTGGAATGAAAACCTGCACTGAGATTGCAAGAGGTGCAGTGCTGGTGAGTTGGTAAGATGGGTCAGGTAATTGTCCTAATTCTGGCTGAGTTTATTCCAGATGGATGGAGCAGCTTGAGCTGTAGTGTGATTTCCAGTTTTTAAGGATGAGGTGACCCGACGGCAGAGGGCAGAGAAGTGTTAGAGCAGGTGAGGAGTGGGTTGAGTGGAGTGGTTGAATTCTAAGGTAGAATAGTTAGGAGGATTGGGATGAGTTTTAGGTAAGGGTGGCCGGACAAAATGTAACCTGACAAAATGTCCTGAGACAAAATATCGTGACTGGCATGAAAAATAATAATTTATATATATGTATATATATCAGTTGAAGACCTTTAGTTGCTTTTTAAAAAAAGTTTTGGAAAAATAGAAAAGAAAAAAGAAAAGAAAAAAGAAGAAAACAATAAAAAAGAAAAGAAAAAAGAAAAGAAAAAAGAAAAGAAAAGAAAAGAAAAAAGATAAAAGATAAAAGTAAAGAAAAAATACATAAGAGAAAAGAGGAAAAGAAAAAAAAAGAAAAAAACTTTATTTCAGCTATTTACCACCAGGAGAAAAGACACAAAGTCTACTGTCAACCAAAGACACAGCTCTGAATACAACTGTCTGATGATACGATGTCAAAAGACTGTAAAAGAAAGAAAAGAAAGGAAAACATTCATGCAGAAAAATCCAAGAAACATATCAGCAAAAGAAAAGAAAACTATTTACCAATTCCAAATGTCATCAACGGCCTTAGTTGTCATAAGCTGACGTTAAACTCTGGATTTACTTACTTATTGAAGAAGAAAGTTGAAGTTTTTATTTTAACAAAGACTAACACTAACTGAAAAGGAACATGAGCACAGAATGATCATACAACATTGATATTTAAAACTCTGGCAATGTCTCCCAAGCAAGCAATCAGATCTCTATTACTGTAGTCAGACCAATAATGTGAAGAGCTTTATTGATCCTCACATATGTCTTCTTCTTTCCTGGCTGAACCCCTAGTCCAAGTTGGTGACACAGAAGTTCTGTACTGCGTTGTTCCTGCTGTAGCTTATGTGCAACTTTGGTTGTAGTTGTATGGGCAAATCCAACAACGTTGTTGAAGGCATTATGCCAACCTTCAATGGCATTGTTGCTTCAAGGCAAGTGTTGAAGCACCCATGCGTATTGATTCCAAATCTTGATTGCATATCTGGGTTGTCCTTTGCTACCCCTTCTTTTCCGGATGATGAAATTATCTTCCAGATAATCTAAAATACATTCCAAGTCATGATACATGGGTTCTTCTGTTAGGCTTTCAAAGATGATGATGACATGATCAGGTGGGACAAAGGCAAATTCAGGAAGATGCTTTTTCTTTGCACATTACCCTTCACATATTCTGATATATTCTTTGATTTTCCGTGGCTGCTTAAAATTAATCTATTCAAAGATTATATGTTTTTCTGCTTTTCATTTTCAGGCAGCTGTTTAGTTTTCATTAGAACACATACAACGTGCCATTTTTTACGGGCGATTTTGCCCGTGACATTTTGTCTCATGCCATTTTGTCTTCATGACATTTTGTCTCATGCCATTTTGTCTTCATGACATTTTGTCTCATGCCATTTTGTCTTCATGACATTTTGTCTCATGCCATTTTGTCTTCATGACATTTTGTCTCATGCCATTTTGTCTTCATGACATTTTGTCTCATGCCATTTTGTCTTCATGACATTTTGTCTCATGCCATTTTGTCTTCATGACATTTTGTCTCATGCCATTTTGTCTTCATGACATTTTGTCTCATGCCATTTTGTCTTCATGACATTTTGTCTCATGCCATTTTGTCTTCATGACATTTTGTCTCATGCCATTTTGTCTTCATGACATTTTGTCTCATGCCATTTTGTCTTCATGACATTTTGTCTCATGCCATTTTGTCTTCATGACATTTTGTCTCATGCCATTTTGTCTTCATGACATTTTGTCTCATGCCATTTTGTCTCATGCCATTTTGTTCCATGCCATTTTGTAGTGGAATCTGGGTAAGTGATAAGACTTTGTACTCTATGCATTTAGGTACTCTAAAGCCAGTGAGGTGATTTCAGCACAGTGGTGATGTGATGATGCTTGGGGGTTTTAGCAGCAGCATGAGCGACAGCATTCTGGATGACTTAAAGGTGATTTATTTGGGTGATGTATATATTCAGGAAAAGTGAATTGCCATAGTCCAATATGTTTAACATGGACTATGGTGATGGTAGATGTAGTTTTGAAGTCAAGCCTAGGACCAATCCTGCAAAGGTCACAGATATGCATGAAGCGAGAGTGGGAGAGATGGGTGATATGATCAGAGAAGCTGAGGCTTTGGTTGAAAAGCACACCTCTGATGCAGACAGGAGAGTCAGTAGTAAAGATGTGGGTGGAGTCGGAATCCAGACTGAGGGAAACAGAGAGGTAAGAAATTTTGTTGAGCTGGTCTGAAAGACCTATAAGGATGATTTCAGTTTTAGATGGGTTCAGGCACAGGAGGTTAGATCTCATCCAGGATGAGATTTGGCGACCATGTGATGATAATGATTGATATAGTCGGTGAAACAGAAGAGAGATATGAGTAGTGGGATGTTATCGGGACAAATGTGACGATCAACTGAGAATGCGTTATTGAGTGCATTAAGTGGGGTTGTGTAAAGGATGAACAGAAGAGGAGGTCCAAGAACAGAGCCTTGTGGAACAGCACAAGTGAAAGGGCACAGTTCGGATGATGCCTGTGTTGCTTTAGCTGGCAAAGAGCAGGAGACAGAGTAATCGTAATCATAATCGTAATCTCGAGATTTCTACAGCGCTCAACGAAAGCTAAGTTGCGGGAACCAGCTTATTCACAGGCGCTCAGTCAAAACAAAATCGATAGGCAAAAGGGTCAAGATCCAGGAGTCAGGCACTCAGACAGTCGGACGGCTACGGTGGATGATGTTTGAAATTGAAGCGAGAAGAGAGATAAGAGGAAGAGGAAGAATCAGGATAAGATTTCTGGAAAAGAAGTGTTTTCAGTCTTGAGTGAAAGACCTGGGCAGAAACTGAAAGAGGTGAAATGTTGGTGAGTTCGTATGATTGACCAGACAACTGTCGCAATTCTGGCGGGAGTTTATTCCAAAGGGGTGGGGCAGCTATGGCTATGGAGCGATTTCCAAATTTTAAGGATGAGGTGACGGGAGGGCGAAGAAGTGTTAGGACAGATGAGGAGCGGGTTGAACGGAGTGGTTGGATAGTAAATAATTGACGAAGATAGGAGGGTTGGGAGGATTGAAGTGTGTTGTAGGTGAGGGATAAGACTTTGTACTCTATTCGTTCTGGTATTTTAAGCCAGTGCAGTGATTTGAGAACAGGGGTGATGTGATGGTGTTTGGGGGTTTTGGTGACAGCACGTGCGAGAGCATTCTGGATAGCTTGTAGGCGATTTATCTGGGTTGTGTCAATATTGAGGAAAAGTGAATTGCAGTAGTCAAGTTTTGCATGGACTATGGATGTGGCAATGATAGATGCGGTTTTGAAGTCAAGCATAGGACGGATTCTGCGAAGGTCGCAGATATGCATAAAGCAAGAGCGGGAAAGATGGGTGATATGATCAGAAAAAGTAAGGTTCTGGTCGAAAATAACACCTAAATTACGGACAGAAGAGTTAGTATTAAAGGTGTGGGTGGAGGCAGAGTCCAGGCTGAGGGAGATAGAGGGGTCAGGAATTTTCTTGAGCTGGTCACGTAGGCCGATAAGTATGAATTCAGTTTTAGATGGGTTCAGGCATAAGAGATTAGATGTCATCCAAGAGGAGATTTGTTTAACCACACAAAGAAGATGATCTGTAGACTGATTGAAACAATTTGGAGAGAAAGAGATGAATAGTTGGGTGTCATCAGCATAGAGGTGATGGTCAACGGAGGATGCTTTAATGAGTGAACTGAGTGGGGTAGTGTAGAGGATAAACAGAAGAGGTCCAAGAACGGAGCCTTGTGGAACTCCGCAAGTAAGAGGGCATGACTTAGAAGAGGCTTCCGAAGTTTTAACAGAGAAAGAGCGGGAGGAGAGATAAGACTGTATCCATAGGAGAGCAGTGTCAGCAAAACCAAACCAGGTTGAAAGTCGGTGGAGTAAGATATTGTGATCTATGGTGTCGAAGGCTGCAGAGATATCGAGGAGACAGAGGCAAGAAACCTGTTGATGAGAAATGGCAGAAACAAGCTTGTTGTAGAGAGATGTCAGCAGAGTTTCGGTTGAGTGGCGTTTAGTAAAACCAGACTGGTGTGGGTTAATGAGTGAGTTAGAAGCTAAATAGTTATTGATTCGAGAGAGGACAATCCGTTCAGTTAATTTGGAGATGAAAGTCAGGTTAGAAACAGGCCGGTAGTTAGAAAGGATTTCCTTGTCGAGAGATGATTTCTTGAGAAGAGGGGTAACAAGAGAGTGTTTAAAAAGAAGGGGAAAATTTCCAGTAGAGAGGGAGAGGTTAACTATTTTGGTAATAATTGGAACAAGGACAGATGCACAGTCTTTCAATAAGGAGGTAGGTATAGGGTCAAGTTCACACTGTTTGTTTGGGAGAGATTTTAGCAGATTTAGTATTTCGGTCTCTGATGTAGGTTGAAAAGCAGAAAATGAGGATCGAGGTGGGGAAGGTGGGCTGTCATAGGTGGAAGAGGGAGCATCAGCAGCTGGATTGTTGGAGGTTTTGGAAAGTAGAGATTGAAGAGAGAGACGGAGGGTACTAATTTTGTTCGAAAAGAAAGAACAGAACGAGTCGGCTATTGAAGAAGACGGAAGAGAATTTGGAAGTGGGCTAGATGAGTTCCGATGGAGGAGTTGAGTAATGGTTTTCCAGAGAAGGCGAGGGCTAGAGGAACGAGCACGAACTAGTGAGGAATAAAATCTCTGTTTAGCTGCAGTAAGAAGGCGATGGTATTTATTTGTGGCAGATTTAAGGGCAGAGAGAAGTTCAGGATCCCTGGTGCGTTTGTAGGCACGCTCAAGGCGTCGCCGGAAAGATTTGAAGGCCTGGAGATAGGAGTTGAACCAAGGATTGTTAGAGTGAGAACTGGATTTGATAATAATAGGAGCATGCTTGTCAAGGATAGTGGAAAGAGTGGTGTTATAGGAAGAGAGAAGGTCATCCAGGGAGGAGGGTGGATTTAAAACGAGGTCAGAACAGGAAATATCTTGTATGAAGGCTTCAATATTTATTGAACTGATGCGACGAAAAGAATGAAAGACAGGATCAGGACGTGGTGTCGGAAGAATGTTAAGATATGTAAAGATGGGGTAATGATCAGACGGCGTGTCAAAAGAGAAAGATATATCAGGTGATAGAGTGGAGAATGATGATGTGATAATAAGGTCAAGTGTGTGATTGTGAATGTGGGTGGGGAATTTGACATGTTGAACCAGATTAGTTGAGGACAATAGGGTGAGGAATTCAGAAGCAAATGTGTCAGAGGGGTTATCGACATGTATATTGAAGTCACCTGTAATCAGAAATTCATGAGGTGTAGTGGCGGCAGTAGAGAGGAGGGTGGTAAATTCTTTCAGGAAGACCGATGGAGGACTTGAATATGAAGAAGAGGATGGAGGGCGATATACATTAAAGATAGTCAGATTTGTGTGAGGAAGTTTAAGCGTAACTGATGCACATTCAAAAGAGTGGAAACAGTAACCAGGTGAGTCTAAAACTGTGGCAGGTTCTCGGGTGAGAAAGGCAATGCCACCTCCAGTTGGATTTTTATGAGAAGGGCTAGATGGTTTGCAGGGACGAGGTGTACTGTAAAGATGGTAGCCAGGAGGAATACAGTCTTCATACTGAGCAAGAGTGGTGTTTAAATTAAACCAGGTTTCAGATAAGGCAAATATGTCAGGCGGGTGAGAAGAGAGGGCTATATCATTGATTTCTTGTGAATGTGCAGGATGTAGTAATGATCGGATATTTAGCGTGCAAAGTAAGAAGCGGCTGTTGTCAGTATTTTGAGCATTGTCGAGGAAGTTGGAGGAAGAAATTCTGGAAGGAGGAGTATAGGTAGGAGGTGAGGGAGGAGGACATGAATAAAAATCCAGTGGGCCAGGATTTGGGTGGATGTCCCCGGAAAGCAGGATTAGTATGTTGAAGATGGTATGGCGGGTGAGGTGCTGTGGTGGTCGCCTGAGAGATGAAGTTAGGAAGAACGATAAAGGAATAAAACACATACGTCCATACTGCATAGTCGTTGTGCCAAATTGGGCGCAGTAAGAATGTTTGGCTGTAGGAACAATGTAGGGCAAGCGGGTGTGGAAGGGTTGGCAACTAATATGGAAGGCGATCATGAAACGTAGACCAAAAATAAGAAGAATGATTGTACTGTACATTATGTGATCTAAGATGACGTGGCAGTTTGATGAAGCTAAAATGGCGGAAGGTAAAGACGCAGGCGAACGAGTGCAAAAAGGACAAAAATTAGGCGAATCTTAAGTTGATTAAATGTTGAAACAAATAGGAACGAACTCACCAAAGACAGAGCATAAATCCGGTAAGAAAGAAAAATTAAAAAATCAGAAAAGACGTCGAAAAGTTAGAAAATATAGAATTGAGAAATAAAGCGCAGACGCCGCGACGCTGGTTCCCTACTCCAGAGGCATCGATCTTAAGGGGACCACTGGGGCCCAGGCCCTGGCAAGAATTTGAGAAGGGAAACCCAGTATATTGGTTAGGCCTTGGCAATATTTGATTTGAGCAGTAAATCTGTAAAGGTGGCTAGGCATCTTTGTTCACTGACAAAAACTTATAATTCTTCACTTATTTATCTGTTTAATGCATTATTGACCATTCTTGGCAACTGACATCAAATCAGTGATGAAAGCAAGCGGTGTGTTATTGGAACAATAATATGTAAATTAAAAGTTTGTTAACATGTCTCAAAGTGTACAGGACTTTAAAGGGATATTCTGGAGTCATGGCATGGAGCTAATAGGTGGAAATGAAGATTCAGTGGCCCATATAGTTGAATCTGCTGGCAGTTTTGAGGAGTGGCAGTTTGACCATGGCCTACCTGAGATTCGAACTGGGCCTTGGACCATGAACATAGGGTCCTATGACTTATGTACTGACACTGAAATCCATGAAACAGGGAAGAATTTATGCAAAAAACTGACTTATTGTAGAGGGAAGCGAATAGAGTTTCAGTTGAGTGCTGTTTGTTATGTCCAGACTGGTGTGCACTAAGGAGTGAGTTGAATATTTATTGACTGCAACTTGACTGCTTAATGGATCACCTGGTGAACATTTTTTGATTGTCTTTTATTACTTTTGTTCTGGGATTTAGTGCAGGTATATCAACATGGTCATCTGTAGCATCTATTATATTTTCAATTAGTTGTTTGAAGACAGATTCATCACATTATAAGTTCAAACTAGTATATTGCCATAATGTTACCCCACCAACTGACCTAAGATTTTTCTGCCTTTGGCATGCATAGCCTTCGAAGTTTGACTTTCAGTGACTCAATAATATTTATTCCCTGTTGTCTAGCAACCACTTTAGTAATTCATATACTGTATTTTCACACATATAACCCACGCCTGCATGTACCCTGAGGAAATCATTAAGTGTGTAAAAATGTTTGGTATAGCCCACGGTGGGACGTGGTGGTGTAATGGTATGTTCGATGCCTCGTAACAGGAGGGTCGCGGGTTCGAATCTACCTCACGCCACTGAGTAGCGACCGTGGACAAGTTGCTCACCCATAGTTGTCTGTGAGGAAGGCAACGGGAAACCACCTCACTCATCTCATCCCCGGGTGGCATAAAGCCAATGGACCTGCCTTCAGGCAGAAAACTCATCATCATCATAGCCCACACATGTATGTACCCCGCAAGCCTGCACAGATCATAAAAATTAGGACTAATCCGCTAGTGCTAAACCATGTGTTAAAACATCTGACCTTGTATGCAGGATTTATTTTTATTACATTCTATTTAAATTGAATAGGAGTATAGATTTTAACCTTTCTTTTGGTAACACAGCAATGTTTTTAGTGTTTGTTAACATAGCAGTGTTATGGAAGTGATGTTTTGTTAGGTCTATGCTCTGCTTGCTTCAGTTGACAAGAAATGAGATTGCATCACGTACATTCATGAGACGCATTTGCTTTAATTGATTGTAAGATATATATTGATGATAATATATTAATATATAATAATACATAATTACATGTTTATGATGATGATGATGATGCAGGAGATTGTTGGGCCTCCTCCTTCAGTTTATCATATCTGTCCGCCATCATCAAGTCTAGAAGCATTTGTCTAGGTCTCCTGTTCTGGGTATGGATGACATATCATATTTCCAATAAAGTATTCTATAAAATAAAATTCTGTTTGTTTTTATTTGTTTTTTTTATTTTTATTTTTATTTGTGTGTAATTCGATTGGTGTCATCTCAGTAATTGATGTCATGATATTCATTACCAAGGTTGTTCCATGCAAGGAGGTCAGAGGGTGTTGGCTTGCAATATACATTTACTCTCTGAAAATAGTTGTAAATAACGATCTACGGGAGTTAACTGGTTCAACACCTAATGTTGAAGTCTGGCTTATCGGCAATGTATAGACTTCTCAGCAACAATTGTTGTCGATTACTAGGCCATCTACACTAGAGTATCCACAAGCAACAATTTTGTCAAGAAAGAGGTCTACATCAGTGTAATGTTTTGGCAACATATATGTCTAAATATATGTAGTTCTATGTCTACATTTATATGGGGCTGTATCTGTATTTGTGTAGTAGTCAGTTGTCAGTTGCTATTTCTGCTCTACATCAGTGAATGCTTGAAGTTGCTGTAGCTTGTTTTGTTTGCTTACAATACTTCAGGTGATGGATATGGAAACTTAATCAAATTTGTTTAAGAAGAACTACTTATTCTATCAAAAAATTATTTTGGGCCAATGAACTCTTCTTGAACTTAAATAAAATAAATTATATTATATTATGTTTTGAGGCATGAGAAAGTGTCCCAAGTTGTCAAAGTTTGATAGCCTGTATAGATGGTAAATATATATTGAATGTTCCATCTACCATATTCCTGGGTGTAAAAATTGATAAACTTTTAAGATGCAGAGATCATATATAACATATTGAGAATAAAATTGCCAAAGCTACAGTCCTAATTTACAAACCAGGCAACATGGTACCAAAAATCATTATAAAACTTCTGTGCTTGAGTTTGATATCGCCATACCTACAATACTATATCTTAGTATGGGTGGGGGTTATAAATCAACCTAAATATATTAGTTGTTCTTCAGAAACGTGTAGCACAATACATCAATTTCAAAGACATCTTTTTATTCATTATAGTGCCTTATTTAAGCAAGATCGACTTCTTTGTTAATATCATTTTCAGTTGTGTTGTTTTATGTTTTGTGATAATCATAGACTGCTTCATAATTGTTTTGTCAATTATTTCACAGCTAACACACAAATGCACGGTACAGAACTTGTGAGAATAATGACTAAGGACCTTTTGTCTGCTGGACCAACGCTCCTCTGTTATGTATAAATGCACAGGGTCCAAAACTTTAGAACTCAATGCCCTTCAGTTCTCAAGTGTGTAAATACTCCATCCTCATTTAAAAGCAGTTATAAATCTGATTAATTACCTCTGTATTGGGTATATTTTGTCCACATTCTGTAAAATTTAATAGTACGTATACATTTACATTTGTTTGATATACTGGTATACAAGTGGTCACATAATTCTTATTCATTTGTTTATTATATTACAAGCTGGACTTTGTAAGCTCACTGTCCAGAGCTTTTCTTCTGCTAGTCACTACTTATCAGTTTGGCATCAGCCAGTGATGGACATTTGTCTGTACATAACTAACAGTCTGCAAATTGTTTTGCTACTTGTTATTTTCTTAAGTTGCTGTTGTGGACACGTATTGGTTGATCATTGTTTGTCTCTATGAACTTGAAATTTTAAAACTTGAAACTTGACCTTTATGGAGAGACCTTAGCAATCAAGAAATAAGTTAAATTGAACTTGTTTGGCTAGCCAGTTTAAATTTCATGCAGATGGTTGTCTGGAATGTGACTTGTTAGGCATGACAGTGTTGTCTTAGTTTTATGTTATATAACCAACTGAAGCCTTCTGTATCTTTTTCAGAACTAACAAATTTGTTGTGTACATGCCACAGCTTTAGTTTAACTCTTCTATTTCTGAAGCTAAGTGCCTCAGAAGCAGTTGGAGCATTTGTGGCATGACTCTTCTTGTATTTCATCTGATCGTGCTAGGTTTAAACAACTAATTAATGACTAATTCCTTGAGCCTGTCCTGTTTTTATCTTTAATTTGCTTATTTGTCATATCACACACATTCATAATACAATGGTCCAGATCCTTCAGCTAAGATTGAACTCTCAAACTCTGTTTGTCCTTTCTTCACATAAATTTGATTCTGCTTTAATAAAGATGTAATCAACCCAGGTGAGTCAGAGGCAGTTGTTTTTACAACCCACTAGGGTATGCAGTCTTTCTCTGCACATTCATCTGTTGCCCTTGCGGGCACCATAATCCCATTATCAAGAAAATTAAAACACTCGGTTTCACCATTGATAACTTACTCACTGTGACTTCACGTGTGTCTTCCAGCTTTAGTTCTAGTTTTTCACATTGCCACATTTCTTAACTCAGTCATTCTTTGACTGATGACATGGCTAAAATAGGGGCTTGTGTACTTGTGTTGGTTCTTTATTAGACTATGCAACTATATTGTTGTACATGTTAATCCTCTTGTAATTCAAAAAGCTGTTATGGTCCAATAACCTCTTGCTGGGTTGTCACATGATCTTCCACTGTGTCAAATTCAATAAATTACCTTTGTCTGCTTACCTGGCTTTCTATTGAATGGTGCATCTCTATTTAAAGTGTAAAATACCATCTTGCTTTTAAAGCCCAGTAAACCAGCCTTCCATTATCTCTTCATACATTGATAACCTCATGCCACTTTTCACAGACTGTTTTCAGTTGCTGTGCCTCTCATATCATCATTGGAATCATCTACCACAAAGGCTGACATTAGGCCTATGGACTTTCAGTGCTGGAGTTGAACTGACACAGCCTCTCTTTCTGAAGGGCCGCCATCGCTCAGTCTACAGCATCTTGATTAATTAGTGTTTCTAATTAGTGTTTCAAAATTTGCCAGATGATGAATAAATCAAGAACTTGTTTGGCAAATATTGGACATCCAGATAGTGCTGTGGTATTGCAGATAAGACTTCAGTAAATTGCTTAATTCTTAATTCTGAGGTATCATGTATAGAACTACAAACACTTTAAGAAATTATATCACAGTTGAACATATAAATTACAATTTTCATTTTTTACATACAGTTTTGTTACAGCTAAACAGCACAAGGCACTGACAATACTTAGCAGGACGTGCCCCTCACAAAGGCAAACAGCAGTGCAGTGTTGGACTAGGCATTTAAAGCAAAAAAAACACTTGACCAAAATTGATACCTATGTCACAAACTGAAACCAAACAAATTGTGTAAAAAAGAAAGGAAAAAAACAAAAACTGATACAACTTAAGAAACCGATATGGACCCAGTTCTAAACTAAACACATGTTTTATCTGCATGTGCTAGATGCAGGTACACTGAATGCTGGTTCATGCAGTTTGTTCATCTGCTGTATGTTTTCAATCTCCTTGTCTCACATGTCAAATCTTGAGTAAAATACAAGGACTTTGGTTTCAAGTACAAGTACTTAAAACTGTACTCGAGATTTACTTACCAAGTACGACATCTCTGCCTGACAAGACCCATTATTTTACTCTGGCTTTTGCATGACTCCGTTTTGATCCCTACTGAACGTTCATCTGCACCTCGGATTCAAATTTAATGACTTTGCATATATAACAATAGTTTTACATATATAAATAAAATTTAAAAAAATAGAAAAAAAAACAACTCTAACTCCAGATATTACTCATGCTTTCCTGTTCTCTGGTCTGTAATCTCATCTTCAACAAATACCTTAACTTGCTGACCACATCCCTCAGTTATCTCGCGCTTGCTTCATGCACGTTCATGACCTTCGCCTACTTTGCCCCATACTTGATCATGAAACTGCCTGTACAACAGATATTTTCAAGTGTTCACTCAAAACTAGACTTGTAACTCCGTATTTTGTAATATTGACTAATCTTACTTAAACTGTCTTCAGACAATCTAAAATGCTCTTGCATGTGCAGATACTAAAATCATCAAACACCCTCATATAGCTCCATTTCTTATCTCACACAGGCTAAGGGTTCCTCCATGTATTCATTTAAAAAAATTATATCACATACTTACAATACTAAACTTCCCAGCCTTCATACATTTGCCTTCTATTCGGCATCCAATTACCCAGTTTTACTCATTCTTTCTTCTGTGTTTCAGCCTCCAGTCTTATTCTCTTACAAATTTTACAACTGCTTCTTATTCTATGCTCTTTGGAAGAGACTCCCTAAAGACCTCTGACAGTTCAGTCATCCTCCTCTTTCCCATTATCTGTATCTCCAGACGAAAAACAAACTAATTCTTTGCTGATTTCACATCCTGTGAGCACCACTATGATCTCAGTTGTCATTCACCACCACACTGTTTCCACTGACCAAACAGCATGGCCTTTGCGTATATCCAGTAGCTGTTCATCACACCTTTTCATGCTGTTTCTGTCATGTGCAGTTTGGTGTCTACTTCCACTCTTGAACTGGTTGCTTCTGTTTTCAGTGAAGTTCATTCTTGGATGACTAGTAACAAACTTCCTCTAAATGCTCATAAGACTGAATTCCTATTCTTTGGTATCAGTCTCGATAGTGTCACAAATTTGACTGACTTATGTCTGCTTGATGGTGCACACAGTATGGACATACTGTTTAACTCCAACATGTTTACTTTCACATTTGGGTCATTCATAGAATCAGATCTCACATCCTCAAACTGTCTTGGTTTCACTGGCAAATAGCCCTGATTTTTAGCTGACTCCACTACTGTAATTCACTTCTCATCAGTATCACTAAGAGAGATTTATTCCCTGTTCTGGAAGAAGTGGCAGGCTATGCTCAAAACCTGTTTTAGGTTTACCCTTTACTCTTTAAGCCATTTTAAAGATATTTTGATGTAGCTCGTATAACATGCACACAGTTCTGAACGTATGAGTCCGACATCCATGTATTACCAAAACTGTACTGTATATTGTGTTATGGGTTTTGTTAGTGCTCTGGCCAAACAGTTCTGTACTCAGTTGTATTGTATGTAAATTTGTCTTAGTGATACCAGTCTGAAGTGAATTAGAGTAGAGTAAATTTGAGTCTCCTAGGAACAGAGGTGTTAGCTATGGAAACTTAGACTGATCGTTACGCTTGAAAGCTCTGCTAGCAGAGTTCTACTATGATGAATGCAACCAAGGAATCAATCAAGGAATGGTTTCTCTACTCAGCTACTTCTGAATGTTATTACTTTATGATTAGAGTTGGGTTCGGTGTATGTTTGTGTAATCGTTATTGTAATCTCAAGATTTCTGTAGCACCCAAAGAAAGTTTGATTTCTGTAGCACCCAAAGAAAGTTTAGTCACATGGGAAACACCTTATTCCAGGGGCTCAGTCAAAATAGAATCAATATGCAGGTAAGGTTCTTATTCCAGGCGCTCAGTCAAAATGGAATCGGTACGCAGGTAAGGTTTGGTTCCAGTCAAAATCAAAGGGTCAAGCAGCAAGACAGTCAGATAGCTAAAGTGGATGATGCTTAGAAATGAAGTGGCAAGAGAGATAAGGGGAGTGGGAGGAAACAGGATAGAATTTGTGGAAGCAGAGTTTTCTGAGTGTTGAATATGAAGACTTGGGCAGAGATTGCAAGAGGTGCAGTGTTGGTGACTTTCTAACTTTTGGGGTGTTTTGCTGTTCACAGGTGGTTATTGTGTTCCTTATGAGCATTGCTTCGCTAATTATTTACTTTGTGGACTCATCAACGTGAGTACTGTCAGTCTGCATAGTTTTAATTTATTTCTGCATAAAGACCACTGCAAAATTTAGTTTTATGTTACTGCTTGTGAATACTGGGTCATTTATTGTTTTAGAAATTATGTCCATATAAACCAGTTTTGGTTTATATAACTCAGAAAGTATTATTTTACAGGTCCAGAACATTGTATCACATAATGAGCTGTTAAAAACTGAAATACCGATTACAGAATTTTCAGCACCATCTACCATATAGAAATGAGACAACTGAAGGTTATAATAAACATTACGGTCATTGACAGCACCATATGTTATGTGGCAATGAAACAACTGACGGTTACAGTAAACTTTGTGGTCATTAATGTCATGCACATATACTGTCTTTGTGTTTGTGGCACAGTGTTGCAGTCCACAAATTAAAGAGTAAGATAAGTTAAAAAGTGTGCTAAGGTTGTGATAATCTTAAGCATGCTATCAATTGACCTATAATGTGCAAGAAAGTTGTTCTAAATTGTTCCATAAATGAAGCTCAGCAAATTTTAAAACAGCTGAATTATCCCGAAAGAATCAAAGAGCGGCATGAGCTAAGTAGTAAATTTATTCACAAACGCATTTCTTTATTTTTATGCAAAACTAGCTTTCCATTTTAAGCACATTGAACCCCTAAAGTCCATAGCCAAAATTCACTGGGTAAGCGCTGGAGTCTGCTGTTCATGTACACAACAGAACTGTAGAAGAATTTCTAATGCAGAAGTATTCCATGCTAATTTTGGTAATGTTAATTTTAGATTTATCCAGACATTCAGTAATTCAATCGGTTAAGCAATACTTCTCATAGCAGAACTGTGTTGAGGATAAAAGTCACTTTTTAGGTTCCAACATTAGGTAGCAACATGTAGTAACAGAATGGCTAAAGTTAAATTACAGCTGTTTTGCCAGTGATGTCAGTTTACCTTGTGTTTTGGACATACATGTAACAGCAACAGTGAAATATATCCCGCCAGCTGGATAACAATCTGGTATTTCAGTGCCTGAAGCAGGTGCTAAAAAGAAACAGGTTTTGTAGAATGGCTGCTAGCACCTGTTACATCATGTAAATGGCATAAATTGTCAGTATGCATGAAAACTGTGATTTCTTTGACTTTGTGAGAAGTGCTTGCCATGCATCTGATGCCTTTTGTGGTTGCTGAGTGGCAAAGCTGCAGTCAATCTTCTCCACTTCCTCGTTGTTTATAGAAGTCTGAGTCTTGTTGCCATGTGATGTTTTCCTTTCATTTATTATCGCTCATAACTTTTGTGGTATGGCTGGTATTGTAATATTGCGAATTGCTGCTGGTTTTTGTAAGTGTGTATGCACATATCAAGTCAAGACACTTAATATGGTGCCTTCTAAGTGCCTCGCAAAAGCGCGGCACACACAACTATCTAACTGACATAGAGAAGTGCATTTTAAGCCAGTTTAAAACTGTTTGCTGAACAGAGTCAAATTCACATGTACATATATATGACCAGGTTGGATCTTCTAGCCTGGTTATATATATATATATATATATATGTATATATATATATATATATAATGTAGCAAACCACTGTTCCAAGAAGAAGATCCAACACAAGAGAAGGCTTAATGAGCTTGATTTGATGTTCAGAAGCATGGCTCCTGCATATCTCTGTGAGCAGCAGAGTGCAGTGATCGCTAACCTGGTTGAGATTGGAACACAGGGTTCTCTGATGTCTGTCCATGTGGAACCAACCAACAAGGCCCACCCAACATGGAGAATCTTGAACTTTATTCTCTCCTCAGTGGGGAACCAATGGAGTGTGACCTTTATATCATCCAATATATTGGAGAACTGTCTTATTGGCCAGTAGTGGGACAGCACAGCTGATGACGGACATAAACTGATTTTGAACTTTGGCAAGCCTGCATGAATGGAATTTGGATAGTCAGAGTGCATCAGTAAACAGATGTATTAGTGGGTCAGGAGCACGTTCCCATCTCAGGAGCACGTTCCCATCTTGTCTGTGTTTCCTGGCTGTATGTTATCAAAAATAGAGCAAAAGAAGGGCAGACTCTACCATCTGAGTTCATGTGTTCTGAGGCCATCTGGCTGGATTCTTCCAGCCCTTTGAAAGGCTCGATATCATAGCTTTGAACAGCTTAATGTAGTCCACTGTGGGCTTGCAGCTTGCAGAGTATCTAATATCCAGAACCTCCATATTTTGATCATCCTTGACACTTGCATTATCATTATAATTGTTATTGTTATTGTTACTGTTATTGTTAGTTGTTAGTTATTGTTATTGTTAATGTTATTGTTGTTGTTATTCTTCTTGTTATGAAAAATTTTAACACGTGCAAAGTTGCACAGAAATGTGAATTGGAAGTGCGGATAATCAGTTGCCAGGTGAAAACAGTTAGATATCGAGATGTTTGAAATCCAGTGAGAAATAGTGAGTTTTTATGTGTTTCTGTGCAACTTTGCACGTGTTAAAATTTTCCATAGCTTCGAAGAAACCTTAGTAGTTGGTTCCATTCCTTCATTGGTAGTAGATTCCATTTGCAGCGGTGTGGAATGCATGAGAGCCCAGGACAGTTCCACTTCATGGCTCAGTCAAGAGATCCGTACCTGAATATCGTTGGTTGTGGGTAGGGATGTAAGGAGAGACTAGTGATTGAAGGTAGATTGGAGTGCTCATGGTAAGAACTTTATAGGTCAGACAGGCTAATTTCAAACTTATCCAGAATTCTAGAGGAAACCAGTGAAGCCAGCTTAATAGAGATAAGGAATTTGTATGAGAAGCTGCATGCAGCACAACACAAGCAAGAGAATTTGGATGCATTGAAACCTTTTGAGTTCAAGATTTGCGATCCCTATAAAAACCGAGTTGGCAAATATGGTTTTGTTTTGGTTTTGTTTTGGCGAGAGCAAAGACCAGAGAATAGGCTACAGTATGTGCCATGTCTTCGGTAAGAGCTGACCTGATGTGAGGTAATGCCCTGATATAATAGAAACAAAATTTGCAGAGGTTTGTTATGTGGGATCGAAAGGTGAGATTGCTGTCCAAAATTACCCCAAGTGTTTTGACTGTGTTTGATAGCAGAACAGCAGTGCCAGCTGCTAGGTCAATGCTGGAATGTGAAGGAAGAGAGTGCGAGGGTTGCTGTGAGCTAAACATGATCGCCTCAGATTTATCTGGATTTATGGCCAAACCATTGAAACAAAACCATGTATGAATCGAAGAAAGACACTCTTCAAGTTTTACCTTGCCTGGCTTACCATTGACTGACAGAGCAACGTAAAGCTGAGGGTAATCACCATATTGCTTTAACTGGACTCCAAAATGGTTGGCTAAGGTGAAGGTTTTTAAGTAAAGGCATAAAAATCTAATGCTGATTTAAAACATGATGTTAAACAGCCTTCAGCAAAACACAAGTTGGCCAAGTGTGCAATCAGATGTGACACAATATCAGGACAGAAGACAATAAGTGAAGTAGGAATAAAATCCACTGCAGAGGACTTAGGACAGTGTGATTAAGAAGAGACAGGACTTCAGAATATGTGACAGATGGAATGTCGTTAAAGACAGTACCAGAGAAGTAAATCAGGGAGCAAGTCATTCCATCTTAGATGAGCAGTACATGGAACAATTTTACACTTCAGAATGTTAATTCTGTTAGCAAAAAATTAAACAGAGTCAGAACATAGTTTCTGGTTGTCTTGTTCTGAGCATTGGCGGGTGACAGCTTCCTTCGAATGCAGAAGACGCTGGGAGATGCGCCATTGGTCACAAGAGGTTGGAGCACTTTTCAGCTGGCTGCTGTAGTAAGAGCTCCTAGAGACATTTATGAGCTTGTTTGTGAGGTGGCACTGATGATGGTATTGCTGTCTGTTACCCTCAAGACCTGCACTTTTCTAGTCGCAGATGTTCTCTCTTAGCCTTTATTGCCTCTGAGGAAAGCCACCTTGTGATAGGTTTAGATGGTCGCCATAGCAGGTGTGAATTGGGGTGATGTTATCTAATGTGAGTGTCATATTTTGTCAACATATGTTTTTGACTTGACTTGTTCATTTTGGCAGAAAAATTGTCCATTTGCTGAATGAGCTATATAATTCTTGTGTGTTCAGTTATCTGCTGTGTTGTAGTTTGCATTCTGGAATTTAAGTTCTTAAGTCTGCTTTGGATTTTGTGCATTTTGGGCTCTATTTGGATATACTTCACTGAAACCCAACCACCTGCTGTTCACTGTTGAACCTCTAACCCACTGCTGTTGCTGTTATGCAAAAATTTAAGCACAGGGGTTATATGCTCATATTTTGATGTATTTGTTATGGCTTTAGCCAAGGAGCTCTGAACTCTTTGGAGTTTCTGTATGCTTGACTTTGTGATACCAACAAGAAGCAAGTTACAGTAGTAACAAGAAGCAAGTTACAGTAGTCAAGGTGACTGGAGCCCAATGCGTTTGCCAAGGATACTCTAGAAGATATGGGGACATAATGCCTAATTCTGCATATGTCATGAATATTCATGTATGATGACTTACAAGTAACATTTACATAGTAGGTGAGAGACAAGGTAGAATCAAAAACAATGCCCAAGTCATGAGCAGCATCAGTCAGCTCGACAAGTGGGTCCTCCAGCTGTAAGGGTTTAAGCCATTCAAACTTCTTAAGTTTCTGTGGAGTGCCAAGTAGTAGAATTTCAGTCTTTAATGGGTTATGGAGTTTATTAGCCACCATCCAAGACCGTAGGTCCGCAAAGGCATCAGACAACAGCTGCACAGAGGAGGAGTGACAAAACTAAATGTCAAATAAAATGTAGATTTTGATCTTTTTAATGTTTGATTTTGATCTGCATAGAAATGATATCCTAGTGAATGATTGTCCAGCAGTATACCTAGAGGTTTGGTTTATAATTCTTCAACCTGCACAAAGTTCATTAGGGTAAAGGCAGTAGCCAGACAGTTGCATTTACCTTACTCTTGGGGATTCAATTATTTGCTGATATTTTGCATTTATGAATTGTAGAGAGGCCGTTGAGTCATGTGAGAACTGGTCACAGAGTACAACACAACAAGTCGATTTGTGCTTCAACATATTTTTCATGATTTACTTCTTCATCAGGGTAATGTCTGTTCAGGGCATTCTGTCTGAATGCTGAATGGCTAGACTTCACTGATTATCTTGGAGGGGGTGATTTGTTTGCTGAAGCAATGGCATGTTCCAACCCACATCAGTGATGTCAATAGTTCTTTAAGTTTTAACTGAAACTCATAGACCGATGCCTGCCTATAAAATAGATTGTTATTCTTTTTCTGTTACTCTTTGTGATGGCTTTCATTTCCCTGATTATGATTTATAGAATAGGCAAAGGTGTAGCCTGGTGTAGATTGTAAACTTGTAAAACTATAAAATTGGTGAGTCCAGATCATTTTCATTATCATTGCACTTATTGTATCATCTGCTGTTTCTCCAGCTATCCTTGGAATACTTCTGTCTCAACTGCTTAAAATAATAATAATGTATCAGTTATCATTCTATCAAAGGTAACTCTCTGACTGGACTCCTGTGTACATTAGGGTGGTTCAGACATACTGGTAAAAAATAAAGTTTCAATGTTTGAATACTGGAAGGTGCCAAATAAGTCCACTAAATAAAATAACAAAATCAGGTGCAATTTGATGTAAGCTGGAAAATATTTAGAGGTTTAAATATTTAAATATTTATTTACTTGTTTTAAAAGTTGATTTTATCAGTTAACATCTACTTTTTGATGAAAAGCAGACTTTATTTCTGTGGTTTAACATCTTCTCTTCCCACCCACTGATAGAAATCAACAATGGAAGTATTTTATTTAGCAAACAAAGGTTTTTAAACAATCTGGTGTTTTCCAGCATTTTTCGTTATTGACTCCAGTGCCAATGTGGTGAAATCCAATAACAGACTACTTTTAATATCATGACATAATAAAATATATACTTTGTTATGTTTGTGTGCTGATTGTTGTTTGTTGGCCAAAAACTCTTATAATATTGTAAACTTAGAAATCTGTGATCGACCTGTGCAACCCATAAATATGGTTCAGTTTAGCTGAAATGTTCATTATGTTGGTAATTTAATAGATGGACTGTAATAAGGGTTCCAACTGAGAACTTTAACAAAAAATTGTTGGACTACTCTGGTGTACATCACCCTTTCTATTACCTGTGGTCAGACATTTACAAAATCTGTCATGAGAAGGAATGGAAACCAGCTACTTAGCTCAATATATCCAATTAAATCGAAAAAATTTGGGTTTTCTCAACACCAGTGGCATAGCTAGCCTACCGAGGGCCCTTGTGCAGACTGAACTTTGACTATTTTGGCTTAAGTAATTGAGCAACCGGGCCTTGGCTTCTTGGGGGCCCAGGTAGGCCCTGGCCTCATGGGCCCTTGTGCTTTGCACAACCTGCACTGTCTATTGCTATGCTCCTGCTCACCACACACAAACACATCCAGATTGAGACCCTCCTTCAGCAGAGGTGTAACAGAGGCAGATCTGTAGTAGGCTGAAAACCATTCTCTGCTGAGAGCCCGTTGCAGACGATGCTGTGTGTGTTGAAGGACCCAAAGGCGAGTGGCTCTGGGCATTGGCGAACTGATTCAGCTTGTAACAGCTTAACCTGCAGATAGGATTTTCATGGTTAGCTAGAGTGCATCTTCCTCTGAGAAGCAACCAAAGATCCCAGATTATGCCCAACAGCTTTCATGCTGGAAATGACAGTGCCAGCGTTGTATGGTGTATCTTTTGTGGGACCTGCAAGCATGCCAGTCATAACAGTAATCATAATCCCTAATTTGTATAGCACGTCTTCAAGAGAAATTCTTCAGAGACTCTCCTGACCTGACAACAAAAAATATGACCAAATACAATAGTTGTCAAGCGCTTATGGGAAAAGGCAGACAGAGACCAAGGAGTTCATGTCATAACTTACTTGGCAATTTCTTCCAGAAAGGTGGGCCAATCACAGCACAGCTTCTAAGCTGGACCATGGAAGTCTGGGCCGACAGGACTACCAGATAACCTTATGCAGCAGAGCAGAGGGATCTGTAGCCAGGCCAATCCATATGTACTTGATCTTAGCTGGGTTCAGGTGTTTATGATTGGAGAAGCTTTAGGCAGTCTTGCCTTGCTTGCCTAAGTAAAGTCTTATCCTGGATGCACTGCATGAAATGATTTGCCAACTAATTGCTAAATTACATGCTTCCCTTGCATGCTTCTTTTAAAGTGCATTTGTTGATTGATGTGCTTCAATTTCTTTCAGTTTCTTGCTGCTCCAGATAAACTGAGTTTTCTGTTTGAGATATTCTCTCTGGTTGATTATTTCACGATACCTCCGTCATTCGTGGCTATCTATTTGAACAGAAACTGGCTGGGTGAGTGACTTAGTTCTTGCGACAAGCAGGTTTTACTAAAATAATACTGATGATAATAATACTAATTAAAATGACTAGCCTTTCCTGGTCAGACTTTCTACTGGGTAATTCAGCAAATGTCCTTTCTTGGTAAAGTCCTCTGTTGCCCCATATCTACAGGCCATGAAAGCAATTGCCAGAAACTTTCCCTATTTTGAGAACTTTAACCCAGCATATCACCTTTCTAAACAACATTGTTTTGTCGTCATATTAATCACTAAAAAGCACCAGCGTTAAGCACCACATGCATACATCTGGACCAGAGATGTGTAATGCTACTTTTACATAGATGTTGATGGTATGGGGTGTGTTTAAGGAGCTGGTCATCTGTGGAGATTAGCCATTCCAGAGCTGCAGTTTTCCTTGCACACAGTAGTTGGTCTTCACGTGCACCATACCCCGTGGCATGGAAAATGGCAGCACTGTACATTTGCACACTGTCTCAGTTTGCTTATACATCTACTCAAGTGAGTTACAGTAGTCAAGTCTCCTGGAAACCAATGCATTAGCTAGTGGGATTAAGATAGCATGAGGGAGAAGAGATCTGATTCTATGAATACCTCGTATGTGAAATTGAACTGATTTGCATATGACACCAACATGATTAGAAAATGACATGGTGGAGTCAAATACCATGCCTAGACTGTGTGCATATTCATTATGATTGACAAGCAAGCCGCCCAACTACATAGATGTGAGGTAACCAAATTTACAGAGTTGTTGGCTTGTGCTTAGAAGAAGGAATTCAGTTTTTGAAGGATTCAGAAGAAGTTTATTACTAGTCATCCAAGACTGAACATCATTAAAAACTGAAGCAATTATTTGGAGAGTAGGATTAGATATGCATCTGTCGAATGAGAGGAATTGCTGTGGATCATCAGCGTACCAGTGGTAATCAAGACAGCTATAGTAAGTAGTGAACAGAGTGGAGTCGTGTATAGTGTAAACAGGAACGGGCCCAGTACAGAACCTCACAGAATGCCATATTTCAAGACAGTAGGCACAGAAGCAGATTGGACTGAAAAGAATTTAAAAATCGTTTTGGCTAACGGTGAACAGAATTGCATTAACTTGGGGCCTAGAATTGCTGTATTTACTTTGCAGCACCTGTCGTGTCCTTATTTTGGTCCCCATTCTTTAAGTCTGGCAACTTCCATGAATAGTAGGCCAATATGAGTATGAAATTCTGTTGTGTCTTTGTCTGTTGCAGATGCTGCATGCAGAAATTTGCCAGATATTATCTTTTCTTTGTTGCAGTAGGTCAGTTTCTAAAGAGGCTTTGTTTGACGTGGTATTTGAAGGTCTGCGTTTCTCTCGTGCCCTTCGACTGATGACCATCCCTGATGTCCTGCAATACCTGAATGTCCTCAAGACATCAAACAGCATACGTCTGTGTCAGCTGGTGTCCACTCTGGTCAGTGTTTGGTTCACTGGAGCGGGATTTGTCCATTTGGTAAGTGTGAATGGCTTGCCTGTGTGGTAGGCTTGACTTCGAATATACTCTGTGTCAGCATGGAACAGTAACAGCCAGACTAAGCTGAATAAAGGCTACATGTGCATGCCAGTTTAATGACCTTTGTAGCTGGAAGGAAGATGAACCTTGCTTTCCCTTATTCAGGGCTGTCCATTACAGTCTGGCCTGGCTTATGAATGATGCTATCTTTTAATTAATGCTACAGACATTTTTGAATTTATAATTGTGATGTGGCCAATATATTTCTTACAATTGATAGATATGTATTATAAAAATAAATGCTGCTTGTAATTGCACCTGATACAATCGTATATCTGGTGACGTTCCTTATGTTACCCAAAGCGAGTACAGTATAGAAAGTGACACTTCCATTGAATTTAAGACATTGCTATGTTACTGATAGAAAGGTTGAAAATTTTCATTTCAATTCAGTTTCATGAAAATGTAGTAAAAATAGATTGTGCATGCCAATGCAGATGCTTTAGTACTTGGGTGAGTGTTTGTGATCTGTTCCTCATGATTTGTGCAGGCCTGCAGGGTATACACGGGTGCAGCAATACTGTGCTGTTTTACACATTTGGCATATTTCCCCAGGGTATATGTGTTTGCAGGTTATATGCTTGAAAATAATACAGTAACAAGCCTGCTCAGATTTGCTTGCTTTGTTTGCTCTTGTTCTGAGTTCACACAGAGTGTATTCCGAGTCAAGCCCACACCGTGGCTCACCATGTGGGTTAAATGCTATATGGTTATATCCCTCATCAACTTGGCTTCTTCTCTCCTGCTCTACAATGCTCTGTACTGCATTGTGGCACTGCCATGGCTTTTTTCAAGTTAGCAGCATGAATCTGCAACTGCAATAGGCAATTCCAGAAGCTGCATCCATGCATCATGAGGCCAGAAAATGCAGAGTCGGAAAACGTGACTGATATAGAGTCATTACTTCTATGTATGTCTTGCGTAAGCTAATATATCCTTTGATGATTTCCAAGAATAGAGTCTGTATATGTAATACTTCCATGATTTGTGAAAGTCTTGCGATCATCTGTTGACATTTGTTGAGCTGTGCAGGTGGAAAATTCGGGTGACCCATTCTCAAACTTCAGCAATCCACACAATATGTCCTACTGGGAGTGTGTCTACTTCACCCTAGTTACCATGTCAACAGTTGGTTATGGTGACACATATTGCCACACAACCCTTGGACGTATCTTCATGGTCTTCTTCATTCTAGGTGCTTTGGTGAGTTTCAAGAGAGGAACTGATGGATTTAGCAAAGAGATAAGGTGAGGCAAGGTAACTACTTTTTTTGCCTACTTAAGCAGTTAATCCTTCATATAAGTAAACAACTCATTTCTACAGCACATCTTACTAAGAAACAGAGAGGTTTAGCTAGATTTTGTTGGACTTGTAACTGATGTCTATTGTAATCTTGTGACTTTTATAGCACTGTTATCATACGGTACAAAGTATCAGTCAATCAGGACATCCCCATCGCCATTCCACTTGGCTGTATAGTGGCTTGGCAGCAAGAGAGTCTGAATTGAATCAGAGCTGCAGTCTTCCTAATCTTAGTTGGAACCTGACTCTGGTCTGCACTAAACCAGTTTCAGATGGGCCAGGGATGCTGCGCATAAAATCCTCGTCATATGTGGACAAGTCACTGATCCTTTGTGTGGTTATGGCACATTGCAGGCTATGGTGCACATTCATTCATTCCTTTCATTCATTAACTTCTATCATTTATTAATGACTTCTATTGTGCCAGGCATGAGCCAGTGGCACACAAAAAACAAGCTGCAGTCAGGTCAATATCCAGAAGACCAGTCTGCTAAGACAAGATGCAGCCTATAGCAGATGAGCAATTTGAAAAGGTAAGTCTTATGTTGAGAATGAAATTATGCAAAGTGACTGAGCAAAACTGAGCAGTTTTAGCTACAGCGTTATCATTGCTATTTAAGCCTGTGTTAGAGCTCTTGCCCTCAGTCTTGCCATCTGATTTAGCCACAAAACTCAGTAGCAGTTTTTCTTCTGACAAAAATTCAGAAGCGGGACAGTCTTCATCCAAGTCCAGCTAATCAGTTACTTCTTCTTGGTGATGTATCTCTACTGAAATCCTTCATGAGGTCTCAGAGAACCTTGGTCTTTTCTTTAGATTTTAAGTATTGTGGTTGGTCAAAGTTCAATGTTTTATGTACTTTGAACCCCAATTTTAAACAAATCATTTGCTGAACAAGAAGTCAGTGCAGAGATTTAAGTACAGAGGTTACATCCTCATATTTTGGTGTGTTAGGTATAGCTCTAGTCATTTATTTAGTTTAAAAAGCTTGGGATGGAGTTAAACCACAAGCAGTTGAAAACTATTGGACGAAGGTCCTTGGGTATGCCTTTCCTGTAGATGGGGGTGCAGGCAAGGAATCCTTAAGTGCTCCAGATTCAGAGCCTGACTTTGAAGGTTTTTGGATTAGGACCTTTAACAAACAAGCAAACACATCAATGCAAGTATATGTTGAATTGCTACAGTAGGCATTCATTTTAAAGGCTTTGGTTGCTTTGCCATTTGACAAATTTTAACACTTAATTATTGTTTTAGGCTATGTTTGCCAGTTTCATTCCTGAGATTATGGACATTCTTGGAACAAGAAGCAAATATGGAGGCTCGTATAAAAAGGAGCATGGCAAAAGGTATGGGTGCATTAGTTAGTTCTTGGTGAAAGGCCTAGCTTCAATGTTCTGGCCAAAAGGCTGGACTTGAAGTCTTGACACCTCAATTGAGGGATGAACTTGCATCTTATGATGTTTTCTGAGGCCATGACTTACTTATTTCATGACACTTAGTAGAGCTTTATGTTTGATGACATGATAGAATTCAGTAAAAGATGAACAGGAAACCACTTTTCATAAAGGGTCTTTCTTTTAGCCATATTTCTTATAATTATGACTGTTTTCTCTTAACTATCTAGCACTAACTGATAGCAGCAGATTGCGTAAACAGTACCTTTTATTACTTTTATTACTGCAGACTGATTTGAACAGTTTCTTGTTCACGCTGTTCAGGAAAAGTATATTGTCAGCATTTGTTGTAGAGTTTCCACTTATCCCGAACACTATTTTGCCTTTCCGTGTTTTGGCGCATAGATCCTCATGCCTCAGTAACATAACTAATTTGAGATACAACAATAGCATTAAAGACACAATAAAACACTTCCTTGTAGTTCATTTTGCGTTAAAATTTTGAGCAGAATACAGTCATATGTATGACTTTCTATAGTGATGGCAGTTTCCTGTCTCCACAACGTTCTAAGCAGTGGTGGCTCTTACATTTAGCATTCAGCATAAACACAAGATAGTGAGATGGTATTCCAGCAACTCATGTGATGTTGCGTAGAATAAAAAGATTCAAGCTGTTGGAGATATTTGAACATCATCAGGCAGAGTTTATGTTGTAGATAGGCTTTCATCAAAGTGATGCCAAGTATTCCCTGCATTTACAGACTTGTCCTGTTTAAACTCTAGCATCTCAGTGCAAATGACTAACAGGCTGAGATATAAAAATTTTTGGGACAATTTCAGTGAGTCAGCATCCCTGTGCTCTTTTGCATTAAACTGTATAGCGTAAACTACATTCAGCTGAAAACATGATATTTAAAATTTTGGCTTGATTTGGGTGGTGATGGTGCAGAATGAGACGGGTCCCGTGCTGTAGCAGGAATCCATGTGCCCAAAAGTGGGAAGTCAAGTGACCCCAGGACCCAGTTACTCCAAAACAGCAAATGACTAGTTCTTACTGGGAATTGTCATTGATTGTTTGCTAAGATGATCTGTCACAGTTTTAGCCGTGCTTTTGAGTAGTACTTTTGAGCTGCTACTTGAATAATCAATCATATTATGCATATGCAATTTCTAGTACCTGAAAGAGCAACAAATTAACAGTTGATGTGTACGTGACACAGTAGTGAGCTGTATTATTTAAAAGTGTTAATAATAAGATGTTATGCAATTGTTTCAGGCATATTGTGCTGTGTGGCCATATCACATATGAGTCTGTTTCAAACTTCATGTCTGATTTTCTTCACAAAGATCGTGAAGATCTGGGTGTTGAACTTGTTATCATGAATAGGTGAAGTGAATTTTTATTATTAATAGACATTTATATCATATCATTTAATGAATTCACTTCAAAACCCCAATAGCAGTGAAAAATTCAAGGAGGAAAATTCAGTTGCTTGTGGAATGAGAAAAGAGAAAGAGAAATGTCATGTAACATGGAAGATAGTGAAGTCTGCAAAGCTGGACCAGTGTGCAAAGGAGCACAAAAACTAATTGTCTTTCTTTGGAAAAATGGCAAATGAACTTCTAGCCCATGAAAGTTTGATCTGTTAGGGTGTATTGCCCAGCCAACTATTGAGCCAACCTTAAATAAACTAAACTTTGCCGGGATAGAGCTTCTGGTGAAGATGAACGATTTTGGCAAGTTTGGGTGCCAGAATCCCACTCTCTTGGTAAGCGTGTATGGATGGAAGAGTGGGCTGCACCCAATTCATGTATCATGGGTGGTGGGGCATGGTGTTGACCTGCCGCTTCTGGCCGACACTGACAACCCCGAAAACAAGCACTTCGTCTGGATCATGGACCTGGCCTCCATGATGTATAGAAATAATGACCAAAAAGCACTTGTGCTGCTGCTGTCTGCATATGTTCACTACCAAGGGTCTGCTCAACAGGCACAAGTAAGACTATGAGGGCAGTGGCGAGAGACGTTAGTGCACTGCCATGTCAGACGATGGCAAAATCTTCCTCTAGTTCCATAACCATCACAGGCAAATGTGTGAGCCATACATAATCTATACCAGCTTCTAGGCTTTGAGCATCCCACTGGTCAGATGTGCCAGGAACCTAGAGAAAAGCCACACCTACCTAGTTGCAAAGTAGACCCCATGCAGCTACAGCTGTACGGTGGTCTGCTATGATGCTATGCTATGATGGCAAGGCCATCTTGAGGAGAATGCGTTGGAAAGGTTATTGAGGCCTTCCTAGAAGAGCTAGCCAAATTCGAGAGGTCCTAAGATACCCAGCCAAAATGTGGATAGAGTGGGGTTCTGGCACTTAAACAAAATATGGATGGATGCGTGGTGATCGGCAGGCCTCCATCAAATGCCATATCTGTGGCGAGGAGCTTGGTGAGGACAAAGTCCGCTACCACTGCCACATTACAAGCAAATACTTCAGGGAGGCCCACAATAACTGTAACCTTAAGCTGCACAACTATACAGACAAAACAAAGGTCCTGATTGTCTTCCACAACCTGCACAACTGTGACGGACATCTGATTATGTCAGCACTAAGTTCATTAGAGGCCGCTCAAGGAGAGAACAGTTGGCTTGTTAACTGAGGCTTCGAAGCTGGTTAGATATAATTGCTCATGGTTGTATCTGAAAAAACATGGAGAAGTTCATAACTTTCAGCATCGGCAAGTTGCAGTTCTTTGACAGCCTGATGTTTATAAGGCGCTTGCTTGATAGAGTGGCTGCCAACCTACAATCCAAAAATCTCAAGATAACCAGCCAAGGGGCCACCAAAGATAAGCTGGCTCAGGAGCGGCAAAAGGAAATCTCCCATATGAGTGCATCAACAGTCATGTCAGGTTTGATGAAACAGCTACCATCTAAGGGTGGCTTCTACAGCCGCCTGCTGAGGGAGGGCATCATTCACAGACTACCAACATGCTCAGTGGAGGCATTGGCCTGGCTGGTTGGTAACGGATCTGACATACCCTTTGCACAAGGTCTTCAATGGTGACCCTGCAACCATACACAACGCTGAGCAAGCAGCTAATGTATGACTTCTGATACAACCAGGTCAAAGTGCAGTACTGTGAGAAAGCACAGCTCCTCTACACCAACACAGACAGCCTGCTGATGCAGCTCGAGGTGTCGGATGCTTACGTCGACATGGAGGAGATGATGGACTTCTACGACTTCTCTGACCATCCAAGGGCCACCATTGCTACAGCACGCAAAGCAAGAAGGTTGAGGGCAAGTATGAGGATGAGTGTGCCGGCCGCCTCAAAGCAGAGTTAGTAATTTCCACCCCAGTTATGTGCTTGATTCTCAATGCTAGTAGCCAGGAGATCCTCAAGACAAAGAGCATCCAGAAGGCGGTCATAAAGAAAGACCTGTGGCATGAGCAGTACAAGCAGTGGCTGGACGACCAAGTGGGGATGAAGCACACACAGGTAGTGATCAGCAGCCATGGGCACCGGATAGGTGTAGGAGCAGACCAAACTATCCCTGAGCCCACTGGACACAAAAAACACTGGCTATGGGCACCACCAAATAAGCAGGAGGGGCTTGAGGCAGCCCTCGATGATATCCTGGCTCAAATGGGGAACTGAGGCAACTCAATACCCCACCCTACACCATACAAACTAGAGACGTGCACACCAGAGGTGCAGAACCTCAGAGGTAGAATGCCTGTGATCACTGCCTGTGTTGAGAGTGAGCGCCGGCTAGAGCCTGAGTACCTTTAGCCGAGTCATGGGCCTTAAAGGGTGCTGGTGACATCTAGTGAGAGATCATGAACTGGTTGAGGGGGCCGAGCAATGCCTACAGCCTGCGAGGACTATGATGAACACCTTATTGGTGAAACGCAGAGGCCTAGTGAAATGCAGTGGCCCGCTGCTGGCAAGGAATGCCGGATCTTGTCACCCGGTGCCAGTCACTGTGGAGAAGGGAAGCCTGATTACTGATTTCAATTACCCCACTCTGTGTGCCCCACTTGAATCACCTAAAGACTCAACTCCGGTGGGAGACTGCTTTGCATACATGGAAGAGTGCCAGTTGCCATATCATTATTTCCTGTTGCTGATGCCCACAGGCATATCCACGCATATCTCAATGCAACCTCTGAACTCACCACTTCAACCCTTGCAATCTCTTCCACTGTAGCCGTCTGACTGCCTGCCTGACCCTTAGATTTTGACCAGGAACTGAATTTGAACGTACTCGATTTTGTTTTGACTGAGCGCCTGTGAATACAGTGAATAACGATTTAGGTTTCTTTGGGTGCTGTAGAAACCTCAAGTTTATGATTACAATTATGATTACTGCCAATGGTAAAGTAGTACTTTCCCTGCAACAGCCTTCATGAATACAAGGCTTTTTTGTGGATGTACTGCACCAATGATGGCAGCATGATGGCATTGGGATTAATGTCCAAGCACTGGAATTACCAATACAGCAATGCTTTGTTTTTATACCTATAAACAATGAAAAACAGTGATCCATTTAACATCATTGGTTTTATGTATTGTGATTTCATCCTTCATATTTAATGACTTCATTATTTTAAATCAGTTTTAATGAATAGACTTGCTGTATTATGATTAGCCTTTCGTATACATCTCATATACATTCATGTTAAGAATTCTGATTGTGCCTTTTGCTGTTTGTTTGCGGTGATTGCTGTGGAATGAATTGTCTGTTCTGATTGGTTTCTTATTTCCAACAAAACATTGTTAGATATCTGTTACATATGTGATGTTAGGAAGGAACCGGGACTGGAACTGGAGGGGTTGTTCAAGCGCCATCTAACACAGGTGGAATTCTTCCAGGGAACCGTGATGGATGCTAATGACCTTCATCGTGTCAATGTAAGAGAGTTAAGAAATTTGCAGTGCACTTTTGCTTTATAAGACATTTATTTATTTATTTTATTAAGGCACCTATAACATGTGCAATGTCTGTACATCTGAATCTGAGGCACGGATGTATGTTTGCTAGGGGCCAAGTTGGAATCAGGCAAAAGCCAGGGTAACGTAGTAAGTCTTAACAAGTGATTTAAAAAATGATAGCAAGTTTGCAAGTCGGGCCTTTAGCAGCAGACGATTCCAAATGCAAGGAGCAATGCAGCTACAGGTACGTGATCCTACATTTTGTCCTGAACCTAGGTTCTTACAACAAACCAGTATCAGAAGAATGCAAGAATCTAGGAGGGCAATATGGAATCAGCAAAGTATTAAGATATGATGGAAGGTCGGTGATATGTCATGTTGGATTGAAGCACTGTATGAGTAGGTATTGGATTATGGCTGAGAGACTCATTTATCTTCTGTAAGATAATGACTGAGATAGTAACTGGTAGTGAAAGCTATGCTGTATAAATATATTATTATTATTATTTCTGCATTTATTAAGCACCACTATCTAATGGCTAAGCATCAATCCATGGCACTGAGCAACTGTGGGCGAAGGACTTCCTGAAAGTTCCTACACAGTAACCATCCTGGGGAGGCTCAAACCTGTGCTCTCCATGTTACAAGCCAAGCAGTGTATGGCACCAAGGGGAATAAAACCCTAAATAAGAATTTAGTTTTGCTGACAAAACAGAGTTTCATTTTCCTATTTCTATCTTAATATAATTTAAGTGATGAGTGGCAGTGAATCTAATAGATCTAGGTTTGTACAGTTCTGTGAAAATTTGTACCAAATGAGTGTTTGTCCCTGTTGCATTCCAGCAGAACAGTCTTGTTTATGTGAGTGATGTTTCTGTGGTCTTCAAGGAGACTGCCAGAATGAACATCATAGCAGCAACTATTCTCTGAGTTCGTTTTATAAAACATAGATCAATAATATCTGTGAAGAGCTGAGTTGGTTAACTTAGGTCACAGTTTTAAAATGCTAATTGTCCGACTGGTGAGCAAACTGACTACCTAACAACCCTACCTTCTTGCCTGTTGCTAACATAGTATGAGTATGAGTGGTTGTCCTTGTTGTCTTTGTATTACCTGCAAATGTTTTAATAGTAATGCAACTGTTGAACTGTATTCAGATCAAAGAGGCGGATGCATGTCTGGTGCTCGCTGACAAATACTGTGAAGATCCAGATGCCGAGGATGCAGCTAACATCCTCCGTGTCATCTCTATTAAAAATTACCATGACAACATTCGTGTCATCATCCAGCTTCTCCAGTATCACAATAAGGTCAGCATTGCTAATGTCCCTTTTAAAAGATCTGTCTAGGAAAAGTTAGGCTACTCATAATTTCTGCTCGACTTTTGTAAGCTTAGTGATAATAACTGACTGATGACATTCAAAAACTTTTACCTATATAACATAACATGTAAAAATCTCAAACCACACCCTTGAGCTATACTGCCTTGTTATAACTTAATTCTGATGTCATTCTGAATTTCATCTCTACTGAAGAATATAAACATTTAATCAAATTTCAGAGAAAGGAAAAGTGGCATAGTTCTTGTCAGTGTTAAAAAAAGTCATTAGCAGAAACTAGACTTGTAGTGGTTTTAGGCTACTTCCTAGAGAAATTTGGCAATTGTGGTTCTGTTAAGCACCCTGTTGGTGGTGGTGGTCACCAATCTGGGAAGACTGTTAAAGCATTGATTATGTTGCTAACATTATGCTGAGTCAAGACATCCAACCACAGACTCGACATACACATGAGTTGGATGTGCACCATACATGTATTATAATACTATCTTTGAGAGCCATACGATACGCATTATGACAAAGTTGTGTTATAACAAGTTTATTTTGTATAGGTGAATTAATATTGAGATCCGTGTACCCAACCGTCTTATGTCAGAATTCATGTTATAAAGAAGCATGTTGTAATGCGTCTTCAATGTACTTGATCGTCTTTACAAGATAAAATAAAAGGACTTGTTAACTGAGGCTTCGACGCTGGTTAGATATGATTGCTCATGGTTGCTACTGTAGTAATATCATAGCAATTTATCATGTTATGTGGTTTCCAAATGAGAAACTACTGCTGCTCCAACAAATGCTCAGAGTAAAAAATTTAGTGTGGAGTACTTTTGGACAATTGTTCATTGTGAGATAGTGCTACGAAATATGTGATGCATTTCTCTGGTGACGTGTTTTCCAGCTATTCAGTGCACTGGCTCAACAATAGGGTGAAGTGAAAAAAAAAGAAGTTAACATTTTGGGATCAGCAGGGTATGCGAAAGTTGCCTAATGTGCACAGTAGCCTGCATGTGAAATAATAATGGATTTGGTTTACTTCTTGAGGTGCCCCAAGGCCATCAGAAAACAGATCAGGTTGTATCACACCAAGCATAGAAATCTGCTGAAACCATTTAAGGGCAGACAAAATAATCCCTAACATGCTGCAAAGCTGGAAGATTTCTATAAACAAGCCCGCTCTGAACATTTTAACGTTGCTGCATGCAAGTGTGCAGATATAATTATCATTGTGCCACTGGGAGAAAGATAAGAAAGTTCCTCTTGAAGAAAGAACATTTCTATCTGATCAGCGATTGCAAAGAGAGGTGATGATTGGGGCATTGGACATACGTATGACATGAAAATTGAGAAAAAGGGAAGAAAGACAACTCAAACAAAAAGAACGAGTTTACAGACAGAGGAAGATTTCAGCTGAAGAGAATGCTACTGTGGAAAAACCTAAAAACCTGTTGCTGGCCCATCAGGTTGTTATAAGTCTCAGTTTGAATATGACAGTTCTGACATGATGTGTTTTGACAGTTCAGATATTGACAACAGGCTTGTTTACGCAGTAGCATCGCTTTCTACATCTAAGATTCACTCACAAATGCAAACGATTTTGAGTAATATGGCAAGAGAATGTGACAGGTACGATGTTTCTGATCGAAGAGCTGCTGCAGTTGCAACTGCAGTTTTACAAGATGTTGGACTAGTGAATGAAGATGACAGATCATAAATCATCGAGAGGAGTGAAATTCTTAGAGAATGAAAGAGAGCCAGAAAAGATTTACAGGCCATTGAATTGGAACCCATAACAGGGTTGTAGAAAAGGCAAGACTAAACTGCAGGCCAAGAAAGGAAGAAGGTATTATCCGAATATGATAACAAGAAGCATGTTACAGTTGTCTCAGAACCCCGATTCAAAATATGTAGGTCATTTTTCAGACCATCAGCTGGAGACTCAAAAAGTATCGCAGAGGAATATCAGATCTACTTCGCTGAAAAGGAATTATAACCGACAGATTGCTTGCTGTTACACGTAGTTGCGATGGCACAAATGTTAATACTGGTAGCATATGAGGTGTTATTCGCTTGCTCAAAGATAGGGAGATACTGCAGTGGCTCGTTTGTAAGTTGCATGCAAACGAATTGCCCTTGAGACATCTTCTACAGAATCTCAATGGTGTAACACAGGGTCTGATTGATAAAGCAATGCAAGCATGTGAAGACATGCCAATAGTTCAAAAGTATTTGTACGATATATGTCAAGCTATAGCTGCTGGGGAATGCCCTGATGACGTCACCAACCGATAACCAGGCCCGATAGTTAATTCAAGATGGCTAACAGCTGCTAACATAATTTTGTGATTGTCTGTTGCACCTGCAAAGGCATCAGAGCACTTACTACACTCACAACATTCGTTATGAAAGTTTATGCTCCAGCGTGGTTTCACATCAAGCTGCATCTTCCTGCACAGAAGGCTTTTGGCATCTTTATCGAATGATCATGTTTTCACGATACACGTCCAAGGATATTCTGGCAATTGCTGATCCAGTAATACAAAGGAATGCCTTCTTTGGACATTCTGAGAATCTGCTGCTTACATTGTTAACTGGTAACAGAAGTCATATAAAAGAATTGGCATCCCAGAGGATACTGGCTGCAAGGCAACAAGGCACATCAGCTACAGTCCAAGAGTTCTGTGTGCCAATTTTGAACTTTGCTACTACAGACTATGTTGACTTGATAAGTTGGCAAGAAATGGACAGGTGTGAATCTCCTCTTACAAAGCTGCTGTCAGATGAAGAAATTCTGGAATTCATTAAGAACAAGAATGTGACTAAAACCATTGTTGAATTTCCAAAGTTTCCTTGCCACACCCAAGCAACTGAAATGGTAACTGAAGCATCAGCATCTGTGTGTTATGAGGATCAAAGAGATGGATTTATGCAAGCAAGAACAGAATCCAGAGGCTTAATTAAAACGTTTGATAAAAAATCTGATTTTCAAGTGACATAGGCACAATTGATGCTAGACTCTGAACAAGCAATTTGACCGAAACATTTTCAGCAAACATTTTTATTCAAACCAGTTTCAGTTAAACAACTTGCATTGTTTATGTGGCAGTAATTTTGCGAAGTTTAGTGGATTCGTATTCGTGGGATTAGAGTATATGTGTACTTTCTGCAAATTCGCAATTTTTGTGTTATGATGAGACAGGTTTTGACATTTTGGGCACCTCAAAACTTAATACTATAGACACATTATTTTACCCTAGTAAAACTATTACCCAAACACAAGTTTTGCACCTCCTGCCAAATGCAGATTCCAAAAATTGTTTCCTATAACTTTTGCTCCACCCTACTCAACAATTTTGTGCCACTGTGGAATTGTTAGCCTTCTGACTTAAATGTGCTGAAGCAGTGATTGTGGATCTAGTGGGCCAACCTGGATCAATATGGTAGCAATTAGTCGGTGACATCACCGTCTAGCAGCTTGTGTCAGCACTGATAGTGGACACTTTGAAACACCATTTGTGACTCAAGCAATAATCCTACATTGCCAATTCTCTCAGGTAGTTTGAACTCCGTTGTCCAATATAGCAGCATAGTACTAGGGCTACAGGTCAAGATGACCTTCTATAGAAAACATCTGAGTTAAAATTGACCATCTTTCATTGGCTTTCATGCCAGTTGCAATGTTCTGATCACGTGCCCAACCTTTGCCATCCAAAGACAAGTGATTCCTTTCTCAATAAGTGATGGCATAAATCAGTTATACAGGCAAAAACCATTTATCCACAAACACATGCTATTGGAGTCCAGAGACAGCTGGAAAAGTGTTGTCACAGTTTGTCAGTGTAACTATTGATGACTATGTGAAGGGTCTAATGAGCATGAGTGTAAATGAAAAGTCCACAGAAGTAAACAGAGAGTCAAACGTTTCTTGAGCCCAATAGTAAAAATCCAAGAGATGCTATCAGTGCCAAGTGCATCAACCCTACGGATTTCAGCAATCAAGTCTCATGTGTCAAAATATTAATAGCTGTTTGAATGGTTGCCCACCCATTGCAGCCCTCTGTCTAAGAAGTTCAGCCACCCAAGGCCTATTCACCTGTATAGTGTCATAAAATGGAGTACATTAACTTCCTTTCAATAAAACATAAAGAAAGGAAGAAGGTGTTATCCGAGTATGATAACCGAGAAGCACGTTACAGTTCCTTCCTTTATGTTTTATTGAAAAAATAAAAAATAAAAATAAAAATATTAAATTAATAGAAGAAAAAATGCAAAACGCCATAAACATTATCGACACTTGGTGTAATAAAAATGGTTTCAAAATATCTATCAGTAAAACTACTGCAGTCCTATTTACCAAAAAGTTAAAAAAACCGAAATTATCTATTAAATTAAACAATAATTCAATTAAAGTAGAAACAACAGCTAAATTTCTTGGAGTTATTTTTGATTCAAGATTAAAATGGAAACCCCATATTGAATATATCTTAACCAAATGTAAGAAAAGAATTAGCCTTATGAGAGCTGTGGCTGGTTATAAATGGGGGGCATCTAAAAAAGCCCTTTTGGCCATATATAGAGCCTTAATAAGATCTATACTTGACTATGGAGATGTAGCTTATACCATCGCTAGTAATTCTCAAATTAAAAAATTACAAAATATTCAGTCTGAGGCCTTAAGAATCGCCTGTGGTTCTGCCAAGGGTACACCGATTTTGGCCCTACAGAACGAGTGTGGTGAAATGCCCCTTCACCTCCGTCGGCTGCACAACTCGCTCAAGGTTGGGTCTAAGATACTCGGTTCTGAAGACCACCCAGCAATGAAGACCATGAAAGATCACTGGGCAAATTATTATGGAAAGTGCAAATGGCATAGGGAACAACAGTCTTTATTTAAAAGAACAGAGGAATTCTTTTCTGCATTGCATCAGCCTTTTAAATCTCCCATTAATTCAAATACACCACCATGGCTTAATAAAATTATAAAAGTAGACATTTCGTTAAAGAAACAAATAAATAAACAAACTGATCTACAAGATTATATGAAATACTTATCCTTAGAAATTATTAATAAATATAATGATTATATTCCTATCTATACTGATGGGTCAAAGCTTGAAGATAAGGTGGCTGCAGCTTATTATATCCCATCCTTCAAAATTCATAAAATTTTTAGATTAGTCAATAGCTCGTCAGTGTACTCTGCTGAACTGTCTGCAATTATTGAAACGCTTAACTGGATTTTGACCAATGAAAACCTCATATTGCAAAAATTTGTTATCTTTACTGACTCATTAAGTGCAGCCACCTCTATAAAAGAAAATAAATCTGAGTCTAGACCAAATCTTGTAATGCAGTTGTATGAAAAAATTAATTTATTGAAACACAGTAAAATAGTAATAGCATGGATTCCTAGCCACATTGGGCTTTCTGGTAATGAGGTGGCAGACTCACTGGCAAAGGAAGGCCTAGAACTTTCACAAATCAGTTCAACTCAATATATAGAATTGAGTGAAGTTTTTGCTATAATTAAAAATCATATTTTAATTAAGTGGCAAAATGAATATGATAAAGACACTAGAGGGAGTTTTTATAAAACCATCCAGCCTCTGGTTTCCACTGACATTAAGTATATGGACTGTCCTAGGAAACAGGAAGTTCAAATTACTAGGCTGCGTTTAGGACATATCCTAACTAACACTTGGCTTAAGAAAATTAAAAAGAGCCTAACAGACTTATGTATACAATGTCAGGTACCTGATACAATTGAACATGTATTATTAAACTGTAAAAAACAGAATATTTCATATATACTGAAACAAAAATGCCAGGAAAAGGGACTAGACTTTACTGTTAAAAACATTCTGTGTAACCGTTATCTTTACCTAGAGGTTTATAAAATCTTGATGAGCATCAACAAAGATAGAGTCATTTAAATAAAATGGATTATACCAATGTAAATATAATATGTAAATATTTTTCGATTGTATGTGTGATATTCTCCCTGACAAAACATTTATGATGTAAATAAAACTGATTCTGTAATTAATATGTTTTAGCCTGTTTAAAAATTTTATCTGAAAATTTTCTATATGTATATATGTAAAATTATATTGTTCTGTTTTTAATAGTGAAATAATCTGTTACATGGGCCTAGAACTTACTTTTCAATAATAATAAAAATTTTTAAATCTCTCTTAAAAATTTGTTTAGAATTATTAATTATCGGTGCTTACTGATGGATTATACATTGAATTTATAGTACAAATACAAACCTGTTATCGGGGCTAAAACATCACTTTATTAGTGTATAATTATTAAAGATAATGTTATGTCATTTATACGACATGGGCCTGTGTGCCAAACTCAAAATTGCTGTATGTTTATCGATTTTACCTTTTGTAACATTAAGTCTTTTTACTTGGTAAAATACACATGGCTATACGAATTTGTTAGGTATCCACCATCTTAGTAGTAAATGGTATTGTCTGTAAACATTGGCTCCCTGTAATTGTTACACCTACCTAATTTGTATATAGTCTTTGTTGATTTCGTTAAAGAAAAGAGCCTGATGGCCAAAAAAGAGCCTGATGGCCACAAAAGAGCCTGATGGCAAAAAAACCAGATGGCCACAAAAGAGCCTGATGGCCACAAAAGAGCCTTAAATGGCCAAAAAAGAGCCTGACGGCTACAAAAGAGCCGAAATGGCCAGTGAAAAGAAAAAAATACAGAAAATATATAAATCAGATATTGAAAAAAAGGCTTTATAAAAACTGAGAAGACCCTTAATGGACACACAAGAGCCGAAATGGACAGTGGACAGTCTTCCAACAAGAAGAAAACCAACAAGAAGTCGACAAAGGTGCCATCAACCAGTCAACAAAACCCCCCTTCGCCTGCATTTGGTCTCTCTTCCATGTCGTGCTGCAATCAGTTTAAAAAAAATACATACATTACCTACGTTACAGTTCCTTCCTTTTTGTTTTATTGAAAAAGCACTGTAACAAATAGCCCATTTTTTACTAAGCTCGCTTAGGTATACAGTCTTATTAATTCTCCTGCTTTGTCGTTGTAGTGCTTTTGCTTCTAGGTTTTTTGAAGAACTTTTAGAATGAATGCTTATGCTTTGCACTGTAGGCATATTTGCTAAGTATCCCAAGCTGGGACTGGAAGAGGGGAGATGATGCTGTCTGTCTGGCAGAGCTCAAGTTAGGATTCATCGCACAGAGTTGCCTAGCACCTGGCTTTTCCACTCTCATGGCCAATCTCTTCACCATGAGGTCCTACAAAACAGTAGGTATAATAATACTGATGTTGTAAACTCCTGAGCTTGGAAACTCTTTTCCTGCATCTGTTCATCTATCTTCCTGCATCTCTTCATTCTTTTCAGTCTTGTGTCATTTCGGTTTCAAACTTACCTTCCCAGGTGGCTTACCCATGATAGACTACCTCTCTGTTTCAGTGGATGACTTTTGGGTATTTGATTTTGAGATCTGATAGCTGCCTAATTTTGTTGCACCATTGGTTGATGCCTTGTACATTAGACACCAGCACCATAGAATTTGCAGAGTAATAATAATAGTAATATTTACAATGGAGAGAGACAGACAGACACAAAACAACAAAGACAGAGGAAAAGTTAGATAAAGAAAGATTTAAAATGTTACCTGCAGCTAATCATAGATTAGGAAACAATATTCCTAAGTTAACTTAAGTTCAATGCTATAGCTTCTGACACATAAATTGTGTATTATGATAAAAATGCTAGATGAATCCTCAGATTAGATTAGATTAGCTAAATTATAGCAAGTGTAACACTATTCTAAGCTATAAATGTTGATATTGGCTTTGCATATTTATTAAATAGCATGAGAATATTATCAGAGAATGCTATCTTTATTTTCAAGATTTAAAACTAGTGATATCATGATGTATTTTAATTGTAAAGAGGAGACAATGATCCCACAACTGGTTTCTGCATAGCTCAGCAATGAATTTCTGTTTTCATTTGAAACACTGATATTCCAGATGCAGATGTGTAAGGCTGGCACATTGCAGCAACATATGAGCTGTCTTAATCAATGTACTTCTATCATGCATGTATATTTATACAGCATATTTGTGTAAAGACATCAGTCCATGCTTACTTATATTGAGCATAAGCAATTAGCTACTGTGACTGTATTGTTGTATTAGTCACCTGATATGCCTCAGTGGCAGAACGATTACCTTCGGGGAACTGGAATGGAGATGTACACAGAATACCTGTCCGAATCATTTGTTGGCCTGACTTATCCAGAGGCTGCTGAGTGAGTTCTAAGTTACTTTCTACCATAAAATGCCCATTTTAAAAATGTTTTGTTGGTTTAAATTGTAGAGCACATTACAAATAAGTTTAATTTTTTTGAATGCTTATTTTGTGTCAGAAGACATTTGGTCAAGACGGGGATGTAGTCTCGGTCTTGGTCATTCAGTATCGAGATGGTCTCGAGATGTACCTAACATCTTGTCTTGGTTACAACTCAGACAAATTGGTCAAAGTGTTGGCCTTGAGTCAGGATGTCTTGGGTCTTGTCTTGGGTGTCGTCTCGGTCTTGCCTGTTGAGGTCTTATGGGCAAGTCCCGAGACTAGGTATTTGTCACAGGTTGAAGAAATCACAATAATGCACACAAATATGTGCACAAATGTGCACACATGTAGAATTATGTACAGCTGGATATAAGTTTACCACATGTAGTGCTATCATAAAAATATATAGTTAATTCATTAGCACTTAGCTGTGGTCCACTGTTGTGCATCTTAAATTAGCATCTCACTTTCAGTACACCAGAACAACTTCCTATTTTCACAACAGCATCTGCCCTATGTAAAGGTTAGGTTCAGTGCATTGGCAGCGGCACAATCATTCCTTAGGACTAGTTTTAAACACTAGGATTTGGTACACCATAACTTACTACTGTGCCAGTATAAGAATAACGGGCATGTGGAATTTGGGATCAACTGTAATGTAATGATTGATTTTGACAGTATTTTAGAAGACTGCCAGCACTAAGTTGCTAATTGTTTACTATTAGACTATGCTACTACATTATCAACCTATGGCACCAGTAGAAATCATTGACGTTGACTTGCATCTGTCCTATTCGCTTATGTTTAATTCAGTAATTTTATTTCACTCCTAGATGATATTACATCATAGGCCTATGATAGGCAAAAGCCAACAACTATGTATAATAGTTTTTCTCCAATCCTGGTGTAGGTTTGTCATCATGTACTATTAATAATATGTAACAAAGTTACTAATTATTTTGCAAAACTGGAATGAAGTAACATCACAGCAACTGTAAGTACAATGACAATAAATTGCTATAAAAGCAAATTATAAATTATTGAAAAATCATTATAAAACCTCCTAACACCGAAGTGAACGTAGGCCTACATTAAAACAGTAGCAAAACTGCTGAATGTTGACAACAAAATACACTCTTGCGGATGTCATGGATGCAGTCTCTTATCTTGGAGGCCAAAATCTCGATCTCGTCTTGGAGTCCCTAAGTGTTAGTCTTGGTCTCATCTCGGACTGCTAGATGAACCAACATTATAATATTCGAAAAAACTGAAACCAACACTGAAGTCAGTATTCAGAAACTGAAAAATACCGAAAATTGAAATAACCTGACAAACTGAAGTCAGTATACACAGAATACAAATATCAAATTATTATTTTTCCTAACAAATATTATTTCTCATTCACTGAGCATTCCTGAATGTTGTTAAAAGTTTTGATTTTAGCTGATAGGCCTACTTTGTGTCCCATTGTGTGCATCCAGTTACCAAAAAAATAATTTTTTCACATAAGTGTTTGTTTCTATCACAGAATTTGCGAGTCGATGAACATGTGCGTGACTAGTTCAGAAAATAGTGGACATCCCTATTGTACTGTAGTATTAAATATGACACTTCAAAATGTTGGTTCATTCCTTATGAGGCATTGTGTACAGAACTACAGACATTTTAAGAACTAATAAAATGTGTAATTAAGCACGTAAAATACAATTTTAATGGTTAACATGCAATTTTGTTGCAATAAAACAGCACATTTGCAAAGTGTACATCACACAACAGCAAAGTTGGTCAATAATATATATATTGCTGTATTTTTACACAAAGCACTTTGGTCTCCTGGCAACAGCATTTGAGAAGGATGCAAAAGCATAATGGATCGCAAGCATACTAAGAACTCTGGAATCTTATGACCAAATGTCACTGCGACCACTACTATAGGAAGCCAAAACTTATGCTACTGTCATGGTGACACAAAATCTCCTTCTGACTCAGTTTCAACTATTTATAAACTTAAACATGAAATTTCTAGCATTACAAAAGTTATTTGTAGTAAAATAGTATGTATAGCTTATGCAGCCAACTGCTGTGGCTAGATGTTTTGCAAGGGAATTGGAATTTGGATTAGGCTGTCTGCTGCCAATGCTTACGGTTCTAGGACAATAACCCCCTGGACAATTACCCCCCGGACAATTACCCCCAGACAATTACCCCCCATGCAAATAACCCCCCGGACAATTACCCCCCAGACAATTACCCCCCTTTACAGTAAAGAGTAGACATGAAAGACTTACCATACATCAAAAACTAATTATTAGACAATTATTAGACAACTGGGCACAGAGTAGATATGAAAGAATTACCAAACATCAAAAACTAAATATTGGACAATTATTAGACAATTGGGCCCAGAGAGACATGAAAGAATTACCACACATCAAAAACTAATTATTAGACAATTATCAGACAATTGGGCCCAGACTAGACATGAAAGAATTACCACACATCAAAAACTAATTATTAGACAATTATCAGACAATTGGGCCCAGACTAGACATGAAAGAATTACCACACATCAAAAACTAATTATTAGACAATTATCAGACAATTGGGCCCAGACTAGACATGAAAGAATTACCACACAACATGAAAGAGTCTAGTCTGGGCCCAATTGTCTGATAATTGTCTAATAATTAGTTTTTGATGTATGGTAAGTCTTTCATGTCTACTCTTTACTGTATAGAGGGGTAATTGTCTGGGGGTTATTTGGGGGAGGGGGGTAATTGTCCAGAGGTAATTATCCGGGGGGGGGGGTAATTGTCCAGGGAGTTATTGTCCTGTTACCATGCTTACTGTGGTGAAGACACAGTTGCAGCATTTCAAGCCACCACAAATATGTGAATAATTAGTCCAAGCTCTGCTTGCTGGAATAGAACACAGGCTTGGCAAAATCTGTTACCCTCTATGCACTTCTTAAACAGCATGCATTTGAAATGATATTATTCTTACAGCAGGAGAAATTGTAGTGTGCACTATGGTTGTCAAGGTGAAGTATGCTATATAGATTATACTTCAGTACTGTTTACTGTGTGTTTATTTTTTGAACCATAAAGGTTGTGTTTATTTTTTGAACCATAAAGGTTAATTTACTTGCCAAAAAATATTGGTGAAAATATTGGTATTACAATACTTTTAAAAAGCAATACTGCCAATACATTTATAATAAAGTCTTGGTATTAGTATTGGCAATACATATTTCCAGTTATGTTAACAGCCCTGCTGAAATAAGAAGCACTAGTTAAAATAATAAATATTAACAAAACATAGAATTAGGAATTGAAAACAAAAAGTTATTAAGAAACCAATAGAAGTTTTGAAACCAAGTTAAGAAACCAACAGAAGTTTTGCCTATGTTGGTCCCACTTGCTGGAATCGTCTCCCTCGAGAATTGCAACTTGAGCTCCTTTCTCTCTCTCTCTCAGTGTTCCGCAGGCGCCTGAAGACTACTGTTTACCAGTGATTTTACTTTTTTGGGTCGGAAGCATCTCTGTTGAGTTTATCCTGTAAGAGGCGCTTTATAAATCTCAAATTACAATTACGATTACAATTACAAAATTAATATAAAAAATCAATAGAAAATTTGTACCTTGGATTATTTTCGTGTTTTATAACTTATCTGTTTTGAAATTTCTGTAATAAATATCTTTTAATGCAAAACCTGAAAATCACACAAAGTAGATTGTAAGATCAGAATGCCTTGACTTGTTTTGTGTGTAACTGCTGAAGTGATACAGGCAATTCAGCACAAATTTTTTAATAAATTTTCTTTATGGCAAAAAAAACTTTGCTATAAATATTAAGCATTTGACCAGTTTGCAAGGATTATGCTGGTGCACTTTTACTGAAATGGCAGAAGTGTCTTGACTGCACTTCTACATTATCAGCTTTAACATAATTGACCTGATTGTCTTTGTTTGAAAGGAGAAACTACAAAGAATGCTAATGATGTTTCAGATTGTGCTTCATGAAGTTGCAGCTTCTGTTGATAGCTATCGAAGCGAGGCGATCTGATGGATCAGATAGCTCAATTATCATCAATCCAGGGCCAGAAATCAAGATTGGACCAAATATTCAGGGATTTTTCATTGCAGAATCTGCAGATGATGTCAAACGGTAGACAAATGCTTCCTGATAACAGATCACAGTTTTAGTTTACTTGTTTATTTTCACAGTTCATTAATTTGTCATAGTGATTTCTAATTCAATGTAATGTGCCTAAAACCAGTGTGTCTTCTTAAAAGTACCTTTTGAAGGTGCTGCTTGCCATCCGAAATGGTGTTAGAGTTCAGTAAGAACGAGTGCAGTGGTTAATAAATAATGGTCAAAGAGCTGGAAAGTTAAGTCACCACTGGTGAACTATTGCATACATGTAGAGCCCAAATGAATGGAGTCTCATTCATGGTTTACAGTCAGAGTCATGTTCAGAGTTCCTGGTCCCTGTTTGCAATGGACATGATAGTGAAGCTTTTGCTGCACACGGTTATGCTTATCTGCTGGAACTGTCTTGGCAGATGGTAGGAGACACTGCATCCTCACGCTGTCGGGTCTGTGCAGGCCAGTTGGTTTCACAACATTTCCGTGGTGGACAGTCAGTGTCACTCCAAGATCCTGGCTCACTCTTGCATCACTAAATCCGAAATTTCCCAGTTGTGCACAGCATGTGTAAGTCAGGGACTTGACACTGTCCAAACAGGAATCAGTCAGTGCTGACCAGCAGCAGTCAGATTTAGGTTATATGCTTTCAAATGCTGTTCAGAGCAGATGAAATCCAAAGCAGACTTAAAGAGTACCAGTAACTTCTTCATTACTGGATGTAGCATGTAGTAAGTGTAACCTGGGAAGTTAGTTGTAATCTAGCACTTCTAAAAAATATTAGTAGACTGCATTTGCTGCATTGAAATTTGAGAACCATTAATAATATCATACCTGGAATCTGGTGTCTAGCATGACGCAGATTTCAGTAAGTGGCTTCATTCCTAATAATAAGGCAGCATGTTCAGCACTGCAAACATTTTAAGAACTGATATGCCAGCTGAACATATAAAATACAAATTTAGTATCTTACATATAGCTTTGATGCAACTAAATAGTGACTACATGCTGTGCAGTTGCAAAATGTACCCGCACAACAGCAAAGTTGGACTATACATTTAAAGCAAAAAAACATAAAATACCTAAACTTATACCGGTATTGCAATATTTATTTAGAAAAACTAAAACTGAATTGACTTTGAAAAAACAGAAAAATGAGAAAAACAAAAAGTAATATTGATTTTAAAAAGCGATACCAGATTTCAAAACTGATAGTGACTTGATAAACTGACGTTGACCCAGCTCTGAACTATATTTGACGGATGCAATAGATGCAGGTATCCTCAACGCCCTAAGTGCTGGTTTATACAGTTTGTTCATCTGCTGTATGTTGCCACCAGAACCTATGAAGACAGTTGCTTGTAGTGTCATCAGAGCAAAACTAGACAACTTTAATTCACTGCTGTACTGCACTACAAAGTCTAGCGTTGCCAAGTTGCATTACATCCAGAACTCGTTAGCCTGACTAGTGACAGGAACCTGCAGGTTTGATCACGTCATTCCTGTACTGGCAAAGCTACATTGGCTGCCTGTCAACTTCAGAATCACTTACAAGATAGCTTTCCTTACACATAAGTCTCTCTCAACTAATCTACCTGCATACATGGCATCTTCCTTACGATGCTACCAGACATCCAGATCTCCACAATCAGCTACAGAAAACAGTTTGTCTCTTCTCTCTTCCTGACATCAGAAAATATCTGTCTGAATTCTCCTGATATGGATTCAGCAATTCTGCACAATCCATCTGGAATAGTCTCCCTTTTTACATTATTCACAACAGCATATCACTAGACTTATTTGTAAAATGGCTTAAGACGATACAGTCTTGTTTTTGTTATCTGACCGCTGTGACCCATCCACGCATACGATTCCTCAGTCGGCCAATGAACATATGGCATGTTATCAAATGTAGTACTTGTTTGCTACTTACTTATTTACTTGCTTGTTTCTTGCTTATTTACTTGCATGGCAAGGAAACCCCTTCCATGTCAAGTTTTGTCAAGCTCACTGGCCCTTACTATCCTCATATTTGATGGTCTTGGTTGCCAGAGAATTCATAAATGTCTGGAGTCAGGTGGTAGCCACTTCTTTGCAATGGACACTTGTTTCCAATGGACATATGGCATGCTAACAAATGTATTACTTGCTTGCTACTTACTTATTTACTTACTTTCATTCTAAAAACTTTCATTGCACATGTCAAGTCTCAGGTGCAAGTGCTTTGGCTTCAAGTACAACTACTGCAGTTTCGAGTGCAAGTACTTAAAAATTGTACTTGACTTACACTCGAGTACAAATGCAAGTACCAAGTACGTCTATACTAGCTACAGATACCATTAATCGTTTCATTTTATGATGAGTTTTAGTTAGAGTTAATTATTGTTAATGGAGACATCACTATCGTTATAATAGATACCATCCATTATGAATGTGTATTAGGGTGGAGCTTATTTCTGAAGTTGAGAAATATGATTTTCTTTCCCTCTCATGTTGTTCCTATACTTTAAAAAAAATTTAAGGCAAAATGTGACTGTTATTGATAAATATTTAGAGGTAGCTCAACGATGCTGAAGTTTCTCACACTACATAAGCTCAGGCTGCTGGGTGGCAATTTGAAAAACTAATTACCAGTAGTAGTCCAGTGGTAGGCATTTTCTCGAGTCATCATGTACATTCAAGTATTCCTTCACTAATCAGTCATTGCTTCACACATCTGGTCCAGTTTGATTACTTACTATTGTAACACCACAACTTCCAACAGCTCTGGATAGAACAAAGATGTCAGATCGTAAGGTAATGTTCGTAATTGCGAAATATCAAAGAGCCTAGGCTAAAACATTGATGACCTTGCTCTGAATCTGGACTCAGTTTGATGACAGAGAGCAGGATACTGAGCTCAGAGATCAGCAAGTTTAAAGGCAGAATTTCAAGGTTCTGTTACCCTGGTTGTACATTGGGACGGCAAACTTATTCCTGATTTGACTGGAAAAGAGAAGGTTGACCGTCTTCTCTTGCTTGTTTCTGGTAAAGGTATTTCTCAAATGTTCAGTGTTGGCAAACTTCCATCTGGAACAGGACAAGCTCAAGCTGCTGCTGTCTTTGAGGCAATTGAAGACGGGGGCTTAACCAACACCACTCATGCTATGTGTTTTTAGGCACCACTAGTGCAAACACTGGTTGAATGGCTGGTACTTGTGTCCTTTTGGAGCAAAAACTTGGTAAGGAGCTTCTATCACTGGCATGCAGACATCATCACATTATGGAACTGATCATTGGTATAGTCTTCCAAGTATGCTTGGGATCAACATCTTTGCCAGAAGTCATGCTTTTTAAACACTTTCAGAGTCCTATCAGATGTGGCAAGTTTTGTGATGGGTACTAAGCAGAGCACCATCAAGTTCACTAACAAGCATCTTCAGCAAATAGCAGTTTTAATATCTTTTATAGCTTAAATTTATGCCATTTAAATCATTTCAATGATTTACTATGTATTTAATGTTTTAATTATATGTACTTTTCTATTTTATGTTTTTACAAATCAAGCCAGTATACATTAAGGAGGTTGTAAATGCATAAAAGGAAAAATAGACCTATATAGGAACATGTAATATGAAAATTATGAGATTTTTCACCATCATCCACACATTTCTAGACTTCTATTGTATTCTTATGGTGTTGATGCAGTTTAGTTTAAAGGTATCATACACAGGTAGGTAGAGGCCAGATATGAAACCAACAAGTTTCAGTAGCACACGTTCAAAAGTCATGCGGTTCTGACAGCTTTATTCCTGTCATCCGTGCATTACCAGACTTTTACTGTGTTATTTTGGTGCTGATGCAGTTTAGTTTAAAGGTATCATACAAGGGTCGTTAGAGGACAGATATTAGACCAGTCTCTTATGGCCACCAGTGCATGGTCTGCATATAGATGTCACCTAAGTCTCATATCCAGTGTGTTATTTCTGCTGAGAAACTGACTTGACACAAACAAGTTGCCTTGGGAAGATATGATGGTCAGATAGATATATACTTGGTGAGTGCAAAGACACAAATAGTCTTGAAACTGGTAAATTAAATGATTTTACACTGCATATGAAAACAGTTGGAGTCTCTGGCAGTGCATTATATGTATTCTATAATAGAGAAATTGCATTATGTCCTTCCAGAGCTTTCTACTACTGTCAGCATTGCCACTACGATGCCATTGATGTCCGGATGATTAAGCGCTGTCGATGTCACCCTGGTAGGCAGATCTTCTTCTTGCATCACATAGCTTATCAGAACTGATTCTAATGAACGAAATGCCTACAGATTAGGTTCTTAACAAAACATAATCTGTAGGATTTGTAAAGGAGGAAATTTCCTCCATAGATCCAAAGTATTGATTACAGTTTAGTTGGTTTAGAGGTTTTCTCTTTATTTGCAGCACTCAAATAAGAAGAAACTCTGTTAGGATTCAACATTACTTAATATTTCAGAAACATTTATCTAAAACTGAAACATTTGATGAGATGTCTATTGGGTAGAGATGCAATATAAACAATTTCTTCTTTGTTGGTGAATATGCACTTTGAATAACATGCTTGTTGCTGTTCATTGCTAGATTTCTTTCTGAGTTAGGATTTTTTGGATTTGTATTTGGGTTGATCGAACAGGAAGCAGCTGAACAAATGTTTGATCCTGTGACAGCTATAGTTGTGGGACATTTGATCAAGCAAATGAATATTTTCACAGATGATTGGGCCTTTGGGTAATAATGGTCCCACAACAAGTGATCCATCAACAATTGATTCCCTGACAATTGCTGTCATGGATTTTTCTCAGAAATGTTAATAAAGATAGTCAAGGTATAAATGTTGAAACTGTAAGAATCAAGTTTTTGAATTCATTTAAAATCTGTTATTTAACTCATTCAACCTGAGTGGACTGGTTTTTCCAGTCCATGCTGCCAAAAATCTGCACGACTACAGACCCTAATCCCAGCCTAGATGCAAGGCCTGTGGTCAGCTGCTGTTTTACTGTACATCAGAGAAAGTATTCAGACTGGCAGTTATCAGCTGACTTAAATGTTTCCCTCTCTATGTAGATGCAGCTCAATCAATGGAAGCTGCCTTTGAAAATATCTTAGATAAATTTGTTAATTTTCTTACAGTGCCTGTGCTTATTATGGCATTTATTATGGTATTTAATCTAAGATTGTTTATTCATTTTTAATCTCAATGATTTCTCTAAATGTCGGCAAATGGGTTAACCATTGCATCAAGAAAGGATCTTATCGTTATATCAGTGACTGCAGCCAATACAGCCTTTTGCTTCATATGATCGTCTGAGACTCATTAAGGGAAAGACCACATAGGAGAGTGAGAGCACTGGAATGATGGCTGTATTATCAAGTGTCTCTTTCGGTTGCATTGTTTGTCCATGTGATAGCATCTTCTACCAAACCATATGGGAACTGGAAAAAGGTTGATATGTCGTTTCTTCCATCTGTCATTCCAATCTGTCATTCATTTGGCCAGTCATCTTCTGAATCTATCATGGGATCTGTTTTCAATAAACCAGATTTTTATAGCATATCATCCTAGAAAGCTTCTCAGAGGTACCCTCAACCTGGCAGTGAAAAAATCACTGTGGAACATACCCTATTTTCTTCAGGCATAAAAGCCGCACATTAATATAACCCACACACACATGTATAACCTGCAGAAATTAGGAAAACGTAACGTTTGGTAAAGCCTTCATACGCATATACTCTGCAGCCCACATAAACCATGGGGGAAGAGTCCTCAAGTGTTAATCCACATCTTAAAGCGTCTATACTGGTATGCATAATTTTTTTGCTACATTCTCATTAATTAAATTGAATGGAAATATGGATTTTTGAACCTTTCTTTCGTTAAAATAGCAGTTTTTCAGTGCTGTAGTGTTGTTCATTTGTTCAACTGTATATTCTACTTGTTAAATTGACAAACAGAATCTGTCTGTGGAAATTCGATTGCATCAGGTGCTGTCACAGATTCATTTGTTTTGCAGCACATATCCAATCATGGCACGATTCATATTTACTAAATTCTCATAAAATTGGATGGAATTGTGGATTTTTAAACTTTTCACTCAGTAACAAAGCAATGTTTTAAATGCTGGTGTATTTCCGATCATTATGCTTCTTCCAATGCGTTAATAACAAAATTTCCCTGTAATATAGTGTGCAGCATGATATAGTTTGTAGTACAGTCAGCCTAAGATGAAGCTGCGTTAATTAAGTATAAAAATTAATGTTCATGGTTTTACCGAAAAAGGCACTTTCCAGCTGATCTAATAAGTGACAAGTGATCCACTTTCTCTGCCATGGCAACGTAAACATAGACTAAAAGTACACAGGTTTCCCTACATTCATGCACTAAAACTAGACTTATTTTGATTAATAGTTCTGAAGTGGTTTCTGCAGATGTGTTATTATAACATAACACCTTGAATCAACCCTGGTACCAATGCAACAGGCAAAAAAAGTAACAGATCTTTACTTCAGAAAGTGTAAAAATAATTAAGTCAGAACAAATTTTATTTTATTTTTAGCAGTAACTTCAAATTTTTCTGCCTGTCACAAATTCGTCTATTGGAGTACTGTTGTTTTGATATGGTCCAGAAAATGTAGTAAGCTCATTGCGACCATCTGTGTAAAATAAACTGGTATAACACACACACCAAGATAACTTACAGAGGGGTGTGAGGTTTGTAAAATCTTATATAACCTATGTTCTGTATGTGTGAAGATAAGGTAGTGGGTTTTAATCTGGTGGATTAGTGACTGAAATGCACAACATTGTTCAGACAGCATGTGAAAGTGTGAAATTTTTAGAATGATATTATGAAATAATGAAAAAATATTGAGACAAGGTGAAGTCTGGTAATGTATGGAGTCAAGACGTCAGAATCATGTGATAATAGAAAGCGTGCTACTTGAACTATGCTGAAAAATCTCAGAATCGCCATATTACCTGTTTCTATGTTGGTCTATTTTTCCTTTTGTGCATTTACAGAGTAAATTGAAAGTTCAAGCCAAAAATGCTTTCAATACTTGGCACATGAAATGTTTTAGTAAAATGCAACTTTTTTCCTTTCTCAAAAGTTCTTAGTATGGCAGTCAACAGCACATCCAGTTTGAAAATACATCTTGTGATGTGAATGCTTCACATTTGCTAACCTGTTTAAAGTTTTTAAACATGTTGATGTTCTCAGTGCTGGACAGAAATTTAGAGAAAGCAAAAATTCAGCTTTTAATTAAACTTTTTGTGAACTTCAATTACCTATTGTTGCAAGTTATGCTGTATTTTTTATTCAGCGCTATTTTAATCGATTTATTCACCAGGTAGCACTTTGTATTAGGTTTCGTGAAGAAGTTTTTCTCAAATTCAGTGCTGGAATACCATCTAGTGCACGGGCCGTATCTCCACACCAAGACGCAATCAACTTGATGACAACGTGTTGAGATGCTTTTTCTGTTGCAAGCCAATAAAGACCTAGTTATCTAATGTGGCCTGTGTTTTAATGTATTTTAAGTACTCTATATGTTATATTACTGTTCTTAACCTGTCTATTATATTATGCTAAATCACTGATGCAGCCAAGTTTGACATTAGCATTCCCATGTGAAGTAACTGAAAATAATTAATTAAATTTATAAAGTAACTGTAATCAGTAATTAGATGCTCTTTTTCTGAAGTAACTTTATAGAGTAACTAGTTACTTTTGCCTTTCCAGTAACTAGTTACTGTAACTAATTACTTTTAAAAAGTAGCAATCTGAAACTGGTGCCAGTTTGTGTAAAAACACATTAGCAACTTCTGCATGTTAATTCGGCTTCATCAGGAGGCATGATATTGCCATGTGTTAACTGAAAATTTGTGCGTTATTGGAACTTGCGTTACCATACTTTTACTGTTCATCTACATTTTTAAATGTGCCTAAACTTGTGCATGTGAAGTAAATTTTGACAGCATTTTGGGCTACTTGTAGCCTACTGTACTCTGACATTAGCAGTTTAGTGATGGCAGCACGCTTGTGGTTTGGTGACAGCTAGCCTTAATTTTGCTGATTTTTGGTTGTTTTTTCAAAATAAATGCTTTTTAACAGTTTTGTTAGAATTGTATATTTATTTACTAAGATTAATAACAAGATGAATTTGATAACTTAGTAGAACTTTGTAAAATGTAGTTATTTAACTGTGTGTGCTGACAGAGGTCTAGTAATGCGTAGTTCTTATAAAAATGCGGACCACATCAAAATTATAGGATTGACATAAATGCACATTTTGTCATAAAGTTTTATTCTTATACCCAACTGAATGTCCAGCAGATTTAAAGCAGTTGAGTGTTAAGTGTGGATACAATTGCTGGTAGAAGTGGTTAAAGGAGACATGAAGCTCACACAAGTCCCATATGGGACGTCCCTTGTGGGATGAATTAAAGCGATAGTTTTGAGAATACAGCAAATTATGACTCACGCACCATGCACATTGGCATTAGAAATGAAACCTGCTGCTGCACTTTAATAAACTCATCCATTTGCTTTAGCATGATGGTGTAATTGATGATGTGTGTTAGATGAGAATTTTGATGATGTACTTGCTAGCTCAAAACTTTCCTATCTGAAACAGACCGCTGTGGGGATTTTTTTTACACCTAGAGAAGAAGGTCCTGTATGTGTTTTTTCTGTGAAAACTCTGGAGGTGATAGCACCAGGTAACAAATTTCACAAAGGACAAAGACCAGCAATGTGGCACAATTACTGAGGACATATTGCTGAGCAAGTTAGCTAGTGGTGATGTGATAGCTATGGAAACTGCGTCACACTTTGTGAGTGAAAGATTCATGTTTAGAGGCTGCAGGTTGCAGTTTGCAAGTGGATGATTTGGTGTGAATGCAAGTGAATGATTTGGTGTGAATGCAAGTGATATAACTATATTTGTGGATTAAAGGTGATGATGGTGCAATAGGCCTGATTGAAAATGATGTCCATTTGGCTCATTGGGCTGTTACTGATCTAGAAGTCATTTGCCTTTTGGATGAATTTGAATGTCGTGTTTTCCATGCTTCTCACAATATGAGTCATCGTGGCCAGTCTGCAAGTATGCAGAAATGCTTTAAAACTGATGTTGTGAAACTTCTTGATGTTTTTGATGAGGAGGTTATATTTGACACAACCAGTACTGATGATCTGGTTGCCTTGTGTCGACATGCAGGCTCATCATTCAGTTTCAGAAACTGTTATAACTGCTCAGTAAATTAGCAATACACACAGTTTCACTTATGTTAATGACAGATCTTGAGGGTCAGTATCAGTACTGCCACATTTGCCAAGAAACAAGTTTTCACTTTTTTATTCAAAGCAATATCTGTGGAACACATATTAGTGCTTTAAAATTATGTTAAGCTATAGCAGTCTGAAACTATACTTTGGAAACATGGTTTTTGCCGGTCTTGGATCCTCTTCCCTCTCCCAACTTCAGTCTGTCCTAAATGCTGCAGCTCGCTTGATTGGCGGCATTCCAAAGTTTGGCCATATCTCCTTATTCATGCTGGAAAAACTCCACTGGCTTCCAATCTGAGAACGCATCCAGTTTAAAATTCTGGCCCTTGTGCACAGCTGCCTTGTTGGCAGTGCACCTATTTATCTAAGAGAACTCTGTGTCCCTGTTTCTTCTGTCCCTGGCCGCAGACTGCTGCGTTCGGCAGTCCAGGGAGACCTGGTAGTTCCTATGGCTTGCACTACTACTGCACAGCGTTGCAGCTTCGCCGTTGTTGGCCCTGCCTCATGGAACAACCTGCCTGGTGACCTTAGGCGGGAATTCCTCTCTCTTCCTCCCTCTCTTTTCCGCAAGCTTTTGAAGACCGTGTCATTCCCCATTAGTCATGGGAAATTGGGCGGGAGCGCCTCTGATGAGTTTTATCTTGAAGTGGCACTTTATAAGTTTTTGATTACGATTATGAGGACATGTATTTCTGGAAACTACCCCCTGACAGGCAGGAATTTTTGTGTAGGGCTGAAATTTATTGCCTATTCTGTATTTGATAAAATTGTTCATCTTAATTCCTCATCTCCTGTATTAGACTACTTTCAGCCTACAAATCTTGCAAATGTCTGCAGACTCATCTTTTCTTCACCTGAAAAAATTTGTGTCCTTGACACCATTCCTACCATCTCTTCTGAAAGAGTGCTTTGATATCCTGGATCCATCCATTACATCAATTATCAATTTCTCATTGTATGACGAATCTTTTCCATCTGATTTTACTCATGCCGTAGTTATCCTCTGTTAAATAAACCTTCTCTCAACCCAGATGACTTACCTAATGCCAATGCATCTCAACTTTGAATTTTGTATCTAAAATTCTTGAATGAGTACTTTGAATTGTGTGCAAAATCACCTACTTTTCAACTCAATAATCTGTCCTTTCACTTTGCATACTGTAGGTTTCCTTTAGCAGAATCTGCCCGTCTTGCTGTTCAAAATGACATCATGTGTTCTGTGGATAGGTATAAGTATGACAGCACTCGTTCTTCATGACTTGTCTTCTGCTTTTGAAACTGAGGACCAGTCTGTTCTTTTGCATCACCTCCAGCACTGGTGTGGGGTTCTGGCCCTGCCATCTAGTGGTTTGCTACTTATCTTAGTCTATGCACTCGATCGGAATATTATTTAAATGGTAATTATTCGTCTGGTGCTTTGTTGACATATGGTGTCCCTCAGGGTTCTATTCTTTGTCCTCTTCTGTTGACATTATACACCACCATACCAGTAGGTACATTGCTTGACAATTGTTCACTTGTATATCATATCTATGCTGATGATACTCAGATTTGCATTTCTTTTTACTGTTTGTCTTGGCATTTGCTTGTGCATTTGTTTTTGAGGAGGTGCAGTCTTGGATGGCGGCCAGTAAACTCCATTTCAATCCATTGAAAATTGAATTATGGGGCACCTCACAGCAACTTAAGAAGTTTGAATGGCTCAAATATTTAAAACTGGGGGACTCGCTGAGTTGAATGATGCTGCTTGTAACTTGGTTTTTATTTTTGTTGATTTTTGCTGTTACTATGTATCTCACCAACTATGTAAATGGTGCTTGTAAGTTGTCATACATGTATATTTGTGACATACACAGAATTACTTGTTAAGTCCCCATGTCTTCAAGGATATCTCTGGCAAATGCATTGGCCTCTAGTTGCCTTGTTTACTGTAACTTGCTTCTTACTGGTATCACAAAGTCAAACATGCAAAAACTCCAAAAAGTTCAGAACCCTTTGGCTAGAACAATATTTCACCTTGTCACCTTGTGCTGTCAGCTCTTTGAGCTCTAGCGACCGTCATGATCAATCTTCTCCATTTCTTTCTTTCCAATGTCGCGTCCCTTAGTTGTGCCAAGTTCATTCCAGTTGCTTCGTGTATCTTGTCCATCCATTTTTTCCTTGGTCTCCCTTGTTTTCTCTTTCCCTCTCCACAAGCCAGCATCATTTCTTTTTCCAATCCATCTGATCTCATAACATGTCCAAAGAACCTCAGCTTTGATTTTAGCACTGTTTGTTGTAACGTCTCATCTTGCTCAATTCCAATCGCCCTGCGTACCCATTCATTAGTCCTTTTCTCCGTCCATGATGTTCTCAGCATCTTCCTCCATATCCACATTTCACAAGCATTGATTTTTTTCTCTATTTTCTTGGTCATTGTCCACGTCTCACTGCCGTATGTAACAATATTTAACACATCAAAATATAAGCATATATCTCCTTGACTGAAATCTGTGCACTGGCTTTCTGTTCAGCCAAGGATTTGTTTCAAATTGGAGCTTATGGTTTGTAAAACATTAAACTCTGACCAACCACAGAACTTAATATCAATCCTCATTCCCAGACTTATCATTATTCAATCAGATAATCTGATTGCATTTCTCTTGTCATACCTAAGACTTGAACTGTTCTTGGTGTACGGGCTTTTTCGGTTGCTGGACCTTGATTTTGGAACTCTTTTCCTGTATCTGTTCTGCTCAGTTGTTTGTATCATTTCATTTTCAACTTAAGACTTACCTTTTTCAGATTGCTTATCCACTGTAGACTGCCTCTCTGTCTTGGCAGACTGATCTTCTGCGTGACTTGGTTATCTTTGTTTGGTGCTAAACCTCTGGGCTGCAGGCACCACTGGCAACAGCATTTTTCCAGGATAAGTGAAGCTGTCAACAATTTCCACTGTGTCCCCAGGACATTGATTTAGTGCAATGTACAAAATTAGAATTTCCATTTACAGACCCCTCAATAAGTAATTGTACTATTAATACTTCAGGTAAACTGACTTCATTGTTTTATAACTGTTTATTGTTTCTCTTGTAGAATATCTTTGGCCAAAACGCAGTGAAAGAATTGGATCATCAGTATCAAGGTCAGTTCAATATTCGTTGTACACAGTTTACTGCTTCATAGTATTGACATTCCTCATCTACCATAAACTTCTTCTGAGCACTGTGTCCCAGTTAAACACCAGTCGCCTGGTGGGGGGGGGGGGGTAAAAACGATTGTGCAAATAAATGCTGTCCAGACTCTTTTCAGTGCCAGTCTTTAATAAATTTAGGCACTATATGGTAAAGATATTGAATGCCACCTTGTATACGATGATGACATCACACAAACATGGCAGACGAAGGTGAGGAAGACAGATGGTTTAACAGTGCAGTTAGCAGTATTCATAGTATGGAGATACACAAAAATGGCATTTTACTCTTTGGACACATCTTCTGGAGTTGATCCTCAAGCTTTCTGAGGATTTTATGTGATTTTGGACGATGTTCAGACATCAGATATTGTCAGCATATTGGGGCCACGATGCTCTGTGAGTTCAGTTACATCAACAGTCATGGATTCTACATCTCTTATCTGTAGCCAGGACTGTCTGTACATTGTTAATCCTAAAGTTCTGTGCCGTTTGTGACCAGCAAATCTTGTATTTGGTTCTGCTCTGGTGAGCTTTGTGTGGGCATCAACTATCCATTTCGGAGAGGTTCTCGCCAATCAGTGCTCTATGAGTTCATCAGTGATCTGATACAGATGTCCAGATGCAATGCACACATACAGTAGATATTCTGTAATGCACGTTCCTTTAACATGCAAATTTGGTTAATGCACAGTAACATCTTTTCTCTTGAAAATACCAAATTAACACATGGAAGTCATTAACGCTTGGTTCACAGACTGGCACTACATATTAGCTGACTCATTTACATAGCAGACAGCAGTACTTGAACATGCAGCAATGCAGTGCACAGGCATTTCCTTCTTTTTGAAGATTTCTGATATTGGTGAGATGTATTATGTATATTTGTGTGTGATACTCGTGCTCTTTTATGTGCCTGTACATATTTATCAACATATTTGGGTAATAGATATAGAAATTATTGCCACCTTAGATAGCTTCTGATTAGGTCTAATATCATAATGGCAGAGGGCAACCATCATTGCCACTAGTCATGTTCTCAAAAATTATTTCTGACAGCTAAACAGCTGGGCAAACTATAGGTTGTTTTAAAAGATACATTTTCTAATGAGGGGCTTCAGCAAATATGAGATGCTGTTTAGCAGACACGTATGCAGGAAAAACCGTATGCATGAGGAAGGGCAAATAGAATCGGCCAGTTATTCAAATAATAGTAAAGAAATTTGGGAATTTAGCCATTTTAGTGGAAGATAACCAATTGAATGATGTCGGACAAAAGGAGGTGGTAAAATAACTACTATGTCATCATTAAGAGTCATTTGAGGTAGATTTACATAACTGTAGACTATTGGTAGTATTTGCTAACAAAACTTGTGGACTATTTTTAAATTAACTTGAAAATATTCTTTTAAAACAGTAGTTTTAATATCTTTTATGTCTTAAACTTATGTTATTTAAACTTTTCTTATGATTTACTGTTTTTTTAGCATTTTTACTATATGCACATTTCTATTTGTATTTTTTAATTTATTATTATTATGCAAATTTATAATGTGCACAAAGTCATACAGAAATGTGAGTCTAAGGCACAGCTAGTCAGCTGCTAGATGGTAGTGCTGTTGGTTATCCAAATCATAACTGTTATCAGAAATTTGTATAGTATGCTTCAGGAGACACTAATCAGAGGCAACTAGCCTAAACAATGTTAGGTGTCATCAAGAAAAAAAGTTCATCAGTAAATAGACGATGTCGAGGTAACTAAAAGAGTCACCAGTGGCAGTCTCCTGCACGCATGCAAAGCCCAACCAACAGATTCACAACTTGAGTTACCTCTTCTGCTCAACTACATGACCATTCGATTGCAATTTGCTTGCGTTCTTTCCTAACTGCTTTTCAATGTTTTTCTAGACCAACTCTAAACAACACAGAAAAAGAATATAAAGATCTGAAAGAGTTCAGGCCATCAACTGGTTCACAGTTGGATGTTGTTGGAGGAGAGCCACAGAAGTTTGACACTACTTCCATGTTCCACTGGTGCCCAGCTCAATCTCTGGCAAGCTGTGTGACTGTAAGACAGTTTTTGTTCATGTGCATTGCTTTCATTGGTTGATCATAGTTCCTTTCCTGCATGGCATATTGGGCTGTTGTCTTTGTTTTAATATTGTGCATGCATTTGTTTGATTTTAAAATGCTCTGTCTGTGGTATTTGATGTGATATGCATTAGTTAAAGTTGAGCCAACTGCTTCTGAAGTTCTGCCTCAATTTTCTGCTGGCCAACTATTGGCCAAAGTACTGTATTTTCCTGTCACTCTTGTTTAAATCACAAACAGAAATGGCAGTTGCTGAATTTGTAACTTAGTAAAAATATAAAGTGCATTGGAGTACATATGGCAACCCACCATGTCTGCTAATGTTGGATCAAAATACAAGAAAGCACATGTATTCTCTCTCTCTCTCTCCTTCTGTTTCTGTCTCTCTGTCTCTCTCTCTGTCTCTCTCTGTTTCTCTCTCTTTCTGTTTCTCTTTCTCCTTCTGTTTCTCTCTCTCTCTTTCTCCTTCTTGATCTGTCTCTCTCTCTCCCCTTCTGTTTCCCCCTTCTGTTTCTTGCTGTCTCTGCTTCTTTTTCTCTTTCTCTCTCCTTCTGTTTCTCACTGCTTCTGTTTCCCTCTGTCTCTCTCTCTGTCTGTCTGTCTCTATGCTGGCAAACTCGGCAAAGCATAACCAAACAATGGTGTGGTGCCAAGCTGTTCTGTCCTGGGCCTTATTCCATGATGTATGAAAGGCTGAAAGCCAATATTTGGAGCTATCACATCCTTCTCAGCTTGATCCAAGTAGGCCTAGGTCGACCGTGTAGTCTTCTCCGATCATTTGACAGCTTTTTGTTAATTGCCATTCACATGGCTCTTCATTGGTCCTCGTCTTTGGGAGCACACACAACGTGCCCTAAGAAATGCTTATTTATGAACACCACAAAATCACCCATATATTAGATGCTAACTTGAAAAACTTTGCAGTTTAAGAATAAGTGTTAACAGATTTAGAATTTTAGATGACACATCTAAAACAGCAAAATAAAGTATCAATATTTTTCAAATATTACTGCTGTCATCTGCACCACCCAACTTGTTGCTAAACTGCCAAAATTCTTGCATATTTTAAGCTAAATGCAAGGGATGCTGAATAATACTATGCCTGTATGTCATGAGTTGTCACATGTTCTTCTTGATTATCATGTGAATTATCTAACTTTTATCAGCTCCACAGGCTTCCTTTTGATTGGCAAAACAAGTCCACTAAAATGGCATGCTTAACCTTTGCACCAGAGAATACCAGCCTTCCATGGTATCTTAATACACTGCTAATTTGCATGTTAGGAGCCATGTTGGTTGTTAACTTGCCTTCTGTGTCATTTTGGCAGATTATTCACCTTAATGCAGAACTTGCTCAATAATTTCTAACAAGTATGAACGTTTGCTGTTGCTAAGTTTGATTGTCATAATTAAGCTTCATTCCTGCTAAGATTTTAAACATTTTGGATGGGATTTTCCATGCATATCATTTTGGTGTGACTGAATGAGGAGGGATGGGCTTCCCTGACCATCAGTCGTGGGTGGCCCCATTGACCTACCAACCAGCAAGCGATGAATACCTGTTCTACTCAGACCCATCGGTTTGAGGGATATCTGGAAGATTCGACATTTGCTACCAATGAGGGCTGCAGGATGGTGGTGTTATGGGCTTTGCGTAATGATGCCATGTACCCTACCGCCTGTCATAGCTGCACACCACAAAGCATCTTGGTCCAGAAACTCTGAACATTTTGTGATCTGTCAACTCTGGATAGGAATCCATTGGTTGGGATCCAAGTGTGTGCAGGAACCTGCCACTGGTTTTTCTTCTAATTATCTGTGTATTGTTTTGCTTGCTGACATACTTTCTGTTCTTAATGACATTTAACATTATTTAGGCTAGCATATACAGTAGCACTTTTGTGAGGTACTTAACAGGTGCTCTATCAAGTGACTAGGTAACTAACTAACTAACTTCATATCGCATGCTTGGACTGTTGCATTCGTCTTATACTGGCTTCTTGCAACCTAGATTTAGTACAACTAAGGATTCATCTGCTTTCAGTTGCAGTAATCCTTGGATTTCAAATCATCTGCCACAAATGGCTGACTTGCCAATTTGCTTTCTACAGTGAAATCACTTGTCTAGACTAACTGTTTTACTTTGGATTTTGTGTGAATCCTCTCAGGCCAGACAACATTCATCTGCCCCTCTGATTCAAAATTAATGACTTAGCACTTCTGATAAGTGCTTTAACTAGACACATAAATAAAATAAATATATAAATGAATCTTATACTTGAATGTTGATATAGCATGCTTAAACTCAAATTATTTCAATTTTTTGGGGGTAAAAATTGGCCTAGTGTGAAATTGCTCTGAAAGTAAAATGCTATTATAATAATATAACTTCCCAAATTTCATTTTTTTATGTCTGAACATGGCATCATCTTTCTAGCTTCTTCATTAAACATATGAGTTTAAAAGTGTAGCCTTATTAAAACTTAATTTTATGATTTTAATGGGGTGCTATGGGATACTTCTCATAATCCAATAGCCTAATTTGAGGTCACGGCAACATAATTCCTCGTGCCAGTTTGCAAGACAATCAGTTAAGGGGTCTGAATGTCCATTACTTTTGCTTAAATTTAAGATGCAGAATATTAGGTCAAATTTGTGAGCAAATTTTTTCACCAAATTTAAGTTTTATTCTAATTTTGGAATGCCTTTTAACTGGACTCACTTTTCTGCATCATTCAATAAAAAACTTTGAGAATTGTTCCAAACTGTAGATACTCAAGAGAATTTTGCACTTTTGATGTTTTTCACCATAACAGAAAAATTTTGGTCAATTCTGAATGCTCTGACTCAGGAAAGGCATAATCCAAAACAAACTTTCATCAAATAAACCAAAGCACATAGAAAATTGGTCCATGTGTGTGAGCTGTAGACAGGTCAGAGAAACAAAGAGGCATAAGAAAGGGATCTGGACATTTCCTCCCTGTTCCTTAGGACAATTCTGTCAGAAAGTAAGTATTTCCTATGTGATCAAGCATGAGGAATACTGTATGAGTATGCACATTCATCTACTAAAAATAAAGCATGAATTCGTTAATGTGTAAAAAAATTCAAAAACTTCGTTGCAACCCCAACCGCAACGTCATATGTTGAAGGTTTGCTGAGAATCAGAACTGTAATCTCAAGATTTCTACAGCGCCCAACAAAGGTAAGTTGCAGGAGACAGCTTATTAACAAGTGCTCAGTCAAAACAGAATCAACAGGCATTTAAGGTCAGGTTCAGTTCCAAGTCGAACTCCAAGGGTCAGGTATTTTCAGGTTTGAATGAAAGACTTGCAGCATGATTGCAAGAGGTGCATTGTTGGTGAGTTCATAGTATGGATCAGATAATTGTCATAATTCTGGTGGAGTTTATTTCAGAGGGCCGGAGCAGCTTGAGCTTAGGAGCAGATTCAAAATTTTAAGGATGAGGTAACAAGAGGGTGGAGAAGTGTAACTGAAAGCTGAAATTTTCAAGTTTTTCTTCGAGAATGTGACACTTGCTCCACAGTCAGCCGTAAGCTTAACAGCGAATTTGATGAACCTTGGTTATGCTTAGTCTGCAAACTGTGTACACTTATTCAACTTCAGAGTGTGAACTAAAGTACATTTCTTCTCGACCTGGTTGACTTTGGATCTATTAGAATAGGATGTCTCTTACGGATTTTGAACAGCAGACGGCTTCAAAGTGTCCTCATTTTCCCCAGCTTCTGCAGTTCTCTAAAACTCTTGGATATGACCAAGATTTCCCACAGCTGTAGCAGACTCCATCTTTTTGAATTCTGGGCTTAGTGTTGTGAGGCTGAGTAGGCTTGGTCTTGCAGTTCTTTGCCTTAAGCTAGATTAATTATTGATTCTTTGGCAGTTTGTGCGCTTGTCATCTCCAAATCCTGAGCTTCTGTGAGTTCAGCTGCTTGAGCCATTCTGAACAGCTTGTTCAGTGTGAGAGTCTGATTGATCAGCACTTTCCGGCTTAAATGTTTCAACTGACAGCCTTGGATCAGGTGGCATTTAAGCCCTCTGAACATTGTTGAGCTCTAGGGTTGCAGTAATATATAAATTTATGCAATGTGATTAAGGTATGTAATGTTTTTAACAGATTCCTGCCAGGGTGTTTATAAACATTGTTACATTTATTAATGCCATTGGCTGAAATGTATTAAGTTGACCGGCGAATTGGGTAGCTGGGGTTAGGGGTTGCTCGCTAATCAGTTGTGAATTATGACCCTAGTAAGCAGGTGTCTTATCTTTGGTTTTGCAGGATATCGAACATGGCTTACCAAATACCCTGTTCAGCCATGTCGTTGTCTGTCTGTTTGCTGATGCACATTCACCTCTAATTGGACTTCGTAATCTTGTGATGCCATTACGAGCAACTAATTTCCAATACAGTGAACTGAAACCAGTTGTCATCGTTTGTGACAAGGACTACATCGTCAAAGAGTGGAAGAGCCTTTGCAACTTTCCAAAAATCATTATTGTTAATGTAGGCTATGACTTTAAAATCATATATATTAAACTTTAGAAAGTGGGAATTAAAAATGCTCACCTTAGCAACTTGTTAGGCAGATGTTTTGGGTGTTACAGAGGATTGTGAGCTGCTGTAATCTGTATGCAATAGAGTGACTGATTAGTTGAGCACTTGCTTTCTAAAGCTGGTTTAAGCCTCCCTAAGATGGTTGATTTGTAGGAAACTTGAAGTTCAAGCAAGTCTTCAGTGCACGCTTAGCACCATTGGTTGCAGCTTAGTCATTAGATTGTGACACTATACACATAAAAAAGCAGCTATCTATGTAGGATTTGCTTTTGTGGGATGTACCTTACCTTCATGCCCAAGCTTACTTAATTAACAAATCACTCCAGATGTAGGTCTTTTTGTATGTTCAGGCACTTGAATCCTAAAGAGTGACTTAAAAGTAATAATAATACCAGAATAATGTTCACTGTGTGTGATCCTAAATAGTAAGTTAAAAGTAATAATGATACAAGAGTATTGTTTTATAAATCACCTTAATAATTATTGTATAAAACTCCACAGTCTAAGAATGGGGCTTAATGGCTAAGCTGTCGTCATCAGTGCCATATGCGAGGCCCAACTTGTCAACTTACTATCATCAATTTAAATCACTTGTCATGACACATTTCTCCTCTGGTTTTTGCTTGACTCCATCTTGGCCCCTAGCAAATATATATCCTGACTTTGTGTGCACAGTAAGCATTTAAAAAAACAAGTATGTCAACATTTGTCAGTTATGGGTATGAATAATTGGTCTTGATTGTTTTCAATCTTTTTTAAAGTAATTTAAGTCAACTCAGTCCTTAAAATGTGAATTATTTTACATTAATATTTGCTATTTTTCTGTCACAAATATTTTTCTTATGTGTAATAATAATAATAAGATGATTTATAGTAATAGCCAGTCTCCCAATTTTGCCGAGCAGTTGAGTTGTGAACAACAATTAGCCAAGACATTTTGAGTTTGCGTCTGTTTTTAAGCTATTTTTGCAAAAAGTAATTTATATATAATTTTAGAGTTTAAAATAAACCATTTTTGTTATTTTTGCATTGAAGAAATTGATATAAATACATGTAATTGTTAGATTTAACACATTCATATTTTTATGCTAAATGTTGCATATCACTTAGGGCACAAATTGTGAAAATTGGTCAAGACAGTTCCATTTCACTTCAGTATTACTAACAGTTTTGTTTTGTTTTTGCTTAAAAATGAATTGTAAAATTTATAAACTATAAAATAGCAACATTCTAGTGCTAACCTATCATGTTTGTTATTTAAGATTAATATTTGTTTTTGCATGAGAAAGAAAAACAATTTTGAAAATTCTAAGCTTTAGAATTATTTGCTGTAAATTGCCTGATATTCTTTATTGCAAAGCATAAAAATTTGTCAAGGCCTTTAAATTCCACATCAATTTTAGGAGTAATTTACTGCTGCTTGCTAAATGCTAAATGCTAAAAGTCTTAAAATGTAAAAACTCACATTAAAATATGAGCTATGAAACAAAGAATCACCCATAACCTTAACTTTATTTGGAGTTTAACATACTTCTCATATTTTCATCATAAACAACATTGGGGCTTTTTCAGCTATTATTAAATTAAATTAGTTTTAATAAAAATTTTAAAGGTAAAATTTAGAGTCAATTTTCATATTTGTGTGCAAAATTTGAGTTATTTATAGACACACATCTTAAATATCAGAACAAAATAAAGGTATGTTACAATATGTTTTGTTTTCAGTTTTATTAAATAGTAAATGTCCAGCTGTGCACTTTTGTCCTGAGCACTTTTTTGCCTGCACTTACGTTGGCGCACTAATTGTTGACTCACTTTTGCCATAATTTCTACTGACCATATGCTTTTGCATCATTCGAGATAAAATATGATCGTGCCTAAGAAAACCCTCATAAAGTTGGAAAAAGTCAAAACTTGGTTTGATATTGCTCTGTATTGGGCTGGAATTGCTAATTAATTATGTGAAAGCTGTGTGTTTCTATCCCAAAGAGTAAAAAGTTACAATTCTTTAAGATGTAGATCGTTTCTCAGCTACTTTTGAGAAATCACGAATTAAAGTTTACCATAACTATGAATCCAGCTAAATCGCTGTGCCTAGGGTTGTAAATGTTTATGAGTATAGCAAATTGGAGTGTAATCAAATGCCATTGAGGCTACCATCAATAAAATCTCCATAAAAACTGGTTAAGATGACTATTTACGTGACTAGGTAATTTCCATAATAGTCGAATAAACAACTTCAAATCATGCAACTATGGTAAATGTTAAATTACAGTTTTGTTGCTAGGTGATAAAATGAAAATAAAATACTTGGACAGCAAAACTCTATGTAAGGACTTCCAGCATGATAGCTAAGACAACAAGGAATATAAATATGCAAAGAACTCATTTTGATCCATTTTATACCTACATGTCTTGTGAGTACATTTCTAGCAAATTAACTTTTTCAACTTTATGAGGATTTTATCAGATATGGTCATAAATGTTTAAAACCTCTATGAGATGCCTTCATGGTCATGCCTTGTTACATTGCAGGGGTCTCCACTGAACCGTGCCAACTTGAGGGCATGCAACATCAACATGTGTGATATGTGCATTATTCTGTCAGCACGAAACTCAAATGTAGAGGACAGCAATCTTGTTGACAAGGAGGCAATCCTGTGTTCACTCAACATCAAGGCTATGAGTTTTGATGAAATTGTTGACACTGTTCAGGGTGTACATCGAAGCACATCAGGTCCAGTGACCGTCTTTCTTATTTAGTTCCTTATTCTAGCATCCTTACTGGGATCTACTAAGACTAAAAATAATATAAAAATAGTAGGTCCGAAATTGATCTTTTTGTAGTTGCCTCTTACAAAAGTTTAGATATTGATATAACCATGACCATCAGTTTGGGCTAGTAATGTCTGACATGTCTGTTTACTAAGAACAGTGGTGCTGGGACTTTCAGCTGAGAAGCAAAGAGATTCAAAGAGGAATCACAACACTGTTAATATATTGAGAGAGTCTCCATCATAGAAACCATCATCAGATGAAGAATAGAGAGGAAGGAAACAAGAGGAAGGCTAGCAATGATGACATCAGACAGGATGATGAATTATGGATACAGCATCCCAAAGGAAGAAGTGTAGCATGGTGAAGAGTGGCTTTATCGAAAGTAAGAACCCATCCAAGGGCAAAGTACTTGAAGCAGAAAGCATTCCTGGTGGTTACCAATTCAGTTTTTTTTAAATTCCTGTAATTAGTATTAATATTTCAGCTCTCAAAATTCATTTTAAAAAAGCTTAAAAGGCTTACCATGCTAGCTATGTTATATTTGCATTAAAAAGTTGTTGCAAATAATTGTTAGATTTAAAATAAATGATATTTTCCTGCATATAAGGTAAAGCATAGATTAGAAAATTTGAGACCATCCGTAAAGGACAGCCTCAAAAATGACCTAATTTGGATCCCTCTCTGCCCTTTGTCTGCATTTGTCCACATTTGGCATTACCCCCGCTATACCTTTTACCGACGTCTGTACTCCAACAAAGTTCTACAGCCTAGATTGATCTTACAGGGCTAACAATCATGCAGTCAGCTGGAGTAGTGTGATACTGCCACATCCAACAAAGTGCGCTAATTAGAGCCAATGCAGCACAAGCTATCTGCTGCTCTGACTAAAGTTGGTGTTTTATGGCAATATGTAATAGCTGTATGTACCAAATTTAGGTGCAGATGTCCATGATGGGCATAACCCCCTCTTGTCCACATTTGTCCTCATTTGTGTGACTCCTCCGTTCTTTTTTGTGAACACCCGTAGTTGGCCCTCTTTGGTCAAGACAGACTGATTTATTTCAGTATTGATATCAAAGGCTAAACTAGAAACCGTCCTGTGCCACTCACTGGGTCCTCTATAGCTCCTGTGCACAGGATAAGACTGCATATCATATGATTGTCTGCTGACCATCGTATAGTTTTGTATTCAGAGGTCTAAAATTCCAGTTCCTAGTAATTTTGAGTAATACAGTATCTTTGTAATATTTGGAATTGTTGTTATTATAAATTCTGACTCTTATCTTTAGTTGTAGGTACAGTGCAGACTTTTCATCAGGTGACTTCTAATTTGAATCCCAGTTGCAGAGGTGTTCTTTCTGGAGCTTCAATTCCTATGATTACAGAATTAGGTCAGTTCGTGTATATTTGCTATTTTTTCCAGTCACTCCATTTGTTTTGAGCCTATCTGAAAGATAGACACATGGCTGGATTCTATGGACTAATGGAGTAAAATCCACATCATATGCTAACAGCATCATGGTACATAAAATTAAATAAATAAGTAGCGTTTGGTGACCTGACAAAAACTTGCAAGACAAAAGTGTACCAACAATTAACGCACCAACATAAGTGCGAGCCAACAAAAGTGCATAGGACAGCTAAACATTTACTATTCAGTAAAACTGAAAACAAAACATCATATTGCAGTATACCTTTATTTTGTTCAAATATTTAAGACTTGTGTTTATTTAGATACAAAATTCAACCCTCTATAGAGCGATATTGTTGGCGATTCCATGCACATACTTAGAGGTAAAGTACCATATGAAGCAATTAGTGCTTTTTGTGACAAATAAGATGCATATACTTCAACGTTGATGTGTCAAGAAGAATATCACTCGACTGATAGCGTTGAACTTGAAGCTCTGCGTAACTTTGTTCCATATGAAAATAGTCAACCATATTTATAAGTCAACGGATGATGACTATCAATTGTCTGCTGAAACAAATGATGCCAACCTTGTCTGGAAGATTGTCAATGACTTGGTTTAACTCCATTGACAAAATTCAAGGGATGTCGTAGCAGAAAAATTATATATGTCTTATAAAAAATGTGACTCAAGGTTCTGCCTTTATTTTAAACAGCTTATCATGTGCACACAGCAATGGGCACAAACTACTTCAAGAGTAGTTTACAGCTACTTTTTAACTACTTTGAAGTAGTTTAAGCAGTAGTTAGCTCATTTTTAAAAAGTAGTTAACTACTGTTTAAACTACGTTTGTGACTACTTTTGCTCATGCCATAAAGGGAACTGAGTTGCACTGATGAACTAATCTAATCTAATGACTTCCGTAGCGCTGTTATCATAATGCTCAAGGCTGCTTCAAGTCAAAATCGCAGAAACTAAAGACGTTGCACACATGCTTATCTAACTGATCTAAACAAGTGCATTTAAGACAGTTCTGAAACTATGTGCTGCACAGAGTCAAGTGCAACAGTACACAAATGCAATGAGAAACTGTCCAGGAGGACAGTCTCACACATGAAAAGGCAGGAAGGGCTCTAGTTGAGGTGAGAAAGTATGGCACGTGCATGTCTCCACAGGCAGCAGAGCACAGCAATTGCCGACCCGGTTGACTTGAGATTGGAATACAGAGCTTCCTGATGTATTCCAGGATGGTGCTGAAGTGTGAAGCACTTAATGGCAGGATGATTTGGAATGCTATTCATGCCACAACAGGAAACTAGTGCAGTGTTTCTTGCAGATATTCCAATTTGTGGTAATATTTTGCCTTTGTTGTCCATGATTTGAGCAGCACCGTTGAGGAAGGTTGCTTTTTCACGGTTAAGTTGTATGCAGCTTAAGCAAAGTTTTTCTGCTATACTTTTTGCTGTCAGGCTTTGACAGCTGAATAGCCTTACTGCTTCCAAACTGCTGCTCACAGGGGTATGTCCATGTCACACTGTGCACCAACTCAAATCCGAAGTTTATAAAATTGTCACAGAGTCAAAATTAAATGATTTACTTCAGTAAATCCAGAGCACTTTATCCTGGAAAATATCTACGAAAGTCTTAAATTAATAAATTAAAACTGAGAAAACTGGCAAAAATCACAAGATATAGCTGCAGTAGGTGTACAAATGACATCTGGTTCCACAAACAGTATCTTGATAACAAATGAAGAACTTCTAAACTAGTTTGGTCATTTCATCATTTGCATAATATGCTCAATGATTCTGAGATTTTTAGATCACCATCATGTCTGAATTTGGCTCTGTGGAGTTATTTCTTGTTTGTTTTGGAATTTTTGCTATTTTGGACATCTTCTATGCACTTCTGAGCACCACTTTGAATGATTTGACCAAATATGGTGAGGGTATTTTAGATTATGTTGAGCAGCCAGTCAGTCACCTACATCATGCCTGCCTGTCCAAAGGGTTATTGATGAAGAAGCTGCCACTGTATTCTGTGATGTGGGGTAATTTCTGTTTCCTGCTGCTACAGATCCATGTATCCACACAGGGGCTTCTCTTGCATTCGCCCTTCTATGGAACAACCCTTGCAAATGTTGTTCACTTTTTCTGCTTAACACGTGTAGCACAGCTTTCTCTATGGGTCAAAAGATGCAGCTTTTTCCTAGCTGACTGGGAGGTACATGTAGAGCACATCTGAGAGATTCTTAAAGGTGCTATACAGATTCTTTGTTACAGCTACAGTTACTATTACAAGTGTGAAATGTCTAATGGACTGTTGTTCATCAGTGTGATTGCTGCGCATTTTGCATTTTTGATGATCAGTATGTGTCTAAGTCTGACAGGTGTTTCTCTGATTGTAGGCAATGATGCCAACGTCCAATTCTTAGATCAAGATGATGATGATGACCCTGGCACTGAACTATACATGACTCAACCATTTGCCTGTGGAACAGCTTTTGCTGTTAGTGTGCTTGATTCATTGATGAGCACTGTGAGTTGCTAATACTGTATATGCTGTTGGCTTTTTTCATGAATTTCATTATCTACATGTTCTCCATCTAAGACCCTTGCAGTCAACTTGATACTCAGTCATTGTGAACATCTATTTTTTAAACCAGAGGAAAAGTTCTTTGCGATGATGAAAGCCCTTATGTTCTCTGCCTGCTTCCTCCTAGCTCTCATGCACTGTAGAGATAATTACAACCCTCCAGCTTCCTACCTGAAAACCTCAAGATAAGGAGCTAATGGGCCTCCAAAGACAAGCTAGCTCTGCTGCAGCAAAAGGGCATCTACCCGTGCAAGTTTGTTGACAGCCATGCCAGGTTTGAGAAAACATGGCTACCACCCAAGGGTCATTCCAGCTCAACTCAACCAATTCTGAGGAAAGTTCCCGCCCGACCATCTCAGAATTGGCTGAAATTTTAACCACATGTTGCAAGATATATTGGATGGAAAAGCCCAAAATTTGTCTGCAATACTTCAAATTTTTTCCAAGATATCGTTGATTCCGTGACCCCACCCTCCGAAGGCATTTCGTGAAACTTCATGATGTCCACTATTTGAGAATTGATATGTCTAGAGCTTTTAAACCAATTTAGATGATTCGTTTTCTTTGTGTACAGTTTCTTGTGCAGATTACAAAAATATAATTATTATTTCTGTATGTCCTATGATTTCAGCTGTATTAAATGTCAAAAGTGCCTTCATATTCATTTTATTCCTAAATTTTGCAATATTCAGTGATCAATATCTCCACAATTGCCAGGTACAATGCAATCAATTTTTATAGGTATACTGTCTGTGTAGCTGGCAATTACTTGGCAGAGTTTGACTTGATTACTTATTCACATCTGCTGGATATAGTAGGTCAAAGTTCACCAGATCTGACAAGGGGGTCAGAGAGAAAAAATATTCCCAAAAAGGGTCAGAAAAATATAATTTTTTTATTGCATTTTCTGATAGAGCAGAGATCATTTGATAAGTGATCCAAAAATCCTGATGATTTTTTTTTTGTTTTAAGGAGTTTACAGAGTGTCAAATATGGTCATTTTTTGGCATCACGAGTTGCAGTTATGGGCGGTATTAACAGGCTTGTTACCCTAACATATCAATATCAGAACTGTGAAACCAATGTGATCACTTTTAAAAATATAAATGCAACATATCTAAGTAATTTTTGTTAAAAATACAGTTAACATAAACATTTCTTTATCATAATTAAAGTGAATTTATGAACAAATTTCATGTTAATTGGTGGTCTATGAAACTACATATGATGAAATACTCTGTGGAGCTGCTAAACATCTAAAAATATCAAAATAGTGTCAATTATGCATACAGTATCATATTTTGAGAGTTTTTCTGTACATAAGATGAAAATTTAGTTGTTACTGCCTTCCAAACTGGATCATCCAACTGATACTGATACTGACGTGTGTTATTACTGCATGCTCAAGGTGCCGGTACAAAACAAAGGACAAGTTGGAATGGAACCCAGCATGTGTCATCATGTCTTAGTCAAGTCAGATGATAGCTTCCTCTGCTCTGTGTACTTGACATGAATTTGAAGAGTATATCTTCTTCATCTGCCTGGTCTGTTGTCAACCCAAAGTACCACGTTTGGTCATATATTGCTGCCACTTGTTAGTAGTGTCTTCTGCTCTGTCCTTAATTGCTTGCTGTGATTCCTCTGTCACATCCATCAGAAAAGTAAATTACTTTCTTTACAGAAAGATGTTTAGTCTTCAAATAATCCTAAATTAATTTCTGTAAGGTGTGCACTGTTGACGTTGCATGAATTGTGCAGTCGCTTATTACACACAGACTAATGATGCTCATGTTATCACCACTGCTGCAGTAATATACAACAAATGGATGAAGAGTGACCTGTGAATTGTCCCAGTGGTGTCCTTGCACAACATCTTGGACAATAAATGAATAATTTTCTGTAGTCGCCAAGAACAGTGCACTGCTCAGATTCAAGATTTTCTTTGAGTCTGCCAATATGTGCTGTTTGTGATTTACTGATAAAGTACTTTACTTTCCTGATGAATGTGCTGGTCAGCACAAGAACTATGATATGTTAGGGTAACAAGTCTGTTAATACCGCCCGAAACTGCAACTTGTGATGCCAAAAAATGACCATATTTGACACTCTGTAAACTCCTTAAAACAAAAAAGCCATCAGGATTTTTGGATCACTTATCAAATGATCTATGCTCTATCGGAAAATGCAATAAAAATAATATTTTTCTGACCCTTTTTGGGAATATTTTTTCTCTCTGACCTGGTGAACTTTGACCTACTGTATGCAGCAGATGTGAATAAGTAATCAAGTCAAACTCTGCCAAGTAATTGTCAGCCACATAGACAGTATTCATACACAAATTGATTGCATTGTGCCTGGTACATGTGGAGACATTGATCACTGAATATTGCAAAATATAGAAATAAAATGAATATGAAGGCACTTTTGACATTTAATACAGCTGAAATCATAGGACACAGAAATAATAATTACAATTTTGTAATCTGCACAAGAAACTGTACACATAGAAAACAAATCATCTAAATTGGTTTAAAAGCTCTAGGCATATCAATTCTCAAATAGTGGACATCGTGAAGTTTCGCGAAATGCCTTCGGAGGGTGGGGTCACAGAATCAACGATATCTTGGAAACTATTTGAAATATTGCAGACAAATTTTGGGCTTTTCCATCCAATATATGTTGCAACATGTGGTTAAAATTTCAGCCAATTCTGAGATGGTCAGGCGGGAACCTTCCTCAGAATTGGTTGAGTTGAGCTGGAATGACCCCCAAGGATGCATTCTACAGCCGTCTGTCAAGGGAGAGCATCAGCAACAAAGACTAACAACAAGTATGCATAGCATTCGGTTGCCAAACCCTAGACTACTACCATGACTTGTACCTGTGCACAGATTCCCAGCTCCTGGCAGATGTGTTTGAAACATTCTGAAACACATCTATGGTGCACTATGGTCACAACCCGACGCACTACTACAGTGCCTCAGGCTTGTCATTGGATGCCCAACTCAAGCTCACCAAAAGCCAAGCTCAAGCCGCTTATTGACATTGACTAAGACCTCTTTATAGTGAGGGGTCTGCATGGGGATGTCAGCCTAGTGCAGCACTTTGTGAAAACTGACAACCCCATGTGCCAAGGGTATGAAGAATTGCAACCTGCATGACTGGGCGATGATGCAGCTGCTACCCGTAGGTGGTTTGCACTGGGCAGGCATGAGTGTCGACCAGGCACTCACTTCTGGACTCGTGACACTGGACAATGCCAACAGTGGGTACGTTGTGGAGGCAGACCTTGACTAACCTGACAGCTTTGGTAGAGGTGGGGCAAGAAGGTAGAAAACAACAGGTGAATTTAAACTGCCTTTTATATCTATTAAATAAATTCATTGGGATGATGAAAGCTGAGCTACAAGTCAAATATACAACTCATTAATTGTATGCAATTAACTGATTGGCACAACCATGGAAAACATTCAGCATTTAAATGTTGAGAAGGTGCCTGAGCCTAACAGAAGTTTACACAACTGTCGTACTGTTGGAATGTTGCTTCTAGGGTCTATCTATGAACACTTTTATTTTGTAGACTTATTTCAATGTGAATGCTGTGACTCTGATAAGGACTCTCATAACAGGAGGTGCCACTCCTGAACTTGAGCAGATCTTGGCTGAAGGTATAGGAATAACTGGAGGCGGCACCACACCTGACTCTTTTGCCCTAAGAGAACGATGTCGTATTGCCCAGATTGCCATCAACGATGGTCCATTTGCAGAATTTGGAGTAAGTAATCAAACAACTGGTCTACCTGAAGTTAGTAACCATGCTACATTTAATTAATTCGCTGCTTAATATCACACCTAAATGGTTCATCATTGCAGCAGCCACTATCAGTGTAGGCCTATGTATGTAGTCCATCTTGCTTGAAATTTGAAATTCGTTGTCAAGCCTTATGATCTGTCGAGCAGTGGCCCTGTTAACAAATGGCTGTTGTAGTGTTTAAACCTCAGCCAAAGCATCCTTCAACCACAGGACAGTCAGCACCTCATGTTATCGAGCTCTACAGTAAATAAGCAGCTAATTACAAAACCTGATATTGCCCGACCTATGAAGTAATGGCTATTCATGCAAATTGTTGTATCCAGGAACGTAAAACACTACTCTATAAGATTAGAATACAGTAAAGGAACAGAGCTTGACATTAGAAAGGTGAGACAAACTGTGGATGATAGGATTGGAAATGTCAGCCTTTTCTGTTGTAATATTTCTAGACTAATGGATGCTATGGTGAGTTATTTGTCTACGCCTTGAGGAAGTTTGGCATCCTTTGTTTTGGGTTGTTTCGGTTCCGTGATATTTCATCATCAGTTGCTCAAAGTCCTTCAGCAAAACGTTATGTCATAACAAATCCACCTGGAGAATTTCCTCTCTTGCCATCAGATAAGGCAAGTAACACAACAACACTTTTAATCCTCATCTATGCTGCCAGATGTCCTTAATTTCCTGTAAACTTCTGCATATCTATCACCGTTACTCTGTATTATTCTTTATTTTTCCATCCTATAAAAATGTGTACTTTCATGAAGTATAGGTTTTGCATGAGAATTTTAGGTCACATATGAAGGAGAATGGCAGACTGCCACTAGTTATGTAATAGTCTGAAGCAGGGGTCCGCAACTTGCGGACCGTACGGCCGCATGCGTCCATGAGAAGGAGATTTGGCGGCTGTAGACACATGATCTAATCGTAGTGTACAGGTGGTAGTGTGCTTGCACCCTTAGAGCGAATTCGTCCGGTCAGATGTGGCTCAAAGAGGCAGGCAAACTAAGATAACTTCCATGTTTAGCCTTGGACAGTGAACCGCTGCATATATTGTATGCTCAGAGCTGACAGTGAGGTGCAGGGAGAGACTGGCCAATGAAATTGAACTGTGTACAAGTGTATTTTTTTAGGACTGTATGCAAAATAGGTGGTGTATGAGAGGCTCAGCTGTTGCTCTTGCGGCTGTGATTGGTGAGAAAGGGACACCTTTGCATGGCTAACGACGACTGCATCTAGGAGAGAAAAACAACGGACGACTTTCCTTTATTCTTCATGTAACCTCATGTAAAGGTTAAAGTTTAAACCTGAGTGTAAAGCAAAATACGTCAGCTGTCGATTAATGAAAAGAAAGCAGACATTGGAAGAGGAAAAGTGGATCTTCAATGTGAAATGGGAAACAGATCTTTTCATTGGGGAGACAGCAAAGCATTAAATGAAATGCCTCATCTGCAGTGAAGTTGTGAAAACTCTAAAAGGAGATAATGCCAAGCAGCATTTCTTTCATTGCTTTTATTAATTTTGTACAGGAAAAATATTGGTACTGAAGTTCATGGAGAAGGAAATGGACGTCAGTAAACATACTTGTAACAGTAAACATGTTTATTTTTGGATGTCACCACTGATTATTAATAAATCTTATTTCTCATAGCATTATATTTTAAAATAACCTAGTAGCAGATATCTTGGCAGCCATGATGAAAATATGAACCTTTATTGAATGAAAAGGTTGTGGACCCCTGATCTGAAGGATCAGCTGTGACAGATGAATGGAAATTTTACTTAGTCATATAGTATTCCTAGAGCACTGTACATATCCAAACAGTTATTTACTGCCCCAAGTTGTGATCCATACCAGGAAATTGTTCTAACACAAATATCAATGGTGCAGAATCAAACATGATGTATTAATACTGGCCTTATTTTGAAAAGCCATGGGATATATAGTTTTCTACTTTCAAAAGACTAGAATGGTTTACTTATCTATAAATGAGCCATACCATTTTTAACCTTTGTTAAATATTACAGTATATTACTCCTTATGCAGTAATAAGTTTAGCAATAATAATGAATAATTTGAAATTTTTTTATAACTTGAATTTGAATAACTTGAAAAATAACTGGAATAATTGAGTCTAATCTAAGCAACATGTATTTAATATGTGGTATGTTATGTAGACTGTCAATTACATGTTAAAATTAAAAACAAAAGAATTGTCCTGACTCTGTTCTAAGTATTTTCCAATAACATGTTACACTAATTTTGTGGTTTCGGAATAATTTTCTTAAGACATCGTGTCTTCTCATGCATCAGCCTAACCTAAAAAATTTTCATGCAATGGGCCAAACCTGCAAACTGAAATGGTCCCACAGGGAGTCTCTGCCCCAAAGCCAATGCAGAAGAGTCTTGGAATTCAAATCAGACTGAATTAACTGAGCTCAGTTAATGCTTGCTCTGTGAAATGCCAGACTGCTCAGAGGTAAGCCACAGAGTATGAGGACAATGGTTCTAACATGGATGAAATGTGTTCTAAAAAAAATTATGCAGACCACATGTAATGTACTTTTTAACGACAAGAGGTAAAATGGCATGATGCAGGTGAAACCGATGCTGGTTTGTACAGTATCAGTGTTTTGCTTGGTCGTCATTCAGAGAATATTAGTCAGGTAGAAGTAGCATTAGACCTTGATCAGAATGCTTATGGTGCTCTTACCAAGCAGTGTCCTGTAAGTGAAAGGCTGCTTGTTGGGAGATTTAATGCTTTCACTGTCACCATAAAAATGGCTGAGAAGGAAATTATTCCAAAACCACAAAATTAGTGTAACATGTTATCAGAAAAATACTTTGAATAGTGTAAGGAAAATTCTTTTGTTTTTAATTTTAACACGTAATTGACAGTCTATATTACATCTTCTTCAAGCTGTCTCCCTCAGGCAGGTTCGACCGTCCAATGGCACCATTCCTAACATTGTTGGGCCTCCTTCAGTTTACCATACCCGTCGTTTGTTTTATGCTCTTTCCAGCCAACCTTCTCCATCCTGCGTCATATCCATAATTCAAAAGCCTCCAGTCTTCTGATGTCTTCTTTTCTGATGGTCCTTGTTTCTGTTCCATGTAAGACCGCACTCCATATCAATGTTTTGACCATTCTGTGCTTTAAGTTCCTGTTCAGTCCTCCTCTCATTATTTCTTTCCTCTTCATAAAAGCATCTTTTCCCATCGCTATCCTTTCTATTTCATTATGACATTTGCATCTGTTGTAATCTTACTTCCTAAACAGCAGAACTGCCTGACCAATATAACATAACATATATCAAATATGTGTTACTTAGCTGTGACTCAATTATTTCATTTATTTTCCAAGTTATTACAAAAAATTTCAAATTATTCATTTTTATTGCTAAACTTATTAATGCATAAGGAGAATTATATTGTAATTATAATTATATTGTAATATTTAACAAAGGTTCAACATGGTATGGCTCATTCATAGAGCACCGATCAAAATGTAACTTCTGGCAGTTGAGATGAATAAGTATCTAAAATCCATAAAATATCTAAAATTTATCTAAAATTAGAAAAGTTAAGTTGTATGCAGAAAATTTATGCAACATATATCATATTATGCTAAAACTACTGCCTTGTAAGATCAGACAAATGAAGAGTGTCAAGTGTTGAGCAGAAATTCTAGAGTATTGAGTTGAAATTAGCAATGACTTTTGTTCAAAACAATTTATTTGATGTATGGGGACTAGGTATCAGCTGCTAACTAGAGGCATTCGGATGTAACAGAGATATTGCTGAGTTTGTTGATGGTTTTGTATACTAATAGGTTTTATTACTACTTTATTTGATCAGGTGTTTTGTCTAAGACCATTTGAAATAGTTGAACGGCAAACAATGAGACGAAAACGAAGAAAGAGGGGAAAGATGATGATGCCTGCTGAAACTGGAATCAACTATGGGTGATGGATGGATCAACTGGTGACATTGTTGTCAATAGGTTTTTGACTGATTTCACATTATTGCAAACATTTTAATTTGTTTATGTTAAATGTGTAATGTTTGCATGTTTGATAAAAATTTTATAAATAATTAACTCTGGGCATAATTTAGCATTCATGGATTAAAAAGTGACAGTTTTCAGTGGTTTTCTTTGCGCATCTCATTCAGTGCTTTAGAGTCCAGAATTCATCAAGTTCCAATTTCTTTAAAAAAATTTCAGCATTCAACTAATATTGTGGATACTATTGAAAGTACTCATAATTTGGTTGTGAAACAGATTTATGTTGCAGTGCCATTCTTAAATTGAAATTAAACAACATTTTACCACATTTTAAAACCTCAACTGTATTATTCAGCAAAGATGCATTCAGTTGAATCACCTCGTCTAAGGGTCATCTAAAAAGGTCAGTGGTAGAAAGGCAATAAAACTTTGCCCAGTGTTAGATTTTTCTGAATGCATGACACGTATTAATAGCCAAATGAAACACGAAAACATCATTCACTCATTTTATGTGTATCCACATATGTGTATGTGTGTCGTTGTGTTTGTGCAGTTATTATTCTACCATTTAAATCCACCATTGTACAATGTAAATGTACATATTTTCCTTTGCAAATGTATGGCCTCAACCCTGCTCATTTTTCAATGAATTTCAGGTGAGATCCTTCACCATTGCTGCTCGTTTAAATGGGCACCACACCATTTAAGGTCCCCGTGTACAGACCGTGCTAGCTCGAGATTAAAATCTCTTAAATGTAGTCACTGTCGGTATGTGAACGTGCATCCTCTTGCACATGATGACAAGACAGCATTACATTAATCAGTTGCATGCATAATGTACTGCGCATTAGGCACAAAACCTTGTCACAGCAACTGAAGGAAATATTGCATTAGGCAGTGAGTGCACATTAATAAGAAAAATTGATTGTGTTTATAATTTTACTTTTTTAACACAGTAAGGTGATAAGCATCTAAGGGCCATGTAATATAAATCTGAAGACAATAAAAGCAACTTTACCCGGTTTATAAATTGCGTAAAAATTATCAGTAAACAATTATGTTACAGGAGTTCACTTTAGGAAGTATATAGTAGCAATCTGGTGTCACACTCTGAACTTAATCATTTTTGATTACTGTTAAGCATATGCATGTATGCCCAGGCAGCATAATAGGCACAATTATGATGACAGTTACGATGATGACGACAATGATGATGATGATCAGGTAGATCAGGTGGTGCAGCTGGGCGTGTTTTCACCCACCGTGGTAGTCTTGTGCGATTTTTGATTGTTTTTGCAAGTTTTCATGGACAGAATTAACTTAACTTTGGATATTACCTTGGAAAAGTACTTTGGACTATCAAAGTTTTGTTTTCTTATAGTTTTGTACATTGTAACTGAATTTTGGACTTGAGTTGGTGTCTGGTGCGGCATGGCCATGCTCCCTGCAGATGACAGTACAGTTCGGAAATGCTGGAGCAACTAACTGTGACGACCTGAGGATGAAACGCGCAGTTTGAAGGACTCTTTTGACTCTGTTTTAACTGAAAATCTAGTGCAAGTCTGCTTGTCAGTACAGCCAGTGCATGCTGTTTGTACAAAGCAACAAGCTGACCGTACAACACAAGAAGTTGCGCTGCAACTTGGGACGTGGAATATCAGGAGCCTCAGCAGTAAGCCATTACCAACCATAATCTTCATATCCTGGTCGCAGTTCGGACATGACTTTCTAAACTATATGAAACATCCCATGCCACAGGCATGCATATTTGTGGTGACCGGCAGTTGGATTAAAGCAGTCTCCAGAAATAAAAGCCATGCTGGCTTCCAACAGTGAATAACTGGAGTAATTATTTATAATATTTAAAACATCAATCAGACTGAATTTTGTGTTTTTCTTCAATTTCATTCCCAGAGTTTGAGAGAGTGCCAGAAGTGTTGATACAATTATCCTGATACTGTGTCAGTTGAAAATATAACTTTTCCTAATTTCATGAAGTTTCTGTGTTGTCTGAAGAAAAAATTTCTGTACAGTATTTCACACATTGAAGTAAGAATTGCTGATACAGTAGTCTAGACATAATTATCTGATTGTTTTCTATAACGTGAGCTCATTAGAGAGCATTAGTTTATTTGCTAAGCATAGCAACAGTGCTTTCCAGCATAGGGTAACAAAGGCGGTTCCCTCCCTCTATAAATTTATTGCAACAGCTTGTTGTACCCAAGGTACATTATGTTTGTCAGATGTATTGATGAGTTGACCTCTGTTCTTTGTTCAGTAATTATTTCAGTCAACTAAATGCAGATCCAGCTCAAAGCCTCAATAGAACACTTTTAATGCCATCTGTTATCAATTCTATATGGGTTTCCTGGGATTTGAAATCAGATCACAGAGGTCAGAAGGCAATATATTGCCTGCACTCCTACCATGTCATTGCTCTCACAACTTAAAGCTTTATAAATATCTCTGGTTCTCCTTCCCCTCTCAAGTTTTGGATTCCGTTTTTTCCCCAGCTACCTGTTTCTGACAAATTCATGAAGAGCTATAATTCAAAGCTAGTTAACTTCAAATACTAAGTACTGTGTTTGATATCTGTGTTTGCACTTCTTATATTCTGAGTGGCCTAAATCAACTGCAACACTGTGGTCTAGTGGCGGCTCTTGGTTTTCCGAACAAAGGGGCCACAGGAGGCTGGGGGAACTGAAGGGGACCATTTGGATGCTTGGGTTTGCTGGAACAGAAAATGCTCTAACATGTTTCCACACCACGTCGCATTGACAAGAGATCTGAGTTAGAGCTACATGATTTGTTCACATCAGCAATTGAAGAACAGAATCACTTTTATTTAAAATATAAAACATATAGGCAATAGATATACTGTATATATAAATAACAAGACTTGTACTTGATGAAGTGCAAGTTGCGATTGTCATGCTTAGAGTCAAACACGTCTACAAAAGCATCTAATGAATCCATTTGCAGGTTTGAAACTTACAAGCATTCATTAAGTTTCTTGTTGGCAAAAATTCCTTGTGACTATTATCTTGAAGTGAGCTCAGGTAAGTGATAGGACTTTGCAGTTTAATTGTTCAGGTATTCTAAGCCAGTGAGGTGATTTGAGAACAGGAGTTATGTGACAGTGTTTGGGAGTTTTGGTAACGGCACAAACAAGGGCATTCTGGATAGCTTGAAGGCAGCTTGGGTGGTGTCTATATTGAGGAAGAGTGAGCAGTTGTCTAGTTTAGCATGGATTAGAGCACCAGCTTGCTCACGAGCGCTACGTAAAGTCAGTGGAGTTGTCCAAAGATGCCAAGTCAAGAATCAAGTCCGGTTGCCAGAAGACCAGAGAGAGAAGGGAGAAAGGACTTGTTAGGGTGGGTTGTGTTTAAGCTGAGAGAAATGGCGGTACGTGACGTTTTGGCGCCACCGTTTTGGCACCGCCGTTTTGGCGCCGGCCGAGTACCTTAGAGGACTATCGCATCATTTTTTGATGGACTCGTGAACTGATGGACTGTACAGCTAACCAAAATGTAACGCATTGAACAATATTCATTGAACATTCCTTGACAACTTTGATATGCTACGCTCATTTCAAAATGTATTAAAACTTTGATATACTGTGTTTATTTCTAAATGCATTAAAACAAAGTAACAAAGATAGCGCGTTTACGGCATTGAACAATACAACTTTGCACGAAAAAACAAACATTTATTGTCAACTGTTATGTAGCCTACTACGTTTACTACACTGACTGAGAAATGCTTTTATGTTTATAAGCGCCAAAACGGCCGGCGCCAAAACGTCCCACGCCAAAACGGCGGCGCCCAAACGTCCTGCTTCGGAGAAATGGCCACATAAACCTACTGTTCGACTTTCTCGTTCCTATTACAACCAAGATTACATGTATCAACCTCTCAATGTAAAACTCAGTGGTTAAACCATTTCACAAAACTTTCTAGAACTGGATATCCTCTCTTAACTACCGCCCAATTTCAAATCTTTCATTCCTATCAAAACTCTCCCTCTGTGGCCTCGCTGTCTTTCTTACCTCTAACAACCACCTAAATTCCCATATAATGCCTATGCCATATACCACTCCACTGAAATTGCTCTCTCCTCGCTGTACAGCAGACTTTTCATGGCGACAGGTCGTCGGCAAGTCTCTTGCCTCTGTCATTGGACATCTCTGCTGCATGCGATATCATAGATCACGAAAACCTCATCAAATGCCTCTGTTCGTCAAGGTTCTATTCTGGGTCCACTCCTATTCATTCTTTACACCTGCCCACTCGGCAAACTCATTTCCTCATCCTCTGTTGATCAGCACTTCTGCGCTGATGACACAGAACTATTTATGTCTTTCTCCTCACCCCTTTTCAGACGCACTTTCATCTACATAGGCCTAACGCCATTAGGCCTACCAGGATTTCAGCCTGGATAACCACCAATGTGACCAACCTTCAATGCCGCAACCCTTCAAAAATAGAATTTCCCATAATGGCCTCCATGAACAACGAAAAACAAACCTATCGTTCGATCTCTCTCCACAGAATCTCAATTCACTTGCTGCGCCTTACTCTAACTCCAGTCTGCAATCTCGTTCTCATCTTCCATAAAACCCTTACCTTCGCCGACCACATTGCTTAGTTATTTCGCACTTGCTACATTCGTGTTCGTGAACTCTGCCGACTTGCCCATACTTGACAATGAACTGCCTGCATAATAGCCACATCAATTTCCCGCTCCAAACTTGACCACTGCAACTCCCTTTTAATAACATCAGCTCTTTCCTTGATTCTTGACGAACATGCACCTATTATTACAAAATCCAGCTCTCACTCTAACAACCCTTGGTACAATTCCTATCTCCCACAAATGCCATGCCCACTCAGTCACTATGTTTCTTTCAACCACAGCAGATACTGAAATACTACGTCTGCTAAAAATCTCTTCCAAGCAAACATTGTGAGCTTCACCCTATATCCTCATCCTTCTGTTTTTTAACCTGTGTTTCATCTCCAAATTAACTATTTAGCTTCTAACTCACTCCTTAACCCACAATGTGTACAGTTTGGTGTTACTAAAAACCACTCAACGGAAACTCTACTCACATCTCTCTGCAACAGCCACAAAACCTCTGCTTCCTTGACATCTCGGCAGCCTTCGACACAATATTTTACTCCAAAGACATCTCCTCCCGCTCTTTCTCCGTTAAAACGTCGGAAGCCTCTTCTCAATCATGTCCTCTCACTTGCGGAGTTCCACAAGGCTGCGTTCTTGGACCTATACTGCTTATCCTCTACACTACCCCACTCAGTTCACTCATTAAAGCATCCTCTTGCGCCATCTCATGACTAGGCTACTATCACCAACGATTTTCACTGTAGTACAATGATGTCTTCCCGGTTTGAGCTCCCGTCCTTATTCTGATATGGCATTGAAGCTCACCAAACAAACTGGCTCCTGCGGACATGAGTTGATATAGCGACGGTGAAAGTTGACCCAGCTTTTGTGTGGTGCTGGATATATTTGGAGATTTACACTTACATTACTTTACAAACTTTTACATACTGATACAAATAATGGCGCGAAAGCATTAGAATAATTCTGATCGAGGGCCCTGAGAGTCGGTATCTTTCATGACCGGATAAAGTCTTTTTCTGTTCAGTGGCTTGGCGATAGGGAAGAAATTCAGTAAGCAGTTGATATTATTTCACGTTTTCTTCACATTTCATGAAATAAAATGTAGGTAACTTCTGCATACTTGTTTAATGCCAGGTCTAGCACAAGTATTCCAAGCTTTTATCCGTACTGATGTGTCATTATGAAAGATTGCGATTTTTAAAACTGAGCACGCGTGGTTGTCGAAATGAATCCAAGATGGCATGCAGTGTTGAAGTCCCATATTGTTAAAAATCGAATACCAGAATGCAGCCATCCTATATAGTGTACCTACTTTTAGGTAAGAACATTTTATGATAAATTTCCGAGCATTTGAATATTTGTTATCCGCCAATACCGAAACATTCCTGAAACGGACGTGATTTATACGGACAGTAATCTACTGTACTCCAGCGAATACACTACATTTTATTGAATTATCAGTATATACTCATGAAACATTTTAAATCTGGAACTAAATATTGATTCAATGTCTGAATGCCTAATTAAAAATTTAAAAATATTTTTTCATGGATTTTCTTTCTAACAGAAATGTCAGGCGGTGCAGCCATCGGAGTTAGCGTCAAGGACGTTAGTCAGCATGAATTTGTAAAGGCTTTAGCAGCCTTTCTTAAAAAGTAAGTTTGGCAATTCTGACTTTTAACATCTCCATTATAGTAGTTGAATTAGTTAAGTAAACAACATGCTAGTTGATGCCTGTGTATTAACTGTAGCTGCAAAACAGGTTTGTAGAGCTGTTAATATATTTACAATTTCTGTTGAATGATAGCAAGTGTTTATTGTTCTAATTTTTATAATTCTTTGACAGTAAACAAACTTACTGAGGACATGATACTTTGAAAAACTGTTTTTGTGGTATTACTAGTGTGACCATTCTATGTCACTAATTCCTGTGTGAATCCTATTAAAGTCTTTGACTTTTGTAAATTCAGTTTTTGTTGACAAAATTAGTGAAAGAGACTAATTGCAATTTTCATGTGGACTTGTTTCTTTGAGGGTATAATTGGACTTTGGCCCCGAATCATGTGTAAAAAGTATGGTTGTCCCAGATAGGGAGAGAATAGAGTGCTGCAAGCTTAAAACAAAGATTCTCCAATAAGTAAGTAATGAAAGCTTGGAAAAACTTTCTTTTAAAGAATTTTGAAATCTGGCAGGTATCTGTTATACATATTTATAAGAATGTCTGAGACAGTGTTTTGATGATGAAATATGCTTCACTAGATGAACTTCTGCAGATGCGTTGGAACAAACCATTACTGGTGCCATGTTGTCTTTTTAATTTCTTTAATGCATGCATTCACATGTTCTTCACATTTTGTGTGTGTGTACCTTATTGTCTGGATCTGTGAAATTCTGTACATGCACACTAGAGTGTGTAAAAATGCTGTATTCCAGATATGGGTTCATAGAAGGATGTGCAGAGTTTGCAGCACTCATGCTTCCAATCTGGGTTGGCCGTATTGTTTATACGTGTTTATACAGATGTGCCAAAGTAAAAATTTACCTCCTTGGGTCATAGACTGTTGGCAAAAGGCTCCCTCCCTTACCCTGGCCAAGAGTTAATAACCAGTGGGTTGGACTAATTGCTTTGTAGGTCTGGCAAGTTAAAGGTTCCAGAGTGGGCTGATGTTGTCAAGCTTGGAATTCACAAGGAGCTGGCACCTTATGATGAGGACTGGTTCTTTACCAGAACAGGTAAAATAACTTGCTATGCATTTGTAGTAGTTTGGCCATATTTGTATATCCCTAGTGGTTACATTGTAGCTGCAGCTCATTCTTGTCAAATTTGGAATGTAAATTGGAGATTTACTCAAACGTGTGCACTGTGTATAATAATACTGTGGGGTAAAATGGTGGATTCGACCAGTTAAATTGGCCTAATAATGAACAATATGGTCGAATCTGTCATTTAACCTACGGAAGTTATTAAACTAGTTAAGAAACATTTGTGAGCAGCAATGTAGAACACCTGAAGAAAAAACTTTAACAACTAAACTAAAACTAAATAAAAACTCACTATATTATAAAAAATAATCTAAGGTTTTAGTTATTATTAAATAAAGCTATAACTAATGATTATTAAGACTTCTGATGTAAAAAATATATAACTCTAACTTAATTTCGTGTTTCCACTGATAAGTCAACTAACAGGTTTTTTTGAATAATCTGCAAGTGCTACGTCAGTGGTAGATCAGCCTTTGATGGCTGTTCTGTATATGGCTGCCGTTCTGGCAGTTGTTGCATTTAAAGCTATCATTGGAAGATTCTTGAGAGTTGGCTCTGAATTGGATTTCAGTAGTCATAGTATTTGAATCAAACAATATACTTTTATGAACATTAACATTTTTAGTTGATTCTTGTTGATGAACCGTAGTCTGCCGCTTACTGGGTAAATGTATTTTGATTTAAACATACATGGATTTCTTTTAAAGTCTTACTTATAATTGAATAATGCATGTCCAAATACATGTGTGTGTTTTCAGCATCTGTCGCAAGACACATGTACTTTAGGGCCCCTGTTGGAGTTAAAGGATTGACTAAGATCTATGGAGGACGCAAAAACAACGGAACACGCCCTTCACACTTCAGTCGTGGATCAAGTTCTGTTGCCAGAAAGTGCATGCAAGCCTTGGAATCCCTGAAACTTGTTGAGAAGGATAACAATGGGTAAAAAAGCTCTTCACATGTTCTTATTTCGCTCATCAATCGTAATTGTATGCTTCACGTTTATTTAGTGCCCAAAAATCAATCTGCAAAAAGCAGTTTGCAATTCAAAACAAAAACGATTGACAGTTTTCAGTCAGTGAAATCCAAAGTTTACGCAAACTGCTTTGTTTTTAGAGCGTATAAAATTGACAAGAAGGCAAGGAGAGGGAAGTTTCAGGATAAAATTTTGTTTTAAAATGCTGTTTCACAGTAATTTAATAGAAGGTAGTAACACAACACTATCATGTACTGTTTACGCTTGAAGTGATTCTTTAGTAAGCATTCAGACATGAAATAAAAAATTGTACTTCAATTTTTTAGAATTAGTAATTGCAACTGAATACACTTTGTTACCTTGGAGAATTACGATTTTATAATTAATGTCTGTTTGTGATTAAGAATGCATATCAGAACTGATAGAAGTTGATCAGCTATCATTTAAAACATTTTGGATGGAAATGTGTGACTTAGTTATGTATGTTTGTAAATTTAGTGGTCGTAAACTGTCCTCTCAAGGTCGTCGTGATTTGGATAGAATCGCCACCCAGATTGCCAACAAGAACCGTAAATAGAAGTAAAGACAAGTTGATTCATCATTAAACATTTCAAAAGTGCTTTGATGACTGATGAGTTGATCAGCAAATACACCAGTAAAATCTTGTGGTGATAAATAAAAGTTTTACAAACATTGGATGTTAATTGTAGTATAGAGTTTAGATTTCAAGAACTTTGTTGAGGTGCTGGGAAAGTTGTGTGCAGTTGAATGTGTGTAGATCATGTCTTGGTGAAAGCAGACTGACTATCCACTCAAAATTTTGTCAGTTCCATTTTGGATGGCTTCTTGTTCTATACAGTGCAGTTCGTTTAAGACGAAAGACAGGGTACCAGCGTAAATATTTTGTCTTAACCGAATTTTGTATTAACCGTTAGGCAAACATAAGTGCAGCATGCCAACCAGAAACACGTAATGGGTGCATGACTTGCCATGCAGCAGCAAATGACGCATTACTGCAGATGATCGTAATCGTAATTGCGAGATTTCTACAGCGCCCAACGAAAGCCGCACAGCGGGGCCCAGCTTATTTATTCACAGGCGCTCAGTCAAAATAAAATCGATAGGCAAAAAGGGTTCGGTTCCAGGTCAAGATCCAAAATCAGGCAGAGAGACAGCTGGCAGCTACGGTGGGTGTTTGGAATTGGAGCAGAGAGGGAGATAAGAGGAAGAAGGGGTGTCTGGGTAGGATCTTTGAAAGAAGAATGTTTTGAGTGAAAGGTGGCCGATCACGGTAGGCTACGAACTTAATTGGCCATTTTTTAAACACGAAAGTAAGCCACTGGTCTGTTTCACGCTGGACCAGCAAGCGAGGGGTATTTTAAGGTTTTATGAAAGGGCTAAGGCCGATACATTCCATTACAACGCTATTTCGACAGCGAATCCTAATCGGTCTCGGAGAGGGATGGGTGTGTCAGACAGCGAGAAGCCTTTTAAATGTACGTGCTGATTGATTTGGGGCGGATGCCTCTGTAGTTTGCAAGGCGCTGACCATTGCCGAATGTCTTCGCCATGTGGTAAAGGCCTGTCAACGAGGTATTAGGTTACTCGAGAAGAGTTCTGAAAGTTACATATATGTCTGTTAACAGCAGGCACTAATCTGGCTAAGATATTCGAACTATCTAATGCGTCTAGCTATAGGGCACTTCCACTGGTTACATATCTCAATACCATAAATGTGCCACATGAATGGCTTAATGTCCATTGTTAGACAAAATTATACCCATGAATGAAATGGCCACATTAGTGAAGACAGCTATAAAAATTTACTTCCTATACATAGGCATCATTATGGTAATTTTGATATCTATGGTCTCATGCACCAGCACATTTTGATGCCTCATGCTATGACCTGCGAGTCTCTTACCGGTAATCAATCACCCAGTTACAGTTTAAACATGTACGCTATCTTATTCCTCAAATGGTGACATTCATCAAAGACGGACGCTGTCAAGCTATTTTAGGCGAACCAGAAACCTTGCTGCAAGCTGCAGCTGTTGTGTTTCCGTCAACATTTCGTCTTATGCGACGGACTTGGCACCGAAATAAATTCACGGGACCGAAAACCATTTTCGTAATAACCGATCTTTTCGTCTTATCAGTTTTGTCTTAAGAGAATAATTTAACGTTATTATCGATTAATATAGGCATCATTATGGTACAGTAACTGTATTCTTATGTAAATTGGTGCACTGTTTGGTTTTGCACTTGTGAAAATTCAAGACATCCTAGAAGTCCCAGTGGGCAACAGAGTGATAACAAACAAATTGACTAGGTTTCTTACACTGTGCTGTGTGGGTCTATATGAACGCCATAACCTTGGATTTACTACCCAGCTGAGCAATTGCTCCTGGATCTCCCTAGGTTGGTTATTTCAAAAAACAGTCTTGCTGATGAACAAAGACAGGCACAGGTGAAATTCTTTACGGATGACCCATTATAGGGTTTTAAAGGGGTCGTCCTTAAAGGACGTCCGCAAAAAATTACCTACTTTGGACCCCTCCCGCCCCTTGTCCGCATTTGGCCTTACCCTCCCCCTTTGCAGACGTCCGCACTCCAAAGCCAGTAAACAATGAAGACCAGCATCGTGAGAAACGTCATTAATAAACTACTCTTTCTGTCTTATTTAAAAGAACCTCACAATGGCACCATACATGGCAGATTTAAATAGATGCGACTTAAGATAGGTTGAAAACTTGAAATGTTTTTTAGCTGTCTGCAACAGAACAGTACTACTGATGAGCCAGTGCAGTACAGTGTCTGCCATTTGACTGAAGTTGGTGTTTAAAGCACAGGTTGTACTAAAAGCTATGTGTATGTACCAAATTTATATGCGTCCGCATAGGCCATAACCCTCCCTCCCCCTTGTCCGCATTTGCATGACCCCTCCCTCCCTCTTTGTGGACGTCCTTTATGGACGACCCCTTAGAAGAAGTATGTTGCTAGCCATACAGGCCGGCGTGAACATCAGAATCAAGCAATTACTGTATAGTTGAAGAGCAGAATTCGCAAAGATTTCAACCCCACCCAAAGAAAGTTAAGTTGTGGGAACCAGGTTATTCACATGCACTTTGTCAAAACATGATCAACAGGCAGCTAAGGAAAGGTTCGGTTCCGGGTTAAGATGCAGGGGCTTAAGGTTAATGTAGGTATAATAAGTACTTCTGACGGATCTGGTCTTTCATCACCAGCTTCTACTCCTCTTCTCTGATCATGGTGTCTTAGAGGGACTTCGAAATGTGGCTGTGGACGGTGTTAAGTTTGCTGCTGGCCGGCATCCCAATGCTTCATTTTTCACCGCCTTGTCTGAGCTCTTGTAGACGCAGGCAACGCCTACAATGTCGAGGGGCCCTGCTACCGCAGTTGCGGCCTCGAGGAAAAGGCCGGGAACGATCCCGACAGAGGCGTCGATCCGTCGGAAACATTGGGGGGCCTTGACCCATAATGGATGAATTCTGGATGCGAAGCCTCTATTGGGTTCCAGAGGCAAAGCCCCTGATATAGGGGTCAGGCAGTAGGCCTTATGCAGGCATATATAAAGCCCAACATTTCAATAGACAAATAATGAGAAATTTTGCTAATATTATTTACAGTGGAATGTCAACTTAGGCCTACACAACAGTTACTAACAGTATGGCATTTATGCTAAAGCAGTGCAATATGAGTACATAACCACTTATTCAACATTAAACTTGTCGAAAATGTTCTCCCTGATTGTGCTTCTTCTAGCAAACTTAGCCGCCAGAGTGTGCTTCAGGTTACCAGTCATCTACTTCAGTTTTTATCACTGTAGTGTCAGAACAGACAGTTGAGTCGCTTGCCTGAAATGTATATTGTGTAAATGAAAACAAAATCATATTTTACACTTAGTATTATTGTAATACAGCATTTATATACATGTAGCACCTTGCACAACTTTCAAAAGCGCTCTAAATTTATTAATTACTCATTTAAACCTAGATGTCAACATAAGGAGGCAGCTGTTTAGCCTACTTAAGTGAATCTTCTTTTACCTATAGGCCTACAGATGGAATGGATACTGTAGTTGAGCCAACTTATGAAAATTTTCTACACCTGAAGTTGAACCTTGGAAAACTAAGTACAGTACTGTAACTGGCTATCAATTTCATCTCATTGCATCTACACTAGGTGATGAAAAGCTGAAGAGCCTACCTCACACATGCAGTTTCACCATCGATATTGTCATCTAGTCGTTTCCTTTTTGTAACAAACTTATCAACTGTTCGTATAAGCAAATCAAAATGCAGTGTGCCTATGAATGTTATTTGTTCAGTATCAACGAAATCTCATATTCACGTATTGAACAGAGGGGGCTTTCTTCGCCTAGCGATCCAGGAACTGTGTGGGGCTCATAATTACAAAAGGCGACTATGAATATGGGTGTATATGTACCCACCCCTAATTACAAAACCATATGTACATAACGTACATGTATATGGTTTTAACGCACAAGAAACTAATTCAGCGTGTCGGCTTAACTCCTCTGCCTGACAGGTCAAAGATGACATCCAGTTGGCAGTGAGCAGTGAGAGCGAGTTGTCTGCCCTGTGTTCCATTAATTTTTCTGGGTTCTTTCAAATCTTGTCAGATCTGTCAGTCTGGCAACCTGTATGGATGAAAGTCTGTACTTCTGATGACTGCCTGTGACTCAGTTTGCTTGGTCGACCTGTGTACTTATATAGTACATACTCATATATCTGTCTTTCTGTCTTTACGTTTGTCTACCTAAGCAAAGGTAGGCAGAGACAGCAATACCTAGAGAGGTAGTACTGAAAATTACGGATTGGCATTGTTTACTAACGTCGTAAAGTGAAAAATGAGAACTTTTATCAGTCCACAGTTGCCTCTTACCGCTTTTACAACTAAAATATTGCCGGGGTCAAACCAATGGCTGGGCCCCCATGCTCAAAATATTGTCTGGGCCCCAGGGGCACCCATATGATCGACGCCTCTGGCCCAGACTCGCGACCAGCCAGGTGGCACTGTCCACACCTAGGCTAGCGGCCACAAGGCTGGCACACGCCCTATCCAATGCGTTCATAGCCCTGCAGTACTTCTTGTGTAGGTGGTTGACAAACCCCAACGGTGCTGAACTGTTCTCCTCACCAGTCTGGCAGTCACCCAACTAACCCTTTCACAAAATTTGTTAGCCGACATTTCTGGGATGCAAACAGAAAGTGCTAATCTAAATGTGCCAATCAGCCACACAGGTTAAGGATGACCTCCTCGAATTTATGACCAGCTGCAAGCTCTCTCAGCAGATGAAAGCAAAGGTAGCCTGATGATATACTGTCCGCTTCTGGTAGCTGGAAGGTCTGTGTTTGTATTGCTTTGGCTTTGGACAAATAATCCGTCAGTTCGCGTGGGAGACAAGGCTGTCGCTGTCAAAATAATGGGCCTTAGGTCCGTCATTGTGGAAAGCGACCCTGTGAGTGCCCGCTCCATCGCCGAAGTCCAGATTCACGACGCAGCACTCCTTTTTCTTGGCCTCACCGGGCAAGCCATTCCGCATATGCACATCACGAAAGCCTCCCGTTATGGTCATCACCTTTAGCCGGGTCTTGCTCAGCACTGGCGTCTTCCTTTGTCTTCATAATGTGGGCAACCTCGACCTTGTCAGCGCGAGTTTATCCTGTCCATAATGCTGGCCATTTGTATTCCGTATCGCGACACCAACACCATCGTGGGCAGCCCTTGCCAGTGTCGCCTTTCCGCCTTCGCTAAGGGTTACACCGAATGCGACAAACTCAGACTGTTTGCTCATTCTGATTTCAGAATCCATGCCAATAGTCTTTGGACGACCGCCTTTCTATGACATTGTGTTCACCGGGACCGCCGCGTTGAAGTGGACCTTGATCTGAATATTCTGACGGACATCTTCAGGCGGTCGGCCTGCTGGGACACACGTAGGACGAAGTTCGGGAATGGATCAAAGTCGGTGGGCATCACGCGCGAGTCATTACCGTAGTAGGCGGGAGGACTTTCTAGGCGCGAGAGGTTCATTTCGACAGCTGTGTAACGGTCGCTGTTCAACAGCGCGTAGATGTTGCAGACCTGGTCGAAGCACGTGGAGTTGAGTTTGGTGTGCTGCTCGCCCGATTTGGTCTTCCATCCAGGCTTTCCCGTGCAACTCTTAACGCTCAGGCGCCATGAGAACGTGCTTGCCTGTCAAATGGTGATAATGTCGCCATGCATAGCGCGGAATTCTACAGGCACACGGACCTTGCTTCTCGATCTGTATCATGAGCACGCACTTACACTCCACATACATGGCATCACACGGGGCGTGAACCAGGACAGCTTCGTTAAAGTGATCCGACTGTTGGGGATGCGCCTTCCCTGAAGATGGCATCGGCGTCCCCCTGCCCCTATACTTGATGTTGTGCATGACCTTGATGTAGTCAAAGCAGAAGCCAAATAGGTGCTTTAACGGGATGATGAACGAGAAAGTACCTGACAATGATCAGCTGCCTTTCAGATTTGTGGCTTCTGCGACCGCGATGGTATCTTTTTCATTGCACATGTTCAAGCATTCAGCCTCGGAGAAGTCGTCGTCGTCGTAGATCAGCATCCATTCGTCGACGCAGCCTGCCCAGGGACACGATGTTCTCTGTCTCTATGTTGTCAATGAGTCGAGTCTGCTCTGCTGAACAGATATGGTACGGCATTGTTTACGAAAGTGACCAGCGTCCCAGCGAAATACGTAGCGGCGGTTGATGTGAGCCTGCTTTCAACCAAAAGAAAGCTCTTGGCAGCCTGCGTGAATATGTCCTGGTTCTGTATGTCGATCTATATCGCGTGGCAGTTGTTGATGGCTGCGACATTAATGGCTCTCTACTCCCGGTATTCGTGCGAATCAACGCTCTCTTGCACCAGCACCGTCTCGGCGATATCGAGCGTATCAATTGCTACTCCCACGGTCGCCATGCTCCTGCATGATCCGGCAAAAGCGCGATGTTCAACAGGCTGCACCGCCGGTCAGGCGAGAAGTTACAAGATGGTCCACAGGACCGGAATGTCGTCGAACGGGGGCTGAACCTAAGAATGAGACCTTTGCCCCGCTTAGCGTCTTAAAGCCGGGTTCCGGTGATGTGGCTGTTTATGTCCTGCGCGGCTGCAGCCACGGGAGGGGCTCCAGTCGTGTTGGCGGCCAGCTGTTTTAGGAACTCAGCCCTCTTCACGCTGAAAGCCATTTCGATGGAGTTCGGAAGAGACCTTTTAGTGGCCACTGCACGCTTTGGCTTTACCATGTCAACAATGTCTTTCACCGGAGACGCTGTCGTGGCGACATCGGCCACGTTTTTATGATGTCCTTGTTTGCGCTTATGAAGGGGCCAACTTTGTTCATTCAGAACATTTTATACAACACCCCTTAAAATATACCCAGAGGCGCTCCCAGCCCAGCTCTAGCGAAAAGGAACAGTTGTAAACTGTCTGCAGCTTTAATATACAATACTGGATGCTGTGGCATCCAGAATGAGTCGGTTCACCTCCAGAGTCGAAACTCCATGGGCCTGCCGTACGTGAACAGCAGGCTTATCGAGTGTGACTTAAGTTTTTTATTGGCACAATTTTTCGATCTTTGGGACATAGGCTCTCGTTGTCTTTTGTGATCACCAGTGCAGAGGCGAAAATCTGTACATAACTTTGGGGGAACGGCGCGATAGCACCGAAAATTTTCTCTCCATTTTTTGTTCGTAATGGGGGGACAGTAAATATAAATGGGGGGACAGAGACTACCCAAATATTCATAATTCATCAAATGCATGCAGATTACAGAGTTCATATGACGATAGAGAGTAAATATCTAGGTTCTAAGTAAAGCCTAAATAAGCCGAAACTGCTAATGACTTCTTAGTGAGGGACAACAAACAGATGGCTTACTGTATGTTTTTTGTACAATTTTCTGCACATACTGTTGCAACTTGATTAAAGTGTTTGAACACTTTTATTCACAGTTGGTGAATAGGCGTAGTGCCAGTGAACATAAATATCATAAACGGGGAGGTATGCAATTATTCATTTTGTAGTTTGGCACCAAACATATTAGATTTTATGGTGGAACGGGAAATAAATGTTCAAACATTTAATGAAATTTATAAATTACATGTATGGGATATGGGATTCAGTAGTGGTAGGCCTACATGGGAATTTACAATGACTGTCTTAGACGTTTGATTGAAGCATTCTTCGAAGATGCATCAGAAGTAGAAGTCATGGCTCGGAGCCTTGATCACTTAAACTATCGTTAACAACTAAACACGCAACAAGGTGCTACTACACCATGTGCCGAACTCTGAGACAAATGGCTAGGAGTAGTAGTGAATAATGACTATCTCAATAAATTCCTCAACAGCGTCTTGCTGATGGTGTAACCCGACTCCCTTTGTCTTTCTATATTTATCCTCCTCTCTAGTCCTGGCTATCTGTGTGCCTCTGTCTGTCTCCTTTCCGCTGTCTGTCGTCTTTTCGTCTTTGCATGAATCATGACTACTTGTCTTAAAGTTCCTATCTTTTATCATATAATTAATTTAATTCTACAATACTTCATGATAAAAGTTTAATGAAGCAGAGGGGACAGAGCTTGGTTTAGCACTGTCCCCCCTACTGTGCCCCCATTAGAAGTTTTAACTTTGGGGATAATCCCCCAGTCAAAACTTTGGGGAGGACAGACCCCGTCCCTCCCGTGATTTACGTCATTGATCACCACTGAAATGTTGGGTACAAATGATAAACATTTTGCCGCCCTCGTCGCCGCCACTTAGGCATGGCCGTCCGGGGCGCATATTACGAAAGTAAACATTGAATTTGCTCCAAGGAGTCCCTCGAGGGCCTCGACCAATCAGAAGTCGTCATTGAGGTGATGAATAGTCACTGTGGTATGAATATTTATTACTGACAAGCGCTTGGCGTTCGCGGTCTTACGAAAATTTGATTATTGAAAAGTTGAACATTCAAAACATAGTTTGTAAGTAAAAATATATTCGTCCTTAGTGGACATAAGGTGTAATCCAAGATAATTAGTGCCTTAACCTACTATATCTTTGCCAGTTCAAAAACCGTCCATAGTATAGCTTTCTGTTATCTAATCTAAATCTAATCTAAAAACTTCTATAGCGCCACTGTAATAATGCTCGAGGCATCGGTCGATGGTCGCTGCTAAACAAAATCATTGTCCAAACCAAAGTCCGTGGTGAGTCCCGGTCGAAAAGCCAGAGAGGAGTCCGGAAGTCACAGAGACAGCCTACGGAGGAAATGAGTTCAGGAAAAGATAAGTTTTCAGTCGAGATCTGAAGGCAGAAACAGACTTTGCGGAGCGAACATTTGCCGGAAGAGAGTTCCAGAGTCTAGGGCCATAAACAGAGAAGGCACGCCTGCCAAGAGCTGTTCTCGTCCGCGGAATAGTCAGATTTAAACAGCCAGAAGACCTGGTCGAGTGGAGGTAAGTCTTGGGAGTCAGTACAGAGTGAAGATAGTGAGGTTGGTTGAAATGTATTCTTGTATACAATTAGTCCAGTCTTGAACATTATGCGTTTTTCTACGGGCAACCAGTGCAACGATTTTAGGATTGGTGATATGTGATCATATTTCGGAGTTTTAGTGATAGCTCTAGCCAATGTAGTTTGAACTCTTTGAAGCTTCATCAAATTAGCTTTAGAAATGCCAGTAAGAAGCGAGTTGCAGTAGTCGAGACGGCTGGAGACAAGGGCATTAGCCAAACAAACCAAGGCAGAAAAGGGAATGCGGCGCCTAAACCTACGGATATCACGAATGTGGTAGTGGGCAAACCTACATATAGAATCGATATATTCATTGACAGATTGGAGTCAAATACAACACCCAAATTGTGGGATGAACTGTTGTGTTTTATGACAGAGATGCCTAGATGGACGGAATTTAAAGAATTAAATTTACTCAGTTGCTGTGAGGTTCCAAACAGGAGAAACTCAGTTTTGGATGGATTGAGGAGCAGTCCATTTTCTGCCATCCATGACTGAACTTGGTTAAAAACGTCAGATAATAGAAAGAGAGAGCTGGAAGAAGAGGAATTATCAAAGGAAATGTAGAGTTAAGTATCATCAGCATAAAGATGGTGCTTCGGACCACTTAGACTAAGTAAAATACCTAGCAGAGTAGTGTACATGGAGAAAAGCACGGGGCCAAGAACAGAGCCTTGAGGGACACCACAGGTAAGTGGTATCTGGTCTGACATTGCACCACTGATGTAAACAGATTGAGTACGAAAAGTGAGATATGATTTATAATTATAATGTTATAATTTGACAAAAGCTTCAACAATTACATGTATATCACTTAATTTTATGATGTAAACTACTGTATTCGAGATGTCATAAAATACGACATGAACTCGTAAATAATAAAGTTATTACTTCGCATATTAGGAAATCGTGGCACCGCATCATTAAATATAAGCTGGTGCCCTGCGCTTAGATTTAAAGTTGCGTTTTATACATGCTCGTGTACCAAAGATAGTAGAATTACTTTGGAATATGTATCGAGGTTTTGAATATTCATCACATAAATGACGACTTCTGATTGGTTGAGGGACTCCTTGGAGCAATTTCAATGTGTATTTTAGTAATATGCGCCCGGGGCAGCCTCCCTTAGGTATGTAACTGACCAAATGACAAGATAAAATTAACAATCTCAGAGGGGCAAGTTTGGCATGATAGGCCATCAGAAGAAGGAAAAAGTATAACAGATATTTCAAGAGCAAAGATCTTATTTCAGAAGCATGGGAATCTGACCACCAATAGTGTAATATATACAGTATACTGCATATTTGGTGGTATAAGATTTCTAGTTCCATTTGCATAAACTTTATATAGAGTATCTAGGTATGCATGTATGTTTATGTGCCTTTTGGGGCCTCTCGAGTGCTGGTAGTCAAACAGCTTAAACATAGCGCATTTACAAGAGATAATTACAGCCGAAATATGCAAGATCCTTGTGATCTGGATGTAGTCTATCTAGATATTTGCCAATGCAGGTAGTTATTCCCTATATTTTGCAGCTAAAGTAAAAACTCCAACTCTTAATTTTGTCTGAAATGTATTCATCAATTTCTAATTCTGCTAGTTCTTTCAAAGATCCAGTTTCCAGTCCTTACTATATATAAGCTATTCTTTTACAACACTAGCAAATAAGCATTTGTTGAATATTGGCTAAGATCAAAATATCACTCGGAAAAATGTTCAGCATCACTATCTGTTAACTCGTCTTTTTGCTGAAGTTCTTGTCTTTTTATTATTTCAAAGATCACATATTCTTCTTCGGTCAATCCTGCAACAAGTTTCGCAAATGCTTCATCACTGGTATCTGTTATGTTCCTGAGGGAAGCATTTTCTGTTTTTGAAGCACCATGTTTATCTGGTTTGCAGTACAGTCCAGCTCGCTCAAGAAACTCGTGTCGTGTAATGATATGGTCTAAAGAATGCTTGAAAAGGCTGCTCTTGAGTATTGCAGAAACCGTAACACCCATATTTTCATGGACATAATTTATCTTAGCCTGTATTGTCTCCCATTCATCAGTAAGTATATTTGGATTGGACAGGATCAAAGACAATACATTAGCCTTTGTGAATACTTCACACAGTTTTGTATAGTTTAACAGGATAGACCTGGTGCTTCTGTATAACATCTCAGGATTTTTTAGAACAACTGCTTGAATCTTACCTTCCCTTATTCCCCAGCCACGCAGCAGAGCAAGAACTTCATTAAGTGATTTCCACATAACACCTTCCAGAATAGATGGCGAGTCAGCAAGAAGTGGGAGGACTTGTACAGGATTAAACTGGTAGTTCTTTAGCAACTGCATTAAAGTCTCCTTCCAGACTGAATAGGGAAATCCTAAAAGCATAGGAACCTTTAACAAAATAGCAGTTATATCTTCCTCTGGAATTTTGTATTGAACAAATAACTCCAACACCTTTAGACATTCTTCCTTAGGTAAGAACTTTGCACCAATCACAATTTTCCTTTTTTGATCTTCAAGTACAGCATATATCCTATGTGCTGCACTAGGAAGGAACTCATCATTCTTTAAATTCGTTCTGGAAACTGACAGAGTCAAACTAGAAGCTGCACCTGTTCCATTCACATTTTCTTCTACGGATGAAGTCCTTGTTGAATATGCAGCAATTAGTCCAACAGCCAATTCTACACAACGTGAATTAGCATAATACTTGTAAAATTTTCTTGATATGTAGCTGTTCATCCTGAAGCTCTCTTGATGAAATGTTGCAATTATTCTCCTCGTGCATCGAAACATTTTCAGTCTAAAGAAACAGATTACCACCATTCAATGGAACTATACCATCAACATAAAATCCTACTGATAAATGAAGACTCTAGATGCATTATAATACAGTTGCATGATGGCCAACAAATGACAATGATATGAAGGACAAGAACTAAATTAAATAATCTTTTATGGTCTACTTTCTTATATCGAAAACAATACCCACGCCTAATGCTTGTACTAGTGTAAAACAGAGAAGAGACGTTTAAAAGTATTTCACATATGCTGACATAATCGCAGTCATAATCGCAAACTTGAGATTTCTGCAGTGCCCAGTGAAAGCTAATTAACCAGCCTATTCACAGGCGCTCAGTCAAAAACAAAATTGATACACAAGACAGGTTCCGTTCCATGTCAAGATCCAAGACGCAGGCAGGCAGGTGAGATGGTTACGGTGGGTGGTGTTTGGAACTGGATCTGCAGCATAGATAAGGGGAAGAGGAATCAGGATAGGATCTGCAGAACAGGAGTGCTTGTTAATGTAATTTATTTCTTGTGCAACTACTAGACTCCCATCAATGTAAATAATATCTTGGGCGACTTTTCAAGTAAATTCTGAATGAAAGATATGTTTCAGCAATTTTTCTTTCTAGCCTTATTTAAGTCACTGCGTCGTCACTGGATACTAGAGTACTCAGGATCGAGGCCATACGATCGCTGTAGAAAACCGTGTACATTTACATTTTGTTCATTGCGTAAAATCATATCTTCGCTGGTTCTGATATTGACTCTTTTATTCTGCTGCTTTACACTAAATCCCTTCAGTACATTACACCTACTCTCCTTCTGTAATGGTATCGACCTTAATAAACTCAACACCTTGGCGATTATAATCATTTATTATATCTACTGTAACAGCGTGATTACAGAAGTGTGTTGCTCTATCTTTAGTGATTATGAGTCACAACTTTTCGTGCCTGCCCCTAGGCGCGCTGTTGAAGTGTCTATCAGTTCATGCTCGCTGCAGCCCCTAACTGTGATTGGTCAACGGTGTGAGCCAATCCTGGAACCAAACCCTTTTGCCTATCGATTTTGTTTTAACTGAGCGCCTGTGAAAAAGCTGGTTCTCGCGACTTAGCTTTCGTTGGGCGCTGTAGAAATCTAGAGATTACGATTACAATTATGCACAGGGCACTAGCTGATTTACGAATGCTGTGTCAAGTCAAAGGGACTGTCCATAGATGCCACGCCAAGAACAAATTCCAGTTTCTATAAAACCAAATAGAGAAAAAGGAGGAGCTGTTACAGTGGGTTGTGACTCATATTGTGCATAATACTGAAGAAAAATCGCCGTTTTGCAAAAAATCAGCATTTTATTATTCTGTGGGGTATTCATGTGTAGCCTTTCTTAACTGTATTTACCAAGAAAACCAATTTACTACACCTTTCCGTTAACGAAGCTCACGATATAGGCGATAAACCATTCACTGTAGCACTGATTTTTCACAGCACGCGTCACAGAGGATGCGCCAGAGTTAAATCAAGTAAGTAAGCAAGGACGGTCGACAAAGTTACGTTTCTTTGACCTATTCCGAAATCCGATAAATATTTCCAATTAAAGTGACAGAAGAGTTAACAGGTTCCAGCCAAAAAGAACGCCTGTTCGAGGTACCGTGGTTCGATGTCAGCAAGTAGCATTATAAATCAAAACATTCTCCGATGAGGCTTATAAAAATCCTTCAGTGTGTCTCTCACTGCATATCGTAATCGTGATCTCGACATACCTACGGCGCACAAAAAATCTAAGTCATGGAAACCAGTTTATTCACAGGTGTTCAGTCAAAACTAAATCGATAGGCAAGGTTCGGCACCTGGTCAAGACCTAGGAGTCAGACGAATATACAGACACCTAAAGTACACGCATGATGTTTATAATTGTAGCGGTAAGACAGATAAGAAGGGAGGGAGAGGGCGCCAGCGTTATTGTATACATTGGTGTGTTCTGCTGTCTGCTTTAAACTCTCTCAGTTCGGTCGACTATTAGGCTCTGTGTTGATCTATCTGTGTTCACACTTTCAGCGAACAAGGTGATATCGTTCCAGTTTTGTCCCTCCGACCTTTAATCGCCTCTACGCTCCATCATGTCAATTAAAACTTTTCTTCTGGCTTCCTATATGGTATAGGCCTACCGCCGCGTGTATTTCTAACCCACGTCGCGTCTTCTTCAGTCCGTCATCTTGAACCGTACACGGGGGCCTTAAATGGCGTGGCTCCCATTCAAACGGGCAGCGGTGGTAAAGGATCTCACCCGATTACTTAGTTGAAAAATGAGTACTCAGGATCGAGGCCATACGATCGCTGTAGAAAACCGTGTACATTTACATTTTACATTTCCTGCCCTAGGCGCGCTGTTGAAGTGTCTATCGGTTCATGCTCGCTGCAGCCCCTAACTGTGATTGGTCAACGATGTGAACCAATCCTGGAACCAAACCCTTTTGCCTATCGATTTTGTTTTGACTGAGCGCCTGGGAATAAGCTGGTTCTCGCGACTTAGCTTTCGTTGGGCGCTGTAGAAACCTAGAGAATACGATTACAATTACGCTTCTGTTACACCTTCTCCAGCTTCACCATGTCCACCTCTATATATTCTGCAATTTAATCAAGTAGGTCATATCTCTCTGTTCTATCTCTTCTTTAACTCGCTGTCTGTCGATGCATCACTAACCCTCTAGCAACGTTGTTGGTAATTTTACTCTGTGGTGATATCCATCCAAATACCGGTCGGCCCGCGATGTCATTCAATACCTAAATTTCAATACCTTTTTCATCCGTCTCTTCTCCCTGCAAGAAATATCTTCTGTATTCTGTCAACATTCGGTCGGACCAGAGGCGTCGATCATAAGGTTGCTCCTGTGGCCTCTAAGCCGAAGAAAGCCCAGGCTCTCTTTAATATACGAATATGAGATTTCGTTGATTTTGAACAAAAAACAGTCATAGACATTGCGTTCGAATTTGCTGATACGAACAATTGATAAATTTGTCACAAAACTGAAACGACTAGATGGCAATACTGCTGGCGAAATTGCACATGTAGAGGTAGGCGCATCAGCTTTTCATCACTCTTTCAGTGTAAATACGAAGAAATGAAATTGAAAGCCAATTAGGCTACTTAGTTTTACAACAGAAAACTTTCATAAGTTGGCTCAACTATGCACCCATGTGTATAGTTAAACGCATAGAATCATATAAGTTGTGTTGACATCCAGATATAAATGAGTAATTAATAAATTTAGAGACTTTTTGAGAGGTTGTTCGAGGCGCCATATAAATGCTGTATTACAATAATATTAAGTTCAACAGATGATTTTGTCTTCATTTACACAATCCGCATATATCTCTCATGCTTGATCCAAGTCTTATTATGTCCTGGAGTGGCGCTCACTCAAACGGGCAGCGGTAGTAAAGGATCACACCCGATAAATTTATTGAAAACGAGCAGGGTCGAGGCCACGCGAGATTCAAAACTCTTAAATTTTTCCACTATTGTTATGAGAACCAACATCCGCACGCACCGTGGCGCCTTTACAGACGCTCTAACCAATGTAGCTAACTAGTCGAGTAAGCTATGCCTAAGCAAATATCCGCTAACATTAAGTTGCTCTGCGGCGCAGATGAATGTCAACGTCACATCATACAGTCGCTATAGAAAAACATGTACATTTACATTTACTCCGACTAATCCGTTCGAAACCGTCAAGCGGCTATTTGGCGACTATATGGCAAAGGTGGGGTTTCGTTCGATTTCAAAAGGGACCCAAACACGTGACGTTTTACCTATATTGCCACATCGGGTGGAGCACACATCACAGGAACCCTGAATATTTTGTTAGTTGGCGATAAAATGCTTTAAAATTTTTAAATCAAAGATGTCTTTTTATGTTAGATCCGCGTTGAGGTTACTTTTCCTCGCAGTTTAAAAAATGGACGGCAATAACATGTACTTAAAAGGCCTGGTGAGTTGAAATTTGGTCTGAGCGATAATAAAGGTCGACCTTTAAATGCCTAGAAGCTAACCCCGAGAAACAGTATGTTTTTGAATCGTAATCGTAATCTCGATATTTCTACAGCGCTCAACGAAAGCTAAGTTGCGGGAACCAGCTTATTCACAGGCGCTCAGTCAAAACAAAATCGATAGGCAAAAGGGTCAAGATCCAGGAGTCAGGCACTCAGACAGTCGGACGGCTACGGTGGATGATGTTTGAAATTGAAGCGAGAAGAGAGATAAGAGGAAGAGGAAGAATCAGGATAAGATTTCTGGAAAAGAAGTGTTTTCAGTCTTGAGTGAAAGACCTGGGCAGAAACTGAAAGAGGTGAAATGTTGGTGAGTTCGTATGATTGACCAGACAACTGTCGCAATTCTGGCGGGAGTTTATTCCAAAGGGGTGGGGCAGCTATGGCTATGGAGCGATTTCCAAATTTTAAGGATGAGGTGACGGGAGGGCGAAGAAGTGTTAGGACAGATGAGGAGCGGGTTGAACGGAGTGGTTGGATAGTAAATAATTGACGAAGATAGGAGGGTTGGGAGGATTGAAGTGTGTTGTAGGTGAGGGATAAGACTTTGTACTCTATTCGTTCTGGTATTTTAAGCCAGTGCAGTGATTTGAGAACAGGGGTGATGTGATGGTGTTTGGGGGTTTTGGTGACAGCACGTGCGAGAGCATTCTGGATAGCTTGTAGGCGATTTATCTGGGTTGTGTCAATATTGAGGAAAAGTGAATTGCAGTAGTCAAGTTTTGCATGGACTATGGATGTGGCAATGATAGATGCGGTTTTGAAGTCAAGCATAGGACGGATTCTGCGAAGGTCGCGGATATGCATAAAGCAAGAGCGGGAAAGATGGGTGATATGATCAGAAAAAGTAAGGTTCTGGTCGAAAATAACACCTAAATTACGGACAGAAGAGTTAGTATTAAAGGTGTGGGTGGAGGCAGAGTCCAGGCTGAGGGAGATAGAGGGGTCAGGAATTTTCTTGAGCTGGTCACGTAGGCCGAAAAGTATGAATTCAGTTTTAGATGGGTTCAGGCATAAGAGATTAGATGTCATCCAAGAGGAGATTTGTTTAACCACACAAAGAAATTTGAAAGTGCTAGTACTTAGAGACTATATTTTCCTTAGCTTCGGACTATGAGGACGAGTGGCCATGGCTAAAGTCGTTTCCTTGTCATATAAGTTGGAATCGTATAAGTTGTGTTGACATCCAGGTATACATGAGTAATTAATAAATTTACGTATATTACGTATATTGTACGTAAATTTCCTGCTTCCCGCTGGCAGTGGACGGTCATGACACTCTGTATACAACCTCAATCAAATATTTCGGTAATGGTGTAGAATCGGCCGCTTACTATCTCCCTATTTAAAATCAATATGGCCACCGCAGAATGAGAGAAAGTAGAGCGCTGTCATCTAACGGAAGTAAATGAGTAAGTGTAATAAACAAAACGATTATAAAATTCTGTTCTTGGTGTTAATAAATGAAAACTCACAGACTAACATAAAGGCACTACTATACACCAATATATTAAGAAAGTGTGTAAGTTTCTCCTACACAAATGAGAAAGTTGTGAAGAGGTTCTTGTGAAATGTCTGTTGCCTTATGGATTTCTGCAGATATGTTGGAAAAAATCAGGGCTTGTGCCAAATTGTCACAATTTCCATTTGGCACACATGTACATTTTGTCCATGATTTGTATGCGTACTTCAGTGTCTTTTGAAGCAACAAAGTTGCATTCATGCACAACCGCAGAATGCATGAAAATGCCGCCTTCTAAGTTATGCAGATTAGAGTAAGCTCTCCATCCATCAGATTTGATATGAGTTCCAGAAGGGATGTATTGTAGTATTATGCCTTTCAGGGTCGCAGCAGTCCAATCAGCTACTGGAACCATAAAACATTTTCCTGACTGTCTTTCAGTGCCGCTGATGATTCTTATTAAATGTCATTGCTCTAATTTCACTCAACCTGTAGTGGCCATGTTGTTTTTGAATAGGGTGATCACAAGCGGCCAATTCTACACTTTTACCAACATTTCTGCTTCCATTTTTTTATTTCTGATGTAGCAGTTCTCAAAATGGAGTTGAGATTGTTATCATTCAAATTTTATCTCAGTTTATTCTTATTGAGGTTCATGATTGAGAATGTTTGCTCACTTAAATATATACTTCCAAATGCTGAAAACAATTTTAAAGCCATTTCCTTAATTTTGTCATATTGTCAGGACAAAGATTACTGAAGAATGTTAAAATGTTAGTTTCCTTAAAGGCCACTTTCAGTTCAGCTTTGACTTCTTTGACATAAATTTTATATAATAACCATAGGTTCAGGGTTCCAAAAAATGTCAAATTACACTGGCCAACAGAAAAAAATTTTTTTCTTGTTGCCTTCGGTTTTAGACCTGTTCTTGGGGTAATTTTGGGCGCTGATTCAGAAAATGTCATTGGATTGAGTGCATCAGGTCTAGTTTCTGAGATATCGTCGATTTTGTAAAGAAAACCCACTCCGCTCTTTAAACGATGTCTTTGGCAAAACTGAAATGTCATAATAAGCTTTATTTATGGCTAATTATAATTCTTGCTGATTCATATAATACCTACATCCTTATAATGTAAAATCAGCATATCTTGCCGCGTGCTGAGATATTGCTGATTCAACGAAATAACTATTCCGTAGCCTACAGCTTACTCAGCACTAAATTCATGGCCTCATTTAGAATTTATTTGTGCTTATACAGCGTTTCATGGTTTCGAACTATGTAAATAGATTATGCTGAAGTCAGCATTTATAGCCTATATAAACCGCCTCCTGAAAGCTAGAGCAGCCGCAGTCGTCTTAGGGCATATTAAGAGTTGGTCGCAAGAACAATCTGTGAATGTGAGCATTAAATAACTACATGTTCTTACTATTTTTTAGGTTAGTCATTTAATTCCTCAGATGCGAACATCCTTAAGGTTATGGCTACTTCCAGTCGGAGCTGCATTAACCATCCAGACATATTCTGCTACATTTGTGGGGAATACACACTAAAAGCAAACAGGAAACCGATTTCTGAGTTTGTAAAAAGAGCATATGTAGGTTATTTTGGTGTCAAACTTGGAGATCAAGATAAGCAATGGGCTCCTCATAAAGTATGCAAAACTTGTATTGAACAATTGCGCCACTGGACAATTGGAAAGAGAAGCTGCCTGAAATTTGGTGTACCGATGGTTTGGAGGGAACAGATAAACCACTTGGACGACTGTTACTTTTGTATGGTTAATATCATAGGCATCAATCGAAATAATCGTCACAAGTTGTCTTACCCTGATATACCTTCAGCCAGGAGACCTGTTCCGCATTCGGATATTGTACCAGTTCCACCTTTTCGCGAACTACCTCAGCTCTCAGACGATGAGACTTGCATGTCCAATATCGGACAAGATGACGAAAGTGAAGAAAGTGGGGGCAGTGACAGTGATTTCCAATCAACTTCACACAGTGAACGTTTTGACCAAAAAGAGTTGAGTGATCTGATCAGGGACTTAAATCTTTCCAAAGAGTCCTCTGAATTGCTTGCGTCCAGACTAAAGGAAAAGAATGCACTTCAGCCTGGAACGAAAATTGCAATTTATAGAAACAGAGAAAAGGATTTGCTGCCATTCTTTACCGAAGACAACAACCTAGTATTCTGTAATGACATCAGCAACTTATTGAAGAAAATTGGTCTGTCGGATTACAGCCCAGATGAGTGGCGTCTTTTTATCGACAGTTCAAAACGTAGTCTGAAATGTGTGCTTTTAAATAACGGCAACAAATTTGGTTCTATTCCAATCGGTCACTCCACCAGAATGAAAGAAGAGTACAATGCCATCTCTTTAGTACTGGAAAAGATAAAATACAAAGAACATCAATGGGTAATTTGTGTAGACTTGAAGATGGTAAATTTCCTCCTTGGTCAACAAAGTGGCTACACAAAGTATCCCTGCTTTTTGTGTCTTTGGGACAGTAGAGCCAAGCATGAACATTGGACAAGAAAAGATTGGCCTTCGAGGAAAGACATGGTGGTTGGAGCTCAAAATGTAATCAAGGAATCTTTGGTGGCACGAGATAGGATCATACTGCCACCACTACATATAAAGCTAGGCCTGATGAAACAATTTGTCAGGGCTTTGAATAAAGAAGGTTCATGCTTCGAATACATAGTACACAAGTTACCAGGAATTACAATGGAAAAATTGAAGGCTGGAATCTTCGATGGTCCACAGATCAGGCAACTTATGAATGACCCACTTTTCATACCATCAATGAATGAAATCGAATCTTGTGCCTGGTCTTCCTTTGTTCTTGTAACTAAAAATTTTCTTGGCAACAAGAAGGCAGACAATTATGCACAACTAGTAGAGGATATGCTTCTTCATTTCAACAAGCTTGGCACAACATGAGCATTAAAGTCCATTATCTCCACAGTCACTTAGATCGCTTTCCAGAGAATCTTGGTGACTTCAGCGAAGAGCAAGGTGAAAGATTTCACCAAGACATCAAAACAATGGAAAATCGATATCAAGGAAGATGGGATGCACACATGATGGCAGACTATTGCTGGAATATTATGCGCGATTGTTCCGGCAGATGCCACACTCGGAAATCGTACAAAAGGAGCTTCTTCGGGATCGAATGACTTGAAATTTTTATAACAAACTTGTTCTGTTTGGTATCATATAAGTACAGTTTCAGGTACTACCATTTTCTTTTAAGTATTTGTATTATTATGTTTATTTAGTGTATCACATAATAAATTGAGCACTATATAATTATAGCTATAGCCTTATGTTTTATGGGCGAGCAGAGGCAAGGAATGGTATATGGCATAATGTTCTATATCTCGAAAACTAGACCTGCTGGGAGAAAACTGGTGCCTTTTCTGGAATCAGCAGGTCAAATATACCCAGAAACAGTTCTAACATTTGAGGCAACAAATTATGTGTTGGCCAGTGTTATGGACACATGCAATTGCTTTAAGTTACCACTTTCAGCATTAGAATAGCACCACAGTGCTTGAATGGCAACCAATTGGCTCTTTGAGGTGTATGACATCTTTCCATTCAGAAACAGTCCTATGATTGAAAACATTTTCATCAACCACAGCAGATGCTCTGAAATAATTTTAAGTTTCCAAAAGTCATAAAAGTTTATGACAAATGGTGACAGCATGTCAGCAATGTAACTAAACAACTATTCATTCATTACAACAGAATTATTGACTACTGTGATGTAGGCCATGTATCTTCAACAATTCAGTCATCTTAGTTGTCTCTGAAGGTAAAAGTATAAATTACCTCAACTATAGTACATCTGAAATAATTGATTGAGCAGTGAATTATAAACTTGAGTTATATGAACAATGTTATGAACATATGTACTGATCAGATACAAACAAACACTACTTACCATTGTGTTTGCTGTCAAGGACATCCTCTTATTAAGGTCCTCATAATGCAGCTTGGACGTTACTTGGATGTTACACCCCTTCTCCCTCTTATCTCTCTGCTCCAATCCCAAACACCACCCACCATAGCTGCTATGCTGTCTCTCTGCCTGACTTTTGGATCTTGACTTGGAACCAAACCCTTTTGCCTATCAGTTTTGTTTTGGCTAAGCGCCTGTGAATAAGCTGGTCCCCATGACGTGGCTTTCGTTGGACGCTGTAGAAATCTCGAAATTACAGTTACGATTAGGATTAAGTTCTGCACCTTAAATATTATAAAATTATGTTGCTATTATTTAGCAGAACTACAGTATGTAATCTGAATGTTGCCATTTTGTTGATGAACCATAGCTTGTGTGTTTTTGTGCATTCATTGTCATCTTTTGTCACAAGTTTGGTTGTGCAGCAGATGGAGTACCTCAAGGTTCATATTTATGGAGAGAGGTTTTTATCAGTCAGTGACATGAGTTCTTCAGGTGGCAGAGCCCTTTTGAGTTGGCTAGTTTGGTGGGATTCTAGGGGAAGTTTGATGGGCATGATGATGTTTTTTAAGCATTTCACCACCTCATTGTCATTCTCCTCTTCCATTCAGTTACCAGCTAAAAACTCTGGACATGGCATCAGCTATTAACCAGAAAAGGTTTTAAACTACAGAAAGGGTTTTATTTTATTGATGGAGGTATGTTGCTTGTTCTATATGTAATATCTATTTAAATGCAGTGTCATTTACTACTTGGCTGTCATTTTATGTTGTTATTTGCTAATAACAGACGATTACTATATCTAATTACAGACTGCATGCTTGTTCAGTGAATTCAACAAGCAGCCTATACATCTGCAGGCAGAAATTGTAGATGCACTTGAGGACTTCATCAGTGACTGGAAAATCAAGCATCAACATCTGAGGTTTGTTGGGACTCGTTTCTATGTTTTAGAAGTGGAATGTGAAAGAATAGAACTCCAAGTTCAGCAAGTAGCATAACTTAAACAATGCGCTTCATCAGAATATGGAAACTTTGACTATCATCTTCATCATCATCTGTGTTAGGATGACAGTGCAGAAGACATTTATTGCTACTTGTGTCATTCTTGCTCACAGTTGACAACCTTTCATTGTACCTGACTGAGCTGTTGCTTGAGGTATAGAGCATGAAGTCAGAACCATTGTAGAAATGGAACCCTTGTACTTTATGATACCAACAAAAAAGAGGTACAGTAGTAAAGGCAACTGAAGACCAATGCGTTTGCCAAAAAATCCTTAAGTTGCTGTGGAATGCTGAGTAGTAGAAATTCCATTTTCAGTCAGTTAAGGAGCAGATTATTAGCCGCTATCCAAGACTGCACCTCCTCAAAGGCATTGGACAACAGCTGCATGGATGTTTGTCAGATGAAATGTAGATTTCAATATCATCAGCACAGAAATGAATTGAATGATTGTCATGCAGTGTACCAAATGGGGTGGTGTATAATGTAAACGTAAGAGGACCAAGCACGTAACCCTGTGGAACACTACGTGTTAACTAAGCACTAGACGAATAATTAACATTTAATATGCTTATTAATGCTTTGGCTAAGATAACTAGCAAACCAATGCAAGGTGGGACCAGAAACCCTACTCCGGTGCTGGAGATGATGCAAAAGAAGAGAATGGTCCACTGTATCAAAAGCAGCAGACAAGTCAAGAAGAACAAGGGCTATTACACTACCCTTATCCATGATGTCATTATGAACAGCAAGAATGGCAGATTCTGTTGAATGAAACTAACACATGCAGACTGAAACGGGAGATCAGTGAGTTGGAAGATAGGTGAGTTTGCTTATAATTCATAACTAATCATTCAGGAATTTTAAGGTACAAAATTCAAAGTTGAGATGGATCTATAATTAGACAGATCACCATGGTTTCCAGAGAAGATTTTCCAGAGAAGGTTTATCTACCAGTATTCAAACCGTGTCTTATCATATTGCCTTAAAATTACCAGTTTATGTTATGTCTAAGTTAAGGTTAACAGCCTACAGTAAATAATTTTTGCCACTTATCTGTGTCTTGAAAGTAATTGCCGACTTTGTTTCCACTTTAAAATCATGGCAGAAGTTATGGTGTCAAGACAAGAATATTGATGAAGGCAAAATATAATAGGACTAATATATTTAAAAAAAAGTTTCTTCATGTTCCCACCTTTGGTTAATGTTGCCGTGCCCGCCCGATACCATCCACTCTGTCCAAAATGTATGGACACAGTCTTTAAAACAACTTGTTCAGGCAAACATCCAAAAGTTGTAGCACAGAAGTTAACCCACCAAGAATTACACACAATTTCTGTATGTTATTGTTTGACCTTTCAGTTTACAGGATTGGTTAAATATGCATGAAACATGTCCCAAACTAGCAGGCGCCTGTTTTCTTGACCAGTGCACCTGACCATGTGTTCCACCAGTGTTCCAACCAATCCTCTATTCCGTCTTCATCCATCCAACTTTAGGGTTTAGCTTTTACAATGATGCCTCATGGAAATGTCATTCCTTTCGGCAAAGTCTTTCATTAAAAATGACCATTGGTTTTAAGCTAAAGACCATAGTGAAATGCATTTATTCATGGCCAATAATTTTGATAAGAACAGTGCTTTCTCCTAAAGAATTTACATTTGGATTCCCAGGCAAGCAAATGCGCTATAAAGTCAAAAGGTCTAGCCTTGCTATGGGGGAATTGATATAATGGCTGGACCTAGAACATCAAAGCACTCTTTCAGAAGAGAAGTAGGAATTGTATCCAGGAGGCAGCTTTTGTTAGATGAAGAAAAGATGAGTTTGCAAACCTCTGCAATATTTGTTGGCTGAAAGTGGTCTAAGACTGTTGTGACTTAACAGCGTTCTGACAAAGTTTGCATTTCAGCAGAATATCCTTCAACTTCAGAACTGTTTTTTAAAGAATGCCTTGTAGAGAATAACCAAGCTTTACTCAAGTTCCACTGAGGCATTTTTAGGGATCTGGATAATATAGCACATTTCAAGAACTTCTTAACAGCACTGGAAATGGTGCTATATATATTTGAGAATAAATGACATTGTATTGTTTATGGTGTTTTTCTGTAGGAATGATCCTTGCAGCAAACAGAAGTCAGGAGACCATGTGATGGCATCAGACAGTGTTTTGGATGAGAGTATTTCCAACATGCATGAGCAGCAGGAGATTCGATCAGGCTCTGGCTGTAAAACAGGAGAGAAAGACAATAAGACTGAGATTCCAAATGATTCTGAGATGATTGTCAGAGACTTCCTGCATGACGCCATGACGGGAAAAAGGAGTGGAATAGTGCCGTTGCACGGGTTCAGTGGTAGCTTTGGAGAGAGACAACTGCCACTTTCTATGCTACTCATAAGCAGCAGTTTATCTGCTGTTGACTGCAAAGTGGAAACTGAAACACTTGCTGGCAGAGCCTTTGAAAGTCAGCTTAAGGATTGGATGCATTCGAAATGCCTTGACACCACAGGTTCATTTTCTGCATTTTACAGTATCATAACAGAATGATTTTCAAATGATAAATTAGAAAAGAATTGCTGGCTATCACAAAAAATGCTATAGTGTCTGGACTATATAGGAAGAGGCTGAATATCTGAAGGCCTACATAAATGGACCCATTTGGCAGAGGCAGACCTCTGTCCATTGAACTTTGGGCTACATATTGCCAGACATTGAACTCTTGATTAGGATGGGTGGCTACACATGGAAATAGCAGTGCTTGAGAGAGGAACATACCACTGGTATTGGTGGTGGTGGTGGTGGTGGTTGTGGTGGTGGTCATGGTGGTGAGCTGACAATAAGTCTCAGTTTTAAAAAAAATTTGAAAGGTCTGACTTATACAAAGGAACAACTTATGTTAGAAATTTACACAAGAAATGAGCAGTCTTCAGAAAGAGAGGCTTAATGAAAGAACATGACCAAATGACACCGATTTGACGTTATTATTGTACCAATAATTAAAATGAAGAATCTTCCAAATTACATTTGTAGTCATACCATTCACAAAAGGATGAAAGGTTGAATTTGGTCCAGATGGCCTAGTATTCAATGGATGGTCACCCATCCAAGTGCAGACCAGGATAGATTTTGCCGGTCAACCCTGTGCTTGCCTGCTTCATGTTAACATTACTAAAGTGGCACCCTATAATATCTTAGTAGATTCTTTCAGTCAGTGTTTGTTGTGTTTATAGAACTGTTTTGTTTGTTGTGTTTATAGAACTGTTTTGTGACACTTTAAATCAAGTCTAGTTACAATTATCTAATTACTGTTAGAAATCTTTAATTCAGAAAGCGTGAAAAGATACCAAAACTAGATTATCTAGCAGCTGTTGATGTGGGTACAGTGAAGTAAAAGAGCAAGTCAGAATGAAGCTTGTAGGTACATTAGATATGGCCTGTTGGCTAACGTAAAAAGAATAGGCTTTGGAAGGATGGTAAGATAAAACCAAGCACTTTGTTATGGAAACAGTATGTGACAGTGACCGTAAAAGAGGGGTGGCAACAATAACCAATGCAGAAAAGGATATGTATGGTGTCATGTTTGGTTGAAATCAGTAAGAGCCTGGAATATGCAGATGTTTCAGCTAAGTCTGAATCTGAAAATGCACATCAGGTAAGAAAAGATGGACCCTGTAGTCCAGAGAAGATTCTTCAGCTTCTGGGCCAATTCACAAGTGCAGTGCAACTGAAGGATGCCAGGCCTATGTTAGTTTGTGGACCTATGTTAGAACTTGCTACAGAGAAGTGAGGAGCTCACTACTTGCAGTGGAATTGCAGAAAATAAATAGCCGCCAATAAACGATTAGGGGATAACAGAGGAGTAGGCAGTACACCAAACTATTTAAATTAAATAAAAGAATGAGTAGGTCAGGACAAAAAAAGTACAGAACTTCCTGGAGAAAACATTAAGTTAACAACTGATAAATAGCAGTTTATGAAATTAACCTAATTTAAAACATGTTTAATGTCCTGTTTAACTGGCAGAAATTTAAAATCAAACAACACGTAGCCATGCCAACTTCCGCTTCTGAAAAATAATATAGATTTGCAATTACTATTGTATTATAGCTTAATTGTTAGTTATGCGCGCTTAACTAACAAACTGTAATACGATTGCAGTACAGTGTAAATGTAATTGTGCAGTAGTACATCATTTTGAACAGTTTTTTAGATAATTAGTTTTGTACATTTACAGCTGAACTGTCAGAAAGGAAAGTGCCAAATGGGGCATTAGATGAATGCAACACTGCTGGTTCTGGTGCTGTCCATGATGAAGATGATGATGATAATGATGATGGTGATGATGAAGACAAGAATGGAGATTTTGCGTCCTTTAAGAAAGAGACAATGAAACAAGATGATGGTGGTTACAGCAATGAAAATTTGTCAGTGAAGGTGGTTTCTGTGAGTATAGATTTTATTTCATGCTTTGCTTTGTACACATTTTCTGCTTATCTGTCACCTAAGGAATTTTCTTATTAGGGAAAGACTTGGGATTTTAGTTGTTTTTAAGTAGTTTTTAAATACAATCCATTGAGGTATTGATCATTTTGAAGAAATTTGAGTTTCATGAAATTACAGTTATAGACTTAACCTATATCCACAGGACTCATTTCACAATTTTAGAATTGCAATGAGTTCAAAATCTATTGTTTACATTACAAAGCATGTATTGAGCAGAAAAATATGATTTTTGCCTGAGTTTTGAGCTCTGTAATTCGAGTCTCATTCTTGAAGTCCATTATGCATTGAATGTGTAAGGGATGGCACCTTTTTAGGGACTGTCAGAAGTGCTGAAATATGGCTGTCTGACAGATCTAAATGGATGTGACTTAAGGTGAAAAAATTTTCTTGAGCTGTTTCTGCTGGAATAGTTTGAATTTTTAGTAAAAGATTGTTCTAGAATGACAGTATGAAGCAAATATCTCCATGGAACCACTGGACTAAAAGGTCCGCATAGGCTGCAGAGCATAGTGGTCATTGACCCTACTGACTTATGACAGGAATAGCGCTGCCATGATGTATTCTAGGGCAACACCAAGTATGGAATCCCACCCTAGAAGAAGAAAGACTTTGATTTAATTGTGTCTCTCACCAGAAATCGGTGCAGTCTCATGCATAAAGTCAGGTGGCACAGATGAGGATGGACTGAAACTGAGATGACTAACTTTCAGATCACGGGGACAGCATTGCACATTTACATTGATGTTCTAGGTCCACGTTAGAACCAGTCTTGAAGTTTCAAATCAGGAATTTCTGAGTCCTCGTCGTGACTACATTTTGTAAAGTAGCTGCACTGACAGAAGATTCCAATGTGGACTTGCTAAAATCTTATATTTATCAGCCTGTTTGTGTATAATTGTAAAACCCTTAATTCATACCACTTTATGCCATCCATACCAGGACCAAAATGCATTACTTCTGACTCAGTTACCTTAGTAATGAACTTGATTATATTTCCTAGTCATTAATAATAATTATAATTGATGGTTTAAAAAACACTAGTTGGTGCCAGGTGGCAAATTTACACCCATGACTATCTTGTGCGAATTTTTACAATTTTCTTGGTGTTTTGTGGCTAAATTGACTCTATATTGGATATTTTATTGGATAAAGTACCTGGGCTTAACGGAACATTGTTTTTGGATTTGTACAAATTTTACAAACTTTGGACTTGCGTTAGTGTCTGATATGACATGGACACTCTCCAGTGAGTCTAGAGTGAAGATGCACTGAGGCCACTCAACTGTGGTGGCCAGACAATGAAAACATGCAGTAAGAAAGATATTGTTTATTGTGATCGTCGTAATCGTAATCTAAAACTTATAAAGCGCCACTTCAAGATAAAACTCATCAGAGGCGCTCCCGGCCCAATTTCCCATGACTAATGGGGAATAACACGGTCTTCAAAAGCTTGGGGAAAAGAGAGGGAGGAAGAGAGAGGAATTCCCGCCTAAGGTCACCAGGCAGGTTGTTCCATGAGGCAGGGCCAACAACGGCGAAGCTGCGACGCTGTGCAGTAGTAGTGCGAGCCATAGGAACTGCCAGGTCTCCCTGGACTGCCGATCGCAGCAGTCGGCGGCCAGGGACAGAAGAAACAGGGACACAGAGTTCCCTTAGATAAATAGGTGCACTGCCAACAAGGCAGCTGCACACAAGGGCCAGAATTTTAAACTGGATGCGTTCTCGGATTGGAAGCCAGTGGAGTTTTTCCAGCATGAATAAGGAGATATGGCCAAACTTTGGAATGCTGCCATTCAAGCGAGCTGCAGCATTTAGGACAGACTGAAGTTGGGAGAGGGAAGAGGATCCAAGACCGGCAAAAACCATATTTCCAAAGTCAATTCTGGAGCAGATAAATGCGTGGACTAGAGTGATGGAGGCCTGGGTTGAAAGGGAGTGTCGGATAGTGCGTATTTGGCAAAGGTGGTAAAAACAGGTACGGCAGACATTATTTATGTGCTCCCACAACGTGAGCTCCCGATCGAGGGTCACTCCCAGGTTACGCACCGAGGAGTGAAAAGAGACATGAGGAAAGAGCAGGGATAAATTTGCCATTTAACTTTGAACTTTGTACTCAGTCAATCTGTATCTGCCAACTCATTTCTGCACATCCTTGTCTTGAATTTTGGAATTCTGTTCACATTGTAAGAAACTCCACTTGGTTCACTACTTACTGATAGCTGTCTCAACTGTCACTTGTATGCTGATGATATCCAGCAATTCCTCTCATTCAACAGTTGCATGTCTACTCCTGCTCTCCAACTGCGTGCTTTAGTTTTTGGTGATGTTCCGCCTAGAATGGCTAGTAATAAATGCCTTATAAATCCTTAAAAAATGAATACTTCTTCTAGGCAGAAGACAACAACTCCATAAATTTGATTGCCTTAAATCAATTCAGTTGGGTGGGTGCATTTAATCTAATGAATCGTATTGATTATAACCTGTCAAGTGACCAGCCAACTATATTACATGCAGTGAGATGCCCAACCTGTGTAATTTGTAATTGTAAGTTGTATCACGCTGGTGTCTAATGCACAAAGCATCAACCGATGGCATGCCAAAGCCAAGCTGCAATCAGGTCAATATCCAGAAGGTCAGTCCACTAAATGTATATGCCATTGCAGATGTAAAACATCCTTAGAATGTTTAGCCTATACTTCAATACCTATGCAAGTCAAAGGAACTGAATAAATTACACTAAGCAGACAAAGCTGATTAGCTTAACTCTACTACAGTTGATGTGAACATAAAAGTATTCTCTGGGTTGGATATACCTTTAAAGGCTTTAAGCATGGTAAAGTAAGCAAACTCATGGGCCATTGACAAGGCAGCTTTCCGTATTTTCTTGTTCAGGTATTTCAGGAGCAGTTGTGAACACTTTCTTGTACTTTTAAGTACTTTTAAGGAAAACTCATGTAACTGACTTAACCCTTTGCCCATCAGATATTTTTAGGCCTTATTCTGGCCTCTTCCAGATATTTAATGGGGTTTTGATCCAGTTTCACCCCTTCAGGGTAAAATTGCTATATATCTCATCAACAGTTGAAGGTAGAGCTAAATCTTAAACACGGAATTTGTTTAAAATTGAATTCTGAACAGAAGTATAGCATTTATTTGTTTGTATTTACTTGTTTTTTAGATACAGCTGTTTGAACAGCTGACATAACTAAATACTTCACTATTATCAATCGAGAAAGACCAAAGTTGCTATAGCTTGTCATTAAAGACTGCAAATTATGTTTATATTTGTTCTTTGCAAGGTGTCCATGGCCATAATGGTCGTTTGGCTGTTTCCGTGACATTTTGATGGATTATTTTGTCCAAACATGACATCTCCTTGGTAATTTTAGCAGTTGGGATTTTTACTGTTGCCGAGTCTGTGTGTCAGAATTAGTATTCATTTCCAAAGCAGATTCACTGCGTTTTGGACGTTTTTGTTGCATATCATCATGACCTTCTGTTAATGAATGGTTCACCCACAGAGGGGACTGTATTCCAGCTTGACAGTCTAGCCTCAGACCTACAGACCTGTGCACACCGTCTATGCTGGGAAATCTCGGATTCAGTGGAAGAAGGGCAAAGGGAGTCTTTGGAGTGGCACTGACTGTCAGCTACGGAATGGTTCATCTACCTACCAACTGGCAGTAAACCTGTCCTGCTCACATCCACCAGTTCGAGTGATCTCCATTCACCACTTCGTCTTCCGTCTAAAAGGGACTGCGGGATGGAGAGGCAACTCTGAGCCATCAGCAGCGAATCACATCGTCCATATGTCTTCCTCATCTTCGATGCTACATGCTTCAGAAACTATGAACATGCTGTCATCATTCGATTCTAGTTGAGAACTTGTTGGTTGGGCTTTGCATGTGTGCACAAGCTTGCCACTGGTGACTCTTCTAGTCAACTGAGCAATGTTTACTGATGGATGAATGTTCTGTTCTTAATGACTTTTAACATTGTTAACTCTGATGAGTTTATCTTGAAGAGGCGCTATACCAATTTAAAGTTACAATTACAATGACAATTTATATAAACATGCATAACCAGTAAAATGTTATTTTTTTATACATGTTTGGTTTATATACATAGACTCAAATTTGTGCAGCCTTTGAGTGCAGCCATGCTCTCATCCACACTCACTTCACAGTTTAGATGGTATGCAGTTTTTCAGGTGGCATTGAGGTGAGTGAGGACTGGTTGAACTATGTACAATTGGTCATTAGCTGGGTTGTCAGAAGGCAAGTGTTGGCATTGTTACTGAGGTAAAAATAACCCAGAATCAACTCAGACCTGTTGCATGTCATGATGCCAAGCATCTGCTGGATGTTGTTGTTGTCCTGGAAGTTGTTGATCGTTCAGTAGTGGTCTTCACAGTTGGGCATTTTGATGAGTCCCATTAGGAGAATAAATGCCAAGAATGCCTGAATGTGCCTTCCCCTGGCTACATCAGTTCAGCTATTGGCTTGTGCATACATTCCCAGATCTCTGTTTGCAAGGCATTCACTGGCAAAACAATTCGTTTTGGTAACAGTGTGATCCAAAGAGTTGAGTGAAAATGTGTGAAAATATTTCACCATCAGTCAACTCATTGGTGTGAACAAGCAAACCAATGCATCCCATAAAATCTTTCACCGAAACAGATGCAAAAAGATAGCTACCATTTTTGACACTTAGGCTGATACAACTTTAAGGCTGAGCATAGCTGATGCAGCACTATCATCCCAAATTTTGTCCTCAGATTCAGTGGGAAAGTCCTATAGATTGCCAATATGAATGCAAATATAATTGTACTAAAACTGTGTTTCTTGTCTGTCACTGTCCCTGTTTTTGGCCGTGTTGAAACCCTCAATGCAATGTTTTCTGTAAACTGCGCGCGTGCGCGCGCGCACAGCAGCTTTCATCATGCCGCACACTAAAAGTGTTCTCAGCGCAGATAATTTCATTCTTGGCAAGGAGAATAAATTTCATCATTTCATATACCAAACTTCGTAGAATAGCAACACAGAATTAAGAATTGTAATTGATATTTAACAGCTGGGACACAGATGTCTTAATGCTACGAAGACCCAGTTCCAAACAGAGAGTAATGGTTGAATGCCTTGATATCCGATCTCGGATAAAATTATATGTAGGAATGCAGAGCATGACAAGGAGGGTTTAACGACATAATTAAGCCCTCTTTGAGCTTGTATATAAATCCAGCCCTTGACACTCCCCCTGTAGCTATCTTTTTGCATCTGTTTCACATTTTATATATATGGGTCACTGACTCAATGTCCTGTCAGCCTCTATTCCGTATCAGTTGCTCAGTTGGAGATGGTGTACAATTATTGGAAAAACAACAAAATAGAAGAGAAAAATTATAAGATTTTTCAAAACAGTTGATATGTTTATTTGATCTTGTTTAAAATAGGAGAGACTCCGAGAGAGGACTTGAAATAAAAAAGTGTTTACTTTGTACAACTAATTATATCATTTTTAATTTATAACTTAAAAAATGTTCTGTAAAAGCATTCTTATATTTTCTAAACAGTTTTTAAACTTTTCAATTGTTTATTTTTAAAATTATTATAAATTTAATATGACAAGTCATTGCATAATTATAGACACTTATTGCAGAAAATAAAACTGGTACAAATATAATTGTACTAAAACTGTGTTTCTTGTCTGTCACTGTCCCTGTTTTTGGCCGTGTTGAAACCCTCAATGTCTTAATCAAGTCAGATTATCAGAAAATCGCACACATAACATTGCCCTCGCTGGCCATGGCAATCAATAACTAATGATTAATCATGAGAAAATTGTCAACTATCAGCTCTGGTATTTCTGCAGTCATCCCTTGTACATGTATGTCTGAATGACCAATGGGAAAATTGTACCCTATTCATAGCTTTTATGACACTTATTTACGTAGGACAAAAGCTGGTACCCTAACTTTCAACTGCTTTTAAGCACACGTAGGACTTTGCAGTTCTGCACCTGGGCTATGTCACAACTTTGCACCTATGGCAGGCAAAGGGTTAAAGAAGGCTTGTGTACCAAATTTGATCAAATTTTATAAATTTACTTCTGATCTAATCTATTCTAGAGACCTCTAGAGAACCACTACCATAACCCACAAGATGTCAGTTGATAATCACATTAAAGTGAAGTTGTAGTCCATGGTTACAAAGCTGTTGGATGGACCATGTCAAATCCAAGAGGTCGGAGAGACCAAAACGCAGGCTATGGTGGATAAACAAGTTGGGGAAAATGAGTTTTGAGAGTGGATTTGATTGACAACGTAGAGTCAGCAGAGCAGACAAGAGTGGACAGTCAATTCTTTGGCCATCCACCACAAGGCTTGGGAGCCCATTACTGTTTTCAGTTTCTTTGAAAACAGATTTCCAGTGGACTTGAGTCTTCACTGAGCTCAGCTTGATTTCTTGTCTGTCACTACAACCATGTTGTAATTAACTGTTCAAAGGATGCAAAGCCAAAGTCGAGGAGAACCAGGCCAAAACTAAATAATGATGGAAACTGGAAGGCAAGAGGGAAGAGAAAAGAGAACAAGACCAATGCGCAGCCTCCTCCTCATCAGCAGCTGACTGTCTGTGAAATCTGTGGTGCTCGTGTAAAGATAATCAGTGAGTACAACTTTTACGTCCTCTTATGTAATATAATTTCTCTGTTTCTGGTAACTGGGGTTCATTCACAAAGTAAAAGTAAAGTGTTACTGCACCTAAGTAATAGGTTTAGTACATCACTTGTAGCAAAGTAATATTTCATCCATTTTTTTTTAATACTTTTACTCTGTTACAAGTGACACGTATTCGTTACTTGCTACTTTTATGTGCTAAGCCGAAACTAATGAAGTAATATAAGAATGGGTGGAGACATACATAATTAGTAATTTTGCTGCTGTTTGATCAAAAAATTAGAGCACCCATAGCTGGGCAAGAAATCCAACTACCCCCAGCATTGCTGTATAGCAGCATGATGCTGATTAATTCCCATGCTGAATGGTTATATGTCAGATGTTTTGATATAACTTGATCACTTGGTTCATTCTCAGAGCAGACATGTATAGTATTAATTAGTATCGGTGCATATGTTAGTATTAGTATATGCATTAGTGTTTGAAGTTCAGTTTCACCTTTTGAATCTACGCAAATCAAGGAACAGAAACATGAGACAGGGAGACCGGAGACTGGGTGAGACTCACCGTTGATAAGGCTGCAAGATATGAGGAAGAAGGGTGTTGACTGAGTTGACATGGTGGCCCAAAGGTTAACATGTCTGCTGTTAACATGTGAACTGGTCAGACAGGTCACATGTTAAAAGGCCACCAAGATATCACACAGTTTGACAATGCCACCATAGATGATGTTTTCAAACTCTGTGATGCCTTGGTTGTCATTATCTTAAATCTCTACATCCAATAATTGTTACTTTTACTTTAAAAGTGTTATTTGGAAGAATACATAAATGCATAAGTGCATGAATAATTTACTTCAATTTAAGTAAAACATTGGTCTTACTTACTTGCATTGGTTTTACTTAAATACTTAAAGTTAGGTATGCTGTTACTAAAGTATTTTGTCCTGGTACTTTGAACAACACTGCTAGTAACTGATGAAACAGACACTTAAACTAATCTTCTGCTAAGCTGATGTAGATAAATATTTAATTTATCTCTGATCTTGACGACAGAACATGAATGTGAAACCTATATTCATTCCATGACATTGTGTTATTGAGTAGTTTCATCCTGACAGTGGCAAATGTTAATTCCAGTTCTGCTTGGTGATGCCTTGCATATTAGAAGCTGGTGCTAAAGTTTTGACAAATGAAATGTAAATTAGGTTGATTAATTATGCAGAGGTGCATGTGGTGTAGATGAACACCTGTTAAGGGTCAGGTGGAAGATAGACTAACTATAGTGGTATAATAATAATAATAATAAGACAATTTATATAGCGCCGTAACACGGCCGAGGCCGAAGAAAAGGGCGCTGTACATAAGTTCAGGCGACAGTAGAAAATTAACTACAGTCAGACGATAATTTAAATAGAAACGTTTTAAGCCCTTTCTTAAAGTTATCCAAGGATGGAGCATTCTTCAAGTGGTCGGGAAGGCTATTCCACGCAGTGGGTCCAGCAATCGAGAAAGAGCTTTCGCCAAACCGCGTGGTAGACCTTGGGACCTGCAGATGGTTCCTCGACGAGGACCTCAGCCGATATCTGTTCTCATTATCTCCGACTCGAATACAAAATTCGGAGATGTAGTCTGGCATGAGGGCATTCAGTGCCTTGAAAGTGATCAGACATAGTTTGTATGTTATCCATTGAGGAACCAGGAGTGCAGAGGAATAAGGTAGGCAGATCATGTGGGCAGAAGCTAGTGACCAACCAGCTGAGTAGAGGCCTGCCTTGGTTGTCAGTGTGAGGAAGGCATTGGCTGGAAGATCAGCAAAGGTGTACAAGTGGGAAGAAGGTAAAATATAAGAGTCAGTGACAGATGTCTCAGTCATAGTTTGGGGGTGTTTTCTGGTGGTGGGCTGGTGGGCTGCAAGTGGTTCTGCTGGAATGAAGGAAGAAGGCTTGCTGGTGCTGGTCGTGACAGCTACCTGAGGGGAGAGACACAAGAAGAGACCAAAGCTGAGCTGCAACAGGGGTGAGGTAACCTAACAGTGTGGTAACTAGGTAGAAGCTGTCTTGAACTAGGTAGCCAAGATATGGTAACTAGGTAGAAGCTGTCTTGAACTAGGTGGCCAAGATATGGTAACTAGGTAGAAGCTGTCTTGAACTAGGTAGCCAAGATACGGTAACTAGGTAGAAGCTGTCTTGAACTAGGTAGCCAAGATACGGTAACTAGGTAGAACCTGTCTTGAACTAGGTAGCCAAGATACGGTAACTAGGTAGAAGCTGTCTTGAACTAGGTAGCCAAGATACGGTAACTAGGTAGAAGCTGTCTTGAACTAGGTAGCCTAGATAGTCAGTTAATGTGCAGCCTTGAAGGGAGAAGAGAAATATCAGGTGAAAAGTATCTCTATTTCATTTGGGGTCAAAGGAACAACAGTCTTTCCAATTTACTTCTTATGCACAGAAGAACTTTCAAAATATGTGATGCTGCATGCACAAAAGACATCAGTTCAATCTCGTAAGAAGGTTTCCAATGTTTTTGACCATTTGGTCGTAGTTTGATGGACCAGCTGATACTATTTGTTAATAAATTCACTTTATTTGTGGTAACAAAATGTTATGAAAAACTGTATATATAATAAAGTAACTTAGATATGTTTCATAATTTACAACAGAGTGATTACATTGGTTTCACAGTTTTGGTACTGACATACTAGGGTAGCAATTATGTCAAGTGCCATGCATGACTGCAACTCGCTAGACCAAAAAAAACAACCATATTTGACATACTTATAAATTGCTTAAGAGAAAAAAAAGACTATCGGGAGTGTTAGCACACTTATCAATTGAACCATGCTGAGCTGGAATATCCCTTTAATTTAATCTGTATAAATATTTTTTGGATTTTATTTAAGATGGAGAAGTAAAATATTTGTCTTGAAGGACACAAGAACTTCTGCTTTTGGTTTTAGTTTATCCGTATTTTAGTTTATTCATAGTTTATGCACAGTTTTAAATGTTTGAAAACTTACTATGCTGCTTATGTTGTTATGGGATCAGATATTGTTAAATGGTGGGGCTTCTAACTGGATTATTACTCCATAATTACATTATAATGTAAAAATTAAAAAAATTACGTAGCATATCAGACATTAAGGTTGGGCCTTTTGGGTTCTCCCGCTGATGCAAAAATGGACATTCTAGATTGGAAATTACTCTGTAAAATATTTTCTGGTTATTAATAAAGTATAGAAATAAAAAAATTATTGGAAAATTAGCCTAAGAGAAATTGTTTAAATGGCTAGTCAGGTGCAGAAAATGAATTTGGTCAGTTTGGTTGGTTTCCTTTAGAAGTTCACATGATGCAGCATGGAGAACGGCTTCACACGTGTCCTTACTGTAACTATAGTTCACATCAGCGTGGCACTGTTGATGTACACATACGGCGTCTGCATACCAATGACCGACCACACTTGTGTGAGATTTGTGGCAAGGGATTTGTCAAATCATCATTGCTGAAAGAACACATCAGTGGTGTGTATGTGTTTGTATTTGTCCTGACTCTTTAAAGCAACCATGGACATATGGTGAAATTACCCAAAGTGATTGATGTTGCCAAATATAGGCAACTATAGGCTTTTTACAATTAATGACATTTGCATGCTTCAAGAGTTGCATTCTGTTTTTCTGATGTTTGGACTAGTTTAACTAAGTATAGACTTTAAGGCATCCTTCAAGAAAGTTCTGGACGCTATTGGAATGTTTAAACATATACAATACAGCCAATCAAAATATGTAAATATATGAGGGTTTAAATTGTTTGGCAGGGTATGACTTGTTTTGGGAAAGACTTAATGATTATTCATTATATAGTTCATCGAATTGACAATTAGGAAAGTTCCAATAACTGTTTGTAAATAGTTAACTGTTTGTAAATAGTTAACTGTTTGTAAATAGTTGTTAGTCTGTGCGATTAACTGAACCACTGAAAAAAAAGTTATCCCGTTAAATATGGTGACCGATTCAGCGCAGTTTGCCTTCCAGTAACTTTTGAATGTTGAGCCTTGGTGCCAACACAGTAGCAGTTGCAGCTCACCCAAGTTTACAGATTTAAAACATTCTTTTTCGTTAGTTGAGCACTCTTTGTAATACATCATTGTGCAGATAGATGATGTTTACTTGCCAGAAATGTCATGCTACTCTCTGCAAAACATTGAGATTTTGATAAACTTTAGAGATGTAGTGTAATACGTAATTTGTGCAGCACCTCTTCAAGATATCTAACCAGACTCACTGTCAGGCCAATTTGGGCAAAACAGAGAGGTCTTCAGTGGGGTGGAAGTGAGAATTTGATATGATCTCTGTGGTTTGGATGTGTTTCCATGTTGGCAGCACCTAGTGACAGTTTTTGCTACTGCCTTAGAGAAAGGTCAGCAAGCATTCAACCAGTCAGCGACTTCATGAAGTACATAACAATGATTGTAATTGTAACTGGGATTGGAAATTTACATAGAGTCACTTTGAGATAAATTAATTAGAGGTGCTCATTAAGCAAGCCCTAATGTTAAATGTCATTAAGAACAGAAAGTTCATCAGTTATTGTAATTGTAATTTGAAATTTGTATGGCACCTCTTCAAGATAAACTCATCAGAGGTACTCTCTGTGCCAACGATATTAAATGTCATTAAGAACGGAACATTCATCCATTAGTAAACATTGCTCAGAAGCCTGGATGAGTCACCAGTGGCAAGCTTTAACATGGTCTTGAGTAAATGTAAATGTACATGTTTTTCCACAGCAGCCGTATGGCCTTGACCCTGCTCATTTTCAGTGAATTCATTGGGTGAGTCCTTCACCACCGCTGCTTGTTTGAGTATGACTTGAAACTCACTCGATGTGTTTGGCCCTTATGGAAATGGAATCCCCAATGACAACATGGAAAAGTTACTGCAATTCTGTGCTACTGCTAGATTCTGCATATGTAGCTCATGGTTTGAGAGATGAGGTATCCATTGGTTTACGTGGTGTTCCACAACGGCAGCACAAAGACAGAGATCAGTCACATGCTTGTTAACATCACAGGAGTTTTGTTACCAAGTAGGAGTCTCACACAGACTGGAATGTGATTCAGAACATCGAGCAGTATTAGGAAGGGTAATGAGGCAGACCTAACAGACCACTTTAACATGATCGGAGTGGAATATCACCCTGACTGGGATTTCTTTAAAGATGCCATACATGGGGCAGCTGGTGCAATTCTGGGTTACTGAAGCTTGCCAAGAAAAGAGTAGATCAGCAACAGAACACAGTAAAAGAAAAGCAAGACCGGTTGGGGGTTAAGCAGACTGTGTCATGCTCAGTAAGTAGTGCAACAGGTCTGTTAATGCAGACTAGCACCAATGGGCTGAAGAGAGAGTAAAGTTGGCTGAGGAAAGTATGGCACAGTGATGCTAAACAGATGCATTTTACAACTTCAGGCAACTTCAAAGCACTTGCCAGATGATCATTAGCCCAATCTCAGCCTTGCATGGGAACTTCCTGTGTCCTAAAAGAGGCTAAACTGGGAAGACGGCATGAGAATTATTAGTCGCTGCTCAACTGCCCAATCGTCACTCCAGTGGATGAGCTCCAGCATGAATCCGGGCTGAGTTAAAGGATCCAATGAAAGAACGCATGGCCATTCTCTGTAAAAATGCTACTTCAGACTGCGCAGACTAAGACAGGTCTATACAATCATAGCTGTCACTCGATTCTAGAGTGTCTTGCTCACACCCTCATAGGTAGCTGACTAGAATACTGCAACAGCCTGTTATACAGCGCTAGTGCAGGGTTGCTGAAGAAGCTACAGGGTGCATAATGCTGCAGCCAGGTTCACTGCCGAGGTGTGAAAATTCAACCATATCACCTCTGCACTTGGAGGTCTACACTAGCTACCAGCAAAATAGCAACACTGGTCTACAATAATTATTGTCTACATGGAAAAGTGCCACCATACTTAGCCAAAGACTCATGTCAGCTTCTTCAGTTCCTGATCAGTCTTGCTTGGGTTTGAGAAAGAGCTACAACTTGATGTGGTCTTGAAAAGCCACTGTGACACATGCGGGAACATTTGATGCATCTGGAATGCATCTAGTCTGGAATGCGCTGCATGTCGGACTCTGTCCTCCAGAACTTTGTATCGAAAGTTTCAGGAAGAAATTTTTATGTCATCTGACTAGGCCAAGCTACTGTTACTACTGTCGGCTCCAGATTCCTGCACCATCATCTGTCATCTGCAAATGACTGGACATGGATGTTTCGGTGGTCAAATTGGAGATGATGCAGCTGTAAATTGTATATGTAAAAAGAGTCTACGTATTTATTGACTGATGGGTACCAAAGTTGCCTGTTTTAAACACCTGTGGTCTTTCCAAATTTTCGTCTTCAAGAAACTTGTTTGAGCACCATCTACTGCTGTTGTTCCTGTGTATCTTTGAAGGGATGATACTGATTGCTGCTGTATGATCCTTTTGTCTAGTGAAACACAACCAGATGAAGCGTGAACGTTCCTTCATCTGTTCTGAATGCAGTTTCAGCACTTATACTCGAACGCTACTTGATGCCCATACGGTCAACCGACATACACCGTATCGCCGCCAGGTCTACAAGTGCGACCAGTGCGATGCCCAGCTCTGCAGTGCACACTCGCTTAAGGAACACACGAACCTCTGCCACACGAATGAACGACCATTTCCATGTTCCATGTGTGATTTTGCAGCCAAATGTAAGTAGGAGAACTTTCTGATGATATTGTTTAGTTTCAGTGACCTTATTCACCCAAAATTAGCGAATCTAACCGTCTCTTCTGTATACTAATATTTAAATATAGTTTTATTTTGATTAACTGTTCGTACATTTCATGTTACTGGGAAGTTAAAACTTGTGTCTTGTTGCATTGCTGTTGCTGTGTTTTTCGCTTGAAACCCTGGGGACCTTGTTTCTGAGGAGTTTCTATACAACAAGTTTCTCAGTTTTATCTTTTGGAGTTCTGCAGGCAGACAGTTGAACTTGCCATGAATACAGGCTGATGCATAACTAGTCAGTCAAGTTTTTCAAATATAATCTGTTTCAAGAACAAGGCAGTGTAGTTTGACAAGCTCTGATGTAAACTTAAAACTAAAGTTTCAGGTCTTTGCGTTCCGTTCTTCTCTTTGCCAGGTCAAGGCCAAAAGTTAGTTGAGTTCCTTTCCTTTATTTAGAGTATTGGACACTCGGTTAGGTAAAGGCACTTTTACTGTATTTTGAGACTTTAAATTGCCGTTTATTAGATAAATTTCAAAGGATGCATCTTATAGAAAGATGTGACTTCTATATGAAATTTCACAAATTTTTGACCATATATTCTGCTGAAAAGTTGTAAGGAAATCTATTAAATTTATGAAAAGCTCATTAAGAGTGATGATGACCAATTGGAATATTGCCCTCACGGTAACACAATAGCCAGTTATGGGCAGTAGTTAGCTACTGTAGTCTACAATTAGAAGTTAAACTACTTTTTAGGTAATTAAAAAGGAGTTAACTGCTTTTTCAAAAGTAGGATTGTGCTGTAGAGCACACAACAGTAATTTTGATACATTGCTATGACACAGTTTGCATCATTTCAGTGTGTTGTGAGAATTATGCACAGTTCGTTTTCACTTAGAGTTGCTGTCATGGATTCAGCCAAATGGATTTATACGGCACTGTACGGAAAGATAGTCTAAAACATTTCCTCAGTTTCTTAGTTGAATTATGGAAGAGGACAGTTAGCTTGCTGATTCTGTTGTTTTATCAGATGTGATGTGATGTTGTCAAATGTGTTTTATTGTGTGATGTTTATAGACAGCATGACTTGACTGTTCTGATAATTACAGCAGCCAAGCGACTGAAGAATCACATGATTTACCACAGTGAGAAGGCATTCAAATGTGAGACATGTGGGAAGATGTTTTACACTCGGCCACAGTTAAGACGTCACCAACTGGTGCATACCCGAACCACAGACTTCTCCTGTCCGTATTGCAGCTACCAGTGCAGCCTGGCTGAAAACCTCCGCAAGCACTGTCGGGCAATTCACAAAGTTACATACCCTGCTAAAAAGCGACTCAACTATCGGAGAGAATTTCCAAAACCCAAACACCCGAAAGAAACTACAGAACATCTGGAAGAAACCATCATTCATTGCATTTCACTTCCACCTGTACTTGAAATGATCAACTGCAGTGCATAAAACAGTTAACTAATTTGATAAATTATTATTTTTCGGATTTCAGAAAGAAAAGAAAGATGTTGGATTCTGTGACCAAGAACATGGATTATGTATGTAACTGAGCATTTTTATAGCGCATTCAAGGTACCTCTCGAAGGTGCTTTTGCCAGCCTCAGTGACGTTAAATTCACAAAGAACAAGAAGTTCATTGTTTGGGATAATAAAACTCTGATAACTGGAAGTCACTACTGTCTGGTTCTTGTGCACGCGTAGAACTTCACCAATGAAAACTCGTCCAGATTTGCTAGTTGACACCATGTTCAGAGTTCCTGGTCCATTTTGTGTTGAGAATGGTGAATGATAACAGCCGAATGAATGAGCGCAGCACACGGTTACACTCTGTGACACTCTCTGGGCATCCAAATATCCCTCAGGTCACCTGGTCTGTGCAGGACAGGCATTCATCAGTAGCCGGTCAGTTGGTCCCAGAACGTGACAAAGATGTCCAGTTGATGCCACTGCAAAGACTGACTCGCCATTACTTTAAAGACTGTGTTACACCAATACAAAGACTCTGGCACTGCTGAATCTGAGATTTCCAGGTCACAGATCTATGATAGTCCATGGCTTGATAAACCAGTCTTCCTGTTACTGGTTAACCATCTAAAAATGATGGTTGGGCGTCAATGTTGTGGATCTAAACACTTTCCAAAGAATGCATGAAATGCAAAGCAGACTTATGAAGTGACTTTGATGAACAAATCTGTCAAAATGAACCAGAACTGTCAGCAACAGCCATGTTGGCTGCTGCGACACGGAGCAAAGACCAGGTAGATGGAATTTCATGGAGTTTCACTTCATGTATCTGGGTAAAAAGGAGATGTTTTCATTCTGAGTTAGTTTGAAAATGTCTGGAAATCACTTGATCCTGCTTTTTGAGAATCTTTCTGCCATTTATGCAGAGATTTTGTTTGTAAACACTAATTTAACCATTAGGTCAACACTGATGTTTATACTACTGTTAACTGTTAGAATTTTCCAAATCAAAGCTCTAGTAGATTTATAGAAATTTCAGATTAACAGTTACAGTGGATGGTTTGCATTGGTGAAAATGTTGATTTATGGTCTACATGAAACTAACTGAGACCTTCAGAGGCTAAAACTGAAAGATATCACTGTGCATGTGATAAAAAGAGCTGAAAAAGCAGCTTTCAGAATTGTTTATTTGAATTCAGATAACAACATACTGGGTTAATGGCAACATGTTTGGGTTGTTGTGTGATGGTGAGATGCAGCCATTTATAGATCATCTTTGTAGGAAACATCTTTTTTGTTTGACGATGTGCATGTATTTAAATGTATTTAAATTTGAGTGATGCTAATAATAAAGGAGCAAAAAACAAAAGTGCTAATAAATTATCAACATTGAAGGTATCATACTCACATTTGCAATCACACACTCGACCTCATTATCACTTCATTACTCACCACGCTATCGCCTGATATCTTTTTATGCACCATCTGATCATTACATCTTCACATGCCTCAACATACTACCTACCTCGCATGCTGATCCCGTCTTTCGTTCCTTCTGCCACATTAGTTCAATAAACAGCAAAGCCTTTATAAAAGACATTTCCTGTTCTTACTTTCTTCTAATTCCCCTCCCCTGCTGACCTCTCCTAAAACTCTACTCTTTCCACAATTCTTAACAGACCTGCACCTATTATTACCAAATCCTCCTCCCACTCTTAACTCTAAGATTCGCCTCAAAGTCTATCCGAACAAGAGGTACATTGTACAGGGTGGGCCAGAAGTATTTGTTCAACTTTGAAGGCCTATAACTTAGGCAGTTTAGCAAGTAAGTGTATGCTTAATGCATCAAATTAAAGGTCGTTATATCACCTACAACTGCTCAAAAATTTACATTTTTAGCTTTATTAATAATTGCGTAAAACTACTGTACTGAATATGTATCAGTTTACAATGATTTTAATTCGTCTATCTTGCAAAACACAATACTTGGAAAATTAGTCTTTGCAAGTTTGCATTATTGATAGCCATTAAGAAATCCAAGAATTATTTAATCAAATAAATATTCAATGTGTCTTCCACGAGCTCGAATGACTGCATCAATGCGACGTGCCCATTGATCTATGGCTCCATTGATGAGTTCCTGGCTGATCTCAGTCCAGCAACGAGTGATGACGCGCTTCAGATGCTCGACGTTTACTACCCGTTCACGATAAACCCGTTGCTGCAAAGCACCCCAGATTGAGTAATCAACGGGGTTTAAGTCAGGGCTATTAGGCGGCCAGTTATGTGGTTCGATGAACTCAGGAACGTTCGCGTTCAAAAACTCCACGGTATGACGAGAACGATGAGCGGGAGCTCCGTCTTGCTGAAAAACGAAATCATTTCCAGACTTCAAACGCATATCTGGCAGTAATCCACGTCCAAGTACCTCATCACAGTAGTACACGCTGTTCACTTTGGCCTTGGGTGTCACAAAGAATGGAGCAGTTTTGCCGAGATTGGAGACAGCCACTGAAACCATGACGCTTTGAGTAAAGTGTTTACGGCCTTTCAGAAGTCGAGAAAACAAGGTAGGTGCGGTACACAATAATTATATGGCGCGTAGTGCAAGCTACCGTAATGAAATTTGTCGGACTTATAGCTGATATAACGACCTTTAATTTGATGCATTAAGCATACACCGAACAAGAGGTACATGGCCCACCCTGTATATCCAGTGTGAGTCTAGTGGGAACGCAGGATTATTACGTATTTTTAACATAAAAATATAAATTTAAAACATCACAGTAAACTTGCTTGAAGCCTAACGCACATCCACTCCAAAAAACACAAACATAAACCAACTTATTAATGGACATAGACGGACCTAAACTGTCATGTTACTAGAACCTATGACCCAGGATCAATACTATATAGGGCTGGAAAGTCCTTATTGAAAGTTGTGAATGGCCTCTTCCCGGAGTATAGGTATCCCAGATCACTATGGTAGATCCAATTGGAGACAACCAGTTTGCCAAAACATACAATTTCATAGGCCCACAGCAGTAGGCTACTGCATTGTGCCAGTTGTGATATCTGGTGGCCTGCTATGGGCACAATGTGGACCTACGGAATGTAGCTTTCAGGATGGATATCAGCTGAGGTATTCATTAAGGACTCAACAGCAAGTCCTTTCCATAGTCCTCCATGAGGTTGGCAAATGCGCTTCCATAGTCGCTGAACCCACTTTATGGAAAAGTCTTCCTGATCATTTGAAGCATGCAGCATCTCTTGACACCTTCAGGTCATGGGTCAAGACATGTAAAGTAAAGATTACACGCATTTATGGTCACTCCTCAAAATCATAGTGTAGGGGTTGATGGATCTTTTGAGTGAAGCACAAACACTGTGACAGCTATCCAAGAACAGGGATTACTTTTTACCTTTCCTAATTGTGCTGTTACTTGTTTATTGATCCAGAGGGATGAAAAGCTGAGTTGACCCATACACGCTAGATGGTCACCACATAAGTATTAAGTTCAACGTTGCTTAACTTCACTGTACTTGCCAGAGTTGTAATAATTTGTTACAGTAAAACCCCTGCTGAGTAGTTGACATGCTTTGATTTTGGCCCCTTTTCATCCCACTATCCTTGCCTTTGACAAGGATTTGGCCTAGGACCTGGCCTTGATCTCATAAGTGACTAGGCCTCTATTTATATTACAAACAGAATCCAACACTAACAATCCTGGTAGAATTTCCTTTACCCAAGCCTTCAAATCTTTCCGTCGACGCTCACAGTAGCGCTAGAGAAGAAGCGGAATGCCTTCCAACAATTGTGTTTGAGGAGAATCGTGCAAATTCCATATTATATATATATATATATATATATATATATATATATATATATATATAATTTTATGCACGCTATCACTTCAGAAATATACAGGCGCACAAGACGGACCCCGGTCTCGGTGTTTGGGCACTTTGCATCGCACTAGGGCGCCCCAAGTCTTGAACCCCCCCCCCCCAACAAGAAGCTGAAAGACCAGTCAGACGGCCAAGACACACATGGGCCATGAGTTCGAAGCGGATCCTCGGATGTAGCCCACTGAACTTTGGGCTACACACAGCCCGGGAACGAGCCCAACACCGGGACTGTTGATGGGATCGTAGATACCGCAGAGCTGCCGAGAGGGACACACCACTGATGATAATGATGATGATGCTGACAACGACGATAATAATGATCACGATGCGGCTGCTCATTGTTAATTTTCAACATATGACGTTGCTGTTGGGGTCATTATCTATATTCCAACCCACCTCAGAAGCTAAAATATCACACATCTGCTCAAATCTCTTCCAAGCAAACAGTGAGATCTTGGCGCTATAGGCCTACCTACCTCCTTATTGATAGACTGCATTTGTCCTTGTTCTCATTATTACCAAAATAATTAACCTGTCATTCTTTAAGTTCTCTGCCACCGGGCAGGTTCGAACGTCCAGTGGCGCCATTCCTGACGTTGGGCCTCCTGCAGTTTACTGTATCCGTCCTCCATCATCCAGTCTAGTAGCATTTGTCTCGGTCTTCCTCTTCTTTCCTTCTCTTCCATTCTTCCCTGTCATTGTCTAGAGGTAATTTCCCCATTCTCTTCAAACACACTGGCCACCCCTCTTCTTAAGAAACAGTCACATGACAAAGAAATCTTTTCTAACTACCCACCTATTCCTATCCCAAATTAACAATGTATTGTCCAATCTCATATTAGTGACTAGGCTATTTGACTTCCTACTCATTCCTTAACCCACACCAGTCTGGATTTACCAAACGGCACTTAACTGATGAAACTCTACTCACTTCCGTTTAAAATAAGCAGTTTCTTCCATCTTTCATCAACAGGTTTCTTGTCTCTGCTTCCTTGATATCTCAGCAGTCTTAGAAACCATTGATCTTATCCTCAGTACTTTCAACCGGGTTCGGTTTTCTGTTGTGGCCCCTTTAGAGGCTTCTGGATCCTCTTAGCCCGATGTCGGATATCTGGCACAGCCAGTCCTTACAGCAAGAAGTGCAACAAATTTAGGCCAACGCATGACTGTAACATAGTAAATAAAGCAAACATTAAGCGGATTTGTGGCTTCAACATTTAGACAGCAAATGGCTACATACATACGCATATATACCGGTAGTCCTCTATATCATAACGCTTGTTGAAACACTAGGGGCCTGTTGCCTACTGTGTTCCTATCAAACGGAGATTTAGTGATGTCTGCGACCAGTAAATAATGGATTCTGAGGCAACTACAGACTAGAAACCAAGCACGGTCTTTGGAGTCACAACGGAGAAGTCTTTGGCGTTTGATGACCGCCAGGCCAGCTACTGACGAATGTTCCAGGCTGCACGACAAGCCTGATGAGGACTTTCGGACGCGCTCTACCATCAGCCCAGAGTATGACAGTCGGTGAATGTAACCGTGGGCGCTGCGAGCGCTTCATTCAGCTGTCGTCATTCATCAACCTCAGCGCAGTACGGACCAGAAACTCATCATCAGTCAATCATCGACGAGACTCCGGACATTGGTTTGGTGTAAACACGTGTGCGAAAACGACTGCAAAGCGTTTCTCGCTTTTCAGTCATTAGTGGTATGCTGATAAACTTTTCATTCTTACGGTGCTGTATCTGTATTAGCTAGTTAGCTAGCTAGCTAACTCCGTTTTCATCAATGTGATGTTTTAGAACCCTTGCCACGAGATGTAATGTGTAGAAAGACTTTTGGTGGTCAGTCTAAAACATTTATTGGTGGTAGCGGTGATACTGGTGTCTCTTCGGGTTTTTTCTCTTTCTGTGCTTGTTGGTTCGTTCAAGAAGATGCTTTTATTTCTTTGCAACGAGTCTGTGTACAACGTATTTACTGTACAGCAACCAGAGTCACAATATTCTTAGACATACTCTAATTTCACTCTCCTGCTGCTATCGACTTACTTCTACAGTCTTGTCGTCTGTTCGTCGGTTGTCGCAGCCTGTCCAGAAGAGACCGGATTCCTCACAGCACCTCGTTGAGAGTGAATCCCGACTCCTTTGTCCATTTCTTTTTTATCCTTTCCTCCTGGCCCTGGCGACAGACTTCAATCGCATACCATCTCCCCTCTTCCTGCCTCGCAGCATCATCATGGCTTACTTTTCTGTAGTCTGCTGGCGGCGGACTTCAATCGCATTCCACTTTCTCTCTTCATCTCCGCATCATCATGGCTCGCATTCCAGTTCTCTGTTGTCTGTCTTGCAGACCGCACTCTTTGCCGTTCCCCTCGCTTGCACTCGTTGCACTTTGGAGCCGTACTTGGCCATGTCTTCGTGTCTGTAAGCCGTTGTCTACCTTCTTTCATCTGTCTGTTCTGTCTGTCGTCCATTCGTCTTTGCATTGGTCATGCTTAAATGTTTCTGCCTTTTATGTATAACTGAATTACTTCTGTAATATTACCGTTAATTAATTGTTCATGTAATTGTTCATCTGATTATTTGATGTCCTCTATTTACGGCCGTATATCGTATCGTCGTCTTCTCGGTTCCATTACAGTCAGGCAACTAAAATGCGCTATATAAATGTTTACTTATATACATGTACATACATGCATAAATACATGCATGCATACATACATACATGCGTAGGGGCCTACATAGACAAACATAAATGCATAGAGCTACATCATCATCATGATGCCGAGAGCCCGTAGGTGTCCACTGCATGCATTGTCACTTGTCTCCACAGTTCCCGATCTTGTGCTGTTCTTATCAAGGTGTGCAAGTCTTGTTTACACCAATCTCTTATATCATCTGTCCACTCCCTGTTAGGTCTTCCTCGTCTCCCATTTCCGTCCATAATTCCCATCATCACGCTTTTTATTTTTCTACTGTCATCCATCCTGCATATGTGTCCAAACAAGCGTAATTTCCTTCTCATTATTACTTGTATTAGATCTTCTTTTATGCTCAGTCTTCTTCGGACCTCCATATTTTTTACCTTCATTGTCCAATTCAGATGTAATATTCGTCTATAGCAGTACATTTCAAATGCTAATATCTTATCTTTATCCGTCTTTTTGATTGTCCATGCCTCACATGCATACAGAGCTGTGCTAAACACACATGTTTTCAAGACGTTTAGTTTGGTCTTGTGGCTGATTTTCCTGCTTTTCCAGATGTTGTTTAGCCCTGCCATAACTCCTTTTGCCTTTACTATTCTTGCCTTTATGTCTTTTGCGCGATCATTATTCCATGTCATGAGACTTCCTAAGTACACAAACTCCTTTACATTTTCAATCACCTCATCTTGCACTTTAATTTCCATGTCTATTGTCTCCTTGCCAAATACCATTGTTTTTGTTTTATCCACATTTATTTTTAGTCCAGCATGTTCGGCAAGTAGGTTCAGTCCGCACACATTTTCCTGCAGCCTGTCGCAGCTGTTCTCCAGCAGGTCAATGTCTAGAGCTACATACGTACGTAAAAATCAGCAACTTGTAACATCTACATCAGGTAGGCTCTACAAGCAGTAATTGTTAATTCTTCCTTAACTGTAAGGAAAATAGAAAATAAGCATATTCCACAGAGAAAGGCCTATGCAACGAAATATAATTTATCGCTTTTGCTCAATTTTTAATTAAGTTATCAGATACGATACTGAAGTCGTAGGAATACCCACGAGATTACGATAGACAAATAGACCCAGCGAATGTAGCAAAGCACGGATTCGACTCCTACATCGTCTACTCGTTCATGATCATACGCATCATTTAGAATGTCGACTTCCGTTTTAATATGATAACTTTGGTCAACAAATTTTAATTTTTTGCCGTTTTATATAGAATTTGGCACGCTGAATACAATGGTTTTCTCAGAATTTTTGTATCACTTAAGCCTTTTGAGAAAAACGAATGGTATGCAAGATTTTTAAAAGAAACACATTAATATTTACTTAATATATAGTGCATACATTTACAATGTACTTGTAATTTAATTTGTGGACCCTCTAAAACCGGACTGTGGCTGATTTGCATTTGTATTCAATGTCAGGAGCTTATCTGATCAGTGTCCAACAGTAACACTGGCCAACAGAAAAAAATTTTTTTCTTGTTGCCTTCGGTTTTAGACCTGTTCTTGGGGTAATTTTGGGCGCTGATTCAGAAAATGTCATTGGATTGAGTGCATCAGGTCTAGTTTCTGAGATATCGTCGATTTTGTAAAGAAAACCCACTCCGCTCTTTAAACGATGTCTTTGGCAAAACTGAAATGTCATAATAAGCTTTATTTATGGCTAATTATAATTCTTGCTGATTCATATAATACCTACATCCTTATAATGTAAAATCAGCATATCTTGCCGCGTGCTGAGATATTGCTGATTCAACGAAATAACTATTCCGTAGCCTACAGCTTACTCAGCACTAAATTCATGGCCTCATTTAGAATTTATTTGTGCTTATACAGCGTTTCATGGTTTCGAACTATGTAAATAGATTATGCTGAAGTCAGCATTTATAGCCTATATAAACCGCCTCCTGAAAGCTAGAGCAGCCGCAGTCGTCTTAGGGCATATTAAGAGTTGGTCGCAAGAACAATCTGTGAATGTGAGCATTAAATAACTACATGTTCTTACTATTTTTAGGTTAGTCATTTAATTCCTCAGATGCGAACATCCTTAAGGTTATGGCTACTTCCAGACGGAGCTGCATTAACCATCCAGACATATTCTGCTACATTTGTGGGGAATACACACTAAAAGCAAACAGGAAACCGATTTCTGAGTTTGTAAAAAGAGCATATGTAGGTTATTTTGGTGTCAAACTTGGAGATCAAGATAAGCAATGGGCTCCTCATAAAGTATGCAAAACTTGTATTGAACAATTGCGCCACTGGACAATTGGAAAGAGAAGCTGCCTGAAATTTGGTGTACCGATGGTTTGGAGGGAACAGATAAACCACTTGGACGACTGTTACTTTTGTATGGTTAATATCATAGGCATCAATCGAAATAATCGTCACAAGTTGTCTTACCCTGATATACCTTCAGCCAGGAGACCTGTTCCGCATTCGGATATTGTACCAGTTCCACCTTTTCGCGAACTACCTCAGCTCTCAGACGATGAGACTTGCATGTCCAATATCGGACAAGATGACGAAAGTGAAGAAAGTGGGGGCAGTGACAGTGATTTCCAATCAACTTCACACAGTGAACGTTTTGACCAAAAAGAGTTGAGTGATCTGATCAGGGACTTAAATCTTTCCAAAGAGTCCTCTGAATTGCTTGCGTCCAGACTAAAGGAAAAGAATGCACTTCAGCCTGGAACGAAAATTACAATTTATAGAAACAGAGAAAAGGATTTGCTGCCATTCTTTACCGAAGACAACAACCTAGTATTCTGTAATGACATCAGCAACTTATTGAAGAAAATTGGTCTGTCGGATTACAGCCCAGATGAGTGGCGTCTTTTTATCGACAGTTCAAAACGTAGTCTGAAATGTGTGCTTTTAAATAACGGCAACAAATTTGGTTCTATTCCAATCGGTCACTCCACCAGGATGAAAGAAGAGTACAATGCCATCTCTTTAGTACTGGAAAAGATAAAATACAAAGAACATCAATGGGTAATTTGTGTAGACTTGAAGATGGTAAATTTCCTCCTTGGTCAACAAAGTGGCTACACAAAGTATCCCTGCTTTTTGTGTCTTTGGGACAGTAGAGCCAAGCATGAACATTGGACAAGAAAAGATTGGCCTTCGAGGAAAGACATGGTGGTTGGAGCTCAAAATGTAATCAAGGAATCTTTGGTGGCACGAGATAGGATCATACTGCCACCACTACATATAAAGCTAGGCCTGATGAAACAATTTGTCAGGGCTTTGAATAAAGAAGGTTCATGCTTCGAATACATAGTACACAAGTTACCAGGAATTACAATGGAAAAATTGAAGGCTGGAATCTTCGATGGTCCACAGATCAGGCAACTTATGAATGACCCACTTTTCATACCATCAATGAATGAAATCGAATCTTGTGCCTGGTCTTCCTTTGTTCTTGTAACTAAAAATTTTCTTGGCAACAAGAAGGCAGACAATTATGCACAACTAGTAGAGGATATGCTTCTTCATTTCAACAAGCTTGGCACAACATGAGCATTAAAGTCCATTATCTCCACAGTCACTTAGATCGCTTTCCAGAGAATCTTGGTGACTTCAGCGAAGAGCAAGGTGAAAGATTTCACCAAGACATCAAAACAATGGAAAATCGATATCAAGGAAGATGGGATGCACACATGATGGCAGACTATTGCTGGAATATTATGCGCGATTGTTCCGGCAGATGCCACACTCGGAAATCGTACAAAAGGAGCTTCTTCGGGATCGAATGACTTGAAATTTTTATAACAAACTTGTTCTGTTTGGTATCATATAAGTACAGTTTCAGGTACTACCATTTTTCTTTTAAGTATTTGTATTATTATGTTTATTTAGTGTATCACATAATAAATTGAGCACTATATAATTATAGCTATAGCCTTATGTTTTATGGGCGAGCAGAGGCAAGGAATGGTATATGGCATAATGTTCTATATCTCGAAAACTAGACCTGCTGGGAGAAAACTGGTGCCTTTTCTGGAATCAGCAGGTCAAATATACCCAGAAACAGTTCTAACATTTGAGGCAACAAATTATGTGTTGGCCAGTGTAATCAGCCAGCATACTAGTGCTTCACGCACCATGGTATCATTTCTCCATTGTGGCATTGTTCTAATGAAATCGTTCGCCATTTTCACTGCTGATGTCACCAAGATTTGCTGGGAAGAAATTCTTTCGGACGCGCTCTACCATCAGCCCAGAGTATGACAGTCGGTGAATGTAACCGTGCGCTAAGTACTAGAACCTCTTTCCCTCTTTCTTCAGTGCCTTGACGAAGTTCTTCACCAGTTATGCGAAGAGGTGGCAACAAAACGTTACTGGAATCAACAAGTGGTTCGTGAGGAACTTTCTTTTGGCCTGGTACCAAACGTTTGCGACGTGGCCGGTTCTTCTTGATGTAATGGAAATCTCTTGCACGACTGTCCCAATTACAAATGGAGCTATAATACTTTGTATACCCCTGTGCGGCCCAACTAGATGTGCTGCAACTTTCAAATCACCACACAAATTCCAGATATGCTTACTTTACTGATAGATGACAGTAACAGTTTTACAATATCATACGTCTCTTTTATGTGCACAGCATGCCCTACAGGTGTTGATGGACAAATATTTCCATCGTGTAATAAAACTGCTTTAAGGCTTAAAGTCGATGAATCGACGAACAGTCGCCATTCTTGCGGATCACACTGACAACCAAGTGCGCCAACATCTTTGCAGAAACATAAAATATCGTTTAAAATTATCACTTGATCAAATGTTCAATTCTAAAATCAGCGACTGGAACACTGCTAGAATCACCAGAATTTATTAAGGAATCAAAAATCGTGTTGACCAGTGTAATCAGTTTCGTTATGAATATTTGTGACAAAAGTCGCGTGTTGTGTAGTCTGGCCCTCATATGGCCTAGGCCTACTGCTGCTTGGAATAATCGATTCATGCCCCAGACCGATATTGCATCGAACTCGATTTGCAAAACCCCCCAGCAAATCCAACCCTGCCTCTGGGCTCAGGTTTACGAGTGGGGCCATGGCCTCTGGTCCTCTGTGCGACGCTTATGGGTGTAATTAGAAAGCACTGAGCGGATACCATGGTGTCAGGTATTGATGGATATATATGACGGCAAGAACTAGGATTAACTTCAATGTGATGGATAGAAACGGCACAAGGTTAAGAATTTATGTAGGTTTTTCGATGAGCTTTGCAACTTACTCGGAGACACAGGCTTGTCTACGTGAGTAAACAGCTCTATCCATAAGAATAGGAGTACGTTGTGTAAAGATGGCCGGCTGGGTTAGATGAAGGAATACGCGTATGTTGGGTTTTGAAATATCGTCACTGGATGTCGGCGCAAATTTACTGCCTCCAAATCTATAAATAACTGCTGTTTGAGCTGAAATGTCTGGAGTAGGCCAATTTTGTTCTGCAGATGGACTTGTACGTCCTTTAGATGCTCCACGGAATCGGAATGATAAAAGCTTTCTGAATAGTCCGCTCAGTAACTTTATCCAACGTTATGAGCTGATGCATCCATATATGCTGACGTTATGGTTGATTAGTTCCTACATGTGGTCAGCCCTGTTGTAGACAAAGCTGAAACCCCCAAGGGACAGTCGATAACAGTGGGTTAGAGTTAGTTTTCACAGTGATCTCAGATATTCCATACTCCATCTGAACGATCGCTATAAAAACCTCCTCTTCGCCCACAGCATCTGCCCCCAGCATCAGCAGCAGCAGCAGCAGCAGCGACGGGAACAGATAGAATGTCCTTTCTATCTCTCCAGTTAGGCACATCTGTCGCGCAACTCCTTGTCACTTGGTCACTTGCAGTACTCTGTGCTAGAGCTGTAGTAGTATTCGACGTATAGTCTCTGCTGCTTTATATATATGTATATATTAAATAGCCGACAAAGTAAGTAAGCTGCAAAACGGGTAGAGAGTCTGCATCTATTAGGGACAATGGTCGATGTGCAGTATCTTGTTAGGCGCATCATTTCGTGGAACCGGTTAGATCGCGTCAAGGGTTATAAAACAGATCAGCCCCAGAATGCGTCGCAAGTTCGCCTGCAAATACAACAGAAACGATAGGAAATGAAGTTCCTTTGCGATCGACAGAAAGAAGGATCTTTAGACATAATAATGTGCTGATATTGTGAAGAGAGGAGAAGGGAGTGGAAATCTTGAGATGAGGAGATTGAAAGGAGATAAAAAAAGTGGAGATAAATGGAGAGGAAGCAAGAAGTGATGGGGTTAGAAAATTGATAGGAGAGGAGGTAAAGGAGAGGAAATTGAGAAGAGGATATTGAAAGTCAACAGATGGAAGTAGTAAAGCAGAGAGGAAAAGAGAGGAGAGAAGACTGTCAATCAGTAGGTTTACAGTCTCCACGAGTAGACATAAATATGCAATAGTAGCAATATTCAGTGACCTGGAGGATTTTCCACAATCCCGTCGAGTTTATTGGAATTGGAAGACAATGAAGGTATTTTTAATTTTCTAGCAATCATTTAAACACCTGATGTCGGGAGATCAGAGCGTTTTACCCGGAATAATCACAAAAAGTACGCGGAAGAATCCGTACAAGCATAAAATAATATATTATCATGTAAATTGTATGCATTGCATTTTCAATCGCACAGTGGCGTAGCTAGCCTTCCGAGGGCCCTTGTGCAAAATGAACTTTGGCTATTTTGCTTTAAGTAACTGAGCAACCGGGCAACCTTGGGGGCACAGGCGGCCCCTGGCCTCGTGGGCCCTTGTGCTTTGCACAACCTGCACAATCTACTGCTAAGCCCCTGCAATCGCACGCGTACAATAGGATATTTCCATTCTTATGTAGGCCTATTGTCGGGGTGTACAGTATGGCGTCTGCATAAAAGCAGATGGCTAAGCTAGTAATGATGATCGTTGTTTCCAATTGTTAGCCGTCTGTTGTCTGTCTGTTGGTTTGTAAGAAGAGGAAGAGAAAGAACAAGACGTGAAAGAGGAGCAGGATGAGGAAGAAGAGGAATAAAAGAAGAGAAGGAAGAGAAAAGGAGAAGAGGAGGAGGAAGAGAAAGAAGAGGAGGAGGAGAAAGAGGAATATGAAGAGGAAGAGGATAAAGAAGAAGAGAAATAAAGAGAAGAGGAGGAAGAAGAAGAGGATAAAGAGAAAGAATAGGAAGAGGAATAAGAGGGGAAGAAGAGGCTGATTCAAAAATGTACAGAGAAGCTTGAGGAAGTCCCCAGTAGGGTCCAGGGTTAAAGCCCCGCTGAAACTGGAAGCATCTACAGAGCTATGGACAAATCTGCAAGTGTTCTGTGAATTTCATCACAGGTATTTTAGAATAGAATTACAAGCCCAACAGCTTCACGAGCTTCCAATTAGAATTGGGTCGGTGACATTTTTGGCTGTGGGGGGGTTGAATTTTAGGATTTAAAATAACAATAGATTGAAATGGGCAGGTGAAGGAAAGTGCAGTTAACGTTTTCCTAATATATAATTTAGAGTAATTTGTATATAGATGTCTTGGGTTTTTCGTGGGATAGTTGATCAGCGGGGTCAGGGACAAAGCCCCCGGTCGCCAACGATCTTAAAGCAGGCCTATCTGCTGCAAACTTCTTTTGAAAATTCGAATTTTCAAGGGAAATTTGTGAAGACTAATCATCCCATTAGTTGGATATTGATTTGGATCCGTTCTTTAACCAAGGATGCATCCAGAGTAAAATTAGGCCATGGTCACTTCATCCCAGTTGGGAGTCATGCCCTGGACTTGCCTCTTAAATTTCAACTTAAGACTGCACATATTTCAGTCCGAACTTGGGCTTACTGTAACTTTGTGCATGCTTTGAGTGCATTAACACTGAAAATAGACATAATTATAGCCTATGTGTTTAAACCATACATATACATTTATAAAATTCAACTTTTCAGCCAGTGAGTCAACGAGGTCAATTAAATCACATGTTAAAACTTACTGATTTATACAATGCAATCTACTGTTCGTGATTCGACTTCGTAATCTCTTAATAATTCGCAAATAATCTAATGTCCGTCGTTTGATTCGTATACCCCGCCGCATATTCCACCACTAAATGTTAAATTTTTCTATTTCTTAGACTACTGCTTTGCCTCTACTCATAAAATCTTGTACGAAATATGGCCTATTTCCACATAAATCACTGATCATGTTTTCTGATTTATACTGAATTTTTTTCTTTTCAGCAGTGTTCCTGAATTTCTGGATTTTTATCATACAAATTCGTACAGTTTCTTCAAATTATTTTTCCAGTTTTATACAGTATGCCCTCCCCTCGAAGGCCTAACATCAGATCTCTATACCAACAGAGCATATGCACACATCTCACTCAAAGCCTCTATATTTCTGCTTACCTGATCATGTCTAGGCACTTCTGAGGCAAAAATATACTACACTGCTCTTGTCCACGAATGTACGCTTGAGTTGTACGCGCGTTCAAATACGTATCGCCGTCATTTAGTACAGTGTGTTCATAAGAATGGGCTGACAACAAATTTCTTATTTTTTTACTAATAATGACAACAGTTAAGATAAATAATTATAGTCGCACAAGAAATACACCGCTTTATTCTGACAATGATTTGTAGGTAATCCACAGGCCAGCTAAAGATAACTCCCATAGCCGAGGTTACAGTGTCACTGGTGGCAACTGGAGGCCAGTTATGGGCATTGTGTGGACAGGGCCTATGAGAGGGGGTGCAGCCGGTTAATCGCTCCCGGGACCCGCAGGGCCAAGGTGGGGCCCTTCAAAATGTAACTTTAAAGTTTAAATGGATTCTGTTCAGAACTTGGGAGAACATGGTATGCCTTTTAATGTTTCGTCCCATTGCATTGGTGATTCAAACAATGAAATTTTTTTAGGAATCATAGCACTGCTCTCCAGGTGGGACATCATCCTTCAGGAACATGTGCTACATGTGGAGGAATCACAGAAAATAGGTAAGCGACTGCAAGTTCATTAAAGGCCAGGAAAGCTCCTTTGTTAAGTAAATAAGCCTAGGCCCTATTAAGTTGTTTTAAAAGCATGAACATATTTTTATTTGTGGCTGGGTGACGGTAGGTGTTTTTCTTTTAACTGAGGCTTCATGCTTCCATCTGAACTTCTGATTGAAGTGAAGGCCACGCTGACAGGAGACCACAATTATACTGTTGTCTAACAAATGTTGCATTGTTGTATAACAATTTACAAATGTTGCACTGTATACTTTGTATTATAATGGGTATTGGGACGAAAACAGGAGGCCTACTGGGGGAAGGCCCGTAAGAGGGACTCCGAAAATAGCCTTGAACCACCTTACAAAGTTCCTCTCAGAGGCCCTGTGAGTGGGCACAACGAACGTGGCTGTCAGTCGGCGGTACTCATAGGGCCTACTAAACTTTGGCGGTTCAGAGGCATAGACAATAAGCGGCACGGTGGCCGATGGGCTAACGTGTCGGCTTTTATATTTTGCGGCCTGGGTTCGAATGTCGGGTCCATCATATGAAACCGACATAAATCGAATAACATACGAACAATTTTGGCAACCTTTATGGCCCTAGGTAACGGGGAAGCAAGAGGAATTTATAAATGCGATAGAGGAAGCGGGAACGGAAAAGGGGAGGAGAGATTACGAAGAGGGAGAGGCATGGGGAGGGAAGATTTGGGAGGAGAGATAGGAGGAAAGATTGAGAGAGGAAGGAGTATTGACAGAGGTAGAGAGAGTGGAAAGCAGAAAGAGAGCGGAAGGGAGACAGAAGAAAGGATCGGGAAAGTGAGAGGCAGGGAATGGGACTCCATGGTTAAGGAAGATTGGGAGGAGAGATAGGAGGAAAGATTGAGAGAGGAAGGAGTATTGAGAGAGGTAGAGAGAGTGGAAAGCAGAAAGAGAGCGGAAGGGAGACAGAAGAAAGGATCGGGAAAGTGAGAGGCAGGGAATGGAACTCCATGGTTAAGGAAGATTGGGAGGAGAGATAGGAGGAAAGATTGAGAGAGGAAGGAGTATTGAGAGAGGTAGAAAGAGTGGAAAGCAGAAAGAGAGCGGAAGGGAGACAGAAGAAAGGATCGGGAAAGTGAGAGGCAGGGAATGGGACTCCATGGTTAAGGAAGATTGGGAGGAGAGATAGGAGGAAAGATTGAGAGAGGAAGGAGTATTGAGAGAGGTAGAGAGAGTGGAAAGCAGAAAGAGAGCGGAAGGGAGACAGAAGAAAGGATCGGGAAAGTGAGAGGCAGGGAATGGGACTCCATGGTTAAGGAAGATTGGGAGGAGAGATAGGAGGAAAGATTGAGAGAGGAAGGAGTATTGAGAGAGGTAGAGAGAGTGGAAAGCAGAAAGAGAGCGGAAGGGAGACAGAAGAAAGGATCGGGAAAGTGAGAGGCAGGGAATGGGATCCATGGTTAAGGAAGATTGGGAGGAGGATGGAAAGGACATTTTGCTGAACTTGAGCGCAGATGCTAGTAATCGTAATCGTAATGACGAGAATTCTGCAGCGTCCAACGAAAGATAAGTCGCGGGAACCAGCTTATTCACAGGCGCTCAGTCAAAACAAAATCGATAGGCAAAAGGGTTCGGTTTCAGTTTAAGATCCGAGTCAGGCAGGCAGAGAGCCGGACAGCTACCGTGGATGATGTTTGAAATTGAAGCGAGAAGAGAGACATGGGGGAAAAGGAAGAATAAGAGTGTTGGAAAAGTAATGTTTCTGGAAACTACACTACTTTAGACAGGTAGTGTACCTATGTTAGTGTAATCCTATGGTTTCATCGGTCTGTTATGGACGCCTATAAATTGTATAGTTTTTCCAATCGTCTGCATTGCGGTGTAATGAATTTACACTCTGCAGAAGAAAAGGAGAACATTCGCCTGTCATAATGAAACGTGCTTCATCCATAATGGACTGACAAATTATGACCTTCATGCTTAACTCCGTACACCACGAGTCGAACGGAGTGACGAAACGAAGCTTAAGACTGTTTATCCAGGCGCCAATGCAGACGCGAGGTACAGCCAACATATGCGGCCAGCCAGGCCTTGGCCGCCATAATTATGCTGCGCTGTGTGTGAAACAGTGTCTATGTCTCTGACACGCAGCTTTATAGAGTGCATCGCAGCATCCGCTTAGTGGCCCGGCTTCTCCATTTCGACTTGAAGCGACCATCCGACTGATGCCCTGGCCATTATGATAACGACGCTTTAGAAGTCTTTAGATTCGATTACTACATGGCTGCACACGACCGCTGCCAAATATGAATTTATCTATTTATCATATCGTACAATCAGCAGGTCCTACTTTAACAACTGCGTCAGATAAGAATAATACGGTTAAATCCATCATATGACTCCGCCGCGACTCATTCCTCTCTCTGTCTCTGTCTCTCCGGCCTCCTTCTCGGTGGCTGGTCCACGGCTTTGGCATTCGCTGCTAAGTTCTATTCGTTCTGTCATTTCTTTGATGTCATTCAAGTCTAAACTCAACACTCATCTGTTTCAACTTGCTAACCCACCGTAGCCTGGCTCTGGATTCTGTCACCTATCGGAATTCGACCTGGCTTCTCCAACAGATTATGATTTTGGATTGCGATTTTGAATTGAAGCAATCATCGACTGATGCCTTGGGCATTATAATAACGGCGCTATATAAGTCATTAGATTAGATCCAAAGCGCCTGGATTAATGTAACGCCGCCAACGTTCTCGAAGTTTAGTCCATCGTCAACTGCGCCGCCCGAGTCGTCGCCAACCTATCATAAGTTTCGCATGTTGTATGCGGACACACCTCGCTGGCTCCTTGTTCAAGACTGGACTAGTAGGCCTACATGGTAGGATACTAAATCACGGGTGACTGCCGCTTTTAATCACTGCCATGTGACTAGCACTTTAAAAACACGTGTACGTGTAACCCCTAGATAAATAATAAAAATAAAAAATAACAATAATGCATTACCGGTAAGTTACAAAAACACGTGACAATGTACCGCTTAATTAACAAATATTTACACAAAGCATCTTAAACTAAATAGCACCGGCACGAACAATAATAGACGAAGAAGAACAGACACTTAAGCTAGCACTGATAAGCAGCTGTGGCTATGAAGTGTTAGCAACTGCATTTTCTTAGCCTCGGCATATGTGTGTGGGTAGCCAGTCCTCTCCCTCGCCGCCGTTTACCATCAACAGTAAAGAGTCGGTGTGCTTGCTTATAGCAGAGTTTGCTATAGGGGAGCACGTGAAGCAGAAACATCTTTCCCCCCTTTTGTGGGATTTGAACCCTGACACTCGGCTGACAATCCAGCACGCTAACCAACGGATTATTCCGCACTCGTTTAAACAACAACAACGATAATTTCTACACCCTCTGGATTTTATCCTTTGGGTTAAAAATCATGATAATAATGCTTTAGACTACAATACCACGAAAAATGTAGCTGACTCCGATAATTATCAGAGAATTACGTTCATATACAAACGTACAGTACATATATATACACACATACATGCATACATATACCCATACACACATACATACATACATTTATGCATAAGTACATCAAATAATAATAATAATAATAATAATAATAATAATAATAATACGCCACCAGAATCTGAAATAATTGTTATACAGTGAAACAGGCTTAGCCTTGGGCACATGAAGGCGGAAGGCCAGCCCTCTTCCACGCTGTCTGGTCTTCTCACCGACAGTGTACTTATTTTAGGCTTATAGCCGAGTTTGCTAGGTAGAGCAAGTGAAGCAGTAATCTTGAAAAGCTGTATGCACTGGCAGGGATTAAATTTGAAACCTCAACCTCTGGGTTAGTAGCCCAACACTCGAATCACTGGACCACCACGCCTACTTGACAAATAAAACTGCAGTCATAATCCAAATTGTGCGCTGATAAACAGTCCGTTAATTAAGCAAGCACAGTGCAACTGATAACATAATCATTTAGTAGCACTTATAAATCAAATACTTTGAATTTTGATCTTGAATTGACTACGGGTTAGTGTGTATATATATATATGCATATATATGTAAAACAACGAATACGTACTTACATTCTTCGTGGCTTTTCTCAAAATAAGAAGCCTAACTATAGCTACGTCTTCCTTTATTATCAGACTGGCTATATTATCATACAGCATCTAAAGAACTCTGAGACAACGACCGTATATATAATATATATATATATAATATATATATATATATATATATATATATATATATATATATATATATATATATATATCCAGGCTGAAGAGTGTGGAAGCAAAGCATCGCTAACACCAGGCCCGTAGTTCCTTGAAGTCCAGCATAAAAACACAGGTTGTGAAACAGTCCAGGCTAGGTATATGCTAAATCCTGTTATCCATTACATCTGAAGTGGTCTTCAGAAATATCTAGCGAGGTTAGCAATTTTTTGGAAATGTTGGTATTAGCCGACTACTTTGGTTGCATGGACATCACAACCAACAGATGGAACATCTCGGTAGCTAAAGATCTTACTGGTCAATGACTGCCATGCTGATTGATTGTGTGGGAGTTGGTGGGGGAGAATGCCGCGCAAAATGAATAACGAAGAAGCAGGCTTGGCAACAGCAAATGTACTAAGAGCCAACATTAAATGGATGGAGAAAATCAAGGTCCAAATCCACACTAGCTGTCATTTTTGCAGGTCTATTCTTTCCTGTCCTCATAGTTTTTCTAAGCACTGCAACAACGGGGCCAGGGCTCCCAACCCCCTCTGGATCCACCTATGCAAACAAGCGCAAACAAGGTTTTCTTTGAACAACGTTATATATTGCAGGGTCGTTCTTATGTGCAAAAATTATATTCTACATAGAACTTAGTGTCAAACTTTTATCGCGGCGGCTTCGAATCCCCGGTACGTCACGTGAAAGCGTCATAGACAGCTTTGTGTCAAGCCTCGGTGACCATCATTTTATACATCATTTTAGTGCATCCTTAAAATCAAAACATACGCACTCATCAGAGGTAAGTGCAAGTGTACACGTTTTTCCATAGCGACCATACGGCCTCGACCCTGATCATTTTGCAATGAATTTATCGGGCGAGATCCTTTACCACCACTGCGCGTTTGAATGGGCGCCACGACATTTAAGGTCCCCGTGTACGGACCGTGCTAGCCCGAGATTCAAATCTCTGAAATAAGCCACGACTGGGATGCGAACCCGCATCCTCATGCACAGAGGCGCCTTGACGTTCTCGTGCAGCTAACTATGCCCCAGGGGGACCGAGCGGCTTCTCCTCTGCTACTCCGATGTTATCAATATCATTTGGACGGATAAAACTAGGTCGTCGAGTTCTGGTAGTAGATAAACTGTGTAGTTGTTATTATTATTATTCCTTTATGTATTAAAACTTATGCCACTTTATACTTGAATAATATCAGTGTGGTTCTACATACTCATGTTCTGCAGGTATTTCGAACTGTATTTTCACCGCCGGAGGTCTAAACTGTTTTTGACGACCATCTACTTGTAAACGCGTCCTGTTGTGCTTTGCGCCTGTGCCTGCAGCCTCAAATGCCTCCATATTATAAGCGCCATTTAAGGTATTTCAACAATCTGGGTTAGCGCCTGTTGTTGCCGCCTCCTCCTGTATCGCTCAGGCTGTGACTGCTTTGCCAAGGCAACTGTCCCACCATGCAGGCAGCAGGCAGGCACTGCGCTTTCTACCCAGTGGCCGCCGCAGCCTCAGCGCAGCCACCGGCCAGACTTCAGCGGACTCCGCTGCGCCGACGACGGCTCACGAACCCTGACCGCCAGTTTATTCTAGTTGTACAAGAAGCTCGTTCGTATACTGTGGACCTATGCAGACTTCGGGTCAAATGAACTGCATTTATAGGCCAAAAAGCATCTAACGATCGACCTTGAATAGTCTTAATATACATACTAGCATAGATCATTTAGATCTTAGGTCTGTGCGAGTTGAAAACTGAACAGCTTAGTCAGGTTGAGGACAACAGACCCAAATGTAATCAAACAAGTTCTTCAGCAGCTCTTGCATCTAAGCTAAGGGGTCGTCCATAAACTACGTCCGTCAAAATGACCTACTTTGGACCTTACTCTCCTTGTCCGCAATTGGCATTACTTTCCCCTTTGCAGATGTCCGCATCCTGAGCCAACAGTACTACGGGGTGTGGTACTCAATATCGCCATCTCGAGCAAATGGACTGTATTATCGTAATACATAGGCCTAATAGGTGCCTACATGTCCGCTGGTATCCAGTTCCAGTATCGTGACTGCAGGTGAGAAAACCAGTCTCCCTACAATATGCATTCGACTACTGAAGCTCGGTAGCCAGTGTACATATGTATAGTGCATATGTAGCTCGGTGCACATATGTATAGCAGGCATGGTATACCTGCCAGATCTTAATCTGCTCTCAGCGAAGTACCCTAATGATGGCCCAACGGAATGCAATCAGTTTGCAATTTGCCTGAGGGTAGCGTTTAAAGCACAGCCTGCACTGAAACTAACTACATGTACGAAAGTCAGATGCGGATGTGCGCGTTGGGCACAAGACCTTAATAATAGGGAGAAGTGAAAAAATTAGCGATACTGTGGGATCGGCGGAGGAGATAAAAGTTGCGTAATCTGTGAATTTGCCTCTAAACTACTATTGAATTTCGTCTACCTCTTGAGGTGCCCTAAGGAGACTGAAAACTCCTTAAATGTTTCAGTTTGGAGGCTAAAGGTTGAATTATATGTTATTTTGCAATGCTATACTTTTAGGCTTTTGAAGTAGGCCTATCGGTGTTTTAAGCCTGAACAAGGAATTACCGAAATCACGGCCATGAAGAAATGGCCGTTGTCATGTATTTGAGTTCCTGCAGCAATGTAACATAATATGATGGAAATTTATAGAATTTCTTACCTCGACGCATAAGATGTGTCAAAGAGACCGGATTATTCGCCAGCATTTAGTAAATTCAAGTCCACAAGAGTCAGATTGTTTCGTCAGTTTCGATGCCATGTCAGAATATGATGGGGCTCAAGTCAGAAGACACAGTGTGGTGATCACCCGCTATTATGGGGACGATGGTGGTCATAATATGGGGCAGGAGCGGACCAAGGTCAGATAGCAAGAAAAGTTCGGTTCCAAGTCTGGAGTGAAACGCTTCAAAATTGTTAGAATTATTATTATAATAAAGGAGAGAACTCGAAGTGACAGATGAAAAAGGAGGAAGAGTGAACTGGAAAAGATCCTTGGGAGTTCTTACACACTGTATACATGTATATACTTTCTCAGCGCCGCCGAATGGTGGAAGTGCCATTATAGCCTCCCTTAGGTAACCGAAACTCGCTAAAAATATACTGTACGGCGTCTGACAAAAATGCAAACGCTACAAAGAGAGCAGTTTAACCTATTTCCGAACTTTCGCTTTCAACAGAAACGACAAAAAGTCTACCGCACCCGGTATTCCCAGGCGGTCAAATTCAGTTTTTGATGGGTTAAGGCGTTTATTTATATCCATCTACTAACCGGGCTCGACGTTGCTTAACTTCGGTGATCGGACGAGAACTGGTGTTTTCAACGTGATATGGCAGTAGACGTAAAACGCCAGAGAACAGGCATATTTACAGTCACCAACAGCTCACAATCACCAGATTATTATTATTATTATTATTAATTAAAAACTTCTAGAGCGCCGGTGTCTAATGCACAAGGCATCAACCGATGGCGCTTCAGATTTAACTTTTTAAGCTGCTGTGGAGTACCCAGGAGCATAAATTCAGTTTTGACGGGTTAAGGCGTTTATTTATATCCATCTACTAACCGGGCTCGACGTTGCTTAACTTCGGTGATCGGACGAGAACCGGTGTTTTCAACGTGATATGGCAGAAGACGTAAAACGCCAGAGAACAGGCATATTTACAGTCACCAACAGCTCACAATCACCAGATTATTATTATTAATTAAAAACTTCTAGAGCGCCGGTGTCTAATGCACAAGGCATCAACCGATGGCGCTTCAGATTTAATCCGCATTCAGGTCGATATCCGGAAGATCAGTCCACTAAGACAGAGAGGCAGCCTAAGGCGGATAAGCCAGCTGAAAAGGTAAGTCTTAAGTCGAGAACGAAATGACATAACAGAGTGAGCATAACGCACTGATGCAGGAAGAGAATTCCAAAATTTCGGTCCAGCAACCGAAAAAGCTCGTCTACCAAGAAAAGTTCTAGTTTCTGGCACAACAAGAACAAGGCATTCAGATGACCTGGTTGAATAATAATGAGTTTGAGGAGTGAGGACTGATTGTAAGTATGGTGGTTGTCCAGATTTCAATGTTTTGTAAACTATAAGCCCGAATTTAAAAGAAATTCTTTGCTCAATAGGAAGCCAATGCAAGGATTTAAGTACAGGGGTTATATGCTCATATTTTGATGTAACAGTTATGGCTCTGGCCAAAGAGTTCTGTATTCTTTGAAGTTTCTGCATGTTTGACTTTGTGATACCGGTAAGAAGCGAGTTACAGTAATCAAGGCGACTGGAGACCAATGCGTTTGCTGAAGATATCCTTGAAGACATAAGGACATATCGCCGAATTCTGCGTATGTCACGAATATGCATATACGATGACTTACAAATTCCATTTATATAGTTGGTGAGAGACATAGTAGAATCAAAAATAACCCCCAAGTTACGAGCAACATCAACCAACTCCACAAGTGAATCACCCAGTTTTAAAGAGTTGAGCCATTCGAACTTTTTAAGCTGCTGTGAAGTACCCAGGAGCATAAATTCAGTTTTTGATGGGTTAAGGCGTTTATTAGCTGCCATTCCAAGACTGAACCTCATCAAGGCAGTGGATAACAGCTGCACAGATGAATGACAAGACAAACTATCAAAAGAAATGTGCATTTGAGTATCATCAGCATAGAAGTGATATCCTAGTTAATGACCATCTAGTAGTGTAGCTACTAGTATTATTAGTATAGTGTATATTGAAAACAAAAGAGGACCAAGCACAGAACCCTGTGGAACACCACATGTCAGCAAAACACTAGATGAATAATCACCATTTATATATACTGCTTGAGTGCGAGGACTAAGATAAGTAGCAAACCAATTCAGGGCAGGACCAGAAACTCCAAACCAATGCTGGAGACAATGCAACAAGAGAGAATGATCCACTGTATCAAATGCAGCAGATAAGTCAAGAAGAACAAGTGCTGTCACCCTACCCTTATCCATAGAGCACACGATGTCATCATGAACAGCAAGAAGTGCAGATTCTGTTGAATGAAACTTACGGTATGCAGACCGAAAGGGGGATAATAGTGAGTTGGCAGATAGATGAATCTGCAAACGGTTCAAAACTATTCGTTCAAGAATTTTTGATACAAAATTCAAAGTTGATATGGGTCTGTAATTAGACAGGTCACTTGGGTCAAGAGAGGGTTTCTTTAGCAGAGGATGAACCATGGCATGAGCAAAAACAGATAGGAAGGAGCCATCATGCAAAGAGAAATTCATAATTGATGTAATGGTTGGACCCAGAACATCAAAGCATGCCTTCAACAGAGATGTGGGAATGGTATCAAGGAGACAGCTTTTGTTAGGAGAAGAAAAGATAAATGTGCGAACCTCTGCAAGAGTTGTAGGTTGAAAGCAATCTAAGACAGGAGGCAAGGAATTAGGGTGACGAAATTTATCTAATGCAGATGCACCAACAAATTTGAGCCTTATACCAGAGATTTTATCTGCAAAAAAAGTCAAGAATTTACTGGCAAGATCTTGATTAGTAGAGCACACAGCAGGGAACAAATTTGACTTCTCCCGATGCAGCAATTTATTTAACGTCAACCACAAGGTTTTTGGTGATGCCAAACATTCGTTGATTAAATTAGTTAAATACTCAGATTTAGCAGATGAAACCAGTTTTCGAACAAGTTTGCATTGTTGCTTAAATGTAGCGTGGTCAGAGGGAAGACGAGAATGACGCCACCAACGCTCAAGCTGACTTCTGCGCCGCCTAGCTTCAGAAATGGCGGAGTTAAACCAAGGTTGTGGTGTGCGCTCAACAACTCTCTTAGTTCTAAAAGGAATTTGCCTGTCAAGAAGCTCAGTTAAAGTAGACTGGAACTGAATAGCCAAACCATTAGCTGTTTGTGCAGGAGCTAACCACAACGGAGATTCTAATATATCCTGCTTCAGCTTATTTAGATCAAGTTTGTGCCAGGGACGGAATTTAAAAGTTTTATAATTTGGAGGTGGTTTAAATGGGAAGTCAAATTTTGAGAAAATTCCAATATGATCCAGATGGCGATACGCGATAACGTACACGTCTTCCACGGCTCAAAAAACCTTCTCTAGTTACCCTTTGCCACTATAGCTTCCGTGCCTTCACAAATCATAATATCGGATAATTTCAAAATGCTTCTGTTAACCTCTGCAAATTAGCCTGATTACCTTGACAGACTTTGGGCCGTTTTCGTTGCAGCCAGAAATCGGAGCGTCTGGGGTTTAAAGTGTGGCGGTACAGCCGAAGTCCTTCAAGCTACTCCGCACGTCGCAAAGATCTGGCGGCCTCAGTCTTGGCAATACGGAAACGGCGCTCTAGACGTCGAGTTCGCTTCTTTTGGTCACGGCAAGCATTGTCAAACCATGGGTCAGATGGTCTTTTGCAGACAGTCACAGTGCTAAGAGGGATCACCTTATCCAGAATACTGGTGATGACGTTGTCGTAGACACTTGCCAGTTGGTCGACGTCCAGAGACATGATGTAGTCCATGTCGCATAGAGGCGAAATTTGGAGAGCCGAGCGGAATTCGTCAACTTGAAAATGCTTCCAAGAGCGACGGGTTTCAGTGGTGTAGAGAGGTGGTGGTCGCCTGAGGTCTGTGGACCATTTGATGAGACGATGGTCAGACAGACCGGTGTCAATCACATCAATAGTAGGAGCCAGTAGGTCCTTCCGAGTAATTACGACGTCCAGGACACCTCCCTTCATGCGTTGGTTGATTAACATGGTTGGTGAAAC